>CM077158.1:208726743-209988046 GCA_039583875.1 Platanthera guangdongensis | reverse complement strand
CCTCTAGGTAGTGAATTCAACCACTGCTTCGCCTTATGCCTTAAAGAAAAGGAAACAATCTCAATCGAAGTGGCGTCGTTGAACACCATTGATCTTAAATGTGTCACATATCTCTAAGAATCCGGCCAAGTGGGTGTTAGGATCCTCATCTTGCAAGCCATCATACTGGACATACTGTTGAACCATTTGTATCACACTAGGCTTCAATTCAAAGTTATTGGTAGCTATCGGTGGTCTAACGATGCTCGACCCGGTTCCTTGGAGATTAGGTCTAACAAAGTCAGACATGGTTTGCTCATTTTGGTTGGCCATGGTATCTAGGTTTTCAAGATGATTCTCTCCTTGGTTCACTATCTCCTCTTCTGATAGTCCGTTTGAAATATCTGTGGTGTTAATTCCCACGTCCCTTAGGTTAGTGTTATGGAGAATTCGTTCTGGGTTAGGATAAAATGGTGCTAGCCCGGAATTTCTGCCCCTGGTCATAGACTAACAGACTACAAAAAAATATTACGCAATATAATTACTCAAATACTAATTTACAACTATATAAATAAAAATTGGTAGATTAATAAAGATTAGGATTTCAAAATATTGAAAACGATCCCCGGCAACGACGCCAAAAATTTGGTGATTTTTTTTGCTAACAAGTAATAACTCAATGTGATTTCATTCTACATTCTAATACAACTATGTAGATGGACTTAAAATAGATTGAATTAGCATTCAGGCAAGTGCACCTATCAATCATAATATAGGAGAAATCTACATCTCGTGTCGTATTCCACAGGGTCGTTTCAACTACTCGTACTCACCCTCCCTTGATTATCATATCTCTAAATAAAAGTGATATCTAAACTACATTAGCCTAACTATGACCATTTTGATGATTCAGTATTGGAGAAGTAAAAACGATAAAAGACATGAAGCTTTTAAAAAATTACATGAACGAATTCATTTATTAGTTCAATTCTAACTGATCATGACATGAAAAGACAGTTAAATTTATGCAATGTAAAGGTTAAATTTTCATCAAAATTCTCTCTCGAGCAATTCCAAATCTAAACCTAAGATAGTAAATTTTCTCTCAAATAATTTACAACACTCAAGTTCGCATTTAGTAAAGTACCCTTAATGCTACATAAATTCATGAATTTTATCTCTAAATTACCATGAATCCTTTTACTCGTGTTCTAATTTTACAAACAAAATATCTCTCGGTCATAGAGTTTGAATTACAAAGAGAATTAACATCACAATATGAACATACAAATATCATTGCAAAGAACCAATTTCTCAATCTAGCCAATTGCAAATTATGTAAAGCAAAGAAGTAATTCATAAGGAAGATTAAACTCTTTGTTTGCATAAAATACCACAAATTTAACATAAACAAAGTGATACATGATTACTAAAATGTTCAAATAGAGGTTCATGCAAATTAAAACGAAAATGAAGATGAATCATCAAGAGAAAGGAAGGATTCAAAGGGATTAGTGATTAGATAAAAAATACATATAGAATACCCTTCAATCCTCCTTGTCTTGGATGCTCCCCTTCGGCCTCCAGCAGTTCTCCAATCCAAAAATGATCCAAAAGTCCTAAATAATTTTTTCTACAGGAAATTTATAGTCCCATTGCAAATAGGTCGGACACGGGTTCAAACACGGCCGTGTGTCAGGCCGTGTGGACGGTTCTTAGGCGGTTCCACACGAGCAAGCGTGTCTGGTAGTGGGCTGTGTCAGATTTCACAGGTATGGACACGTCCGTGTGTTCGGCCGTGTTCCTCAGACATGGGTTGGTCGGCAATCGTGTTCAAATATGACACGGGTAGGCACACGGGCGTGTGCTATACCCGTATGAGGTTCCATCTCCTGCGCCCAAATTCTTCAGCTCTAGGTGCATAGGACATGGGTAGGCACACGACCGTATGTCAGGATGTGTGCACCAAATTTTCGTCCTGTCATCAGCCATGTAGACTCTGTGAACTCCTCTGTTTGCTCCGACACTTTTAGGTCCATTGGTTGGCATTACCTGCAATAGAAAAATGAAAGAATCAGTAAATAGTTTATTACAAGGACTGCCAAAGACTTCTAAATGCGCTCTTCTTTCTATGATATGACAATTTCTTTACTATTATCATGAAATCATCATAAAAAGGGGCGGGAAATAGTAGACATGATTACAATTATGATAGTAAAAAGGATATCATAATCGTACTCATCATCGACACAAGTAGACTAAGTGTTGACACAAGTGGAGTAAGTGTCGACACAAGCCTTGGTGGTGTCGACACAACACCTTTGTTGTTATAACAGCTTCTCGACAGTACTTCTTTAGAATGTGTCGACACTGATTCTGTGTGTCGACACAAGCCTTCTTTTCTTGAACTTTGTTGAAACTTTGTTGTGTGTCGACACAAGTCCTGTGTGTCGACATAGTTGATGTCGACAAGGTCTTCTGTGTGTCGACACTGCCTCTATGTGTCGACACAGTTACTTCTTTTCTTTAACTTTGTTGAAATTCTGCATTATGTTGACAAAGTCTTCAGTGTGTCGACACTGCCTTTTAGTGTTGACACAATTGATTTCGACTAAGTATTCATGTGTGTCGACACTGCCTTTTGGTGTCGACACAATTAATGTCGACTAAGTATTCCTGTGTGTCGACACTGCCTTTTGGTGTCGAAACAGTTGATATCGACTTTGCTTCTCTGTGTGTCGACACAGTCTCTTGGTGTCGACACAATTTCTTCTGGTGTCGACACAGCCTTTCCAAGTGTCGACACAATTAACTCCAAGTGTCAACACAGCTTTCCTCCAGTGTCGACATAAGCCTTCATAAGTGTCAACAAAGCTTCTCCAGGTGTCGACACATGGACTTAGAAATTTTTCTGCATTCCTGCATTTACTTAACCTGCACATATAAACTCAAAAACACATCAAATACACCTTGATGCATATCATTGAGCAGGGTGAGGCTTCTTCAAATATGGTACATATTTTCTAATGTACCCAACACATAGTTCGAGGATGTGTTTCCTGAAAATCTTCCTGGGGCACCTCCTCGGCGGGAGATCGATTTCTCAATTGAGTTGGTGTCGGAGGCATGACCGGTGTCACGTCCTCCATTTAGGATGACACCGAAAGAGTTGGTTAGGCTCAAGGTACAGTTGCAGGAACTATTGGAGTAGGGGTATATCAGGCCCAGTTGTTTACCGTGGAGCGCGTCGGTGTTGTTTGTAAAGAAGAAAGACGGTAGTATACGCTGTGCATAGATTACCGAGAGTTGAATAAACTGACCGTCAAGAATAGTTATCTAATTCCTCAAATTGACGATATGTTTGACCAACTGGTGGAATCGGTGGTGTATTAAAAGTTGGACTTAAAGTCAGGGTACTATCAGTTGCGAATTCGAGACGAGGACATGCCCAAAACAGCGTTTGGTACGAGGTATGGTCATTTTGAGTTCTCTGTGATACCGTTCGGGCTAACGAACGCACCCTTTGTATTCATGGATTTGATGAATCGAGTGTTTCAGAAATACTTGGACTCTTTTGTAGTTGTATTTATTGATGACATCTTGGTATATTCCAAATCAGAGATGGAGCATGAGACTCACTTGAGGGTAGTTTTGCAAGTGTTCAGGGATAACCAGCTTTATGCAAAGTTCTCAAAGTGCGAGTTCTGACTCGAGAAGGTGGCATTTTTAGGCCATGTGATTAGTGAGGATGGGGTGCCAGTAGATCCAACAAAGGTGGAGGCCATCAGAGATTGGCCAGTTTTGAGAACCGTGGCGGAAGTCCGAACTTTTCTTGGACTAGCCGGGTACATTAGAAGATTCGTGGAAAACTTTTTTGCGGATAGCTCTACCGCTCACATCACTAACTCGTAAGGATCAAAAGTTTGTGTGGACTCAAGAGTGCAGTCAGGCATTTGAGACACTGAAGGAAAGACTGATGACGGCTCCAATCTTAAGTCTACCGAAGGGGACCGAAGGATTTCAAATCTACAGTGACGCATCAGGATGAGGTTTGAGTTGCGTTTTGGTGCAACATGGCTGTGTAATAGCCTTTGGGTCTAGGCAGCTGAAGCCTCACGAGAGGAATTACCCCGTTCATGACCTGGAGCTGGCGGCGGTAATTTTTGCGTTGAAATTGTGGCGGCACTATGATTATGGTGCGAAGGTGGAGATCTTCACGGATCACAAAAGATTGAAGTATCTCCTAGATCAGAAGGACCTAAATATGTGGCAGCGCATGTGGGTCGAGTTCCTTGGAGACTGCGAGGTGGCGATTCAGTATACGCCAGACAAAGCCAATGTGGTGGCAGAATCCTTGAGTAGTAAATACTCGGGGCAAGGAATTGGATTGATGCTCATGATAAGCGATTGGTGTGGGAATGGAGTCACTCGGTTTGGAGTGCGTAGAAAGGGGAGAGTCCAGCATGGCTCGGTTAAACTGGGTTGAAATGAAGAACGACTTGTCCGATCGTATTCGGGAAGCGACTCATTTGGATGTGTAGTTTCAGCCATTCGTGGTGGAAGCTCAAAAAGGTGAGAGCAGCATCTGGGAGATGATTGACGAGATTCTGAGGAAGGATGGAAGGATTTGTGTACCGCAGTTCGTCAAGCACCGTGAGGAGTTAATGTTTGAGCCTCACTTCACAAAGTACTCCATTCATCCGTCCAATACAAAGAGGTACTTGGATTTGAAGAGATCCTTTTGGTGGCCTGGACTGAAGCGGGACGTAGCTTTGTATGTGAATCAATGTCCAACTTGTGCATTGGTGAAGGCCGAGTGTTAGAAGCTGGGCGGGTTCCTGAAGCCTCTTCTAATCCTCGAGTGGAAAATTGAAGACATCTCCATGGATTTCGTGCATGGGTTACCTAGATCGCAGCAGGGTAACGATGCGATTTGGGTGATTGTGGATCGCTTAACCAAAGTGGCTCACTTCATCCCAAACCGGAAGAAGGACATCGTGGAGAAGTTGGTGGAGTTGTATGTTCGCAACATTGTGCGACTACATGGGATTCCTAAAAGTATAGTCAGCGATCGTGACGGGCGTTTCATGTCCAAGGACTGGAGGCTGGTTCAGAAGAGTCTGGGCACGAAGTTAAAATTAAGTACGGCTTTCCATCCTCAAACTGATGTGCAAACCGAAAGAACAAACCATACTATGGAGGATATGCTGAGGATGTGTGTTCTTGACTTCAGCAAGAAATGGGAGGATCACCTCTTCATGGTGGAGTTCGCGTATAACAATAGTTACCAAGCAAGTATAATATGGCGCCATATGAAGCTCTGTATGGGTGGCGGTGTCGAACACCGATGTCATGGGCAGAGCCGGGAGACACCAAGCTATTGGGAAAAGAAGTGGTGGCTGATTCTTGTGAGTTGGTACGAACCATTCAATACCGCATGAAGGTGGCTCAAGATCGACAAGCAAAATATTTTAATACTCTCCACAGGAAGTTGGAGTTCGCGGTAGGCGATTGGGTGTATTCGAAGATCAACCCGTTCAAAGGCATTTCACGGATTCGCCGACTCAAGAAATTGAGTCCAAGGTTTTCGGGACCTTTTGAAGTTGTTGAACGGGTGGGAGAAGCAGCGTACCGTTTGGCGTTGTTTGCAGAGCTGAGTGGATTAAACGACATCTTCCATGTCTCCGTCTTGAGGAAAGCCTTGGTAGAGGCTATTGTGGTGATCGAATCGACATCGGTGCCGATAGAGGAAGACTAGAGGATGCGAGTCCGTCCAATTGGTATAGAGGATTCAGAAATTTGGCAGTTGCTGAACAAAGAGGTCAAACTCGTAAAGGTCTGATGGGACAACTGCGGCCATGAGGAGCTCTCTTGGGAGCAAGAACAAACCATGCTGGAGGAATATCCAGAGTTTTTCTGTTCAGGTATCATTTAAGTTTTGTGTACCTCTTTTTGTTTTTGGTAATGTCGGGACGCAATTCTTTTTAGGGGGAGAGAGTTGTAACGCCACAAAATTCGAAAGAAGGACGAGTAGTGTTGAGAGCCAAGTTTGGGTCTCGATGAGGGTCACACGGCCTAGGACACATGCGTGTCCATGGTCGTGTCGCACCGGGTTCGTCGAAAGCCCAGGAAGTCGACGATTTTTTGCTCAGTTCGTCGACTAGTGGGGGACACGCCCTCCTACATGCCCGTGTCGCAGGCGTATTTCCTCGACTGTCGGCACAAGGGAGGTGTCGACACATAGGTGTCGACACAGTTGTGTCGACATAATTGGAGGTGTCGACACAAAGGTGTTGACACAATTGTGTCGACACAAGGGAGTTGTCGACACAGATGTGTCGAAACAGGCAGGGAACACGACCTAGGACACGGGGGTGTCCAAGGCCGTGTCAATCGTGTTCGATGAATTTCTACAAAGTCGACGAAGAGGCAGTCGACGTTCGTCGAGACTTCAAACACGACCTGAGACACGGGAGTGTCCCTGGCCGTGTCCTTCTCGGGTTGTAGCTGGGACATGTTAGGGTTTGACACGGCCTAGAGCCCAGGCGTGTTCGGGTTTGACACGACCGTGTCAAATGTGACACGGGCGTATCATGGACTCGTGTCCTGTTTTGGGTGCGACGGTTTCGGCGTCGATTGGGGAACACGTCCTTGGACACGGGCGTGTCACAAGCCGTGTTCGGCCCAGGTGTTTTGATTTTCAGTTCAGATCATGGCCATTCATTTCCTTCTTTGGGGATCTGATGGTCTAGGGTTGCCTTGCTGTGTTAAGTCCAAGAATAGGGTTTAAAAACCCTCATTCTTCTTCAAACACTCTCTTTCTAAGATCTAGAGAGAAGGGAGAGCAAGGAAGGAGGTGAAGGAGAGATCCGGCTGCCGGAGAAGCTCCGGTACTCCAAATCGGGAGCCGAGTACAGATCCGTGGAGGCAAGACTGTTGCAAAGGTTTCATCCGGCTAGGTTGTCATGGCGAGGAAGAGAGGTCGGAAGGTAACGACACTTCTCTTGGTTTTAGGATGCATGTTTAACATCTTTTACTTTCTAGTTTTTGGGCACTAAACCCTCAAATGAGAGGGGTTTGGGTCGCCAAGGTTTAAGAGGAACCTCCTGGTCGATTTACTCCATCCCCGGCATGTTTTTGAATTAGAGGTAAGCTCTGCTAGTGGATTAGGCATGGTGGGTGAAGCCGTTGTCGCGACCGTTAGTCCGGCTCGGTGATGTTGCATACGAGCTTTAAGGATTCATAGAGATCCATTGCGGCAACATGCCGTTTGTTATGTTTGTGATGTTTTCCCCTTTTCTCGAGTGAGTACGTATAGCCAGAATCGGACAAGGTTAGCTCCTCAATGGCGGTAGATGATTTCCTTGGTGGACAAGGTTAGCTCTGCATTGGCGGTAGATGTTTTCCTTGGTGCGCGGGGACATTGCAGTACGAATGAGGGATTAGGGTGGAAGTGGTATTGCGATTGTAATGTGCTAAGGTGTGGCTTTGTCTTCGTAGTCGGTTGGCTATCCCGTGATGTGCAGGTCTTGTGTGGAGAGTGTCCTAGCGAGACTAGTCCCCTTATGTGAGGCTGACGATAATTCCAAGCATGGGGCAAGCCCGGGCAATGAGGCCATGAGCGGGTGGGGTCCAGTAAGGCTTCTTATAATTGGTCAGTGTGTTAGACAGAATCCTGATATGACAAGTCAGAGCTTGCAGGCAAGCCCGAGTTTAAGATCTTAAGCGGGTGGGGCCTTGGCAAGAGTTTCGTGTGGCGGCTTGCATGTCGTTGGGGGAATAGCAGTTCCCCCTTTGTTTGTGGCTTAATGGTAATGGGGAAATGATGATTACCCAGATGATGTGATGATGTGCTAGATGCATATGCGTTAGGGTGCCTTAGGTGAAGCCCGGGTTTTGCATTCATGCTGCATAGTAGGCCCTTTTTTTTATATTCTCAATAGTAGAGAACGTGCATGTTGTTTGAGACATCCAAGCCTATTCATTAGTTCAATACTTGTTTTGTATATTGTATACAAAGTGCTTACCTTCAGGTTGGAGGGGTACCCCGGGGTCCGTTAGGGGCGGCCGGGAGGAGATGTGTTTGTTACACAGTTTGAGGTCAGCCTTTGCTGACCCACGTTACAACCAAATTTTACAGGGCAAGGATCGCAGGCAGGATCTAGCTCGCCAGCCAGAAAGGCCTAAGCCTCATGAAGTGTTACCATCCTTCTATGAGTTTACTTTTGTGATTTTGTATGTGTGATGTTGTCTTCCGGCTTGCATGCCGAGGTAGCTTAGGAGTGCTTATGCACTTTGATGTCTATGTATTGTTGGAGTTTTGGACTCTCTTTTGTTGTAAGGCCATAAGGCCGTTTTCGAGACTCTTGTGGATGTGGATAACTTCTAGTCTTGGTTGATGTTTCTGTTGTGTTTTGCTTATGAGTTTTGAGATTGGGTAGTTATATCATCTTATAATACTAAAGTTGTGGCTTCTGTATGTTGTGGGGCCCCGGCCATACACATATTATACGATCATTATAGGGGAGGTTGTTGGGTACATTGGTCAAATGTACCTGATTTGAAGAAGCCTCACCTAACTCAATGATATGCATCATAGTGTATTTGATGTTTGTTTGAGTTACTTGTGCAGGTTAGGAATACACTGGACTGAAGCTAAAAATTCTAAGTCCATGTGTCGACACCCAAAGGGAAAGTGTCGACACTTGAGAAAGCTTGTGTCGACACCCAGACAAGCAGTGTCGACACTTGGAGTCATTGTGTCGACACCTGGGAAGAAGAGTCGACACCAGTCAGAAAGTGTCGACACTTGGAGCTGTGTCGACACTCAGTGAAGAAGAATGCAGAAAAGCTGTGTCGACACTTAGCAGAAGTGTCGACACCTAGAAGAGCTGAGTCAACACCACAAAGTGTCGACACTTGAAGTAAGTGTCGACACTCAGCAAAAGTCTGCAGAATCTAAGTACAAGTGTCGACACTCAACACAATGTGTCGACACTCAATCAGCAGAGTCAACACATGAAGAATGTGTCGACACTCAGCACAATGTGTCGACACACACTCAAAGGAGTCAACACTTGAAGGAAGTGTCGACACTCAGCACAATGTGTCGACACATAACCACAAGAGTCAACACTTGAAGGAAGTGTCGACACCCAGCACAATGTGTCGACACTTAGTTGAAGACTCTATACTTGAAGAAAATGTCGACACAAGGAGCTGTGTCGACACTTAGCAAAGAACAGAAAGAGTTACAAAATATTCTAAGTACAAGTGTCGACACTAAAGGAATGTGTCGACACTCAGCTGAAGAAACAAGATTGAAGACTTGTGTCGACACCAAGAAGCAGTGTCGACACTTGACAGTTTCTACACATGAAGGATGTGTCGACACAAATGAGATGTGTCGACACTTAGAAGAATACAGTTAAAGAATGAAGTACAAGTACTTGTGTCGACACTCAATTTCAGTGTCGACACATGCAGAAGAAACTGTGTCGAGACATACAAGGAATTGTGTCGACACCTTGTAGACTTGTGTCGACACTTACACAACATGTGTCGACACTTGGCCTATAAGTGTCGACACTTAAGAACAGAAAGTCTCGACACTATCTGACAGTTAGAGGAATTTCAAGAAGTGACTGGTTGACAAGACAGCTGCCGATCCAGCCGGTCTACATCAACTGTCAGTGATATCAGAAGTCTGTTATGAACCGGACCAGCCGGTTACCATGAAGGAAGCCTATAAATAGGCACCCATAGTTTACAGATAAAGATTGATTAAGTGATTAAGGATTGTTGAGATAATATAGAAGTGGTTGAAAAAGTTTTTACAGAGAGAGTTCAGATCTTTGTAAAAGTGGTATATTGAGTATCAACACAAGAAGATCTTGGTGTGCATCAGCAGATCTAAGAAGTTGGAGAGAGAGAGAGCTCCAACCAAGTATTCAGTCTTTGGAACTAAGGCTGAGAAGAAGAATTCAGAGTCATCTGGATTTCAAGAAGCAGAGGTCAAGGAACAACTGCAGAAGATTCAGACTAATTCAGTTCTAATCAAGAAGCTTTGAAGGAAGCTAAGTCAGTTTGGATCTAACTGAGTTCTTCCAAGAACTCTTCAAGAATCTCTCAACTCCTCTCCTATTTTCTGAGTTGTAGAGTTAACTATTGTACTTTCTATTTTAACTTGTAGGATCCATTGGATCTGAGAGAATTGTAAGCCTATTTTATAAAGGCTGAGGGTAGGGCTTGGTTGCCTGAGTGTAGGAGTTGAAGAACTCTGAGTGTAGGCCTTAATTGGCTGAGTGTAGGCCTGGGTGGCTGAGTGTAGGCCTTTTGGCTGAGTGTAAGGCTTTGGGCCCGAGGTAGGAACCTAGTTTGGTTCTGAGTTAGTGGAGAAGTTTGGCCGAATCTAGTACACTGCTAGATAGGCGAAGGGGGAAAGTGGATGTACCCAAAGATTGGGGAACCACTATAAATTAGTGTGTGTGTTGTGCTGTGCTGTGGATTACTTGTTTGATCTCTGTAATTGCTGTTAGCTGTAATAATTGTTGTGCTGCCAACAAAGTCTCAAAAAGGTTTAGGTCACCTATTCACCCCCCCCCCTCTAGGTGTTTAGGTACCATATCTTTCAAGTGGTATCAGAGGGAGGTTCCTCAAAAAGGACTAACTGTCTGAGGAGATCCAGTTTGGCAGATTCAGTATAAGTCAGGAAACAGTTTCAAGAAAATCAAGAAACATGGGGTCTTCAGAGAATCACAAGGAATTGGGTTCAATGAAACTGCCCATTTGCAGAAAGGAGATTTTTGGAATCTGGAAAGAAAGGGTAAGGCTGTTCATGGAGGCCTCTGACCCTAGGATCTACATCACAGTCAAGGAAGGGCCTTATGTGCCCATGAAGATTTCAGTCTTGGATGCTACACAGAGAACTCCAAAGGATTTTTCTGAGATGACCAAGGATGAGATTGTCCTAGCTATAATGGACAAAAGGGCACAGAACATCATAGTTAGTGCAATTGATGATGCCACCTTCCAGAACCTTATTCACTGTAAAACAGCAAAAGAAATGTGGGATACCCTCATTGTCTACATGGAAGGTTCTGAAGAAGTAAGACAAGATAGGAAATCCTTGCTTAATCAAGAATATGAGAGCTTTAGGCAAGGAAGAGGAGATAGCATCACTGAATGCTACAAAAAGTTCTACAGAATTGTTAATGAACTCATGTCCTATGGAAGGGAGTTCACAAACTATGAATTGAATGATAAGTTCTTGAGGTCCCTAACCAAAGATTGGGACACTAAGATCTGTGCCATCAGAGAAATGGCAAAGTTGGGAGAAATTCCTCCTCCCACACTATTTGGCAAGTTGTTATCTTATGAGATGCAATTGTCAGTAAGAAAAGAGGAGGAAAAGTCAACAAGGACTGAACACAGGGAAAGGACTGTTGCCTTTAAGTCAGAAGTACCTAGAAAAAACAGGACTAAGTCATCAACTCCTCCTCCAGAGGTAGTTGAATCAGAATCTGATGAGTCTGTTAGCACTAAATCTACAAGCAGTGAAAGTGATGAAGATTTTGCTGCATTCACCAGACATTTTCAGAAATTCTTAAGAAGAAACAGTGGAGGTCCAGACCTTCATTTTCCAAAGGAAAAGAAGTCCAGTATCAGGAGAAGAAGCCTTCAAAGAAGGACAAGAAAAGGACAAAGACTAGCAAGGCAACTGGGTCTAAGATTGTGTGTTACTGCTGCAATAGACAGGGTCATGTAATTGCAGATTGTCCTGAAAGAAGGAAAGAATCCAGTGACAAAAAGAAGACTCACTTCAAAGGAAAGAAGGAGAAGTCCTTTGTTGCAAAGAATGAGAAGACTCTTTCAGATATTTCTTCTTCAGACACTGAGACAGATGCTGAAGCCTATATAGGGCTATTTGCTGAAGAAGAAGAAGAGTTTATGCAGATCATGGAATCAATCTATGATCAAGAAGAGGTTCAGTGCCAAGGACTAATGACATTGACTGAAAGTACCAAAATCCTGGAGCAGCCAGGACCTAGTCAGGTACAAAGTCCAACTCCAAGTTCAGATTCCAGTTCTAGTTCAGAGTCAGAATCATCTTCATCAAGTGATGGAAGTGATTCTGAATCTGAGGGAGATATTCATCAGCTCTTAGATGAATACCAAGTACTGTTGCAAGCCTATAAGAAAAGCAAGATCCTAGCCAAAAGTCAGGCAAAGGAGATTGCTGATCTCAAGGCAGCTGCAACAGATTTTGAGAAGGAGTATGATCAAAAACTGAATGAAGTAGCCAGGCTGAAACACATTACTGTGATTCAGATGGGTACTATTACATTTAAAAATGATCAAATTAAGTTGCTGGAGATCAATCTCCAGAAGGAAAAAGAGTTAGTTTCTAGGTTTTCAAAACCTAAATCAGTGCTACCCTTGATTGATGAATTTGTTCATCATAAAGGAAAGGCTGGATTGGGTTTTGTTATGCCTGTGAGGACTGTTCAGGATCAGTCCAAGTCCAAGGGCAAAGCCCCAACATTCAACAAGGCTGCTGTGGTCAAGACAGCAAAGGTTGTACCTAAGCAAAGGTACAACAAGTTTGAATGCTGGTGTTGTGGCAAGGTTGGCCACTTTGCCTTGGATTGTTGGCACAATGCCAGTGCCAAGTTGAGTAGCAAGTTACCTATTGGAAAGCCAGCAGGTAGCTATGTCAAATTGCAAACTAACAATCACCAAGGACCCAAGTTTACTTTGGGTTCTAAGGTTCATTAATTTGTTTTGCAGGTGAATCCAAGTGACCATACCCCTACATGGTACTTGGATAGTGGTTGTTCCAGACACATGACTGGAACTAGGGGACTACTGAAGGACTACATCCCAATCAAAAATGGTCCAAAGGTGACCTTTGGTGGTTCTGAAAAAGGAATCATCAAAGGGTTTGGTAACATTTCTTCTAACCTTGTTACCATTACTCAAGTGGCTTATGTTAAAGGTTTGAAACACAACCTCATTAGTATAAGTCAATTTAGTGATGTAGGGTATGACATCTCATTTGTTAAAAATGGTTGTCATATCAAGAGGTCAAGTGATCAAGAGATCATTTTGACTGGATATAGAAAGAGAAATGTCTACTGCTTAGACATTATGGTTGAGAACAATTGTTCTCCAGTCTGTCTTGTAGCTGATGAGACAGTCTCTCAATGTGTCAAATGGCACAAGAGGCTTGCTCATCTTAATTACAAGACTATTGGCAAACTCTTTAGTAAAGAGTTAGTGAGGAATGGTCCTCAAGTTAAGTGTGTCAAAGATGGCATTTGCTCAGCTTGTCAAAAGGGCAAGCAGACTAAATCCACCTTTAGAAGCTTAGACAACAAAGATGCTGTGAGGTGTTTATACCTCTTGCATATGGATCTATTTGGTCCAATGCCAGTTCACAGCTTAGGTAGGAAGGTCTACACCTTTGTAGTTGTTGATGACTACTCAAGGTTTTCCTGGGTGTTCTTCTTAAAGCAGAAATCTGAAACACCTAGTGTCTTCTATAGTTTTGTTAAGCAAATTCAGAATGAATTGAACTGTACAGTGGTCAAAATTAGAAGTGACCATGGTACTGAGTTTCAGTCTGAAAGCATGACAAAGCTGTGTGAAGACTATGGGATATTTCAAGAATTCTCTTCACCTAGAACACCTCAGCAAAATGGCATTGCTGAAAGGAAAAATAGGACCTTGATAGAGGCTGGTAGAACCCTATTAAGTGATTCATCACTGCCAGAATATTTCTGGGCTGAAGCAGTTAACACTGCATGCCATGTGATAAATAGGGCTACCATCACTAAAAGGTTAAACAAGACCCCCTATGAAGTAGTGAAAGGCAGGAAACCAAATCTGTCCTATTTTAGGATCTTTGGTTGTAAATGCTTCATACTTAACAATGGGAAGTCTTACTTAACTAAGTTTGCTGCCAAGTCCCAAGAGGGAGTGTTTGTTGGGTACAGCAATAATAGTAAGGCTTATAGAGTCTACAACTTGACTACACAAGTTGTAGAGGAGTCTGTGCATGTAGTTTTTGATGAAACACAACTAATTAACAATGAGTTGTCTAGTAGTGTGTGCAGCCCTACAGGTCTTACTAAGAAGATGGACAAGCTAACCATAGAAGATGTACCTGCTGCAAGACAGCAAGTAGAAGAAGATGGCTTATGTCCAGGGGGAGAACTACATGTACAAGGAGCTGTTGAAGTACAAGGAACTCAGCTTGATGAAGATGCTGAAGAAGTTCAACCAGAAGTAAGGATGCCTCCAGCCAACAGGCATCTAAGAGATCATCCAGTAGAGCTGATCATTGGAGATCCAAGACAAGGTGTTCAGACAAGGAGCAGAAATCAGAATGCTGTAGTATATTCAAGTTTTCTGTCTCAAATAGAACCAAAGAAATTTGAAGAAGCTATACAAGATCCACAGTGGACTGAAGCAATGCAGGAGGAGCTTAATCAGTTCAAAAGATGCAAGGTGTGGGATCTGGTTCCTAAGCCTAAAGATCACAATGTGATAGGAACAAAGTGGATCTACAGGAACAAGTTAGATGAACAAGGTATCATCATTAAGAATAAGGCAAGACTGGTTGCAAAAGGATATAGGCAAGAAGAAGGTATTGATTTTGATCAAACCTTTGCTCCAGTAGCCAGACTGGAAGCCATAAGGATGTTCTTGGCCTATGCAACCTACCAAGGATTCAAAGTATACCAAATGGATGTGAAGTCAGCATTCCTTAATGGTAATTTAAAAGAAGAAGTATATGTGGAGCAGCCTTCAGGTTTTGTTGATCCTACTCTTCCACATTATGTCTATAGACTTAGGAAAGCATTGTATGGGTTAAAGCAAGCTCCTAGAGCTTGGTATGAAACCCTATCTAGTTTCCTCATTGAGAACAAGTTCACAAGGGGGAAAATAGATAAGACTCTATTCCTTAGGGAATCTAGAGGCAAAGTAATACTTGTCCAAATATATGTAGATGACATTATATTTGGGTCTACTGAAAGTAGCCTTTGCAAAAAGTTTGCAAAGCTTATGCAGAGTCAATTTGAAATGAGTAGTATGGGAGAACTGAAGTTTTTCTTGGGTCTCCAAGTTAAACAGACTGAAAGTGGCTTGTCCATATGTCAGTCAAAGTTCACCCTGGAACTCATAAGGAAATATGGTATGGATTCATCCAGTACCATGAAGACTCCTATGGGGTCAAGTATGTCTCTAAGCAAGGATGATGCAGGGAAACCTGTAGATGAAACCTTGTATAGAGGGATAGTTGGCTCTCTACTATACTTGACTGCAAGTAGGCCTGACATTATGTATGCTACATGTGTTTGTGCCAGGTATCAAGCCTGCCCCAAAGAATCTCACTTGACTGCAGTCAAGAGAATCTTAAGATATCTAAAGGGCACACCCTATCTAGGCCTCTGGTACCCTAGGAATGGAGATTTTGATCTAACAGGCTATTCAGATGCAGACTTTGCAGGATGCAAAGAAGATAGAAAGAGCACAACTGGATCCTGTCAGTTCCTAGGTGGAAGACTCATTTCATGGAGTAGTAAGAAGCAAACCAGTGTGGCCATCTCCACAGCTGAGTCAGAATATGTAGCTGCAGGAAGTTGCTGTGCTCAACTTCTGTGGATTCAACATCAGCTAGAAGACTATGGATGTCAGGTAAGTAGAACTCCACTTTATTGTGATTCTACTAGTGCTATTTCAATAGCTAACAACCCTGTATCACATAGTAGAACTAAACATATTGAGATTAAATATCACTTTCTTAGGGAGCATGTAGAAAGAAATGATATTACACTTGAATATGTTAGAACTGATAATCAGATAGCTGATATGTTCACTAAGCCCTTAGATGAAGCTAAGTTTAATAGGTTCAAAATTGAACTAGGTATGATAAACTTAGATTAAGTATACAGAACAAAAATTGGCTAAGTAAAAAGGTGTCGACACATAGACAAGTCTATGTCGACACAGAATAGTAAGTGTCGACACTTCAGGAAAATGGTGTCGACACATCTAGGAAGTTAGTGTCGACACTTCAGAATGTTAGTGTCGACACATGTCGAGTAGGTGTCGACACATCCAATAAAGTGTCGACACTTAAGTTTTACTCAGAATTTTTCTAAGTAAAGTCTCGACTACATGTCGAGTATAGTGGTGTCGACACTTCACCAAGTGTCGACACATAAAATCTGTTGACTAAACTTGTGTCGACACATGTGTGTCGAGACATTATAAGTCAGGGTCGACACTTATTGACAGTGTCGACACATCTTTAGAAATTCATCCCGCCTGTTCGTCTTCAAACAAGAAAGGTATAAATAGGGTTCTGTTTGTGTTTGTCGACACGCTTTCAGAGTTTCGAGACTAAACTCCTGTGTCGACATTTCTCTTCTCTAAAGACTATTTCTCAACACCCTAATGGCTCCCAAGCTGGAAGAGAACGTAAACGAAGGCTATGAGCTCGTGCGAGGCGCATTCGACGACGGAGATCGAGAAATCAAATCAGTGATAACCCTAGTCAGCAATTCAGGTTTGGAGTTCTTGGTTTCAGAACCAACCAAGATATGGAAGAAAGAAGTGCTTGAATTTCTTACTGGAGCGTCTGTAGATGACTCAGGCTACAGAATTAAGTCAAGGGTGCATGGCACCAAGGTCAAAGTATCGCCCAAAAGTCTGAGAAAGGTACTTAGCTACCTAAAGTTCGGGAAGAAGAGGAAGTCACAACATCAAAGACCAAAGAAGCTTTGGACTGGTGCGGTCTTGATCCTAAGATGAAAATAGGATCAGTTTTCAACAGGAAGGGGATGAATAATCAAGGCAAATTCCTGTCTGAAGTTGTAGGCAAGGTTATTCTAAGCAAACCAGGAGGGCATGACAGGGTGTCAGCCTCTATGTTCAGTATCATGACCAGAATCATCTTCAACCTTAAGACAGACTCGTCTATGATTGTCTTTGAGAAAGTAAAAGAAAGTCTGAAGAAGCCCAATCTGGGCAGGATACTAAGTCTCTACCTGGCTGGATCAATTCCAGAGGTAATGAGCTCTGCTGCAGGAACAAAAATCAATCACATGAGGAGAATGGACTCAAGGATATTCTCTAGATGGGAAAGGGTGCTGGTGTCAAAGGAATTGACCACCCCTGAAAAACAAGCTTCTAAGAAAGACTCTCCTCCCAGGAAGAAGAGGAAGATTGCTGCTGTGCCTCAAGAGTCCTCCAGCAGCTCAGGTAGTGAAGAACATGTGGTTTTCACTCCTGATAGTCCAATGGATAAGGCTGCAGAAAAGTCACCTGCTCCTCAGGAGCCAGCTGACATCCAGGGGGAGCTTCCAGGTGTAGCAGAACCATCTACACTGGAGAGTGAGCAAGCCACCCTACTCATTCAAGAGGTACTTGTTGACCTTAATACTTTGAATTTTTCTATAATAAATTCTGATTTGTCTGATGACCATCAGCAAAATCAGCCAGCAACTCAAGAACCAGATGTTGTTCTCCAAGACACATCTGTTGTGATACCTGATAAAGTGGTTGAAGAACCAAGTACATCTCCTGCACAGTCACCCCCAGAATATACAATGGAAGATCTATTTCTGAATTTAGATCAAGATGATTTTGATATGGAAAAGAATGCTGCTGATGCAGTGAAGGATGCTGCTGCTGAGGGGGAGAATTTGGATATTCAAGAAGAGCCTATAAGGCTAGATACTGAGAAGGCACAAGATGTGCACATTGAAACACCATCCAGCCCTAAGGATAGGGTGGATATAGCCAGTACATCAGAATCTGAAGATGATGAAGCTGAGCAAGCTAAGAAAAAGCAATTTTTTGTTTTCAAAAGAAGAAGCCAGAGCTACAAGAAGGCTCTCCAAACTGTTGCTCAACACTCACTGGTCCAACAAGCTCCATCAACTGATTACAGTAGCCTAATGGTGGCAATGCAAGTAAAGCTGGATGAGAAAAGAAGGGCCATAGAGAAATATATTGATGAGGGCCAAAAATCTCTACAATTTGATCTAGCTCAAGATATCAAATCAATAAGGTTTGAAATGAACATAAATAAGAAGGAAATGAATGAATGCTTCCACAAGGGTGGAAATGCAGTAGTCTTCCTGGCTAAACATCAATGAAACAATCAAAGAGAAAGTAGAAGATATAGCACTAAAGCAAGGCTATGTGCTGGAGAATCAACTCAGGATGAATGATAACTTGACTGCATCTCACAATGCCATAGTCACTGAACTCAAGAAACAGTCTGATGAACCATCAACCTCCTCTGCTGCTGCCAAGGTTGCCTTTGATAAAATATTTCAAGCAGAACTTGCTGCTGTAAAGAATGCCATTACAGACTCACAAAAGGTCATTTCTGAACAGCTTACCAAGCTTAGACCTTTCTTTAAAGAGGGCATAAGGTATTTGGACAGCCAAATCAGGTTCCAGAAAGATGATGTGAGAGATCATGTAGCCCAAGAAGTCATAAAGGGGGAGAGAGTGTTAGTCAAAGCTAGTTCTGACCATGCAAAATGGATATCCAATTCCATCAGGGCTACACTGGGCTATCCTCCCCTCTGTGATGATGACAATGTAGCTGAATCTGGTATTCAAGGAACATATCTTGGAGGTGAGCAACAGGCAGTGGCTGATGTAATCTATCCACCTCCAGATTTTGAAATGGTCCATGCTGATGTAAGCACAATGTATAGTCCCACTGCTGGCAAGCCCAATATTATTCTGGAAAAGGTTGTTCAACCTATCACAGCTGCTATGCAAGAGGCTTTGGACAAAGAAGAAGAGACTAGGCTATCAAAGAAGAAGTTCAGGGAACTTGCTGAACAAAAACCAGATTTTGAACAATGGAGCCCTACTTCTAGGAACATCATTCTCACTGCCTGGAAAGCAGCCAAGGACAATGCCCATGAGAGGAACAAGTGGTTCTCAGAGGCTGAATGGAGGAAACATGAGAGTAGGCAGGAAGCCATTGTCCAGCATAGAAGGAAGGCTAAGTTAGGAAAGCTACCTCCAACAGCTGTGGAGCCTAGCAAGTACTTTCCTAAGCCCTATCATTATTTTGAAAGGCAAAAGATCAAGGCTGAAGAACAGAAGAAGAAGGACTCCAAAGGGAAGAAGACTGCTGAAGCTGAGCCTGCTGCTGCTGCTGCTGTGAAAGCTAAAGTACAAGCTGGAAAAGGCATAGTCATTAAGGAACCAGAGCAGAATTAGATTAAGATTAAACTGAAGAATGTTGTAATCTGTTACATCAAACATTTTGTGTAAATCATTGAAAATGTATTAAATGTATGAACAATTTTTGTTAAACAAATTTCATGATTGTTCTGATGAATGTGTCTAATTCTTGTTTGTTCTGTAATGCTGAATGAGTATACATGTGTGCTTTATTACATGTTAAAGTTTAACTCTGTTGTCATATATCTGTTTTACTTCATTTTATAATTATGAGTGATGTATATCATTGACTAAGGGTTATGACTTCTCCAAATAGGGGGAGATTGTTGGGTACATTGGTCAAATGTACCTGATTTGAAGAAGCCTCACCTAACTCAATGATATGCATCATAGTGTATTTGATGTTTGTTTGAGTTACTTGTGCAGGTTAGGAATACACTGGACTGAAGCTAAAAATTCTAAGTCCATGTGTCGACACCCAGAGGGAAAGTGTCGACACTTGAGAAAGCTTGTGTCGACACCCAGACAAGCAGTGTCGACACTTGGAGTCATTGTGTCGACACCTGGGAAGAAGAGTCGACACCAGTCAGAATGTGTCGACACTTGGAGCTGTGTCGACACTCAGTGAAGAAGAATGCAGAAAAGTTGTGTCGACACTTAGCAGAAGTGTCGACACCTAGAAGAGCTGAGTCAACACCACAAAGTGTCGACACTTGAAGTAAGTGTCGACACTCAGCAAAAGTCTGCAGAATCTAAGTACAAGTGTCGACACTCAACACAATGTGTCGACACTCAATCAGCAGAGTCAACACATGAAGAATGTGTCGACACTCAGCACAATGTGTCGACACACACTCAAAGGAGTCAACACTTGAAGGAAGTGTCGACACTCAGCACAATGTGTCGACACATAACCACAAGAGTCAACACTTGAAGGAAGTGTCGACACCCAGCACAATGTGTCGACACTTAGTTGAAGACTCTATACTTGAAGAAAATGTCGACACAAGGAGCTGTGTCGACACTTAGCAAAGAACAGAAGAGTTACAAAATATTCTAAGTACAAGTGTCGACACTAAAGGAATGTGTCGACACTCAGTTGAAGAAACAAGATTGAAGACTTGTGTCGACACCAAGAAGCAGTGTCGACACTTGACAGTTTCTACACATGAGGATGTATCGACACAAATGAGATGTGTCGATACTTAGAAGAATACAGTTAAAGAATGAAGTACAAGTACTTGTGTCGACACTCAATTTCAGTGTCGACACATGTAGAAGAAACTGTGTCGAGACATACAAGGAATTGTGTCGACACTTTGTAGACTTGTGTCGACACTTACACAACATGTGTCGACACTTGGCCTATAAGTGTCGACACTTAAGAACAGAAAGTCTCGACACTATCTGACAGTTAGAGGAATTTCAAGAAGTGACTGGTTGACAAGACAGCTGCCGATCCAGCCGGTATACATCAACTGTCAGTGATATCAGAAGTCTGTTATGAACCGGACCAGCCGGTTATCATGAAGGAAGCCTATAAATAGGCACCCATAGTTTACAGATAAAGATTGATTAAGTGATTAAGGATTGTTAAGATAATATAGAAGTGGTTGAAAAAGTTTTTACAGAGAGAGTTCAGATCTTTGTAAAAGTGGTATATTGAGTATCAACACAAGAAGATCTTGGTGTGCATCAGCAGATCTAAGAAGTTGGAGAGAGAGAGAGCTCCAACCAAGTATTCAATCTTTGGAACTAAGGCTGAGAAGAAGAATTCAGAGTCATCTGGATTTCAAGAAGCAGAGGTCAAGGAACAACTGCAGAAGATTCAGACTTATTCAGTTCTAATCAAGAAGCTTTGAAGGAAGCTAAGTCAGTTTGGATCTAACTGAGTTCTTCCAAGAACTCTTCAAGAATCTCTCAACTCCTCTCCTATTTTCTGAGTTGTAGAGTTAACTATTGTACTTTCTATTTTAACTTGTAGGATCCATTGGATCTGAGAGAATTGTAAGCCTATTTTATAAAGGCTGAGGGTAGGGCTTGGTTGCCTGAGTGTAGGAGTTGAAGAACTCTGAGTGTAGGCCTTAATTGGCTGAGTGTAGGCCTGGGTGGCTGAGTGTAGGCCTTTTGGCTGAGTGTAAGGCTTTGGGCCTGAGGTAGGAACCTAGTTTGGTTCTGAGTTAGTGGAGAAGTTTGGCCGAATCTAGTACACTGCTAGATAGGCGAAGGGGGAAAGTGGATGTACCCAAAGATTGGGGAACCACTATAAATTAGTGTGTGTGCTGTGCTGTGCTGTGGATTACTTGTTTGATCTCTGTAATTGCTGTTAGCTGTAATAATTGTTGTGCTGCCAACAAAGTCTCAAAAAGGTTTAGGTCACCTATTCACCCCCCCCCCCCCTCTAGGTGTTTAGGTACCATATCTTTCAGAGGTGTTACATGAGGCCAGTCTACTCATCAAATTGAACAAGTCAACCATAAGGTCAAACATGGTCAACCTTAGGCCTAAATAAGGAATTTAAGAACCAAGCCCACTCCTAATGGGCTAAGGACTTGACCCATGGCCCAACCCAAGTTGGGTGATGTCATAGGGAACATGACCATCAAGTGGGGCTAGCCCACTCATTAAATTGACCAAGTCAACCCTAAAAGTCAAACTTGGTCAACACAAGGCCTGAAGGAGGAAATAAGAGCCAAGCTCACTTTCAATGGGCTAAGCCCATAAACCTTGGCACATTAGCAACCCATTAACATAATGACAATCCATTGCCTCTGAATTTGTAGAGAGAAGACATGCATGGGGTTATTTTGGGTCATTTCCCACAAAAACAAGAGAGAGAAAGGAGGGAAATGAGGGATGGAGGCCTTGAGGCCCTCCTCCTCCTTTCCAAAGCTTATTTCTGAGCTCCAGTAGCATTTCAGTGCCATTTGCAGCAAGCTCCATGCCACATGGCATCTAGGAGGAGCATCCAATGTAGAGGATGAAATCCCCTTAATGTTAACTCGCTATACAGCTAATATCATCTCATTTTGACAATCCCTTTAGCTTTAGAAGGTGGAAGATAGTTGAATTCGACCCCTGGTTCTAGGAAAATGATGGAGAAATGGCTTCGGGAGCAAGCTCACCGGGGAGGAGAAAATCCATGGCCAACCGCCGCCATCACCGCCGTCGGGGCCCAATCAAGCTGTATTTCTCTTAATCTCCCTTGTGTTAGCTTTCTAGATCAAATAGGAGAGACATCAGGCTCAATTAAGCCATATTCCATATGAGCATTTCAACAAAAATTGGGAATTTTGGTGGAGCTTGCATTCACCGAAAACCGCTGCCTCTGGGGCCAAGAAGCCGCCAAACGCTTTGCCTAACCTCAACGGAGGTGGTGGTGGTGGTGGACGGTCGGGGAGGTGGCTGGGTGGCCTGGAAAAGTGAGATAAGCATGCTCCTGGCCAGGATGATCTGAGTTGTTGACTCATTGTAGAAGATGACCCGATGCCCTTGATTTCATGTGTATTAAACTATAGGAAATGATTATTTGTTTTTTTCTCACATGTATTACAATAATTTTGCATGCTAAATATAGGCCCCTTAGTGGCCAATCCAGAAATTATCACCAACATGAAAATTATAGATCTAGGTCTTACTTTAACTTGACACCCTAAACTGCATTTCGGTGCACTGTAGCTTCTTGTAGGACCAATCTCCTAGGACTGCTCCTAGGTTAGGGCAGAATTTCAAATGAGTTCCTAGGTTAAATAATAAGTCAAAATGCAGTGAATTTTAGTTCATGTATGTGTGTATACTAGACTTAGAATATGCCCAAAAATCAAAAAATCTGGAGGATATTTTTCCATAGTTTTAGTAGAAATTTGATTTATTAAATAAATGGAATTTAGGGAGATTCCCAATTCCAAATGACCCAAAATTTGGGTGTCAGGACTCTAAGGCCTTTCTAAGGCCTTGGTAAAAATTTGGAGACATTTCGACCTATGCATGTTTGAGGATACAACATGCATGGAGAAGGCATAAATGAATATTGTGTGCTAATAATAAAAAAATGGGTAAAATGGGAATTTAGCCCATTTGGCCCGATTCATGTCCATGAAATTTTGGACAGAGGTTTATGGAGAAGGAATACTCCTTTCGTGGGAAAATTGAAATTTTTGGGATCAAAAATCCCATAAGTTAGATTTATTTCAAAACTAGCACACTTAGGTGTCTAAAAGGAAACTTAGGGCATTTGAATTTAGAAAATTATATTTTATTGACACAAGCCCTAAAAGGTATTTTCACTTCTTTGGAAACATTTGTGAGAGTATTTGAGAATTATTCCTTGTGCAAATAGTATAATTAAAATTTTGCCCTTATGTGACTTTGATTAAAAACATGATTAATAATACTTGAAAATTATGAGAAATTGTTTAGACCCTTATTTCAGTATTGTGAACCTCTATAATTTTTATTAGAATTTTTGGATGACTATCTATGACACTTGTATTAATAATGACATCTCCATAAATATTTTGAATTGTGGTAATATTAGGTGAAACCCATAGATATGATTGTGAAAACATTTTTTTGGCTCTATCTTGGCAATATTAATGAATAGAAATTTTCTCTGAATTTTTAGTGGATTATTTTTGGTACTTCATTTTTAAAGGGGTATTAGGGGGATTTTAATCATAAATATAAAACATGGGTCAAAACATTCTGGAAAATTAGGACATTTGGGGTACTGATCTTTTCAACCAAGATGAACATCAAATAAATTAATTAGACCTTGAGGACATCTGGTTATAATAGTTCATGTTCAATGGGACTTAGGTCACATAATTAAATAATATTATTTATCGACCAAATTAATTTGAAAAATTATGGGATTCGGATCTACTACTAATAATCATATGATTAACCTATGATATAAATTTGGAGGCCCTTGGCCTAAGGAATTTGAATCACCTTATATGGGCCAAGGATAGACCTTAGGCTGCATTTAGTAAAAGTGACATGTAGTGTAAGGACTTTTAGGGTGTAAGAATATAACAGTAAGTTGAGAAGTTTGAAACTATGGGCAGATTCATAAGTATGTCACAACTTAGAGTCAAGTGATAGAGTGCAAGACACTTAAGAGGATAATTAGGTCGGGGTCCGTCGAAAGATCGTCATTCTCCCAATAAGTACCTTAAGTCATTAGGTTTACTCAAGAGCAACAATGTGATTGTGGTATTAACAATGGATAGACACTAATAAAAGTAAGTATCTTAGAAAGGGGGATTTGGGCTTCAGCCCATCGTATTCCCTAGTACCGTTGCGAGCACTTCACCGGGTATGTCCTCGGGAAGTCCAGGATTAACCCTAAACTACTACGTATAACAAAATTAGACAAGAGTTGTCTAATAGGTTAAGGGAACAATGTGGAAAACTCACCCGTGTAGGGTTGGAGGGATACAGGACGGGCATAGTCCTGCGAGCTGGAGGCTCGGGTGTTTGATATTAGGATGGGTGAGTCATGCGAGCTGGAGGCTCGAGAGTTATATATCAGGATGGGTTAGTCCTGCGAGCTGGAGGCTCGGGCATTTTACAACAGGACGAGTTGGTCCTGCGAGCTGTAGGTTTGGGTTTGAAATAACTTGCATGTACATAGAACATATTAGTGGCGAGTCATATGGTACTAGGTCAGTGTTCACACCAATGGCAGTATGGTGACTCTGGCAAGGTGTGAGGGTTTGAGGGGCCGGAGGGTTATTTTACACTAGGGACTAGCGGACGATCCCCAAAAATGCACACTCGACCAAAAATACTGCTGGGATGTACAATAAATTAGTATGCGAAGACTCTAGAATGCACCTAGGACATGTACAGAGGCATAGGAAGGGATTAGGTCTGGTTGTGTGTATACCCGCCTTGGAAGTGGAGATGTCTGCTCCACTACTACCGTAGCCACAACGGTTGTTCCAGAGAGTCTAGCTAACTCCAAAAAGTGGGAACTAAAGGTCTGTGATCACAGAGTCGTGTGAGTGTGTTGTACTTATATGAAGCATAACATGCATAACATATCAGGGCATACATATGTCATTAGGACATTCACACTATATATCCTTATCATATAAATTAGTATGAGCTCTTTTATATGATAAGTTACAATTCCTAATACTGTAAATTATAAGTTTGTATGGGCATTCATATAAGTTAAGGTACTCCTGTGATGGTAGCATAATTGTAGATATTTACTTTACAGCGCGTATCTTTACTTTAATGCTTTCCTTTTTAGTACTACTACTTCCTTTCTTACTGTGATTTATACTATATAGAACTGCTAGAATAATGTTATATATGCTAGATAGTTTTTTTTCATGATAGAGCAGTTCCACTAACACTTGCTTCCTTTGATATTACTTTGTTATCCTCTGCTTTCATCCTCCCGCTTCGTGCCTAGGAGTCGCTGGGGTGAGGCGAGGATAAAATGGCTTAGTCTTTTTGACAAATAGTCGGTTGTGACCCTATCATTTTAGGATCTCGAGGAGTTGGAGCACCAGTATGACCAACAGGAAGAGGTGGTAGGACTTGAGGAGTAGTTACCACGCACTACTACGGCTCAGCATCAGGTGACAATGGGTGTTTCAGTTTTGCTTCCACTTAGAGTGTTGTGCGAGAGTGTGATTTGTTATATTTTGATATGTACCAGGCATAACACCTTTCTCTCATTTTTGTACTCATTGTGGACAACACTTTCATTATATATATACATATGATTATATTTCTGTGTTCTGTGGACTTGTAATTGTTTGTTATATCTCTACTCTCAAATTGGCCTACAGTTTAAAACGATCGTACTAGCCGGCAGGATCGGTTTCGTACGGTGGCGACTAGCCCGTGTGTTAGTGTCACCATAATGAGGCAATTCTGTGCATAAGATAGGGTAACTCCTTGGTAGGGGGAGCGGTAATACAAACCGGAATCACTTAACAAACGATCATATGAGAAAGAAGTCCACAACACTGGGTCACCCCGCTCGAGCATTAGTTTGTGGACAAACTATGCAGCGCATGCAATGATGTGACCATGTGTAAAAAGTCACAGAAAATAGTCCATTTGAACAATGAGTTAGGCCAACCCAATTAGGACACCACTTTAGTTTGACTTACCTAGAGGATTTCGTGGTGTATCCTTGTCTAAATCAACCTAAGACATAGATTGGTTAAGGTACGAGGATACACAAATTTACTAAGGGAAGAATTTAACTCAAGAGTCACTGCTTAAGGCTTAAACTTTGATCGAGTTATATTATCAATTCTTACACATGCTGATAGGAGCGCCTCAAGGAGAATTGGTGTTCATAACCTATTTATGGAATATAAGGGTACTCATAAACTTAACCCTCATACTGATGACTTAATTACGTGCAGATAACCACCGTGACAAATGCCAAAGGTCGAATAAGAATTTCAGTTTCAGAAGAGAACCATTTTGGTTGGGTCATATGTTGACCTTGAGAAGATTGTCGTAAATAGTAATCTTAAGGGCATAAGGTATATAGCATATCAATAAGTCTCATGGTGAAACTGCAAGTCCAAGAATGTTAGCCCTACAGATTGAGGATATATAAGATGATTGCACTATGGATATTAAATAAATTTAGCCCAAAATGTATGGGGGCTTATCCTTTTGTTTATTGGGCTAAATTGCTAACGACGTGGATTTCCCTAGATCTTGTTTAGAAAATGTTGAGTCACAAACATAGTGATCTTGAAGTCTTGGTTTATTCAAATATTTCTCAAGCAAGACATTGTTTTGTATATACATGGTTTCTATTATGATCAATGCTTCCTAAATTATTAGGATCCTTGAAGAATTACTTCATCTTAAGCAGCATGGATTCTTAATGACAAGTTATGACCGCTATAAATTTGCTGGCAAAATAGGCTAGTAGAGCATTTTAAGAATGATTATTCATCCTCCTTATCTCTCCATGGCTATGCGGATAAGTAAACAAAGAGAGTAGTAAATTAATTCTTTGAGATATGCATAGATGGTTGTCTAGTTATATGTAAAAGCGGCTCTTGAAATCAAGGGTGAAGATATAAGACTTCAGGAAATTTCTCAATTTTGAGTTTAATGAAATAGGTAACTACTTAGTACACAGCCAAAGGAGAAATCATGCTTTCCTTAATACAAGGCATGGTGTAAATCATTTACACATACACGTGGAATCATAGCAACTTGCTTTCAAAAGACCAGAATTCGAGTAAGTATTGGTTGTAGAAAGAATTTACATACAATTAAGGATGTGCTTTATCTTCAACAAGGACTATTACTAGGCGCTCTAACATCCTAACAAAATTATAGTAACATACGAATAGTGATTATAAATGTTTGTTAAAAATTGATTAACAAACTCATATAGATTTCAAGAAAAAACAACATGGAGTGTGAATTATAAACAAGGTTAAGTCGGATAAGGATTGGATAGGAGTAGAACTTGGCTATAGGATCTTAAGACATGAACAAATGTAAATAAATCCATGCGAGATGTTGCATCTTAGGTTCATCTCCTCAATCCAGAAATGATGATTTGTATTGTTATCAGGACAAAGTATTAGGCATCATGGGTCAAATGATATTTGTTATTAGATAAAACACAGAGTTGCCAAGTCACTTGATCATAATTGTGAACAATAACCTTTGAATGACTCAATTAAGCAAAAAGTCATTATATTGGATACATAAGAATTGAAATAAGGTAACGTTATGACAAATAAGATTGATTTACTAGGACATGATATTGGAAGTACAAAACCCTAAAATGTTTTTCAGAATTTGGCAAACGATATATTGAAGATGTAAACCTAATGTATGATACTTTAATTGTTATTCTGAGAGCATCAAGAACAAGAATACATATGTTTGATGGCATTACAATCACGCTTAGGAAAATTCATGACTATGGGATATAGATTTTGACTATCAAAGTCGTATACGGTGAAGTTACACGAGAATTACGAGTGTTTAATGAGATTTTCTTTTTGATGAAAAAGACTCGTGACGAACCTTACTAATTTGAAAAGATACGCTTATATCTTATAAATCAAGCTTCATGGGAAAAGAGATTGAGAGTCATTTGTATGAACATCAATATCAATAATGATGGCTTGATGTACGCTTAAAAGGTGAACACAATATAAATTATGTAATATTGTTTAAGTAGAGGTGTAATAAGTCATGAATTTGGAAGTAACAGAATGATGATCTTTTCATCACCTCATAATCTTGGAAGTTGGTTAATTATTATACATAAAAGTGTTTGTCTCATGAGTATGATGATTTTGGTGAGCATTGGCCATAAGGGACTCCAAATCCAAATGTGTGATTAAGGTTTATTTTAATGGTAATATGTCGAAAGACTTGTAAATATGTCCACATAAGTTTGATTGTGAATATCCAAAAGTATAACGAAAATACACTTGGAAGGGACGGTTACCGCTGATAGAGTTTTCTTATAACAACAAACACAAGGCTTATGTGGTAGGAAGTGTCAAACGCAGATATCTTAGGTCTAGGATGAAGATCCATGGGCACTCGGATGAGATCATATTAAGGATATGGACAAACACATACGACTGACCTGGGACAGGATGCTAGAGGCTTAGAGTCGACAAGCTAAGTATTACCATGCAAGGCTTCGAAAGGTAGAGTTACAGGTGGGGGACAGAGCCTTTTGAGGATACATCCAGTGCACGGGGTTTCGTTGGTGTGGGGGCACAAGGAGCTCATCCCTCAGCTTATGGGCCTTAATGATCCTAGAGCGGATCGGTCCTTTGGCATGCCGGCTGGAGCTATCGCCAGAGTTAGAGCACCAGCACGATGTCTTCCGTGTCTCCTCTCTTCGAAGAGCCTTACCACGGTCAAAGCAACACATTATAGCGACAACATGCCTGATAGCATCCGATGGGTCAGTTCATTTCGAGTCGTTCTGGATTGATGATACAAAAGTTTGAGTCCTGCGGAAGAAGAAGAAGGTTCACATAGTCAAGGTGTTGTTGTCCAACTAGGTATGGGAGGAGCACACCTGGGTGCCAATGCACCTGATGTGGGTACAGTACCTGGGATTCTTCGCCTCAGGTATATGTTTTTAAATTATGTTTGAAAATTTTCTTAACTTCTTATGCATAGAACCCCGTAGACCCGAACTTGAATTTTGGGGATGAAATTATTTTTTTATTGGGATTTGTAACATCTCATTTCCTTCCAGACCCTTTAACTTAGATGAGGGTAGGAAATATGGTGAGATAAAAGGACTAGGCTAGGTTTGACCTAGGGCCATAGAGTAGGGTGGACTCGCATGGGGCCCACTATAGGGTTCAAGTCAACATAAGGTCAAACTATCCCAAATTGAATCCATGAATACAAATTGACCTCACCGCCTTGTACGTAACCCTAAAAGAAATCTAAGTCACCCCAAAGCCCCATCATAGGGTCACTCATTGACCCAATTTGACCAAAGTCAACCCTAGCCCTAATTTGTTCAAAACCACACACAAAGGCCCAATTAGCCCCAGTAGGGGGTCACCATGGCCCAACTAAGATTTGGTGGTGCCATAGGGCTCATGACCATCAAGTCGGGCCAGCCCACTCATTAAATTGACCATATCAACCAAAAAGTCAAACTTGGTCAACCTTAGGCCTTAATAAGGAATTTAAGAATCAAGCCCATTCCTAAAGGGCTATGGCCTTGAACCATGGCCCAACCCATATTGGGTGATGCCATAGGGCACATGGCCATCAAGTAGGGCCAAGCCACTCATTAAATTGACTAATTCAACCCTAAAAGTCAAACTTGGTCAACACAATACCTAAATGAGGAAATAAGAGCAAAGCTCACTTCCAATGGGCTAAGCCCATGAACCTTGGCCCATTAGCAGCCCATTAACCCAATGACCATCCATGCCCTCCAAATTTGTAGAGAGAAGAAAAGAATGGAGGTATTTTGGGTCATTTTCCCAAATCAATTGAGAGAAAAGAGGGAAATGAGGGATGGAGGCCATGTTACCCTCCTGCTCCCTTCCCAAGCTTATTTGTAAGCTCCGACAGCATTTACGAGCCATTTCCAGCAAGCTCCATGACACATGGCATCTAGGAGGAGCATCTGTTGGGTTCAGTAGTCCCAATGTCCTAGATTTGTAAGAAGTCAAACAAGTCAATGGTATACATATAGTTATATTTGATGTTTGTTTAAGTTCGTACATGCAGGTTGGTCTATGTCATATTGATTGGACATGTGATTCAAGTGACATTGACAGGTGGACTAAAAAAAGCTAACTGGATAGGCAAACATTTGCCTAAGTCTACAGGTATTGAGTGAATCAAGATCACTCAACGCCAAACATCAAGGTTGTTGCTGGAGACGTAGGAAAAATGACCAAGTCCATAGGCATTGAGTGAAGCTTATACACTCAACGTCATACATCTAATAGCGCTGAGATAAAGAAGGACATTCAAATCCTGGTAGATTGGAAAGCTGAAAAATGGCCAAGTCCACAGGCATTGAGTGTAGTCAACTCACTCAATGTCATATAGCCAAAAGCTTTGAGTCAAGCAGTGTCTGTCAAAGCCAAAGCAAATCTGTCAAAGAAATTCGACTAAGTCCAAAAGCATTGAGTGAAGCCAGTTCACTAAATGCCATGCTGATTTAATCAAAGCCATGGAACAAAGAAAAAAAATTTTGTCTAAGTATAATAGCATTGAGTGAAGTCTGCTCACTCAATGCCAAAAGGAGAAAAGCGTTAAGTGTAGTTAACACAATCAATGCCTTCATACAGAGTAGAATTCTTCTAAGTCCAAAATCATTGAGTGAAGTCAACAGACTCAATGCCATCAGTCTAGAATCATTGAGTGAATCCAGTTCACTCAACGCTCTCAACGCCATAGTTGTAGAAAGAGCTGAAGATCAAGCTAAGGCAAAAAAACATTTAGTGAAACTTATACACTCAACGCCCTCAATGCCTAGACAAGCTGAGGAGTTGAGTAAGTTAAAAAGCGTTGAGTAGAGCTTACTCACTCAATGCCTAGCAGAGCTGAAAGGTTTCTAAGTCCAGATTCATTGAGTATTGCTCATTCACTCAAAGCCACTCAATGCCTAGCAGAGCTGAAAAGTTTCTAAGCCCAGATTCATTGAGTATTTCTTGTTCACTCAACGCCACTCAATGCCTGAGTGGATTCTGAGAATTTGGCTAAGTCCATAAAGGGGTGATGTCAGGAAAGTCAACAAGTCAATGAATTTCAAATTCGTTATGATAGTTCTACAAATCTTCTCTAATGTCATCATCAGTCTGCTGTTAATCCCAATCTAAAAAGATAAGGATATAATCAGCCGTTAAAGCAGTAACACATATCAATCGACACGCCGGATTATGGGATTATAAATAGAAGCTGAGATCTGTATAAAACTAACTCTTTGACAGATCAATTCATTTCAAAAAAGTGGAGAGGGAGTTTGTCGTCTTCGCCCGCCATTGTTGCAGAAACAAAAGCTTCAATTCGCAGAATCTGAAGGTTTCTGAGATAGCTAAAGCAATCGAAATCCTCTTTAGAAAGTACAGAGGATTACTTTGAGGAAGAGGAATCAGTCATGCAAGCCCTAACTGAAAGTTACTTCACGATTCAATCTGAACCAAATTTGAAGGTCATTCTCAGAATTAAAGAAGATGAAGATATTTGTTCCGGATTCTCTTTAGATAGAAGGGAAGGCAGAGGAATTACTATCTACCTTACAGGTTAGATGATTAAAGATTGTTTCCCTCCCTTTCATTAGCAAGATCAGAATCAAGATTCTGAAGAAGTTCCTGCATAAGCTGTAAATTATTGAAGATATTATTTCTTGTTGCTGTGGAGAAGAGATGGCTGAAATTCTCTCACCTCTGGAAGCAATTGACTCAGAGATTAATTTCTCTTGTGTCAAATCATCATCCAACTCAATTTCTGGTGGACCTATTCAAATATCTGTGTATAGGCCTTATATTAAATAGGATGTGTAGGATCTGTGTTATAAGGCCTAAATGTTGGTATTAACATTGTGATCTGGAAGTGATCAAGCATGTAGCCTCACTGCCAACTCACTACGAGCCTATTAGGGTCGCACATGAGGTTGTGGAGAAATTAAGAGATTGGAATTGTATTGAATATCTCATGTGATGAGTTTAAAGAAAACGAAATGGGTCTTCAATTTTTTTCGTGGAACTGTCGTGGAACTCCGTTAGACGAATTTGACCTTTGCGCAAATTAGTCAAACTCCATTCGACGAATTTGGCTGGCATAGATTTGTCGAACACCGCATCTGGTCTTTGGCAGTGAGTATGTTGAGATCACTCAACGCTATGGTGCAAAATATGTTGACAGTGTTGAGATCACTCAACGCCATGGCGCAGAAGCGTTGACAATGTTGAGTTCACTAAACGCATCTGTCCATTGGCATTGAGTGTGGTGTGTTCCCTCAATGCCGTGACGGTGAAGCGTTGACTGTATTATATTCACTCAACGCCCGTGCTGAGTCAAATGTTGACTTGTTGAATTTGCGGCGGGGCTCTATTTATTCCTTGGGTATAAATAGGATAGTTTATGGTTTTTTCTTTTGATGCGGATGCGATTATTCTTCCTGTCTAAGCACACGAGCCATCACTGTGCGAAAGATCGATAACCTAAAAGCCCGAAGGAAGTTGTTCTGCATTCACCGCCCCGATCCCGATCCAGGCGAGTGTCGCTGGCGCCTCTCCTACAACAGATCTAGCAGTATGTGGATACGTTGTATGTCCTCTCCCTACCTAGCGCTTGTGTGATAAGTTGCTACGGGTTCTCCCGATCGTGTGGATTACTATAGAGGCGCGGATATACTTTCTAAGCTCAAGACTCTAGCCACTCAGTGACAGGCTCGATTCTTCTGGAGCATCTATGTTGAGTTCAGACTCAATCCCTCAAAGGTAATTTTATAACAACATGCTTTACTTTTTTATTCATGAATATTATCATATCCGAACTTGTTTGGGTTTTTCTTGTTCTTATTTCCGTTGCATGCACAAGTGTTATTCCATCCCAAAAAAACCCAACAGTGATTTCAGAGCGAGGTTTCAGGCAATATTCATTGTTTAAGAAGTTGCTAAATCCATGGCTTGTAGATTTGGAGATTTTGAGGTGTTCTAAATGCCCAAATCTAATCTTGGATCTTTCCAAGAACGCATGTGATTTCTTTCAAGTTTACTCCTTAACAGTAACCTTCACTTTGTTGGTTTGTGAAACTAAGCATGTGTTAGATTTTGAATCTCACATAATGTGACAAGCTTGTCTACTGTGTAAGTAGTGTTGGTGTTGCTCATGTCCAGTCTATATAGGTCTGAAGATTTAGACATGTTCTAGATGTTCAGACTTAGCTCACTTCATCAAGTGTTAATGATTCTTGTGGACATCTAGGATGCATTTGGATTATGCTCGTTGAATTTTTGTTTGCTTGATGTGCACACTGTTTAAGTGTTAACCATGACTAAAGAGTTAATCAGCTATCTAAAATCCCTTATCTAATAGTAAGTATTTGGATGCCTTCCAATGGATGACACTCTTCCTGCCTCGATCGATGAAGTGTGGGCTTGCCAAAGCAAGATGCGTTAATCTATCTTGGTGAGGGTGCGAGCGAATAATTATGATATCCCATTGTCGACATCAGGTCTAGCTTAACTGGGTGACCTCAAAGGTTTAGTGCCCAGAGGGATGGGGGTGGCATGCACCATATGATGGATGCGAGTAAAGAGTAATTCACCAGCCATACAAGAATTGCATAGTGATTCAACTGGCAAGCATTGCCTACCTAAATAGCTGCAATGTGAGAGAAAATCCAAAGCTGACGCATAGTGTTCGTGAAATATGGATCTTGACCACTAAGAGGGTTAATTGCCAAACTCTTCAAATTGATATCGAGGGTTATCAGTTTGATATAAATTGTGGGAGTTATTTTGATTAAAGTCCAAATTGAAAGGTAATTTATATTTTGAAATGTAGTACTGATGTGCTTTGCTTGTATTCTTATAGAATTTCCAGGGCAAGTGATTCACACTCCACCCTTTCCCTCCGAGCGATCCTTGAGAAGTAAAAGCTAAGCGGGACTAATTATTTAGACTGGTACAGGAACCTGAGAATTGTTCTCAAGCAAGAGCTCAAGCTCGATGTTTTGGAAGAGGAATCCCCTGATGTTCCTACTAGGAATGCACCCCGTGCTGATAAAGATGCTTATAAGAAGTATCTCCACGACTCCTTAGACATCGAATGTCTCATGATAGCGACCATGAACTCTGAGCTTCAGAAGAAACATGAGAACATGGGTTGCAAGGACATTGACGAGAATCTCAAGAAAATGTTTCAAGGGTAAGCTCGTCAAGAGATATTCGACATCACTAAGGTGTTGTTCCAGTGTAAGATGTGATCTCGGGACCTAGTAGGGGCTCACGTACTCAAGATGATTCGATATATCGAGAACCTTGAAAGACTAGGGTTCCCTCTTGGCAAAGAGTTGGCTACAAACCTGATCCTGCAATCATTGATGGACAGTTATGAGCAGTTTGTCTTAAACTATAACATGAATGAAATAGACAAGACACTGCCCGAGTTCCTTGACATATTGCGAACTGCTGAGATAAACATGATGTAGGTCAAGTCTGCTACCCCATATTGATGGTGCTTAAAGTCAAGGGCAAGGCCAAAGGCTTCAAGAAGATGAAGGTAGGACCTAAGTCTGTACTGGAGCCCAAGTCTTTTGCACTGAAAAACAAGGGCTTGATGAAAGAGGGAAAGTTCCACCACTGTGGCAAGGCTTGATACTCGAGGAGGAACTATCCTTCTTATGTGGAGGGTCTACAGAAGCTGAGGGGAGGTATGAATTCCGCTTTAGGTATTTATGTTATAGAGATAAACCTTTCTACTCCTTCATCCTTGGTATTGGATACCGGATGTAGTTCTCACATTTGTATAAATGTGCAGGAACTGGGAAGGAGAAGAATGTTGAGTAAAGGAGAGGTGGACCTGCGCGTTGGCAATGGAGCAAGAGTCGTTATTATTGCTGTGGTGATTTACCATCTTTCTTTGACAAGTGGGCTTGTTTTGGAACTTGATAATTGTTATTATGTTCCTGCAATAACTAGAAACATTATTTATATTTCATGTTTAGACATGATTGGATTTTCTTTTCTTATTAAGAACAACTGTTGTTCTATATTTAAGGAAGATGTTTGTTATGTTGTATCCCAAATGTTTAATGGTTTGTATGTTTTGAAATTAAACCATCCGATCTATAATATTGAAAGTACTAAAAGACTAAGAACAAATGACTCGAACCCTACGTATCTTTGGCATTGTCGTTTGGGCCATATAAATGAGAAATGTATATCCAAGCTCCATAGAGTTGGACTGTTGGACTCATTTGATTCTGAATCTTTTGAGAGATGTGAATCTTGTTTGTTAGTCAAGATGACTAAAGTCCCTTTCACTTGAAATAATGAGAGGGTTGATGATCTCTTGGGTAAAGTACATAGTGATGTATATGGACCCATGATTTCTATGGCTAGAAGTGGGTACTTCTACTTTGTTACATTTACTAATGATTTCAGTAGATACAGATACGTGTATCTTATGAAGTCTCTGAAAAGTTTAAAGTGTTTAAAAGTGAAGTAGAAAACCAGATAGGTAAGAAGGTTAATGCACTCTGATCTGATCGAGGTGGCAAATACCTAAGTCATGAGTTCCGTGATCATCTGAAAGAGTGGTATTGTATCACAGCTCACTCCAGCAAGAACACAACAACATAGTGGTTTGCCTGAGAAAAGGAATCGTAACTTGTTAGACATGGTACAGTCGATGATGAGTCATGTAGATCTTCTTGTTTCATTTTGGGGCTTTGCTCTAGAAACTGCTGCCTTAACATCAAATCATGCTCCAACGAAAGCGGTTCTAAAGACAACATATGAGACATGGACTGGGAAGAGTCCCAGTATGCCGTTCATTAAGGTTTGGAGATATGAGGCATACGTAATACATTAAATGCCTGATAAGCTGGAACCCAAATCAGATAAGTGTTATCTTGTAGGGTATCCTAGGGAAGCCAAAGTGTACTACTTCGACCTACCGTCTGAGGGCAAAGTGTTTGTCGCAAGGACTGGTGTCTTTCTTGAGAAAGAGTTCCAAAGTAGAAAGATAATCAGGGTGGAACTTGAAGAATTTCAGGAACCACAAATTATGAATGAACCAGAAATGGGACCTGAGTTAGGACTGTAAGTAGTTATAGCTGGTGAATATGCTCAGGAAACACAAGTTCCACGTAGATCTTCTAGACCAAGATTTGAGCCTGAGAGATATGGATTTCTCATGTCTCAAATAGGTAATGTGTTGCTTATAGATCATGGTGATGAGACTGCAACCTACCAGGAAGCTATGCGTGGATCGGACTTTGAGAAGTGGCTTAAGGCCATGAAATCTTAAATGCACTCCTTGTATGAAAACCAAGTACGGACTTTGGTGGAACCACCTTAAGGGGTAAGACCCATAGGGTGCAAGTGGGTCTTCAAGAAGAAGACCGACATGGATGGGAATGTACAGACATTCAAAGGGTGAGTTGTGGCTAAAGGTTTCAAGCAAATTCATGTTATTGACTATGATGAGACATTTTCCCCTGTTGTCATGGTTAAGTCCATCAGAATTCTGCTTATTATTGCTTCGTAATATGAATATGAGATCTGGTCGATGGATGTAAAAATAGATTTCCTTAATGGGAACTTCCTCGAGGAAGTGTATATGATACAACCTGAGGGTTTTGTATCTCCAGGTGAAGACACTAAAATATACAAGCTATGGAGATTTATTGAATGAAACATGCTTCTCGAAGTTAGAATCTTCATTTTGATAAATAGATCAAAGAGTTTGGTTTTATCAAGAACGAAGATGAACCGTATGTTTATAAACGGATTAGTGGGAGTATAGTTGTCTTCCTGATTTTGTATGTAGACGACATACTGTTGATGGGGAATAAAACACCGACCCTGCAAGTTGTTAAGAAAAAAAATAGGGGACTACTTTTCGATGAAGTACTTAGGTGAGAGGACTTATATACTCGGTATTAATGTACAATCCTGTATCCAGCCGAGTGGGATCCTCCCCAGGTAGCGGGCTCAGGGTGTGCTCTGAGCGATGAGTGCTCGCACACGTGTGTGGAGATTTTATATGTAAATGGCTTTAAGTGGTTTGGGCCTAAATACATATATATATATTGCATACAAAGATATGTTTAATATTATAATTATATAGATATTCATCATATTTAGGTTTATATAGGGGGAAATTCAGGAAGGGGGGAGGGGAGGGGAGAGATGAGAGAACTTCCTTCTTCCAAGTTCCCACGACCATAAACCCTAATCTAGAAACAGTCGTGCCTCTTTCATCTTCATCGCATTTTGGGGAAAGTTGGGGGAGGCATCTATGGTTCTTGTTATTCATGAAGTTTGTGGGTGTTCATCATCGGCATTGATGCGTGTAAATCGGAAAGCGCACCGGTCGCACAAGTAATAAAGTTTTGGGAATAAATCCCCGAGTGTCGGTCTCTTGAGGAATGCAATTAGCGTAGAACGACAACAGTACAGAAAATATCGTTATGAGAGTTATAAATAAAAAAAGAGTAAAAAGAGGACTTGGAATATTATGGATGTTTGATCTAGTAAACTAGTAAAATCTATGCGGGTCGAAGGCACCGCTTCACAAGGTGGAGTCGGTGTTTCGGCCGCGATGCCGAACTTCGGTTGGGGGAGTGGACGGAAAACTAATGGATTGAAGTGTTCTTCTGTGGAGTGCAATCGGGTAAGACACGAGAATGGAGTGGATGTGGGGTGAGCGAGGCGCATTCATAGACACTACTCACAAGCATAAGAAAATACTAACATTCCATTAGATTTAAAATAAACTTGATGTTCATGGATGGAAGTGTTCATTATAATGCTTAAACCATTCCATACTACAGAGGAAGGGGAAGAAGAGTAAACCAAAAAAGAGTGAAGATCCACCGCGGGTCGTGGCCAAAGTAGCGAGTTGTCAATCCGCTTCCCGGCTCAGTCCAAAAAGGCTTCCGGTACCAACGAGCTGTCACCTTGAATGCCTTTAAGTCCGTTCTCTAGGTTGTCTACTTCACCAACTCCGGAGGAAAGCTTGGAGTTGAAGTCGTTAATGTCCGAGGGCATCGCCGGAGAGTTTGAAAAGCTTTGGAGTAGTTGGCAATGGCCTCCCGACAAAGGTGGAGGTGATGGAGCAGCTGGAGAAGTGAAATGGCGATTCCTGCGCACTCTCCGATCGCAGCAAATGACAGGCGTTGACCTAAATTGCAGAGCAGGGCCTTAAATACGGAGGCAGCAGAAGCAGTGCGCACGACCAGTGGTCGTGCGCACTGTCGGTCGATGATCATGCGACTTTTCCAAATAGACCTGCAACCTAGGTAAGAAGCATCAGCATATATGCGCACGAGCAGTGGCGCACGACCAATGGTCGTGCGCAATACGGCCAGTGCTCGTGCGATTACCTAGACAGGATTAGGAAAATGAGAGTGTAATGCGCACGATCGGTGGCGCACGACCAGTGGTCGTGCGCAATAATTCTAGTGGTCGTGCGCAGTATTCCTGCATCGTCGGGGTCTCCCGAGCAGTTCCGGAGCACGCACACGACCCCGACACTAGCAGAAGAGGCAGAAAGGCCACCAAAACGTGCACACCACATCCCCGAGACAGGGCTAAAGAAATAAACATAAAGAAACACAGAAAGCACACAGAAATGGGCCTACAGTGCACTTAATCGTGAAATAGGCACATAAGCAAATATAAGCAATAAAGGCTCTCAAGTGTAGTGGTAAGACGATAAAACTGGCCCAGATGAGTCCAAAAATCAGTGTAAAATGTGGACTCATCACACCCCCAGACTTAACCATTTGCACGTCCCGAGCAAATCATCACTCTGTGTACTAGAAAATAGCTAACTGGCTCAGAAATTTCAAAAAGAAGTAAGACGAGAAATCAAATACATCATGGGCATAGAAGATATAATAGAAAAACTTTTTAATTATACGACGTAGTTTAAACTATTCGACAGACGTAAATAAATATTGTAATTTCTCAAAATTAGAATTCTGGAGAATCTTGCGATCATGTGTAGGAAGAAAGTAGGCAGGCCACTAAGGTGAGCATTGCCAAAGTTCGGGACTCAGGATCACCTCCAAAGGAATCCACCAATGTCGGGGACCATATGCTTGCATGTTCACACTCTCTCCACGGCGCGGGTTAGACTCAAGCGTGAATCAGTAGGACTTAAAGGATAAAATGGGGCTTAGGCGAAGGCTTAGTAGTCAAAGATAAACATGAAGGCTCTATGCAAGCAAAGCGAGCGAATAAGACCCAAAACCAATACAACCACTTAGAAATGAACGGGGCACACGCCCCCAAACTGAGCTTGAAAACCGGGCGTGAACACGGCCGAAACCGACCAAAATCAATAAAGAGGATGGGGATAGACTTCTCAAATCAATTCTTTCAGATTTTTCTCTCTTTTGCGCTTATCGGCTTTTTCTTTTTTGTTATTTTTTTCTTTTCTGCGCTTGCAATCCCCAAATGTAGCAATCAAAACGTGGATGAATTCAGCACCCCCAAAAACAATGTCCACTTATCACAACCTCGGCAAAACAGTAAATACAAATCAGCTCAAGCATTTGATTGCGATGGTGGGTTTAGCTTCAAGCCTTGGTGAATGTGAGTGGAGCTAGATAAAAGGAAGGGTAGGCACAAATTTGGCATGCAACGGTTAATAGGTAGGAAAGGCTAAACAAGGCTCAAACTAGCCAAAATGAAGGCCTACATCATGCTCACGCTTGACTAACCATGCACCAATGCTTCGAGAGTAGCTTAGGGCAAGTTCTTAGCCACCGAGAAAGATGATCCTTCCTCCCGACTCGAGCAATACGAGTCTAGTGGCGGCTACACACATTCCTACATTATCGTTTGATTACCCCAGATTCAGATTTTGAGCAGTACAAACAATATTTACGTTTGCAGAAAAATATAAATCTACGAGCATAAAGAAAAATTAATTCTATCCTAATTCTACACAAACCATGAGTACTCGATTAGGAGCACTGCATGAGTTTCAAACTACTCAATCCTGAAATCCTAAGCCAGCACCACTATTTTAAAGTTTACACAAAAACAATACATTTGACTCGGGTTGTGCGTGTGGGTAAGAGCGCACTCGTGTGGGTGATTCAGTGTGTGCAATAGAAATCAAGAAATAAGTAAACAAGAAACTGGTATGCAACAGAAAGTGTGGTGTAATGACCACAGGCATGTTCTCCCCCCCAGATTTAAAGTCGACAACTAGTAAAAATAAGCATTCAAAATATGATAAATAGCTAGGGTAGGAAGTACCTATGCTCAAAATTGAGCATACCAGTCGTGTAATGCGATGTCCAAATGCGGCCAAGTTACCGCGCCTCAAATATTCCTGCACCTGCGATTGAAGTATGCACGCCAGACAAAATATGGAAACAGAAATATATGAATATATAAAAAGAGCTCAAAACTAAACATAGGACAAAACGGTCCAACTTGGGTTGTCTCCCGAAAGCCCTTTTGTTTACTGTCCTTAAGGTGGACCAAATACCTGTATTAGCAGTTCAAATAGAGGGTTCTTGGCAGTAGAAAAAGGAAACAAAATTAATAGTAGAGCAACCAGCATTCAAAAAGTAGCGTGAAAGAGGATGGAAAGAGGAAGGAGGGTGGTGCGATGAGCTATAAGCAGATTTATGGTAAGTCTCTCCGGTGGGATGCGAGAGGACATCAAATTGTCTTTTTGCATTGGGGGTAGGCATTGTCCCTTTACTTCGAGTGCACTCTTTCTCACGCCGGAAGGCAGCGTAGCGCTCTTCGCGTAAACGCTTTGCCTCTTTCAGTTTCTCCACCGTGGGAGACTTCCAATGGAGGTAGGCTGTGGTGTTTCTTGGTGTCGTGGTTTGTGGCGTCCTTTTCGGCACCGTGATGGCAACCGGATCTGCCCAAGCTACAGATCGTTTAACAGAATTATACAAATTAGTGTCTAGGGATTTCTCCCGAATAAAACTTGGTTTGCCATGCTCAACAACAGAGTTGGCTGGAAGTAGAAAGGCAGTCGTGGCTTTGGTACAATTGATCTCTTCGTGGACCAGTAGCTATTGATTCTCATCAACTTCCTGAGGGAGTCCTTTGTTTGGCGTCTCCTCCAGATGTGCCTCCAATGCTGGGAGAGCTGAATCCATCTTGATATCTGTGACACTCAGAGAATTGTTATTTTGGACGGGAGAGGAATGTATGGATGTGTTATCGAGGGTGGACTCTTCATTTGGCCAAGTGACACGGCCTTTGGAAAAGTCGAGGGATGCGCCACTGGCTGTCAGGAATGGGACTCCTAATATAGGAATAGAGTTATTGTCCTTTGGTCCCAAAACCTGGAAGTCAGTGGTGATACTTTTGTCGTTAACCTCGATTTCAACTTCCCGAACACCTCCCTCAGTGTCAACAAAATTGCCATTCGCTAAGATAAGAGATTTCTGATTTTCAATGTTGACTTGTAGGTGCATCTTCGCAACATCTTGCAAAGTGAGGATGTTGATGGATGCCCCGGAATCGCATAATGCTGGAGTTTTGATGTTATTGATTTTACAATTGATGACAAGTTCGTTTCGGTTTCCCAAATTGTCCTCCCCAAGGCACTTACCTTGTTCATGGGGGTTCTTTTCGGTGTTACTCGGTAAGGTTCCTTGGGTGCGCTCGGAAACCACTTGAGCCAATTGGCCCAATTGTGCCTCCAGTTTGTGCATCGAGGCGGCCTGATTTGTCATGTTGGTTTGGGAAATCTCAACGAACTTCTCGAACATCTCTTCCAAAGAACTTTTCTTTACGACGGGGGGCCCTTGGGAATAATTCGGTTGAGGCGGCCTCGGTTGGCTTTTAGAGGCATACGCATCGTTTTGATGCTGCCTCGGTTGCCATCTTTGGCCAGATGCGTTAGGATTCCAAGAAAAGTTGGGGTGATTTCTCACCCCTGGGTTGTATGTATTCCCGTAAGGCACTCCCCTGTTTTGATTGGCTACAAAATTAACTGACTCATTCATAAACAAAGATTCGTCTGGTACCTCAACTCCTAAGCATTCGAAGCTGTGGTGGTCGGTGCTTCCGCACCCTTGGCATGAGATTGCCATCACTGGGGCGGCAGGAGCAGGATTGGGGATATCCACGGTAAACACTCCACTTGTGTTTCGTGGGATGTTTCTTCCAGCGGTCCAGTAAGCGCTGTGGGTGGCGGTGTCTTGTAAGACTCTCAGAGCATCATCTGGAGAAAGATTCATGATGGTTCCTCCAGAGGCGGCATCGATCATGGCTCGGTGGTGGGGATCAATAGCGAAGTAGAAACTTTCGACGAGGTTCCATGTTTGGAATCCATGATTAGGGCACTTCCTCAGTAGATCGTTGAAACGCTCCCAAACTTCGGCTAAACGTTCTTGATCGGCTTGCCGAAAGTTGGCTATTACGCGCCTCATGCTCACGATCCGATCCACCGGATGGAACTTAGCTAGGAATTTTGTGGTCAAAGCCTCCCAGGTGGTGGCTGTTCCAAGTGGGAGGGAGTGAAGCCATGTCTTGGCTTTGTCCCTTAATGAAAAAGGGAAGAGGCGGAGCTTGACTGTTTCGTCTGGGATTCCAGCATAGCGGAACGTGGCGCAGATTTCAAAGAATTCTGTAAGGTGAAGATGGACGTCTTCAGTGGCTATTCCAGAGAACTGAGCGTTGTTCCGAATGATATTCAGAATAGCTGGTTTAATCTTGAACTATGGATTGGTGATAGCAGGTCCGAAACCGGGGTATATGCTCCCGACATTAGGTGTAGTATAATCCCTCATGGTGCGGACCTGGGGAGGGTTCACTTCATTTTCGTCGCCATTTCTGTCGACATGAGGTATCCCTCCAACTCGGTTGCCTGCATCAATATTCAGCTGGTCTCCCATTGGGGCAAAAGTGATGGCTGCGGCGCATCTTCGTGCTAGGAGAGTACATTCGATCTCTGGGTCGTAGGTGACAAAATCTCTTGTAGCTCGGCCTTGCATTCACTGTGGCAAACACTACACACTAGAAGGAAACAACAGTAAAAAAACAACACTAACTCTTATAACAATATTTGAAGTCATCTGAAGTCGCTCTACAGTTGCATTCCCCGGCAACGGCGCCAAAAACTTGATGCGTGTAAATCGACAAGCGCACCAGTCGCACAAGTAATAAAGTTTTTGGAATAAATCCCCGAGTGTCGGTCTCTTGAGGAATGCAATTAGCGTAGAACGGCAACAGTACAGAAAATATAGTTATGAGAGTTATAAATAGAAAAAGAGTAAAAAGAGGACTTGGGAGATTGTGGATGTTTGATCTACTGAACTAGTAAAAGCTATGCGGGTCGAAGGCACCACTTTGCAAGGTGGAGTGGGTGTTTCGGCCGCGATGCCGAACTTTGTTTGGGCGAGTGGACGGGAAACTAATGGATTGAAGTGTTCTTGTGTGCAGTGCAATCGGGTAAGACACGGGAATGGAGTGGATGTGGGGTGAGCGAGGCGCATTCACAGACACTACTCAAAAGCATAAGAAAATACTAACATTCCATTAGATATAAAATAAACTTGATGTTCATGGATGGAAGTGTTCATTACAATGCTTAAACCATTCCATACTACAGAGGAAGGGGAAGAGGAGTAAACCAAAAGAGAGTGAAGATCCACCACGGGTCGTGGCCGGAGTAGCGAGTTGTCAATCCGCTTCTGGGCTCAGTCCAAGGAGGCTTCTGGTACCAACGAGCTGTCACCTCGAAGGCCTTTAAGTCCATTCTCTAGGTTGTCTACTTCACCAACTCCGGAGGAAAGCTTGGAGTTGAAGTCGACAATGGCCGAGGGCTTTGTCGGAGAGTTTAAAAAGCTTCGGAGTAGTTGGCAATGGCCTCCCGACGAAGGTGGAGGTGATGGAGCAGCTGGAGAAGTGAAATGGTGATTCCTGCGTACTCTCCGATTGCAGCAAATGACAGGCATTGACCTAAATCGCGGAGCAGGGCCTTAAATACGGAGGCAGCAGAAGCAGTGCTTATGATCAGTGGCGCACGACAAGTGGTCGTGCGCACTGTCGGTCGATGATCGTGCGACTTTTCCAAATAGACCTGCAACCTGGATAAGAAGCATCAGCATATATGCGCATGAGCAGTGGCGCACGACCAGTGGTCGTGCGCACTACGGCCAGTGCTCGTGCGATTACTTAGACAGGATTAGGAAAATGAGAGTGTAATGCGCACGATCGGTGGTGCACGACCAGTGGTCGTGCGCATTAAGTCCAGTGGTCATGCGCAGTATTCCTGCATCGTCGGGGTCTCCCGAGCGGTTCCGGAGCACGCACACGACCCCTGCCCCAGCAGAAGAGGCAGAAATGCCACCAAAATGTGCACACCACATCCCCGAGATAGGGCTAAAGAAACAAACATAAAGAAACACAGAAAGCACACAAAAACGGGCCTACAGTGCACTTAATCGTGAAATAGGCACATAAGTAAATATAAGCAATAAAGTCTCTCAAGTGTAGTTCTAAGATGATAAAACTGGCCCAGATGAGTCCAAAAATCAGTGTAAAATGTGGACTCATCAGGCGTCCGTCTTCTTCAGCAAAACTGCTGCTTCTCCTTCTTAATTATCTGGCATCGAACCCACCGGATAAGGGTTCTCGGCAAGGGAGATGGGGATGTTTCATCCTCGGCTCCTTGGGCTTGCTGTAAGAGATCTTCTGCCTCCCCTATTTTCGGCTCTAGGAGGACCGAACAACGTCCCTTCCCTCAGATCTGGGAGAGGAACTAGAGTCCCGATTAATCTGGGTGATTCGTAGCCTTTATCAACAGTGCTGACCCGAGCTTGTCTCTTTTGGATATTGGAGTGATAGTGAATCACTTTTTCATCTTCAAAAGCCTCACTGCTGCAAGCTCTTTCCGATTCTGGCTCCATTGATGAGGATGAAACTGGTGGAGATTTCCCTCCTGGAGGCGAGATCGATCACCACATCTGGTATATCCGAACGCAAGGGCTTGATGATAGTACCATCTCCTCGATCACTTCTTGGGTTTACAAATCCGTCGACAGCCTCATTGACGGAATCGACTACTCCGTTGGCCTTAGGGAATTTCATGATGGCGAGTTGGTTCGCTTGCTCCCAAAGTGCAGCCGCACATTTCACCTTCCCTGCATCAATATGTGGCACAGATCTCATGTCAACTGCCCTCTCTATCGTTCTCTTGTACTTCCTCTGGCTACGATTGTCGTACCAGAACCTTCTTCTTCTTCTTCTCCCCTCATCACGGTCATCTCAATGCCAGTAAAATCGGAAATCAGCTTCCCTACCACGCTAAAGAATCCTCAAATCGAGGCCCTACAATAGGAAAATGGTACCGACTAGATTGGCACCGGAATTGTGATCAACCAGATGAAGGGTCGTCTTCTCGATCTTCAATTTCAGAGCTTACAACTAATTTAATGGAAGAAGATGAGGAATTGCAGCCAAGACGGCGATCAATTTCTGTGGATTCCTTCTCCCTGAATGTGCTTCAAAGGTAGGAAAGAGCAGAGGGGGAAATTCAAGAAGAGGGGGAACAAATTTCTGTAAATAGAGAGAAATCAAGCAGATTTTAGGAGAGGAACCTGCTGCGGAAATTACCAAAAACAATGGAAAGATCTCTGTCCACCCATAGAGCAAGGTCGGCTAGGAGCTCCTCTCCCGACAGCGCCTTTAGTAAGAATAGCCAGGAGCTCCTCTCCTGACACCGCCGTCAAAATACGCATCAAGGGTAGCGAGGTTTCTTCTTGGGCAGGTGGAGCCTTCAATTATCATATTTGCATGGAAGCTCCTCTCCACCGACGGGTGGGGGAAGGGAACTCGCCGACGGGTCGATGTGTACATCCCTGCAGTTAATTGCATTTAGTATCCGGAAGTGTGAGTACAGATTTAGGCATGCTGTGTGAAGCCCATCCGGATGTGTAAGCCAGATTAGTGATGTTCTGGGGTTCCCGTAGAAGACTCCGAGGAAGTTGTATATTATCTATTTGTAGGGAATAAGCACCATAGCCCCGAAAAATGGGCGAGTGCAATAATATTGAGTCACTTTTAGTCGACTGATGTTTAGCTTGCCGCCGCTTGTCGGGGCGTCGGCGTTCAGGTGTTGCACTATCAAGAGGGAAGTGGTGGGCTTAAGCCCAAGTTTGTGTCGGCCCTAGAAGGCCTAATTTGCTTATGTTTTCAGTCTGCGTGTCGAAGTATGGATTTTATATTCCTGTAAATTAAAATTCATGTGCTGCCGTATGTATGTTGTTTATCTTTTTTTAGGAGAGCGGTATTCTCGTGAACCGCTCGCCCCGTGGGGACCTCGACATAAAGTTACCGGGAAGCGCTCGAGGGTTTGATAGAGCCTTTTAGAACAATGAAGTTACGTTGTTGGCGACCCAATTGGGGCTGCGTAAGGTAGAGCTATTTGGTGGGGTTACGCCATCGGTAGGGTGGGTGAGTAGAATTTTGCATAGACCCAAGGAGACACATCTGGATAGGAGAGAGTTGGTCTTGAGATCCTCCTTAGATGTTCCGGTCGGTCAAGAGTGCCCTCCGAAGGTGTCTTAGCTCAGTCTTTGGCTTGGGAGGGGAAGATTTTGTTAGTCTTCCAGGTATACAGTGGGACCTCCATGTTGAGACCTTGGGTCTGTCCCTTGTGTTCCTAGTCTTGTGTCTAGATCGTTTGCTTGAGGGTAGTAGGTGCGCGGTCAACCCTCTTTTGGGACCCCGAACTCCACAGAGGTCAAATTTTGGCTTCAACAATATTGGTTCGGTGAGCGTGGAGAGTGGCCATCACGGAAGAACTCATGCGAACACCATGACTATAGAAGAGGAACCAAGTGAAGACCAGGGTCATGCGTTGGCACTTTGTATGTAAGGTCCTCATACTAGGAGTCGTCCCATCCTTGAATTTTAGGATTTTTGGACAGTCTTCGGTGGTGATCTACAAATTGCTAAGGTGCCATTTTTATGAAATAAAGGGACATTACCATAAAATTCCCGACAAAAAATCTTGGGATGAGTATATGAATTCGACAACCCCTTCATGGACAAAATTAACTCTCACCTCAGGATACTAGCAATTTGTTTGTAGGCTCCTCATATTGCCTGGAATCACCCTCTGTTGATTAATTTGCTCATCATATATATGAGAACAGGGGAGCCTTAAGCACACTAGAATATATTTTTGAGGGAACATTAGAATTTGTTTGAGACTACGAGAATGGCAGTGCTTGCTACCAATTTGTTTCCAAGATGATGGGAATTAAACTTGTAGGGAAATGGGACCTTGCTGAGAAAGGCGACAAATTCATCTAGCAAGTTATGAAAAAGAGTAGAAAGATCAATAAATAGGCCATTAGGGCTAAGGTGGAAAGAGCATCCGTGAACAAAGTTTTGCTCGAATAGAAGAGACCTTCGCCTGTGGAGAAGTTTAAGCATATCCCCACTCGCAGGTTATCTTCCATTATTTCTCCCAAAGAGTTAGGGTCAGCTTCAAGGCATGGATATCTATTTAAGGTGTATTCAACTTTGGTAGTATTGAATAAATTTGGTGGAAATGTTGATTCTCGGAATGCTTCTAGAGTTATTCCTCTTCATATTGTCATATGGAGGAATCATGTTCCCATAGTGATGAGGCTACTGGCAGCAGGAGCTGATCCTAATGTAAGGGATGGAGAGTCGGGGTGGAGTAGCTGGCATCGGGCACTCCATTTTGGTCATTTTTCAGTTTCAGGTCTTCTTATTCAAGCTGGTGCATCCCTAACAGTAGAGGACTCTAAGTGTCGTACACCCGTTGGCCTTCTCTCTGGGCTTGTTTCTCAAGTTGTTTGCAATAATCTTGATTCAGTTGCAACTGAAGTCTATAGTTGGGGAAGTGGGACAAATTATCAGTTCGGAGACTTTTGCACTACCCCGAGCCTGGCTCGGCCCCAGGTAGACCAGCCGCACAGGCTCTCATTAGCTGGCAGGTCCGAAGGCTTGCCTATGGGGGTAAGGGACCCCGAGCACTGCTCGGCCCCAGGTAGACCCGATGCACAGGCTCTCATTAGCTGGCAGGTCTGAAGGCTCGTCTGTGGAGGAAAGGATTGGCTCTTAGAGACTTGGTTCTTGGAGACTTTTGCACTACCCCGATCCTGGCTCGGCCCCAGGTAGACCCGCTGCGCAGGCTCTCATTAGTTGGCAGGTCCGAAGGCTCGCTTGTGGAGATAAGGGACCCCGAGCGCTGCTCGGCCCCAGGTAGACCCGCTGCGCAGGCTCTCATTAGCTGGCAGGTCCGAAGGCTCGCCTGTGGGGGAAAGGATTGATTCTTGGAGACATTTTCACTACCCCAAGCCTGGCTCGGCCCCAGGTAGACCCACTGCGTAGGCTCTCATTAGCTGACAGGTCCGAAGGCTCGCCTGTGGGGGTAAGGGAACCCGAGCGCTGCTCGGCCCCAGGAGACCCGTTGTGCAGGCTCTTATTAGCTGGCAGGTCCGATGTCTAGCCTGTGGGGGAAAGGATTAGTTCTTGGAGACTTGGTTCTTGGTTCTTGGAGACTTTTGCACTACCCCGAGCCTGGCTCGGCCCCAGGTAGACCCGCTGCGCAGGCTCTAATTAGATGGCAGGTCTGAAGGCTCACTTGTGGGGGTAAGGGACCCCGAGCGCTTCTAGGCCCCAGGTAGACCCACTGCGCAGGTGTAACACCCCCTATCCGTCGCATAGTATATAGCAGTAGGTCCGGTCGGGGCCCGACGCCATATACCACCGACAGACCGGGTGGTTACGTATGGAAACCATCCAACCAATCTCAACGTCCTACACAGAGCATTCTAGCGGAAGCAGTTTATATAAGTTGTAAACAAGAACCCAGCATTAGAGCACGAATGTCCACTATTACATAATTAGGAATGTATACAAAATACCCAAAAATCGGCCTTAAGGCCTTACAGAATGTTTCACTTGACTGTTACATGATTTACAAACCTCGGCACGCAGGCCGGTCATACATGAATAAAACAGAAAACATTTCCACTTGGGCCTTCGAGGGCCAGCTTCGCAAAAAGGGCTTTAGCCCGCTATTGACCGCTTGGTCCAGCTGCACCTGCAAGCAACAAACCACCGCACGGTGGCAAATAAGGCAACGGTCAGCAATGCTGACCAAATTATAACGATCCCGCCCCCAACTCGGGGCGGCGATGCTCCTTCCCTGCATTTCATTAGCACAAGCGAGCAATGCATATAACCATAGCCATTTCATCACAGACGTTGGCTCGTACGGCCACACGTCCCGTGCACTCAGGGCACATTCTCGGTGAACCGGTCGATGTTACGTCAATTAAAGCCATTAACATTCCGGACTCACCACTGCCACTTAGACGGCCATTCATATAAGCAATTCGTCTTCTTGGTATTGGTCACGTCAATTTAAGCCATTGACCACCAAAGACTCACATCTATGCCAACGACGAGTGCCATGTAACCTTAGGTCTCTCTAACCCGAACGACATAGAGCGGGTACGGTTCCATCTAACCCGTGCTCACATTGCAACGACAATTTAAGCCATTTGCGCGGGTCAAACTTCCTCCGAGTCCCATTCTACCGCAAATCACATAACCACGTTATGTTCAAGTTGGCTCTCAGGCCACCAAGTTGGCAAGATCTCGTATCTGCCCAGTTTTCCGGGTGCACCTTTGGGTTAGTCCCCAAGGCTCCCTGCTGCAATCTACCGCGTAGAAAACCCGAAAACACCCAATAGCACTGAGTCTTCTCCGGCCTTATGCAATGCAACAACACCGATCCGGACTAACATGTCCGGGTAGGCTTCAACCAAAATGCCTACGTCCGTTCTCGCATACGGACTCTAAACAACGGGGACTTTACATATCTACCCGAAGGAACGCCTCCAACTCTCCGCAAACTCGCGAGAGCGGGCTTCCTATGCTAAGAAAAGGAGCGATTCATGCTCAAGATGAGGATCATTACCCTTGCGGTCCTCTTTGGCGCCATCGAAAAGTAATCGGATAGAAATCACCGCACTTGCGTTGCCTCCGTGGATCCGGAGTCGGCTTGCGATTCGGAGCTCTGAAGCTCCTCCAATGGCGGATCTAGCTCTTCTTCCTCTTGCCTTAGCTCTTCTTTCTCCAAGGGTTTAGAAAGAGGATAAGTGAAGAAAAGTGATGGATTTTCTAAGTCAAACCCGGGTATATCCTCTCAGGAACCATCCCCAGCCGTCGGATCTCAACCTAAGAAAACGAGCGGCTTTGATTCGGGGCTGAAATGCCCAATCTGGACCGAACACGGCCTGGCACACGCCCGTGTCCAGGGCCGTGTGCCGCATTCGCCATCAAAATCGAATCTTCTGAACCCGCACACGGGCATCGAACACGCCCGTGTTCGAGCTGACACGCCTGTGTTCAAGCTGACACGGCCATGTAGCCGGCCGTGTACCCCATGATTTTCCCCCATTTTCAACCCGAGCACTGCACGGGTTCTAGGACACGCCCGTGTCCTTGACCGTGTCACATTGACACGCCTGGGCCCCAGGCCGTGTACACGGGACATTTCGTCGAGGGGAGAACGACGACTGGATGACACGGCCTTGGACACGCCCGTGTCCTAGGCCGTGTACCTTGTCTCGACGATCGTCGAGTGAATCTCGACGATTTCACCTGGACGATCGTCAACACGGGTCGACACGCCCTGCGACACGCCCGTGTCGCAGGCCGTGTGCCCATTCTCGACGAATCGTCGAGAATAACTCGACGATTTCACGGCTAAGTGTCGACACGGTTCGACACGCCCTGCGACACGCCCGTGTTGCAGGCCGTGTGCCCACTCTCGACGAATCGTCGAGAATAACTCGACGACTTCGCGGCTAAGTGCCGACACACGCTTGACACGCCCTGGGACACGCCCATGTCCCAGGCCGTGTGCCTTCAGCCAGAAACCAAAACTGGCCCAAAACGTCCCCCTTTGCTCCTTTGAGTTTCGGGGCGTTACAACTCTCCCCCTCTTAAAAGAATTTCGCCCACGAAATTACATAAAGGAAAGATATATAAAAACAACTTTTGTACCTGAGCGGAACAACTCCGGATACTCGTCAAGCATAGTCTGCTCTCGCTCCCAGGAGAGCTCCTCACGACCGCAATTGTCCCACCGGACCTTGACCATCCTGATCTCTTTATTGCGTAGCCGCTTGACCTCCGAGTCCTCAATCCGCACGGGCTTTACCTTTGTCGTTAGCCCACTATCCACCGGCACTTGATCGACCGCGATCACTTGCGTAGGCTCTTGCACCGCCTTCCGAAGCACCGAAATGTGGATTACATCGTGTAAACCACTTAGCTCCACCGAGAGCTTCAACCTATAGGCCGCTTCACCAACTCGCTCCAGAACCTCGAACGGTCCAAGGTACCTCGGGCTTAGCTTTTTCAATCGCCGCACCCGCGAGACACCCTTGAATGGCTTTATCTTCAAGTATACATAATCGCCCACAGCGAACTCCACGTTCCTGTGCTTGGCATTATAGTACTTTGCTTGCCGGTCCTGAGCGATAAGCAACCTCTCCCGAATGGTTCTCACCAAAGAAGTAGCATCCTCCACTTCCGATCGATTATACAACTTTGACTCACCCGTTTCTAACCAAGACAACAGCGTGCGACATTTCCTACCATATAGGGCCTCGAAAGGCGCCATCTGAATACTCGCTTGGTAGCTGTTGTTGTATGCGAACTCCACCAAATAAAGGTGGTCTTCCCATTGCTTTCCGAAATCCAAGACACACATGCGAAGCATGTCTTCCATAGTTCTATTGACCCTCTCGGTCTGCCCATCCGTTTGCGGATGGAAGGCTGTGCTAAACTTCAGCTTTGTTCCCAACATTTGCTGCACCAGCCTCCAATCATTGGACGTGAACCGCACATCTCGGTCACTCACGATGCTGCGGGGCACACCATGAAGCCGTACTATGTTATCCACATATAGCTTTGCCAGCTTCTCCACCGGATCATCCTTCCTATGCGGAATAAAATGCGACACCTTCGTTAATCGATCAACAACCACCCAAATGGCGTCGTTTCCCTTTTGCGACCTTGGCAAACCGTGCACAAAGTCCATAGAGATGTCGTCAAATTTCCACTCCGGGATAGGCAAGGACTTAAGGAATCCTCCCGGCTTTTGGCACTCTGCCTTTACCAAGGCGCAGGTTTGGCACTTCGCTACGTATAGCGCCACATCCTTTTTCAAACCCGGCCACCAAAATAGCTTCTTTACATCGCGGTACATCTTCGTGCTCCCCGGGTGAATCGAGTACTTGGTATGGTGTGCCTCGTACAACAACTCCACCCGTAAATTGCCCACGCTTGGGACGCACAGACGACCGTCTTTCCAAAGCAATCTGTCCTCCACGACGAATTGGGAATTTGACCCATCCAGAGCCTCTATCATGAACTGCTTCATATGAGCATCCATATCCAAAGCCTGCCGAATACGATCAGCCAGGTCATATTGGACTTCAGTCCAATTCAGAACTGCTTCAGCACTTGATTGTCTGTCCACACAAACAATCTCCAACGCCTCCAACTCCCGCACTAATCGCTCATCATGCACCGATAGCCAATTGGCTTGAGCTGGGGCTCGGCGACTCAACGCGTCCGCAACCGCATTCCCTTTGCCAGGCACGTAGTGGATCTTGAAAGTATAGTCCCCCAGGAACTCCATCCACCTACGCTGCCGCATATTCAGATCCTTCTGATCTATAAGATACTTCAGGCTCTTGTGATCGGTGTAGATATCAATCTTCACACCGTACAAATAGTGTCTCCACAGCTTCAAGGCAAAAATCACGGCCGCTAACTCCAAGTCATGGACCGGATAATTCCTCTCGTGCACTTTTAGCTGTCTCGAGCCATAAGCTATCACGCTTTCGTGCTGCAGTAGCACGCAACCCAAACCGCTGCCCGAAGCATCGCTATATATCTCATAGCCTTCGGTCCCAACCGACAAACTCAGCACAGGCGCCGTGGTCAACCGACACTTCAATTCCTCAAAAGCTCGTGCGCACTCCGGCGTCCAAACGAACTTATGCTCCTTCCTCGTCAAAGTAGTGAGAGGTAGCGCTATCCGCGAGAAGTTCTCTACGAAGCGCCTATAATAACCGGCAAGCCCCAAAAAGCTCCGGACTTCTGCTACCGTAGCAAGCTCAGGCCACTCCCGTATCGCAACAATCTTCGCCGGATCCACCGCAATACCCTCTCCACTCACTATATGCCCGAGGAACGCCACTGAGGATAGCCAAAACTCGCACTTCGAGAACTTGACATACAACTGGTTTCTCCTTAGCGTCTCCAACACCAAATGAAGATGCTTGAAGTGATCTTCCTCACTTTGCGAGTACACCAAAATATCGTCGATGAAGACGATCACGAAATGGTCCAAGTACTCCCTGAACGTCCTGTTCATCACATCCATGAATACTGATGGCGCATTAGTCAGCCCAAACGGCATGACCGTAAACTCATAATGCCCGTATCTCGTACTAAACGCTGTCTTCGGGATATCACTCTCCCTTATCCGCAGCTGATAGTACCCAGACTTGAGATCTAACTTCGAGTACACCGTCGACCCGACTAACTGATCAAAGAGATCATCAATCCTAGGGATCGGGTACTTGTTCTTCTCAGTCAGCTTGTTTAGCTCCCGATAATCAATACATAGCCTCAAGCTTCCATCCTTCTTCTTAACAAAGAGGACCGGTGCGCTCCAAGGCGAAGAACTCGGGCGCACATACCCTTGCTCCAACAACTCTTGCAGTTGAACTTTCAGCTCCGCCATTTCCTTAGGCGCTAGCCGATACGGAGATCGTGACACAGGCTTTGCACCTGGCACTAGCTCGATCGTAAAATCTATCTCCCGTTGAGGCGGGGTTCCAGGAAGATCTGCGGGGAACACATCAGGGTATTCCGATACCACTGAAATACAATCCAAAGCGGGCTTCGGCTTTGCAACCTCCACTAGTGTAAAGAACAGTTCTGCTCCGGCACGAACCGCCTTCACCACCTGAAGAGCAGACATCAGCGTCTTGCTCGACCCCTTTAAGCCCGTAAACGTCGTCTCACGACTTGCTCCCAGCTTGACTTCCTTGCTACCGCAATCTATATGGGCCTGCTGCTCCGAGAGCCAGTCCATGCCAAATATGACGTCGAACTCCACTAACGGAAGTAAAGACGCCCGCAGGTCGAACTCCTGCTCCCCAATACAAATCTTAACATCGCAGATCCTAACCGCTCGCATCGAACACCCATTGGGCAACAACACATCCAACTTATCCTTCGCCATCGAAGAAGGGACTCCGATGCGTGATATAAATCCTTCAGACAAGAAGGAGTGTGAAGCTCCCGTATCGAAGAGTGCTCGTGCCGGATTTTCACAAATCAATACGAATCCTAAACAAGTAGTGGTAAGGTAACATGTGCATAACAAGCATATAAAGAAATTGACTTGCTATAAATTAAACCGTACCTGTCACCACATCAGCTTGTTTAATGGCCTCCTGTTGGCCAAGATTGTAGACCCTTGGTTGGGCCGGAGCATAGTGGGATGCGGTCGACTCCACCGCCTTTCCCTTTTCTTCATAAGTAGCTCCCGGCCTCCTCTCGGACTTAGGACGTCCGCTCCAACAATCACGGGCAAAGTGCCCCGTCTTTCCACACGTAAAGCACGCACCCGGGGTCCGACCCGTAGTCGCCCCAGAAGCGCCAGAAGGAGCTGGACCCGAAGTCCTATGCTTCTTGAAAGCCCTCCGATAGCCGGACTTTGAAGTAGTCGGCACTCTGAACTCAGATTTCATTTCACTCAAGCTTTTATTCGCTTGCACGCTCTTCATGTCCTTCTCCAAGGACCGGGCAGTATTGACCAAGGTTAAGAAACCCTGCGTCATTGGCCCCGACAGTAATAGTCTCAGCTCATCCCTCAACCCTTCATAAAAACAATTAGTCTTGCGCTCCTCATCCATGATGGTGGAGCTAGCATAACGACTCAACCGCGTAAACTCGTGGAGATATTCATCCACGCTCCTCTCACCCTGCACCAACTTCAGGAACTCATTCTCCATTGAAATCCTCTGAGTAGAAGGGAGGTATCTTGCTAAGAACAATCCCGAGAACTCTTCCATCGGGACGTCTATCAGTTGTCTACCTCTCAAAAGATGCAGCTCCAATCCTTCCCACCACATCCTCGCTTCACCGTCCAGCAGGAACGTAGCGATGGTGGTCATTTGTCACTCCTCCGTCTCCATCGCCGTCATGACTCTCTTCACCCTGGAGAGCCAGTCTTCAGCCTGAGATGGGGTTCCCAACCCCGAGAATAACGGAGGGTTAAAGCTCATTACATGCTTCAACTGCCTCTCAGTTGCCCTCCTTGGCACTATTGGTTCCACGACCACTTGCTCCACCCTCCTCGGCTCAGCCTCTTGAAGAGGTACTTGCTCCATCACAGGAGCGGGCTGCTGCGCTTGCCTTCCAGGCTGCGCATTTATCACGGCCAACACCGCTTCAGCAACCAATCGTATATTTTCAGCCGACAGAGGTGTTGCAGGAGCAACATCCGGTGCACTGCTAGCCTCAGAAACTCGGCGTTCGGATGGCCCAACACCACTTCTGGTCACCTATAGTGGTACAAAACACCGTTAAGCGACCACATAACATTGCAAACAGCAATTATAGGAACACGCAGATTCCTCAAACACGAGTATTTTCATTCCTAAGTGGACATTCATGGGTTCTTTTACCATTATAACGATGACGCACACAATGTGCTCACCACCCCTTAAAAAGAATTTGGCCACGAATTCAGTTTAAGCCCGACCAAAACCAGTAGTCTGATACCAAATTGTAACACCCCCTATCCGTCGCATAGTATATAGCACTAGGTCCAGCCGGGGCCCGACGCCATATACCACGGACAGACCGGGTGGTTACGTATGGAAACCATCCAACCAATCTCAACGTCCTACACAGAGCATTCTAGCGGAAGCAGTTTATATAAGTTGTAAACAAGAACCCAGCATTAGAGCACGAATGTCCACTATTACATAATTAGGAATGTATACAAAATACCCAAAAATCGGCCTTAAGGCCTTACAGAATGTTTCACTTGACTGTTACATGATTTACAAACCTCGGCACGCAGGCCGGTCATACATGAATAAAACAGAAAACATTTCCACTTGGGCCTTCGAGGGCCAGCGTCGCAAAAAGGGCTTTAGCCCGCTATTGACCGCTTGGTCCAGCTGCACCTGCAAGCAACAAACCACCGCACGGTGGCAAACAAGGCAACGGTCAGCAATGCTGACCAAATTATAACGATCCCGCCCCCAACTCGGGGCGGTGATGCTCCTTCCCTGCATTTCATTAGCACAAGCGAGCAATGCATATAACCATAGCCATTTCAACACAGACGTTGGCTCGTACGGCCACACGTCCCGTGCACTCAGGGCACATTCTCGGTGAACCGGTCGATGTTACGTCAATTAAAGCCATTAACATTCCGGACTCACCACCGCCACTTACACGGCCATTCCTATGAGCAATTCGTCTTCTTGGTATTGGTCACGTCAATTTAAGCCATTGACCACCGAAGACTCACATCTATGCCAACGGCGAGTGCCACGTAACCTTAGGTCTCTCTAACCCGAACGACATAGAGCGGGTACGGTTCCATCTAACCCGTGCTCACATCGCAACGACAATTTAAGCCATTTGAGCGGGTCAAACTTCCTCCGAGTCCCATTCTACCGCAAATCACATAACCACGTTATGTTCAAGTTGGCTCTCAGGCCACCAAGTTGGCAAGATCTCGTATTCGCCCAGTTTTCCGGGTGCACCTTTGGGTTAGTCCCCAAGGCTCCCTGCTGCAATCTACCGCGTAGAAAACCCGAAAACACCCAATAGCACGGAGTCTTCTCCGGCCTTATGCAATGCAACAACACCGATCCGGACTAACATGTCCGGGTAGGCTTCAACCAAAATGCCTACGTCTATTCTCGCATACGGACTCTAAACAACGGGGACTTTACATATCTACCCGAAGGAACGCCTCCAACTCTCCGCAAACTCGCGAGAGCGGGCTTCCTATGCTAAGAAAAGGAGCGATTCATGCTCAAGATGAGGATCGTTACCCTTGCATTCCTCTTTGGCGCCATCGAAAAGTAATCGGATAGAAATCACCGCACTTGCGTTGCCTCCGTGGATCCGGAGTCGGCTTGCGATTCGGAGCTCCGAAGCTCCACCAATGGCGGATCTAGCTCTTCTTCCTCTTGCCTTAGCTCTTCTTTCTCCAAGGGTTTAGAAAGAGGATAAGTGAAGAAAAGTGATGGATTTTCTAAGTCAAACCCGGGTATATCCTCTCAGGAACCATCCCCAGTCGTCGGATCTCAACCTAAGAAAACGAACGGCTTTGATTCGGGGCTGAAATGCCCAATTTGGACCGAACACGGCCTGGCACACGCCCGTGTCCAGGGCCGTGTGCCGCATTCGCCGTCAAAATCGAATCTTCTGAACCCGCACACGGGTATCGAACACGCCCGTGTTCGAGCTGACACGCCCGTGTTCCAGCTGACACGGCCGTGTAGCCGGCCGTGTACCCCATGATTTTCCCCTGTTTTCAACCCGAGCGCTGCACGGGTTCTAGGACACGCCCGTGTCCTTGACCGTGTCACATTGACACGCCTGGGGCCCAGGCCGTGTACACGGGACATTTCGTCGAGGGGAGAACGACGACTGGATGACACGGCCTTGGACACGCTCGTGTCCTAGGCCGTGTACCTTGTCTCGACGATCGTCGAGTGAATCTCGACGATTTCACCTGGACGATCGTCGACACGGGTCGACACGCCCTGCGACACGCCCGTGTCGCAGGCCGTGTGCCCATTCTCGACGAATCGTCGAGAATAACTCGACGATTTCACGGCTAAGTGTCGACACGGGTCGACACGCCCTGCGACACGCCTGTGTCGCAGGCCGTGTGCCCACTCTCGACGAATCGTCGAGAATAACTCGACGACTTCGCGGCTAAGTGCTGACACACGCTTGACACGCCCTGGGACACGCCCGTGTCCCAGGCCGTGTGCCTTCAGCCAGAAACCAAAACTGGCCCAAAACATCCCCCTTTGCTCCTTTGAGTTTCGGGGCGTTACAGCAGGTTCTCATTAGCTGGCAGGTCTGAAGGCTCGCCTATGGGGGAAAGGATTGGTTCTTGGAGACTTGGTTCTTGGTTCTTGGAGACTTTGGAACTACCCCGAGCCTGGCTCGGCCCCAGGTAGACCCGCTGTGTAGGCTCTCATTAGCTGGCATGTCTAAAGCCTCGCTTGTGGGGGTAAGGCACCCCGTGCACTGCTCGACCCCAGGTAGACCCGTTGCGTAGGCTCTCATTAGCTGGCAGGTCCGAAGGCTCACCTGTGGGGGTAAGGATTCGTTCGTGGTGATACTTCGGTTTGGAGACTTTTGCACTACCTCGAGCCTGTCTCAGCCCCAGGTAGACCCGCTGCGCAGGCTCTCAGTATCTGGCAGGTCCGTAGGCTTGCCTGTGGGGGTAAGGGACCCCGAGTACTGCTATGCCCCGGGTAGACTCGCTGCTAAAACTCTCCATAGCTGGGCAGGGCGGTAGGCACACCTAGGAGGAAAGGACTTGGACTTGGAAAGAGTTTGAAAAGGGTTTGGAATAAACGTATATCTATAGTAGATGAAAGCTTTTTATATATTGAAATATAAATATATATACTTATAGAAAAATTGGAAAATGCGCAATGCTTCTTCAAAATGTGGATAATCATAGTTTAAGCCATAGTGGGGATCAATAGTTTCATTTTGATGAACAGAAAAAACTAGTATTAATACTTTACTTGATTCATGCCTTAAGAAAATTGTAAGATTATTTGGAAAATCTACCAAATCAAAAATATCAACATCTTTCATAACATGGAAAGATACGTTGTCTGTACTTTTTCCGTTCTTAGTTTCAGGTGGTGTCACATTTTCCTGTCATGTTCTGAATCTCATTATCGTATTAATAGAATTGTGAACACGCATAGACCAATCTTTAGCTGCTCTAGTTTATTCAAGTTGGTATTTGGCTATAACATAAAGGGTTTTTGAAGTAATAAAGAAATGATGCTTGTGAATTGTTCTACTTCAGTAAGATTTAGCTTCTTGAATTTCAAAACATGTTTTGTCATTAACAATGACATTCAATGATAAGTTAGTTAGATTTTGTCATAGAGCATTCAGTATCGACAAACACTCATGTACTCAGATTCACTCTCACTATGGTATTCTTATTATTTACCTGTAGCAATGATATTTGAGAAGTGCATAGCAAAGCATCTCTAACCATAGAAGCTTCTTCTAATATTGTTTGTATTTTATTTCACAGCCGAAGCTCCTTTAGGTTGTATTGATCCACTGTAACAATCACTATGAAATTTCCTCATATCATTTGTAGATGTTGGTAATGCTTTAGATATGTAATCATTGTAAGAAACAATCATGTCTTCAAACACTTTTATAAATTCAGAAACATATGAACTATTTGGATTATATTTCAAACATGCTCTATCAGAATTTACCCATGGATCAAAGAATCGTATAAAGAAAGAGTCTATGCCATTATTAGTTTCAGACTTGCATGTTTAAGTAATCATACTTAAATTAAATATGAATTTTGGTGTTGAACTATTTGATGATTTCAAAGCTATACTGCTGTCATATAATATCCAATCAGTCATATGATGTCTGCTTTCAAATTGAGATAAGCGTTTATCAGTTCTACTCATTAAAACCATGCCTATTGCATTTGGAACTTTTGGTACAAAGATTTCACCTTCTGCTAAATGTCTAAAATTAGATCTTTCAAAATCAGCCATATCGACTTCAATTGCAGGTGGTAATGATGTTTCAGATAAGAACCCGAATAACACATTATATCGTGTTATGTTTTGTGTTTTGTACGTTCTGTTTCGCTCCCTTTATCTCCAAGTGAGGAATTTTCTGAAACTTTTTTTGAGGTCGGCTCCACTCGCCGGATACTCGGGGTTGGACATTTCTTTTCGAGCGTGGAACTCGCTCGAAAAGAGCGGGGATTGTGTACAACCTCATATCCAGTCGAGAGGGATCCTCCCCAGGTAGCGGGCCTAGGGCATGCTCTGAGTGATGAGTGCTCGCACACACGTGTGGAGATTTTATATGTAAATGACTTTAAGTGTTTTGGGCCTAAATATATATATAAATAAATATATATTTATTTCATACAAAGATAAGTTTAATATTATAATTATATAGATATTCATCATATATAGGTTTATATATGGGGAAATTCTGGAAGGGGCGGAGGGGGCGGGGAGAGATGAGAGAAGTTCCTCCTTTCAAGTTCCCACCACCGTAAACTCTAACCGCGAAACAGCCGCGCCTCTTTCATCTTCATCGCATTTTGGGCAAAGTTGGGGGAGGCATCTGTGGATCTTATTATTCATCAAGTTTGTGGGTGTTCATCATCGGCGTCTGTCTTCTTCAGCAAAACTGCTACTTCTCCTTCTTCATTTTCTGGCATCAAACCCACCGTATAGGGGTTCTCGGCAAGGGAGATGGGGCTCTTTCGTCCTCGGCTCCTAGGGCTTGCCGCAAGAGATCTTCTGCCTGCCCTGTTTTCTGCTCTAGGAGGACCGAAGAGTGTCCCTTCCCTCAGATCTGGGAGAGGAACTAGAGTCCCGATTAATCTGGGTGATTCACAGCTTTTATCAACAGTGCTGACCCGGGCTTATCTCTTTTTGATTTTGGAGTGAGATTGAATCACATTTTCATCTTCAAAAGCCTCACTGCTGCAAGCTCTTTCTGATTCTGGCGCCATTGACGAGGACGAAACTAGTGAAAATTTCCCACCTGGTGACGAGATCGATCACCATATCTGGTACATCCGAACCTACGGGTTTGACGATATTACCATCGCGTCGATCACTTCCTGGGTTTACAAATCCGGTGAAGGCCTCATTGATGGAATCGACTGCTCCGTTGGCCTTGGGGAATTTCATGATGGCGAGCCTGTTCGCTTGTTCCCAAAGTGCAACCGTACATTTCACCTTCCCTGCATTGATATGTGGCCCAGATCTCATGTCAACTGCCCGCTCTACCGTTCTCCCGTAGTTCCTCCGGCTACGGTTGCCATACCTGAATCCTCTTCTTCTTCTCCCCACATCACGGTCATCTCAATGCCAGCAGAACCTTAAACCAGCTTCCCTACCACACTAGAGAATCCTCAAATCGAGTCCCTGCAATTGGAAAATGGTACCAACGAGATTGGCATCGGAATTATGATCAACATAGATGAAGGGTCGTCTTCTCGATCTTTAATTTCAGAGCTTCCACCTAATTTAATGGAAGAAGATGAGGAATTACAGCCAAGACGACGATCAATTTCTGTGGATTCCTTCTCTCTGAATGTGCTTCCAAGGGAGGAAAGAGCAGAGGGGGAAATTCAAGAAGAGGGGGAACAAATTTCTATAAATAGAGAGAAATCAAGAAGATTTCTGGAGAGGAACCTGCTGCATAAATTACCAAAAACAATGGAATGATCTTTGTCCACCCATAGAGCAAGGTCGGCTAGGAGCTCATCTCCCGGCACCGCCTTCAGTAAGAATAGCCAGGAGCTCCTCTTCCGACACCGCTGTCAAAATACGCATCAAGGGTAACGAAGTGTCTTCTTGTGCAGGTGAAGCCTTCAAATATCATATTTGCATGGAAGCTCCTCTCCATCAACGGGTGGGGGAAGGGAGATATCCGACGGGTCGATGTGTACATCCCCACAGTTAATTGCATTTAGTATCTGGAAGCGAGAGTACGGATTTAGGCAATTGTGTGAAGACCATCCGGATGTGTAAGCCGGATTGGTGATGTTCTGGGGTTCCCGGAGAAGATGCTGAGGAAGTTGTATAATATCTATTTGCAGGGAATAAGGACCATAGCCCCAAAAAGGGGTGTGTGCATTAATATTGGGTCGCTTTTAGTCGACTGATGTTTAGCTTGCCACCGCTTGTCGGGGCGTCGGCGTTCAGGTGTTGCAGTATCAAGCGGGAAGTGGCGGGCTTAAGCCCAAGTTTGTGCCGTCCCTAGAAGGCCTAATTTGCTTATGTTGCCGGCCTGCGCGCCGAAGTATGGAATTTATATTTTTGTACATTAAAATGCATGTGCTGCCGTATGTATGTTGTTTATCTTTTTGTCTTAGGCGAGCGGTATTCTCGTGAACCGCTCGCCCTGTGGGGATCTCGACATAAAGTTATCGGGAAGCCCTCGTGGGTTTGATAGAGCCTTTTAGAACAATGAAGTTACGTTGTTGGCGACCCAATTGGGGCTGCGTAAGGTAGAGTTGTTCGGCGGGGTTACGCCATAGGTAGGGCGGGTTAGTAGCATTTTGCATAGACCCAAGGAGACACAACTGGATAGGAGAGAGTTGGTCTTGAGATCCTCCTTAGATGTTTCGATTAGTCAAGAGTGCCCTCCGAAGGTGTCTTAGCTTAGTCTTTGGCTTAGGAGGGGAAGCATTTTTTAGTCTTCCGGGGATGCGGTGGGACCTCCACGTTGAGACCTTGGGTCTGTCCCTTGTGTTCCTAGTCTTGTGCCTAGATCATTCGCTTGAGGGTAGTAGGTGAGCAGTCACCCCTCTTTTGGGACCCCGAACTCCACAGAGGTCAAATTTTAGCTTCAACAATTAAGATCTATAGAGATAAATCAAAGAAGTTGTTGGGTTTGACCCAAAGTATGTACATTGACAAGGTGTTGAAACAGTTCAGCATGCTTGAGTGCAAGAAAGGATTTTTGCCCATGTCTACTGGTGTGAGTCTCTCTAAGGACCAGTGTCCTAAGTATTGTGAAGATAAGGACTGCATGAAGTTGGTTCCATATGTTTCGACAATTAGGTCAATGATATATGCAATGTTATGTACTAGACCCGATGTCTCTTATGCTTTGAGCATGACTAGCAGGTATCAGTCTGGTCCTGGTGAAGGTCACTGGATAGCCTTCAAGAATATCTTGAAGTGCTTGCGAAGGACTAAGGATATGTTCTTGGTATTCAGAGGATATGAAGATCTCGTTGTTAGTGTTACACGGATGCAAGCTTCCAAACTGATAGGGACGATTTAAAGTCTCAGTTAGGGTTTTGTTTTGCCTGGATGGAGGTGATGTTAGTTGGAAGAGTTCCAAGCAAGATACAGTTGCCGATTCTACAACTAAGGCCGAGTATATCGTCACTGCAAATGCAGCGAAGGAGGCTGTATGGATTAGGAAATTAATCAGTGAGTTAGATGTAGTTCCTAGCATTGTTCGTCCTGTAGATCTCAACTGTGACAACAACGGTGCAATTGCACTTGCTTTGGAACCTAGACCTCATCAGCGCTCCAAGCACATACTTCGGCGGTTCCATCTAATTCGAGAGATTGTCGATCAAGGAGATGTGAGCATATGCAGAGTGTCGACTGAAGAAAACATTGTGGATCCACTGATGAAGCCTCTTGCACAGAGAAAGCATGATGGTCATGTTAGATCTATGAGTATACGATACCTAAATGATCTACTCTAGTTTGATTCTTATGGATTGTATGTTTGTTGGCTGTAATATTTCATTGGATGAATAAAAGTACTGTATACATTTCATTTTATATATTTTGGCAAGTTCTTTTATTGTGTTATTATTTCAATTGTGATAGAATATTTAACTAAAATAAATGCCCTTAGAATGTTTGCTTCCATAGGTAAAATATTGACTTGATGTGAGAACCTATAATCCCAGAAGCTTCATTCTTAAAGGTCCCTGGTCGTTGTATCATCTTAGAGGCTAAGGGCGATGATACCTTTAAGACTAGCATATGTTTTGACTGATGACCCGTCCTTACAGGTCATGATATTGGGATATCAAGTCATCACATGTGTACTTGTTATGAACAAGTTATACTGGATAGACCCACCATGAGAATATTTTGTCGACTGTTATATGAACATGTCACAAGTATGGCTTAAGTGGTAATGGTGTTTGTAGTCCTTTAACCTGAAGTCACATTTTCATCGAGTGAGGAAGAGCGTGCTTTGATGACATCAAAAGTCCAGTCTTGAGAAAGTTATATGATAAAGGTGGTGTTCTATACTTCTAGTTCTATCCAGATGTAAGGTATGAAGGGACATGAAAACACTGTAACATTGGTCACAATGGCTTATTGGTGGAGACCAACCTAGGTCAGGTCGACAAAAAAATGCCCGACGCCGCACCAGGCGGGATCTCTACTAGCCCTTAATATTGTTGTGTGTTATTTTGAAATTTATGTAATTGTTTTTGTTTTGTTTGTGTTTTTTACAAATATATATGTATATATAGATTTGTGAATATATACATACATATAAGTTATATATACTTAGTTATCAATATATATATATATATATATATATATATATATATATATATATATATATATATAACTATATATATATATATATTATATGATGAGTAGGGTAAACGTGATACTGCGGTTCATCTTCCCCGGTTCAAAGAAGCAGCGCACAAAAAAAAAGCCCTGTTCATCATTCTCCCGATCAGAGCTCGGGTTGATCTCTCCGTCAATGGCGCTGCTCCAGAGAAGCTCGCGCGCGAGTCTGCCCACGATCCCACCGCACCTCGCGCCTCTTCCACCCAAGAAGCTGCCCGCAACCGCCGCCAGAGCCACGATCCCTCCTAGCCGTCTCAACCGCCGCCTACATCCTCGACCACGAGCTTCAGCCATGGCGGACTGAAAGAAAACATAACTGTTCATGGTTGCCCTCTATAAAAGGGAACCTGCTGTAATATTTTGGGGGATGGATGAAAAATTTGGTGAATGCTGAAGTATTGAGAATGATGTATGCGATTTGGTGTGAGGATTTCTGTGTGATTTCCTGTAGGTGAACTAGGCGTGAATTAGGCGTGAGATTTGTTGTTGTAGCTGTCACTTAGAGCCTTAGTGGTTGAAGGCTTGAATGTTGTCTGATTAGAAGATGTTGAATAGTGTTCTATTAATATAGGATTGCTGTGTTGCTTCCGTGAGAAGAAGGTGAACAGTAACATTAAAGTTACTGTTCATACATTGCTGCGATATGAATTCCCTATTGAACAGTGCTTAGCTGCTGCTTGTTTTCTGCTCCCTGTCGCTGTTTGAGAGGGCGATGAACAGTGACTTGAAGTAATTGTTGCGTGTTGCTGTTGAAGTTGATGCATGCCGTAGGAATTCCTTAGATGGTGATGAACAGTGAAAGAGAACTTATGCTATTGAAATGTCTTGTTGACGAGTTAGTGAAGACAGAATTTTAAATTCCTTTATTAGTGAGATTTCGTGGAGCCACTCTTGTGTGTGAGTGAGTGAATTTTAGTTCGTGTGTTAGAAACTTCGTGGATCCACCGTGAGTATTCAAGATTTCGTGGATCCACCTCTAGTGTGAGAGCGAGTGAATTTTAGGTGTCTTAATTTGTGGCTTCCTTACTTTGTGGAGTGATTCCGTGGAACCACCTCGTGTGAGGGAGTGACTTAATTTGTGGCTTCCTTACAATTTGATGCAGGACGGCGCGTAGGGTTTACGCGTCTGTCGGCTTTTACTAGGAAACCCTAAGTGCATGCGACGAATAATTAATTTTGTCAAATTTAGAGCGGGCGCAGTACTAAAAATTACGCAACTTGGATTTTGAAAGCACAAAATTACTTCTTTCAAAAAATGAATTTTCTTAATTAAGGTTCGATTTAAATCCGGGAAGGAAGTTCGCAACTTTCGTTCCGTTCCCTTTGTCGTAGCACAACGGAAATCGTGAACTCCAAATACGTTTCTGTTTGGAGTTTTTCGACGTAGCGTTTGCTGACAAAATTCGGGCGAAATACCAGCAATGAGTCTAAAAATCCTAAGAGAAAATGTAGACACACGCAAAGAGGGGATAAAAGCAAATTACCCACGGAAAGAGCCGTCTTTCCGTATCCGAAGTCGATGGCGATCACGCGAGGAGTTCCTCGTCACCTTCGATCTCCGCTCCGAGGTCGGCCGCTATCACATACGGGCACCAAGGAATTAAGTCACTTCCTCACACGAGGTGGTTCCACGGAATCACTCAACAAAGTAAGGAAGCCACAAATCTAACAAACCTAAAATTCACTCGCTCTCACTATGGTGGTTCCACGAAATTAATTTTACTCTCCTCACGGAAATGGTACCACGAAATTATCTATACTCCACTAATTTGGGGACAACCAAGCCCAAACAACCAATTCCTACTGTTCACGGAAACGGTCCAAAATGAAATTAACATTCCCTGCTATCAAACATATGGGAAATCAAACCCTTAGCACAGTAAACTTAATTAAACTGTTCATCTCCTTTATCAAACGGAAATTAAAGAACTGCAAACCAGTTCCTAACAACTGTTCATTTACAGGAGCAATACCTACAGCATTCTCTAACTCACAGTCCTTTTAAATTCTCAACAGGAAATCTACAGCAGCAGCAAGCCTAAATCACACCTACAGGAAGCAAACACAGATTCACCGCAATCTTCTTCTTCACCAAATTTCATCACTCCTAACACCTACAATTGCTCCTGCAGAGCTTACACGCGCCTATGATCTAACATTAGCAGGAATGAGGCACTGTTCATCGTCCCCCCCACCAAGCTCACAGGTAACGCATATACCAAACTCACGGCATCAAGCAATAAGACGATAGCCTTAGTAGAAGAGCGCTTCTATTGGCCCGGAATGAAGCGGGTTATCGCTCAGATTGTCAGTAGCTGCCGCACTTGTCAGGTAGCGAAGGGCAATAAACAACCCGCTGGATTATATACACCTTTACCGGTCCCCAGTATTCCTTGGGACGATGTTAGCATGGATTTTGTGCTTGGGTTGCCGCGCACTTTTAGGAAACATGATTCCATACTTGTCGTGGTTGATCGGTTCTCTAAAATGGCGTACTTCATCCCTTGTAACAAAACCGATGACGCCTCTCACATAGCCCGTATTTATTATAAAGAGGTTGTCGCACACCGAGGAATACCCAAGACTATCGTTACTGATCGGGACGTTAAGTTCACCAGCTATTTTTGGAAGTCACTCTGGAAACTTTTAGGTACTAAACTTCTATTTTCGACCGCTTATCATCCGCAGACCGACGATCAAACTGAAGTTGTGAATAGAAATTTAGAAAATTTATTGCGCTGTTTGGTAGGAGATCACTAGGGAAATTGGGATCTTATTCTTCTACATGCCCAGTTAGCGTACAATAATTCGAAGAATAGATCCACGGGTTTATCACCTAATGAGGTTGTTCATGGTCACACTGCACGAGTGCCATTAGATTTAGCACCACTACCACACACCTTTAGGACTAGCCAGTTTGCACACGAATATGCATTGCATCTGCATGATTTGCATAAAGAAATTGAGCGGAAGTTGCATAGTACTTATGATCTTTACGCAACTCAAGCAAACAAACACAAGAGAGCTACTAGTTTTAAAGAGGATGACTTAGTGATGGTTCGGCTAAATCCAGAACGGTTACCATCAGGAACCGTAAAGAAGCTAGCTGACCGTAGAACTGGACCCTTTAGAGTGGTGAAACGGATTGGGCAGAATGCGTATGAACTTGAGATGCCTTCCGTTTGGGGAGCAAATCCTGTTTTTAACGTAGCCGATCTGACTTTATTTCACGATTACCCGCATGAGTCTGTAGATTTTCCATTGTCTTCTCCTCCAATTGATTCTTCTGGGTTGGTGAGTGAGAGTGAGGAGCCACATTCAGGACATACCGACGTTCATTCCGCTACTGACACCTTCACTGTAGTTCCTTCTGTTTTCACTACCACTTTCAGGTTGAGCATGAGACACCAGGGGAATACTCTATTACAGTTCCCGAGCAAATGTTGGACAGTGACCACTACTGATGATGGTTTTCAGAGATCTTGATTCATTGGCATGGATGTTGATCCTCTTCCGTACGATCACTCGGTTCACTCACCAGAGATGAGTGATTTCAAGAGGGGGAGAGTTGGTGGAGACCAACCTAGGTCAGGTCGACAAAAAAATGCCCGACGCCGCACCAGGCGGGATCTCTACTAGCCCTTAATATTGTTGTGTGTTATTTTGAAATTTATGTAATTGTTTTTGTTTTGTTTGTGTTTTTTACAAATATATATGTATATATAGATTTGTGAGTATATACATACATATAAGTTATATATACTTAGTTATCAATATATATATATATATATATATATATATATATATATATATATATATATATATATGTATTAATATAACTATATATATATTATATGATGAGTAGGGTAAACGTGATACTGCGGTTCATCTTCCCCGGTTCAAAGATGCAGCGCACAAAAAAAAAGCCCTGTTCATCATTCTCCCGATCAGAGCTCGGGTTGATCTCTCCGTCAATGGCGCTGCTCCAGAGAAGCTCGCGCGCGAGTCTGCCCACGATCCCACCGCACCTCGCGCCTCTTCCACCCAAGAAGCTGCCCGCAACCGCCGCCAGAGCCACGATCCCTCCTAGCCGTCTCAACCGCCGCCTACATCCTCGACCGCGAGCTTCAGCCATGGCGGACTGAAAGAAAACATAACTGTTCATGGTTGCCCTCTATAAAAGGGAACCTGCTGTAATATTTTGGGGGATGGATGAAAAATTTGGTGAATGCTGAAGTATTGAGAATGATGTATGTGATTTGGTGTGAGGATTTCTGTGTGATTTCCTGTAGGTGAATTAGGCGTGAATTAGGCGTGAGATTTGTTGCTGTAGCTGTCACTTAGAGCCTTAGTGGTTGAAGGCTTGAATGTTGTCTGATTAGAAGATGTTGAATAGTGTTCTATTAATATAGGATTGCTGTGTTGCTTCCGTGAGAAGAAGGTGAACAGTAACATTAAAGTTACTGTTCATACATTGCTGCGATATGAATTCCCTATTGAACAGTGCTTAGCTGCTGCTTGTTTTCTGCTCCCTGTCGCTGTTTGAGAGGGCGATGAACAGTGACTTGAAGTAATTGTTGCGTGTTGCTGTTGAAGTTGATGCATGCCGTAGGAATTCCTTAGATGGTGATGAACAGTGAAAGAGAACTTATGCTATTGAAATGTCTTGTTGCCGAGTTAGTGAAGACAGAATTTTAAATTCCTTTATTAGTGAGATTTCGTGGAGCCACTCTTGTGTGTGAGTGAGTGAATTTTAGTTCGTGTGTTAGAAACTTTGTGGATCCACCGTGAGTATTCAAGATTTCGTGGATCCACCTCTAGTGTGAGAGCGAGTGAATTTTAGGTGTCTTAATTTGTGGCTTCCTTACTTTGTGGAGTGATTCCGTGGAACCACCTCGTGTGAGGGAGTGACTTAATTCCTTGGTGCCCGTATGCGATAACGGCCGACCTCGGAGCGGAGAACGAAGGTGACGAGAAGTCCTCGCGTGATCACCATCGACTTCGGATACGGAAAATACGCATTTTTCCGTGGGTAATTGTTTCTATCTTCTCCTTTGTGTGTGCCTCTGTATTTTCTCGTAGGATAATTAGACTCATTGCTGAGTTTTCGCCCGAGTTTCGTCAGCAAACGCTACGCCGAAAAACTCCAAACGGAAACGTATTTGGAGTTCACGATTTCCGTTTTGCTACGACAAGGGGAACGGATCGAAGTGGCAAACTTCCTTCCCCGTGTTTAAATTCGAATCTTAATTAAGAAAATTCATTTTTGAAAGAAGTAATTTTGTGCTTTCTAAATCCAAGTTGCGTAATTTTCTTAGTACTGCGCCCGCTCTAAACTAAAAAAAAATCATATTTCGCTGCATTCGGTTAGGGTTTCCTAGAAATAGCCGACAGGCGCGTAAACTCTACGCGTCGTCCTGCATCACTTATAAGTCTATAAACTCTTACTGTTTGGGGAGCAATGATGTATTGCTAGATGTCGCTCAGTCCGTGAAGCTTTTGTTTGATACTTTTTAGATCAAGTGGGAGACTGTTGGTATTACCATTGTGATCTGTAAGTGATCAAACATGTAGACTCACTGCCAATTCAGTACGAGCCTATCAGGGTCTCACATGAGACTATGGAGAAATTGGGATATTGGATCTGTATTGAATAGCTCATATGATGAGTTGAAAGAAAAGGAAAGGGGGTTAAATTTTTTCTGTGGTACTGTCGTCGAACTCCGTTCGACGAATTTGCCCTTGGCGCAAATTCGTCGAACTCCATTCGATGAATTTTGCAGGCACAGATTTGTTGAACGCCGCATCTGGTCTTTGGCATTGAGTATGTTGAGATCACTCAATGCCATGCAGCAGAAGGCGTTGACAGAGTTGAGATCACTCAATGCAATAGCTTAGAGGCATTGATAGCGTTGAGTTCACTCAACGCACTCAATGCATCTGGACTTTGGCATTGACTGTGTTTTGTTCTCTCAATATAGTGACAGTGAAGCATTGACTGTGTTATATTCACTCAATGCCAGTGCTGAGTCAAATGTTGACTTGCTGAAATTATGGCGCGGCCTATTCTATTTATTTCTTGGGTATAAATAAGATATTTTAGGGTTTTTTTATTGATGCGGATGTGATTATTCTTCCTATCTAAGCACAGGAGCCGTCACTGTACGAAAGATCGATAACCCTAAAATCTCGACGGAAGTTGTACTGCCTTCACCGCCCCGGTCCCAATCCCGATGAGTGTCGCTTCTGCCTCTCCTACAACAGATCTAGTAGTCTGTGGAGATGTTGTATGTCCACTCCCGACCTAGCTCTTATGTGACAAGTTGCTACAGGTTCTGCCGATCGTGTGGATTACTGTAGAGGCACGGATATACTTTCTATGCTTAAGACTCCATCCGTTGAGTTGCCGACCCGATTCTTCTAGAGCATCTAGGTTGAGTTCAGACTCAATCCCTCAAAGGTAATTTTATTACAACATTATTTACTTCTTGATTCATGAATATTGTCAGATCCGAACTCGTTTGTGTTTTTCTTGTTCTTATTTTCGCTGCATGCACAAGTGTTGTGCCATCCCCAAAAACCCAACACTAAATATTAAAGGCTGTGTAAGGATCTAGTGTTGGATCTGTGTGGGGCTGATCTCCCAGCCTGTGTTGAGGGCATTTGCTCCTGTGTTAGGTGATCAGGTGATTACTATGTGGTGGGCTCATTGCCTGCGTAGTAAGCCTCAGTGGAGACTGAGTGATCTGGTGGGATCGTGTTGTAATCTCTGAGGATCCAAAGTATTGGAGAATTGTCTTGTCCAACATACTATTAGAAAGGTGGAGAGGGACAGTGGATGTACCCATACACTAAGGAAACACGATAAATATCGGATGTGATGTGTGTTAATTTCTTGAAAGCACAACTAAGAAAACATAGTAGGTCTTAAATCAATTAAAGATTTCAAAGAAATCAAAAAGACTGCTATAACCTATTCACCCCCCCTCTAGGTGATTAGCTACCCTTGGATTTAAAGTCTTTCAAGTGGTATCAGAGGGAGGTTCCTCAAGAAAGGCTTAACAGTCTGAGAAGATCTCCAGGGTAGCTGACAGTTAGCTCATATGGGTTCAGGAGAAAATCACAAAGAGTTAAAATCCATGAAACTTCCTCTCTGCGGGAAGGTGACGTTTGGCATATGGAAGGAAAGGGTCAGATTGTTCATTGAGGCATCTGATCCTAGGATCTACATTACAGTTCAGGAAGGACCGTTTATCCCAATGAAGATATCTATCCTTGATGCAAACATTCAAATTCCAAATAAGTATACAAAAAATGACTAAGGATGAAGTCATTCTTGCTACTATGGATAAGTGGGCACAAAATATTATAGTAAGTGTCATAGATGACTTTACCTTTCAAAACCTGGTGCACTACAAGACCTCAAAGGAAATGTGGGACACCTTGGCAGTGTACATGGAAGGTACTGAGGAAGTTAGAGATGATAGAAAGTCAATGCTCAATCAAGAGTATGAAGCTTTCAGAAAAATCAGGGACGAGACCATAGCTAGCTTCTATGAGATGTTTTCAGAATAGTTAATGAACTGAGGACTTATGGAAAGGTCTTTAGAAACTCTGAGCTAAATGATAAGTTTCTTAGGTCTCTTAGTAGAGACTGGGATACAAAGATATGTGCCATTAGAGAAGTGGCTAAGCTTGCAGATACTCCACCATCTACACTGTTTGGTAAGTTGTCATATGAGATGCATCTGATAGAAAGGAAGGAGGAAAAGAAGACTAGCAGAGCCCATGCCAAAGAATCTATTGTGGCCTTCAAGGTTGATAGATCCAAGAGGAGCAAGTTGAAGAATACTTCTCCACCTAGAAGGACAACTTAGTCAGAAAGTTCAGATCAAGAGTAATTAGACTGTTATATGTCTGATGAGGAGTTTGTTGCTTTCTCAAGGCAGTTTCTGAAGATGATGAAGAAGAAGGGAAGGAGGCGCAAACATACATCTTCCATTCAACCCAAGGAGGACTATTACAGAAACAAGAAGAAACCTGTTGGAATCCCAGTTAGGATTTGGGCAAGGAACACTATTAGGGTTGCTTAGATTGACCCAACATGTATAGTCAAGGGTCATAGGACTTTTTCCAGGACAGGTCATTCAGAAGAACTCTCCAGAATTGCTGAAAGAAATCTGAACAACAGTTAAGATCTATCACTTTCAATTGGTATCAGAGGCAGGTTGGTTAAAAATACCATAACTTAATTGGTTGTAAAGACTAACACCTGAACCACAAAGATCCTTTGATAGATCTTAAGAATCTTTTGAGTTTTATCATGGCACAAATTGCAGATTTTTCAAGCCCCAGACAGCCCATGTGCAATCTAGATATGCTTGCACTATGGAAGACAAGGATTAGATTTTATATGGGCTCCATTGATGAAAACATCTTTAAATCTATTCTGTCAGATCCAGCTCCACCTCAGCAAACAACAAGTTCAGATGCAGTTCCATCATCCTAATGGACAGATACCCAGCAAAAGATGAAGATTGCTGATGCACAAGCAATGAACATTCTGGCACAATCAATGTCTGATGACATTTTTGAAGAACTTGTTGAATGTTCATCTGCAAAAGAGATGTGGGACTCCATCACAGCAATGGTTGTTATATCAGCAAAAGAAAGAATAATTGAAGCTGAATCCTGGAGTGATGAAGAAGAAGCAAGAGCAAGAGAATTTTGCCTAATGGCAATAGATGCTTCTCGCAGCAGCTATGCTGAAGAATCTGAAGAATCAGAGTGTGAATTAGATGAAGAGGATCATGTTATTTCTTCCCCTGACTCTCCTTTAGCTAAATTTAACACTGATTTCAGATTTCCTCATGAAAATCATCAGAAAATCTTAGTTCAAAAAATTTTGTCGAACGGAGATCGACGACATCAATACTATTCGTCGAACTCAGATCGACGAACTATGAACAAAGATTTTGCTTTGAACTATTCAGGACTCTGTGCTCTACGAAACAAATTTAATTCGTCGAACAGAGATCGACGAAAATGGATCACAGAAAACAATTATTATCTTTCTGTGAATAGAGATCAACGATCTCAATATCATTCGTCGAACTCAGATCGACAAAAATATTTTTCGTCGAACTTAGAATTTCAAAACAAAAATTTTATTCTTTTATTTCTGACTATTATAAAAGAGAACCAGAACCCAAGGTTATCTGGGTCCAGAACTCCTAACATCTCCTTGCAGGAAAAGAATTCAGTCCAGCAAATATACAGGATATCAGTGGCTGAATAATTTATGCAAGGCTATGCATATAGGGGGAGATGCATGTAAATGAAGCTGCAGAAATTCTAGCAGTAGAAGCAGTTTGTGGGGATTGTAGCAGCACCGGCAACAACAATTATAATGCTGCAGATTTGGGCAAGGATCAACAACAGCTCTAACAACAGCAACAACAACAGCAGAAGTTCTTGATCCAGATTTAATTGTATTTAATTGCCTTGTACTTTACTTATATTTATGTAAATAGTGTCCTTACCCAAATCGGGGGAGATTGTTGGAACCCTAGTTAGGATTTGGGCAAGAAACACTATTAGGTTTGCTTAGATTGACCTAACATGTATAGTCATGGGTCATAGGACTTTTTCCAGGACAGGTCATTCAGAAGAACTCTCCAGAATTGCTGAAAGAAATCTGAACAACAGTTAAGATCTATAACTTTCAAAACCCTCCAAGGAGAGAAGGGATGACCCAAAACCTGGTAAACATGTTTCTAATAAGATTATATGCTTTTACTGCAGCAATCCAGGTCATGTTGTGGCTAAATATCCTGAGAAGAAGGAGGCAGGTGAGAAGAATTATCACCATAAGAGAAGCAAGAAGGAGAAGATCTTCATTGCTAAGAGGGAGAAAATCTGGACTGATTCTTCCTCATCAGAATCAGATGAGGATGATGAAGCCTATATTGGGCTGAAGGCAAGACTAGATGAGGAATACTGCCAAGATCAGCCTGGACCATCTAAGATACACTCTTCATCCAGCTCTTCATCTTTCTCTAATTATGTGACAAGTCTAGATTCAAGTGCTTCTCCATCAAGAGATGAAGATGGCTCAGAATCTGAGGAAGAAATCAATCAAGTGATTGATAAATATGGTGAACTTTTGGAAACATTTAGAAGAAGTTAGCAGCTGACTAAACAGCAGGCTCAGGAGATTGCATCTTTAAAGCTTGCTGCTTCTCGACATTCTGAGACAACAATCCTACTGGAACAGAAAATTACGGAAGTTAGCAAGCTAAAGAACATTACTATCATTCAGATGAGCACCATAACCTTCAAGAATGACCATATCAGGAATCTTGAAGGAAAACTCCAAAAGGAGAGGGATATAGTGTCTAGTTTTTCAAAGACAAGTTTAATGCTGCCTTTGATAGACATCTTCTCCTCCCAAATGTGTAAGAAGGGGTTGGGTTTCAAAGGAAGCACAATATTTGCCAATACCAAAGGAAAGGGCAAAGCACTAGTGCAGCCACTAGCCTTTGAACCTCATATTCTTTTCAAGAGAGTGGTGATACCCTCTAACTGGCATGACCATGAGAGCATCCATTGTCACTGGATCAATGGTAGGCTCATTAGTGAGAATAAACGTAGTTTCCACTATGGTGGAAGATATTGCAGAGGTCCAAGTTCCTTCAAGGCTCCCTATGAGGAATGTCAAATGGCCCCTTCTAAACCATTAATTTTTGGTGTACCAGCCCCCTCACTTAAAGGTAAAGTTGTAGCCTATTCTCAGAATATTCCAACCGATTCTAAGACCAAGGGCAAGTCTGTCAGTAAACTGAACTTGGGCATCTCAAAGTCCAACAGGATTATGTTTTCTGAAAAGAAAATAGGTACTGGTTGGGCTCAAGATATCCCAAGCACTTCTACTACTAGACTCACCTCTAATCAGACTGGGCCAGGAAGTAAGAGAATAGGACTATTATTGTACCTTCTAAACTGAGAGTTGTTATCAACACTTCCAGCAGGCCAGCTCAGAAAAGAAGGTATAATCTTCATGAGTGTTGGTGTTGTGCCAAGATAGGACACTATGTCATTGATTGCTGGCACAACCCGAGTGTGTCCTGAGCTAAAGTTAGTATATCAGTTAAAAAAATCTGCTGGTAGACATGTCCATTTTGAGACTAACATGCACCAAGGACTCAATAGATATTTCGGTCCTAAGGTAAAATAAATATGTTTTGCAGGTTAGTCCAAGTTTCCATACCACTATATGGTACTTAGATAGTGGTTATTCCAGGCACATGACTGGAATAAAGGGTAATCAGAAGGAATTCATTTCAGTAGAGGATGGACCCGAGGTGATATTTTGTGGATCAGACAGAAGGATCAGCAAAGGTTACGGTAAAGTTACAAATTGCTTAATCACTTTCACAAAAGTGGCTTACGTAGAAGGGTTGTAACACAACCTTATAAGTATAAGCGAATTATGTGATCTTGGTTATGTCATATCTTTCCACAAGGATAAGTGCCATATTAGGAGATCAAATGACCAAGAGGTCATTTTAACTTGCACTAGGAGTGAGAATGTTTATTGTTTAAATTTACTTTATATAACTTCGGACTCTCTGATTTGCCTAGTTGCAAATAATAAAGCATCACACTCAGTCAAATGACACAGTAGGCTAGCTGTAACGTCCCGAATCGCATTAGGCCCCTCGTGTGTGTTTTTGAGTCAGGAGAGCTGACTTGGCTTCAGGAGAAGTGCTGACAACTGGGCAACCGGTCCTAAGGTAAAATAAATATATTTTGCAGGTTAGTCCAAGTTTCCATACCCCTATATGGTACTTAGATAGTGGTTGTTCCAGACACATGACTGGAACAAAGGGTAATCTGAAGGAATTCATTTCAGTAGAGGATGGACCCGAGGTAATATTTGGTGGATCAGACAGAAGGATCACCAAAGGTTACGGTAAAGTTAGAAATTGCTTAATCACTTTCACAAAAGTGGCTTATGTAGAAGGGTTGTAACACAACCTTATAATCATAAGCCAATTATGTGATCTTGGTTATGTCATATCTTTCCACAAGGATAAGTGCCATATTAGGAGATCAAGTGACCAAGAGGTCATTTTAACTTGCACTAGAAGTGGGAATGTTTATTGTTTAAATTTTCTTTGTCTAACTTCGGACTCTCCGATTTGCCTAGTTGCAAATAATAAAGCCTCACACTGTGTCAAATGACACAGTAGGCTAGCTGTAATATCCCGAATCGCACTAGGCCCCTCGTGTGTGTTTTTGAGTCAGGAGAGCTGACTTGGCTTCAGGAGAAGTGCTGACAACTGGGCAACACGTGTGAAAAAGGAGGAGAAATCAGTCAAGCATAAGACACGGGTAGAGACACGGGCGTGTCCCTACCCGTGTGGGAGTGGCCAGCTCTCGAGTCGATGACTCGAGTATGTCTATAGAAGGACACGGGTAGTGACAAGTACTTCACACGGGTAGAGACACAGGCGTGTCCCTACCCGTGTGCATGTGTGTCGAGTTGAACTCGACACAGCGTGTCGAGATCGACGAACTGCGTGTCGAGATCGACGAATTGTATGACACAGGTAGCAATACAGGCATGTCTCTACCCGTGTGTGTTGAGTTAAACTCGACAGAGCGTGTCGAGATCGACGAACTAAGTGTCGAGATCGACGAATTGTATGACACGGGTAGAGAGACGGGCGTGTCCCTACCGTGTGCCGTTATGTCGAGTTGAGTTCGTCGAAAGGCATCCAGAGAAGGAGACAGCCAGGGAACACGGCCGTGTCATGTGAATATGGGTCGGGACACGGGCGTGTCCCTACCCGTGTCGAGTGTTGAACCGATGCTGAAACTGCCGTTGATACTTCGCCCGAAGCAGGACACGGGTAAGGACACGAGCGTGTCCCTACCTGTGTTAATTTTCATTTGTAAACGGAAGTGAAAACCCTAGCCGTTTCCATGCTCATTTCATACCCTATTTCCTGAGAGAAACTTCTGTAGAGAAGGAAACTGCTGGAGAAAGTCTTGGAGGAGAAGATCCGCCGTCGTCGTGAAGGAGAAGATGCCGCCAAGAAGAGTTACACGATCCATGGCCGGAAATAGTGGAAACGCCGGAAATGAGGTGAGCTTCCTCCCCTCTCTCTTGGTGCTAGATCTGTATTTATCTAGGCGAGATGTTGACTTAAAAGAGTCTAGACTTGCGAGATGGTGACTTCTCTAGGAAGAGGCAGTCCTAGGGCTTGTGCTCTAAGGCTAGTTGTGTCTTCAACCTCTGCAACCTTCTATGCGAAGATGGGGGATGGTTTCGTGAAGAGTAAAGGCCTCATGAGGGTGAATAAGGGAGGAGGAATTTCTGGTGTGATTTTGGAAGACCGACTTGAGGAGGAAGATGAACCGATGTCGTTCATTCCTCTTTAAGATGCGTGCAGAATCTATGTTCTGCGCCCAACAATCTTCATGGCCATTTTCAGATGTGATATGTCCAGATCTGGGCTTTCGACTAAACACGAAAGTTAAGTCCCTTGAAAATACCTTTCCAACGAGTAGTTGCACGCCTTCATGCTAAGTGTGTAGCCATGGGAAAATCTGAACGAACATGACGTCTGATAAATCCTGCATGCAGAAATTGTGTTCTATACGCAGTGTACTTCAAGGCTGATTTCAAGTATGATACCATTGAATCTAGGTTGTGGTCTGAACATAAAAGTTGTAGCGCATGGAAAGACCTTTCCATCGAGGGGTTGCACGTCTTCACCAGATTCTTGTAGCTTCAAGAATCTCCGGTCAAATTTGCTATCCAGATTTATTCTGCACTTAAATTCTGGGGTTTATATAATATGAATGTGAATTCGGTGGAATCAATGTTGTAAATTAACTCGAGGTTTTTGATTAACTATTTTATGCTAACCACCGTAGTGCTATGAATGATGAATCTTATTAATTAGATTTCATAAAACAGAATTGTGAAGCAAGCTTTATGGCATGATATGACTTGCTAAAAATTGATAGATTATTATAAATGCGCATCATGTTTATAATATGATGTACGAAATGACTAGATACAAATTGGCAGATTATTATTTATGCGCATCATGTTTGTAATATGTTGAAATCATTTGGAATGACAAATAGAAGGATAAGCCATGGCCATGAGTATGTATGATGGTTAGAATGAAATGTAGTAGTCCAATACTTAGAGCGTAGTCTCCCTACGGGTAGTATTGTGAATGGATATAAGTGCGGTGTTGACCGTCACTAGTTGGTTTGTGTTGAGATGTGGTATATATGGATGGTTGGGCTGTGTCCTCGTGCTTACTTCCGAGGCCCCTTCCATGCCACGGTGTTATGAAATATGCATGCAGTGTGAGTCGATACGTGGTGTCGTAATCCTGGGTTAAGTATAGTGTGGCAGGTCTATGGGCTCGCCGATCGTCACACCGACGGGAGTTGACAGTTAGACTTTGGGCGGTTGGGCTGTGTCCTCGGTGTTCACGTCCCGGGTCCCCTTCCGTGCCAAGTGAACGGTTGGGCTTTGTCCTCGTGCTTTCTTCCGAGGCCCCTTCTGGGTCACACCAGGCCAGTTCGGGCTGTGTTCTCGGTGCACATCTGTAACACCCCCTATCCGTCGCATAGCATATAGTAGTAGGTCCGGCCGGGGCCCGACGCATATACCATAGACAGACCGGATGGTTACTCAATGGAAACCATCCAACCAATCATAACGTCCTACACAGAGAATTCTAGCGGAAGCAGTTATATAAGTTGCAATTAAAAGAACCCAGCACCAAGCATGGATGTCCACTAAAACACCAAATAGGAATGTAGCACATACACAAGTACTGGCCTTAAGGGCTTACAAATGGTTTACTCTTAATACATGTTTTCCATACCACGACATGCAGGCCGGTCATACATGAACAAAAGCAAGTAAACACTTCAATTATGCCTTCAAGGGCCGGCTTCGCAATTTGGGCTTTAGACGGCTATTGACCGCTTGGTCCAGCAGCACCTGCAAGCAACAAACCACCGCATGGTGGAAAACAAAAGCAACAGTCAGCTATGCTGACCAAATTATAACGATCCCGCCCCCAATTCGGGGCGACGATGCTCTTTCCCTACATTTTTAGCAAAACCAAGCAGTATATAAATATACATTACATCACAGGCATTGGCTCGCACGGCCACACACCCTGTGCACTCAGGGCACATTCTCGGTGAACACGGTCAAAGCCCGCCGACTCACCACCATCCCCAGGACGGACAAACAATGAGCAATTTGTCTTCCCGGCATAGGTCATGGTAATTTAAACCATAGACCGCCAAAGACCCTCATCTATGCCAACGGCTCTAATCCGAACGACATAGAACAGGTATGGTTCCATCTAACCCGTGCTCACATTGCAACGTTAATTTAAAACATATGCGCAGGTCAAACTTCTCCTGAGTCCCGTTTCCATCACAAAATCACATAACCCGGTTATGTTCAAGTTGGCTCCCAGGCCACCAAGTTGGCAAGATCACGCATCCGCCCAGTTTTCCGGGTGCACCTTAGGGTTAATCCCCAAGGCTCCCCGTTACAATCTACCATGTAGAAAACCCGAAAAACAAACAATCGCACGGAGTCTTCTCCGGCATTTATGCAATGCAAAATCACCGATCCAGACCAACATGTCCGGATAGGCTTCACACATCATGCCTATGTCCGTTCTCGTTTACGGACTCTACACAACGGGGACTTTACATATCTACCCGAAGGAACGCCTCCAACTCACCGCAAGCTCGCGAGAGCGGGCTTCCTATGCAAAGAAGGAGAGCTTCCCATTCTCAAGTAGAGAATCGTTACCCTAACATTCTTCCTTAGCGCCATGGAAATGTAAGCAGATGAAAAGCACCGCACTCTCTTTGCCTCCGTAGATCCGAAGTCGGTTCGCGATTTGGAGCTCTGAAGCTCCTCCAAAGACCGGATCTAAGCTTCTTCTTCCTCCCTTGCTCTCCTCTCTCTCTATAATTTAGAAAGAGAACCTCTCAAGTGAAATGAGGGTTTCAAGGGTCCAATCCCGTGTATATCCAAGCACTAACAGCCCCCAGCCGTCGGATCCCGAATTAAAGAAACGAACGGCCACGATCCAGATCAAAAATGCAGAATCTGGGCCGAACACGGCCTGTGACACGACCGTGTCCAGGGCCTTGTCCCTCATTCGCCGTCAAAATCAACTCGTCTCGAAAAACACACGGGCATCCGACACGCCCGTGTTCGACCCAACACGCTCGTGTTCCAACTGACACGGCCATGTGGTTTGCCGTGCGCCCCCATCAACACAGCCCTAAAAATAACCCGAGACTCACACGGGTCTTGGACACGCCCGTATCCTATTTGACACGCCCGTGTCAAACTCGAACACGCCCGGGCTCCAAGCCGTGTTCACGGTCTCGACACTTCGTCGAGCGAAGTTCGTCGACCATACGACACGGCCTTGGACGCGCCCGTGTCCTAGGTCGTGTGCCTTGTCACGACACATCGTAGAGCGAAAATGTCGACTCCCGGGCCGATCGTCGACACGGGCTCGACATGCCCTGAGACACGCCCGTGTCTCAGGCCGTGTTCGCTGCTCGACAATCGTCGACTCCAAATTTCGTCGACATCGCGGCCAAATCGTCGACTCGAGCCTGACACGCCCTAGGACACGCCCGTGTCCCAGGTCGTGTGCCCCCTGCCAAATACCAGATTTGGCCCAAAACGCATCCCGTCACTCTTTCGAGTTTCGGGGCGTTACAACTCTCCCCCTCTTAAAATAATTTCGTCCATCAAATTACATAAAGAAATATAAGTACAAAAACAAAATTTGTACCTGAGCGGAACAACTCCGGATACTCGTCAAGCATAGTCTGCTCTCTCTCCCAAGAGAGCTCCTCATGACCGCAATTGTCCCATCGAACCTTGATCATCCTGATCTCTTTATTGCGTAGCCGCTTGACTTCCGAGTCTTCAATCCGCACGGGCTTGACCTTTGTCGTCAACCCACTATCCACCAACACTTGATCAATCACGATCACTTGCGAAGGCTCTTGCACCGCCTTCCGTAGCACCGATATATGTAATACATCATGTAGACCACTAAGCTCCACAGTTAGCTTCAAATGATAGGCTGCTTCGCCAACCCGCTCCATAACCTCAAACGGCCCAAGGTACCTCGGGCATAGCTTTTTCAATCGCCGCACTCACGAGACACCCTTTAACGGCTTGATCTTTAAGGACACCCAGTCGCCCAGAGCGAACTCCATGTTCCTGTGCTTAGCATTATAGTACTTCGCCTAACGATCCTGAGTAATTAGCAACCTTTCCTGAATGGTACGAACCAAGGACGTAGCATCTTCCACCTCTTGGCGCTTGTACAACTTTGACTCACCCATTTCTAACCAAGACAACGACGTGCGACATTTTCTACCATATAGGGCCTCGAAGGGCGCCATTTGAATACTAGCGTGGTAGCTATTGTTGTACGCAAACTCCACCAAATAAAGATGGTCTTCCCATTACTTTCCAAAATCCAAGACACACATGTGGAGCATGTCTTCCATAGTTCTATTGACCCTCTCGGTCTGCCCATCCGTTTGCGGATGGAAGGCTGTGCTGAATTTTAACTTTGTTCCCAACATTTGCTGCACTAGCCTCCAATCATTGGACGTGAACTGCCCATATCGGTCACTCACGATACTGCGGGGCACACCGTGAAGCCGTACTATATTATCCACATATAACTTTGCCAACTTTTCCACCGGATCATCCTTCCTATACGGAATGAAATGCGACACCTTCGTTAGCCGATCTACGACCACCCAAATGGCGTCGTTCCCCTTTTGCGACCTTGGCAAACCGTGCACAAAGTCCATAGAGATGTCATTGAATTTCCACTCCGCAATAGGCAAGGACTTCAGAAATCCTCCCGGTTTTTGGCACTCCGCCTTCACCAAGGCGCAAGTTTGGCACTTCGCCACGTAGAGCGCCACATCCTTCTTTAAACCCGGCCACCAAAATAGTTTCTTAATATCACGGTACATCTTTGTGCTCCCCGGGTGAATCGAGTACTTGGCATGGTGCGCCTCGTACAACAAATCCACCCACACACTACCCACGCTTGGGACGCAAAGACGACTGTCTTTCCGAAGCAATCCGTCCTCCACAACGAATTGGGAATTTGACCCATCCAAAGCCTCTACCATGAACTGCTTCAAGTGGTCATCCAAATCCAATGCCTGCTGAATCCGATCCGCCAGGTCATATTGGACTTCAGTCCAATTTAGTACTGCTTCAGCACTTGATTGCTTTTCTACACAAACAATCTCCAACGCCTCCAACTCCCGATCCAACCGCTCATCATGCACCGATAGCCAATTTTCTTGAGGTGGGGCTCGGCGACTCAACGCGTCCGCAACCGCATTGCCCTTACCAGGCACGTACTAGATCTTGAATGTATAGTCCCCCAGGAACTCCATCCATCTACGCTGCCGCATATTCAGATCTTTCTGATCAATCAAATACTTCAGGCTCTTGTGATCGGTGTAGATACCAATCTTCACACCGTACAAATAATACCTCCACAGCTTCAAGGAAAAAATCACGGCCGCTAACTCCAAGTCATGGACCGGATAGTTCCTCTCGTGCACTTTTAGCTGTCTCGAGCCATAAGCTATCACACTTCCGTGTTGCAGTAGCACACAACCCAAACCACTGCCCAAAGCATCGCTATAAATCTCATAACCTTTGGTCCCACTCGGCAAACTCAGCACAGGCGCCGTGGTCAACCGACATTTTAACTCCTCAAAAGCGCGCGCGCACTCCGGCGTCCAAACGAACTTCTGCTCCTTCCTCGTCAAAGTAGTGAGAGGTAACGCTATCCGCGAGAAGTTCTCTACGAAGCGCATATAATAGCCGGCAAGCCCCAGAAAGCTCCGGACTTCCGCTACCGTAGAAAGCTCAGGCCACTCCCGTATCGCAACAATCTTCGCCGGATCCACAACAATACCTTCTCCACTCACTATATGACCGAGGAACGCCACTGAGGACAACCAAAACGCGCACTTCAAGAACTTGGCGTACAATTGATTTCTCCTTAGCGTCTCCAAAACCAAATGAAGATGCCTGAAGTGATCTTCCTCACTCTTCGAGTACACCAAAATATCGTCGATAAAGACGATCACAAAATGGTCCAAGTACTCCCTGAAGGTCCTGTTCATCAAATCCATGAACACTGACGGAGCATTAGTCAGCCCAAACGGCATGACCGTAAACTCGTAATGCTCGTATCTCGTAATGAACGCTGTCTTCGGGATATCACTCTCCCTTATTCGCAGCTGATAGTACCCGGATTTGAGATCCAACTTCGAGTACACCTTCGACCTGACCAACTGATCAAAAAGATCATCGATCCGGGGGATCGAGTACTTGTTCTTTTCCGTCAACTTGTTGAGCTCCCGATAATCAATAAATAGCCTCAAGCTTCCGTACTTCTTTTTAACAAAGAGGACTGGCGCGCTCCAAGGCGAAGAACTTGGACGCACATACCCTTGCTCCAACAACTCTTGCAGTTGAACCTTCAGCTCCGCAATTTCTTTAGTTGCTAGCCGATAAGGAGAGTGTGACACAGGCTTTGCACCTGGTACGAGCTCTATCATAAAATCTATCTCTCTCTGAGGCGGGGCTCCAGGAAGGTCTGCGGGGAACACATCAGGGTACTCAGCTACCACTGATATACTATACAACATAGGCTTTGGCTTTGCAACCTCCACGAGTGTAAAGAACAGCTCTACACCAGCACGAACCGCCTTCACCACCTGAAGAGCAGACATCAACGTCATGCTCGACCCTTTTAAGACCGTAAAAGTCGTCCCACGACTTGCTCCCAGCTTGACTTGCTTGCGACCGCAATCAATATAGGCTTGCTGCTCCGAGAGTCAGTCCATGCCAAATATAACGTCGAACTCCACCAATGGAAGTAACGGCGCTTGCAGATCGAACTCCTGATTCCCAATACGAATCTTAACACCACAGACTTTATCCACGCGCATGGAACACCCATTGGGCAACAACACATCCAACTTGTCCTTCGTCATCGAAGAAGGTACTCCGATGCGTGATATAAATCCTTCGGACAAGAAGGAGTGTGAAGCTCCTGTATCGAAGAGTTCTCTTGCCGGATTTTCACAAATCAAAAGAGAGCCTAAACAAGCAGTGGTAAGGTAACATGTGCATAGCAAATATTTTAAGAAATTAACTTGCTATAATTTTAAATTTTACCTGTCACCACATCCGCCTGTTTGATGGCCTCCTTTTGGCCAAGATTATACACCCTCGGTTGGGCCAGAGCATAATGGGATGCGGTTGACTCCACCGCCTTGCCCTTCTCTTCATAAGTCGCTCCCGGCTTCCTTTCGGACTTGGGACGTCCGCTCCAACAGTCACGGGCAAAGTGCCCTGGCTTCCCGCAAGTAAAGCATGCACCCGGGGTCCGACCCGTAGTCGCCCCAGACGCACCAGAAGGAGCCAGAGCCGAATTCCTAGCCTTCTTAAAGAATTTTTTGATATCCGGACTTTGAAGTAGTCGGCACTTTGAACACAGACTTCTTATCACCAATGCTCTTCTTTGCTTGAACATTTTTCATGTCCTTCTCCAAGGACCGAGCCGTGTTGACCAAAGTTAAGAAACCCTGCGTCATCGGCCCTGAGAGTAGTAACCTCAACTTATCTCTCAATCCTTCGTAGAATCTATTCGTCTTGCGCTCCTCATCCGCAATGGTGGAGCTAGCATATCGACTCAATCGAGTAAACTCGTGGAGATATTCATCCACGCTACTGTCTCCTTGAACCAACTTCAGGAACTCGTTCTCCAACGCTATCCTCTGTGCCGAAGGGAGCTATCTAGCAAAGAACAGTCTCGAGAACTCCTCCATCGAGACATCTATAAGTTGCCTACCTCTAAACATTTGCAGCTCCAAACCTTCCCACCACAATCTCGCTTCACCGTCCAGAAGGAACGTAGCAATGGTGGTCATTTGCCACTCCTCCGTCTCCGTTGCTGTCGAGACTTTCTTCACCCTGGAGAGCTAGTCTTCAGCTTGTGATGGGGTTCCCAACCCCGAGAATACCGGAGGACTAAAGCTCATGACATGTTTGAGTTGTCTCTCAGTTTCCCTCCTTAGCACCAATGGCTCCACTACTACCTATTCCACCGTAGGAGCGGGCTGCTACATTTGCCTTGCAGGCTGCGCATTGATCATGGCAGGCACTGCTTCGGCCACCAAACGTATGGTCTCAGCTGATGGAGGTGTTGCAGGAGCTCCATTAGGTGCACTACTAGCCTCAGAAACTCGACGTTCCGATGGCCCAACACCACTTCTGGTCACCTATAGTGGTACAAAACACCGTTAAGTAACCAAATAAAATTGCAAACAACAATTATAGGAATACACAGGTTCCCCAAACACCTATATTTTCATTCCTAAGTGGACATTCATGGGTTCTTTTACTGTTATAATGATGACGCACACACATGTGCTCACCACCCCTTAAAAAGAATTCGTCCACGAATTCATCTTAAGCCCGACCAAAACCAGTAGTCTGATACCAAATTGCAACACCTCCTATCCGTCGCATAGCATATAGTAGTAGGTCCGGCCGGGGCCCGACGCCATATACCACAGACAGACCGGGTGGTTACTCAATGGAAACCATCCAACCAATCATAACGTCCTACACAGAGCATTCTAGCGGAAGCAGTTATATAAGTTGTAATTAAAAGAGCCCAGCACCAAGCATGAATGTCCACTAAAACACCAAATAGGAATGTAGCACATACACAAGTACTGGCCTTAAGGCCTTACAAATGGTTTACTCTTAATACATGTTTTCCATACCACGGCACGCAGGCCTGTCATACATGAACAAAAGCAAGTAAACACTTCAATTAGGCCTTCAATGGCCGACTTCGTAATTTAGGCTTTAGCCCGCTATTGACCGCTTGGTCCAGCAGCACCTGCAAGCAACAAACCACCGCACGGTGGCAAACAAAAGCAACAGTCGGCTATGCTGTCCAAATTATAATGATCACGCCCCCAATTCGGGGCGGCGATGCTCCTTCCCTTCATTTTTAGCAAAACCAAGTAGTATATAAATATACATTGCATCACAGGCGTTGGCTCACATGGCCACACACCCCGTGCACTCAGGGCACATTCTCGGTGAACACGGTCAAAGCCCGCCGACTCACCACCGTCCCCAGGACGGCCCAACAATGAGCAATTTTTCTTCCCGGCATAGGTCACGGTAATTTAAACCATAGACTGCCAAAGGCCCTCATCTATGCCAATGGCTCTAATCCGAACGACATAGAATAGGTACGGTTCCAACTAACCAGTGATCACATCGCAACGTTAATTTAAAACATATGTGCAGGTCAAACTTCTCCCGAGCCTCGTTTCCATCACAAAATCACATAACCCGGTTATGTTCAAGTTGGCTCCCAGGCCAACAAGTTGGCAAGATCACGCATCCGCCCAGTTTTCCGGGTGCACCTTATGGTTAATCCCCAAAGCTCCCTGTTGCAATCTACCACGTAGAAAACCCGAAAAACAAACAATCGCATGGAGTCTTCTCAGGTATTTATGCAATGCAACATCACCGATCCAGACCAACATGTCCGGATAGGCTTCACACATCATGCATATGTCCGTTCTCGTCTACGGACTCTACACAACGGGGACTTTACATATCTACCCGAAGGAACGCCTCCAACTCACTGCAAGCTCGCGAGAGCGGGCTTCCTATGCAAAGAAGGAGAGCTTCACATGCTCAAGTAGAGAATCGTAACCATAACGTTCTTCCTTGGCGCCATAAGCGGATGAAAAGCACCGCACTCTCTTTGCCTCCGTAGATCCGAAGTCGGTTCACGATTTGGAGCTCCGAAGCTCCTCCAAAGACTGGATCTAAGCTTCTTCTTCCTCCCTTGCTCTCCTCTCTCTCTATACTTTAGAAAGAGAACCTCTAAAGTGAAATGAAGGTTTCAATGGTCCAATCCCATGTATATCCAAGCATTAACAACCCCCAGCCGTCGGATCTCGAATTAAAGAAACGAACGGCCACGATCCAGATCAAAAATGCAGAATCTGGGCCGAACACGGCCTGTGACACGCCCGTGTCCAGGGCCGTGTCCCTCATTCACCGTCAAAATCGACTCGTCTCGAAAAACATACGGGCATCCGAAACGCCCGTGTTCGACCCGACACGCCCATGTTCTAACCGACACGACCATGTGGTTGGCCGTGTGCCCCCATCGACACAGCCCTGAAAACAACCCCAGACTCACACGGGTCTTGGACACGCCCGTGTCCTATTTGACACGCCTGTGTCAAAGCCGAACATGTCTGGGCTCCAGGCCGTGTTCACGGTCTCGACACTTTGTCGAGCGAAGTTCGTCGACCACACGACACGGCCTTGGACACGCCCGTATCCTAGGCCGTGTGCCTTGTCCCGACACATCGTTGAACGAAAATGTCGACTCCTGGGCCGATCGTCGACACGGGATCGAGACGCCCTGAGACACGCCAGTGTCTCAAGCCTTGTTCGCTGCTCGACAATCATCGACTCCAAATTTCGCTGACATCGCGGCCAAATCATCGACTCGAGCCTGACATGCCCTGGGACACGCCCGTATCCCAGGCCGTGTGCCCCCTGCCAAATACCAGATTTGGCCCAAAACACCTCCCGTCGCTCTTTTGAGTTTCGGGGCGTTACAACATCTACCCGAGACCCCGCTGGGCCATAGTATGCATGGGCTCCGTTGTTGTGTTCTTAGCGTTGAGGCGTACGGAGGCATATGTGAAGTAGTGTGGATACCCGCCTAGTAGTAGACATGCCCGCTCTACTGTCACCGCTTGGCCATGACGGTTGATACATGAGAGGTTAGCTACCTGCTCCAATAGTGGGAACTATAGTCTGTGTCGACATAGCGATTGCATGTGTGTGATCATGGGCGAGTCATTGTATAGCATACATACCATTACATAGCATACATACCATTACATAGCATTGCACAACAAGATCCTCATCCTATAAGTTTGTATGGGCACTCTTATACGATGAGTTACTTTTATGTAACCCGATCCTTAACTTAAAAGCTTGTATGTGCATCCTTATAAGTTAAGTTACTTTCCTGTTGTAGATACTTGTACTTGATGATTTGTTATTATTTATGTAGAAGTACTAGATTATAATGCTATTAAACTTATTGTACCATTACCACCTGCTTGTACCTGTTATTCTATTTTTTATACTTGTACCCTTGTTCATTTCTCCGCCCGGTGCCGAGGAGTCGCTGGGGGAGCGGATGTGAAGCCACTTAGTCTTTTCGACTAACGGTTGCTACATCTTCCTTTTTAGGATGTCACCCCGCAGGTTGAGCAGCCGCAGACTTTGCAGCAGGATAGCCAGGCCAGGACGACAGGGCCTGATGTGACGGTGTCGTCGCTACCGTCGGTTACGGATGTGAGTGTTGAGCGACTCTGATGTAGCCCATTTGGGAAATTTTATAGCTGTACTCTGATATTGTAGAAGCATGTTTTAGCTTCTTTTTTATTTGTTGTATTTGGACTATATACTTGGTGTGGATTTGACTTCTCTTTTATATTATGGTTGGGTTGGCATATTTATATTGATATTGGTTGTAGCCGGCGGGATAGGCGTCTTGTGGTACAGGTTAGCCCGTGCGCTAATGCTACTGCAAGGCGGCTGTTCTGGGCATAAGACCCCCCTTTGTGTCGTGTTTTGGGATCCGGGAGGGGGGGAGGGTCTTACAAATGGTAACAATTTGCCACGATCCTCAACTAAAGAAGTCATTCAACAATGGTACCAACCCCGTTCGATTAGTCAGTTTGCAGACAAACTAACTTAGCGGAAGCAGTGGTGTGCCCATATGTAATTCACACTAAGTTTGTCCAACTTTGACACTACGATTAGCCAAACTGACCTTAGGGACGTACCTTTATACGTTGATCTCCTAAAGTTTGGACGACCCTAGGTATGTAAATCTATTGTATAAAGTCTTGCGAGATCCCCTAGGGCAAGCACTTTTGTTTATAGCGGATTTTGATTCTGGTGGAGATAACAGACATGGCAGATTCCCTAGGGCAACCACTTTTGCTTATAGCAGAGACAAGCATGGTGGAGATAATGGATAGGGTAAAGTGGTTGGAAGCGGGTCTTTTGGGTGTTCAGATAAGCATTAAGAGATTCGCTAAAGGAGTAATTGAAGCATGACCCAACTCCAGGACAAGGACTACGAGGAAGAATCTAAGTATTCGTCCTTAGTCTACCTAAGTTGTTCTAGGAATCTGGCTTGAGCCTTCACAATTCTGACACTTAGGCGTAATGGTTAGTGAGAAACTGGCCTACACTCTATTCGATACTGGTGCCACACACTCGTTTGTGTGGCGGACTTCGTTAAAAACCTAGAAAGAGTGCAATACTTCACTGGTATTGCTCAAAGAGTACGCCTACCGGACGGCTCTGAGATGATTGCAACCGCTAAGTGCGAGTTCAAGATATTTATTGAAGGAAAGGCCTTTGATATTCCTAACACGGTCTTGAGAATGACGGAGTTTGACATCATTCTAGGCATGGCGTGGTTAGACGGGCACTTCGCAAGGATCGACTAAGCAGAAAAGCAAATCTATTTGAGACATGGAGACACCGACGTCACCTTCCAAGGTATTAGCTTAGCACCTCGTATGCTGTTATCTTCAGTTCAGGTTGTAAAAGCCCATATGAAGGGGGATGAAGTCTTCATGATCTATTTCGAGTTGAAGGAGATGACATTGGACATGAAAGAGGTACGGGTAGTGCGAGATTTCCCAGAGGTATTTCCTAAGAAACTGCTAGGATTACCCCCGCACAGAGAGGTTGACTTTCAGATTAATCTAGTACCGGGTGCCAAGCCTGTATCCAAGGCCCCTTACCGAATGGTCCCGAAGGAACTCGCGGAGTTTAGAGTTCAACTGCAAGAACTGGTGGAATCAGGGTTCGTTCGCCCCAGTTCGTCACCATGGCGAGCCCCTGTATTGTTCGTGAAGAAGAAGGATGGAACCCTGCATTTGTGCATAGATTATCGGGAACTCAATCGGCTGACGGCGCGGAACACTTATCTGCTACCTCGGATCGACGAGTTGTTCGATCAACTAGTGGGAGCGCATTGGTTTTCTAAGTTGGACTTGCGCTCAGGGTATTATCAGTTGAGAATACAAGAAGGGGACATCCAGAAATGGCCTTTAGTTCAAGATATGGGTTGTACGAGTTTACTATAATGCCGTTTGGGCTCACAAATGCCCCTTCGGCCTTCATGAGCCTGATGAACAAGGTGTTTGAACATTATTTGGATATCTTCGTCATTGTTTTCATCGACGACATCGTGGTCTACTCAAAGACGGAGGAGGAGCATGTTGAGCACTTGGCCTTGGTATTGAATAAATTGAAGGAGCACGCCTTGTACGCAAAATTCAGCAAGTGCGAATTCTGGCTTAAGGAGGTTGCTTTCTTGGGTCACATGATCAGTGGAGCTGGGCAAGCGGTGGATCCGGCCAAGGAGCGTGCCGTGAAGGAGTGGTCCCCCTTGAAGTCGGCGGCCGATGTGCGGATCTTCCTTGGGCTTGTCGGGTACTACCGCAAGTTCGTAAAAGGATTTTCAAAGATTGCTCTTCCTCTTACTTCATTGAAGAAGAAAGGTGTGCCATTTGAGTGGACATCCCAGTGCGAAGCGGCGTTCCAAGAACTGAAGTATAGACTTACCTCCTCCCGCATCCTAGAACTTCTGTCTGGGAAAGAAGGATTTCATGTCTACACCGACGCATCATATCAAGGGATGGGAGCGGTATTGATGCAGCACTGACACGTGATTGCCTATGCTTCAAGACAACTTAAGAAACATGAAATCAATTACCCGGTTCATGATTTGGAGCTTGGAGCAGTGGTGTTCGCCTTGAAGGTTTGGAGGCATTATCTATACAGTGTCCACTGCGAGATCTTTTCAGACCACAAAAATTTGAAGTACGTCCATACTCAGAAGGAGTTGAACTTGAGACAACTGCGGTGGTTAGAATTTCTATGCGACTATGAGTTCACCATGAACTACCACCCTGGAAAGGCGAACTCGGTCGCCGATGCATTTAGTAGAAAGGTATCAGGATCAATCCCGGAGTCTCGGTTGATGAGTATGGAGTTGGCTCAGATGATTGAGGAGATGGATATTACATTGATATTTAAGGCTCCTTCGGTAGAGTATACGAAGTACTTGGCAAGCATGGGCATAGTTTGTGATATCTGGGACCTAATCAGAGTGGAGCAAGGTATGGATGCGGCTCTGGCCCTGACAATCAAGTCAATCGAAGATGGGACTACGGATGAGTATACGCTAAAACACGGCCTTGTTTATTTTCGTGGCCGGCTCTACATTCCCAAGGGCGGTAAAATCCGGGAGGATATCTTGAGAGAGGATCATTGCTCTCAATATTCAGTGCACCCGGGCATTGCTAAGATGTACGCCGGCTTATGGAAGACCATGTGTTGGCCGGGAATGACAAAGTATGTTCGATAGTTTGTTACGCATTGCGAAGCTTGTCAAAGGGTGAAGGCGGAATGCAAGAGTCCCAGTGGTTTGCTACAATCGTTGCCCATCCCTGAGTGGAAGTTTGAGGATATCTCCATGGACTTTGTCCATGGGTTACCTCGCTCGCGCTCAGGAAATGATTCGGTGTGGGTAATAGTTGATCGCCTGACGAAAGTAGCCCGGTTTATCCCAATGAAGAAAGAAGCTCATGTGGATGTCTTAGTATGCCTCTTTGTGGAGCAATTCGTACGGTATAATGGATTGCCTAAGACGATCGTGTCTGATCGTGATGGTCGGTTTACCTCCAAGGAGTGGAAAGCGATACAGGCGTATTTGGGCTCGCGCCTTACCTTCAGCACCGCGTTTCATCCTCAGACGGACGGGCAATCTGAAAGGACCATTCAGACATTGGAAGATTTGTTGAGATTATGTGTGTTGGATAGAGAAGAGCCATGGGAAAGATTCTTACCGTTGGTAGAATTCTCCTACAACAACAGCCACCAGGCTAGTATCGACATGGCTCCACACGAAGCTCTTATGGAAGAAGGGGTAGAACCCCCCTTGACTTTGGTGCAAGATGAACACCCGAAGGCTTTGGGTGTTGAATATATTGATGATACCGATGAAACGGTTAGACTGATATGGGATCGCATGTTGGAGGCTCAAAGTTGACAGGCAAAGTATTATAATGCAAGGCACCAGATGGTGGAGTTTCAAGTGGGTGACAAGGTGTTCCTGAAAATCCGACTGATGCATGGAGTGTTATGTGTGCGTGGTGTGAAAAAGCTTAGCCCAAGGTATGTTGGGCCTTATACTATATTGGAAAGGATTGGCCCGCTGGCCTATCGGTTGGAGTTACCGCCCGAGCTAGAGAACCTCCACGACATGTTCCATGTGTCGTCGCTTGGGAAGGCGCTGTTGCGGCCCGATCAATACATCCCAACAACTGATGGTTCTGTGGCGTCTGATAGGTCTGTGCGACTAGAGCCGGTGCGGATTGTAGATAGCGAGACAAGAAAGTTACGCCGCAAAAGTGTTCCCTTGGTGAAGGTGTTATGGTCCAATCATGGGAAGGAGGAATATACGGAGGAGCCGATGGATGTGACGCAAAAACACTATCCGGAGTTGTTTGCTCAAAGTAATTTTATTTAAAAGCATTTTATATTTCTGTTATGCTTTTCTCCCCATAGCCTAAGCCTGATTTCAGGGACGAAATTTTTTATTTTGTTTATATGATTTGTAACATCCCGAATCGCACTAGGCCCCTCGTGTGTGTTTTTGAGTCAGGAGAGCTGACTTGGGTTCAGGGGAAGTGCTGACAACTGGGCAGCATGTGTCAAAAAGGAGGAGAAATCAGTTAAGAATAGGACACGGGCGTGCCCCTACCCGTGTGGGAGTGGCCAGCTCTCGAGCTGATGACTCGAGTATGTCCAGAGAAGGACACGGGTAGTGACACGGACTTCACACGGGTAGAGACACGGGCATGTCCCTACACGTGTGCGTGTGTGTCGAGTTGAACTCGATACAGCGTGTCGAGATCGATGAACTGCGTGTCAAGATCGACGAATTGTATGATACGGGTAGCGACATGGGTGTGTCTCCACCCATGTGTGTCGAGTTAAACTCGACAGAGAGTGTCGAGATCGATGAACTACGTGTCGAGATCGACGAATTGTATGACACGGGTAGAGACATGGGCGTGTCCCTACCCGTGTGTCGTTGTGTCGAGTTGACTTCGTCGAAAGACATCCAGAGAAGGATACGTCCAGGGAACACGGCCGTGTCATGTGAACACAGGTCGGGACACGGGCGTGTCCCTACCCATGTCGAGTGTTGAACCGACGTTGAAACCGCCGTTGACGCTTCGCCCAAAGCAGGACACGAGTAAGGATACAGGCGTGTCCCTACCCGTGTCATTTTCATATATAAAGGGAAGTGAAAACCCTAGTGAAAGGGAAACTAGATCTGATATACTCTAGAGGGGGGTGAATAGAGTATATGGTGCTTTTATAACACAAAGAAAAACTTTTGCAAAGCTTTACAACAATTGTTGTAATGAGTGTGAGCAGGGAAGCAGAAATAAAACTAATCATAAAACTAAGCTATGCAGAGGCTAAGCACAAGAAAATCTAGGCCAGAAATAAAAAGAAAACATGCAGAACCAGATGACACAAGGAATTATAGTGGTTCCCCAAACTTGGGTACATCCACTCTTCTACCACCCTAGGTAGGAATCCACTGCAGGATGAGTTGATCAGGTGTCCTTGGCACCAATGAGCTTTTGATAAGGTGCTCAAAAACCAAATCAGATTTTTTGATCAGGTGTCTTGCCACCAATGAGCTTTTGACAAGGTGCTCAAAAACCAGATTCAAACTTTTGAAGGGAGTTTGAAAAACCCTTTACAGAGTGGGGGTGAGAGAGTGATGGCAGTCATCTCTTTCTCAATCAACTGAGAAGACTAAGTGGATTGATGTCAAAGCTCCCCCTGAGTCCTTGATCTTCAGGAAGATGAGCTTTGCTGAGGGTGATAGGCCTTCAAAGATAGATCTCCAGCAATAGATGATTTCAGCAAGCTGAAATGTTGAGAGTCTGGAGTCTTGAGATGATGTGGCCTTGAACACTTTGAGAGCTGAAGAGATCTGAAGATTTTTGAAAGCTTGATCTCTCTGATGAGTGTTCTTCAGAATTCTTGTTGACAGAAATTTTGAAAAGAGTCTCTGTATTTTGAGTTGTGTGTCCTCTACTTGTCAATCTCTGTATTTCTTCTCTATTTCATTCAAAAACATTCTATCTTTTATTCTCTGTGCAGAATAGAATATCACTCTGTCAAAGATAGCCGTTGGTCTGCATTGATTACAGCCTTAATTGCATAATTTCTTCTGAAAGGAAAGTCCACTGAATTGTTCCTTGAAAAATCCCTTGAAACTTGCTCCAGAAGTAAATGAAAACGGCTGGCAGATCTTCTGAATTAAATGCAGAATAACTTCTATCTGATTTAAATTTGAATTCTGAAAGATAACTGAAATCGTCGAACTGAGCTCTGCTATCGTCGAGCTGAGCTCAGCGAACTGGAAAATCCAAGTAGCAAGATAATCGTCGATCTGAGCTCAAAGATCGTCGAACTGAGCTCAGAGATAAGGATCCAATGCAGAGTTAAAATCGTCGACCTGAGCTCACTGATCGTTGAATGGAGTTCGACGATATTGCGAAGTTAAGCTCAGCGATCGTCGAGTGGAGCTCGACGATATTATGAGGTTGAGCTCAGCGATCGTCGAATGGAGCTCGACGATCTACAGAAGTTGAGCTAGACGATCGTCGACCGGAGTTCGACGAATCGTCGTGCTGAGCTCGACGATTAGACTTGGTCTACAGAAAAACTTGGTCTTCAGGGCAGCTTCCAATCCTAGACTTCTAACCCTTAGACTCAATTCTAATTGACCTATTAAGCTATACAGAAGGTCAAACACAGATTCCTAGAGACATAGTGATCCTGACCCAAATTAGTAATAGGGTGTTCCAACAATCTCCCCCTATTTGGGTTAGGATTACTATTTACAGACTTTGGAAAAATCAAATAACATCATACAATCAGAAAAAAAACATGAAAACAATAGCAGCTAGACACAATGCAGAAACATCACAGAAAAAATGTATAACATGATATCCAGACAGCAGTCAGAAAAACCAAGGATTGTCACCTTACAGAGTTACTTTTTCTCTTTGCCTTTTACCATTTTGATTTCTCTGTTAGGATTTAAAGCTTCTTGTTTGGATCTGGTGTCATCAGCTGCACCCAAATAAATTTGCTTAGTAGCCCTGGGAACCACAGCAGCAGGATGCAACTCCATGTATCTTTCTGCATCAAAAAAATTGCTGGAAGCATATCTCTCTAATTCCTTTGTCTTTGTTCTGACATAGTAGAAATATTGGAGGTGTCTAGGCCTTGTTCTTTGGCTTTCTTTATCTGGTCTAATGCAGCCAACTCCTTCATCCTAGCAGTCCAAGCAACAGGATTCTTCTCAGGGTCCTCAAATGGTACATGTGGCTCATACCTGTTGGAAGAAGTATCTTGAGGAGTCCTGGCAGTCACAGTTTCTTTGAGCTTATAGGGGAATGGACCAGAATATGTATCAGAAGAAACATGTCCTCCCCTGGAATAAGGGTGCTGCCTGGAATGCCCTTTAGAATAAACTTGAGTCTCTCTTTGATTTCCCCTATATCCTCCTCTCCTAGAGTAAGAACCCCTAGACTGGCTTTCCCTTTGATAGGTTCTAGCATGGGGTGGTAGGGAGCCTGGCTTCTAGATGGGCTTGGCTTGCAGAGCTGCCACCTGCACCTGCATCAGGTGGAGGTGGTGGAGGAGGATGAGGGTGCTTGAACTGGGAGGAGCCCTTCTCATACTTCCTTTTCTTCTTCATTGCTTTTAACTGATTTTTGGAATACTGCATCCAATGTTCAGTAATTGGGCAGTTGTGCAGAATATAATAAGGAACATCATTATCATCTTTTACTTTGGCAGGTGGAACCCTTCTCATAGCCTTGCTTCTAGCCTTCCTCTTCCTGGCAATAGTGGCAGCAGAGTCATCAGAGTCTGTCTTGAACTCATCAGAGTCAGAACTCTGGTCATCATATATAGCATCAATCTTCTTCATAAGATCTTTCTTCAGTTGCATTGCAGCAGATGAGGCAGAAGCAGAAGGGCAGCAGCAGGATAGCAGCAGATACAGCAACAGAGACAGGAACAACAGCAGATGGGGCAGCAGATACAGAAGCAACATCAGAAACAACACTAGTAACTTTAGGAGAGATGGCAGCAGCAGCTTCAGAAACAACAACAAAATCTTCAGCAGGCTCAAAAACAGCAGCCTCTGTCATCAGAAAATCCTGGGATGTGGGCTCATCAGAAACAATTTGAATTTCAGCAGCAGTGGGAACATTTTCTTCAGCAGCAGCAAAGTCAGTTTCAGAAGCAGATACAACCTTTTCTTCATCAACAGCAGCAGCAGTCATCACTGAGAGTACAAAAGAGGAAAGAGTGTTGGGGTCACAGCCAGAGAGAGGCACCAGAGCCTTGGACAGATCTTCTGGGGCTGGACAGCATGTGGCTCTGGGAGGTAGCTGTAATATGCAGTATCAAATGCAGAGAGCAAAGACCTTAGGTCTATTGCTAAGACTGGAGTAGGAGCCTGAACTGGAGCAGCAGCAACAGGAACAGCAGATACAAACACAGCAGCAGCAGCAGCAGTAACAACAGCAGGAGCAGAAGCAGCAGCAACAGCAGCATGAAGGCTGGCTTCATAGGGCATCTCCCCCTGCCTGGATGCAGATACCTCTGTATCAAGGCAAACTGCTGGAGGTGCTGCCTGAGGAATGAGGGAGGAAAGCCTGGCAGACAGGGCTGCCACTGACTGTTGTAGAGGAGCTAAGGAGGCCTCCATGAGAAGAGAGAGCCTGGGGGCAAGTAGCTCATACAACTTGTCAGCTAAGGCTGGCAGATCTACATGCTCAATGGCAGGAGCAGAGGTAGAGGATATTGGGATGGCTGAGGAAGCTGGAAGTGGAGGGCTGGAGGGTGGAGGGATGGATGGCTGAGGTGTGGGGATTGTGGAGATGGAGGACAAGGGTATGGATATGGATGGAGTGAATGATGGTTGGTCAAGGATGTGGTGGAGGAGATCTTGGAAAGATGTTGAGGAGGAGGGTAATTCTTGAGGAGAAGAGGGGGAATCATCCATGTAGGATTCATCCAGAAGGGTGAATGATGGTATGGATGGAGATGAGGTGACATCTGGTGGTGGATATGAGAATAATGGGTGGAGTTGGTCTACTGGAGGTGATGAAATTGTTGCTGGAGATGGAATAGATGTTGGAGATGGGCTGGAGATTGTAATGGTGGATGGAACTGGAGTGGTGGATGGAGCTGGAGGTAGGGTTGACTTGGAGGAGGAGAGGAAGCAGCACCAGCAACAGCCAGGTCTTCTGCAGCAGCAGAAGACCTGAGGGGGAGTGACTCTTTGAGTCCTGGTGCCTGAAGGAGCAGTTGAAGAGGGCCTGCTGGGCTTGCTAATTTGCCTGTCCCACTTCCCAAATAGGGCACAGGTGAGTCTCTTGGAGGCATTGATGTGCACTCCAGAGGAGACCAGCAGAGCAGGGCACCTTGCCTGAAGGAAAACTCCAAGAATTCTTCCAAAATTTACAAAGCTTTTATTAATCTTCTTCTTTATCAGGTCAAAGAAGACCTCTCCCCAGTTTAAGCTTTTCCTATCTACCAGAGCTCCCATGAGGCAGAGCTGATGTCTGGAGATGGTATCATGTGCAGAATGCTTTGCCAACAGCACCTTGCCTACAACATCAGCTAGAAACCTGTATTCAACTGACAAGTTCCTCTTAAACAACTTGCTAGGGTTTCCCTCTGGATGACCCATCCTGGCAAGTATATCAGAAAATTCCTCTCCAGATAGTTCAGCAGTGTCTTCACCATTTCTCAAGCCAAAAACCTCTGTTAAAACTGTTGGGGTCAGAGGTACCTGGGTTCCAGCAATAGATCCAACTATGGTGTTGTTGTCAAGGTTGTGAGCAGTATAGACCCATTCTTTTATTTCATCTGAGGCAAGTTTGATTCTTGTGGTCATGAGGGCAGACAAATGCTGATCCTTGAATAAACTCAGGATGTCCTGGAAGATTTGATCAGTGGTGTTGAAGGAGTCCAGATCAATGTCAAATCCTGCATCAAACTTCATTGCGGCGAGGACAGCAACTGAGACGGCCATGGTACCTGCAAAAACTTAACAAACAAACCGAACAAGCGTAGAACTGTTTGGAGGGAAGAAAATTTTTGCAGAGAAATTGAAAGCGCAAGAGAGAACGACGGCGAAAAATGAGTTTTATATTAGGGTTCGACGCAGAATTGGAAAGATCGTTGAACTCAGTTCGACGATCTAGGCTTCTAAAGGAATCTGAAGAGACTCCAACATCGTCGATCTCCGTTCGACGATCTTGGAAAGCGTCGAGCTCCGTTCGACGATCGTTCAGGGAACAAAATCGTCGAGCGCCGTTCGACGATCGTTGACCAGAAGAGATAGTTCATACTATCTGAGGGGCGCTGAACTCAGTTCGACGATTCTGGAAATCGTCGAACTCCGTTCGACGATCTTTGGGGAAATCGTCGAGCGCAGTTCAGAGATCAGAAAATCCTAGACATTAAGAAAAATCAGAATTTTGCCTAGTCTTGGTCAATTTTTAGCTTTCAAAATCTTGGGTATTAATTAAGACTTCCTCCATCTAACATTCCTAACTGATTTAGGAAGAAAGTGTGTTTCTTTTCATCCAAAGGCTTGGTGAAAATATCTCCCCTTTGTAAATCAGTTGGGATATATTGCAGTTCAATTTTGTTCTTTTCAACATTGTCCCTTAAGAAATGATGCCTAATCTCTATGTGTTTTGTCCTACTATGGAGGACTGGATTTTGAGCTATGGAAATAGCACTTGTATTGTCACAAAAGATTTTTGACTTCTCTAAGTTGTAACCATAGTCTAGGAGTTGATTTTGAATCCACAATATTTGTGAACAACAACTCTGCAGCCATATATTCAGCTTCAGCAGTTGAAGTTGACACAGATGTTTGTTTCTTGCAAAACCAAGAGACAAGTCTATCACCAAGGAACTGACAAGTTCCACTGGTGCTTTTCCTGTCAATTCTGCATCCAGCATAATCAGCATCAGAGAATCCAGTTAACTCAAATGCTGAATCTTTTGGATACCAGAGACCTAGATTTGGACAACTTTTAACATACCTGAGAATCCTTTTTACTAATGTGAGGTGTGACTCTCTAGGGCTTACTTGGAACCTAGCACATATACATGTAGCAAACATTATATCTGGTCTACTAGCTGTAAGATACAGTAAAGAGCCAATCATTGCTCTATATGTTGTCTGATCAACAGGTTTCCCATGTTCATCAGCATCCAATACAGCATTGGTAGGCATGGGTGTTTTCATACAAGATGCCTCAGACATGCCAAATTTCTTAACCAGCTCATTAGCATATTTGGTTTGAGAAATAAAGATGCCTTCAGCATGTTGCTTGACTTGCAATCCTAGGAAGAAGGATAGCTCACCCATGCTACTCATCTCAAATTTAGAATGCATTAGGTTAGAAAACCTTCTGCACAATTGTGAGTCAGTAGAACCAAAAATGATATCGTCTACATAAATTTGTACTAGTAGGGTATGGGACTTATGGGTTCTAATAAAAAGAGTTTGGTCTACTCTACCCCTGATAAAACCATTTTCCAAGAGAAAGCATGCTAGGGTCTCATACCATGCTCTAGGAGCTTGCTTGAGACCATATAATGCTTTGTTCAGTCTAAAAACATAATCAGGATAAGTTGGAGAGATAAAACCTGGAGGTTGTCTGACATAGACTTCCTCTTTGATGTCTCCATTTAAGAAGGCACTCTTGACATCCATCTGATAAACCTTGAAGCCTTTGTGAGCTGCATAAGCTAGAAATATTCTGATGGCTTCCAATCTTGCAACAGGTGCAAAGGTCTGGTCGTAGTCAATTCCTTCTTCTTGAGAATATCCCTGGGCAACTAGCCTTGCCTTGTTCCTTATTATTACTCCTTGATCATCCAGTTTGTTCTGAATACCCATTTTGTTCCAACAATGGAATGATCCTTTGGCTTTGGCACTAGTTCCCATACTTTGTTCCTCTCAAATTGATGCAACTCCTCTTGCATTGCAATGATCCAGTGTGGATCTTGCTCTGCATCTTGAATGGACTGAGGTTCAATTTGAGAAAGGAAGCAGGTGTGCAACAGATTTTAGTTGACCTGATTTCTGGTTTGCACACCAGCTGAGATTTCTCCAATTATCTGGGAAATTGGATGGTCTCTTGATGTTACTAAATCAACAGGGGGTGTTGATTGTTCACCAACCTGTGTTGTTGTTTCCTCTTGTGGTACAACAACTGGCTCTTCAAGTGGTGGCTTCAATATGTTGAGCATTGCTTTCATCTTCACTGCTTTCATCCTCTTGAGCAACCTGTAACTTGTTCATATCTTCAACTAGAGAGTGTTCCTGCAAAGGTTCTATGGTAGAAGAAATCTTCTCCTTGAAAGGACATGTTAGTTTCATCAAAAGAAATATGAACAGATTCCTCAATTTTCAAAGATGATTTATTATAGACCCTATAGGCCTTGCTGATCATGGAGTATCCCAGAAACACTCCTTCATCAGCTTTGGCTTGAAATTTTGCTAAATATTTCTTATCATTATTGTGAATATAGCAAATGCAACCAAAAATTCTGAAATAGTCAACTTTAGGTTTCTTCCCTTTGAAGTAATTCATAGGGAGTCTTTCCCTTTAGTTTATGTATCAGACTTCTGTTCAGCACATAGTTGGAGGTGTTCACTGCCTCTGCCCAAAAGGATAGAGGTAGATGAGCATCTGACAACAATGTAGTGACAGATTCAATAAGGGTTCTATTTTTCCTTTCAGCTACCCCATTTTGTTGAGGAGTTCTAGGAGCTGAGAAAGTATGCCTGATCCCTTCACTCTGACAGAACTCTTGCATAAGAAGAGAATCAAACTCTGTCCCATGATCACTTCTGATCAGGGCAATGTGAGTATTGAACTCAATCTTTATACATTTGAGAAACTCTGTCAGACACTTAAAGTTATCAGACTTCTTCCTTAGAAAGAACACCCAAGTGAATCTAGAGAAGTCATCTACAATTACTAAAGTGTAGGATTTCCCTCCTAGGCTTTGTACTGTGATGGGTCCAAATAGATCCATGTGTAACAGATACAATATCCTAGGTGAATCACTCTTATTAAGTGACTTAAAACTGTTTTTAGTTTGCTTGCCTAATTGACAAGCCTTGCATAGTCCTTCCTTCTTGTAGGGGCCAGAAGGTAGTCCTCTAACAAGGTTGTCCTTGGAGAGCCTAGCAATAGTTCTAAGGTTTAGGTGTCCTAATCTCTTATGCCATAAAACATTTGGTCTACATACTGAATTAAACAAGCAGATATCTATAGTAGTTGAAAGAAAATCTACTAGGTAGATGTTACCTTTCCTTTTACCTGTCAACACAGTTGTGTTGTCCTCTGACTTGATTTTGCATAAGGTTTTGCTGAAGGTCACCTGGTAGCCTTCATCACATAGCTGACTGATGCTGATTAGGTTGTGCTTCAGTCCTTCCACATATGCTACTTTCTTGAAGGTTACTGAACCAATCTGGACTGCACCATATCCTTTAGTTTGTCCAAAGTTGGAATCACCAAAGATAACTTTAGGTCCAAGCTTGGCTCTAAAAGAATTGAGGTTGTCCTTATTCCCTGTCATGTGCTTAGAGCACCCACTATCCAAATACCATTGCTGGTTAGATGTTGGATAGGTCTTCACCTGCACATGAAACAATTTACTTGTTTTTGACCCAGTTTACCTTGGGCCTAGGTTGATAACCTCTAAATTCAGAAATGAAAGACATCCCTGGCTGACTCTTATATCCTTCAGGATGATATCTCCTTGGAGGTAAAATCCATTCAGTATAAGGGTTGAAGGTTTGGGATGAAGAACCCTCAGGATTCAATTTTGATTTGCCTTTGAGAAATTTTCCAGAGCTTTGACCTCTGTTCGACGATCTTGGAGCTGAGTTCGACGATCTTGGGTCAGATCGTCGAGCTCCGTTCGACGGTCGACTATGGCTGAGGTCAGGTATATGGGATCGTCGACCAGCGTTCGACGATCTTGGCTGAGATCGTCGATCTGCGTTCGACAATTTGTCCTGAGATCGTCGAGCTGCGTTCGGCGATCGTCGATCTTCATTCGGCGATCGTCGAGCTTCGTTCGACGATTTGTGCTGGACTTTAGTTTTCTGAGGCAGATCAGAATTTTTCCTGGCAACCTCTACAACTCCCTTTCCCTTGCTAGAAATAAACTTGATGGGAGTTGTTAGGACTATAGATTGGTTGGATGAAACACCCAAGCCCAGTGTACTGTTAAGTCTAGAGTTCACTGTGCTTGTGATGTCCATCAGCTTGATGCTTCTCCCATTAAGGGATTCTTCAAGCTTCTTGGCCTCAGAGAGCTCACTTTTCAGTGTAGCTATCTATTCCCTACAGTTCTCCAACTCCTGAGAGAGTTTGAGATTTTCTGACTTTAAAACATTTTGTTCAGATAATTAATTTCTGAGAGAGATGATCTCTTTCTCAGACTTTAGCAGGTCTAAACATAGTGCTTTAAATTCAGATTTAAAATCTTCTGAAGTAAAATCAAAAGAGCTGATTACCTGATCTTCTTCAGGTTGAGTCTCTGAGTCTGACTCTGACTCCTCTTCCTCTGAGTTGTGTTGTGAGGCATTGATTGCCATCATGCAGAACTCCTTTTCCTCTGCATCATCCTCATCATCACTAGAGCTGGAAGAGGCTTCTGACTCCTCTTCAGTCTCACTCCAGGATTCAGCAACAAATCCTTTCCTTGTATGCTTATTTTTCCTGGAAGAAGGTTTGCTATTGCCACTCCTTTTGGAGTCTTTCTCCTTTCTTCTCTCTTTTCTTTCCCTTCTGTCCTTGCTCTTGTTCTCTGGACAGTCAGGAACTATATGCCCTGGTTTCCTGCAAGCAAAGCAAATAATGTCTTTGTTATTGCTAATGGACTTGTCATATCTTGGCTTATCCTGCTCCTTGTATGATCTTCTTCTAAAGTCCTTTCTGGCCATCTTATAGAATCTTTTGGCCAGCAAGCTGAGAAGTTCATCATTGCCTGTTCCTTTTTCTTCAGGCAGATCTTCAGTTGTCTTGAATGCTATAGTCTTCTCTTTTCTTGTGGCTAGTGAGGCAGCCTTCTGTTCTTCCTCTCTGTTCTTGATGAGTAGCTCATAAGATTTGAGTTTACCCAACAAGGCTTCAGTGGTGATCTCATTCAGACTTCTGGCATCTTTAATTGGCCAGATTCTTGAATCCCAAGTGCTGGGGAAGCACATTAGGATCTTGTCATTGAGTTCTGTCAGTGAGATCTCTTTGTCTAATGTCCTCAGTTCACTGACAGTTAGACTCAGTCTGTTGTACATGTCTCCCACTGACTCAGTTTCTCCCTTCTTGAAGTTCTCATATTGGGAGATGAGATGGGATCTTCTGTCCTTTCTCTCATCAGCTGAGCCAGAGACAATTTCTGAGAGCTTGTCCCAAATCTCCTTGGCTGAATTACATTCAGCTACCTTTTGAAAAATGTCATCTGACATTGTCTGAGCTAGAATGTTCATTGCCTTGGCATCAGCTACTTTCCACTTTTTGATGTCAGCATCTGTTCCTGATGGAGGTGGAACAGCATTTGTACTTGTGCTTTCTGGGGGTCTTGGACACACTGTCAAAACAGAATTAAATATATCTTCGTCAATAGAATTCATGTAGAGTCTAATCCTTGCTTTCCAAAGTGCAAACTTTGACAGATTGCACACTGGAGGTCTGGTGCTAGCATAATCTTTGTTTTGGGCCATGATTTATGCAAACAAAATCTAATAATAACAAAAAGATCTAGTTTGGGATCTTGAGGTTCAGGTGTTAGCCTGTACAACCAATCAGGTATGGTATGTTTAACCAACCTGCCTCTGATACCAATTGAAAGGGAAACTAGATCTGATATACTCTAGAGGGGGTGAATAGAGTATATGGTGCTTTTATAACACAAAGAAAAACTTTTGCAAAGCTTTACAACAATTGTTGTAATGAGTGTGAGCAGGGAAGCAGAAATAAAACTAATCATAAAACTAAGCTATGCAGAGACTAAGCACAAGAAAATCTAGGCCAGAAACAAAAAGAAAACATGCAGAACCAGATGACACAAGGAATTATAGTGGTTCCCCAAACTTGGGTACATCCACTCTTCTACCACCCTAGGTAGGAATCCACTGCAGGATGAGTTGATCAGGTGTCCTGGGCACCAATGAGCTTTTGATAAGGTGCTCAAAAACCAAATCAGATTTTTTGATCAGGTGTCTTGCCACCAATGAGCTTTTGACAAGGTCCTCAAAAACCAGATTCAAACTTTTGAAGGGAGTTTGAAAAACCCTTTACAGAGTGGGGGTGAGAGAGTGATGGCAGTCTTCTCTTTCTCAATCAACTGAGAAGACTAAGTGGATTGATGTCAAAGCTCCCCCTGAGTCCTTGATCTTCAGGAAGATGAGCTTTGCTGAGGGTGATAGGCCTTCAAAGATAGATCTCCAGCAATAGATGATTTCAGCAAGCTGAAATGTTGAGAGTCTGGAGTCTTGAGATGATGTTGGCCTTGAACACTTTGAGAGCTGAAGAGATCTGAAGATTTTGAAAGCTTGATCTCTCTGATGAGTGTTCTTCAGAATTCTTGTTGACAGAAATTTTGAAAAGAGTCTCTGTATTCTGAGTTGTGTGTCCTCTACTTGTCAATCTCTGTATTTCTTCTCTATTTCATTCAAAAACATTCTATCTTTTATTCTCTGTGCAGGAATAGAATATCACTCTATCAAAGATAGTCGTTGGTCTGCATTGATTACAGCCTTAATTGCATAATTTCTTCTGAAAGGAAAGTCCACTGAATTGTTCCTTGAAAAATCCCTTGAAACTTGCTCCAGAAGTAAATGAAAACGGCTGGCAGATCTTCTGAATTAAATGCAGAATAACTTCTATCTGATTTAAATTTGAATTCTGAAAGATAACTGAAATCGTCGAACTGAGCTCTGCTATCGTCGAGCTGAGCTCAGCGAACTGGAAAATCCAAGTAGCAAGATAATCGTCGATCTGAGCTCAAAGATCGTCGAACAAAGCTCAGAGATAAGGATCCAATGCAGAGTTAAAATCGTCGACCTGAGCTCACCGATCGTTGAATGGAGTTCGACGATATTGCGAAGTTGAGCTCAGCGATCGTCGAGTGGAGCTCGACGATATTATGAGGTTGAGCTCAGCGATCGTCGAATGGAGCTCGACGATCTATAGAAGTTGAGCTAGACGATCGTCGACCGGAGTTCGACGAATCGTCGTGCTGAGCTCGACGATTAGACTTGGTCTACAGAAAAACTTGGTCTTTAGTGCAGCTTCCAATCCTAGACTTCTAACCCTTAGACTCAATTCTAATTGACCTATTAAGCTATACAGAAGGTCAAACACAGATTCCTAGAGACATAGTGATCCTGACCCAAATTAGTAATAGGGTGTTCCAACACCTAGCCGTTTCCATTCTCATTTCATCCCCTATTTCCTGAGAGAAACTTCTATCGAGAAGGAAACTGCTGGAGAAAGTCTAGGAGGAGAAGATCCGCCATCGCCGTGAAGGAGAAGATGCCGCCAAGAAGAGTTACACGATCCATGGCCGGAAATGACGTGAGCTTCCTCGCATCTCCCTTGGTGCTATATCTGTAGTTATCTAGGCGAGATGTTCACTCAAAAGAGTCTACACTTGGGAGATGGTGATTTCTCTAGGAAGAGGCCGTCCTAGGGCTTCTGCACTAAGGCAAGTTATGTCTTCAACCTCTCCAACCTTTTATGCAGAGATGGGGGATGGTTTCGTGAAGAGTAAAGGCCTCATGAGGGTGAATAATGGAGGAGGAATTTCTGGTGTTATTTTGGAAGACCGACTTGAGGAGGAAGATGAACCGATGTCGTTCATTCCTCTTTAAGATGCGTGCAGAATCTGTCTTCTACATGCATCAATCTTCATGGCCATTTTCAGATGTGATATGTCCAGATCTGGGCTTCGACTAAACACGAAAGTTGAGTCCCCTGAAAATACCTTTCCAACGAGTGGTTGCACGGCTTCATGCGAAGTCTGTAGCCAGGGTAAAATCTGAACGAATATGACATCTGATAAATCCTGCATGCAGAAATTGTGTTCTGTACGCAGCAGACTTCAAGGCTGATTGCAAGTATGATACCATTGAATTTGGGTTGTGGTCTGAACATAAACATTGTAGCCCATGAAAAGACCTTTCCATCGAGGGGTTACACGTCTTCACCGGATTCTTGTAGCTTCGAAAATCTCCAGTCGACTTTGCTGTCCAGATTTATTCTGCACTTAAATTCTGGGGTTTATATAATATGAATTTGAATTCGGTGGAATCGATGTTGCAAATTAACTCGAGATTTTTGATGAACTATTTTATGCTAACCACCGTAGTGCTATGAATGATAAATCTTGTTAATTAGATTTCATAAAACTGAATTGTGAAGCAAGCTTTATGGCATGATATGACTTGCTAAAAATTGATAGATTATTATATATACGCATCATGTTTATAATATGATGAACGAAATGACTAGATGCAAATTGGCAGATTATTATTTATGCGCATCATGTTTGTAATATGTTGAAATCATTTGGAATGACAAATAGAAGGATAATTCATGGCCATGAGTATGTATGATGGTTAGAATGAAATGTAGTAGTCCAATACTTGGAGCGTAGTCTCCCTACGGGTAGTATTGTGAATGGATGTAAGTGCAGTGTTGACCATCACTAGTTGGTTTGTGTTGAGATGTCGTATAGATGGATGGTTGGGTTGTGTCCTCGTGCTTACTTCTGAGGCCCCTTTCAAGCTACGGTGTTGTGGAATTTCCATGCGGTGTGAGTCGATACACGATGTCGTAATCCTGGATTAAGGATAGTATGGCAGGTCTACGCGCTCGCCGATTGTCACACCGACGGGAGTTGACAGTTATACTTTGGGAGGTTGGGTTGTGTCCTCGGTGTTCACATCCCGGGGCCCCTTCCGTACCAAGTAAACGGTTAGGCTGTGTCCTCGTGCTTTCTTCCAAGGCCCCTTCCGAGTCACACCAGGCCAGTTCGGGTTGTGTTCTCGGTGCACATCTACCCGAGACCCCGCTGGGCCATAGTACGCATGGGCTCCACTGTTTTGTTCTTAGCGTTGAGGCATACGGAGTCCTAGGTGAAGTAGTGTGGATACCCGCCTAGTAGTAGAGATGCCTGCTCTACTATCACCGCCTGGCCACGAAGGTTGATGCCTGAGAGGTTAGCTACTTACTCGAATAGTGGGAACAATAGTCTGTGTCGACATAGCGATTGCATGTATGTGATCATGGGTGAGTCATTGCATAGTATACATAGCAATGCACAACAAGATCCTCATCGTATAAGTTTGTATGGGCACTCTTATATGATGAGTTACTTTTATGCAACCTGATCCTTAACTTATAAGCTTGTATGAGCATCCTTATAAGTTAAGTTACTTTTCTACTATAGATACTTGTACTTGATGGTTTGTTATTGTTTATGTAGAACTGCTAGATTATAATGCTATTAATCTTATTGTACCATTACCACGTGCTTGTACCTGTTATTCTATTTATTCTACTTGTATCCTTGTTCCATTCTCCACTTGGTGCCGAGGAGTCGCCGGGGGAGCAGATGTGAAGCCACTTAGTCTTTTCGGCTAACGGTTGCTACTTCTTCCTTTTTAGGAGGTCACCCTGCAAGTAGAGCAGCCGCAGACTTTACAGCAGGACAGCCAGGCCAGGACGACAGGGCCTGATGTGACGGTGTCGTCGCTACTGTCAGTTACGGATGTGAGTGTTAAGCGATTCTAATGTAGCCCGTTTGGGCAATTTTATAGCTATACTCTGATATTGTAGAAGAATGTTTTATCTTCTCTCTTATTTGTTGTATTTGGACTATATACTTGGTGTGGATTTTACTTCTCTTTTATATTATGGTTGGGTTGGCATGTTTATATTGATATTGGTTGTAGCCGGTGGGATAGGCGTCTTGTGGTACAGGTTAGCCCGTGCGGTAATGCTACCGTAAGGCGGCTGTTATGGGCATAAGACCCCCCTTCGTGCCTTGTTTTGGGATCCGGGAGGGGGGTCTTACACTAGCTCATTTGAATTATAAGTCTATAGATAAGCTCTATAGTAAAGAGTTAGTTAGGAATGGTCATAACATGAAATGCACTAAGGAGAGCATTTGCTCTTCATGACAAAAGGGCAAGCGGACCAAAGCTTCATTCAAAAGTATTGAGACTAATGATTCTATGAGGTGTTTATAGCTCATTCATATGGTCTAGTTTGGTCCAATGCCACTTCAAAGTCTAGGTAGGAAAGTCTTCACATTTGTTGTTGTTGATGACTTTTCCAGATTTACTTGGGTTTTCCTTTTAAGGAAAAAGTCTGAAACCCACGATGTCTTCAAGACATTAATCAAGCAAATATAGAATGAGTTGGACAATACTGTGGTCAAAATCAAAAGTAACCATGGGACTCCATTTCAATCTGAATGTATGACGAAGTTTTGTGAAGAACATGGGATTCAGCAAGAGTTTTCCTCTCCAAGAACACCCCAGCAAAATGGGATTGCTGAGAGGAAGAATAGGACTCTTATAGAGGATGGTAGAACATTACTGAATCACACCTCTCTCCTAGAATATTTTGGGTTGAGGCTATAAACACTGCTTGTCATGTCCTCAGCAGGGATTCTATCACCAAGAGCCACAAAAAGACTCCGTATGAGATCTTGAAGGGCAGAAAACCAAACCTTGCATATCTTAGAATCTTTAGGAGCAAGTGTTATGTGCTCAACAATGGGAAATCCTATATAACTAAGTTTGTTGTCAAGTCCTATGAGGGGATCTTTATTGGGTACATCAATCATAGTAAGGCTTATAGGATATATAACTTGACAAGTCGAGTTATATATAGTGGAGTCAGTTAATATAGTATTTGATGAGTCAAATATGATTAACAATGAGTTGTCAAGATTTTCTTCTAGTTCTGCAGGTACTGAACTAGTGTTGGATAAGCTCAATCTCAAGGAAGCTGCTCCAACAATTCAAGTTAAAGTTGAGGGTGTGTGCATTCCACAGGAAGCACAAGGAATACAGGAAGTGGATGAAGTTTTGAATCATGAAGAGCACGATGATGAAGCAATACTGCCTCCAGCAGTAAGACATTTAATGAATCATCTAGGCCATCAGATTATTGGTGATGCAAGCCAAGGAGTAGTGACAAGGATCAAATATCTCAACACATCAATGTACTCCTGTTTCTTGTCACAACTGGAGCCTAAGAAAATTGAAGAGGCTAACAAAGACAAGTTCTGGATTGTAGGTATGTAAGAGGAATTGAACCAAATTTAAAAGGTGTAAGGTCTAGAAGTTGGTTCCTAGACCTCAAGGACATAATGTCATTGGAACCAAGTGGATCTTCAGGAATAAACTCGATGAAAATGTCATTATAGTTAAGAACAAAGCTAGGCTGATAGATCAGGAGTACAAACAAGGAGAAAGTATTTACTTTGATAAAACCTTTGACCCCGTAGAAGACTAAAAGCTATCGGACTATTCCTTGCATATACTGCATACCATGGTTTCAAAGTCTACTAGATGGATGTGAAGTTAGCCTTCCTGAATAGAGACTTGAAATAAGAAGTCTATGTTGAATAGCCTTCAGGTTTTGTTGTTCCAAACCATTCTAATTATTTTTATATACTAAGAAAAGCTCTATATGGGATAAAGCAAGCCCCTAGAGCATGGTATGAGACATTGCACAGCTTTATCCTAGTCCAGATATATGTTGATGACATTATCTTTGGATCTACTGATGACAACATTTGTAGAAAGTTTTTCAAACTTATGCAAGAGAAGTTTGAGATGAGCAACATGGGTGACTTAAAGTTTTTCTTGGGTCTCCAAGTAAAACTGACTGACAATGGATTATCCATATCCCAGTCTAAGTTTACAAGAGATTTGATTACAAAGTTTTGGATGGAGAATGCTTCCACCATGAAAACTCGCATGGTATCAAATATGTCTTTAAACAAATATGAGGCAAGTAAACCTGTTGATAAGACTTTGAATAGAGGGATAACTGGATCACCTTTAAACCTCACAGCTAGTAGGTCAGACATCATGTACGCTAGATGTGTCTGTGCTAGATATCAGGCATGCCCTAAAGAGACTCAATACTCTGCTGCTAAGTGGATTTTGAGATATCTAAAGGAAACACCAGATCTTGGCCTATGGTACCCTAGGAATAGGTATTTTGAGCTAATAGGCCATTCAAATACATACTTTGCAGGATGTAGAGAGGAGAGGAAAAGTACTTCAGGTTCCTATCAGTTTCTGGGTAGAAGAGTAGTGTCCTAGAGCAGTAAGAAGCAGACATGTGTATCTAATTCTACTACATAATCAGAATACAAAGCTGTAGGAAGCTGTTGTGCACAATTGCTGTGGATTCAGCATCAACTCCAGGACTATAACCTCTAAATAAGTAAAAGCTCTTTGTTTTGTGATTCTATTAGTGCAATCTCTGTAGCTAGGAATCCTGTATCACATAGCAGGACTAATCACATAGAGATTAAATATCACTTTATAAGAGAGCATGTGGAATGTGAGGATATTAGTCCTGAGTGTGTCCCAACAGACAAGCATGTGGCTGATATCTTCACCAAGCCACCAAATGAAACAAAGTTCAACACCTTCAAGTTTGAATTGGGTATGTTGAACTTGGTATAGTTTTAGTTGCTCTTCATATTATTTTGTAGGAGGAAATATTTCATCTTGTAGGTTGGATTGGACTAAAGTGACTGTCAAAAGGCTTGATGGTCAGTGCTCTTACTCAGGGGGAGCTAGTCCAGCACTAGTTGTTTATCTGTACTCATAAAGTGGGAGTAGATAATCAAAGATGGCACAGTGCTCCCTAGTTATTTCACAAAAGTCAAAAAGGGGGGAGAAGTAGCAAAGGGGGAGAAGTAGCAAAGTAGCAGTGCGGGGGGAGCAGGTTAAGCTTCTATAGGTGAATCTGCTATAATAGCTGCAGGTGAAGCAGCTAGAGCAGGAAGCAACTATTGTTGGGGGTGCAACAAAATGGTTTGCAACTGCTATTTCCATACATAGTGAAAAGGATACAGCAAAGCAGGGGGAGCATAATGGAAAATATGGTAACTCTTGTTGCTCTTAGGCTAATACATTATTGATATTTGTGCTGTATATGCTAGTGTATATCATGGACAAAGGTTTTTCAAGTGGTGTTTTGACTTCTTCAAACAGGGGGAGATTGTTTGGTTCATTAGTCACAATGTCCTAGATTTATAAGAAGTCAAACAAGTTAATGGTATACACATCGTTGTATTTGATGTATCTTTAAGTTCATGCATGTAGGTTGGTCTATATCATATTGATTGGGCAGGCGGTTCAAGTGACATTTATAGGTGGACTCAAAGAAGCTAATTGGATAGGCAGGAATTTTCCTAAGTCCATATGCATTGAGTGAGGCAAGCTCACTCAACGCCAAACATCAAGATTATTGTTGTAAAAGCAGGAAATATAAATAAGTCCATAGGCGTTGAGTGAAGCTTATACACTCAATGGCATACAGCTAATAGTGCTGAGAGAAGGCAGGAAAGTCAATGCCTGGCAGAATAGAAAGTGGAAAAATGGCCAAGTCCACTGGCGTTGAGTGTAGTCAACTCACTCAATGCCATATAGTCAAAAGCATTGAGTAATGCAGTCTCTGTCAAAGCCAAATAAAATCTGTCAAAGAAATTCGACTAAGTACAAAAGCATTGTGTGAAGCCAGATGTAACACCCCAAAGTCAATTTGGGTTCAGGCATGGGTGACATGGCCTGGGACACGGGCGTGTCCCAGGGCGTGTCATGCTTGCAGTTGAGTGCGGAATTGACGAAACTGATTCGACGCAGGGAACACGCCAGGTGACACGGGCATAACCCATCTGACATGGGCATGTTATTAGGCGTGTCCCCCTGTTCGACGAACTGTGCTCGACAATCGTCAAGTAAGGTATACACGGCCGGGGACTCGGGCGTGTCCCAGGGCGTGTTTACGTGGCACGGCCTTGGACACAGGTGTGTCCCAGGGCCGTGTGTGTCTCGGGTGAAATTGAGATGTTGCCGAGTGAAGTACACGGGTGGTAAACACGGGCGTGTCGGTCAGGACACGAGCGTGTAGGGTGTGACACGGGCATGTCACACGGCCGTGTACTAGCTGGATTTGAGTCAGTTTCCTGCCGCTTAAGTGAGACGGCCTGTGACACGGGCGTGTCAGGCCGTGTTCAGGCTTTTCTTTACAATTTTGAGCCGTTCAATTCCCTTATCCTGAATCCAAAGGCCAGGCTGCTTCCAGGTGGGTCAAGGCCGAGGATATGGGGATATAAGCCCTCCTCTTCATCTCCTTCTTCTTTTTTTCATTTCAAGAGAGAGAAAGAGAAAGGGAGATCAAGGGAAGGAGAGAAGGAAGGAAAGCCAGCTGCTAGAGGAGCTGTGGAGTGCAGAACGAAGATCCGAGAGCGTATTCATGAAGGCGAGGCCGAGGCTGTGACTTCCATCCGGATACTTCATGGCATCGAAGCAATCTTCAAGGGTAACGATCTCCTTCTTGAACATCGAAGTTCTTTCTTTATACATGTGCGTGGAATCCTCCACCAAGAGGTGGATATCGTAAGCGATTCCTTGGTTGAGTCTGCATCTAGAGCCGAAAGTATGGAGTACGACATAGGTATGCTGTGTGAAGCCCATCTGGACGGGTAGTCTGGATTGGTGATGCTCATGGGTAAACCGGAGAAGACTCCATGGATTTGATGCTGTGAGATATATACTTTGCTTTATTGGATGAATGAATGATATTTGATGTGCATATGGATGTATGGAGGCTTTGAATAAGCTCCGGGGTACGTGAGAGATCATTGGTAGCATGATCGGGAAGCGAGCACCCGGCCTACTACACCACTAAGGTTGGTTGATCTAGATAGAGCAGGGATCGATGGGCGGCAATGCCCGGGAAGCGAGCACCCGACTTGCTGCACTACAAAGTGTGGGTCGATCTGGATTAGGTTGAGAGATCGATGGGTGGTAGTGTCCGGTAAGCGAGCACCCGGCCTACTGCACCACAATATGTGGGTCGATCTGATTTGGTTGGTAATGTTTAAGGTTCCATGAGCGCACGGAGCGTTGGGTGGATACCAACGTTTGTGATATGTTTGTGGTTGCTAGATTGATATGGTTGTGGTTACTAGCTTGCTAGAGAGATTATGATATGGCAATGCATATAGGGAAGGAACCACTGCCCCGGATAAGGGGTAGGGTCGTTATAAGTGGTCAGCTAAAGCTGACCATTACTTTGTTTGCCGCACTTGGGTGGATAATGAATTGCAGGTGCTGATGATGGAATTGAAGGAAGCGAAGTGCTGGATTGTTGCTAAAGGCCCTTAAAGGCCGTGCAAAGAAACGTGGTTGGATTTCATGTGTGGTCGGTCTGCGTGCCGATGTACGAAAATATATTTGTGTAAAGAGCAACTTGTAAGACCATAAGGCCATGGGTGTGTGAGTTGTATACATTCCTGGTTTGGATATATAAATTTGGGGTTTATATAGTAGTGGACATTCTTTGAGTTGAGTTCTTGTTAACATAAAATGATGCGCTAGAATGTTTTGAGTTAGGGTGCGAATAGATTTTGATTTCCACAAGTAATGGCGCCACCTGTCTGTGACATATGGCGTGGGGCCCCGATCGGACCCACCGTTATATGCCACGTGACGAGTGGGGGCGTTACACCAGCTCACTCAACTCCATGCTGATTCAGTCAAAGCCTTGGAAAAAAGACAGAAAATTATGTCTAAGTATAATAGCGTTGAATGAAGTCAGCTCACTCAACGCCAAAAGGAGAAAAGCGTTGAGTGTAGTCAACACACTCAACGCCTTCATACAGAATAGAATTCTTCTAAGTCCAGAATCATTGAATGAATCCAACACATTCAACGTGTAACACATACCCTATAATGACCGTATAATATGGGTCTGGCCGCGACCCCACAACATACAGACGCCACAGCTTTAACATTAAAAGATGATATGAACTACCCAATCTCAAAACTCAAGACCAAACAACAATAGAAACAGCAAATAAGACCAGAAGCTATCCACATATAAGAGTATCGAAATGGCATTAAGGCCTTACAACAAAAGAGATTCCAACACTCCAAAAAGATAACATCAAGCATCAATATGCATGAGCACTCCTAAACTACCTCGGCATGCAAGCGGGAAAACAAGAGTATCAAAACACACAATGCCACCAAAATAAAGCTAGTACGAGCTGAAACACTTCATGAGGCTTAGTCCCTTTGGGCCGGCAAGCTAGCTCCTTCTTGTGATCCTTGCCCTGTAAAAATTGGTTGTAACGTGGGACGGCAAAGGCTGACCTCAAACTGTATAACAAACACATCTCCTCCCGGCCGCCCCTAATGGACCCCGGGGTACCCCTCCAACCAGCAAGTCAGCACTTCTCATACCATATACAAAACATGTAAAGAACTAAGAGAACAGGTTTGGATGACTCAAACAACAAACACATTTTCTATGTTTAGCATATAATAAAAAGGGGCCTACTATGCAGCATGTATGCAAAACCCGGGCTTCACCCAAGACACCCTATTGTGTATGCATCTACCACATCATCATAACATCTTGGTACTTCAACTTTCCCCATTGGCGTTAAGCCACAAACAAAAAGGGGCACTGCAATTCCCCTAACGGCATACAGGCCGCCACACGGAACTCTTGCCAAGCCCCACCCGCTCATGGTCTTAGACCCGGGCTTACCTGCAAGCTCTGACTTCTCGCGTCATGATTCCATCTTACACACTGACTGATTCTAAGAACACATGCTGGACCACACTTGCACATGGCCTCATTGCCCGGGCTTGACCCATGCTTGGCGTTCTCGTCAGTCTCATAGAAGGGGACTAGTCTCGTCGGGACACTCTCCACACATGACTTGCACATCACGGGATAGCCAGCCGACCACGGAGACAAAGCCATGCCTTTGCACATCACAATCCATAATCATTCCCACCATAACCCCTCGTTTATACAGCAACGTCCCCGCGCACCAAGTAAACCATCTACCGCCAACACGGAGCTAACCTTGTCCACCAAGGAAACCATCTACCGCCATTGCAGAGCTAACCTTGTTCGGTTCTGGCTACACGTACTCACTCGAGAAAAAGGGAAAAACACAAACATCACAAATGACATCTTGCCGCGATGGATTTCTACAAAATCCTTAAAGCTCGTTATGCAAAATCACCGAGTCGGACTAACGGTCGCGACCATGACTTCAACCACCATGACTAATCCACTAACGGAGTGGATATCTAATGTAAAATCATGTCGTGGATGGACTCAATCGACCCGGAGGTTCCTCTTGAACCATGGCAACCCAACCCCTCTCATTTGATAGATTTGGTGCCCAAAAGCTTGAAAGAAAAGATGCTAAACACACATCCTAAAACCAAGAGGAGAAGTGTAGTTACCTTACGACCCCTCTTTCTAGCCATGGAAACTTAGCCGGATGAAAACCACCGCAACAGACTTGCCTCCGCGGATCTGGACTTGGCTCGCGATTTGGGACTCCGAAGCTTCTCCGGCAGTCGGATCTCTACTCCTCTTTCTTCCTTTCTCTCCCTTCTCTCTAAAACCTTAGAAAGAGAAACTTGAAGAAGTGTGAGGGTTTCAAACCCTATTCTAGGACATAACACAGCCAGGACAGCCCTGAACCCTCAGATCCTAAAATAAGTAAACGAACGGCCACGATTCGCACTTAAAACCAAAATTCTTGGGCCAAACACGGCTTGAGACACCCCCGTGTCCAAGGCTGTGTTCCTCAATCGACACTGAAACTATCGCACCCAGAAAAGGACACGGCTCTGAACACGCCCGTGTCACAGTTGACACACGCCCATCTTATAGTTGACACGCCCGTGTCACACAGTACACGCCCGTGTGCCTGGGCGTGTTCCTCCATCGACACAGGACCTAACACAACCCGAGGAGGACATGGGTACTCAACACGCCCGTGTCACATTTGACACACACGTGTCATACACAAACACGCCTGGGCTACAGGCCGTGTTTATCCCCTCACACGGACCAGCTAACAACCTGAGCAGGACACGGCCTGGGACATGCCCGTGTCTCAGGCCGTGTTCGTCCTCTCGACGATCGTCGGGCCCAAACACGACACGGACTTGGACATGTCCGTGTCCAAGGCCGTGTTCACTATCTCGACACTTTATCGAGCTCAGTTTGTCGACCACCCGAGTTCACGACACGGCCATGGACACACCCATGTCCAAGGTCGTGTTCACTATCTCGACACTTTGTCGAGCTCAGTTTGTCGACCACCCGAGTTCTTCGTCGAACCCGAGCACCACACGGCCATGGACACGCCCGTGTCCTAGGCCATGTGGCCCTTGCCAACACCCAAACTTGGCTCTGAATGCTGTCTGTCACTCTTTTGAATTTTGGGGCGTTACAACTCTCTCCCCCTTAAAAGAAATTCATCCCGAAATTACAGAAAGTAAAAGGTGCACACAATGTAAATGATACATGAATGGAAAAACTCTGGATACTCCTCCAGCATGGTTTGTTCTCGCTCCCAAGAGAGCTCCTCACGACCACATTTGTCCCATCAGACATTTACGAGTTTGACCTCTTTGTTCCGCAATTGCCGAATTTCTGAATCCTCTATAGCAACTGGACGAACTCGCGTCCTCAAGTCCTCTTCTATCGGCACCGATGCCTATTCGATCACCACACTAGCCTTTACTATGGCTTAACTCAAGACGGAGACATGGAAGACGTCATGTAATCCACGCAGCTCTGCGGACAACGCCAACCTGTACGCTGCTTATCCCACTCGTTCTATAACTTCGAAAGGCCCCAAAAACCATGGACTCAACTTCTTAAGTCGGCGAATGCGCGAAAAACATTTGAACGGTTTGATCTTTAGATAGACCCAGTCGCCTACCACAAACTCCAGCTTCCTGTGGCGAGCATTAAAATATTTTGCATGTCGATCTTGAGCCACCTTCATGCGCCCTTGAATGGTTCACACCAGCTCGCATGCATCAGCTACCACTTCTTTTCCCAAAAGTTTGGTGTCTCCCGCCTCTGTCCAAGACATCGGTGTTCGACACCGCCTACCATACAAAGCTTCGTATGGCGCCATCTTGATACTTGCTTGGTAACTGTTGTTATAGGTGAACTCCACCATGAAGAGGTGATCATCCCACCTCTTGCCGAAGTCCAGAATACACATCCTCAGCATATCCTCCATAGTACGGTTCAACCTTTCGGTTTACACGTCAGTTTGAGGATGGAAAGCCGTGTTGAACTTTAGCTTCGTGCCCAGACATTTCTGAACCAACCTCGAGTACTTGGACGTGAAATGTCCATCGCGATCACTAACTATACTCTTTGGAATCCCATGTAGTCACACAATGTTGCGAACATATAACTATACCAGCTTCTCCACGATGTCCTCCTTCCGATTTAGGATGAAGTGAGCAACCTTGGTTAAGCGATCCACAATTACCCAAATCGCGTCGTTACCCTGCTGCGATCTAGGTAACCAATGCACAAAGTCCATGGAGATGTCATCAAATTTCCACTCGGGGATTGGAAGAGGCTTCAGGAACCCGCCCGGCTTCTGACACTCGCCCTTCACCAAGGAACAAGTTTTTCATCGATTCACGTACAAAGCTACGTCCCGCTTCAGTCCAGGCCACCAAAAGGATTTCTTCATATCTAGGTACAACTTTGTACTGCCCGGGTGAATGGAGTACATTGTGAAGTGAGCCTCAAACATCAAATCCACATGGAGCTTGCCGAACTGCGGTACACAAATCCTTCCACCCTTCCTCAGGATCCCATCAATCAACTCCCAGGCGCTGCTCTCGCCCTTTTGATCTTCCACCACGTAAGGCTGAAACTCCACATCCAAACGACTCGCTTCCCAAATACGATCAGACAAATCATTCTGCATTTCAATCCAGTTCAACCGAGCCACGCTAGACTAGCCCCTTGCTACGCACTCCAAGACGAGGGACTCCTAGTCCAGCACCAACCGCTCATTATGATCTTCGATCCAATTCCCTTTCCCCGAGTATTTTCTACTCAAGGCATCTGCCACCACATTGGCTTTGCCTGGCGTATACTGAATCTCCACCTCCTAGTCTCCAAGGAACTCGACCCACCTGCGCTGCTGCATATTCAAGTCCTTCTGATCTAGGAAATACTTCAGGCTTTTGTGATCCGTGAAGATCTCCACCTTCGCACCATAAACATAGTGCCACCACAATTTCAACGCGAAAATTACCGCCGCCAACTCCAAGTCATGGATGAGGTAATTCCTCTCGTGAGGCTTCAACTTCGTAGACCCATAGGCAATCACACTGCCATGCTGCACTAATACGCAACCCAAACCGCATCCCAATGCGTCGCTGAAAATTTGAAATCCTTCGGTCCCTTTCGGTAGACTTAGGATTGGAGCCGTCATCAGCCATTCCTTCAGTGACTCAAATGCCTGACTACACTCCTGAGTCCACACAAACTTCTGATCATTACGAGTTAGTGACGTGAGGGGTAGAGCTATCCGCGAAAGGTTTTCTACGAATCTTCTATAGTACCCGGCTAGTCCAATAAAACTTCGGACTTCCGCCACGGTTCTCAAGATCGGCCAATCTCTGATGGCTTCCACTTTTGTTGGATCTACTACCACCCCATCCCAACTAATCAAATGGCCCAAAAATGCCACATTCTCTAGCCAGCACTCTCTAGCCAGAACTCGCACTTTGAGAACTTTGCATAAAGCTGGTTCTCTCTCAACACTTGCATGACTACTCTCAAGTGAGTCTCATGCTCCACCTCCGATTTGGAGTACACCAGAATGTCATCGATAAGACAACTACAGAAGAGTCCAAGTATTTCCAAAATACTCGATTCATCAAATCCATGAATACGGATGGTGCGTTCGTCAGCCCGAACGACATCTCCGAGAACTCAAAGTGACCATACCTCGTACCAAATGCAGTCTTGGGTATGTCCTTATCTCGAATTTGCAACTGATAGTATCCTGACTTCAAGTCCAACTTTGAATACACCATCGACCCTACCAGCTGGTCAAATAGGTCATCTATCCAAGGAATCAGATACTTATTCTTGACAGTCAATTTATTCAACTCTCGGTAGTCTATGCACAACCGCATACTACCATCTTTCTTCTTCACGAACAATACATGCGCGCTCCACGGTGAAGAACTGGGTCTGATACATCCCTGCTGCAACAGTTCCTGCAACTGTACCTTGAGTTCGGCCAAATCCTTTGGTACCATCCTAAATGGAGAACGTGACACCGGCATAGCCTCTGACACTAACTCAATCGAGAAATCAATATCCTGTCGAGGAGGTGCTCCAGGAAGTTCATCCGGAAACACATCCTTGAATTCTGCTACTACGGGCACTTCCCCAAGTGATAACTTGGAAAGGTGAACCTCCAGCAATGCTACAAAGGCTACTCGCCCTTGGTTAACTACCCGCACCAACTGCATGGCTGAAATCAGGGAACATGCCACTCCATTAAGGCCCTCAAACTTGACTTTTGTCTGTGCTTCGCTTCTTAGGGACACCTCCTTGGATAGGCAATCAATACGGGCATGTTGCTCTGCTAGACAGTCCATCCCCAATATCACATCAAACTTAACCAACGGTAGGACCGCTGCTATCAACACGAAGTCAACTCCGCCTAGCTCATAACAAATGTGCCCTTTCTCCCCGGTGGTCATGGATGACCCATTGGGCATGCACACCTTCAGCTCTGCGTCCGCCGAGAATGACTCAACTCCAATTCTCCAGATGAAGCTTTCAGCAAGAAAAGAGTGCGATGCTCTAGTATCAAACAATAGCCTAGTGGGGTATCTAGAAACTAACATAAAACCTAAAATATAGACATCAAATATAACGGTCTGAAAGTATGAAGCACCAGGTTAAACTTAAACTTCCTCATACATGTCACCACATCGGGTTGGCAGATCGCTTCCTGCTGTCCAATGTTGTAAGCCCTTGGTTGCACTGGTTAGAACCGAGAAGCGCTAGACTCTGCCATCTTCCCTTTCTCTATGGCACTGGGGCTAGAGCGCACAGTCTACTCCTGCCTTGCCTCCTGCTCCACATCATCTTGATTACAAAAACGAGCTATGTGCCCCACTTTACCACAATTGAATCACGTCAGTGGTCCCTTATATTGAGACCCTCCGGACGTCCATTTGCTTTTCTCACCAGACTTGAATGGGTGGCGCTTCCCTTCCCCTTGCTTAGGCACAAAACCCTTACAACGTTGGCTTCACTCCAGATCACTCTCCAACGTCCTAGTAGCCTCAACCAACTTATTGAAACTAGCTCTCTTCATGGCAATGAGGGGTTGCCTTAGATTCTCCCTTAGCCCCTGGTAGAAGAGGTTATCCCTCTCCTCATCGTCTACCATTGTCGTTCCTGCATACCGACCCAATCGAGTGAACTCATGTACATACCCGTCCACCGCCCTGTCCCGCTGCACCAAATGCAGAAACTGCCTTTGGAGGGCCAACCTTGTCGAACCAAGAATGTACTTTTTAGGAAAGAATTCCCAAACTCTTCCATGTACGGGGTGCGTCCAGGAAACTGGCGGCCGCTATGGATCACCCACCACAACTTTGCGTCTCGCTCCAACATAAAGGCTGCAAACTCAGATTTTTTATCCTCTAGCATCTCTGCCGCCCTCAAAAGTTCTTGTATTTGTGCCCACCAATCCTCTGCATCAGTCGGCAAACCAACTCCCTTGAACGTGGGAGGATGGAAGCTCAGAAAATACTTCATCTGCCGGTCTCCATGCTCGGCCACCACTCTTTCGGCCAATGGCCGTCGCCGTATCCGGTGTAGCAGGGGTTGCTACCTGAGTTGTCGCTACAGCTTGGGCTGCCACCATTGATTCTGCAAGCATGCGATAGAAGTCGGCCTGGTTTACACCCATGCCCAAAGGACCCTGAGCTGTAGCGCTGCTCGCTGAAAGCTCTTCTCTCGGTCTCGACGTACCCGCCTCATTGCTTGCACTCTTACAAAAAGCAAGGAACAAGCAATCAGTCTCCTAATCGCAAGACTCAAACATAGGGACACTCATGGTCCCGCGCTACTCCTATGTGGATAACTTCTATACACACGGACTTTGGACGCAACCTGGCTCTGATACCAAATTGTAACACCTCCCCTATAATGACCATATAATATATGTCCGGATGGGGATCCACAACATACCGACGCCACAGCTTTAGCATTAAAAGATGATATGAACTACCCAATCTCAAAACTCAAGACCAAACAACAGCGAAAACAACAAACAAGACCAGAAGCTATCCACATATAAGAGTATCGAAACGGCCTTAAGGCCTTACAACAAAAGAGAGTCCAACACTCCAAAAAGATAACATCAAGCATCAATGTGCATGTGCACTCCTAAACTACCTCGGCATGTAAGCCTAAAAACAAGAGCATCAAAACACACAATTCCACCAAAATAGAGCTAGTACGAGCTGAAACACATCATGAGGCTTAGGCCCTTTGGGCTGGCTAGCTAGCTCCTGCTTGCGATCCTTGCCCTGTAAAAATTGGTTGTAACGTGGGTCAGCAAAGGCTTACCTCAAACGGTGTAACAAACACATTTCCTCCCGGCCGCCCCTAACGGACACTAGGGTACCCCTCCAACTTGCAAGTTAGCACTTCGCAAACCATATACAAAACATGTAAAGCACTAAGAGAACAGGTTTGGATATCTCAAACAACAAACACGTTTTCTATCTTGAGCATATAATAAAAAGGGGCCTACTATGCAGCATGTATGCAAAACTCGAGTTTCACCCAAGGCACCCTATTGCGCATGCATCTAGCACATCATCATAACATCTGGGTACTTCCACTTTCCCCATTGGCGTTAAGCCAAAAACAAAAATGGGCACTGCAATTCCCCTAACAGCATACAAGCCGCCACGCGGAACTCTTGCCAAGGCCCCACCCGCTCATGGTCTTAGAATCGGGCTTGCCTGCAAGCTCTGACTTCTCGCGTCAGGATTCCGTCTCACACACTGACTAATTCTAAGAACCCTTGTTGGACCCCACCCGCACATGGCCTCATTGCCCGGGCTTGCCCATGCTTGGCGTTCTCTTCAGTCTCACAGAAGGGGACTAGTCTTGCCGGGACACTCTCCCCACATGACTTGCACGTCACGGGATAGCCAGCCGACAACAGATATAAAGCTGCGCCTTAGCACATCACAATCCATAATCATTCCCACCCTAATCCCTCGTTTGTACTGCAACGTCCCCGCGTACCAAGGAAACCATCTACTACCAATGCGGAGCTAACCATGTCCACCAAGGAAACTATCTACCGCCATTGCGGAGCTAACCTTGTCCGGTTCCGGCTACACGTACTCACTCGAGAAAAGGGGAAAAACACAAACATCACAAACGGCATCTTGCAGCAACGGATTTCTACAAAATCCTTAAAGCTCGTTGTGAAATATCACCGAGTCGGACTAACGGTCGCAACCACGGCTTCACCCACAATGCCTAATCCACTAACGGAGTGGATCTCTAATGCAAAATCATGCTGGGGACGGACTCAATCAACCCGGAGGTTCCTCTTGAACCATGGCGACCCAACCCCTCTCATTTGAGAGATTTGGTGCCCAAAAGCTTGAAAGAAAAGATGCTAAACACGCATCCTAAAATAAAGAGGAGAAGTGTCGTTACCTTACGACCCCTCTCCTAGCCATGGAAACTTAGCCAGATGAAAACCACCGCAACGGACATGCCTCCGTGGATCTGGACTCGGCTCGTGATTTGGGACTCTGAAGCTTCTCCGACAGCCGGATCTCTACTCCTCTTTCTTCCTTGCTCTCCCTTCTCCCTAAAACCTTTGAAAGAGAAACTTGAAGAAGTGTGAGGGTTTCAAACCCTATTCCAAGACATAACACAGCCAGGACAGCCCTGAACCCTCAGATCCTAAAAGAAGGAAACGAACGGCCACGATTCACACTTAAAACCAAAATTCCTGGGCGGAACACGGCTTGAGACATGCCCGTATCCAAGGTCATGTGCATCAATCGATGCCGAAACTGTCGCACCCAGAAAAGGACACGGGCTCTAAACATGCCCGTGTTACAGTTGACACGCCCGTGTCACCCAGCACACGCCCGTGTGCCTGGGTATGTTCCTCCATCGACATAGTACCTAACACAACCCGAGGAGGACATGGGTACTCAACACGCTCGTATCACATTTGACACGACCGTGTCATACACGAACACGCCTGGGCTCCAGGCCGTGTTTATTACCTCACACGGCCCTGCTAACAACCCGAGCAGGACACGGCCTGGGACATGCCCGTGTCTCAGGCCCTGTTCGTCCTCTCGACAATCATCGAGCCCAAACATGACACGGCCATGGACATACCCGTGTCCAAGGCCGTGTTCACTATATCGACACTTCGTCGAGCTCAGTTTGTCGACCATCCGAGTTCACGACACGGCCATGTACACGCCCGTGTCCAAGGCCGTGTTCACTGTCTCGACATTTCGTCGAGCTCAGTTTGTCGACCACCCGAGTTCTTCGTCGAACCTGAGCACCACAAGGCCATGGACACGCTCGTGTCCTAGGCCGTGTGACCCTTGCCAAGACCCAAACTTGGCTCTGAATGTTGCCCGTCCCTCTTTCGAATTTTGGGGCGTTACACAATGCCATCAGTTCGGATTTATTGAGTGAAGCCAGTTCACTCAACGCTCTCAACGGTATAGTTTTAGAAAGGGCTGAAGATCAAGCTAAGGGAAAAAACATTGAGTGAAGCTTTTCTTAACTCCTGGACAAGCTGAGGAGTTGACTAAATTAAAATGCAATGAGTTGAGCATACTCACTCAACGCCTAGCAGAGATGAAAAGTTTCTAAGTCCAGATTCATTGAGTATTGCTCATTCACTCAACGCCACTCAATGCATAGCAGAGCAGATTCATTGAGTATTACATGTTCACTCAACGCCTGAGTGGATTCTGATAATTTGGCTAAGTCTACAAAGGGGTGATGTCAGCAAAGTTTACAAGTCAATGAATTTTAACTTCATTATGAAAGTGCTGCAAATCATCTCTAACATCGTCGTCAGTCTGTTGTTAATCCCAATCTGAGAACCCAAGGATATAATCAGTAATTAAAGCACTGACACGTGTCAATCGACTCGCCAGATGACGGGATTATAAATAGAAGCTGAGATTTGGATCAAAATAACTCTTTGATAGATTAATTCATTTCGAAAAATAAGATCGGGAGTTTGTCATCTTCCCCCGCCATTGTTGTAGAAACAAAAGCTTCAATTCACAGAATTTGAAGGTTTTTGAGATAGCTAAAGCAATCTACATCTGCTTCAGCCAGTATAGAGGATTACTGTGAGGAAGAGGAATCAGACAGGCAAGCACTAACTGAAAGTTGTTTCTCAATTCAATATGAGCCAAATCTAAAGATCATTCTCAGAATCAAAGAAGAGGAAGATATATGTTCCAGATTCTCCCTAGATAGAAGGGAAGGCAGAGGAATTACTATTTGCCTTACATGATAGCTGATTAAAGACCGTTTCCCCCCTTTCATTAGAAAGATCAAAATCAAGATTCTAAAGAACTTCTAGCACAAGCCGCAGATCATTGAAGATATTCTTTCTTGTTGTTGTGGAGAAGACAGGGCTGAAATTCTCTCAGCTATGGAAGCAATTGACTCAGAGATTAATTTCTCTTGAGTAAAATCATCATCCGACTCAATTACTTGTTGATCTATTCAAAGATCTGTGTATAGGCCTAGATTAAATAGTCTGTGTAGGATCTGTGTTAGATCTGTGTTATAAGGCCAAATTTATAAAGGCTGTGTGAGGATCCAGTGTTGGATCTGTGTGGGGTTGATCTCCCAGCCTGTGTTGAGCGCATTTGTGCCTGTGTTAGGTGATCATGTGATTACTATGTGGTGAGCTGAGTGCCGGTATTATAAGCCTCGGTAGAGACTAAGTGATCTGGTTGGTTCGTGATGTAATCTCTTAGGAGCCAAAGTTATTGGAGAAGTGTTGTCTAACAAACTGTTAGAAAGGCGAAGAGGGACAATAGATGTACCAATACACAGGGAACCACTATAAATATCTGGTGTGTTGTGTGTTATTGTAACTTCCCATTTCCAACTAGACCCTAAGAGTGGTTTTGGCCATGACTAGGTCATGACAAAACCCTAGGAAGCCCAAGAAGACCAAGAAAAACCTAAGAATGTGGGTGAGACCACTATGGTCTGCAAATAGTAAATTCATGAACCTTAGTTTAAGATAACCATGGGGCTTCACCAAGACTTCAAGACCCCACCATGGTCTCATCAACCCATTGTAAGATCCATTAGAGCACTAGTGTTAGAAAGTAGCGAAAAAGAGAGAACAAGCGGATAAGCTTTTGAATAATTGAAATTTTATTATCCAAAAACGATAACTATTACAAAGGTATGCCCTCCCTTATATAGAATGGAGGAGAGATGAGAGAATACAAATAAGAGATGTGGGACTAAAAATTTACAAGCTAAGCGGACTGTACAAAGTAAACCGCACAAGCCGCGCGGTTAGACAGAAGGACTAACCGCACGGCTACAACAAGAGAAGCAGAGAAGTCGCCTGTGAAGATCGCTAGACCGCCCGGTTTACAAGCCGGCGAGTCAAACCGCCAGACCGCGCGGTCTTCAACTCGCCAAGACAGACCGCCCGGTCATCAACTTCAACACTCCCCCTCAAGCTGGAGCATATATATCAATCATGCACAACTTGTCGCAAACATGCAGAAACGAGGCGGAAACTGGCTTGGTGAAGATGTCAGCCAGCTCTTTATCTGACGTGACAAACGGAGTGCAAATTTGTTCTTTTAAAATCTCTTCACGAATGAAATGGCAGTCAACCTCAATGTGCTTTGTTCTTTCATGGAATACCGGATTTTTGGAGATGTATATGGCGGCCTTGTTATCACAGAACATAGGTAGAGGATGGTTGTACACCTCTCCTAAATCTAGCATGAGAGCCCGCAACCATTTCAACTCACAAGTGGTTGACGCCATACTGCGATACTCAGCTTCTGCACTGGACCTGGAGACAACAGACTGCTTCTTGCTCTTCCAGCTCACCAGATTTCCCCCAACAAAGGTGCAAAATCCTGAGGTTGACTTGCGATCCCCTTTGTCATCAGCATAACTTGCATCTGAGTAGGCTTCAATCCTCAGATGACCATTCTTCTGAAAAAGTAATCCTTTCCCAGGCGCTGCTTTGACATACTCCAAGATCCGCAAGGCGGAGTGTAGATGACACTCCCTAGGCGCTTGCATGAATTGACTCACCTTGCCCACAGCATAGGAAATGTCGGGTCTGGTCACTGTGAGATATATGAGCTTACCAACCAGACGCCTGTACCGCGAACTATCTGAAAGAGGAGGCGAATCATCTGTCCAGGTTTTGTCCTCCCCAGTAGCCATGGGGCATCGGGCAGGTTTTGCTCCAGTTAATCCTGCCTCTTTTAAAAGATCAAGGGCATACTTACGCTGAGAGAGAACTAAGGAGTCGGGCTTCCGAGAGAGTTCGATCCCCAGAAAGTACTTTGGAGAGCCCATATCTTTAGTGATCAGATGTTGGTGAAGATGTCGCTTTGTCAGGGCTACCCCTTCCTGGTCATCGCCAGTGAGAAGAATATCATCGACGTACACAGCAAGAACAACCAGCCCAGAAGGAGTTTTGCGAAAAAAGAGAGAGTGATCAGCAGAGCTTCGCACAAAACCAACAGCCGCCACAATGCCGCTGAACTTGTCAAACCAAGCTCGAGGACTCTGCTTGAGGCCATAAATTGCCTTCTGCAGCCGGCATACCCGTGTCTCCCCCTGAGCAACATACCCAGGAGGTTGCTCCATGTAAACGGCCTCGTGAAGATCACCATAAAGGAAGGCATTCTTGACGTCCAGCTGAGAAATCGGCCAATCCCGATTGACGGCCACAGAGAGAAGAACCCGGATAGTGCTGAGACGAGCCACAGGGGAGAAGGTGTCAAAGTAATCAACCCCATAGGTCTGAGTAAAGCCCTTAGCAACAAGGCGAGCCTTATACCGATCCACAGTGCCGTCTGGGCTAAATTTGACCACAAAGAACCAGCGACAGCCAACAACATCAGTACCGAAGGGAGGAGGAACAAGAGTCCAGGTACCCCGCTCAGTTAGGGTCGCCATTTCCTCATCCATGGCCATCTTCCAGTGAGGAATAGCAAGGGCCTCCTGATAGGAGCGGGGTGTGGCAGTGGCAGAGATAGCCAGTGCAAATGCCCTGCGAGAAGGGGTAAGACGATCATAGGAAACAACAGCAGCAAGGGGGTGTAGGGTACACGTCCGCACCCCTTTGCGAAGAGCTATAGGAAGATCCAGGTCAGCCGGGCCCGCGGCATCCGGAGCATCCGTGGTAGAGAAAGCTGGCCCGGGAGAAGAGAGCGACGGCAGCGGAGATGAGGGAGAGGGTGGTGGAGAAGGGAGAGAGAAAGGTGGAGGAAGAGGAGGGGATGGAGACGGTGTAGGGGTGGAGAGTGTAGTAGGAGGCGAGGGAACGAAGGGAACGGCAGGAGAATCAGAAGCTGGGAGAAGAGGAGAGGAGTCATCCGAGAAGTAGGAGGTATTCTCGAAGAAGGTGACGTCAGCAGAGACGAACTGCTTACGAAGGACGGGATCAAAGCAACAGTAGCCTTTCTGAGTGGTGGAGTACCCCAGAAAGACACATTTGGTGGAGCGAGGGGAGAGCTTATCACGGGTGGCAGAAGGGGTATGCACAAAGGCAGTGCATCCAATGATTTGGAGAGGAAGAGGAAACGGCTCCTTGCCCGGATACAAAATGGAGAACGGGGTTTGGCCGTGGAGAACCGTGGAGGGAATGCGATTGATGAGGTAGCAGGCAAGGAGAACAGCATAGCCCCAATAGGAGCGAGGAACATTGCATCTGGGTCATCAAGGTGCGAGCGACATCGAGGAGGTGACGGTTTTTGCGTTCGGCCACACCATTTTGTTGTGAAGTATATACACAACTAGTTTGATGAAGAATCCCATTTTGCATGCAGAATGTAGAGAAGTCACGACTGAGATATTCTTGGGCATTATCAGATCGAAAAACTAGGATAGAAACACCAAACTGAGTTTTGATCATGAGATAGAAGGATGTCCATACAGAGAATAATTCGGAGCGATCTTTTAATAGATACACCCACGTACAGCGAGAGAAATCATCAATGAACGTGACAAAATAGGAACTACCCCGACCAATGGTAAGAGTAGGAGAAGGACCCCAGATATCAGAGTGGATAAGATCAAACGGACGGGTAAAGCTACGAGCGTGCTTTGGAGGGAAGGATGAGCGGTGATGCTTGCCAAGCTGACAGGCCTCACAGTTGAGCGGAGGACTTTGAGAAGGAAGGTGGGGCAGAAGTTGACGAAGAAGACGGGGAGGAGCATGAGCAAGGCGGAGATGCCATTGGAGAAGATCTGTGGAGGTGGAGGAGAAGGTGGAAAAAACAGAAATGTTGTCCAGGAAGTATAAGCCGCCACTCTCAGTCCCAGTAGCAATCGTCCGTTGGGAGTCCGGATCCTGAAAAGAGCAAGAAGTAGAAGTAAATGTGACGGAACACTGTAATTGCTTGCAAAGAGAGGTAACAAATAATAAGTTGCACGGGAACTGGGGCACGTATAGAGTATCCGCCAAGTGAAGAGACGGAGTGACATGAACTATCCCTGTTCCATGGACTGATGATGAAGAGCCGTCAGCGAGAATAACCGGGGGCAAGCGAGCATGTTTTTCTAGGAGAGAGAAACACGGGAGATGGCCGGTCATATGATTTGTAGCACCAGTGTCGATCAGCCATTTTCCCTGAGTAAGAACGTGTGCACGACCAGAAGACGTGACAACCGAGGCGAATGGCTTGGAGGAGGATATGAAAGCCATGAATGGAGGAAGAAGAAACTGCAGCGGTCTCGGTGACAGCACACCAGCGGCAAGAAGGGCCACGACCAAGGTGCAGAGCACAAGCCGCGCGACTGAACCAGGAGGTCGCGGCGACTAACAAGCAGGAGCGGCTAAAGGAAGAAAGGCAGAGAGGCCGCTCAAACAAGGAAGAATCCGCGCGAACAGAGAGAAAGCCGCGGGGAGAGGAAAAGAGAGCAACCCGCGTGAAACCGCAGCGGTTAAAGGGAAGAAGCCGCGCGAACACGAGCAGCTAGGAAGCAGAACAAGGCACAGCGGGGAAGAGGTCGCGCAGACTGAAAAGGCCGAGCTAACAGAAGAGAGGAGAAGAGCAGGTGACCGCGACCAAGATGCAGGTGAGATAGGAACAACCCGCACGGTCAGGCAGATCACAACAGCAAACTGCGAGTATAGAGACAAGCGGAAATGGGGAAAGCAGAAGCGGACAGGGAGAAGAAGTCCGCAGCGGGTAGAGACAAGGCCGCAACGACTAGGAAGTCGGAGAGGCAAGAAAGAACAAGGAGCGCGGCGACAAGGAAACAGGTCGCTGCGACGAATAGCAGTAGGAGAAGAGAACCAAGAAGAAGCAACGAACACGGCAGCGGATAGAAACAAGCCGCGCGAATAGGGCAGCGGACAGAAGAGAAGGCAAGTCGCGAAACAGGTCGCAGAAAGCGGAAAACAAGCCGCGAATAACAGAGAGCGCACAGAATCAGGAGGAAATGACCGTTTCCTCTGATACCATGTTAGAAAGTAGCGAAAAAGAGAGAACAGGCGGATAAGCTTTTGAATAATTGAAATTTTATTATCCAAAAAACATTACTATTACAAAGGTATGCCCTCCCTTATATAGAATGGAGGAGAGATGATAGAATACAAATAAGAGATGTGGGACTAAAAATTTACAAGCTAAGCGGACTGTACAAAGTAAACCGCACAAGCCGCGCGGTTAGACAGAAGGACTAACCGCACGGCTACAACAAGAGAAGCAGAGAAGTCGCCTGTGAAGATCGCTAGACCGCCCGGTTTACAAGCCGGCGAGTCAAACCGCCAGACCACACGGTCTTCAACCCGCCAAGACAGACCGCCCGGTCACCAACTTCAACAACTAGGACCCATTGGGGTCCACTCAAGAGGCTAAGTTGACCAAAGTTAACTCTAACCCTAAATGAGTCAACCTAACCTACATTGGGTCAAACTGACCTACACAAGGTCCAATTGAAGTTCCCTTAGCCAAGTGGACCACAACACATACCTTCATAACCCTAGTGAGAGGCCAATGGGTCACCAAGGACCCATTGGGGCCAACCAAAAAGGCTAAGTTGACCAAAGTCAACTCTAGCCCTAAAGTGGTCAAGTGCCCTGCCAAAGGGTCAAGTGACCTCCAACTCTAGCCCTAAAGTTGTGAATCAACCAAGCATGACCATGCATTTCTCAGTCCAGTTCCATCAAGGGGCCCATGGATGCAACTCCTGTCATACAGGAGGACAAATCCCATATCTGCTCACACACAAACACCCAAATGATTCGTAACATGCCCAACAACCACCCTTATCATCAACCTTTCTCAAGGAAGACTTTAGATGGCATCAAAGCACGCTCTTCCTCACTTGATTAATGCTGTGACTTCAGGTCAAAGGATCACAACACCATTGTCTATTGAGACCTACTCGTGACACGATTGGATGGCAATCCACAGAGTAGTCTCAGGTTGGGTCTGTCCAGTACAACTTGTTCACTAACAAGTACCCACGTGATGACTTGATATCACAATATCATGACCTGTGAGAACCGGTCATCAGTCAACACACGTGCTAGTCTTCATGTACCATCATCACCCTTAGCTTCTATGATGATACTCGACCAGGGACCTTTAAGAATGAAGCTTCAAATAACTCATAGGCTCTCACATTCAATTCACGTACTTGATGTCCCATGGAAGCGAACATTCTAAGGGTATCTATTATGTTAACATTTAACTATCATATAGAAAAAGACATAATAAAAGAACTTGCCATTAATTGTAAAAGAAAAACTTAGTTACAATGTTCATCATATGAACAAACAGCCAACAAAATACATATTTACATGCAATCTACAAGATTCTCGCTAGAGTTGATCATTTAGGTATCGTATACCCATCGATCTAGTATGACCATCATGCTTTCTCTGCGCGAGAGGCTTTGTCAGCGGATCCGCAATGTTCTCCTCAGTCGGCACTCTGCAGATGTTCACATCTCCTCGTTCGACAATCTCACGAATAAGATGAAACCGCCGAAGTATGTGCTTGGAGCGCTGATGAGATCTAGGTTCCTTAGATTGTGCAATTGCACCATTGTTATCACAGTAGAGAACTACGAGACCAACAATGCTAGGAACTACATCAAGCTCGCCGATGAATTTCCTAATCCATACAGCCTCCTTCGCCGCATTAGTTGCTGCGATATACTCGGCCTCTGTTGTAGAATCAGCAACTGTCTCTTGCTTGGAACTCTTCCAGCTCACAGCTCCTCCATTCAGGCAAAACACAAAACCTGACTGAGACTTGGAGTCGTCTCTATCAGTTTGGAAGCTAGCATCTGTGTAACCACTTACAACGAGCTCTTCCTCTCCACCATACACCAAGAACACATCCTTAGTCCTTCTCAAGTACTTCAGGATATTCTTGACTGCAATCCAGTGACACTCACTGGGGTCTGACTGATACCTGCTAGTCATGCTCAAAGCAAAGTAGACATCGGGTCGAGTACATAACATCGCGTACATGATTGATCCAATTACCGAAGCATATGGAATCAACTTCATGCGGTCCTTATCTTCACAAGATTTTGGACACTGGTCCTTAGAGAGATTCACACCATGAGACATGGGAAAAAAATCCTTTCTTGGACTCGAGCATGTTGAACCGCTTCAACACCTTTTCGATGTACGTACTCTGGGTCAAACCCAGCAACTTCTTTGATCTATCTCTATAGATCTTAATACCGAGTATATAAGTCGCTTCACCCAAGTCCTTCATTGAAAAGCAGTTCCCTAGGTTGTTCTTAACAACTTTTAGGGTAGGAATGTCATTCCCAATCAACAGTATGTCATCTATATACAATATCAGGAAGACAATAATGCTCCCACTGATTCGCTTGTAAACACAAGGCTCATCTTCATTCTTGATGAAACCAAACTCTTTGATTTTCTCATCAAAACGAAGATTCCAACTTCGAGAGCCCTGTTTCAGTCCATAAATGGACTTATTCAGCTTGCATATTTTAGTGGCTTCATCTGGGGATACAAAACCCTCGGGTTGTGTCATATACACTTCCTCAAGGAGGTTTCCATTAAGGAAAGCCGTTTTGACATCCATCTGCCAGATCTCGTAGTCATAATACGCAGCAATAGCAAGCAATATCCTAATGGACTTCACCATAGCAACAGGGGAAAAGGTCTCATCATAGTCAATACCATGAATTTGCTTGAAACCCTTAGCCACCAGTCGCCCTTTGAATGTCTGTACATTCCCATCCATGTCGGTCTTCTTCTTGAAGACCCACTTGCACCCTATGGGTCGTACCCCTTCAGGTGGTTCCACCAAGTTCCAAACTTGGTTTGCATACATGGAGTCCATTTCGGATTTCATAGCCTCAAGGCATTTGTCGGAGTCCGGTCCATTCATAGCCTCTTGGTAGGTTGCTGGTTCATCATCATGATCCATAAGCAACACATTACCTATTTGAGATACGAGAAATCCATATCTCTCAGGCTCAAACCTCGGTCTACCAGATCTACGTAGGACTTGTGTTCCCTGAGCAGGTTCTCTAGCTACAACATCTTGTAGTCCTGTCTCAGAATCCAATTCCGGTTCATTCACTACATGTGGTTCTTGAACTTCTTCAAGCTCTACCTTTTCAGTCTTTCTTGATAAGAACTCTTTCTCCAAGAAGACACCAGTCCTTGCGACAAACACTTTGCCCTCAGACGGTAGGTAAAAGTAATACCCTTTCGTTTCCTTAGGATATCCCACCAGATAACATTTATCCGATTTGGGTTCCAGCTTGTCAGGCATTTGACGTCTCACGTATGCCTCACAGCCCCAAATTTTAATGAACGACATACTAGGACGCTTCCCAGTCCATATCTCATATGGTGTCTTCAGAACCGTTTTCGTTGGAGCGCGATTCAATGTCATTGCAGCAGTCTCTAAAGCAAAACCCCAAAAGGAAACATGCAAGTCTGCATGACTCATCATCGAACGTACCATGTCTAACAGAGTACGATTTCTCCTCTCAAGACACACCATTATGTTGTGGTGTTCTAGGTGGAGTGAGCTGTGATACAATACCACACTCTTTCAGATGATCACGGAACTCATGACTCAGGTATTCGCCACCTCGATCAGATCGGAGTGCTTTAACACTTTTACCCAACTGGTTTTCTACTTCATTCTTGAACTCATTGAACTTTTCAAAGGTCTCGGATTTGCACTTCATAAGATACACATATCCGTATCTACTGAAATCATCAGTAAATGTAACAAAGTAGAAATACCCACCTCTAGCCATGGAACTCATGGGTCCGCATACATCACTATGTACAACACCCAAGAGATCCTCAACCCTCTCAGTATAACCAGTGAAAGGAGCTTTAGTCATCTTGCCTAACAAATAAGACTCACATCGCTCAAATGATTCATAATCAAATGAGTCCAAAAGTCCATCTCTATGCAGCTTGGATATGCGCTTCTCGTTGATATGGCCCAAACGACAATGCCAGAGATACGTAGGGTTTGAGTCATTTGTTCTTAGTCTTTTATTATTATTTACATTACAGATCAGATGGTCCAAGTTCAAAACATAAAGACCATTAAACAATTGTGCTACAGCATAACAAACATCATTCTTAAATATAGAACAATAATTGTTCTTAATTATAAAAGAAAATCCAATCATGTCCAAACATGAAATAGATATAATGTTTCTAGTTATGGACAGAACGAAATAACAATTATCAAGTTCTATTACAAGCCCACTGGGCAAAGAAAGACGATAAACCCCTACGGCTACAGCAGCAACTCTTGCTCCATTACCGACGCAGAGGTCCACCTCCCCTTTACTCAGCAATCTTCTCCTTCCCAGTTCCTGTACATTTGTACAAATGTGAGAACCACATCCGGTATCCAATACCCAAGATGAAGGAGCAGAAAGGTTTATCTCTATAACGTAAACATTTGAAGCGGAAGTCATACCTCCCCTCAATTTGTGCAGACCCTCAATGTACGAAGGACAGTTCCTCCGCCAATGACCAGCCTTGCCACAGTGGTGGCATTTCCCTTCCTTCACCGTGCTTTTCTTCTTCATCAGTACAGAAGACTTGGGCTCAAGAAATGACTTAGGTCCTACCTTCGTCTTCTTAGAACCCTTGGCCTTGCCCTTGCCCTTCTGCACCATCAGTATGGGGCTGGCAGGCTTGGCCTTCTTCATGTTGATTTCGGCAGTTCTCAACATGCGTAGGAGTTCGGGCAGTGTCTTGTCTATTTCATTCATGTTATAGTTCAAGACAAACTGCTCATAACTGTCCGGCAACGATTGCAGGATCAGATCCGTGGCCAACTCTTGACCAAGAGAAAAACCCAGCCTTTCAAGGTTCTCTATATACCCAATCATCTTGAGTACGTGAGTCCCTACTGAGTCTCGAACTCCCATCTTGCACTGAAACAACGCTTTTGTGATGTCGAACCTCTCTTGACGAGCCTGCCCTTGAAATATTTTCTTGAGATGCTCGTCAATCTCCTTGCACCCCATGTTCTCATGTTGCTTCTGAATCTCAGTGTGCATAGTGGCAAGCATAAGGCATTCGACATCCAAAGCATCGTCAGTATACTTCTTATAAGTATCTTTCTCAGCACGGGAAGAGTTCCCGGTCGGCACCTCAGGGGCTTCTTCTTCCAAGACATAGAGCTTTCGCTCTTGCCTGAGAACAATTCTCTGATTCCTGTACCAGTCCATGTTATTAGTCCCACTGAGTTTATCCTTCTCAAGGATGGCTCTCAGAGACAACGTGGAGTGTGAAACACTTGCCATGGAATTCTACAAGAATTTATGCAGAATAAAATCAGTACCAAAATTTCAAATACAATTTATTTTAATTTGGACTTCAATTAAAATACTCCCACTATTTTATTCGAAATGATAGCCCTCACTAACAATTCGGAGAGTTCATGCGAGCTACTCTCTTAGTGGACAAGATCCGTATTTCACCAACACTATGAGTCCGCTTTGGCGTTCCTCTCACGATGCGGTTATTTAGGTAGGCAACGCTTTCCAATTGCATCCTCATGCAATTCTTGTATGGTTGGTGAATAACTCCTTATTCGCATCCATCATATGGTGCATGCCAACCCTATGCCTCTAGGAACTCAACCTTTGAGGTCACCTAGTTAAGTATGACCCGATGTCGACAGTGGGATATCACAATTATCCGCTCGCACCCTTACCAAGATAGATTAATGCACCTTGCTTTGGCAAGCCCACACTTCATCGATCGAGGCAGGAAGAGTGTCATCCATCGGAAGGCATCCGAACACTTAATATTATATGAAGGGATTTTGATTATAGGTTAACATTTAACCATGATCAACATTTGATCAATGTGCACATCCAAAGAAAAACAATTCTAAACCACATGCATCTCTTATGTGCACATCCTAACACCATCAATAATTGACAGAAGGAAGGGATAAATCTGAACATCCGGAAACTTCCAAATCCTCAGATTTACATGCATTGGACAAAGGCAAAGACAACTCAACTTAAAGCAGTAGACAAGCTCATCTCTCTATGTTGGATTCAAAATCCAAAACATAATCGAGGGATGGTTACTGCTAAGGAGACAACAATTTCTAACACTTAGAAATTCCCACGCACTTCCAGACGTTCTTGGCAGGGTACCAAGACTAAATCTAGACATTTAGAACACTTCTAAATCCCTAGGTTTACACGCACTGGAATAACAAACTTCCAATACAACGATCATGGCCGAAACCTGGCTCTGATACCACTGTTGGGTTTCTCTATAAGGATGGCACAACGCTTGTGCACGCAGCGGAAAAGAAAAACATCAAGAAAAACCCAAAGAGATGTGGATCGGGCTATGGACGTTGAATCAAGAAGTTAGCAAAACTAGGCAAAAATTACCTCGGTGGCGTTGAGTCACAACTCAACGGAGATGCTCCAAACTTTGTCTTCTTGCTAGTGGCGAGTTCTACGTGGAATAATATCCACGTTTCTGCAGAAGTCCATACGAGCGGGAGAACACCGGGCTTTCCGTCACACGGAAGATCGGGATGGAGGAAAGGACCGCACCTTGCTTTCCACGGACTGCTAGGTCCGCGTCAGGAAGAGCAACGCCAACGACAGTCGCCGGAGAAGAGGAGGTCAGCGGAGCGATCACGGCGGCGGCGGAACACTTCCGTCGGCGGCGGGATTCGGGATCGGCGGAACGAAGAACGGAACTCTTCGGTCGGGTTCGATTCGATCAGAAGTAGTAAACCCGAAAAACCCTAAGTGTTCTATTTATACCAAAGGTATAAATAAACCTAGGAAAATCGCTATCCACAGACCACCCAAGAATAAGGGTTCCAGAATCGGCGAGAATGACCAGCCGATCGGTGAGAATCGATCGTCGAGAATCACTAAGGATCGGCGAGTATCGGCTAGAATCGGCGAGAACCAGTCAGCGAGAATCGGTCGGCGAGAATCACCAGCAGATTCGGCGAGTATCCATCGGCGAGAATGCCCGATGATTCACGTCGAATCGCAGGTTGACGATTCTCGTCGATCGTCGAGAATCACTGACGATACACGTCGAACAGGGTCGGTGATACACGCCGATCGGCGAGAATCAGAGAACTATTCTCGACGATTCTCGTCGATCGGCGAGAATCAGAGAACTATTCTCGATGATTCTCGTCGACCCTCGGCCGACTATTCTTACCAATCCTTCGAGGCAACATTTTCCCAACCCGATGATTCTTTAAGGCAACACTTTGCCCACAACCCCATTCAGATCGGTGATTGGCAACTTTTACCAACACATTCAATTATCCAACTTCTCCACATCTCTTATTTGCGACCATGCAGGCTCATATCGCGTTGACAGTGAGATTACATGTTTGATCACTTCCAGATCACAATGGTAACTCCAACATCTTCATGCGTAGATCTTAGGAATGTTTAGGGTAGGGTTTGGGTTCGAATGAGCCCGAGCCCAGTTCTTGTCTTTCCCCATTAATGGCGGTTTTGGAGCTTTCGGGTGAGGTGGTGCCGCCACCTGCCGCCCTAGCCGCCGGCAAAATGTTGCCCCCACCACCGTGAGGGGGGAGGAGAAGTTTGCCGGTGGAGGCGCCGCCAGTAGCCACCGGGAAAGCCCCCGTGAAAGCTCGGCTGGATTCCAGGCGATTTGGAGAAGAAATACAGCAACCGTTCGATGGCGTCAAGATCCGTGCCATGCAAAAATAATAATCATGGAATTATTTTAATTACATGAATAGTGTATTTCCTGTCTCCTAAAATCCGACTTTTCCATATCAATATTTTGGGCACTTACATCCTTTTGCATAACATGTACTCAACATGCAAAGTGTAGGTCTTGAAGTTACCTTTAATTTGATATGTTACACAAAATTTTTGGTTAAGTCTACTGCCCTATAGAGCCATTTTCCTAGGGCTGGTCCTAGGGTAGGTCAGAAACTAAAATGAGTGCCCTGCCCAAACCCTAGGTCCAAATGGACTGAAATTTTGGGCATGTGGCTTAATTAGTCATATCTAGGCCCTCCTTAAAAATGAGAATTTTGGGGGAACATAATTCTATAGTTTTAGTCAGAATTTGATAAATTAAATTTGTTGATTTTTGGAGCATATCAACTCCAAAATGCCCCAAATTTTGGTGGCCTGCCCTTACGAGTATATTAGACCTATGGTAGAAAAATTAGACAATTTAGCCCTCTGCATGTTGGGATATCTCACTTGCAAGGTCTGAAAAAGTGAATGGTCTTGGGCTGCAAATAACAAAAATGCAGAAATTGGAAGAGATGCCCAAGCCCATCCAGAGGCCCAAATGACTTGGGATTTTGGGAACTAACTGGTTTATGGCATAAGTAGGCCCTGCGCAAAAATGGGATTAATTGGAATTAAAATTAATGGACAATTACTAAAATACCCCTAGTCTTGTTTAGGTGATTCTTGGAGTAGTTCAACTCCAAAAGGCCCCAATTTTTGGTGGCATGTCCATGAGGACATTATTAAGGCATGGTTAAATTTTCAGGCCATATGGACCACAGCAAGTTAGGGAAACCCCATGCATGTGTTGGCTTGTAAAGGGTTTGGTGTGCTTATAGCCAAAAAAAGAGAAGAAAAAAAATGAAATAATGAATGCACAACCCTTTTGGACCACAGACTTAGTATTACCTTAAGTACCCTCCCCTCTTTGGGGAAGATGGATGAATTAGGGTTGACTTACCCTTGGACCCAAGTTCACACCCTAAGGAAGGACCTTTTGGGGGTTGTGAAGGACATAGGGGCAAATGCCCTTGTATGGCCTTGTAATTCAGTAGAGAGTTAGCTTATATATATTGAAGCCTCTGGTTGAAATGTTAGGGAATTTTGAAGTAGTTAAGTACCTCAAAAGTCAACCCTAGTTTTAGGGAAGAAGCACTACTACGTCAAAAGAAGTAACTTAACATCCTCTAAAAGTTGTGAAGATGGGGTAGAATAAATCTTAGGGTCAATTGAACCCTAGATAGTTTTAGTGGAATTTTATAGATTATATTCATGGTAGTTACTTTGTTAAATATCAAAGTGTCCAATTTAGTTTTTGATTTAATTTGATCATTTGATATAAATGGAATCTAGTAAACTTTGGTCAGTAGAGGTTTTTGACCTAAATAAAGGTCTCTGAATTTTATTATAATATTTAAAGGATTTTATATGTTGCTTCCTTCATAAATTTTGTAAAGGCCATACTTGGTAAATAAATCATTTAAAGAATAATTCAACTTGTAAAAATGTGAATGTTGGCCACTGGTGATTTTTAGGATGATATCTACTGTTAGGAATTTAATTAGGAATTTTTGAAGTATATTCATAGTACTTGATTCACAATTATGCCCTTTGTAGATTTTTGTATTGAATTTATTTAGAATTAAATATTCTGTGAAAAATCATGAAAATTGGCCACTAATAATTTTAGGAATTTAGTAGTGTAATATATTTAATTCAAATTATTTGGATGATAATATCAAGTAGTTAGTTTACAAATCTTGAAATATGGGGATTACTGCTAAAATAATTTTAGGACCCTTAAATGTTTGTAGAAAATGTCAAATTTGAAAATTGTCACTTATTAGACATATGGAATATTATCATGAATTTATGAAACATTAATCATGTCTAAAATATATACTTCATGATCAACTTGACAATATTTGCTCTTTTAAGAAATTATTTAAATAGAAGATTAATTGAGGAAAATATAATATTCTGGAATTAAATCATTTATGTCATGATATGACTCCAGTAATAACCTAGGTCATTCGGATGAAAACTTGAAGGACATCCTATCATGAACATCGATTAGTATAGATTGGTCTGCAAATAGTAATTTGGGTTAAAGTTGTATTAGGATAAGAGTTAGAATAGTGTAGAGTTAGTCGTGTTGAATTGTTTGAATGAAGGTAGATGAGTCACCGTAGAAAGTTCTAAGGAGTGGTGGGAATCGAGTTGATGTGTGTTAGAAGGTACGTGAGTTCGACGAAAGATCGTCGTTCCCGCGAGAGTGAAAGGTCTAAACTATCCTAGGATTAGCCTATCGCATTATGAGTAGGTAATGGGTAAGGGAATCAACCAATAATAATAATAATAAGTACATTGTGAAAGGGAATGTTGGGTGTAATCCCAACATAGTTCCTAGTGCCCCTTGAGAGCCCATCACGGGGAATACCGGGGGCAGTCCTGGGTTAACGTAAACTGAAGTAACAAGCTGAAAAGAGTAACTTAGTAATTAGGGATTGCACATTTCACGAACACAGATAGCACAGGAGGATGAATTGGAAGCTTCGACTTGGATGTTTAGAGACGGACGGGATGGTCCGTGGAGCTTTTCATCGGTTGATATTTGTGACGGACGGGATGGTCCAGGTAGCATTTGCACGGTACTGATACGATAAACTTGCATGTGCATGAAAGGAAAGAAAATTAAGGTGGTGGGTCTTCGGTATGGGTTAGTCGATGCACCGACGCCAATACGATGACTCGGCAAGTGTGTTTTGACACTTCGCCAAACTTAAGTCCGGCGGTCCAGTCGGCAAGAGTACGCGGTAGTCCACTTAGTGCACCAAGCGTTGAGGCGTATGATAGGTCAGACCGGTAGTGCTATTACTGGTTTTGAGGTGGGCGAGGCCCAACCCACCGCTTCCGTCTGCCACTACGGAGGTATCCTGTGAGGTAACGACTCCGAAAGGGGGAACTAAAGTTCTGTGTGCACAGAGTCGTGTGTGTGTGTTGCACTTGCATGTTCCATCATACCCACTTGCATGTCATAGCATAATCGATTCATTTAACCCTGACACCTATTGTATAAGTGGTATGGGATGCTTATACAATAGTCCCTGCAAAATGACCACTTGGTCTATAAGCTTGTGTGGGCAAGTTTATAAATTAAGGTTATTTCAATATATATATACTGCTTGTGATAACCGACACCCCAACGTATAAAGTGTATGAGACATTTTATATGATGGGAGCCTTGTGGAAGATCCCTTGGCTTATGTGTACTCACATAAGTGAAGGTTAAATTCCTTTCTTACTTTACCTATTACAACATGATTATAAATTGCTAGCTAGGTCCCCCTGTCACCTGTTTTTGATTACTTTCCACTTTCACATCCTTTCCTTTCTTCCTCCCTGCTCGGTGCCTACGAGCATGGGGGAAGGGGTGGGGGATGATAGGGCTTAGTATTTTAGACTAACGGTTTTCGAACCACATCATATTAGGGGATCGTGGAGCCGAGTATGGAGGAGCAGCCGAGGAGACCGGTGCGATTGGAGACAGGGCAGTCTAGCTCATGAGTGCAGCCAGCTGGCACCGTGAGTTCCGACTTCTACTAGTTGTTTTATTTTGCTTCCGTATGAGAGATTTGTAGTAAGGATATTGATGTACCGGGCTTAAGCCGTTTATTTCTGTACTCTTTTACTATTCAGTGGACACTCCCTTCGTGGAGTTTATTTAAATATATATGTGATTAGCTGTGGACTTATCTTCTCTTGCACTACTACTTTTTGCTACAGTTGCGATCGATTTGGCCAGTAGTATCGGCGTCTTGTAGTGACGACCTTCCCGGGTGCCAAGGTCTCACCGCAAGACGGCGGTTCTGGGCCTAAGACCCCGTGGTTTTAGATTAAAAAAGGGGGTCTTACAAGTGGTATCAGAGCCAACCTCGATCAAAACGTAACAGTCCACAACCCCTGGGTCACCCCCGCGCAAGTTAAGTTTGGGGACAAACTAAGCAGCGGAAGCAGTGGTGTGCACATGTGTGTATCACATATATAATTGTCCATTTTAGTTAAGGTTGGAAAATTTCTGACGATAAATTTTGTGGCGCAGCCTCCAGCACTGCCTACACAGATTCCGGAAGTTGCACCACCACCGCCGGTTCCCACTCCATTCCTACAGTTTGACATGGGACAGACTCCGATGGCTATCCTGGAATCCTTCAGGAACCAACAGGCCCCGGCTCCGCAGCCTATTCCGGGAGCCAACTCGCTCAGTATCTTTCGAGGACTCTCTCCCCCGTCCTACTTGGGGACAGAGTCGGTAGGTCGGATAGAGGAATGGATAGACATCATGGAGGAGATGCTGACAGGGATACGGAGCCCTTGGGAGGAAAGGGTACCACTGGTTGTTTCCTACTTGGAGTCCCAGCCAAGCGGTGGTGGAAGACAGTTCTGGAGACTACCTTTGCTGATAGGGAGGCTGCCAAGGTGACGTGGGGAGGAGTTCAGGCCGATGCTGTTGGAGCACTTTGTTCAGCAGTCGGCACGAGATGAGCTGGAGGACCGCTTCTTGCAGTTGAAGCAAGGTTCTAGGACCGTGGTGGAGTATCATCGAGAGTTCAACCATCTGGCCCGTTTTGCAGACTCTTACCGGCTAGATGAGGCAGCGTACACCAAGAGGTTCTATAAAGGTTTACGGGAAGACATGAGGGATGCCCTTCTTTTCATTTCGGACGGGCCTATCAATCGTATTCTGGAGATGGAAAAAAGGTTAGAGACAGATTGGCTCACCACCAGAGGCCGGATGTGGCCAATGGAGGATCAGAGCCGGGGAGCCCGGAACGATCAGCGGCGAGGTCGTGCTCAAGTGGTACAAAAGGTGGAGGATCAGCCTCGATAGGAGGTGAGGCAGGAGCCGAGGGAGCAGGTGACGCAGGCCCCTCAGCCTATTCAGATGAGAGATGTGCAGAGATCGGGAGGTGGGGCTTACACTCCGACGGAATGTTACCACTGCCATCAGGTGGGGCACATCAAGAGAAACTGTCCCGTGAGAGGGATGCCTCCACCAGCACCGCAGATTGCCCCACCGACTCAGCATTATGGAGGCCGAGGACGTGGCCAAGGACGCAGATATCAGGGTAGAGACCGCAGCCGGAAGGACATCAGATTTATGCGCTAGACCTGCCTCAACCCAGGAACCCGGAGCAAGTGATTACAGGTACAACCAAAAAGTTTTCTTTTTTACTTAAGTTCTTTCCTTCCTAGAAAAGTAGTTTCATGAACTTGAATTATTAAGACTATGCAGGAAAACCAGAAATAGAACTCTAAGTAAATTTACAATCTTAGGCATCGTCTTCATTTGCGGCAAGCCCGCACACACTCTCTTCGAAACGGGTGCTTCACACTCGTTTGTGTCGGAGACCATTATCCAAGGGTTGGGAGGCATGGAGAGGATCACAGGCAAGCCGTTACGGATACGGCTACCCGACGGGTCGGAGATGTTCGCGTCATCCCATTGCAATCTGGAGGCATGGATATGCGGAAAACACTTCGAAGCTCCAATGACAATTCTGTTGCTGCCTGATTTTTATCTAATTCTGGGTATGACATGGCTCCAATGTAACCATGCCTAGATTGACTGCTTGGCCAAGAGGATTACCCTGAGATACGGGGACTCGTTCATCGTGATGGAAGGTATTAGACCTGCCTCCCATATATTCTTATCGTCTATTCAGGCCGTCAAGGCCCACTTGCAGGGCGACGAGATTTATGAGATTCTCTTCGAGATGGTGGAGGTCAAGGGATCTGTATCCGACATTCCCGTGGTGCGGGATTTTGCGGACGTCTTCCCGGATAAACTACCAGGGCTACCCCCGCAGAGAGAGCAGGATTTCCAGATAGTGCTTATTCCAGGGGCCAAGCCGGTATCCAGAGCTCCATACCGCATGGCCCCAAGGGAGCTGACAAAGTTCCAGAGTCAGCTGCAGTAGTTGGTGGAAGCCGGGTTTGTCCGACCGAGCTCTTCGCCATAGGGAGCCCCAGTGTTGTTTGTCAAGAAGAAAGACAGAACACTCAGTTTGTGTATCGATTACCGGGCATTGAACCGGCTAACAGTCAGGAATACCTATCCTCTGCCAAGGATAGACGAGCTGTTCGACCAGTTGGAGGGAGCCCACTTCTTCTCGAAGTTGGACTTGCGATCGGGCTATTATCAGTTGAGGATCCGAGAGGAGGATATACATAAGACTGCTTTTAACAGCAAGTATGGACTCTACGAGTTTACCGTGATGCCCTTCGGGCTCACGAATGTGCCGTCAGCATTCATGACTCTAATGAACCGGGTCTTCAAGACATATCTAGATGTATTTGTCATCATTTTCATCGATGACATCCTCATTTACTCGAGGACCGAGGAGGAGCACACGAGGCATCTGACGCTGACCTTGGAGAAGCTACGAGAACATCAGTTATATGTTAAATTCAGCAAATGCCAGTTCTGGATGAAGGAGGTGGCCTTCCTTGGACACGTTATTAGTGGAGCAGGGTTGGCAGTAGATCCGGCCAAGATTCAGGCAGTCTGAGATTGGCCACAGTTGAAGACAGCTGCAGACATACGGAGCTTCCTAGGACTTGCCGACTACTACCGGAAGTTCGTAGAGGGTTTTTCTAGACTTGCCCTCCCACTTACCTCTCTGACAAGGAAGGATGTACCGTTTGTTTGGACACCACATTGCGAGTCGGCATTCCAAGAGCTGAAAATTCAACTCACTTCGGCTCCGATACTTGCCCTCCCCTCGGTGAGAGAAGGATTTCAGGTTTATGTGGATGCCTCCTACCAGGGCATGGGAGCAGTTTTGATGCAAAAGGGATATGTGATCGCTTATACCTCCCTCCAGTTGAAGAATCACGAGCAGAACTACCTAGTTCACGACTTGGAGATGGGAGCGGTTATATTTGCATTGAAGGTCTGGCGGCACTACCTCTATGGTGTCCACTGTGATATATTTTCAGATCATAAAAATCTGAAATATGTGGATACACAGAAGGAACTGAATATCCGGCAACGCAGATGGGTGGAGTTTCTAGCGGACTATCAGTACGAGATGCACTACCATCCGGGTAAGGCAAATATGGTGGCCGATACACTGAGCCAGAGAGCTTCCACTTCTGGAGCAGGGCCCCAGCTTATTTCCATGGAGCTACTACGGAGTTTTGAAGAGATGCATATCACTCTGGTATCATCTGATGACCCTGAGCGGTACAAGGAGTACCTGGCCGCTACGAGCACCACCTATGATATACATGATAGAGTCAGAGATTGGCAGAGGCGGGATGCCAAACTAGAGCCGATTTTTCGGGCCTTGGAGGCAGGCTCAGCTGGAGACTACACGATACGAGATGATCTGATATGTTTCAGAGGTCGGACTTACATGCCGGATGGAGGCCAGATTCGGGAGGACATCATGGTCGAGGCTCATCATAGCAGATATTCTATACATCCCGGGATCACTAAGATGATGGCGGATTTGAAGAATACTCTATACTGGCCGGGCATGAGGAAGGACATTGCCTACTTCGTGACCCACTGTGAGGCGTGCCAGTTAGTGAAGGCAGTGTGCAGATAACCCGCTGGTTTATTGCAGCCACTCCCGGTGCCGAAGTGGAAATTTGAGGATATCGCGATGGACTTCATCCATGGCCTCCCTCGATCACGAGAGGAAAATGATTCTATCTGGGTAATCGTTGACCGACTAACGAAGGTGGCTATGTTCATCCCGATCAGGAAGGAGGATGCTATCGGAGTACTGGCACTGAGGTTCATAGAGCAGTTTGTGCGATATCATGGGGTGCCCAAGATGATCGTGTCGGATGGAGATGGACGATTCATGTCCAAGGAATGGAGGACAGTACAGACATACTTGGGTACTCGACTGGCTTTTAGTATGGCCTTCCACCCCCAGACAGATGGGCAAATAGAGCTCACCAACCGGACACTGGAGGACCTCCTAAGACTGTATATTGTGGACCATGGAGAGCCCTGGGAGAGGATGTTGCCCCTGGTTGAGTTTTCGTACAATAACAGTCATCAGTCTAGTATGCGGATGGCTCCGTATGAGGCATTGTATGGGCGGAAGTGTAGGACTCCATTGTCTTGGATACAAGACAAGGATCCGGAGACTGTGGGCGCAGACTTTATCGAGGATACTGAGGCACCGGTACAGCTGATACAGGATAGAATGCTGGAGGCGCAGAGCAGGCATGCGAAATATTTTATGATGCTCGACATCGTCTAGTGGAGTTTCAGGTAGGGGATCGGGTGTTCTTGAAGATCCAGCCGATGAATGGGTTTCACGAGTACGTGGTCGGCGGAAGAAGCTTAGCCCGAGATACATGGGGCTGTTCAAGATCCTGGAGCGGATCGGTCCCCTAGCTTACCGACTGGAGCTGTCACCGTAGCTGGCCGGCTTGCATGACGTCTTTCACGTGTCTTCACTCAGGAGGGCTCTACTACGCCCGGAGTTGCAGATTACGGCCACTGATGGGCCGGTAGCTTCGGATCGATCTGTACATTTGGAGCCGATACGGATTGACGACCAGGGGATACGAGTCTTGCGCCACAAAAGGATCCCGCTAGTCAAGGACCTGTGGAGGAACCACAGACGAGAGGAGCATACTTGGGAACCTCAGGACCTGATGCAGGAAAGATATCCGGAGTTGTTCAGTCAGGTATACCTCACAACCTCTCAACATGTTCAATTTACTTTCCTGTTTTTTTTAAAACTAGTAGGGCTGCTCTAGGAAGAGTAGAGGCTAATCTTTTGTTTATTGGGATCTTGGCTTTGCCAATTGGGAGAATTGGTCATATATTTAGGTTTTTCCTTTAAACCCCACTTAGCAACCATGGAGTCGAGATGTAATATATCACTTCTTATGGGATGTTACAAGTTTCCTCTTTCTTCAATAGAAATTCCCGTAGGCTTAGCCTTGATTTTGGGGATGAAATCTTTATTTTGTTTATTGGGATTTGTAACATTCCATTTCCAACTAGACCCCTAAGAGTGGTTTTGTCCATGACTAGGTCATGACAAAATCCTAGGAAGCCCAAGAAGACCAAGAAAAAACCTCAGAATGTGGGTGAGACCACTATGGTCTACAAATAGTAAATTCCTGAACCTTAGTTTAAGAAAACCATGGGGTTTCACAAAGACTTCAAGACCCCACCATGGTCTCATCAACCCATTGTAAGATCCATTAGAGCACTAGGACCCATTGAGGTCCACTCAAGAGGCTAAGTTGACCAAAGTCAACTCTAACACAAAATGGGTCAACCTAACCTACATTGGGTCAAACTGACCTGCACAACGGCTAATTGAAGTTCCCTTAGCCAATTGGACCCCACACATACCTTCATAACCCTAGTGAGAGGGCAATGGGTCACCAAGGACCCATTGGGGCCAACCAAAAAGGCTAAGTTGACCAAAGTCAACTCTAGCCCTAAAGTGGTCAAGTGCCCTGCCAAAGGGTCAAGTGACCTCCAAAGGTCCAAGAAAACTCTACCTAGGCCTTAGGGGAGGCCAATGGGTCAGCAAGGACTCATTTGGGCCAACCTCAAAGACCAAATTGACCTAAGTCAACCCTAGTCTAGGTTTGGGTCAAGCTAGCCCAAATGGGCTAACTCAAGCTCAAGCCCAACTCACTTGGGCTAACCATGTTTTGGTGGATGAAATAAACATTTGGGCTGCCAATAGACTAGAAGATTGACTAGCCAACTTAGTGACTAGGAGAGAGAGAGAGAGAGAATCACAAAAATTAAAGAATAATTAGGAGAGAGAAAGGGGTATATTTAAGGGTGTTTAGTGGAATGAGACACTTGGACCCATGCCATCAGCCCCCACTTGGGCTGGCCGACCCCTGGAATCATAGAGAAGGAGGTGGATGGAGTGGGGCCCACCCATGCATGCATGGTGACAAGAGCAAGACAAAACCGCCACCTTGCACATAGGAATTATCCCCCCTATACTTCATCTCCCCACTTTTTCCCCCTCACTTCATCACCCTCAGGACAAGTAGAGCAGCAGAGAGACTGAGAGAGAGAAACCGAGCCTTGGGTTGAACCCAAGCTGGAGCCGTGAAACCAAGGATCAGCGCCGCCGCTGCCGCAATGGTTCCCCGCCGCTCCTCACGTCGCAAGGCCGCCGGGAAGGTCCTCCCTAACCTCTCTCTTCATGCATAGATCTTAGGAATGTTTAGTGCAGGGTTCGAGTTCGAATGAGCCCGAGCCCAGTTCTTCGTTTTCCCCATTAATGGCGGTTTTGCAGTTTTTGGGTGAGGTGGCACCGCCACCTCCCGCCGCCCTAGCCACCGACAAAATGTTGCCCCCACCACCGTGAGGGGGGAGGCGAAGTTTGCCGGTGGAGGCACCGCCGGTAGCCGCGGGGAAAGCCCCCGTGAAAGCTCGGCTGTATTCCATGCGATTTGGAGAAGAAATACAGCAGCCGTCTGATGGCGTCAAGATCCGTGCCATGCAAAAATAATAATCCTGAAATTATTTTAATTACATGAATAGTGTATTTCCTGTCTCCTAAAATCTGACTTTTGCATGTCAATATGTAGGGCACTTACATCCTTTTTCATAAAATGTACTCAACATGAAAAATGTAGGTCTTGAAGTTACCTTTAATTTGATATGTTACACAAAATTTGTGGTTAAGTCTAGTGCCCTATAGAGCCATTTTCCTAGGGCTGGTCCTAGGGTAGGTCAGAAACTAAAATGAGTGCCCTGCCCAAACCCTAGGTCCTAAAGGCTGAAATTTGGGCATGTGGCTTAATTAGTCATATCTAGGCCCTCCCCAAAAATGAGAATTTGTGGGGAAAATAATTCTATAGTTTTAGTCAGAATTTGATAAATTACATTTTGTTGATTTTTGGAGCATATCAACTCCAAAATGCCCCAAATTTTGGTGGCCTGCCCTTAGGAGTATATTAGACCTATGGTATAAAAATTAGACAATTTAGCCCTCTGCATGTTGAGACATCTCACTTGCAAGATCTGAAAAAGTGAATGGTCTTGGGCTGCAAATAACAAAAATGCAGAAATTGGAAGAGATGCCCAACCCATCCAGAGGCCCAAAAAACTTGGGATTTTGGGAAATAACTGGTTTATGACATAAGTAGGCCCTGCCCAAAAATGACATTAATTGGAATTAAAATTAGGGGAAAATTACTAAAATACCCCTAGGCTTGTTTAGGTGATTCTTGGAGTAGTTCAACTCCAAAAGGCCCCAATTTTTGGTGGCATGTCCAAGAGGACATTATTAAGGCATGGTTAAATTTTCATCCCATATGGACCAAATCAAGTTAGGGAAACCCCATGCATGTGTTGGCTTGTAGAGGGCTTGGTGTGCTTATAGCCAAAAAAAGAGAAGAAAAAATGAAATATTGAATGCACAGCCCTTTTGGACCACTGACATAGTATTACCTTAAGTACCCTCCCCGTTTTGGGTAAGATGGATGAATTAGTGTTGACTTACCCTTGGACCCAAGTTCACACCCTAAGGTAGGACCTTTAGGGGGTTGTGAAGGACATAGGGGCAACTGCCCTTGTATGGCCTTGTAATTCAGTAGAGAGTTTGCTTAGATATATTGAAGCCTCTGGTTGAAATGTTAGGGAATTTTCAAGTAGTTAAGTACCTCAAAAGTCAACCCTAGTTTTAGGGTAGAAGCACTACTAGGTCAAAAGAAGTAACTTAACATCCTCTAAAAGTTGTGAAGATGGGGTAGAATAAATCTTAGGGTGAGTTGAACCCCTAGATATTTTTAGTGGAATTTTATAGATTATATTCATGGTAGTTCCTTTGTTAAATATCAAAGTGTCCAATTTAGTTTTTGATTTAATTTGATCATTTGATCTAAATGAAATCTAGTAAACTTTGGTCAGTAGAGATTTTTGACCTAAATAAAGGTCTCTGAATTTTATTATAATATTTAAAGGATTTTATATGTTGCTTGCTTCATAAATGTTGTAAAGGCCATACTTGGTAAATAAATCATTTAAAGAATAATTCAACTTGTAAAAATGTGAATGTTGGCCACTGATGATTTTTAGGATGATATCTACTGTTAGGAATTTAATTAGGAATTTTTGAAGTATATTCATAGTACTTGATTCACAATTATGCCCTTTGTAGATTTTTGTATTGAATTTATTTAGAATTAAATATTCTGTGAAAAATCACGAAAATTGGCCACTGATAATTTTAGGACTGTAGTAGTGTAATATATTTAATTCAAATTATTTGGATGATAATATCAAGTAGTTGATTTACAAATCTTGAAATATGGGGATTACTGCTAAAATAATTTTAGGACCCTTAAATGTTTGTAGAAAATGTCAAATTTGGAAATTGTCACTTATTAGACATATGGAATATTATCATGAATTTATGAAACATTAATCATGTCTAAAATATATACTTCATGATCAACTTGATAATATTTGCTCTTTTAAGAAATTATTTAAATAGAAGATTAATTGAGGAAAATATAATATTCTAGAATTAAATCATTTATGTCATGATATGACTCCAGTAATAACCTAGGTCATTCGGATGAAAACTTGAAGGACATCCTATCATGAACATCGCTTAGTATAGATTGGTCTGCAAATAGTAATTTGGGTTAAAGTTGTATTAGGATAAGAGTTAGAATAGTGTATAGTTAGTCGTGTTGAATTGTTTGAATGAAGGTAGATGAGTCACCGTAGAAAGTTCTAAGGAGTGGTGGGAATCGAGTTGATGTGTGTTAGAAGGTACGTGAGTTCGACGAAAGATCGTCGTTCCCGCGAGAGTGAAAGGTCTAAACTATCCTAGGATTAGCCTATCACAATATGAGTAGGTAATGGGTAAGGGAATCAACCAATAATAATAATAATAAGTACATTGCGAAAGGGAATGCTGGGCGTAATCCCAACATAGTTCCTAGTGCCCCTTGAGAGCCCATCACGGGGAATACCGGGGGCAGTCCTGGGTTAAAGTAAATTGAAGTAACAAGCTGAAAAGAGTAACTTAGTAATTAGGGATTGCACATTTCACTAACACAGATAACACAGGAGGATGAATTGGAAGCTTCAACTTGGATGTTAAGAGACGGACGGGATGGTCCGTGGAGCTTTTCCGCGGTTGATATTTGTGACGGACGGGACAGTCCAGGGAGCATTGGCTCGGTACTGATACGATAAACTTGCATGTGCATGAAAGGAAAGAAAATTAAGGTGGTGGGTCTTCGGTATGGGTTAGTCGATGCACCGACGCCAATACGATGACTCGGCAAGTGTGTTTTGACACTTCGCCAAACTTAAGTCCGGCGGTCCAGTCGGCAAGAGTATGCGGTAGTCCGCTTAGTGCACCAAGCGTTGAGGCGTATGATAGGTCAGACCGGTAGTGCTCTTACTGGTTTTGAGGTGGGCGAGGCCCAACCCGCCGCTTCCGTCTGCCACTACGGAGGTATCCTGGGAGGTAACGACTCCGAAAGGGGGAACTAAAGGTCTGTGTGCACAGAGTCGGGTGTGTGTGTTGCACTTGCATGTTCCATCATACCCACTTGCATGTCATAGCATAATCGATTCATTTAACCCTGACACCTATTGTATAAGTGGTATGGGACGCTTATACAATAGTCCCTGCAAAATGACCACTTGGTCAATAAGCTTTTGTGGGCAAGTTTATAAATTAAGGTTATTTCAATATATATACTGCTTGTGATAACCGACACCCCAACGTATAAAGTGGTATGGGACATTTTATACGATGAGAGCCTTGTGGAAGATCCCTTGGCTTATGTGTACTCACATAAGTGAAGGTTAAATTCCTTTCTTACTTTACCTATTACAACATGATTATAAATTGCTAGCAAGGTCCCCCTGTCACCTGTTTTTGATTACTTTCCACTTTCACGTCCTTTCCTTTCTTACTCCCCGCTCGGTGCCTACGAGCATGGGGGAAGGGGTGGGGGATGATAGGGCTTAGTATTTTAGACTAACGGTTTTCGAACCACATCATATTAGGGGATCGTGGAGTCGAGTATGGAGGAGCAGCCCAGGAGACCGGTGTGATTGGAGACAGGGCAGTCTAGCTCAGGAGTGCGGCCAGCTGGGACCGTGAGTTCCGACTTCTACTAGTTGTTTTATTTTGATTCCGTATGAGAGATTTGTAGTAAGGATATTGATGTACCGGGCTTAAGCCCTTTATTTCTGTACTCTTTTACTATTCGGTGGACACTCCCTTCGTGGAGTTTATTTAAATATATGTGATTAGCTGTGGACTTATCTTCTCTTACACTACTACTTTTTGCTACAGTTGCGATCGATTTGGCCGGCAGTATCGGCGTCTTGTAGTGACGACCTTCCCGGGTGCCAAGGTCTCACCGCAAGGCGGCGGTTCTGGGCCTAAGACCCTGGGGTTTTAAATTGAAAAAAGGGGGTCTTACAAGTGGTATCAGAGCCAACCTCGATCAAAACGTAACAGTCCACAACCCCTGGGTCACCCCCGTGCGAGTTAAGTTTGGGGACAAACTAAGCAGTGGAAGCAGTGGTGTGCACATGTGGGGATCACATATATAATTGTCCATTTTAGTTAAGGTTGGAAAATTTCTGACGATAAATTTTGTGGCGCAGCCTCCAGCACTGCCTACACAGATTCCGAAAGTTGCACCACCGCCGCCGGTTCCCACTCCATTCCTACAGTTTGACATGGGACAGACTCCGATGGCTATCCTGGAAGCCTTCGGGAACCAACAGGCACCGGCTCCGCAGCCTATTCCGGGAGCCAACTGGCTCAGTATCTTTCGAGGACTCTCTCCCCCATCCTACTTGGGGACAGAGTCGGTAGGTCGGATAGAGGAATGGCTAGACATCATGGAGGAGATGCTGACAGGGATACGGAGCCCTTGGGAGGAAAGGGTACCACTGGTTGTTTCCTACTTGGAGTCCCATCCAAGCGGTGGTGGAAGACAGTTCTAGAGACTACCTTTGCTGATAGGGAGGCTGCCAAGGTGACGTTGGGAGGAGTTCAGGCCCATGTTGTTGGAGCACTTTGTTCAGCAGTCGGCATGAGATGAGCTGGAGGACCGCTTCTTGCAGTTGAAGCAAGGTTCTAGGACTGTGGTGGAGTACCATCGAGAGTTCAACCATCTGGCCCGTTTTGCAGACTCTTACCGGCTAGATGAGGCAGCGTACACCAAGAGGTTCTACAAAGGTTTACGGGAAGACATGAGGGATGCCCTTCTTTTCGTTTCGGACGGGCCTATCAATCGTATTCTGGAGAAGGAAAAAAGGTTAGAGATAGATTGGCTCACCACCAGAGGCCGGAAGTGGCCAATGGAGGATCAGAGCCGGGGAGCCCGGAACGATCAGCGGCGAGGTCGTGCTCCATAGGTACAAAAGGTGGAGGATCAGCCTCGATAGGAGGTGAGGCAGGAGCCGAGGGAGCAGGTGACGCTGGCCCCTCAGCATATTCAGATGAGAGATGTGCAGAGATCGGGAGGTGGGGCTTACACTCCGCCGGAATGTTACCACTGCCATCAGGTGGGGCACATCAAGAGAAACTGTCCCGTGAGAGGGATGCCTCCACCAGCATCGCAGATTGCCCCACCGACTCAGCATTATGGAGGCCGAGGACGTTGCCAAGGACGTAGATATCAGGGTAGAGAACGCAGCCGGAAGGACAGCAGATTTATGCTCTGGACCTGGCTCAACCCAGGAACCCGGAGCAATTGATTACAGGTACAACCAAAAAGTTTTCTTTTTTATTTAAGTTCTTTCCCTCCTAGAAAAGTAGTTTCATGAACTTGAATTATTAAGACTGTTAAATTTCAACAAACCGCAGACGCCCCCTTGGATACCCTGTTGAACACTCAACAAACCGAAGGAGGATACGCCCACTTATAATGTTGAAAGTTTTCCCTGATCGTGGAGTTAGCAGGGGTTATCTCAACAAAGCAGTAACAACCAGCAACACATGCAGCACAAGCTTCTTTATTGATCAAGAGCAAACTTCTTTACAAGGCGAGACATACATGGCGAGACATGCTTCACCAAAACCCAACACCGGGAGAGCAGAGACAGTTACAAAGACAAGAACAAAACACAAGCCGCGCGGACTCAACCACCAAGCCGCCGACCTACTGTTGTGGAGTCCGCTCAGTCCGCCAGGTTGCCAGACCGCAACCCAAGCCGTGCGGACTCACCCTTATTCCAATGCTTAGCTCTTCACCGCCGATCTGCAGGCCGCCTGACCGCGAGGTCGCCTTACCGCCAGACCGCACAAGCTGCGTCACCGAATGGAACATTCCGCCTGAAGCAGGCGACTTCCTGAACCCCGAACCAAGTTGCCAAAGAGAAGACCGCCTGGTCGCTATCCGCGACCTGCTGTTTACCGCCTGTTGCTTAATCGCAGAGTCCGCACTGTCCCTGACCGCAATCAGAGCCAAGTCCTGGCTTTCCAGAGCCATCCGCACAACCTGCACAGCACAACCGGGTCAACTCTCTATCCGCGCGGACACCAAAGTCCAGACCGCAGCAACTTACGCGAGCTCAATTACTGTTCACTTACTTCGGTCCAGGTTCCTTACTCCTGATGTGACATGGGTCCTATTTATAGGCACAATGATGAGTATGGTCACCGCCCTAGCCGATAGGATCACCGCCACATCCCGCAGCTAGAACAAGTGTGTCCTCCAGCCCGCGGACACACATTTCAGTTCGCCGCTCCTGTGCAGATAGCCAGTCCGCCCCAGCTTCTCCAACGCCGGACTCCAATATCCAGCCCGCCTTACCGCCAGAGACCAAGCCAGGACCACCACAGCCGGACTCCATAACAGCTGTGTCCGCCATTCTGCGGACAAGGCATCAGCCCACAAAACCCGAGCCCGCAGCCTCGCCATCAAGGCACCTGCCGGACTCAGCGGACACCCGGCTTCCGTCCGCATATCCCAAGTCCATTGCCTCATTGCCAAGGCACCTCCGGACTTAGCGGACACGCCAATCCAGTCTGCTAACAGTAGACTCCAGTTCGCAACTCCTGAGTCCATAACCTCATCACAAGGCTAAACTGGACTCAGCGGAATCTGGCTCCAGTCTGCACGCTCCTGCACAAGCAATTCTCCAGTCCGCATTTCCCCAAGCTAGCAAAACAAGGCAACAACACTTCTACTACGCTTGGCGGACTGAGAAACCAGCCCGCGCTCCACTGCGCATGTTGGGTACATTGGTCAAATGTACCTGATTTGAAGAAGCCTCACCCAACTCAATGATATACATCATAATGTATTTGATGTATGTTGAGTTTGTTTGTGCAGGTTAAGTAATCACTAGATTGAAACAAAAAGTTTCAAAGTCCATGTGTCGACACCCAGATGGAAAGTGTCGACACTTAAGAAGGCTTGTGTCGACACCCAGACAAGCAGTGTCGACACTTGGAGTCATTGTGTCGACACCTGGGATGCAGAGTCGACACCAGACAGAAAGTGTCGACACTTGGAGCTGTGTCGACACTCAGTGAAGAAAAGTGCAGACAGAAAGTGTCGATACAAGGAGCTGTGTCAACACCCAGTGAAGCTGTGTCTACACCAGAATGTGTCGACACTTGGAGCTGTGTCGACACTCAGCAAAAGTCTGCAGAGACTAAGTTAAAGTGTCGACACTCAGAACAATGTGTCGACACTCAATAGAAGAGTCAACACTTGAAGTATGTGTCGACACCCAACACAATGTGTCGACACACAACCAGAAGAGTCAACACATGAAGTAAGTGTCGACACCCAGCACAATGTGTCGACACTCAGCTAAAGACTCTACACTTGAAGAAAGTGTCGACACAAGGAGCTGTGTCGACACTTAGCAAAGATCAGAAAGATCAACAAAATTATTCTAAGTACAAGTGTCGACACTAAGGGAATGTATCGACACTCAGCTGAAGTCTCAACAAGAAGAAGGTGTGTCGACACAAGGAGCTGTGTCGACACTCAGCAAGAATCAACATAGAAGACTATGTGTCGACACCAAGAAGTAGTGTCGACACTTGACAGATTCAACACAAGAAGATGTGTCGACACAAAGGTGATGTGTCGACACTTAGAAGAATTCAGTAAAAGGCAGAAGATCAAGTATTTGTGTCGACACTCAATTTTAGTGTCGACACCTGAAGAAGAATCTGTGTCGAGACATACAAGGAGTTGTGTCGACACCATGTAGACTTGTGTCGACACTTATACAACATGTGTCGACACTTAGTCTATAAGTGTCGACACTTAAAGACAGAAAGTCTCGACACTTTCAGACAGTTAGAGATTTTCAAGAAATGACTGGATGACTTGACAGCTGCCATTTCAGCCGGTCTACAGCACCTATCAGAGATATCAGAAGTCAGTTATGGACCGGACCAGCCGGTTACCATGAAGAAGGCCTATAAATAGGCACCTACAGTTTACAGAAACAGTTGTTAGAGTTGTTGAGGTTGATCACATTGTTGAAGAACAAGTTAATAAAGTAGTACATAGAGTATCAACACAAGAAGATCTTGCAGTCCAAGTACAGATCTAAGAAGTTGGAGAGAGAGGGCTCCATCCAAGAAATCAGCCTCTGGAACTAGGTTGAGAAGAAGGATTCAGATTCATTCTGGATCTCAAGTGGCAGAGGTCAAGGAACTACTGTAGGAGGATTCAGTCTTATTCAGTTCTACTCAAGAAGCTTTGAAGAAAGCTAAGTCAGATTGAATCCAGCTGAGTTCTTCCAAGAACTCATCAAGAAACTCTTAACTCCCCTCTTTTATTTCTGAGTTGTTGAGTTAATATTTGTAATACATTTTTATCTTGTAGGATCCTTTGGATATGAGTGAATTGTAAGCCTATAATTATAAAGGCTGAGGGTAGGGCTTGAGAGCCTGAGTGTAGGAGATTGAGATCTCTGAGTGTAGGCCTTGTTGGCTGAGTGTAGGCCTTGGTTGGACGAGTGTAGGCCTTGGTTGGCTGAGTGTAGGCCTTGATTGGCTGAGTGTAGGCTTTGGGATCAAGCTGAGTTGTAAGGCTTTGGGCCTGAGGTTTAGGAACCAATTTGGGTTCTGAGACAGTGGAGGAGTTTCGCCGAATCTAGTACACTGCTAGATAGGCGAAGGGAGAAAGTGGATGTACCCATATCTTGGGGAACCACTATAAACCACTGTGTATGCTATGCTGTGCTGTGATTGTTGCTGTGTGCTGTGTGTTTGCTGTGATAAAATAGTTAGTATTCTGTGATATAACTGATTGTTGCCATTAAAGTTTAAAAAGGATTAGGTCACCTATTCACCCCCCCTCTAGGTGTTTAGGTACCATATCTTTCAAGTGGTATCAAAGCGAGGTTCCTCAAAAAGGACTAACAGTCTGAGGAGATCCTGTTTGGCAGATTCAGTGTAAGGCAAAACACAGATTCAAGAAATTCAAGAAAATCAAGAAACATGGGTTCCTCTGAGAATCACAAGGAATTGGGTTCCATGAAATTACCCATATGCAGGAAAGAGATCTTTGGGATCTGGAAGGAAAGGGTAAGGCTGTTTATGGAGGCCTCAGACCCTAGAATCTACATCACAGTAAAGGAAGGGCCTTATGTGCCCATGAAGATTTCAGTTTTAGATGCAAATCAGAGAACTCCAAAGGATTTCTCTGAGATGACTAAGGATGAGATTGTCCTAGCCACAATGGACAAGAGGGCACAAAACATTATAGTGAGTGCCATAAATGATGCAACATTTCAGAATCTTATATACTGTAAGACAGCCAAGGAGATGTGGGACACTCTTATAGTGTATATGGAAGGATCTGAAGAAGTAAGACAAGATAGAAAATCCTTGCTAAATCAGGAGTATGAGAGTTTTAGACAAGGTAAAGGTGATAGCATAACTGAGTGCTACAAGAAGTTCTACAGAATAGTTAATGAACTCATGTCTTATGGAAGAGAGTTCAGTAACTATGAACTAAATGACAAGTTCCTAAGGTCCCTAACCAAAGATTGGGACACAAAGATCTGTGCCATTAGAGAAATGGCTAAGTTGGGGGAAATTCCTCCTCCTACACTGTTTGGCAAGTTGTTGTCATATGAAATGCAATTGACAGTGAGGAAGGAGAAGGAGAAATCAACAAGGACTGAGCACAAGGAAAGAACTGTAGCTTTCAAGACAGAAGTTCCCATAAAGTGCAGGAATAAGTCATCAACTCCACCTCCAGAGGTAGTTGAATCAGAATCAGATGAGTTAGTCAGCACAAAGACTGAGAGCAGTGAAAGTGATGAAGACTTTGCTGCCTTCACTAGACACTTTCAGAAATTCTTGAAGAAGAAATAGTGGAGGTCAAGACCTACTTCTTCAAAGGGAAAGGAAGTCTTTTATCAGGAGAAAAAGCCTTCAAAGAAAGACAGGAAGAGGACAAAGTCAAGCAAGGCAACTGGATCTAAGATAGTGTGCTATTGCTGCAATAGACAGGGGCATGTTATTGCAGATTGTCCAGAGAAGAGAAAGGAATCTAGTGACAGGAAAAAGACTCACTTCAAAGGCAAGAAAGAGAAGTCTTTTGTAGCCAAGAAAGAGAAGACTCTATCAGATATCTCTTCTTCAGAAACTGAGTCTGAGGCTGAAGCCTACATAGGGCTGTTTGCTGAAGAAGAAGAGGAAGAATTCATGCAGATTATGGAGTCTATTTATGAACAAGAAGACAGTCAATGCCAAGGGCTAATGGCTTTGAAAGAGAGTGCCAAAATCCTGGAGCAGCCAGGACCCAGTCTGATACAAAGTTCAAGTTTAAATTCAGTTTCTTGTTCTAGTTCAGAATCAGATTCATCATCATCAAGTGATGAGAATGTATCTGAGTCTGAGGATGATATTCATCAGCTTATAGATGAATATAAGGTACTATTGCAAGCTTACAAGAAAAGCAAGTCCCTAGCCAAAAGTCAGGCAAAGGAAATTGTTGATCTTAAAGCTGGTGCAACAGATTTTGAGAAGCAGTTTGATCAAAAGCTTAATGAGATAGCTAGGCTGAAACACATAACAGTGATTCAGATGGGTACTATATCATTTAAGAATGATCAAATTAAGAGTCTGGAGATCAATCTTCAGAAGGAGAAGGACTTAGTTGCTAGGTTTTCTAAACCTAAATCAGTGTTACCTTTAATTGATGATTTTGTTCATCATAAAGGCAAGGCTGGACTGGGCTTTACTAGACCTGCAGGGACTGAGCAGTCCAAGTCTAAGTCCAAGGGCAAAGCCCCAACATTCAACAAGCCTGCTGTAGATAAGACATCCAAGGCTGTACCTAAGCAAAGGTACAATAAGTTTGAATGTTGGTGCTGTGGCAAAGTTGGCCATTTTGCAGTGGACTGTTGGCACAATGCTAGTGCCAAAGTGAGTAGTAAGCTACCTGGTGGAAAGCCAGTAGGTAGTTTTGTCAAGTTGCAGACTAACAAGTACCAAGGACCCAAGAATTCTTTGGGTTCTAAGGTTCATTAATCTGTTTTGCAGGTGAATCCAAGTGGCCATACCCCAACATGGTACTTGGACAGTGGATGTTCCAGACATATGACTGGAACAAGAGGATTACTAAAGTACTACATTCCAGTAAAAGATGGTCCAAAAGTAACCTTTGGTGGTTCTGAAAAAGGAATCATCAAAGGATTTGGTAACATTTCTACAAACTTAGTTACCATTACTCAAGTGGCTTATGTTAAAGGGTTGAAACACAACCTAATAAGTATAAGTCAATTAAGTGATGTGGGGTATGACATCTCATTTGTCAAAAATGGTTGTCATATCAAGAGGTCAAGTGATCAAGAGATCATTTTGACAGGTTATAGGAAGAGGAATGTCTACTGCCTAGACATTATGGTTGAGAACAATGGTTCTCCAGTTTGTCTTGTAGCTGATGAGACAGTCTCTCATTGTGTCAAATTGCACAAGAGGCTTGCCCATCTTAACTACAAGACTATTAGCAAACTCTTTAGCAAAGAGTTAGTGAGGAATGGTCCTCAAGTTAAGTAAGTTAAAGATGGTATTTGCTCAGCTTGTCAAAAGGGCAAGCAGACTAAATCCACCTTTAGAAGCATAGAAAACAAAGATGCTGTGAGGTGTTTATACCTCTTGCATATGGATCTCTTTGGTCCAATGCCAGTTCACAGCTTAGGTAGGAAGGTCTATACCTTTGTAGTTGTAGATGACTACTCAAGGTTTTCCTGGGTGTTCTTCTTAAGACAGAAATCTGAAACACCTAGTGTCTTCTATAACTTTGTCAAGCAAATTCAGAATGAACTAAATAGTACAGTGGTCAAAATTAGAAGTGACCATGGTACTGAATTTCAGTCTGATAGCATGACAAAACTGTGTGAAGACTTTGGGATATTTCAAGAATTCTCTTCACCTAGAACACCTCAGCAAAATGGCATTGCTGAGAGGAAGAATAGAACCTTGATATAGGCTGGTAGGACCCTACTAAGTGATACATCACTGCCAGAATATTTCTGGGCTGAAGCAGTTAGTACTGCATGCCATGTTATAAATAGGGCTACCATCACTAAAAGGCTAAACAAGACCCCCTATGAAGTTGTGAAAGGCAAGAAACCAAACCTATCCTATTTTAGGATCTTTGTATGTAAATGCTTCATACTTAACAATGAGAAGTCTTACTTAACTAAGTTTGCTGCCAAGTCCCAAGATGGAATTTTTGTTGGGTACAGCAATAATAGTAAGGCTTATAGAGTCTACAACTTGACTACATAAGTTGTAGAAGAATCAGTGCATGTAGTTTTTGATGAGACTAAACTTATTAATAATGAGTTGTCTAGCAGTGTATGCAGCCCCACAGGTTTGACAAAGAAAATGGACAAGCTTACTATAGAAGAAGTGCCTGCTGCAAGACAGCAAGTAGAAGACAGTAGCTGTTGTCTAGGGGGAGAACTACATGTGCCAATTGCTGAAGAAATACAAGGAGTACAGCATGATGGAGATGCTGAAGTGGTTCAACCAGAAGTTAGGATGCCTCCAGCCAACAGGCATCTTAGAGATCATCCAGTAGAGCTAATTATTGGAGATCCAAGACAAGGAGTTCAAACCAGGAGTAGAAACATGAATGCAGCAATCTACTCCAGCTTTCTGTCACAAGTTGAACCTAAGATGTTTGAAGAAGCAATACAAGATCCACTATGGACTGAAGCAATGCAAGAAGAGCTTAATCAGTTCAAGAGGTGCAAGGTCTGGGAATTAGTTCCTAAACCTAAAGACCACAATGTAATAGGAACTAAGTTGATCTACAAGAATAAGATGGATGAACAAGGGGTCATCATTAAGAATAAGGCTAGACTGGTTGCTAAAGGATATAGGCAAGAAGAAGGTATTGATTTTGATCAAACCTTTGCTCCAGTAGCCAGACTGGAAGCCATAAGAATATTCTTGGCCTATGCAACCTATCAAGGATTCAAGGTATACCAAATGGATGTCAAGTCAGCATTCCTAAATGGTAATCTTAAGGAAGAAGTCTATGTGGAGCAGCCTTCAGGTTTTGTTGATCCAACTCTACCTCATCATGTCTATAGACTTAGGAAAGCTTTATATGGGTTAAAGCAAGCCCCTAGGGCTTGGTATGAAACTCTATCTAGTTTCCTCATTGAGAACAAGCTCTCAAGGGGGAAAATAGATAAGACTCTATTCCTTAGGGAATCTAGAGGCAAAGTTATACTAGTCCAAATATATGTAGATGACATTATATTTGGGTCTATTGAAAGCAGCCTTTGCAAAAAGTTTGCAAAACTTATGCAAGGTCAGTTTGAGATAAGTAGTATGGGAGAGCTGAAGTTTTTCTTGGGTCTCCAAGTTAAACAGACTGAGAGTGGTTTGTCCATTTGTCAGTCAAAGTTCACCCTAAAACTCATAAGGAAGTATGGTATGGATTCATCCAGTACGATGAAGACTCCTATGTGGTCAAGTATGTCTCTTAGCAAGGATGATGCAGGGAAACCTGTAGATGAAACCTTGTATAGAGGGATAGTTGGCTCCTTATTATACTTGACTGCTAGTAGACCTGACATCATGTATGCTACATGTGTTTGTGCCAGGTATCAAGCCTGCCCTAAAGAGTCTCATTTGACAGCAGTCAAAAGAATATTGAGATATCTAAAGGGCACTCCCTATCTAGGCCTTTGGTATCCTAGGAATGGAGATTTTGATCTAATAGGTTATTCAGATGTAGACTTTGCAAGATGCAAAGAAGATAGAAAGAGCACTACTGGAACCTGTCAATTCCTAGGTGGGAGACTAATTTCATGGACTAGCAAAAAGCAAACCAGTGTGGCTATCTCCACAGTAGAGTCAGAGTATGTAGCTGCAGGAAGTTGCTGTGCTCAACTTCTGTGGATACAACATCAGCTAGAGGACTATGGATTTCAGGTAAGTAGAACTCCACTTTTCTGTGATTCTACAAGTGCTATTTCAATAGCTAATAACCCTGTATCACATAGTAGAACTAAACATATTGAAATTAAATATCATTTTCTTAGGGAGCATGTAGAAAGAGAAGATATTTTACTTGAATATGTTAAAACTGATATTCAAATAGCTGATATGTTTACTAAGCCCCTAGAAGAAGCTAAGTTCAATAGATTCAAAATTGAACTAGTAATGTTAAACTTAGAGTAAGTTTACAGAATTAAAATTGGCTAAGTAAAAAAGTGTCGACACATAGACAAGTCTATGTCGACACAGAATAGTGGTGTCGACACTTCAGGAAAAAGGTGTCGACACATCTAGGATGTTGGTGTCGACACTTCAGAATGTTAGTGTCGACACATGTCCAGTAGGTGTCGACACATCCAAAGTGGTGTCGACACTTATATTTTACTCAGAATTTTCTAAGTAAAGTCTCGACAATGTGTCGAGTTATATTGTGTCGACACATAACCAAGTGTCGACACATAAAATCTATTGGCTAAACTTGTGTCGACACATATGTGTCGAGACATTATAAGTCATTGTCGACACTTATGGCCAGTGTCGACACATTTTAAGTTAGCTGTCCCGCCTGTTCATCTTCAAAATTAGAAAGGTATAAATAGGGTTCTGTCTTTGTTTGTCGACACGCTTTCAAAGTTTCGAGACCAAAACTACGGTGTCGACACCTCTCTTTTCTAAAGACAAATTCTACAAACCCTAATGGCACCTAAGCTTGAGGAGAACGTTAACGAAGGATATGAGCTTGTGCGCGGTGCATTCGACGATGCCGATCAAGAAATTCAGGCAGTAGTAACCCTAGTCGCCAACTCTGGGTTAGAGTACTTAGTTTCAGAACCAACTAAGATATGGAAGAAGGAGGTGCTTGAATTCCTTAATGGAGCTGCAGTAGATGAATCTGGATACAGAATCAAATCCAGAGTTCATGGAACTAAGGTCAAGGTTTCACCTAAAAATCTGAGGAAGGTGCTCCAGCTACCAAAAACTCAAGATGAAGAAGAAATTACTGCATCCAAGACCAGGGAAGCTCTAACCTGGTGTGGACTTGATCCAAAGATGAAGATTGGTTCTGTATTTAACAGAAAAGGCATGAATAATCAAGGAAAGTTCATGTCTGAGATAGTTGGCAAGGTGATCTTAAGCAAGCCTGGAGGGCATGACAGAGTGTCTGCCTATATGTTTGGAATCATGACAAGGATAATCTTCACTCTGAAAACAGACTGGTCTTTAGTGGTTTATGAGAAGATTAAGGAGAGCTTGAAGAAGCCCAATCTGGGCAGAATCATTAGTCTATACCTAGCTGGTGTGATACTAGAGGTAATGAGTACTGCTGCAGGAAGCAAGATAAACCACATGAGGAAAATGGATCTAAGGATCTTTTCAAGATGGGACAGGGTATTGTCTAAGGAAATGCCAACCCCAGAGAAGACAGTTACTAAGAAGGAGATTCCCCCAAAGAAAAAGAAAAAAACTGCTCCAATGGCACAAGAGTCCTCCAGCAGTTCAGGGAGTGAAGAACATGTTGTTTTCACTCCTGATGATCAAGAGGAAGAGGCTGTAGTGAAATCTCCTGCTGCTCAAGAGATTGCTGAGATCCAGGGGGAGCTGCCTGAAGCTAGCCCCATCCACAAGGATCACAGCCAGGGGGAGCCTCCAGTTGTAGAAGAACCATCTACACTGGACAGTGAGCAAGCCACCACCATCATACAAGAGGTACTCACTGACCTAAATACTTTAGCATATCTTACAGAAGATGCTGATTTGTCTGATGTTTCTCAGCAAACTCAGCTGCCTAGTCAAGCTCTAGATGTTGTTATAAAAGACACATCTGCTGTACAAGAAGAGATTCCTGATCCAGTAGTTGAAGAGCAAAGAATGTCTCCAGCTTCTTCACCCCCTAAATTCACCATGGAAGATTTATTCCTCAATCTAGACCAACAAGATTTTGACCTGGACAAGGAAGCTGCTTGAAGAGATAATGCTGCTGTAGAGGGGGAGCAAGTGCAAGTTATGGAAGATCCTGTGAGGCAAGAAAATGAGAAGGCACCTGATGTGCAAGATGAAAGACCTCAAAGCCCTAAGGAGAGGGTTTACATAGCCAGCACTTCTGCCTCTGAAGATGAGGAGAGTGCTAGGGAAAAGAAGAAGAAACTGTATGTCTTCAAATGAAGAAGTCAAGGTTATAAGAATGCTCTGCAATCAATTGCACCACAGCCTATAGTTCAGCAAGCTCCAACTGCTGATTATAGTGCTTTAATGGTTGCACTACAGATAAAGTTGGATGAGCAAAGGCAGGCCATAGAGAAGTATGTAGATGAAGGGCAGAAATCACTTCAATTTGACCTGGCCCAGGAAATAAAGTCTATAAGGTTTGAAATGAACCTTAACAAAAAGGAAATGACTGATTGCTTCCACAAAGGTGGAAATGCAGTGGTGTATTTGGCAACACACCAAGAGAAGATCAAAGAATAAGTGGATGACATAGCATTGAAACAAGGATATGTTCTTGAGAATCAATTAAGAATGAATGACAATTTGACTGCCTCCCATAATGCTATAGTCACTAAGTTGAAGAACAGGGCTGCTGAACCTTCTACATCTACTGCTGCTGCTAAAGCTGATTTTGATAAAGTATTTCAAGAGGAAATTTCTGCTGTTAAGTCTGCAATCCAAGCCTCCCAGAAAGCCATCTTCGAACAACTTCAAAAGCTGAAACCATTCTTTAAAAAGGGAATCAGATACTTGGATAGTCAAATCAGATTTCAAAAGGATGATGTCAGAGATCATATGGCTCGAGAAGTCATAAAGGGGGAGAGAGTTTTAGTCAAAGCTAGCTCTGACCATGCTAAATGGATATCTAATTCCATCAGAGCTACACTGAGCTATCCTCCACCCTGTGATGATGACAATGTGGCAGAATCTGGCATTCAACCTGCATATCTTGGAGGTGAGCAACCAGAGGTAGCTCAAGTGATATATCCTCCACCAGATTTTGACATGGTGCAAGCTGACATTCAGTAGATGTATAGCCCAACTGAAGGAAAGTCTAATGTTATTCTGGATAAAGTGGTTCAGCCTATTACTGAAGCCATGCAAGAGGCATTACAGAAGGAGGAAGAGACAAGGTTGTCTAAGAAGAGGTTTAGGGAACAAGCAGAACAAAGGCCAGACTTTGAACAGTGGAGCCCTACCTCTAGGAATATAATTTTAACTGCCTGGAAAGCTGCCAAGGACAATACTCATGACAGGAACAAATGGTTTTCTGAAGCAGAATGGAGAAAACATGAGATCAGGCAGGAAGCAATAGTTCAGTATAGAAGGAAGGCAAAGATGGGAAAGCTACCTCCTACTGCAGTGGAGCCTAGCAAGTACTTTCCTAAGCCATATCACTATTTTGAGAGGCAGAAGATCAAAGCTGAAGAGCTTAAGAAGAAGGACTTGAAAGGAAAGAAGCATGCTGATGCTGAAACTGTTGATGCCCCTGTCAAAGCTCAAGTTCAAGCTGGCAAGGGAATATTTATCAAGGAACCTGACCAGAACTAGATTAAGAATTTACTTGAAGATTATTTTGTAATCTGTTGAATGTAAAACATTTTTGTGAACTACTGAGAATGTATAAGTCACATGTTAGAACAATATATGATTCATATATTTCATGTTTGTTCTGTGAATGTGTCTATTTCTTATTTGTTCTGTGATGATGAATGTGTATACATGTGTGAATTAATACATGTTTATGTTTACCCTGCTGAATATAACCTGCTTTACATCATTTTGTAATGTTTAATTATGAATGGGGTATATCATTGACTAAGGGTTATGACTTCTCCAAATAGGGGGAGATTGTTGGGTACATTGGTCAAATGTACCTGATTTGAAGAAGCCTCACCCAACTCAATGATATACATCATAATGTATTTGATGTATGTTGAGTTTGTTTGTGCAGGTTAAGTAATCACTGGACTGAAGCAAAAAGTTTCTAAGTCCATGTGTCGACACCCAGAGGGAAAGTGTCGACACTTAAGAAGGCTTGTGTCGACACCCAGACAAGCAGTGTCGACACTTGGAGTCATTGTGTCGACACCTGGGATGCAGAGTCGACACCAGACAGAAAGTGTCGACACTTGGAGCTGTGTCGACACTCAGTGAAGAAAAGTGCAGACAGAAAGTGTCGACACAAGGAGCTGTGTCAACACCCAGTGAAGCTGTGTCTACACCAGAAAGTGTCGACACTTGGAGCTGTGTCGACACTCAGCAAAAGTCTGCAGAGACTAAGTTAAAGTGTCGACACTCAGAACAATGTGTCGACACTCAACAGAAGAGTCAACACTTGAAGTATGTGTCGACACCCAGCACAATATGTCGACACACAACCAGAAGAGTCAACACATGAAGTAAGTGTCGACACCCAGCACAATGTGTCGACACTCAGCTAAAGACTCTACACTTGAAGAATGTGTCGACACAAGGAGCTGTGTCGACACTTAGCAAAGATCAGAAAGATCAACAAAATTATTCTAAGTACAAGTGTCGACACTAAGGGAATGTGTCGACACTCAGCTGAAGTCTCAACAAGAAGAAGGTGTGTCGACACAAGGAGCTGTGTCGACACTCAGCAAGAATCAACATAGAAGACTATGTGTCGACACCAAGAAGTAGTGTCGACACTTGACAGATTCAACACAAGAAGATGTGTCGACACAAAGGTGATGTGTCGACACTTAGAAGAATTTAGTAAAAGACAGAAGATCAAGTATTTGTGTCGACACTCAATTTTAGTGTCGACACCTGAAGAAGAATCTGTGTCGAGACATACAAGGAGTTGTGTCGACACCTTGTAGACTTGTGTCGACACTTATACAACATGTGTCGACACTTGGTCTATAAGTGTCGACACTTAAAGGCAGAAAGTCTCGACACTTTCAGACAGTTAGAGATTTTCAAGAAATGACTGGATGACTTGACAGATGCCGTTCCAGCCGGTCTACAGCACCTGTCAGAGATATCAGAAGTCAGTTATGTACCGAACCAGCCGGTTACCATGAAGAAGGCCTATAAATAGGCACCTACAGTTTACAGAAACAGTTGTTAGAGTTGTTGAGGTTGATCACATTGTTGAAGAACAAGTTAATAAAGTAGTACATAGAGTATCAACACAAGAAGATCTTGCAGTCCAAGTACAGATCTAAGTAGTTGGAGAGAGAGGGCTCCATCCAAGAAATCAGCCTCTGGAACTAGGCTGAGAAGAAGGATTCAGATTCATTCTGGATCTCAAGTGGCAGAGGTCAAGGAACTACTGCAGGAGGATTCAGTCTTATTCAGTTCTACTCAAGAAGCTTTGAAGAAAGCTAAGTCAGATTGAATCCAGCTGAGTTCTTCCAAGAACTCATCAAGAAACTCTCAACTCCCCTCTTTTATTTCTGAGTTGTTGAGTTAATATTTGTAATACATTTTTATCTTGTAGGATCCTTTGGATCTGAGTGAATTGTAAGCCTATAATTATAAAGGCTGAGGGTAGGGCTTGAGAGCCTGAGTGTAGGAGATTGAGATCTCTGAGTGTAGGCCTTGTTGGCTGAGTGTAGGCCTTGGTTGGCTGAGTGTAGGCCTTGGTTGGCTGAGTGTAGGCCTTGATTGGCTGAGTGTAGGCTTTGGGATCAAGCTGAGTTGTAAGGCTTTGGGCCTGAGGTGTAGGAACCAATTTGGGTTCTGAGACAGTAGAGGAGTTTGGCCGAATCTAGTACACTGCTAGATAGGCGAAGGGGGAAAGTGGATGTACCCATATCTTGGGGAACCACTATAAACCACTGTGTATACTGTGCTGTGCTGTGATTGTTGTTGTGTGTTGTGTGTTTGCTGTGATAAAATAGTTAGTATTCTGTGATATAACTGATTGCTTCCATTAAAGTTTAAAAAGGATTAGGTCACCTATTCACCCCCCCTCTAGGTGTTTACGTACCATATCTTTCAGCGCGATCTCCCCGGACTGAGCCATCCTGGACTTGGTCCAAAACTCACCAAGTCCAGACCACTGGCCACAAGGGCCAGTCCGCACTTACTGGCGGACACTGGATCTAGCACGCCATATCGGGCCACCTCCAGTTTCTGTCCGCGCTGACCGGCGGTCTCCGCGGCTTCCACTTGCCGCTTCACTAGAGCAAGACCAAGGCAACTGCCAAACCGGTCTGCCGAGCTCCAGTTCTTCAGTCCGCTTTATGCCGGACTCTGCGGATAGCATTCCTAGCCGCCCGGTTACTTCCTGGGAGTCAACCGCCTACTGAGCATACACTGGCCTGTCAGACCGCTACTGCTGTCCGCGTAGTCCGCGCGAATAGACCGTCCAGGCCGCCATAGAGCAAACCGCCTGCAACATCCCTGCCGACCTAGCAGTCCGCCAACCCTGTCCGCGTAGTCCGCGCAGATAGGTTTCCCAAGCCTTCCATTCACCCACTTTCACTTCACAGAATTCAACACTCCCCCTTGAAGTGAGAAGTGGTGAATAACTCCAGCAGCTCCCGTAACCTTGCACCTGGTCCTTCCGATAGCATCTACGAATAGATGTCAAAGACATAGTCCTCGCCCCGCATATCATGGACCATGAGGGAGCCCTCCAGCATCTCCAAAAAGGAGTCATGCTTCCCTCTGCCTTCTTCAGCTTCAACCTCCACTCTTGCATCACAGGATTATCACCAACTTCCTTGGACGCAGAAGCCCAAGCCTTGTTATCTCTGAGAGAAGTCACCTCTTTAGACTTGGTGTCAACCACCTCCTTGATTCTAGTGGGGTCATCACAGCCAGAAGTACCTTGCTCGACCTGAGGGCTAACAAGGAAACACGGGACCAAGTCCGCCATGTTCCCTTCACTATATCGAGCTGGATTGTAACGCCCCGGATTTTTGATTACGTACGCATGATGGGCGTTACGTTGGCTTTGCCTGTCGTTTGAGCATGGTTTTTCCCGCGGGCTTGCGAGTGGCTGTTTTGGTTGCCGAGTTGCACGATTCCCCAACAAACCGGAGTCCAAATGAGGGACTCGGTGAGGCCTCTTAGGGAATGCTTGCATATTTGTTTTCGCGCCCGGGTAATGTTGCTCTAAATAGGTTGCTGGTTCAGGAAGCAACAAAAAAGGGTAAAAAGTGCTTAAGGCAAAAATGGTCTAGGACGTCACAGAAACATTTTTCACAAAAGGGAAAAATGGTCGTTTTTGTGCGAGACACGCCCCCTGACACGGGCGTGACCCAGGCTATGACCTGGGCGTGACCTCCTTGACTCGACGATTTTTTCTTGCGTCGAGTTGAGCTCGACGGATGGGGTACACGCCCCGTGACACGGGCGTGTCACGGGCCGTGTCCCGCTTCGTCGAGTGTTGAGTATCGAGCGTTGAGTATCGAGTGTTGAGTGTCGAGAGAGGGGACACGGCCTGTGACACGGGCGTGTCACAGAGCGTGTCAAGCTGGGTCGAGTGTCGACACTTTCTGTCGACGAGGTGTCGAGACACGGGCTACACGCCCTAGGTAACGGGCGTGACCGACCCGTCACGGGCGTGTACCCGGCCGTGTACCGTGTGGATAAACTGGAATTTGCCGCCTTTCGGCGCCGCTTAAGGTACACGCCCTGTGTCACGAGCGTGACCGGCCCAAAAATCGAGTTTTTCCAGTTTTTTTTGTGCCGTTCATTTCCTTGATTCTGCATCGAACAGTTCAGCTCTGTTCTGGAGGAAATAAGTCCGAAACAGAGCATTGGGTTTCTCATTTTCATCTTCTCTTCATCTTCTTCTTCATTCCCAAAGAGAAAGCAAGAGAGCAAGGGAGAAAGCAAGGCAAGGAAAGAGGAGAGCAGCCGTCGCGGCATCGTCTCGGTTCAGGCAAGCGGTGTTCTCCACCCTTGCCAATCTTCGTTCTTGATTCAATTTTCCATTTTCCCTAGCTTTAGATCTTGTGTTAAATTCTTCCTTATTAGCCTTATTATTGCTCTTTCAATTCCCCTATGCTTAGTTTGTTCTTCTTGATTCAAATGATGATCAATCCTCTTGTTTGTTTATGTAGCTCATTCCTTATGCTAATTCCCTATGCTGACTTTGCTCTCCTATGTTTAGTTTTGTTGGTTCTCAATTCTATGCTAGGCTAATTCATGTAGTTCTCTTAATTCATGTTCATGTAGCATATTCGCCTTTCTCATTTATGTGATTTTTCCTTGATCATAGCATATGGTTCTAAACATGTGATTTATGTACTTAAGTTAATCAAATCCTATCATGTGATTCTTCTTTGATATAAAGCATGTGACCCTTTTTATGTGATGAAGTTCGTCAAACGCTACGTTGGCAATTGGTCGTCATGTGTGAGGACGATGAAAGGAAACGTGTTACCTTGGGATATGGGGCGTTTTGCGAGACGAATTTGTGAACCATGGCAGGAGCGTTTGTGTGAGAATTTTGCAAGGGGTGGTGTGGTTTCAGCCTGTGGCCACCGAGTTTTGTTTGTGTGGTTAGAGAGACCACTTTAGCCCCGATTTGGGCTGGTTTTGTTTGGTGTGTTCCACTTTAGGGCCGCCACCGATAAGACCCTTGCGAAATTGAACCTAACCGCTGCTTATGCTTCACTAGTATCGTAGTTTCTTATCCTTTGAATGATGGAATGGACATGTGTTTTGCCTTTTGCTCCTACGGTTTGAGCAGGACTTGATGAACTTGTACGCACTTGGTGCGGTTGACCCTTTGGAATGACATTGTACGCACTTGTTTTATGCACTCTTTTGACTTAAACATTGCTACAAGGTCGGTAAGCCCCTTCTTTATCGATTATGAAATTCATGCTCTCTTTTGTATAGCTTGGTTGATTGCTGAGGTATTCTTTCTTGAATGCCTCAGGTGCAGGTTGTAGCCGGTTGAGCGACTAGGTTGGGTGGTGGCGTTTCCTGGGAGCTAGCCGAGCTTACATAGCGAGGTAGTTCTTCTTTTTGTTGTACAGACATACATGTGCCCCAATGGGTTCGTGTCAGCTTGTTGGCGCCCATTTGGTGGGTTTTCTTTTATGTAAATATGAACTAGACTGCTAGTGTAACTCACTTGGATGGAATGATATGTACTTGCTTTTGGGATGGTTTTTCTAGTAGGTTGCATTATATATTTTGAAGTTAACAAAACCTACTATTGTATATCATGCATACATGTTTTGATTAACTAAAACGTATTTTTCAAATAACGTAAACAAAGAGACTTTCTGATCGTAGTATCACTATAGCCTGCATATAGGAGATCGTCAGAAATAAATAAAGGATTTCCGCCGCGTGCATATGTGTTTTGATATCTAAGGCCGAGGGTTACAGCCATTTAATCCAAACATTTGCGTGCATGTAACTGTTGAATTTCAACTTATAAAGTAAGCTTCAAGAGTTGCCTGAGCGTGTGCAGTTATCCCCTACACGACGTGGCATCATAACCCGTAGTTCCTCTTGCTCTGATACGATATGCTCGTTGAGGAAATGCGGGTTGTGACACTGGTGGCTTACTGATCCTCTTCGATCTCCGAAGAACCTGATCATGGCTAACCACCTCCGCTGCTATTGAACCAGCTCCATTCCCGGGCAAACCCGGAACAATGCTCCCTTTGCTCCCTGAACAAGGCGCCTCCTTACTGGTACCAAAAGCACTTGGAGCAACGCTTCCCCTGCTACCTGAACCAGAAGACTCCCCTCTTGAACAAGAACTGCCTGGAACATCGCTCCCCTTGCTTCCTGAACCGGAAGCCTCCGCCTTCGAGCCAGAAGATCCTGGAGCATCGCTCCCCCTTCTTCCCGACTCTGACGCCTTTGCCCCGGAGCTAGAACAACCTGGAGCACCTGGTGACTCAGGCAACTCCACTGCCTTAGCAGCAGCCTCCTTCAGCCCACCATCTGACCTGCTTATCTCTAGCTCCACATAAGAGCTACCCCAATACGACGTCAACTCATCGAAAACAATGTCTCTCGACACTATGAGTTTCTTCGTCGCAGGATCCATACACCTCCATCTTCTTCTCTGCTCATCATACCCAACAAAGACTAGCTTTGTCTTGAGAGCACCCGGAGAATGTAAATAGCAGGTAGATCCAAACTCCCGAAGGTGCTTCACTGAGGGCTTCACTCCGAACATCAACTCATAAGGAGTCTTCATTATGATCGGACTAACAGGCATCCAGTTGATGACATGAGCAGCACAGGCCATTCCTTCCGCCCAAAGAGCCTTCGGAATGCCTTTACTCTGAAGCCAACACTTGCAGGTCTCCGTTAACCAACGGATCATCCGAGCTACAATACTACCTTGTTGTGAAGTATGTCCACAAGAAAGCTCCATCCGGATCCCTTGCTTCCTGCAAAAGCGTGAGAACTCGGTTGAGCCAAACTCACCACCGATACTTGTCCTCAACACCTTGATCCTCCGGCCAAGCTGGCCTTCCACAAGCTTCTTGAACTCCACAAACAAGCGTACCATGTTGGACTTCTTCTTCATAAAGTATACCCAAGTATACCTAGAATAGTCATCAACCAATATCAGCATGAACCTGCTGCCTCCAAGACTGGCCGTGACGGTCAGTCCCACCAGAGCACAATGGACAACCGCCAATGGTGCATTACATCTGGATTGTGCTTTGTCAACCATGAAGCGATAGGCTCCACTTTCCTGACATCCCGCACACCCCCGACCATCTCCATAGGATGACAATCTAGGCAAGCCTCTTACGAGTCTTCTTTCTGCCATTGCTTTCAGCTTGTCCATCCCTACATGCCCCAGTCTTTCATGCCAGATAGCTGCACTATCACTGGCATTCATCCGATCAGCTCCAGAACTTGTTGATATCCCAACCACATTCTTCTCCTTCCTCCCTACATGAGCTACGTTCGCAGAGAGCAAGACAACCTTCCACTCCTTCCGAAGATGACCTTGCTGCTTGCATTTATAGCACATTGGTCCTTCCTTCCTCTTCCTATCACGCATAGGAGAAACACTCCTTTCTTCCTGATACGAAGTAGAGGGACCATCGTCAGCAGCAACCTTCACCTCCTTCCTAAACAACCCATCAAGGGAAGTCCAGACCTCCGCAGCTGACCGACATCCACTGATGTGGTCCAAGAGCTCCGATGAGATCACCTGCTTGAGAATAGACTCCGCTTTCGCAGTTGCCTCCTTCCAAGCTCTCATCGACTCAGCATTGCCAGCAGTATCCTCTTGTCTTCCTGCTCCGCATACAACCTCCCAAAGGTCCTCGCCAAGAAGAAAGCTCTTCATACAGGACTTCCACCGTTCACAGTTCGTCTCTGTAAGAAGATCAATTCCAAGACAACTTGCATCCTCCACTGCCATGGTTCTACCACTGGTTTCCTCTACAGACGAGCAACTACTTCCATTGAGCACTGCTTGACCACTCCAACAACCTGGCTCTGATACCATGTTAAATTTCACCAAACTGCAGACGCCCCCTTGGATACCCTGTTGAACACTCAACAAACCGAAGGAGGATACGCCCACTTATAATGTTGAAAGTTTTCCTGGATCGTGGAGTTAGCAGGGGTTATCTCAACAAAGCAGTAACAACCAACAACACATGCAGCACAAGCTTCTTTATTGATCAAGAGCAAACTTCTTTACAAGGTGAGACATACATGGCGAGACATGCTTCACCAAAACCCAACACCGGGAGAGCAGAGATAGTTACAAAGACAAGAACAAAAAAGAAGCCGCGCGGACTCAACCACCAAGCCGCCGACCTACTGCTGTGGAGTCCGCCAGGTCGCCAGACCGCAACCCAAGCCGCGCGGACTCACCCTTATTCCAATGCTTAGCTCTTCACCGCCGATCTGCAGGCCGCCTGACCGCGAGGTGGCCTAACCGCCAGACCGCACAAGCTGCGTCACCGAATGGAACAGTCCGCCTGAAGCAGGCGACTTCCTGAACCCCGAACCAAGTTGCCAAAGAGAAGACCGCCTGGTCGCTATCCGCGACCTGCTGTTTACCGCCTGTTGCTTAACCGCAGAGTCTGCACTGTCCCTGACCGCAATCAGAGCCAAGTCCTGGCTTTCCAGCGCTATCCGCACAACCTGCACAGCACAACCGGGTCAACTCTCTATCCGCGCGGACACCAAAGTCCAGACCGCAGTAACTTACGCGAGCTCAATTACTGTTCACTTACTTCGGTCCAGGTTCGTTACTCCTGATGTGACATGGGTCCTATTTATAGGCACGATGATGAGTATGGTCACCGACCTAGCCGATAGGATCACCACCACATCCCGCAGCTAGAACAAGTGTGTCCGCCAGCCCGCGGACACACATTTCAGTTCGCCGCTCATGTGCAGATAGCCAGTCCGCCCCAGCTTCTCCAAGGCCGGACTCCAATATCCAGCCCGTCTTGCCGCCAGAGACCAAGCTAGGACCACCACAGCCGGACTCCACAACAGCCGTGTCCGCCATTATGCAGACAAGGCATCAGCTCGCAAAAACCGAGCCCGCAGCCTCGCCATCAAGGCACCTGCCGGACTCAGTGGACACCCGGCTTCCGTCCGCATATCCCAAGTCCATTGCCTCATTGCCAAGGCACCTCCGGACTTAGCGGACACGCCAATCCAGTCTGCTAACAGCAGACTCTAGTCCGCAACTCCTGAGTCTATAACCTCATCACAAGGCTAAACCGGACTCAGCGGAATCTGTCTCCAGTCCGCACGCTCCTGCACAAGCAATTCTCCAGTCCGCATTTCCCCAAGCTAGCAAAACAAGGCAACATCACTTCTACTACGCTTGGCGGACTGAGAAACCAGCCCGCGCTCCACTGCGCGATCTCCCCGGACTGAGCCATCCTGGACTTGGTCCAAAACTCACCAAGTCCAGATCACTGGCCACAAGGGCCAGTCCGCACTTACTGGTGGACACTGGATCTAGCCCGCCATACCGGGCGACCTCCAGTTTCTATCCGCGCTGACCGACGGTCTCCACGGCTTCCACTTGCCGCTTCACTAGAGCAAGACCAAGGCAACTGCCAAACCGGTCTGCCGAGCTCCAGTTCTTCAGTCCGCTTTATGCCGGACTCTGCGGATAGCATTCCTAGCCGCCCGGTTACTTCCTGGGAGTCAACCGCCTGCTGAGCATACACTGGTCTGTCAGACCGCTGCTGCTGTCCGCGTAGTCCGCGCGAACAGACCGCCCAGGCCACCACAGAGCAAACCGCCTGCAACATCCCTGCCGACCTAGCAGTCCGCCAACCCTGTCCGCGTAGTCCGCGCGGATAGGTTTCCCAAGCCTTCCATTCACCCACTTTCACTTCACAAAATTCAACAAAGACTATGCAGGAAAACCAGAAATAGAACTCTAAGTAAATTTACAATCTCAGGAATCGTCTTCATTTGCGGCAAGCCCGCACACACTCTCTTCGAAACGGGTGCTTCACACTCGTTTGTGTCGGAGACCATTATCCAAGGGTTGGGAGGCATGGAGAGGATCACAGGCAAGCCGTTACGGATACGGCTACCCGACGGGTCGGAGATGTTCGTGTCATCCCATTGCAATCTGGAGGCATGGATATGCGGAAAACACTTCGAAGCTCCAATGACAATTCTGTTGCTGCCTGATCTTTATCTGATTCTGGGTATGACATGGCTCCATTGTAACCATGCCCAGATTGACTGCTTGGCCAAGAGGATTACCCTGAGATATGGGGACTCGTTCGTCGTGATGGAAGGTATTAGACCTGCCTCCCATATATTCGTATCGTCTATTCAGGCCGTCAAGGCCCACTTGCAGGGCGACGAGATTTATCAGATTCTCTTCGAGATGGTGGAGGTCAAGGGATCTGTATCCGACATTCCCGTGGTGTGGGATTTTGCGGACGTCTTCCCGGAGAAACTACTAGGGCTACCCCCGCAGAGAGAGCAGGATTTCCAGATAGTGCTTATTCCAGGGGCCAAGCCGGTATCCAGAGCTCCATACCGCATGGCCCCAAGGGAGCTGACAAAGTTCCGGAGTCAGCTGCAGGAGTTGGTGGAAGCCGGGTTTGTCCGGCCGAGCTCTTCGCCATGGGGAGCCCCAGTGTTGTTTGTCAAGAAGAAAGACGGAACACTCAGGTTGTGTATCGATTACCGGGCATTGAACCGGCTAACAGTCAGGAATACCTATCCTCTGCCAAGGATAGACGAGCTGTTCGACCAGTTGGAGGGAGCCCACTTCTTCTCGAAGTTGGACTTGCGATCGAGCTATTATCAGTTGAGGATCCGAGAGGAGGATATACAGAAGACTGCTTTTAACAGCAGGTATGGACTCTACAAGTTTACCGTGATGCCCTTCGGGCTCACGAATGTGCCGTCAGCATTCATGACTCTCATGAACCGGGTCTTCAAGACATATCTAGATGTGTTTGTCATCATTTTCATCGATGACATCCTCATTTACTCGAGGACCGAGGAGGAGCACACGAGGCATCTGACGCTGACCTTGGAGAAGCTACGGGAACATCAGTTATATGTTAAATTCAGCAAATGCCAGTTCTGGATGAAGGAGGTGGCCTTCCTTGGACACGTCATTAGTGGAGCAGGGTTGGCAGTATATCCGGCCAAGATTCAGGCAGTCCGAGATTGGCCACAGTTGAAGACAGCTGCGGACATACGGAGCTTCCTAGGACTTGCCTACTACTACCGGAAGTTCGTAGAGGGTTTTTCTAGACTTGCCCTCCCACTTTCTTCTCTGACAAGGAAGGATGTACCGTTTGTTTGGACACCACAGTGCGAGTCGGCATTCCAAGAGCTGAAAATTCGACTCACTTCGGCTCCGATATTTACCCTCCCCTCGGTGAGAGAAGGATTTCAGGTTTATGTGGATGCCTCCTACCAGGGCATGGGAGCAGTTTTGATGCAAAAGGGACATGTGATCGCTTATACCTCCCGCCAGTTGAAGAATCACGAGCAGAACTACCTAGTTCACGACTTGGAGATGGGAGCGGTTATATTTGCATTGAAGGTCTGGCGGCACTACCTCTATGGTGTCCACTGTGATATATTTTCAGATCATAAAAATCTAAAATATGTGGATACGTAGAAGGAACTGAATATCCGGCAACGCAGATGGGTGGAGTTTCTACCGGACTATCAGTACGAGATGCACTACCATCCGGATAAGGCAAATATGGTGGTGGATACACTGAGCCGGAGAGCTCCCACTTCTGGAGAAGGGCCCCAGCTTATTTCCATGGAGCTACTATGGAGTTTTGAAGAGATGCATATCACTCTGGTATCATCTGATGACCCTGAGCGGTACAAGGAGTACCTGGCCGCTACGAGCACTACCTATGATATACATGATAGAGTCAGAGATTGGCAGAGGCGGGATGCCAAACTAGAGCCGATTTTCCGGGCCTTGGAGGCAGGCTCAGCTGGAGACTACACGATAGGAGATGATCTGGTATGTTTCAGAGGTCAGACTTACATGCTGGATGAAGGCCAGATTCGGGAGGACATCATGGTCGAGGCTCATCATAGCAGATATTCTATACATCCTGGGATCACTAAGATGACGGCGGATTTGAAGAATACTCTATACTGGCCGGGCATGAGGAAGGACATTGCCTACTTTGTGACCCACTGTGAGGTGTGCCAGTTAGTGAAGGCAGAGTGCAGACAACCCGCTGGTTTATTGCAGCCACTCTCGGTGCCGAAGTGGAAATTTGAGGATATCGCGATGGACTTCATCCATGGCCTCCCTCGATCACGGGCGGAAAATGATTCTATCTGGGTAATCGTTGACCGACTGACGAAGGTGGCTATGTTCATCCCGATCAGGAAGGAGGATGCTGTCGGAGTACTGGCACTGAGGTTCATATAGAGGTTTGTGCGATATCATGGGGTGCTCAAGATGATCGTGTCAGATCGAGATGGACGATTCATGTCCAAGGAATGGAGGATAGTACAGACATACTTGGGTACTCGACTGGCTTTCAGTATGGCCTTCCACCCCCAGACAGATGGGCAAACAGAGCGCACCAACCGGACACTGGAAGACCTCCTAAGACTGTATATTGTGGACCATGGAGAGCCCTGGGAGAGGATGTTTGTAACATCCCATTTCCAACTAGACCCCTAAGAATGGTTTTGTCCACGACTAGGTCATGACAAACCCTAGGAAGCCAGAAATAGGCTGGGAGATAGGGGACAAAAAGGTGGGAGATCATCATGGTCTGCAAATAGTAGAACTCTAAACAATGGCTTAGGATGACCATGGGCTACACCTTAACCCCAAGACCCTACCACAACCCCCCTAATACTTTGGGAGGCCCATTAGAGCCAAAGGGACCCATTAGGGTCAACCCAAGAGGCTCAGTTGACCAAGGTCAACCCTAGCCCTAAATGGGTCAAACTAGCCTACTTAGGGTCAATTGACCTACTCCTAGCCTAGAGGACCCCACCTATGCCCTCCTAACCCTAAAGTGAGGTCAATGGGACACTAAGGACACATTGGGGTCAGCCCTAGAGGCCAGGTTGACCCAAGTCAACTCAAGCCCCTAATCTGGTCAAAGTACCCTTACTAAGAGTATGTGACCTCCAAAGTGCAGGGTAACCCTACATAACCCTACCTAGACCCTAGGGGAAGCCAATGGGTCACCCAGGACCCATAGTGGTCAACCCAATTGGTCATGTTGAACCAAGTCAACTCTAGCCCTAAAATGGTCAAAGTGCCCTTACCAAGGGACATGTGACCCCCAAGATGCCCAACCAACCCTACGCAAGTCTTCCTAGACCTCAAGAGAGTCCAGTGGGTCACCAAGGACCCATTTGGGTTAACTCAAATGGTCATGTTGACCAAGGTCAACTCTATTCTAGTGTTAGGTCAAATTAGCCTAAATGGGCTAACCCAAGCTCAAACCCATTTCCCCCACTTGGGCTAACCTCATTTTATTATTAATATGAGTTAGTGGGCTGCCAATAGGCTGGAGGAGAGATTAAAATTCGGCCATGGTGAGTAGGAGAGAGAAAGCTCCATTTTTCTCTTTAATGGAGGAGAGAGAAAGTGAGAAAAAAGGCCATTCATGGCCAAGGGAGATCAAGGGCCTCTCCAATTGATTCCAAAGGCTGAATACATTCCCCCTCATCAGTTTTAAGGAGTTTAATAGCCATGGCCAACCATTCAAGGTGGCTGAAATCAATTCCTCCAATAGGGAAGAGAGAGAAAGAAGAAAGAGAAGGCCATTCATGGTGGGGAAGGTGAATCACCCCTCCATTCTTCACCAATTAATTAGTATTCATCTCCCCTATCAGTTTTGAGGAGTTTCCAAATGAATTGGGACAAAGGGGAGGTGAATTTCCATGGGTTTTCTCCAAAACCGAAATTCCAATTCATGACCATTAATGGATTTGAAGCCATGACCGTCCCTCTCCCCCAACCCATTTGATGCTTTTAAAAGCTTCCCTGGGCCAAGAGGTATCGTTTCCACCCTTCACCTAAAGAAACCGGGCGGTTTGGTAGTGAAGTTACAAGCTTCGGAAAGCTCCACCACCGGCCATGGCGCACCGCCACCACACTCGACGACAAGCTCGGTTAATGGTCCTCCTCTACTCCTTCTTCCGTGGGTAGATCTTAGGAATCGTTTAGGACAAAAATCGGACTCAATTGAGCCGATCCAAGTTTTCATTTTCATGGTTTTTCCAAAAAAAAAAATGGTGGTCGGGTTCGCCGGAAACCACCCCTCCGGCGGTCGTGCCGCCGCCCGGCGATAGCCCCCACCTCAACGAAGGTGGTGGCGGTGGTGGCCGGCCAGGGAGGTGGCCGTGTGACCGGGAAATGCACTTGGAATAAGCTCCAGGTTCGGCCAATCATGGCCCTTGGCTGGAGGAAGAAGATGACCAGGAGCCCCACGATTTGCTTTAAGATTCGTGCAGCATCATTTCTTTTATTTAATTTTGATTTCTGAATTTTCTGTCCTATTTTCTAGGCTGTTTTGCATTAATTATTAAAAATACTTAGGCCCACCTGGTGGGCAAATGGTCAATATGAAAGTTGTATCCCTATGGGTCTACTGTAATACAAAATTGATTTGGACCAATTTGGCCCTGTTGTTGGAGCAGGGCACCCATTTTGGTGGGACCTGTACCTAGGGCTGACCTGAGATTCAAATGGATGCCCACCCTTCCTCCCTTGTCCAAATTGGCTGAAATTTGTACAGAGGATCATTCTTATCTATACCTAGGGCCTGTCCAAAAATGGGAATTTTTGGAGAAACTATTTCTATAGTTTTTATAAACATTTAATAATCCATAAATAAATTAAATAGGTGTCCTAACATCTCCAAACCCTCCCAAATTTTGGTGAGTGGTCCCTGGGTTCATTTTAGGTATCTGTATAAAATTTCATTTGATTTGGATGTGTTTTGAATAGGTTTTGACTAAACCCTAACTATACCTTAAAAAGGGCATTTTGGTCAAAAGGTGCACTTTTGATTTTGAGAGACCAAATCACGTCAACAGAGGCTGAAATTTGGGCCACTGACTTGCTATGGCACTTATCAACTCCCCATGGAATATGGGATAGAGAGGAATAGATTTGCCCTAAGTTCCTAGGTCAAACCCTAAGGAGGGACCCTTTGGCCTTGTGAAGGGCATGAGTCCTAAACACCTTGGATGAACACCAAATTTTGCAAGGAGGTTCCTAGGATATATAAAACCATCTGGTAAAAATATTAGCAAATTGTGAAAATGGTAGGGCCCCCAAAACCCTAACCCTAGCTTAGGTCCTAAAACTTGTAGTGTAGGGTTAGGTTAGCTAAACATCTTGAAACTTAACCAAATTTGGGTAGTGATGGGATTAGGGTATTTGAAATCTCTGATAATTTACTTGAGGAATTTTGATCAATATTTGTAGTACTTCATTTGTTAATTACCAAAAGGCCCAAAATGACGTTTGATTTTATTATGGATGTTATGTGCTTTAAAATATGATGAAACTTGGTCAGAGGTTATTATAGTTCTAGTTGATCATCTCTGAATTTTATCACAATTTTCAATTAACTTTATTTGGTACTTCCTTCATTAATTTCAGAAAGGGGCTTTGGTAAGGAAAATTCATTATGGTTGATATATCTGTTTAAAAATCATGAGGCTTAGGTTTTGAGGTATTTAGGCCAAAAAGTACTTGTATAAATTTATTTATAATTTTTAGAGGTCTGTTTTCAGAACTTTCTTTACAAGGCCATATTTTTGAGAATATGATAATTAATTAATTTGGGCACATTTCACAAACACTGAGGGCACCGGATGTTAGCTGGGAGCTTCGGCTCGGATGGTTAAAAGGCGGACTTTGGGTCCGGGGAGCTTCGGCTCGGTTCTTGATTACGCTAATTTGCATGTGCATAACAGGAAGGAAATTAAGGTGGTGGGTCTTGGGTATCGGAGGGTCGATGCACCGATGCCAATACGTTGACTCGGCAAGTGTGGTTAGCACTTCGCCAACAGAAGTCCGGTGCGCCAACCGGCAAGAGTACGCAGGAGTCCGCTTAGTGCACCAAGCGTTGAGGCGTACGATAGGTCTGACCGGTAGTGCTTTACCGGTTTAGAGGTGGGAGAGGCCCAACCCACCGCTTCCGTCTGCCACTACGGAGGTATCCTGGGAGGTAACGGCTCTAGAAAGGGGGAACTAAAGGTCTGTGTGCACAGAGTCGGGTGTGTGTGTTGCACTTGCATGTCCATCATACCCACTTGCATGTCATAGCATAATCATCTCCTTTAACCTTGACACCTAAAGTATAAGTGGAATGGGACGCTTATACTCTAGGACCTGCAAAACGACCCCTTGGTCTATAAGCTTGTGTGGGCAAGTTTATAAATTAAGGTTAAATTTGGATATATATATATTTACTGCTGTTTGATAACCGACACCCCATCGTATAAATTGGTATGAGACTTTTTATACGATGGGAGCCTTGCAGAAGACCCCTTGTCTTATGTGTTTTTCACATAAGTGAAGGTTACATTTCATATTTCAGCTTATGTCTATAGAATTGCTAGTATAGGTCCGCTGTCATCTGCTTTTTGATTATTCTCCACCATTAAGTCCTCCCCTTTCATCCTCTCCGCTCGGTGCTTAGGAGCCGTGGGGGAAGGGGCGGGGGATGATAGGACTTAGTCTTTTAGACTAACGGTTTTCGAACTGCATCATTTAGGGGATCGTGGAGACCAGCATGGAGGAGCAGCCCCAGAGACCGGTGCGCTTGGAGGTGGGGCAGTCTAGCTCCGGAGTTCATACAGCCGGGACCGTGAGTCTCGACCTTGAGTAGTTTTCTACTTTTGTTTCTGCATGAGAGATCTTGTAGTGAGGTTATGATGTACCGGGCATAAGCCCGTTTTTTTTACTCTGATGTTATTTTCTGCGGACACTCCCTTCGTGGAGTTATATTTATTATGTCATGTGATTCTCTGTGGACAGATAGTTTCCATTTTACTTCATTATGCTACTTTTCTGTGATCGAATTGGCCGGCAGAATCGGCGCTTTGTGGTGATGACCCTTCAGGGCGTGAAGGAGTCACCGCAAAACGGCGGTTCTGGGCCTAAGACCCCGGTGTCGAAAAAGAAAAAAAGGGGGGGGGTCTTACAAGTGGTATCAGAGCACCTCGATCGAAAAGTAGCCGTCCACAACCCTGGGTAACTCCCGCGCGGGTTTAGTTTGGGGACAAACTAAGCAGCGGAAGCAGTGGTGTACCCATATGGGGGGAATCACATGTAAATTGTCCACTTTCATTAGGCATTGAGTCGATTACCTACTAATGTAGTTCGTTTTGCAGCCCCCAGCTCAGCCCACCCCACAAGGTGGAGATCAGCAGACCCCAGATATCGCACCACCTCCCATGGTCCCCACACCTTTCCTCCAGTCATACATGGGGCAGACCCTTACAGCTATCCTTGAGGACTTCCGGGCTCAGCAGGCTCCAGCCCAGCAGCCAAACCCAGGGGCCAACTGGATGAGCACCTTCCGAGGACTCTCTCCCCCATCATACTTAGGGACAGAGTCGGCAGTACGGACAGAGGAGTGGCTGGATGTTATGTACGAGATGTTGACTGGGATACGATGCCCTTGGGAGGAGAGGGTGGCCCTGGTGGTATCTTGCTTGGATTCTCATGCTAAGAGGTGGTGGAAGACGCTGTTGGACACGACTTTTGCTGATAGGGAGATTGCAGAAATCACTTGGGAAGAATTCAGGGCCACGCTGCTGGAGCACTTTGTTCCTCAGTCGGCCAGGGACGAGTTGGAGGAGCGGTTCTTGCAGCTGAGGCAGGGCACCAGGACGGTGGTGGAGTACCACCGAGAGTTCGATCATTTGGCCCGATATGCGGGCTCCTATCAGCTGGACGAAGAAGGTTACATCAAGAGGTTTTATAAGGGCCTAAAAGAGGAGTTGAGGGAGGCCTTGCTTTTTGTCTCTGACGGGCCCATCTCCCGGATTTTGGAGATGGCGAAGAGGATTGAGGCCGACTGGCACACCACTCGGGGCCGGAAACGGCAAGCGGAGGACCAGGGCCGGAGGGCCCGAAATGATCAGCGGCGAGGCACCATACCAGATGGAAGGAGGACAGAGGAGCAGCCTCGTCAGGAGGTGAGGCAGGAGCCGAGAGAGCAGGTGGTTTTGGCCCCTCAACCTCTCCGGATCCAGGAGATGCAGAGACCCCAGGGTATGGCGTATCCCCCGCCGGAGTGCTTCCATTGTCACCAGGTGGGACATCTCTGGAGAGACTGCCCTATGAGGGGGGCACCACCTCCAGCACCACGGGGTGGCCCACCGGCCCAGCATTTCGGAGGCCGAGGACGCGGCCGAGGACGTGGTTACCAGGGAGGCGACCGCAGACAGAATGGGGAGCAGATTTATGCTTTGGACTTAGCACAGCCCCGGAACCCGGACAGGGTTATTGCAGGTATGAGAGTAATCTTAGTTTTGGATTTATTCTTTGCTCATATTAAGTGTTGATAGAACTACTACACAACCTAGGTTAGAAAACCTTACACCAGAGTTTTCTTTTAAAAACTGATTTAGGAATGGTGATGGTGTGCGGCAAGCCTGCCCATACCCTGTTCGACACGGGGGCATCGCACAACTTTGTGTCGGAGGATTTCGTCAAGGACCTGGATCGAATTCGATATTATACGGGGTTACCCAGGAGGGTGCGTCTCCCCAATGGGATGGAGATCCAGTCCACAGAGAAGTGCCTCCTGGAGGTTACCATAGACAGGTTGACACTCGAGGCCCCGGCGACGATCCTGAGAATGCCGGACTTCGACCTTGTCTTGGGCATGACATGGCTTGTCTGGAACCATGCCTAGATTGACTGCCCGGCAAGGAAGGTCGTGCTGAGCCACGGCGATACTTATGCAACATTCGAAGGTACTACACCGGTTTCCCGCCGCCTGCTTTCATCTATTCAGGCCGTTAAGGCTCACATGCAAGGAGACGAGGTATATCAGGTATTATTCGAGATGACTGAGGAGAAGGGCCTGATTGCTAGCATTCCGGTGGTTCGTGACTACGCCGATATTTTTCCGGATAAGCTGCCAGGACTGCCTCCGCATAGGGAGAAGGACTTTCAGATTCAGTTGGTACTAGGGGCTAAGCCGGTATCCAAGGCCCCTTATCGGAAGGCCCCGAAGGAGTTGGCGGAGTTTCGGACACAGTTGCAGGAGCTGGTGGAAGCAGGATTTGTTAGGCCGAGCTCCTCATCATGGGGAGCTCCTGTCCTATTCGTGAAGAAGAAGGATGGCACTCTTCGCCTGTGCATTGACTATCGAGCACTAAACAGGCTGACCGTCCGAAATACCTATCCGCTCCCCAGGATAGACGAGTTGTTCGATCAGCTGGAGGGAGCCCATTATTTTTCGAAGCTGGACTTGAGGTCAGGCTACTACCAGCTGCGGATCCAGGAGGAGGATATTCCGAAGACGGCCTTTAGTAGCCGATACAGATTGTATGAGTTCATCGTGATGCCCTTCGGGCTCACGAATGCTTCGTCGGCGTTTATGAGCCTCATGAATCGGGTCTTCGAGGCTTATTTGGATGTGTTCGTCATAGTATTCATAGACGACATCCTTATCTATTCTAAGACGGAGGAGGAGCACACACGACATCTGGCACTGACCTTGGAGAGACTGCGGGAGCATCGCCTTTATGCGAAGTTCAGCAAGTGTCAGTTCTGGTTGAAGGAGGTGGCTTTCTTAGTGTTGGGTACATTGGTCAAATGTACCTGATTTGAAGAAGCCTCACCTAACTCAATAATATACATCATAATGTATTTGATGTTTGTTTGAGTTACTTGTGCAGGTTAGGTATACACTGGACTGAAGCTAAAAGTTTCTAAGTCCATGTGTCGACACCCAGAGGGAAAGTGTCGACACATGAGAAAGCTTGTGTCGACACCCAGACAAGCAGTGTCGACACTTGGAGTCATTGTGTCGACACCTGAGGTGAAGACTCGACACCAGACAGAAAGTGTCGACACTTGGAGCTGTGTCGACACTCAGTGAAGAAGAATGCAGAAAAGCTGTGTCGACACTTAGCAGAAGTGTCGACACCTAGAAGAGCTGAGTCTACATCAGAAAGTGTCGACACTTGGAGTTGTGTCGACACTCAGCAAAATTCTGCAGAGACTAAGGACAAGTGTCAACACTCAACACAATGTGTCGACACTCAATCAGCAGAGTCAACATATGAAGAATGTGTCGACACTCAGCACAATGTGTCGACACACACTCAAAGGAGTCAACACTTGAAGTATGTGTCGACACTCAGCACAATGTGTCGACAACACAACCAGAAGAGTCAACACTTGAAGAAAGTGTCGACACCCAGCACAATGTGTCGACACTTAGTTGAAGACTCTACACTTGAAGAAAGTGTCGACACAAGGAGATGTGTCGACACTTAGCAAAGAACAGAAAAGTTTACAAAATATTCTAAGTACAAGTGTCGACACTAAGGGAATGTGTCGACACTCAGCTGAAGAAACAAAATTGAAGACTTGTGTCGACACCAAGAAGCAGTGTCGACACTTGACAGTTTCAACACATGAAGATGTGTCGACACAAAGGAGATGTGTCGACACTTAGAAGAATTCAACAAGTTACAGAAGATCAAGTACTTGTGTCGACACTTAATTTCAGTGTCGACACTTGAAGAAGAATCTGTGTCGAGACATACAAGGAGTTGTGTCGACACCTTGTAGACTTGTGTCGACACTTACACAACATGTGTCGACACTTGTTCTATAAGTGTCGACACTTAAGAACAGAAAGTCTCGACACTATCTGACAGTTAGAGAATTTCAAGAATTGACTGGATGACATGACAGCTGCCGTTCCAGCCGGTTTACAGCACTTGTCAGAGATGTCAGAAGTCAGTTATGAACCGGACCAGCCGGTTACCTTGAAGAAGGCCTATAAATAGGCACAGACTGTTTACAGGAAGGGAGTTGATAAGGTGTTAATAAGAAGTTGTTGAAGCTATTTGAAGTAATTGATCAAATTATTCAAGTAATCAGAAAAGTGGTACACAGAGTATCAACACAAGAAGATCTTGCTGTCCAACAGCAGATCTAAGAAGTTGGAGAGAGAGAGCTCCAATCAAGAATTCAGTCTTTGGAACTAGGCTGAGAAGAAGGATTCAGAGGCATCTGGATCTTAAGAAGCAGAGGTCAAGGAACAACTGCAGAGGATTCAGACTTATTCAGTTCTACTCAAGAAGCTTTGAAGGAAGCTAAGTCAGTTTGGATCTAACTGAGTTCTTCCAAGAACTCTTCAAGAAACTCTCAACTCCTCTCTTATTTTCTGAGTTGTAGAGCTAGTTATTGTAATTCAATTTTAACTTGTAGGATCCATTGGATCTGAGTGAATTGTAAGCCTATATTATAAAGGCTGAGGGTAGGGCTTAGTTGCCTGAGTGTAGGAGTTGAAGAACTCTGAGTGTAGGCCTTGATTGGCTGAGTGTAGGCCTGGGTGGCTGAGTGTAGGCCTTGGTGGCTGAGTGTAAGGCTTTGGGCCTGAGGTGTAGGAACCTAGTTGGGTTCTGAGATAGTGGAGAAGTTTGGCCGAATCTATTACACTGCTAGATAGGCGAAGGGGGAAAGTGGATGTACCCAAAGATTGGGGAACCACTATAAATTTGTGTGTCTGCTGTGCTGTGCTGTGCTGTGGATTAGCAGTTTATATTTTGTTATTGCTGTTAGCTGTAGAAATCTGTGAGATAACTGTTTTGCTGCCAACAAAGTTTCAAAAAGGTTTAGGTCACCTATTCACCCCCCCCTCTAGGTGTTTAGGTACCATATCTTTCAAGTGGTATCAAAGTGAGGTTCCTCAAAAAGGACTAACTGTCTGAGGAGATCCAGTTTCGCAGATTCAGTGTAAGTCAGAACACAGTTTCAAGAAAATCAAGAAACATGGGTTCTTCAGAGAATCACAAGGAATTGGGTTCAATGAAACTGCCCATATGCAGAAAAGAGATCTTTGGGATCTGGAAAGAAAGGGTTAGGCTATTTATGGAGGCCTCTGACCCTAGAATCTACATCACAGTCAAAGAGGGGCCATATGTGCCCATGAAGGTTTCAGTTTTGGATGCTACACAGAGAACTCCAAAGGATTTCTCTGAGATGACTAAGGATGAAATTGTCCTAGCCACTATGGACAAGAGGGCACAAAACATTATAGTAAGTGCCATTGATGATGCCCACTTTTCAGAACTTAATTCACTGTAAAACAGCAAAAGAGATGTGGGATAGTCTCATGTCTATATGGAAGGTTCTGAAGAAGTTAGGCAAGATAGGAAGTCCTTGCTTAATCAAGAGTATGAGAGCTTTAGGCAAGGAAGAGGAGATAGCATCACTGAATGCTACAAGAAGTTCTATAGAATTGTTAATGAACTCATGTCCTATGGAAGAGAGTTCACTAACTATGAATTGAATGATAAGTTCTTAAGGTCCCTAACCAAAGATTGGGACACCAAGATCTGTGCCATCAGAGAAATGGCAAAGTTGGGAGAAATTCCTCCTCCCACACTGTTTGGCAAATTGTTATCTTAGATGAAATGCAGTTGTCTGTGAGAAAAGAGGAGGAAAAGTCAACAAGGACTGAGCACAGGGAAAGGACTGTTGCCTTCAAGACAGAAGTACCTAGAAAGGGAAGGACTAAGTCATCAACTCCTCCCCCAGAGGTAGTTGAATCAGAATCAGATGAGTCTGTGAGCACAAAGTCTACAAGCAGTGAAAGTGATGAAGACTTTGCTGCATTCCAACACAGACATTTTCAGAAATTCCTGAAGAAGAAAAATGGGATGGTCCAGACCTTCATTTTCCAAAGGGAAAGAAGTTCAGTATCAGGAGAAGAAGCCTTCAAAGAAGGACAAGAAAAAGACAAAGACTGAGCAAGGCAACTGGGTCTAAGATAGTATGTTACTGCTGCAATAGACAGGGGCATGTTATTGCAGATTGTCCTGAGAGAAGAAAAGAATCGAGTGACAGAAAGAAGACTCACTTCAAAGGAAAAAAGGAGCAGCCCTTTGTTGCAAAGAATGAGAAGACCTCTTTCAGACATTTCTTCTTCAGACACTGAAACCGATGTTGAAGCCTACATAGGGCTATTTGCTGAAGAAGAAGAAGAGTTTTATGCAGATCATGGAATCATCTATGAACAAGAAGAGAGTCATGTGCCAAGGACTGATGGCATTGACTGAAAGTACCAAAATTCTGGAGCAAGCCAGGACCTAGTCAGGTACAAAGTCCAACTCAAAGTTCAAATTTCAGTTCTTGTCAGAGTCAGATTCATCTTCATCAAGTGATGGAAGTGTTTCTGAATCTGAGGGAGATATTCATCAGCTCCTAGATGAATATAAAGTTCTGTTGCAAGCCTATAAGAAAAGCAAGTCCCTTGCCAAAAGTCAGGCAAGGAAATTGCTGATCTAAAGGCAGCTGCAACAGACTTTGAGAAGGAATTTGATCAAAAGCTCAATGAGGTAGCCAGGCTGAAACACATTACTTGTGATTCAGATGGGAACTATCACTTATAAAAAATGATCAAATTAAGTTACTGGAGATCAATCTCCAGAAGGAAAGAGAGCTAGTTGCTAGGTTTTCAAAACCTAAATCAGTGCTACACTTGATTGATGAATTTGTTCATCATAAAGGAAAGGCTGGACTGGGTTTTTTATTAAACCAGCTAGGACTGTTCAGGATCAGTCCAAGTCCAAGGGCAAAGCCCCAACATTCAACAAGCCTGCTGCATTCAAAACAGCAAAGGTTGTACCTAAGCAAAGGTATAACAAGTTTGAATGCTGGTGTGTTGTGGCAAGGTTGGCCACTTTGCCTTGGATTGTTGGCACAATGCCAGTGCCAAGTTGAGTAGCAAGTTACCTGGTGGAAAGCTAGCAGGTAGCTATGTCAATTTGCAAACTAACAATCACCAAGGACCCAAGTTTACTTTGGGTTCTAAGGTTCATTAATTTGTTTTTGCAGGTGAATCCAAGTGGCCATACTCCAACATGGTACTTGGATAGTGGATGTTCCAGACATATGACTGAAACAAGGGGACTACTGAAGGACTACATTCCAATCAAAAATGGTCCTAAAGTGACCTTTGGTGGTTCTGAAAAAGGAATCATCAAAGGGTTTGGTAAACATCTCTTCAAACCTTGTTACCATTACTCAAGTGGCTTATGTTAAAGGGTTGAAACACAACCTCATTAGTATAAGTCAGTTAAGTGATGTAGGGTATGACATCTCATTTGTTAAAAATGGTTGTCATATCAAGAGGTCAAGTGATCAAGAGATCATTTTGACAGGATATAGAAAGAGGAATGTCTATTGTTTAGACATTATGATTGAGAACAATGGTTCTCCTGTCTGTCTTGTAGCTAATGAGACAATCTCTCATTGTGTCAAGTGGCACAAGAGGCTAGCTCATCTTAACTACAAGACTATTAGCAAACTCTTTAGCAAAGAGTTAGTGCGGAATGGTCCTCAAGTTAAGTGTGTCAAAGATGGCATTTTGCTCAGCTTGTCAAAAGGGCAAGCAGACTAAAATCCACCTTTAGAAGCTTAGACAACAAAGATGCTGTGAGGTGTTTATACCTCTTGCATATGGATCTATTTGGTCCAATGCCAGTTCACAGCTTAGGTAGGAAGGTCTGCACCTTTGTAGTTGTTGATGACTACTCAAGGTTTTCCTGGGTGTTCTTCTTAAAGCAGAAATCTGAAACACCTACTGTCTTCTATAGCTTTGTTAAGCAAATTCAGAATGAAATGAACTGTACAGTGGTCAAAATTAGAAGTGACCATGGTACTGAGTTTCAGTCTGAAAGCATGACAAAGCTGTGTGAAGACTATGGGATATTTCAAGAATTCTCTTCACCTAGAACACCTCAGCAAAATGGCATTGCTGAAAGGAAAAATAGGACCTTGATAGAGGATGGTAGAACCCTATTAAGTGATTCATCACTGCCAGAATATTTCTGGGCTGAAGCAGTTAACACTGCATGCCATGTGATAAATAGGGCTACCATCACTAAAAGGTTAAACAAGACCCCCTATGAAGTTGTGAAAGGCAGGAAACCAAATCTATCCTATTTCAGGATTTTTGGTTGCAAATGCTTCATACATAACAATGGAAAGTCTTACCTAACTAAGTTTGCTGCCAAGTCCCAAGAGGGAGTGTTTGTTGGGTACAACAATAATAGTAAGGCTTATAGAGTCTACAACTTGACTACACAAGTTGTAGAGGAGTCTGTGCATGTAGTTTTTGATGAACACAACTAATTAACAATGAGTTGTCTAGTAGTGTGTGCAGCCCCACAGGTCTTACTAAGAAGATGGACAAGCTAACCATAGAAGATGTACCTGCTGCAAGACAGCAAGTTGAAGAAGATGGCTTATGTCCAGGGGGAGAACTACATGTACCAGGAGCTGTAGAAGTACAAGGAACTCAGCTTGATGAAGATGCTGAAGATGTTCAACCAGAAGTAAGGATGCCTCCAGCCAACAGGCATCTAAGAGATCATCCAGTAGAGCTAATTATTGGAGATCCAAGACAAGGTGTTCAGACAAGGAGCAGAAATCAGAATGTTGTAGTATATTCAAGTTTTCTGTCTCAAATAGAACCAAAGAAATTTGAAGAAGCTATACAAGATCCACAGTGGACTGAAGCTATGCAAGAAGAACTTAATCAGTTCAAAAGGTGCAAGGTTTGGGAGCTGGTTCCAAAAGCCTAAAGACCACAATGTTATAGGAACTAAGTGGATCTACAGAAATAAGTTAGATGAACAAGGGGTCATCATAAAGAATAAAGCAAGACTGGTTGCAAAAGGATATAGGCAAGAAGAAGGTATTGATTTTGATCAAACCTTTGCTCCAGTAGCCAAACTGGAAGCCATAAGGATGTTCTTGGCCTATGCAACCTATCAAGGATTCAAGGTATACCAAATGGATGTCAAGTCAGCATTCCTAAATGGTAATTTGAAAGAAGAAGTCTATGTGGAGCAGCCTGCAGGTTTTGTTGATCCAACTTTACCTCATTATGTGTATAGACTTAGGAAAGCATTATATGGGTTAAAATAAGCACCTAGAGCTTGGTATGAAACCCTATCTAGTTTCCTCATTGAGAACAAGTTCTCAAGGGGGAAAATAGATAAGACTCTATTCCTTAGGGAATCTAGAGGCAAAGTAATACTTGTCCAAAATATATGTAGATGACATTATATTTGGGTCTACTGAAAGTAACCTTTGCAAAAAGTTTGCAAAGCTTATGCAAAGTCAATTTGAGATGAGTAGTATGGGAGAACTGAAGTTTTTCTTGGGTCTCCAAGTTAAACAGACTGAAATGGTTTATCCATATGTCAGTCCAAGTTCACCCTAGAACTCATAAGGAAATATGGTATGGATTCCTCCAGTACCATGAAGACTCCTATGGGGTCAAGTATGTCTCTAAGCAAGGATGATGCAGGGAAACCTGTAGATGAAACCTTGTATAGAGGGATAATTGGCTCCCTACTATACTTGACTGCAAGTAGGCCTGATATTATGTATGCTACATGTGTTTGTGCCAGGTATCAAGCCTGCCCTAAAGAGTCTCACTTGACAGCAGTCAAGAGAATCTTGAGATATCTAAAGGGCACTCCTTATCTAGGCCTCTGGTACTCTAGGAATGGAGATTTTGATCTAATAGGCTATTCAGATGCAGACTTTGCAGGATGCAAAGAAGATAGAAAGAGCACTACTGGATCCTGTCAATTCCTAGGTGGAAGACTCATTTCATGGAGCAGTAAGAAGCAAACCAGTGTGGCTATTTCCACAGCTGAGTCAGAATATGTAGCTGCAGGAAGTTGCTGTGCTCAACTTCTGTGGATTCAACATCAGTTAGAAGACTATGGATTCAGGTAAGTAGAACTCCACTTTACTGTGATTCTACTAGTGCTATTTCAATAGCTAACAATCCTGTATCACATAGTAGAACTAAACATATTGAGATTAAATATCACTTTCTTAGGGAGCATGTAGAAAGAAATGATATTGCACTTGAATATGTTAAAACTGATAATCAGATAGCAGATATATTTACTAAGCCCTTAGAAGAAGCTAAGTTCAATAGGTTCAAAATTGAACTAGGTATGATAAACTTAGACTAAGTTTACAGAACTAAAAATTGGCTAAGTAAAAAGGTGTCGACACATAGACAAGTCTATGTCGACACAGAATAGTAAGTGTCGACACTTCAGGAAAATGGTGTCGACACATCTAGGAAGTTGGTGTCGACACTTCAGAATGCTAGTGTCGACACATGTCGAGTTGGTGTCGACACATTCAATAAGGTGTCGACACTTAAGTTTTACTCAGAATTTTCTAAGTAAAGTCTCGACTACATGTCGAGTAGTGTGGTGTCGACACTTAACCAAGTGTCGACACATAAAATCTGTTAACTTAAACTTGTGTCGACACATGAGTGTCGAGACATTATCAGTCAGTGTCGACACTTATTGCCAGTGTCGACACATCTTTAGTAATCCATCCCGCCTGTTCGTCTTCAAACCAGAAAGGTATAAATAGGATTCTGTCTTTGTTTGTCGACACGCTTTCAAAAGTTTCGAGACCAAAACTCTTGTGTCGACATTTCTCTTCTCTAAAGACTAATTCTCCAAACACTAATGGCTCCTAAGTTGGAAGAGAACGTTAACGAAGGCTATGAACTGGTGCGTGGCGCATTCGACGACGGTGATCAAGAAAGCAAATCGGTGATAACCCTAGTCACCGATTCAGGATTGGAGTTCTTGGTTTCAGAACCAACCAAAATTTGGAAGAAGGAAGTTATTGAATTCCTCACTGGAGCGTCTGTAGATGATTCAGGCTACAGAATCAAATCCAGGGTGCATGGCACCAAGGTCAAGATTTCACCCAAGTCACTGAGAAAGGTACTTCAGCTACCTAAAGTCCAGGAAGAAGAAGAAGTGACAACATCTAAGACCAGGGAAGCACTTACCTGGTGTGGACTTGATCCTAAGCTAAAGATAGGATCAGTATTCAACAGGAGAGGAATGAATACCCAAGAAAGTTTCTGTCAGAAGTTGTGGGTAAAGTTATCCTCAGTAAACCTGGAGGGCATGACAGGGTGTCAGCCTCCATGTTCAGTGTTATGACTAGAATCATTTTCAATCTCAAAACAGACTGGTTTATGGTTGTATATGAGAAAGTAAAGGAAAGTCTGAAGAAGCCCAATCTGGCATGATACTTAGTCTCTACCTGGCTGGTACAATACCAGAGGTAATGAGCTCTGTTGCAGGTAGCAAAATCAACCATATGAGGAGGATGGATATGAGAATACTTTCAAGATGGGAAAGAGTACTGTCTAAGGAAGTTCCTACTCCAGAGAAGCCAGCTTCTAAGAAGGATTCCCCTCCAAGGAAGAAGAGAAAAACTGCTGTTGTGGCCCAAGTGTCCTCAAGCAGTTCTGGAAGTGAAGAACAGGTGGTGTTCACACCTGATGATCAAGAGGAGGAGATAGTAGAAAAGACCCCTGCTGCTAAAGATGTGGCTGAGACTCAGGGGGAGCTGCCTCACACTAGTCCCATCCCTAGGGATCTAAGCCAGGGGGAGCTTCCAAGTGTAGAAGAACCATCTACACTGGAAAGTGAGCAAGCTACAATAATCATCCAAGAGGTACTTTCTGACCTCAATACTTTAGATTTTTCTGTAATAGATTCTGATTTGTCTGATGTCCATCAGCAAACTCAGCAAGCAAACCAAGAACCAGATGTTGTTCTTCCAGACACATCTGTAATGATTCCTGATAAGGGTGATGAACCCAGTATATCTCCTGCTCAGTCACCCCCAGAATACACAATGGAAGATCTATTTTCTGAATCTAGATCAAGAGGATTATGATATGGACACGAATGCTGCTGATGAAGAGAAGGGTGCTGCTGCTGAGGGGAGAACTTGGAAGTTCATGATGAGCCTATAGGGCTAGACACTGAGAAGGCACTAGATGTACAAGCTGAAAACCCATCAAGCCCTAAGGACAGGGTTGATATAGCAAGTACTTCAGAGTCTGAGGATGATGAAGCTGAGCAAGCTAAGAAGAAGCATGAAATCAGGCAGGAAGCCATTGTCCAATATAGAAGGAAGGCTAAGTTAGGAAAGCTACCTCCTACAGCTGTGGAGCCTAGCAAGTACTTTCCTAAGCCCTATTATTATTTTGAAAGGCAGAAAATCAAGGCTGAAGAACTTAAGAAGAAGGACTCCAAAGGGAAGAAGGTTGCTGATACTGAGCCTGCTGCTGGCTGCTGTAAAAGCCAAAATACAAGCTGGGAAAGGCATAGTTATAAAAGACCCAGAGCAGAATTAGATTAAGATTAGACTGAAGAATGTTGTAATTTGTTACATCTAAATATCTTTGTAAATCATTGACAATGTATTGAACACAATGTTTGGACAGTTTTTGATAAATATATTTCATGATTGATCAGTAGAATGTGTCTAATTCTTGGCTGTTCTGTAATGCTGAATGAGTATACATGTGTGCTTTATTACATGTTTAAGTATACCCTGTTGATATATATCTGCTTTACATCATTCTCTAATTTTTAATTATGAAGTGATGTATATCATTGACTAAGGGTTATGACTTCTCCAAATAGGGGGAGATTGTTGGGTACATTGGTCAAATGTACCTGATTTGAAGAAGCCTCACCTAACTCAATGATATGCATCATAATGTATTTGATGTTTGTTTGAGTTACTTGTGCAGGTTAGGTATTCACTAGACTGAAGCTAAAAGTTTCTAAGTCAATGTGTCGACACCCGGAGGGAAAGTGTCGACACTTGAGAAAGCTTGTGTCGACAACACCCAGACAAGCAGTGTCGACACTTGGAGTCATTGTGTCGACACCTGGGATGAAGAGTCGACACCAGACAGAAAGTGTCGACACTTGGAGCTGTGTCGACACTCAGTAAAGAAGTATGCAGAAAAGCTGTGTTGACACTTAGCAGAAGTGTCGACACCTAGAAGAGCTGTGTCTACACCAGAAAGTGTCGACACTTGGAGCTGTGTCGACACTCAGCAAAAGTCTGCAGAGTCTAAGTAAATGTGTCGACACTCAACACAATGTGTCGACACTAATGCTGAAGAGTCAGTATTTGAAGTAAGTGTCGACACTCAACACAATGTGTCGACACTATGCTGAAGAGTCAGTATTTGAAGAAAGTGTCGACACTCAGCACAATGTGTCGACACACAACCAGGAGAGTCAACACTTGAAGAAAGTGTCGACACTCAGCACAATGTGTCGACACTTAGTTGAAGACTCTACACTTGAAGAAAGTGTCGACACAAGGAGCTGTGTCGACACTTAGCAAAGAACAGAAAAGTTACAAAATATTCTAAGTACAAATGTCGACACTAAAGGAATGTGTCGACACTCAGCTGAAGAAACATAAGTGAAGACTTGTGTCGACACCAAGAAGCAGTGTCGACACTTGACAGTTTCAACACATGAAGATGTGTCGACACAAAGAACATGTGTCGACACTTAGAAGAATACAGTTAAAGAATGAAGTACAAGTATTTGTGTCGACACTCAATTTCAGTGTCGACACATGCAGAAGAATCTGTGTCGAGACATACAAGGAATTGTGTCGACACCTTGTAGACTTGTGTCGACACTTACACAACATGTGTCGACACTTAGTCTATAAGTGTCGACACTTAAGAACAGAAAGTCTCGACACTATCTGACAATTAGGAAATTTCAAGAAGTGACTGGTTGACATGACAGCTGCCGATCCAGCCGGTCTACAGCAACTGTCAGAGAAATCAGAAGTTTGTTATGAACCGGACCAGCCGGTTACCATGAAGGAAGCCTATAAATAGGCATCCATAGTTTACAGAAACAGTGGTTGTGATTGAGAAACAAGAGTTACAGCTTGAGAGAATATTTAAAGTAGTTGATCAGATTAAATCAAGAAGTGATACACAGAGGATCAACACAAGAAGATCTGTCAGTCCAACTGCAGATCTAAGAAGTTGGAGAGAGAGAGCTCCAATCAAGAATTCAGTCTTTGGAACTAAGGCTGAGAAGAAGGATTCAGAAACATCTGGATCTCAAGAAGCAGAGGTCAAGGAACAACTGCAGAAGATTCAGACTAATTCAGTTCTAACTCAAGAAGCTTTGAAGGAAGCTAAGTCAGTTTGGATCTAACTGAGTTCTTCCAAGAACTCTTCAAGAAACTCTCAACTCCTCTCTTATTTTCTGAGTTGTAGAGTTAGCAATTGTATTTCTATTTTAACTTGTAGGATCCATTGGATCTGAGAGAATTATAAGCCTATATTATAAAGGCTGAGGGTAGGGCTTGATTGCCTGAGTGTAGGAGTTGAAGAACTCTGAGTGTAGGCCTTAATTGGCTGAGTGTAGGCCTGGGTGGCTGAGTGTAGGCCTGAGTGGCTGAGTGTAAGGCTTTGGGCCTGAGGTGTAGGAACCTTGTTGGGTTCTGAGATAGTGGAGATGTTTGGCCGAATCTAGTACACTGCTAGATAGGCGAAGGGGGAAAGTGGATGTACCCAAAGATTGGGGAACCACTATAAATTAGTGTGTCTGCTGTGCTGTGCTGTGGATTGACTGTTTGATTTCTGTAATTGCTGTTAGTTGTAGTAATCTGTGAAATTAACTGTTGTGCTGCCAACAAAGTTTTAAAAAGGTTTTAGGTCACCTATTCACCCCCCCCCTCTAGGTGTTTAGGTACCATATCTTTCAGAAGGTCTATACCTTTGTAGTTGTAGATGAATACTCAAGGTTTTCCTGGGTGTTCTTCTTAAGACAGAAATCTGAAACACCTAGTGTCTTCTATAGCTTTATCAAGCAAATTCAGAATGAACTAAATAGTACAGTGGTCAAAATTAGAAGTGACCATGGTACTGAATTTCAGTCTGATAGCATGACAAAACTGTGTGAAGACTTTGGGATATTTCAAGAATTCTCTTCACCTAGAACACCTTAGCAAAATGGCATTGCTGAGAGGAAGAATAGAACCTTGATAGAGGCTGGTAGGACCCTACTAAGTGATACATCACTGCCAGAATATTTCTGGGCTGAAGCAGTTAATACTGCATGCCATGTTATAAATATGGCTACCATCACTAAAAGGCTAAACAAGACCCCCTATGAAGTTGTGAAAGGCAAGAAACCAAACCTATCCTATTTTAGGATCTTTGTATGTAAATGCTTCATACTTAACAATGAGAAGTCTTACTTAACTAAGTTTGCTGCCAAGTCCAAGAGGGAATTTTTGTTGGGTACAGCAATAATAGTAAGGCTTATAGAGTCTACAACTTGACTACACAAGTTGTAGAAGAATCAGTGCATGTAGTTTTTGATGAGACTAAACTTATTAATAATGAGTTGTCTAGCAGTGTATGCAGCCCCACAGGTTTGACAAAGAAAATGGACAAGCTTACTATAAAAGAAGTGTCTGCTGCAAGACAGCAAGTAGAAGACAGTAGCTGTTGTCCAGGGGGAGAACTACATGTGCCAATTGCTGAAGAAATACAAGGAGTACAGCATGATGGAGATGCTGAAGTGGTTCAACCAGAAGTTATGATGCCTCCAGCGAACAGGCATCTTAGAGATCATCCAGTAGAGCTAATTATTGGAGATCCAAGACAAGGAGTTCAAACCAGGAGTAGAAACATGAATGCAGCAATCTACTCCAGCTTTCTGTCACAAGTTGAACCTAAGAAGTTTGAAGAAGCAACACAAGATCCACTATGGACTGAAGCAATGCAAGAAGAGCTTAATCAGTTCAAGAGGTGCAAGGTCTGGGAATTAGTTCCTAAACCTAAAGACCACAATGTAATAGGAACTAAGTGGATCTACAAGAGTAAGATGGATGAACAAGGGGTCATCATTAAGAATAAGGCTAGACTGGTTGCTAAAGGATATAGGCAAGAAGAAGGTATTGATTTTGATCAAACCTTTGCTCCAGTAGCCAGACTGGAAGCCATAAGAATGTTCTTGGCCTATGCAACCTATCAAGGATTCAAGGTATACCAAATGGATGTCAAGTCAGCATTCCTAAATGGTAATCTTAAGGAAGAAGTCGATGTGGAGCAGCCTTCAGGTTTTGTTGATCCAACTCTACCTCATCATGTCTATAGACTTAGGAAAGCTTTATATGGGTTAAAGCAAGCCCCTAGGGCTTGGTATGAAACCCTATCTAGTTTCCTCATTGAGAACAAGTTCTCAAGGGGGAAAATAGATAAGACTCTATTCCTTAGGGAATCTAGAGGCAAAGTTATACTAGTCCAAATATATGTAGATGACATTATATTTGGGTCTACTGAAAGCAGCCTTTGCAAAAAGTTTGCAAAACTTATGCAAGGTCAGTTTGAGATGAGTAGTATGGGAGAGCTGAAGTTTTTCTTGGGTCTCCAAGTTAAACAGACTAAGAGTGGTTTGTCCATTTGTCAGTCAAAGTTCACCCTAGAACTCATAAGGAAGTATGGTATGGATTCATCCAGCACCATGAAGACTCCTATGGGGTCAAGTATGTCTCTTAGCAAGGATGATGTAGGGAAACCTGTAGATGAAACCTTGTATAGATGGATAGTTGGCTCCTTATTATACTTGACTGCTAGTAGACCCGACATCATGTATGCTACATGTGTTTGTGCCAGGTATCAAGCCTGCCCTAAAGAGTCTCATTTGACAGCAGTCAAAAGAATATTGAGATATCTAAAGGGCACTCCCTATCTAGGCCTCTGGTATCCTAGGAATGGAGATTTTGATCTAACAGGTTATTCAGATGTAGACTTTGCAGGATGCAAAGAAGATAGAAAGAGCACTACTGGAACCTGTCAATTCCTAGGTGGGAGACTAATTTCATGGAGTAGCAAAAAGCAAACCAGTGTGGCTATCTCCACAGTAGAGTCAGAGTATGTAGCTGCAGGAAGTTGCTGTGCTCAACTTCTGTGGATACAACATCAGCTAGAGGACTATGGATTTCAGGTAAGTAGAACTCCACTTTTCTGTGATTCTACAAGTGCTATTTCAATAGCTAATAACCCTGTATCACATAGTAGAACTAAACATATTGAAATTAAATATCATTTTCTTAGGGAGCATGTAGAAAGAGAAGATATTTTACTTGAATATGTTAAAACTGATATTCAAATAGCTGATATGTTACTAAGCCCCTAGAAGAAGCTAAGTTCAATAGATTCAAAATTGAACTAGGAATGTTAAACTTAGAGTAAGTTTACAGAATTAAAATTGGACAAGTAAAAAAGTGTCGACACATAGACAAGTCTATGTCGACACAGAATAGTGGTGTCGACACTTCAGGAAAAAGGTGTCGACACATCTAGGATGTTGGTGTCGACACTTCAGAATGTTAGTGTCGACACATGTCCAGTAGGTGTCGACACATCCAAAGTGGTGTCGACACTTATGTTTTACTCAGAATTTTCTAAGTAAAGTCTCGACAATGTGTCGAGTTATGTTGTGTCGACACATAACCAAGTGTCGACACATAAAATTTGTTGGCTAAACTTGTGTCGACACATATGTGTCGAGACATTATAAGTCATTGTCGACACTTATTGCCAGTGTCGACACATTTTAAGTTAGCTGTCCCGCCTGTTCATCTTCAAAATTAGAAAGGTATAAATAGGGTTCTGTCTTTGTTTGTCGACACGCTTTCAAAGTTTCGAGACCAAAACTACTGTGTCGACACCTCTCTTTTCTAAAGGCAAATTCTACAAACCCTAATGGCACCTAAGCTTGAGGAGAACGTTAACGAAGGATATGAGCTTGTGCGCGGCGCGTTCGACGATGCCGACCAAGAAATTCAGGCAGTAGTAACCCTAGTCGCCGACTATTGGTTAGAGTACTTAGTTTCAGAACCAACTAAGATATGGAAGAAGGAGGTGCTTGAATTCCTTAATGGAGCTGCAGTAGATGAATCTGGATACAGAATCAAATCCAGAGTTCATGGAACTAAGGTCAAGGTTTCACCTAAAAATCTGAGGAAGGTGCTCCAGCTACCAAAAACTCAAGATGAAGAAGAAATTACTGCATCCAAGACCAGGGAAGCTCTAACCTGGTGTGGACTTGATCCAAAGATGAAGATTGGTTCTGTATTTAACAGAAAAGACATGAATAATCAAGGAAAGTTCATGTCTGAGATAGTTGGCAAGGTGATCTTAAGCAAGCCTGGAGGGAATGACAGAGTGTCTGCCTATATGTTTGGAATCATGACAAGGATAATCTTCACTCTGAAAACAGACTAGTCTTTAGTGGTTTATGAGAAGATTAAGGAGAGCTTGAAGAAGCCCAATCTGGGCAGAATCATTAGTCTATACCTAGCTGGTGTGATACCAGATGTAATGAGTACTGCTGCAGGAAGCAAGATAAACCACATGAGGAAAATGGATCTAAGGATCTTTTCAAGATGGGACAGGGTGTTGTCCAAGGAAATGCCAACCCCGGAGAAGACAGTTACTGAGAAGGAGATTCCCCCAAAGAAAAAGAGAAAAACTGCTCCAATGGCACAAGAGTCCTCCAACAGTTCAGGGAGTGAAGAACATGTTGTTTTCACTCCTGATGATCAAGAGGAAGAGGCTGTAGTGAAATCTCCTGCTGCTCAAGAGATTGCTGAGATCTAGGGGGAGCTGCCTGAAGCTAGCCCCATCCACAAGGATCACAGCCAGGGGGAGCCTCCAGTTGTAGAAGAACCATCTACACTGGACAGTGAGCAAGCCACCACCATCATACAAGAGGTACTCACTGACCTAAATACTTTAGCATATCTTACAGAAGATGTTGATTTGTCTGATGTTCCTCAGCAAACTCAGCTGCCTAGTCAAGCTCCAGATGTTGTTATAAAAGACACATCTGCTGTACAAGAAGAGATTCCTGATCCAGTAGTTGAAGAGCAAAGAATGTCTCCAGTTTCTTCACCCCCTAAATTCACCATGGAAGATTTATTCCTCAATCTAGACCAACAAGATTTTGACCTGGACAAGGAAGCTGCTTGAAGAGATAATGCTGCTGCAGAGGGGGAGCAAGTGCAAGTTATGGAAGAGCCTGTGAGGCAAGAAAATGAGAAGGCACCTGATGTGCAAGCTGAAAGACCTCAAAGCCCTAAGGAGAGGGTTGACATAGCCAGCACTTCTGCCTCTGAAGATGAGGAGAGTGCTAGGGAAAAGAAGAAGAAACTGTATGTCTTCAAATGAAGAAGTCAAAGTTATAAGAAGGCTCTGCAATCAATTGCACCACAGCCTATAGTTCAGCAAGCTCCAACTGCTGATTATAGTGCTTTAATGGTTGCACTACAGATAAAGTTGGATGAGCAAAGGCAGGCCATAGAGAAGTATGTAGATGAAGGGCAGAAATCACTTCAATTTGATCTGGCCCAGGAAATAAAGTCTATAAGGTTTGAAATGAACCTTAACAAAAAGGAAATGACTGATTGCTTCCACAAAGGTGGAAATGCAGTGGTGTATTTGGCAACACACCAAGAGAAGATCAAAGAACAAGTGGATGACATAGCATTGAAACAAGGATATGTTCTTGAGAATCAATTAAGAATGAATGACAATTTGACTGCCTCCCATAATGCTATAGTCACTGAGTTGAAGAACAAGGCTGCTGAACCTTCTACATCTACTGCTGCTGCTAAAGCTGATTTTGATAAAGTATTTCAAGAGGAAATTTCTGCTGTTAAGTCTGCAATCCAAGCCTCCCAGAAAGCCATCTCTGAACAACTTCAAAAGCTGAAACCATTCTTTAAAGAGGGAATCAGATACTTGGATAGTCAAATCAGATTTCAAAAGGATGATGTCAGAGATCATATGGCTCGAGAAGTCATAAAGGGGGAGAGAGTTTTAGTCAAAGCTAGCTCTGACCATGCCAAATGGATATCTAATTCCATCAGAGCTACACTGGGTTATCCTCCACTCTGTGATGATGACAATGTGGCAGAATCTGGCATTCAACCTGCATATCTTGGAGGTGAGCAACCAGAGGTAGCTCAAGTGATATATCCTCCACCAGATTTTGACATGGTGCAAGCTGACATTCAGTAGATGTATAGCCCAACTGAAGGAAAGTCTAATGTTATTCTGGATAAAGTGGTTCAGCCTATTACTGAAGCCATGCAAGAGGCATTACAGAAGGAGGAAGAGACAAGGTTGTCTAAGAAGAGGTTTAGGGAACAAGCAGAACAAAGGCCAGACTTTGAACAGTGGAGCCCTACCTCTAGGAATATAATTTTAACTGCCTGGAAAGCTGCCAAGGACAATACTCATGACAGGAACAAATGGTTTTCTGAAGCAGAATGGAGAAAACATGAGATCAAGCAGGAAGCAATAGTTCAGTATAGAAGGAAGGAAAAGATGGGAAAGCTACCTCCTACTGCAGTGGAGCCTAGCAAGTACTTTCCTAAGCCATATCACTATTTTGAGAGGCAGAAGATCAAAGCTGAAGAGCTTAAGAAGAAGGACTTGAAAGGAAAGAAGCATGCTGATGCTGAAACTGTTGATGCCCCTGTCAAAGCTCAAGTTCAAGCTGGCAAGGGAATAGTTATCAAGGAACCTGACCAGAACTAGATTAAGAATTTACTTGAAGATTATTTTGTAATCTGTTGAATGTAAAACATTTTTGTGAACTACTGAGAATGTATAAGTCACATGTTAGAACAATATATGATTCATATATTTCATGTTTATTCTGTGAATGTGTCTATTTCTTATTTGTTCTGTGATGATGAATGTGTATACATGTGTGAATTAATACATGTTTATGTTTACCCTGCTGAATATAACCTGCTTTACATCATTTTGTAATGTTTAATTTTGAATGGTGTATATCATTGACTAAGGGTTATGACTTCTCCAAATAGGGCGAGATTGTTGGGTACATTGGTCAAATGTACCTGATTTGAAGAAGCCTCACCCAACTCAATGATATACATCATAATGTATTTGATGTATGTTGAGTTTGTTTGTGTAGGTTAAGTAATCACTGGACTGAAGCAAAAAGTTTCTAAGTCCATGTGTCGACACCCAGAGGGAAAGTGTCGACACTTAAGAAGGCTTGTGTCGACACCCAGACAAGCAGTGTCGACACTTGGAGTCATTGTGTCGACACCTGGGATGCAGAGTCGACACCAGACAGAAAGTGTCGACACTTGGAGCTGTGTCGACACTCAGTGAAGAAAAGTGCAGACAGAAAGTGTCGACACAAGGAGCTGTGTCAACACCCAGTGAAGCTGTGTCTACACCAGAAAGTGTCGACACTTGGAACTGTGTCGACACTCAGCAAAAGTCTGCAGAGACTAAGTTAAAGTGTCGACACTCAGAACAATGTGTCGACACTCAACAAAAGAGTCAACACTTGAAGTATGTGTCGACACCCAGCACAATGTGTCGACACACAACCAGAAGAGTCAACACATGAAGTAAGTGTCGACACCCAGCACAATGTGTCGACACTCAGCTAAAGACTCTACACTTGAAGAAAGTGTCGACACAAGGAGCTGTGTCGACACTTAGCAAAGATTAGAAAGATCAACAAAATTATTCTAAGTACAAGTGTCGACACTAAGGGAATGTGTCGACACTCAGCTGAAGTCTCAACAAGAAGAAGGTGTGTCGACACAAGGAGCTGTGTCGACACTCAGCAAGAATCAACATAGAAGACTATGTGTCGACACCAAGAAGTAGTGTCGACACTTGACAGATTCAACACAAGAAGATGTGTCGACACAAAGGTGATGTGTCGACACTTAGAAGAATTCAGTAAAAGACAGAAGATCAAGTATTTGTGTCGACACTCAATTTTAGTGTCGACACCTGAAGAAGAATCTTGTGTCGAGACATACAAGGAGTTGTGTCGACACCTTGTAGACTTGTGTCGACACTTATACAACATGTGTCGACACTTGGTCTATAAGTGTCGACACTTAAAGACAGAAAGTCTCGACACTTTCAGACAGTTAGAGATTTTCAAGAAATGACTGGATGACTTGACAGCTGCCGTTCCAGCCGGTCTACAGCACCTGTCAGAGATATCAGAAGTCAGTTATGGACCGGACCAGCCGGTTACCATGAAGAAGGCCTATAAATAGGCACCTACAGTTTACAGAAACAGTTGTTAGAGTTGTTGAGGTTGATCACATTGTTAAAGAACAAGTTAATAAAGTAGTACATAGAGTATCAACACAAGAAGATCTTGCAGTCCAAGTACAAATCTAAGAAGTTGGAGAGAGAGGGCTCCATCCAAGAAATCAGCCTCTGGAACTAGGCTGAGAAGAAGGATTCAGATTCATTCTGGATCTCAAGTGGCAGAGGTCAAGGAACTACTGCAGGAGGATTCAGTCTTATTCAGTTCTACTCAAGAAGCTTTGAAGAAAGCTAAGTCAGATTGAATCCAGCTGAGTTCTTCCAAGAACTCATCAAGAAACTCTCAACTCCCCTCTTTTATTTCTGAGTTGTTGAGTTAATATTTGTAATATATTTTTATCTTGTAGGATCCTTTGGATCTGAGTGAATTGTAAGCCTATAATTATAAAGGCTGAGGGTAGGTCTTGAGAGCCTGAGTGTAGGAGATTGAGATCTCTGAGTGTAGGCCTTGTTGGCTGAGTGTAGGCCTTGGTTAACTGAGTGTAGGCCTTGGTTGGCTGAGTGTAGGCCTTGATTGGCTGAGCGTAGGCTTTGGGATCAAGCTGAGTTGTAAGGCTTTGGGCCTGAGGTGTAGGAACCAATTTGGGTTCTGAGACAGTGGAGGAGTTTGGCCGAATCTAGTACACTGCTAGATAGGCGAAGGGGGAAAGTGGATGTACCCATATCTTGGAGAACCACTATAAACCACTATGTATGTTGTGCTGTGCTGTGATTGTTGTTGTGTGATGTGTGTTTGCTGTGATAAAATAGTTAGTATTCTGTGATATAACTGATTGCTTCCATTAAAGTTTAAAAAGGATTAGGTCACCTATTCACCCCCACTCTAGGTGTTTAGGTATCATATCTTTCAGCGCGATCTCCCCGGAACTGAGCCATCCTGGACTTGGTCCAAAACTCACCAAGTCCAGACCACTGGCCACAAGGGCCAGTCCGCACTTACTGGCGGACACTGGATCTAGCCCGCCATACCGGGCGACCTCCAATTTCTGTCCGCGCTGACCGGCGGTCTCCACGGCTTCCACTTGCCGCTTCACTAGAGCAAGACCAAGGCAACTTCCAAACCGGTCTACCGAGCTCCAGTTCTTCAGTCCGCTTTATGCCGGACTCTACGGATAGCATTCCTAGCCGCCCGGTTACTTCCTGGGAGTCAACCGCCTGCTGAGCATACACTGGCCTGTCAAACCGCTGCTGCTGTCCGCGTAGTCCCGCGAATAGACCGCCCAGGCCGCCATAGAGCAAACCGCCTGCAACATCCCTGCTGACCTAGCAGTCCGCCAACCCTGTCCGCGTAGTCCGCGCGGATAGGTTTCCCAAGCCTTCCATTCACCCACTTTCACTTCACAGAATTCAACACTCCCCCTTAAAGTGAGAAGTGGTGAATAACTCCAGCAGCTCCCGTAACCTTGCACCTGGTCCTTCCGATAGCATCTACGAAGAGATGTCAAAGACATAGTCCTCGCCCCGCATATCATGGACCATGAGGGAGCCCTCCAGCATCTCCAAAAAGGAGTCATGCTTCCCTCTACCTTCTTCAGCTTCAACCTCCACTCTTGCATCACAGGAGTATCACCAACTTCCTTGGACGCAGAAGCCCAAGCCTTGTTATCTCTGAGAGAAGTCACCACTTCAGACTTGGTGTCAACCACCTCCTTGATTCTAGTGGGGTCATCACAGCCAGAAGTACCTTGCTCGACCTGAGGGCTAACAAGGAAACACGGGACCAAGTCCGCCATGTTCCCTTCACTATATCGAGCTGGTTGTAACGCCCCGGATTTTTGATTACGTACGCATGATGGGCGTTACGTTGGCTTTGCCTGTCGTTTGAGCATGGTTTTTCCCGCGGGCTTGCGAGTGGCTGTTTTGGTTGCCGAGTTGCACGATTCCCCAGCAAACCAGAGTCCAAATGAGGGACTCGGTGAGGCCTCTTAGGGAATGCTTGCATATTTGTTTTCGCGCCCGGGTAATGTTGCTCAAAATAGGTTGCTGGTTTCAGGAAGCAACAAAAAAGGGTAAAAAGTGCTTAAGGCAAAAATGGTCTAGGACGTCACAGAAACATTTTTCACAAAAGGGAAAAATGGTCGTTTTTGTGCGAGACACGCCCCCTGACACGGGCGTGACCCAGGCCGTGACCTGGGCGTGACCTCCTTGACTCGACGATTTTTTCTTGCGTCGAGTTGAGCTCGACGGATGGGGTACACGCCCCGTGACACGGGCGTGTCACGGGCCGTGTCCCGCTTCGTCGAGTGTCGAGTATCGAGCGTCGAGTATCGAGCGTCGAGTATCGAGTGTTGAGTGTCGAGAGAGGGGACACGGCCTGTGACACGGGCGTGTCACAGGGCGTGTCAAGCTGGGTCGAGTGTCGACACTTTCTGTCGACGAGGTGTCGAGATACGGGCTACACGCCCTAGGTCACGGGCGTGACCGACCCGTCACGGGCGTGTACCCGGCCGTGTACCGTGTGGATAAACTGGAATTTGCCGCCTTTCGGCGCCGCTTAAGGTACACGCCCTGTGTCACGGGCGTGACACAGGGCGTGACCGGCCCGAAAATTGAGTTTTTCCAGTTTTTTTTGTGCCGTTCATTTCCTTGATTCTGCATCGAACGGTTCAGCTCTGTTCTGGAGGAAATAAGTCCGAAACAGAGCATTGGGTTTCTCATTTTCATCTTCTCTTCATCTTCTTCTTCATTCCCAAAGAGAAAGCAAGAGAGCAAGGGAGCAAGCAAGGCAAGGAAAGAGGAGAGCAGCCGTCGCGGCATCGTCTCGGTTCAGGCAAGCGGTGTTCTCCACCCTTGCCAATCTTCATTCTTGATTCAATTTTCCATTTTCCCTAGCTTTAGATCTTGTGTTAAATTCTTCCTTATTAGCCTTATTATTGCTCTTTCAATTCCCCTATGCTTAGTTTGTTCTTCTTGATTCAAATGATGATCAATCCTCTTGTTTGTTTATGTAGCTCATTCCTTATGCTAATTCCCTATGCTGACTTTGCTCTCCTATGTTTAGTTTTGTTGGTTCTCAATTCTATGCTAGGCTAATTCATGTAGTTCTCTTAATTCATGTTCATGTAGCATATTCGCCTTTCTCATTTATGTGATTTTTCCTTGATCATAGCATATGGTTCTCAACATGTGATTTATGTACTTAATTTAATCAAATCCTATCATGTGATTCTTCTTTGATATAAAGCATGTGACCCTTTTTATGTGATGAAGTTCGTCAAACACTACGTTGGCAATTGGTCGTCATGTGTGGGGACGATGAAAGGAAACGTGTTACCTTGGGATATGGGGCGTTTTGCGAGACGAATTTGTGAACCATGGCAGGAGCGTTTGTGTGAGAATTTTGCAAGGGGTGGTGTGGTTTCAGCCTGTGGCCACTGAGTTTTGTTTTTGTGGTTAGAGAGACCACTTTAGCCCCGATTTGGGCTGGTTTTGTTTGGTGCGTTCCACTTTAGGGCCGCCACCGATAAGACCCTTGCGAAATTGAACCTAACCGCTGCTTATGCTTCACTAAGTATCGTAGTTTCTTGTCCTTTGAATGATGGAATGGACATGTGTTTTGCCTTTTGCTCCTACGGTTTGAGCAGGACTTGATGAACTTGTACGCACTTGGTGCGGTTGACCCTTTGGATTGACATTGTACGCACTTGTTTTATGCACTCTTTTGACTTAAACATTGCTACGGGGTCGGTAAGCCCCTTCTTTATCGATTATGAAATTCATGCTCTCTTTTGTATAGCTTGGTTGATTGCTGAGGTATTCTTTCTTGAATGCCTCAGGTGCAGGTTGTAGCCGGTTGAGCGGCTAGGTTGGGTGGTGGCATTTCCTTGGAGCTTGCCGAGCTTACATAGCGAGGTAGTTCTTCTTTTTGTTGTACAGACATACATGTGCCCCAATGGGTTCGTGTCAGCTTGTTGGCGCCCATTTGGTGGGTTTTCTTTTATGTAAATATGAACTAGACTGCTAGTGTAACTCACTTGGATGGAATGATATGTACTTGCTTTTGGGATGGTTTTTCTAGTAGGTTGCATTAGATATTTTGAAGTTAACAAAACCTACTATTGTATATCATGCATACATGTTTTGATTAACTAAAATGTATTTTTCAAATAACGTAAACAAAGAGACTTTCTGATCGTAGTATCACTATAGCCTGCATATAGGAGATCGTCAGAAATAAATAAAGGATTTCCGCCGCGTGCATATGTGTTTTGATATCTAAGGCCGAGGGATACGAACATTTAATCCAAACATTTGCGTGCATGTAACTGTTGAATTTCAACTTGTAAAGTAAGCGTCAAGAGTTGCCTGAGCGTGTGCAGTTATCCCCTGCACGACGTGGCATCATAACCCGTAGTTCCTCTTTGCTCTGATACGATATGCTCGTTGAGGAAATGCGGGTTGTGACAGTTGGTATCAGAGCGAGGTTTGCTTGACATTTGGTCGGGCAAACGTTCCCTTTGATTTTGTGTTTGTACGCATCATCTCATACACACACCGAGGTGCCATCAGTATGTCTTGGCCGAAGCATGTACACTACACTCATGGCATGAACAGAAGTATACGGGGCATATTATGTAGTATGGGATGCATAATATGCGGTTGTATATGGATCCACCATAAGGGCAACATGTGAGGGTTATGTAGTATGGGATGCATAACCTCACCACATGTATGCGACTAGCACGTTTTCTTTTATTCGTTGCCTGCAATGCTATGTAGTATGGGATGCATAGCATTGTGATGCGTACGACCGCTCATGGCATGCATTAAGGCTGTTTTTTTTGATTGCATAGTACAACACGCATAACATAACATTGCATGAGCACAACGTGCCAAGCTAAGACGTACCTACTGACACCTGTACACACATGGTTTTGGGTCAAAGAAAGTCATGCATTCATGGTTTGGGCACAAGTTAGTGGGATGACGGTGAGTCATCTTTAGGCTAGGCATACCATCATTCTCAAACTCCCAAAGCAAGATAGCAGTTGATGTTCATATTTCTTTCTGTATGGTCTGTACCTAGCCGTTGTGTGTTTTGTTGGGTTTGAGCTTGATAAGAGTGAACGTGTTATATGATGTCAAAGCGTCTAGTGACAAGGCGAACTCCCCAATCCGAGGGCGAGTCTTCGGGCGCGCAGAATAATGCGCTGATGGATAGTCTTCGCCAAAGTAATGAGGCTTTGACGAGGCAGGTGCAGGAGGTACAGTCCCAGCTCCAAGCTATATCATCCGCGATGTCTGGGCTGGCACCAAGAGGACAAGAGACGGTTAGAGGCCCCACTAGTTCGAATCCTTCAGTGGCAGTGACACCCCCGGTTGTGGTTCCTCCTGCGATGCTTTCATCTCGCAGTTTCAGCGACTTGGACCACCGACGTATGATGGAAAAGCAGACTTCGTGATCTTGGATGATTGGGTGATTATGTTGGAAGAAATGTTTGTGTATGCTGGTGTGACCGAGGACCAGAAGGTGATGCTTGCTGCCTATCAACTTAAAGGGTTGGCGAAAGGTTGGTGGTTACGAGAAAAGGAAAGCCTAGGGGCGGGCTGTTCGTGGGAAGCGTTCAAAGAACTGGTACGGCGCAAGTTTCTACCGGCAGTGGAAAGGGACCGCCTGATGAATGACTTCTTGTACTTGAAGCAGAGGAAACTCACAGTTAGTGAGTATGAAATTGAGTTTAGCAAGTTAAGTCGGTTCGCTCCGAGCTTGGTGACTACGGAAGCTGATCGAGTCAAGAGATTTTTGGGCGGACTCCGCAGCGACGTGCAGCAGGTCGCAAGTGCTTATGGAGCGACAAGTTACACTTCGGTGGTTGAGGCGGCGTTGAAGGTAGAAGCTATTGAAAATGCCAAACAAAGAGGGCAGCAGATGAGGCAGGGCAAGAGACAGCTGGTGGGAGAGAAACTGTCCCACGAGTCAGACGTAAAGAAGAAGAAGGAACTATGTAGCTTCTGTGGCCGAGCCGGTCACCCGTTTGAGAAATGTTTCAAGCGGTTGGGGCTGCAAAAGAAGGAGCAGGTGCACGCCATTCAAGGTGCGCCAACCAGAGACTTGGAGTGTACATTTTGTGGGAGAAGAGGTCATGATGTGGGCCGCTGCTGGGCCAAAGACAAGGGATGCTTCCAGTGTGGCAGACCAGGACATCTTCGCGCAAGGTGCCCACAGGTTCAAGCTGTGTTGCAACCCGCACCACTCCAGGCTTTACCTCCACCTCCGCGCTTGGACAAAGGCAAAGGGAAGTTGAATGTGGTCTCTTCAGCGGAAGCGCAGATGTCACCGCAGGTTATCTCAGGTTCGATTCAGTCCTCTGGTTCTCGTTTTGTGTATGCCTCTTATGTGTAGTTCTTAGCATAGCATATATACCTTATAGGAAACTTTAAGGTCAAGAACCGTTGGGCGCGTGTTCTCTTTGATTCTGGCGCGACCCATTCATTTGTGGCTCGAACCTTTCTGGATCGATATCATCTGACACCAGAGCGAGTGGGGAATGCGTTTTTGGTGAAATTTCCTTCCGGCGCTTCTGTGGTGGCTGACTGGGGTCTTCTTGATTGTCCCATTTTGTTGGGGGATTTCATAGCAAGAGTTGATTGCAAGGTGATCGATTTGGACGATTTTGACGTCATTCTGGGCATGGACTGGTTAGCCCGTTATGATGCCGTCATCCAGTGCAGAGGAAAGCGCTTGGATTTTATTAAGGATGATGGTCAGCCAGGAAGTGTGTATGGTGATTCTTGTCAGGATTCTCCAGGGATTTCGGCGGTATGTGTTCGGACGTTGTTTGTTTCCGACTGTTTTGCTTATTTTGTCTCCGTTGTGGGGACTAGTGCTGTTTTGCCGCGTTTAGAGGAGATTCCTGTTGTGCGTGAATTTCCAGATGTTTTTCCTACTGACCTTCCTGGTCTACCCCCTAATCGTGATGTCGAGTTTGTTATTTATTTGGAGCCGGGTACGCGACTGATTGTGAAAGCGCCGTACAGGATGGCCCCGCGTGAGTTAGCAGAGTTGCGTACACAGTTGGATGATTTGTTGGCAAAAGGGTTTATCCGGCCGAGTTCATCACCTTGGGGTGCACCAGTGTTATTTGTGAAGAAGAAAGATGGGTCGATGCGCCTTTGCATCGATTACCGGGAATTGAACAAGGTAACGATTTAAAACAAGTACCCACTGCCAAGAATCGATGATTTGTTTGATCAACTGCGTGGCAGTTCCGTATTTTCGAAGATTGATCTCCGCTCGGGCTATCATCAGCTCAAGGTTCGGGAGTCTGATATTCCGCGGACTGTATTTCGATCACGACATGGTCATTTTGAATTCCTTGTGATGTCGTTTGGTTTGACCAACGCACCATCAGCCTTCATGGATATGATGAACAGGGTGTTCAAGGACTACTTGGATAAATTTGTGGTGGTTTTTATTGATGACGTTCTTGTCTACTCCCGCAGTGCTGAGGAGAATGAACAGCATCTGCGATTAGTATTGGACACTTTGCGAGATCAACGGTTATTCGCCAAGCTAAGCAAATGCGAGTTTTGGTTGCCGCAAGTTGCTTTTCTGGGTCATGTCATTAATCACCATGGTATTTCTGTGGATCCCGAAAAGATTTATGCGGTTATGGAATGGAGAAGACCGGAAACACCCAAGGAGATTCGAAGCTTCTTGGGCTTGGCCGGCTATTATCGCAGATTTGTCGAAGGTTTTGCGACGTTGGCCGCACCTTTGACTCGATTAACCCAGAATAATGTGGCGTTTGAGTGGAATGACAAGTGTGAGGTCTCATTCCTAGAACTCAAGAACAGGTTATGTACCGCTCCTGTGTTAATCTTGCCAACAGAAGGAAAGGATTATGAAGTGTTCGTGGATGCGTCGCACGTTGGACTTGGATGTGTGTTAATGCAAGACAAAAAGGTGATTGCGTATGGGTCTCGGCAGTTGAAACTTCATGAAAAGAATTACCCAACGCATGATTTGGAGTTTGCAGCGGTGATATTTGCATTGAAGTTGTGGAAACACTTGCTATACGGTGCACAGTGTAAAATCTTTACAGATCATAAAAGCTTGAAGTATGTCTTCACGCAGAAGGAACTTAATTTGCGCCAACGGCGATGGCTTGAGTATGTAGCTGATTATGATGTGGACATTCAGTATCATCCAGGGAAAGCGAATGTTGTAGCCGATGCTTTGAGTCGGAAGACGGGGAAATTATTTCATCTTTCCGTCGAACGTCTTGTAGAGGAATTTCTATTGATGGATATTGCGGTGGGCAAATATGACCCGCAAAGTCATTCGGCAATAGAAGAACCGTCATGGTTGGTGCTTGCAAGACAACATCAAAAAGATGATCCTGATCTTTTACATTTATTTCTTCGGACTGAAAAGGATGAATTACCAGATTTTGCGATTGATGGTGCAGGCACGTTAATGTATCGTGGGCGATTTTGTATTCCCGCGGTTGGGGATATTCGCGAGATGGTGTGTAAGGAAGCACATGGCGCAAGTATGGCCTACCATCCAGGCTCAACAAAAATGTACCGTGATTTGAAACAAATTGTCTGGTGGTATGGAATGAAAAGAGATATAGCGCAGTTTGTATCGGAATGTCATACCTGCAAGCGGGTGAAAGCTGATCATGGGAAGCCTGGTGGCAAGGTGACACCATTGGAGATTCCAACCTGGAAGTGGGAAAGCATCTCAATGGATTTTATTACGGTTTACCAAGATCTCCACGAGGACATGACTCCGTGTGGGTGATCGTGGATAGGTTGACCAAGTGTGCTCATTTCATACCCTTTAAGGTCAACTACCCGATGAAGACCATAGCGGAACTCTATTTGAACGAGATCATCCGACTGCATGGTGTGCCTATGAATATCATTTCAGACCGAGATTCCCGCTTTACCACTCGTTTTTGGCGCAGTTTACAAGAGGGTTTGGGGACAGATTTGCGATATTCCACGGAGTATCATCCTCAGACGAATGGCCAAACCGAAAGAGTAAATCAAATTGTAGAAGATATGATTCGATGCTACATTCTTGAGTATGGCGGAGCATGGGATGAGCGTTTGCGGCTTATGGAATTTGCATATAATAATAGCTATCAAGAAAGCTTGCAAATGGCTCCATTCGAAGCGTTATATGGGCGACGATGTCGGACCCCACTATTTTGGGTTGAGGTTGGCGAGAGGCCTTTGTTGGGTCTAGAGGCGCTCGAGGATATGGAAGTTGCAGTACGACTTATTCGGGAGAAGCTCCGAATCGCCCAAGAGCGATATGAAAAGTATGCCAACCGACGAAGGTCGGAATTAGAATTTGCGGTGGGGGATTCTATTTTCTTGAAAGTCTCCCCAATGGTTGGGATTAAAAGGTTTGGGAAAGAACGCAAATTAGACCCAAGATTTGTGGGTCCCTTCAAGATACTTGCACGAGTTGGTGCATCAGCCTACAAAATAGAATTACCCGTGAACTTTCCTGGTGTTCACAATGTGTTTCATGTTAGCCAACTTCGCAAGTGTATGCGGAATGACAAGCAAGTGTTGGACGTTGTGCCGCAATTAGCGCCCAACCTTTCATATGAGGAGATGCCCATCCAGAGATTGGACTCCCAAGATCGCGTGTTGCGGAAAAAGAAGATTCCTATGGTAATGGTGCTATGGAAAAATCAGGATGTGGAAAGCGCGACGTGGGAACTCGAGTCAACAATGAGGGCGGCTCATCCTCATTTGTTCCCGTAAATAAGCTGGTATGTGACTTGGTGTTTGGTTGCATTCATGTTTTGGTTTGCTTCTATAGTTGCTCTTGTGAAAAGTTTCGAGGCGAAACTTTTTGTTAGGGGGAGTGATTGTAACGCCCCGGATTTTTGATTACGTACGCATGATGGGCGTTACGTTGGCTTTGCCTGTCGTTTGAGCATGGTTTTTCCCGCGGGCTTGCGAGTGGCTGTTTTGGTTGCCGAGTTGCACGATTCCCCAGCAAACCGGAGTCCAAATGAGGGACTCGGTGAGGCCTCTTAGGGAATGCTTGCATATTTGTTTTCGCGCCCGGGTAATGTTGCTCAAAATAGGTTGCTGGTTCAGGAAGCAACAAAAAAGGGTAAAAAGTGCTTAAGGCAAAAATGGTCTAGGACGTCACAGAAACATTTTTCACAAAAGGGAAAAATGGTCGTTTTTGTGCGAGACACGCCCCCTGACACGGGCGTGACCCAGGCGTGACCTGGGCGTGACCTCCTTGACTCGACGATTTTTTCTTGCGTCGAGTTGAGCTCGACGGATGGGGTACACGCCCCGTGACACGGGCGTGTCACGGGCCGTGTCCCGCTTCGTCGAGTGTTGAGTATCGAGCGTTGAGTATCGAGTGTTGAGTGTCGAGAGAGGGGACACGGCCTGTGACACGGGCGTGTCACAGGGCGTGTCAAGCTGGGTCGAGTGTCGACACTTTCTGTCGACGAGGTGTCGAGACACGGGCTACACGCCCTAGGTAACGGGCGTGACCGACCCGTCACGGGCGTGTACCCGGCCGTGTACCGTGTGGATAAACTGGAATTTGCCGCCTTTCGGCGCCGCTTAAGGTACACGCCCTGTGTCACGAGCGTGACCGGCCCAAAAATCGAGTTTTTCCAGTTTTTTTGTGCCGTTCATTTCCTTGATTCTGCATCGAACAGTTCAGCTCTGTTCTGGAGGAAATAAGTCCGAAACAGAGCATTGGGTTTCTCATTTTCATCTTCTCTTCATCTTCTTCTTCATTCCCAAAGAGAAAGCAAGAGAGCAAGGGAGAAAGCAAGGCAAGGAAAGAGGAGAGCAGCCGTCGCGGCATCGTCTCGGTTCAGGCAAGCGGTGTTCTCCACCCTTGCCAATCTTCGTTCTTGATTCAATTTTCCATTTTCCCTAGCTTTAGATCTTGTGTTAAATTCTTCCTTATTAGCCTTATTATTGCTCTTTCAATTCCCATATGCTTAGTTTGTTCTTCTTGATTCAAATGATGATCAATCCTCTTGTTTGTTTATGTAGCTCATTCCTTATGCTAATTCCCTATGCTGACTTTGCTCTCCTATGTTTAGTTTTGTTGGTTCTCAATTCTATGCTAGGCTAATTCATGTAGTTCTCTTAATTCATGTTCATGTAGCATATTCGCCTTTCTCATTTATGTGATTTTTCCTTGATCATAGCATATGGTTCTAAACATGTGATTTATGTACTTAAGTTAATCAAATCCTATCATGTGATTCTTCTTTGATATAAAGCATGTGACCCTTTTTATGTGATGAAGTTCGTCAAACGCTACGTTGGCAATTGGTCGTCATGTGTGAGGACGATGAAAGGAAACGTGTTACCTTGGGATATGGGGCGTTTTGCGAGACGAATTTGTGAACCATGGCAGGAGCGTTTGTGTGAGAATTTTGCAAGGGGTGGTGTGGTTTCAGCCTGTGGCCACCGAGTTTTGTTTGTGTGGTTAGAGAGACCACTTTAGCCCCGATTTGGGCTGGTTTTGTTTGGTGTGTTCCACTTTAGGGCCGCCACCGATAAGACCCTTGCGAAATTGAACCTAACCGCTGCTTATGCTTCACTAGTATCGTAGTTTCTTATCCTTTGAATGATGGAATGGACATGTGTTTTGCCTTTTGCTCCTACGGTTTGAGCAGGACTTGATGAACTTGTACGCACTTGGTGCGGTTGACCCTTTGGAATGACATTGTACGCACTTGTTTTATGCACTCTTTTGACTTAAACATTGCTACAAGGTCGGTAAGCCCTTCTTTATCGATTATGAAATTCATGCTCTCTTTTGTATAGCTTGGTTGATTGCTGAGGTATTCTTTCTTGAATGCCTCAGGTGCAGGTTGTAGCCGGTTGAGCGACTAGGTTGGGTGGTGGCGTTTCCTGGGAGCTAGCCGAGCTTACATAGCGAGGTAGTTCTTCTTTTTGTTGTACAGACATACATGTGCCCCAATGGGTTCGTGTCAGCTTGTTGGCGCCCATTTGGTGGGTTTTCTTTTATGTAAATATGAACTAGACTGCTAGTGTAACTCACTTGGATGGAATGATATGTACTTGCTTTTGGGATGGTTTTTCTAGTAGGTTGCATTAGATATTTTGAAGTTAACAAAACCTACTATTGTATATCATGCATACATGTTTTGATTAACTAAAATGTATTTTTCAAATAACGTAAACAAAGAGACTTTCTGATCGTAGTATCACTATAGCCTGCATATAGGAGATCGTCAGAAATAAATAAAGGATTTCCGCCGCGTGCATATGTGTTTTGATATCTAAGGCCGAGGGTTACAGCCATTTAATCCAAACATTTGCGTGCATGTAACTGTTGAATTTCAACTTATAAAGTAAGCTTCAAGAGTTGCCTGAGCGTGTGCAGTTATCCCCTACACGACGTGGCATCATAACCCGTAGTTCCTCTTGCTCTGATACGATATGCTCGTTGAGGAAATGCGGGTTGTGACACTGGTGGCTTACTGATCCTCTTCGATCTCCGAAGAACCTGATCATGGCTAACCACCTCCGCTGCTATTGAACCAGCTCCATTCCCGGGCAAACCCGGAACAATGCTCCCTTTGCTCCCTGAACAAGGACGCCTCCTTACTGGTACCAAAAGCACTTGGAGCAACGCTTCCCCTGCTACCTGAACCAGAAGACTCCCCTCTTGAACAAGAACTGCCTGGAACATCGCTCCCCTTGCTTCCTGAACCGGAAGCCTCCGCCTTCGAGCCAGAAGATCCTGGAGCATCGCTCCCCCTTCTTCCCGACTCTGACGCCTTTGCCCCGGAGCTAGAACAACCTGGAGCACCTGGTGACTCAGGCAACTCCACTGCCTTAGCAGCAGCCTCCTTCAGCCCACCATCTGACCTGCTTATCTCTAGCTCCACATAAGAGCTACCCCAATACGACGTCAACTCATCGAAAACAATGTCTCTCGACACTATGAGTTTCTTCGTCGCAGGATCCATACACCTCCATCTTCTTCTCTGCTCATCATACCCAACAAAGACTAGCTTTGTCTTGAGAGCACCCGGAGAATGTAAATAGCAGGTAGATCCAAACTCCCGAAGGTGCTTCACTGAGGGCTTCACTCCGAACATCAACTCATAAGGAGTCTTCATTATGATCGGACTAACAGGCATCCAGTTGATGACATGAGCAGCACAGGCCATTCCTTCCGCCCAAAGAGCCTTCGGAATGCCTTTACTCTGAAGCCAACACTTGCAGGTCTCCGTTAACCAACGGATCATCCGAGCTACAATACTACCTTGTTGTGAAGTATGTCCACAAGAAAGCTCCATCCGGATCCCTTGCTTCCTGCAAAAGCGTGAGAACTCGGTTGAGCCAAACTCACCACCGATACTTGTCCTCAACACCTTGATCCTCCGGCCAAGCTGGCCTTCCACAAGCTTCTTGAACTCCACAAACAAGCGTACCATGTTGGACTTCTTCTTCATAAAGTATACCCAAGTATACCTAGAATAGTCATCAACCAATATCAGCATGAACCTGCTGCCTCCAAGACTGGCCGTGACGGTCAGTCCCACCAGAGCACAATGGACAACCGCCAATGGTGCATTACATCTGGATTGTGCTTTGTCAACCATGAAGCGATAGGCTCCACTTTCCTGACATCCCGCACACCCCCGACCATCTCCATAGGATGACAATCTAGGCAAGCCTCTTACGAGTCTTCTTTCTGCCATTGCTTTCAGCTTGTCCATCCCTACATGCCCCAGTCTTTCATGCCAGATAGCTGCACTATCACTGGCATTCATCCGATCAGCTCCAGAACTTGTTGATATCCCAACCACATTCTTCTCCTTCCTCCCTACATGAGCTACGTTCGCTGAGAGCAAGACAACCTTCCACTCCTTCCGAAGATGACCTTGCTGCTTGCATTTATAGCACATTGGTCCTTCCTTCCTCTTCCTATCACGCATAGGAGAAACACTCCTTTCTTCCTAATACGAAGTAGAGGGACCATCGTCAGCAGCAACCTTCACCTCCTTCCTAAACAACCCATCAAGGGAAGTCCAGACCTCCGCAGCTGACCGACATCCACTGATGTGGTCCAAGAGCTCCGATGAGATCACCTGCTTGAGAATAGACTCCGCTTTCGCAGTTGCCTCCTTCCAAGCTCTCATCGACTCAGCATTGCCAGCAGTATCCTCTTGTCTTCCTGCTCCGCATACAACCTCCCAAAGGTCCTCGCCAAGAAGAAAGCTCTTCATACAGGACTTCCACCGTTCACAGTTCGTCTCTGTAAGAAGATCAATTCCAAGACAACTTGCATCCTCCACTGCCATGGTTCTACCACTGGTTTCCTCTACAGACAAGCAACTACTTCCATTGAGCACTGCTTGACCACTCCAACAACCTGGCTCTGATACCATGTTAAATTTCAACAAACTGCAGACGCCCCCTTGGATACCCTGTTGAACACTCAACAAACCGAAGGAGGATACGCCCACTTATAATGTTGAAAGTTTTCCTGGATCGTGGATTTAGCAGGGGTTATCTCAACAAAGCAGTAACAACCAACAACACATGCAGCACAAGCTTCTTTATTGATCAAGAGCAAACTTCTTTACAAGGTGAGACATACATGGCGAGACATGCTTCACCAAAACCCAACACCGGGAGAGCAGAGATAGTTACAAAGACAAGAACAAAAAAGAAGCCGCGCGGACTCAACCACCAAGCCGCCGACCTACTGCTGTGGAGTCTGCTCAGTCCGCCAGGTCGCCAGACCGCAACCCAAGCCGCGCGGACTCACCCTTATTCCAATGCTTAGCTCTTCACCGCCGATCTGCAGGCCGCCTGACCGCGAGGTGGCCTAACCGCCAGACCGCACAAGCTGCGTCACCGAATGGAACAGTCCGCCTGAAGCAGGCGACTTCCTGAACCCCGAACCAAGTTGCCAAAGAGAAGACCGCCTAGTCGCTATCCGCGACCTGCTGTTTACCGCCTGTTGCTTAACCGCAGAGTCTGCACTGTCCCTGACCGCAATCAGAGCCAAGTCCTGGCTTTCCAGCGCTATCCGCACAACCTGCACAGCACAACCGGGTCAACTCTCTATCCGCGCGGACACCAAAGTCCAGACCGCAGTAACTTACGCGAGCTCAATTACTGTTCACTTACTTCGGTCCAGGTTCGTTACTCCTGATGTGACATGGGTCCTATTTATAGGCACGATGATGAGTATGGTCACCGACCTAGCCGATAGGATCACCACCACATCCCGCAGCTAGAACAAGTGTGTCCGCCAGCCCGCGGACACACATTTCAGTTCGCCGCTCATGTGCAGATAGCCAGTCCGCCCCAGCTTCTCCAAGGCCGGACTCCAATATCCAGCCCGTCTTGCCGCCAGAGACCAAGCTAGGACCACCACAGCCGGACTCCACAACAGCCGTGTCCGCCATTATGCGGACAAGGCATCAGCTCGCAAAAACCGAGCCCGCAGCCTCGCCATCAAGGCACCTGCCGGACTCAGTGGACACCCGGCTTCCGTCCGCATATCCCAAGTCCATTGCCTCATTGCCAAGGCACCTCCGGACTTAGCGGACACGCCAATCCAGTCTGCTAACAGCAGACTCTAGTCCGCAACTCCTGAGTCCTATAACCTCATCACAAGGCTAAACCGGACTCAGCGGAATCTGTCTCCAGTCCGCACGCTCCTGCACAAGCAATTCTCCAGTCCGCATTTCCCCAAGCTAGCAAAACAAGGCAACATCACTTCTACTACGCTTGGCGGACTGAGAAACCAGCCCGCGCTCCACTGCGCGATCTCCCCGGACTGAGCCATCCTGGACTTGGTCCAAAACTCACCAAGTCCAGATCACTGGCCACAAGGGCCAGTCCGCACTTACTGGTGGACACTGGATCTAGCCCGCCATACCGGGCGACCTCCAGTTTCTATCCGCGCTGACCGACGGTCTCCACGGCTTCCACTTGCCGCTTCACTAGAGCAAGACCAAGGCAACTGCCAAACCGGTCTGCCGAGCTCCAGTTCTTCAGTCCGCTTTATGTCGGACTCTGCAGATAGCATTCCTAGCCGCCCGGTTACTTCCTGGGAGTCAACCGCCTGCTGAGCATACACTGGTCTATCAGACTGCTGCTGCTGTCCGCGTAGTCCGCGCGAACAGACCGCCCAGGCCGCCACAGAGCAAACCGCCTGCAACATCCCTGCCGACCTAGCAGTCCGCCAACCCTGTCCGCGTAGTCCGCGCGGATAGGTTTCCCAAGCCTTCCATTCACCCACTTTCACTTCACAGAATTCAACAAAGACTATGCAGGAAAACCAGAAATAGAACTCTAAGTAAATTTACAATCTCAGGCATCGTCTTCATTTGCGGCAAGCCCGCACACACTCTCTTCGAAACGGGTGCTTCACACTCGTTTGTGTCGGAGACCATTATCCAAGGGTTGGGAGGCATGGAGAGGATCACAGGCAAGCCGTTACGGATACGGCTACCCGACGGGTCGGAGATGTTCGTGTCATCCCATTGCAATCTGGAGGCATGGATATGCGGAAAACACTTCGAATCTCCAATGACAATTCTGTTGCTGCCTGATTTTTATCTGATTCTGGGTATGACATGGCTCCATTGTAACCATGCCCAGATTGACTGCTTGGCCAAGAGGATTACCCTGAGATATGGGGACTCGTTCGTCGTGATGGAAGGTATTAGACCTGCCTCCCGTATATTCTTATCGTCTATTCAGGCCGTCAAGGCCCACTTGCAGGGCGACGAGATTTATCAGATTCTCTTCGAGATGGTGGAGGTCAAGGGATCTGTATCCGACATTCCCGTGGTGTGGGATTTTGCGGACGTCTTCCCGGAGAAACTACTAGGGCTACCCCCGCAGAGAGAGCAGGATTTCCAGATAGTGCTTATTCCAGGGGCCAAGCCGGTATCCAGAGCTCCATACCGCATGGCCCCAAGGGAGCTGACAAAGTTCCGGAGTCAGCTGCAGGAGTTGGTGGAAGCCGGGTTTGTCCGGCCGAGCTCTTCGCCATGGGGAGCCCCAGTGTTGTTTGTCAAGAAGAAAGACGGAACACTCAGGTTGTGTATCGATTACCGGGCATTGAACCGGCTAACAGTCAGGAATACCTATCCTCTGCCAAGGATAGACGAGCTGTTCGACCAGTTGGAGGGAGCCCACTTCTTCTCGAAGTTGGACTTGCGATCGAGCTATTATCAGTTGAGGATCCGAGAGGAGGATATACAGAAGACTGCTTTTAACAGCAGGTATGGACTCTACAAGTTTACCGTGATGCCCTTCGGGCTCACGAATGTGCCGTCAGCATTCATGACTCTCATGAACCGGGTCTTCAAGACATATCTAGATGTGTTTGTCATCATTTTCATCGATGACATCCTCATTTACTCGAGGACTGAGGAGGAGCACACGAGGCATCTGACGCTGACCTTAGAGAAGCTACGGGAACATCAGTTATATGTTAAATTCAGCAAATGCCAGTTCTGGATGAAGGAGGTGGCCTTCCTTGGACACGTCATTAGTGGAGCAGGGTTGGCAGTATATCCGGCCAAGATTCAGGCAGTCCGAGATTGGCCACAGTTGAAGACAGCTGCGGACATACGGAGCTTCCTAGGACTTGCCTACTACTACCGGAAGTTCGTAGAGGGTTTTTCTAGACTTGCCCTCCCACTTACTTCTCTGACAAGGAAGGATGTACCGTTTGTTTGGACACCACAGTGCGAGTCGGCATTCCAAGAGCTGAAAATTCGACTCACTTCGGCTCCGATATTTACCCTCCCCTCGGTGAGAGAAGGATTTCAGGTTTATGTGGATGCCTCCTACCAGGGCATGGGAGCAGTTTTGATGCAAAAGGGACATGTGATCGCTTATACCTCCCGCCAGTTGAAGAATCACGAGCAGAACTACCTAGTTCACGACTTGGAGATGGGAGCGGTTATATTTGCATTGAAGGTCTGGCGGCACTACCTCTATGGTGTCCACTGTGATATATTTTCAGATCATAAAAATCTAAAATATGTGGATACGTAGAAGGAACTGAATATCCGGCAACGCAGATGGGTGGAGTTTCTAGCGGACTATCAGTACGAGATGCACTACCATCCGGGTAAGGCAAATATGGTGGTCGATACACTGAGCCGGAGAGCTCCCACTTCTGGAGAAGGGCCCCAGCTTATTTCCATGGAGCTACTACGGAGTTTTGAAGAGATGCATATCACTCTGGTATCATCTGATGACCCTGAGTGGTACAAGGAGTACCTGGCCGCTACGAGCACTACCTATGATATACATGATAGAGTCAGAGATTGGCAGAGGCGGGATGCCAAACTAGAGCCGATTTTATGGGCCTTGGAGGCAGGCTCAGCTGGAGACTACACGATAGGAGATGATCTGGTATGTTTCAGAGGTCAGACTTACATGCTGGATGAAGGCCAGATTCGGGAGGACATCATGGTCGAGGCTCATCATAGCAGATATTCTATACATCCTGGGATCACTAAGATGACGGCGGATTTGAAGAATACTCTATACTGGCCGGGCATGAGGAAGGACATTGCCTACTTTGTGACCCACTGTGAGGTGTGCCAGTTAGTGAAGGCAGAGTGCAGACAACCCGCTGGTTTATTGCAGCCACTCCCGGTGCCGAAGTGGAAATTTGAGGATATCACGATGGACTTCATCCATGGCCTCCCTCGATCACGGGCGGAAAATGATTCTATCTGGGTAATCGTTCACCGACTGACGAAGGTGGCTATGTTCATCCCGATCAGGAAGGAGGATGCTGTCGGAGTACTGGCACTGAGGTTCATATAGAGGTTTGTGCGATATCATGGGGTGCTCAAGATGATCGTGTCAGATAGAGATGGACGATTCATGTCCAAGGAATGGAGGATAGTACAGACATACTTGGGTACTCGACTGGCTTTCAGAATGGCCTTCCACCCCCAGACAGATGGGCAAACAGAGCGCACCAACCGGACACTGGAAGACCTCCTAAGACTGTATATTGTGGACCATGGAGAGCCCTGGGAGAGGATGTTTGTAACATCCCATTTCCAACTAGACCCCTAAGAATGGTTTTGTCCACGACTAGGTCATGACAAACCCTAGGAAGCCAGAAATAGGCTGGGAGATAGGGGACAAAAAGGTGGGAGATCATCATGGTCTGCAAATAGTAGAACTCTAAACAATGGCTTAGGATGACCATGGGCTACACCTTAACCCCAAGACCCTACCACAACCCCCCTAATACTTTGGGAGGCCCATTAGAGCCAAAGGGACCCATTAGGGTCAACCCAAGAGGCTCAGTTGACCAAGGTCAACCCTAGCCCTAAATGGGTCAAACTAGCCTACTTAGGGTCAATTGACCTACTCCTAGCCTAGAGGACCCCACATATGCCCTCCTAACCCTAAAGTGAGGTCAATGGGACACTAAGGACACATTGGGGTCAGCCCTAGAGGCCAGGTTGACCCAAGTCAACTCAAGCCCCTAATCTGGTCAAAGTACCCTTACTAAGAGTATGTGACCTCCAAAGTGCAGGGTAACCCTACATAACCCTACCTAGACCCTAGGGGAAGCCAATGGGTCACCCAGGACCCATAGTGGTCAACCCAATTGGTCATGTTGAACCAAGTCAACTCTAGCCCTAAAATGGTCAAAGTGCCCTTACCAAGGGACATGTGACCCCCAAGATGCCCAACCAACCCTACGCAAGTCTTCCTAGACCTCAAGAGAGTCCAAAGTGGGTCACCAAGGACCCATTTGGGTTAACTCAAATGGTCATGTTGACCAAGGTCAACTCTATTCTAGTGTTAGGTCAAATTAGCCTAAATGGGCTAACCCAAGCTCAAACCCATTTCCCCCACTTGGGCTAACCTCATTTTATTATTAATATGAGTTAGTGGGCTGCCAATAGGCTGGAGGAGAGATTAAAATTCGGCCATGGTGAGTAGGAGAGAGAAAGCTCCATTTTTCTCTTTAATGGAGGAGAGAGAAAGTGAGAAAAGAGGCCATTCATGGCCAAGGGAGATCAAGGGCCTCTCCAATTGATTCCAAAGGCTGAATACATTCCCCCTCATCAGTTTTAAGGAGTTTAATAGCCATGGCCAACCATTCAAGGTGGCTGAAATCAATTCCTCCAATAGGGAAGAGAGAGAAAGAAGAAAGAGAAGGCCATTCATGGTGGGGAAGGTGAATCACCCCTCCATTCTTCACCAATTAATTAGTATTCATCTCCCCTATCAGTTTTGAGGAGTTTCCAAATGAATTGGGACAAAGGGGAGGTGAATTTCCATGGGTTTTCTCGAAAACCAAAATTCCAATTCATGACCATTAATGGATTTGAAGCCATGACCCGTCCCTCTCCCCCAACCCATTTGATGCTTTTAAAAGCTTCCCTTGGGCCAAGAGGTATCGTTTCCACCCTTCACCTAAAGAAACCGGGCGGTTTGGTAGTGAATTTGCAAGCTTCGGAAAGCTCCACCACCGGCCATGGCGCACCGCCACCACACTCGACGACAAGCTCGGTTAAAGGTCCTCCTCTACTCCTTCTTCCGTGGGTAGATCTTAGGAATCGTTTAGGACAAAAATCGGACTCAATTGAGCCGATCCAAGTTTTCATTTTCATGGTTTTTCCAAAAAAAAAATGGTGGTCGGGTTCGCCGGAAACCACCCCTCCGGCGGTCGTGCCGCCGCCCGGCGATAGCCCCCACCTCAACGAAGGTGGTGGCGGTGGTGGCCGGCCAGGGAGGTGGCCGTGTGACCGGGAAATGCACTTGGAATAAGCTCCAGGTTCGGCCAATCATGGCCCTTGGCTGGAGGAAGAAGATGAGCAGGAGCCCCACGATTTGCTTTAAGATTCGTGCAGCATCATTTCTTTTATTTAATTTTGATTTCTGAATTTTCTGTCCTATGTTTTCTAGGCTGTTTTGCATTAATTATTAAAAATACTTAGGCCCACCTGGTGGGAAAATGGTCAATATGAAAGTTGTATCCCTATGGGTCTACTGTAATACAAAATTGATTTGGACCAATTTGGCCCTGTTGTTGGACCAGGGCACCCATTTTGGTGGGACCTGTACCTAGGGCTGACTGAGATTCAAATGGATGCCCACCCTTCATCCCTTGTCCAAATTGGCTGAAATTTGTACAGAGGATCATTCTTATCTATACCTAGGGCCTGTCCAAAAATGGGAATTTTTGGAGAAACTATTTCTATAGTTTTTATAAAAATTTAATAATCCATAAATAAATTAAATAGGTGTCCTAACATCTCCAAACCCTCCCAAATTTTGGTGAGTGGTCCCTGGGTTCATTTTAGGTATCTGTATAAAATTTCATTTGATTTGGATGTGTTTTGAATAGGTTTTGACTCAACCCTAACTATACCTTAAAAAGGGCATTTTGGTCAAAAGGTGCACTTTTGATTTTGAGAGACCAAATCACGTCAACAGAGGCTGAAATTTGGGCCACTGACTTGCTATGGCACTTATCAACTCCCCATGGAATATGGGATAGAGAGGAATAGATTTGCCCTAAGTTCCTAGGTCAAACCCTAAGGAGGGACCCTTTGGCCTTGTGAAGGGCATGAGTCCTAAACACCTTGGATGAACACCAAATTTTGCAAGGAGGTTCCTAGGATATATAAAACCATCTGGTAAAAATATTAGCAAATTGTGAAAATGGTAGGGCCCCCAAAACCCTAACCCTAGCTTAGGTCCTAAAACTTGTAGTGTAGGGTTAGGTTAGCTAAACATCTTAAAACTTAACCAAATTTGGGTTTAGTGATGGGATTAGGGTATTTGAAATCTCTGATAATTTACTTGAGGAATTTTGATCAATATTTGTAGTAACTTCATTTGTTAATTACCAAAAGGCCCAAAATGACGTTTGATTTTATTATGGATGTTATGTGCTTTAAAATATGATGAAACTTTGTCAGAGGTTATTATAGTTCTAGTTGATCATCTCTGAATTTTATCACAATTTTCAATTAACTTTATTTGGTACTTCCTTCATTAATTTCAGAAAGGGGCTTTGGTAAGGAAAATTCATTATGGTTTATATATCTGTTTAAAAATCACGAGGCTTAGGTTTTGAGGTATTTAGGCCAAAACGTAATTGTATAAATTTATTTATAATTTTTAGAGGTCTGTTTTCAGAACTTTCTTTACAAGGCCATATTTTTGAGAATAGGATAATTAATTAATTTGGGCAATAATTCTTTCAAACAAATTATAAAAGTTTACATTGAGGTTTTATATGCCCTTACCATCATCCTGGAATTTTCTCTGAATTGTTGGAAGTATTTTCATTGTACATCCCCTTTTTATGAATTATTTTGGAATAAATTGGAAATACTATTTAAGGGCTAAAATCTTGCTGGAAAATTTGGAGCTTCTGGATTTTTAGATGATTACCCATCTTGCATTTATCATAAATTTAGTGGAGCTTTATATTGCTTAAATCTTGTACTTCTTGTTCAACCTTGGAACTTTTGGCTTTTAAAATAAATAAATAAATTAGTATTTAAATCATAAAAATTAGGAAATTGTGGATTCAGTCTGCATATGCCCATATGGACTTCTAATAATTTTTATATGAGCATTGGATGATCATATGACATACTTCCCTTTTTACGGGTCATATTGCTTAAGTGTGCTGCATTTAGTAATACTGCAGAAAAGCAGTTGGGACATGAATTAGGGCACATGTGATGAGTATTGATTGGTTTGCTGGAAGGATAAATAGATTTAGGTGCATCTTGGAAGATAAGTGAGTAGGGTGTTATTTTGTCTGGGGTTTAGAGGCGCTCGGGTCCGACGAAAGATCGTCCTCCCCGAGGTGAGTGGAGTCAAATCACCCTAGGATTAGCTTATCGGAACATGAGAAAATAATGGGTAAGGGAATCAACCAATAATAAATAAGTACCTTGCGAAAGGGAACGCTGGGCGTAATCCCAACACAGTTCCTAGTGCCCCTTGAGAGCCCTTCACAGGGAATACCGGGGGCAGTCCTGGGTTAACGTAAACTGTTTTAACAAGCTGAAAAGAGTAACTTAGTAATTAGGGTTGCACATTTCACAAACACTGAGGGCACCGGATGTTAGCTGGGAGCTTCGGCTCGGATGGTTAAAAGGCGGACTTTGGGTCCGGGGAGCTTCGGCTCGGTTCTTGATTACGCTAATTTGCATGTGCATAACAGGAAGGAAATTAAGGTGGTGGGTCTTCGGTATCAGAGGGTCGATGCACCGATGCCAATACGTTGTCTCGGCAAGTGTGGTTAGCACTTCGCCAACAGAAGTCCGGTGCGCCAGCCGGCAAGAGTACGCAGGAGTCCGCTTAGTGCACCAAGCGTTGAGGCGTACGATAGGTCTGACCGGTAGTGCTTTACCGGTTTAGAGGTGGGAGAGGCCCAACCCACCGCTTCCGTCTGCCACTACGGAGGTATCCTGGGAGGTAACGGCTCCAGAAAGGGGGAACTAAAGGTCTGTGTACACAGAGTCGGGTGTGTGTGTTGCACTTGCATGTCCATCATACCCACTTGCATGTCATAGCATAATCGTCTCCTTTAACCTTGACACCTAAAGTATAAGTGGAATGGGATGCTTATACTCTAGGACCTGCAAAACGACCCCTTGGTCTATAAGCTTGTGTGGGCAAGTTTATAAATTAAGGTTAAATTTGGATATATATATATATTTACTGCTGTTTGATAACCGACACCCCATCGTATAAATTGGTATGAGACTTTTTATACGATGGGAGCCTTGCAGAAGACCCCTTGTCTTATGTGTTTTTCACATAAGTGAAGGTTACATTTCATATTTCAGCTTATGTCTATAGAATTGCTAGTATAGGTCCGCTGTCATCTGCTTTTTGATTATTCTCCACCATTAAGTCCTCCCCTTTCATCCTCTCCGCTCGGTGCTTAGGAGCCGTGGGGGAAGGGGCGGGGGATGATAGGACTTAGTCTTTTAGACTAACGGTTTTCGAACCGCATCATTTAGGGGATCGTGGAGACCAGCATGGAGGAGCAGCCCCAGAGACCGGTGCGCTTGGAGGTGGGGCAGTCTAGCTCCGGAGTTCATACAGCCGGGACCGTGAGTCTCGACCTTGAGTAGTTTTCTACTTTTATTTCTGCATGAGAGATCTTGTAGTGAGGTTATGATGTACCGGGCATAAGCCCGTTTTTTTTACTCTGATGTTATTTTCTGCGGACACTCCCTTCGTGGAGTTATATTTATTATGTCATGTGATTCTCTGTGGACAGATAGTTTCCATTTTACTTCATTATGCTACTTTTCTGTGATCGAATTGGCCGGCAGAATCGGCGCTTTGTGGTGATGACCCTTCAGGGCGTGAAGGAGTCACCGCAAAACGGCGGTTCTGGGCCTAAGACCCCGGTGTCGAAAAAGAAAAAAAAAGGGGGGGTCTTACAAGTGGTATCAGAGCACCTCGATCGAAAAGTAGCCGTCCACAACCCTGGGTAACTCCCGCGCGGGTTTAGTTTGGGGACAAACTAAGCAACGGAAGCAGTGGTGTACCCATATGGGGGGAATCACATGTAAATTGTCCACTTTCATTAGGCATTGAGTCGATTACCTACTAATGTAGTTCGTTTTGCAGCCCCCAGCTCAGCCCACCCCACAAGGTGGAGCTCAGCAGACCCCAGATATCGCACCACCTCCCATGGTCCCCACACCTTTCCTCCAGTCAGACATGGGGCAGACCCTTACAGCTATCCTTGAGGACTTCCGGGCTCAGCAGGCTCCAGCCCAGCAGCCAAACCCAGGGGCCAACTGGATGAGCACCTTCCGAGGACTCTCTCCCCCATCATACTTAGGGACAGAGTCGGCAGTACGGACAGAGGAGTGGCTGGATGTTATGTACGAGATGTTGACTGGGATACAATGCCCTTGGGAGGAGAGGGTGGCCCTGGTGGTATCTTGCTTGGATTCTCATGCTAAGAGGTGGTGGAAGACGCTGTTGGACACGACTTTTGCTGATAGGGAGATTGCAGAAATCACTTGGGAAGAATTCAGGGCCACGCTGCTGGAGCACTTTGTTCCTCAGTCGGCCAGGGACGAGTTGGAGGAGCGGTTCTTGCAGTTGAGGCAGGGCACCAGGACGGTGGTGGAGTACCACCGAGAGTTCGATCATTTGGCCCGATATGCGTGCTCCTATCAGCTGGACGAAGCAGGTTACATCAAGAGGTTTTATAAGGGCCTAAAAGAGGAGTTGAGGGAGGCCTTGCTTTTTGTCTCTGACGGGCCCATCTCCCGGATTTTGGAGATGGCGAAGAGGAATGAGGCCGACTGGCACACCACTCGGGGCCGGAAACGGCAAGCGGAGGACCAGGGCCGGAGGGCCCGAAATGATCAGCGGCGAGGCACCATACTAGATGGAAGGAGGACAGAGGAGCAGCCTCGTCAGGAGGTGAGGCAGGAGCCGAGAGAGCAGGTGATTTTGGCCCCTCAACCTCTCCGGATCCAGGAGATGCAGAGACCCCAGGGTATGGCGTATCCCCCGCCGGAGTGCTTCCATTGTCACCAGGTGGGACATCTCCGGAGAGACTGCCCTATGAGGGGGGCACCACCTCCAGCACCACGGGGTGGCCCACCGGCCCAGCATTTCGGAGGCCGAGGACGCGGCCGAGGACGTGGTTACCAGGGAGGCGACCGCAGGCAGAATGGGGAGCAGATTTACGCTTTGGACTTAGCACAGCCCCGGAACCCGGACAGGGTTATTGCAGGTATGAGAGTAATCTTAGTTTTGGATTTATTCTTTGCTCATATTAAGTGTTGATAGAACTACTACACAACCTAGGTTAGAAAACCTTACACCAGAGTTTTCTTTCAAAACTGATTTAGGAATGGTGATGGTGTGCGGCAAGCCTGCCCATACCCTGTTCGACACGGGGGCATCGCACAACTTTGTGTCGGAGGATTTCGTCAAGGACCTGGATCGGATTCGATATTATACGGGGTTACCCAGGACGGTGCGTCTCCCCAATGGGATGGAGATCCAGTCCACAGAGAAGTGCCTCCTGGAGGTTACCATAGACAGGTTGACACTCGAGGCCCCGGCGACGATCCTGAGAATGCCGGACTTCGACCTTGTCTTGGGCATGACATGGCTTGTCTGGAACCATGCCTAGATTGACTGCCCGGCAAGGAAGGTCGTGCTGAGCCACGGCGATACTTATGCAACATTCGAAGGTACTACACCGGTTTCCCGCCGCCTGCTTTCATCTATTCAGGCCGTTAAGGCTCACATGCAAGGAGACGAGGTATATCAGGTATTATTCGAGATGACTGAGGAGAAGGGCCTGATTGCTAGCATTCCGGTGGTTCGTGACTACGCCGATATTTTTCCGGATAAGCTGCCAGGACTGCCTCCGCATAGGGAGAAGGACTTTCAGATTCAGTTGGTACCGGGGGCTAAGCCGGTATCCAAGGCCCCTTATCGGATGGCCCCGAAGGAGTTGGCGGAGTTTCGGACACAGTTGCAGGAGCTGGTGGAAGCAGGATTTGTTAGGCCGAGCTCCTCATCATGGGGAGCTCCTGTCCTATTCGTGAAGAAGAAGGATGGCACTCTTCGCCTGTGCATTGACTATCGAGCACTAAACAGGCTGACCGTCCGAAATACCTATCCGTTCCCCAGGATAGACGAGTTGTTCGATCAGCTGGAGGGAGCCCATTATTTTTCGAAGCTGGACTTGAGGTCAGGCTACTACCAGCTGCGGATCCAGGAGGAGGATATTCCGAAGACGGCCTTTAGTAGCCGATACGGATTGTATGAGTTCATCGTGATGCCCTTCGGGCTCACGAATGCTTCGTCGGCGTTTATGAGCCTCATGAATCGGGTCTTCGAGGCTTATTTGGATGTGTTCGTCATAGTATTCATAGACGACATCCTTATCTATTCTAAGACGGAGGAGGAGCACACACGACATCTGGCACTGACCTTGGAGAGACTGCGGGAGCATCGCCTTTATGCGAAGTTCAGCAAGTGTCAGTTCTGGTTGAAGGAGGTGGCTTTCTTAGTGTTGGGTACATTGGTCAAATGTACCTGATTTGAAGAAGCCTCACCTAACTCAATAATATACATCATAATGTATTTGATGTTTGTTTGAGTTACTTGTGCAGGTTAGGTATACACTGGACTGAAGCTAAAAGTTTCTAAGTCCATGTGTCGACACCCAGAGGGAAAGTGTCGACACATGAGAAAGCTTGTGTCGACACCCAGACAAGCAGTGTCGACACTTGGAGTCATTGTGTCGACACCTGAGGTGAAGACTCGACACCAGACAGAAAGTGTCGACACTTGGAGCTGTGTCGACACTCAGTGAAGAAGAATGCAGAAAAGCTGTGTCGACACTTAGCAGAAGTGTCGACACCTAGAAGAGCTGAGTCTACATCAGAAAGTGTCGACACTTGGAGTTGTGTCGACACTCAGCGAAATTCTGCAGAGACTAAGGACAAGTGTCAACACTCAACACAATGTGTCGACACTCAATCAGCAGAGTCAACATATGAAGAATGTGTCGACACTCAGCACAATGTGTCGACACACACTCAAAGGAGTCAACACTTGAAGTATGTGTCGACACTCAGCACAATGTGTCGACACACAACCAGAAGAGTCAACACTTGAAGAAAGTGTCGACACCCAGCACAATGTGTCGACACTTAGTTGAAGACTCTACACTTGAAGAAAGTGTCGACACAAGGAGATGTGTCGACACTTAGCAAAGAACAGAAAAGTTTACAAAATATTCTAAGTACAAGTGTCGACACTAAGGGAATGTGTCGACACTCAGCTGAAGAAACAAAATTGAAGACTTGTGTCGACACCAAGAAGCAGTGTCGACACTTGACAGTTTCAACACATGAAGATGTGTCGACACAAAGGAGATGTGTCGACACTTAGAAGAATTCAACAAGTTACAGAAGATCAAGTACTTGTGTCGACACTTAATTTCAGTGTCGACACTTGAAGAAGAATCTGTGTCGAGACATACAAGGAGTTGTGTCGACACCTTGTAGACTTGTGTCGACACTTACACAACATGTGTCGACACTTGGTCTATAAGTGTCGACACTTAAGAACAGAAAGTCTCGACACTATCTGACAGTTAGAGAATTTCAAGAATTGACTGGATGACATGACAGCTGCCGTTCCAGCCGGTTTACAGCACTTGTCAGAGATGTCAGAAGTCAGTTATGAACCGGACCAGCCGGTTACCTTGAAGAAGGCCTATAAATAGGCACAGACTGTTTACAGGAAGGGAGTTGATAAGGTGTTAATAAGAAGTTGTTGAAGCTATTTGAAGTAATTGATCAGATTATTCAAGTAATCAGAAAAGTGGTACACAGAGTATCAACACAAGAAGATCTTGCTGTCCAACAGCAGATCTAAGAAGTTGGAGAGAGAGAGCTCCAATCAAGAATTCAGTCTTTGGAACTAGGCTGAGAAGAAGGATTCAGAGGCATCTGGATCTTAAGAAGCAGAGGTCAAGGAACAACTGCAGAGGATTCAGACTTATTCAGTTCTACTCAAGAAGCTTTGAAGGAAGCTAAGTCAGTTTGGATCTAACTGAGTTCTTCCAAGAACTCTTCAAGAAACTCTCAACTCCTCTCTTATTTTCTGAGTTGTAGAGCTAGTTATTGTAATTCAATTTTAACTTGTAGGATCCATTGGATCTGAGTGAATTGTAAGCCTATATTATAAAGGCTGAGGGTAGGGCTTGGTTGCCTGAGTGTAGGAGTTGAAGAACTCTGAGTGTAGGCCTTGATTGGCTGAGTGTAGGCCTGGGTGGCTGAGTGTAGGCCTTGGTGGCTGAGTGTAAGGCTTTGGGCCTGAGGTGTAGGAACCTAGTTGGGTTCTGAGATAGTGGAGAAGTTTGGCCGAATCTATTACACTGCTAGATAGGCGAAGGGGGAAAGTGGATGTACCCAAAGATTGGGGAACCACTATAAATTTGTGTGTCTGCTGTGCTGTGCTGTGCTGTGGATTAGCAGTTTATATTTTGTTATTGCTGTTAGCTGTAGAAATCTGTGAGATAACTGTTTTGCTGCCAACAAAGTTTCAAAAAGGTTTAGGTCACCTATTCACCCCCCCCTCTAGGTGTTTAGGTACCATATCTTTCAAGTGGTATCAAAGCGAGGTTCCTCAAAAAGGACTAACTGTCTGAGGAGATCCAGTTTGGCAGATTCAGTGTAAGTCAGAACACAGTTTCAAGAAAATCAAGAAACATGGGTTCTTCAGAGAATCACAAGGAATTGGGTTCAATGAAACTGCCCATATGCAGAAAAGAGATCTTTGGGATCTGGAAAGAAAGGGTTAGGCTATTTATGGAGGCCTCTGACCCTAGAATCTACATCACAGTCAAAGAGGGGCCATATGTGCCCATGAAGGTTTCAGTTTTGGATGCTACACAGAGAACTCCAAAGGATTTCTCTGAGATGACTAAGGATGAAATTGTCCTAGCCACTATGGACAAGAGGGCACAAAACATTATAGTAAGTGCCATTGATGATGCCACTTTTCAGAACTTAATTCACTGTAAAACAGCAAAAGAGATGTGGGATACTCTCATTGTCTATATGGAAGGTTCTGAAGAAGTTAGGCAAGATAGGAAGTCCTTGCTTAATCAAGAGTATGAGAGCTTTAGGCAAGGAAGAGGAGATAGCATCACTGAATGCTACAAGAAGTTCTATAGAATTGTTAATGAACTCATGTCCTATGGAAGAGAGTTCACTAACTATGAATTGAATGATAAGTTCTTAAGGTCCCTAACCAAAGATTGGGACACCAAGATCTGTGCCATCAGAGAAATGGCAAAGTTGGGAGAAATTCCTCCTCCCACACTGTTTGGCAAGTTGTTGTCTTATGAGATGCAGCTGTCAGTGAGAAAAGAGGAGGAAAAATCAACAAGGACTGAGCACAGGGAAAGGACTGTTGCCTTCAAGTCAGAAGTACCTAGAAAGGGCAGGACTAAGTCATCAACTCCTCCTCCAGAGGTAGTTGAATCAGAATCTGATGAGTCTGTTAGCACAAAGTCTACAAGCAGTGAAAGTGATGAAGACTTTGCTGCATTCACCAGACATTTTCAGAAATTCCTGAAGAAGAAACAGTGGAGGTCCAGACCTTCATTTTCCAAAGGGAAAGAAGTCCAGTATCAGGAGAAGAAGCCTTCAAAGAAGGACAAGAAAAAGACAAAGACTAGCAAGGCAACTGGGTCTAAGATAGTGTGTTACTGCTGCAATAGACAGGGTCATGTTATTGCAGATTGTCCTGAGAGAAGAAAAGAATCCAGTGACAAAAAGAAGACTCACTTCAAAGGAAAGAAGGAGAAGTCCTTTGTTGCAAAGAATGAGAAGACTCTTTCAGACATTTCTTCTTCAGACACTGAGACAGATGCTGAAGCCTACATAGGGCTATTTGCTGAAGAAGAAGAAGAGTTTATGCAGATCATGGAATCAATCTATGAACAAGAAGAGTGTCAGTGCCAAGGACTGATGGCATTGACTGAAAGTACCAAAATCCTGGAGCAGCCAGGACCTAGTCAGGTACAAAGTCCTACTCAAAGTTCAGATTTCCAGTTCTAGTTCAGAGTCAGATTCATCTTCATCAAGTGATGGAAGTGTTTCTGAATCTGAGGGAGATATTCATCAGCTCTTAGATGAATATAAAGTACTGTTGCAAGCCTATAAGAAAAGCAAGACCCTAGCCAAAAGTCAGGCAAAGGAGATTGCTGATCTCAAGGTAGCTGCAACAGATTTTGAGAAGAAATTTGATCAAAAGCTCAATGAGGTAGCCAGGCTGAAACACATTACTGTGATTCAGATGGGAACTATCACCTATAAAAATGATCAAATTAAGAGACTGGAGATCAATCTTCAGAAGGAAAGAGAGCTAGTTGCTAGGTTTTCAAAACCTAAATCAGTGCTACCCTTGATTGATGAATTTGTTCATCATAAAGGAAAGGCTGGATTGGGTTTTATTAAACCAGCTAGGACTGTTCAGGATCAGTCCAAGTCCAAGGGCAAAGCCCCAACATTCAATAAGCCTGCTGTAGTCAAAACAGCCAAGTCTGTACCTAAGCAAAGGTACAACAAGTTTGAATGTTGGTGCTGTGGCAAAGTTGGCCACTTTGCCTTGGACTGTTGGCACAATGCAAGTGCCAATGGGAGTAGCAAGCTACCTGGTGGAAAGCCAGTAGGTAGCTATGTCATGTTGCAAACTAACAATCACCAAGGACCCAAGTTTACTTTGGGTTCTAAGGTTCATTAATTTGTTTTGCAGGTGAATCCAAGTGGCCATACCCCAACATGGTACTTGGATAGTGGATGTTCCAGACATATGACTGGAACAAGGGGACTACTGAAGGACTACATTCCAATCAAAAATGGTCCTAAAGTGACCTTTGGTGGTTCTGAAAAAGGAATCATCAAAGGGTTTGGTAACATTTCTTCAAACCTTGTTACCATTACTCAAGTGGCTTATGTTAAAGGGTTGAAACACAACCTTATAAGTATAAGTCAGTTAAGTGATGTAGGGTATGACATCTCATTTGTTAAAAATGGTTGTCATATCAAGAGGTCAAGTGATCAAGAGATCATTTTGACAGGATATAGAAAGAGGAATGTCTACTGTCTAGACATCATGATTGAGAACAATGGTTCTCCTATTTGTCTTATAGCTGATGAGACAGTCTCTCATTGTGTCAAGTGGCACAAGAGGCTAGCTCATCTTAACTACAAGACTATTAGCAAACTCTTTAGCAAAGAGTTAGTGAGGAATGGTCCTCAAGTTAAGTGTGTTAAAGATGGCATTTGCTCAGCTTGTCAAAAGGGCAAGCAGACCAAATCCACCTTTAAAAGCATTGAGAACAAAGATGCTGTGAGGTGCTTATACCTCTTGCATATGGATCTCTTTGGTCCAATGCCAGTTCACAGCTTAGGTAGGAAGGTCTATACCTTTGTAGTTGTTGATGACTACTCAAGGTTTTCCTGGGTGTTCTTCTTAAGGCAGAAATCTGAAACACCTAGTGTCTTCTACAGCTTTGTCAAGCAAATTCAGAATGAACTAAATAGTACTGTGGTCAAAATTAGAAGTGACCATGGTACTGAGTTTCAATCTGAAAGCATGACAAAACTATGTGAAGACTTTGGGATATTTCAAGAATTCTCTTCACCTAGAACACCTCAGCAAAATGGCATTGCTGAGAGGAAGAATAGAACCTTGATAGAGGCTGGTAGAACCCTACTTAGTGATACATCACTGCCTGAGTATTTCTGGGCTGAAGCAGTTAACACTGCATGCCATGTGATAAATAGGGCTACCATCACTAAAAGGTTAAATAAGACCCCCTATGAAGTTGTGAAAGGCAGGAAACCAAACCTATCCTATTTCAGGATTTTGGTTGCAAATGCTTCATACTTAACAATGGGAAGTCTTACTTAACTAAGTTTGCTGCCAAGTCCCAAGAGGGAGTGTTTGTTGGGTACAGCAATAATAGTAAGGCTTATAGAGTCTACAACTTGACTACACAAGTTGTAGAGGAGTCTGTGCATGTAGTTTTTGATGAGACAAAACTTATTAACAATGAGTTGTCTAGTAGTGTGTGCAGCCCCACAGGTCTTACTAAGAAGATGGACAAGCTAACCATAGAAGATGTACCTGCTGCAAGACAGCAAGTAGAAGAAGATGGCTTATGTCCAGGGGGAGAACTACATGTACCAGGAGCTGAAGAAGTACAAGGAACTCAGCTTGATGAAGATGCTGAAGAAGTTCAACCAGAAGTAAGGATGCCTCCAGCCAACAGGCATCTAAGAGATCATCCAGTAGAGCTGATTATTGGAGATCCAAGACAAGGTGTTCAGACAAGGAGCAGAAATCAGAATGCTGTAGTATATTCAAGTTTTCTGTCTCAAATAGAACCAAAGAAATTTGAAGAAGCTATACAAGATCCACAGTGGACTGAAGCAATGCAGGAAGAGCTTAATCAGTTCAAAAGGTGCAAGGTTTGAGACCTGGTTCCTAAACCTAAAGACCACAATGTTATAGGAACTAAGTGGATCTACAGAAATAAGTTAGATGAACAAGGGGTCATCATTAAGAATAAAGCAAGACTGGTTGCAAAAGGATATAGGCAAGAAGAAGGTATTGATTTTGATCAAACCTTTGCTCCAGTAGCCAGACTGGAAGCCATAAGGATGTTCTTGGCCTATGCAACCTATCAAGGATTCAAGGTATACCAAATGGATGTGAAGTCAGCATTCCTAAATGGTAATCTAAAGGAAGAAGTATATGTGGAGCAGCCTTCAGGTTTTGTTGATCCTACTCTTCCACATCATGTCTATAGACTTAGGAAAGCATTATATGGGTTAAACCAAGCTCCTAGAGCTTGGTATGAAACCCTATCTAGTTTCCTCATTGAGAACAAGTTCACAAGGGGGAAAATAGATAAGACTCTATTCCTTAGGGAATCTAGAGGCAAAGTCATACTAGTCCAAATATATGTAGATGACATTATATTTGGGTCTACTGAAAGCAGCCTTTGCAAAAAGTTTGCAAAACTTATGCAAGGTCAATTTGAGATGAGTAGTATGGGAGAACTGAAGTTTTTCTTGGGTCTCCAAGTTAAACAGACTGAAAGTGGTCTATCTATATGTCAGTCCAAGTTCACCCTAGAACTCATAAGGAAGTATGGTATGGATTCATCCAGTACCATGAAGACTCCTATGGGGTCAAGTATGTCTCTTAGCAAGGATGATGCAGGGAAACCTGTAGATGAAACCTTGTATAGAGGGATAGTTGGCTCCCTTTTATACTTGACTGCTAGTAGACCTGACATCATGTATGCTACATGTGTTTGTGCCAGGTATCAAGCCTGCCCTAAAGAGTCTCATTTGACTGCAGTCAAAAGGATTTTGAGATATCTAAAGGGCACACCTTATCTAGGCCTCTGGTACCCTAGGAATGGAGATTTTGATCTAACAGGCTATTCAGATGCAGACTTTGCAGGATGCAAAGAAGATAGAAAGAGCACTACTGGATCCTGTCAATTCCTAGGTGGAAGACTCATTTCATGGAGTAGTAAGAAGCAAACCAGTGTGGCTATCTCCACAGCTGAGTCAGAATATGTAGCTGCAGGAAGTTGCTGTGCTCAACTTCTGTGGATTCAACATCAGCTAGAAGACTATGGATTTCAGGTAAGTAGAACTCCACTTTTCTGTGATTCTACAAGTGCTATTTCAATAGCTAATAATCCTGTATCACATAGTAGAACTAAACATATTGAGATTAAATATCACTTTCTTAGGGAGCATGTAGAAAGAAATGATATTGCACTTGAATATGTTAAAACTGATAATCAGATAGCTGATATGTTTACTAAGCCCTTAGAAGAAGCTAAGTTCAATAGGTTCAAAATTGAACTAGGTATGATAAACTTAGACTAAGTTTACAGAACTAAAAATTGGCTAAGTAAAAAGGTGTCGACACATAGACAAGTCTATGTCGACACAGAATAGTAAGTGTCGACACTTCAGGAAAATGGTGTCGACACATCTAGGAAGTTGGTGTCGACACTTCAGAATGTTAGTGTCGACACATGTCGAGTTGGTGTCGACACATCCAATGAGGTGTCGACACTTAAGTTTTACTCAGAATTTTCTAAGTAACGTCTCGACTACATGTCGAGTAGTGTGGTGTCGACACATAACCAAGTGTCGACACATAAAATCTGTTGGCTAAACTTGTGTCGACACATGAGTGTCGAGACATTATAAGTCAGTGTCGACACTTATTGCCAGTGTCGACACATCTTTAGTAATCCATCCCGCCTGTTCGTCTTCAAACCAGAAAGGTATAAATAGGATTCTGTCTTTGTGTGTCGACACGCTTTCAGAGTTTCGAGACCAAACTACTGTGTCGACATTTCTCTTTTCTAAAGACTAATTCTACAAACCCTAATGGCTCCCAAGCTCGAGGAGAACGTCAATGAAGGCTATGAACTGGTTCGTGGCGCGTTCGACGATGGCGATCAAGAAATCAAATCGGTGGTAACCCTAGTCACCGATTCTGGATTGGAGTACTTGGTTTCAGAACCAACCAAAATATGGAAGAAGGAAGTTCTTGAATTCCTTACTGGAGCTTCTGTAGATGACTCAGGTTACAGAATCAAATCAAGAGTGCATGGAACCAAGGTCAAGATTTCACCCAAAACTCTGAGAAAGGTACTTCAGCTACCTAAAATTCAAGCAGAAGAGGAAGTGACTACATCTCAGACCAGGGAAGCACTTACCTGGTGTGGTCTAGATCCTAAGATGAAGATAGGATCTGTATTCAACAGGAAAGGAATGAATAACCAAGGAAAATTCCTGTCTGAAATTGTAGGCAAAGTTCTACTCAGCAAGACTGGAGGGCATGACAGGGTGTCAGCCTCCATGTTCAGTGTTATGACCAGAATTATCTTCAACCTAAAAACAGACTGGTCCATGGTTGTGTATGAGAAAATTAAGGAGAGTCTGCAGAAGCCCAATCTGGGCAGAATACTAAGTCTCTACCTGGCTGGTACAATACCAGAGGTAATGAGCAATGCTGCTGGTACTAAAATCAATCACATGAGAAGGATGGATCAAAGGATATTTTCCAGGTGGGAAAGAGTACTATCTAAGGAAATACCTACCCCAGAAAAGCAAGTTTCTAAGAAAGATTCACCTCCAAAGAAGAAGAGGAAGATAGCTCCTGTGACACAGGAGTCCTCCAGCAGTTCAGGTAGGGAAGAACAAGTTGTTTTCCTCCTGATAGTCAAGAGGAAGTGGTTGCAGAGAAGTCTCCTGCTCCTCAAGAGACAGCTGCAATCCAGGGGGAGCTGCCTCCAGCTAGCCCCAAGTATAAGGATCCAAGCCAGGGGGAGCTTCCAGCAGTAGAAGAACCCTCTACTCTGGACAGTGAGCAAGCCACAATCATTATCCAAGAGGTACTTACTGACCTCAATACTTTAGATTTCTCTGTAATAGATTTGATTTGTCTGATGTCCATCAGCAAACTCAGCAAGCAAATCAAGAACCAGATGTTGTTCTCCAAGACACATCAGTTATCCTAGAAGTGGTTCCTGATAAAGTAGTTGATGAACCCAGTACTTCTCCTGCACAGTCACCAGTAGAAGTTACCATGGAAGATCTATTTCTAAATCTAGATCAAGAGGACTTTGACATGGATAAAGTTGCTGCTGCTGAAGAGAAGGGTGCTGCTGCTGAGGGGGAGCCACTGCAAGTTCAGGAAGAGCCTGGAAGGCAAGCAAGTGAGAAAGCACTAGATGTGCAAGCTGACAAACCATCAAGCCCTAAGGACAGGGTTGATATCGCCAGTACTTCCGAGTCTGAGGAAGATGAGGCTGAACAAGCTAAAAAGAAGAAACTCTATGTCTTCAAGAGGCGAAGTCAGAGTTACAAGAAAGCCTTGCAATCCATTGCCCAACAGCCTATAGTTCAGCAAGCTCCAACTACTGACTATAGTGCTTTACTGATTGCACTACAGATCAAGCTGGATGAGCAAAGGAAGGCTATAGAGACTTATGTTGATGAAGGGCACAAGTCCCTACAGCTTGATTTAGCTCAAGATATCAAGTCAATAAGGTTTGAGATGAACCTGAATAAGAAAGAAATGAATGAATGCTTCCACAAGGGTGGAAATGCTGTAGTGTTCCTGGCTACACACCAAGAAAAGATAAAGGAAAAAATAGATGATATAGCATTGAAGCAGGGCTATGTGCTGGAAAATCAATTAAGGATGAATGATAATTTGACTGCATCCCACAATGCTATAGTCACTGAACTGAAGAATAAGACTGCTGAACCTTCAACATCATCTGCTGCAGTTAAGGCTGAATTTGATAAAGCTTTTCAAGATGAAATTGCTGCTGTCAAGACTGCAATCAAGGATTCACAGAAGGTCATTTCTGAACAGCTTACAAAGCTTAGACCTTATTTTAAGGATGGAATCAGGTACTTGGACAGCCAAATCAGGTTCCAGAAAGATGATGTAAGAGATCATGTTGCACAAGAAGTCATAAAGGGGGAGAGGGTGTTAGTCAAAGCAAGCTCAGACCATGCTAAGTGGATATCAAATTCCATCAGGGCTACCCTTGGATATCCTCCCCTGTGTGATGATGATAATGTTGCTGAATCAGGAATTCAAAGTGCATATCTTGGAGGTGAGCAACAGGAAGTAGCTCAGGTGATCTATCCACCTCCAGATTTTGACATGGTTCATGCAGAAGTCAGCACAATGTATAGTCCAACTACTGGAAAGTCTAATGTTGTTCTGGAAAAGGTTGTTCAACCTATAACAGCAGCTATGCAAGAGGCTTTGGACAAAGAAGAAGAGACACGGCTGTCAAAGAAGAAGTTTAGGGAACTAGCTGAGCAAAAACCAGATTTTGAACAGTGGAGCCCTACTTCTAGGAACATCATTCTCACAGCCTGGAAAGCAGCCAAGGACAATGCTCATGAAAGGAACAAATGGTTCTCAGAAGCAGAATGGAGGAAGCATGAGATTAGACAGGAAGCCATTGTCCAGTATAGAAGGAAGGCTAAGTTAGGAAAGCTACCTCCTACAGCTGTGGAGCCTAGCAAGTACTTTCCTAAGCCCTATCATTACTTTGAGAGGCAAAAGATCAAGGCTGATAAGAAAGATCTCAAAGGCAAGAAGCCTGCTGATGCTGAGCCTGCTGCTGCTGCTGTAAAGGCTAAAGTCCAACCTGGAAAAGGAATTGTTATAAAAGAACCTGATCAGAACTAGACTAAGATTAGACTAAGAAACATTGTTGTAATCTTTTACATATGAAATATTTTTGTAAAACAATGGAAATGTATTAAAACAATGTTAGAACAATTTTTGATAAATATATCTCATGATTGTTCAGAAGCATGTGTCTATTTCTTGTTTGTTCTGCAATGTTTAATGAGTATACATGTGTGCTTTATTACATGTTTAAGTTTACCCTGTTGACATATACCTGCTTTACATCATTTTATAATTTTTAATTATGAGTGGTGTATATCATTGACTAAGGGTTATGACTTCTCCAAATAGGGGGAGATTGTTGGGTACATTGGTCAAATGTACCTGATTTGAAGAAGCCTCACCTAACTCAATAATATACATCATAATGTATTTGATGTTTGTTTGAGTTACTTGTGCAGGTTAGGTATACACTGGACTGAAGCTAAAAGTTTCTAAGTCCATGTGTCGACACCCAGAGGGAAAGTGTCGACACATGAGAAAGCTTGTGTCGACACCCAGACAAGCAGTGTCGACACTTGGAGTCATTGTGTCGACACCTGAGGTGAAGACTCGACACCAGACAGAAAGTGTCGACACTTGGAGCTGTGTCGACACTCAGTGAAGAAGAATGCAGAAAAGCTGTGTCGACACTTAGCAGAAGTGTCGACACCTAGAAGAGCTGAGTCTACATCAGAAAGTGTCTACACTTGGAGTTGTGTCGACACTCAGCGAAATTCTGCAGAGACTAAGGACAAGTGTCAACACTCAACACAATGTGTCGACACTCAATCAGCAGAGTCAACATATGAAGAATGTGTCGACACTCAGCACAATGTGTCGACACACACTCAAAGGAGTCAACACTTGAAGTATGTGTCGACACTCAGCACAATGTGTCGACACACAACCAGAAGAGTCAACACTTGAAGAAAGTGTCGACACTTAGTTGAAGACTCTACACTTGAAGAAAGTGTCGACACAAGGAGATGTGTCGACACTTAGCAAAGAACAGAAAAGTTTACAAAATATTCTAAATACAAGTGTCGACACTAAGGGAATGTGTCGACACTCAGCTGAAGAAACAAAATTGAAGACTTGTGTCGACACCAAGAAGCAGTGTCGACACTTGACAGTTTCAACACATGAAGATGTGTCGACACAAAGGAGATGTGTCGACACTTAGAAGAATTCAACAAGTTACAGAAGATCAAGTACTTGTGTCGACACTTAATTTCAGTGTCGACACTTGAAGAAGAATCTGTGTCGAGACATACAAGGAGTTGTGTCGACACCTTGTAGACTTGTGTCGACACTTACACAACATGTGTCGACACTTGGTCTATAAGTGTCGACACTTAAGAACAGAAAGTCTCGACACTATCTGACAGTTAGAGAATTTCAAGAATTGACTGGATGACATGACAGCTGCCGTTCCAGCCGGTTTACAGCACTTGTCAGAGATGTCAGAAGTCAGTTATGAACCGGACCAGCCGGTTACCTTGAAGAAGGCCTATAAATAGGCACAGACTGTTTACAAGAAGGGAGTTGATAAGGTGTTAATAAGAAGTTGTTGAAGCTATTTGAAGTAATTGATCAGATTATTCAAGTAATCAGAAAAGTGGTACACAGAGTATCAACACAAGAAGATCTTGCTGTCCAACAGCAGATCTAAGAAGTTGGAGAGAGAGAGCTCCAATCAAGAATTCAGTCTTTGGAACTAGGCTGAGAAGAAGGATTCAGAGGCATCTGGATCTTAAGAAGCAGAGGTCAAGGAACAACTTCAGAGGATTCAGACTTATTCAGTTCTACTCAAGAAGCTTTGAAGGAAGCTAAGTCAGTTTGGATCTAGCTGAGTTCTTCCAAGAACTCTTCAAGAAACTCTCAACTCCTCTCTTATTTTCTGAGTTGTAGAGCTAGTTATTGTAATTCAATTTTAACTTGTAGGATCCATTGGATCTGAGTGAATTGTAAGCCTATATTATAAAGGCTGAGGGTAGGGCTTGGTTGCCTGAGTGTAGGAGTTGAAGAACTCTGAGTGTAGGCCTTGATTGGCTGAGTGTAGGCCTGGGTGGCTGAGTGTAGGCCTTGGTGGCTGAGTGTAAGGCTTTGGGCCTGAGGTGTAGGAACCTAGTTGGGTTCTGAGACAGTGGAGAAGTTTGGCCGAATCTAGTACACTGCTAGATAGGCGAAGGGGGAAAGTGGATGTACCCAAAGATTGGGGAACCACTATAAATTTGTGTGTCTGCTGTGCTGTGCTGTGCTGTGGATTAGCAGTTTATATTTTGTTATTGCTGTTAGCTGTAGAAATCTGTGAGATAACTGTTTTGCTGCCAACAAAGTTTCAAAAAGGTTTAGGTCACCTATTCACCCCCCCCCCCTCTAGGTGTTTAGGTACCATATCTTTCACTTAGGCCACATTATCAGCGGAGCCGGGCTGGCGGTGGACTCGGCAAAGATTCAGGCAGTCAGGGATTGGCCGCCGCTGAAGACGGCCACGGACGTGCGGAGTTTCCTGGGACTTGCTGGTTATTACCAGAAGTTCGTAGAGGGATTCTCTCGAATCGCCCTCCCGCTCACATCCTTGACGAAGAAGGAGGTACCGTTCATATGGACCCCGCAGTGCCAGACAGCTTTCCAGGAGCTGAAGGATCGGCTAACCTCGGCTCCCATTCTTACACTCCCCTCGGGGAGGGAGGGATTTCAGGTCTACACCGACGCATCATATCAGGGGATGGGAGCGGTGCTGATGCAGAACAGACACGTCATAGCTTATGCCTCCCGCCAGCTGAAGACCCATGAGAAGAACTACCCAGTGCACGACCTTGAGATGGGAGCAGTTGTATTCGCACTGAAGATATGACGGCACTACCTTTATGGAGTCCACTGTGATATATACTCCGATCATAAGAACCTTAAGTACGTGGACACGCAGAAGGAACTGAACATCAGGCAGAGGCGGTGGGTGGAGTTTCTATCTGACTATCAGTATGAGATGCACTATCACCCGGGGAATGGCGAACGTGGTAGCAGATGCACTGAGTCGGAGAGCCGCCACAGCAGGAGCAGAGCCTCAGTTGATGTCTATGGAGCTGCTGCAGAGACTAGAGGACATGCACATTACTCTGGTGTCGTCTGATGATCCTGAGCTCTATGAGGAGTACTTGGCCGCGATGGGCGTTACCGATGACATCAGAGACCGAGTCAGAGAAGGGCAGAGGCAGGATGCCAAGTTAGAGCCCATCTTACAATCTCTGGAGGCAGGCACTGCAGGAGATTACACACTGAGGGACGACCTGGTGTGCTTCAGAGGACGGGTGTATATACCGGAGGGAGGCCAGATCCGGGAGGATATTATGACGGAGGCGCACTGCAGCCGGTATTCTGTACACCCGGGGATCATAAAGATGACGGCTGATTTGAAGAAGACGATGTTCTGGCCGGGCATAAAGAAGGATGTCTCTTACTTCGTGACCCATTGTGAGGCATGTCAGCTAGTGAAGGCGGAGTGCAGGAACCCCGCAGGATTATTGCAGCCACTCCCGGTGCCGGAGTGGAAGTTCGATGACATAGCCATGGACTTCATACATGGGCTTCCCCGGTCTCGGACAGGGAATGACTCGATCTGGGTAATCGTTGATCGATTGACCAAGGTGGCTCGATTTATACCAATCAGGAAGGACGATTCAGTGGGTGTACTGGTGCGGAAGTTTGTGGAGCAGTTCATTCGTTATCATGGCGTGCCCAGGACGATAGTGTCAGATCGTGATGGGCGGTTTACATCCACGGAGTGGTGATCAGTTCAGGCTTACTTAGGCGCACGATTGACCTTCAGCACTGCATTTCATCCCCAGACAGACGGGCAGACAGAACGCACCAACCGGACGCTGGAGGACCTTTTGAGGCTATGCATCTTGGACCGCGGGGAACCGTGGGAGAAACTCTTACCCCTGGTCGAGTTCTCCTATAACAACAGCCACCAGTCCAGCATCAGGATGGCGCCTTATGAAGCCTTGTACGGGAGGAGATGCCGGACCCCGCTTTCCTGGGTTCAGAACGAAGATCCGAAGGTGTTGGGGTCAGAGTTTGTTGAAGACACCGAGGCACAGGTGAGGCTGATCAGAGACAGGATGCTAGAGGCGCAGAGCAGACAGGCTAAGTACTATGACGCCCGGCATCGGCAGGTGGAGTTCCAGGTGGGAGACCGGGTGTTTCTGAAGATCCGACCCATGCATGGAGCCACGCGGGTGCGTGGTCAGAGGAAGAAGCTCAGCCCTAGGTACATGGGTCCTTACAGGATCCTGGAGCGGATCGGACCCCTAGCCTACCGGCTGGAGTTACCACCAGAGTTGGAAGCGCTGCACGACGTCTTCCATATTTCTTCGCTGAGGAGGGCTCTGCTACGCTCGGAACAGCAGATTTTGACCCCCTAAGGGCCGGTAGCTTCAGACCGGTCAGTTCGTTTGGAGCCAGTGAGGATCGACGACCGAGGAGTACGGGTCTTGCGATGCAAGAAGGTCCCCCTGGTCAAGGTCCTGTGGAGGAACCACGGCCAGGAGGAGCATACCTGGGAGCCGCAGGACCTGATGCGACAAAGGTACCCAGAGCTATTCAGTCAGGTATACCTCTCAGACCCCACAAGATGTTAATTTATTCTCCTGCTTTAATTTACTAAGGGCTGCTCTAGGCAGATAGAGGCTTATCTTTTGTTTATTGGGGGCTTATCCTTGTTTATTGGGATCTTGGTTTGCCGATTGGGCATAATGGTCATAGATCTAAGCTTTCCCGTAAAACCTAATTTAACAAACAAGGCGTCATGATGGGATGTTACAAGGCTCTTTCCTTCGGTAGTAAGTCCCGTAGGCCCAACCTTGATTTCGGGGACGAAATCTTTGTTTTGTTTATTGGGAATTGTAACATCCCATTTCCAACTAGACCCCTAAGAATGGTTTTGGCCACGACTAGGTCATGACAAACCCTAGGAAGCCAGAAATAGGCTGGGAGATAGGGGACAAAAAGGTGGGAGATCATCATGGTCTGCAAATAGTAGAACTCTAAACAATGTCTTAGGATGACCATGGGCTACACCTTAACCCCAAGACCCTACCACAACCCCCTAATACTTTGGGAGGCCCATTAGAGCCAAAGGGACCCATTAGGGTCAACCCAAGAGGCTCAGTTGACCAAGGTCAACCCTAGCCCTAAATGGGTCAAACTAACCTACTTAGGGTCAATTGACCTACTCCTAGCCTAGAGGACCCCACCTATGCCCTCCTAACCCTAAAGTGAGGTCAATGGGACACTAAGGACACATTGGGGTCAGCCCTAGAGGCCAGGTTGACCCAAGTCAACTCAAGCCCCTAATCTGGTCAAAGTACCCTTACTAAGGGTATGTGACCTCCAAAGTGCAGGGTAACCCTACATAACCCTACCTAGACCCTAGGGGAAGCCAATGGGTCACCCAGGACCCATAGTGGTCAACCCAATTGGTCATGTTGACCCAAGTCAACTCTAGCCCTAAAATGGTCAAAGTGCCCTTACCAAGGGACATGTGACCCCCAAGATGCCCAACCAACCCTACGCAAGTCTTCCTAGACCTCAAGAGAGTCCAATGGGTCACCAAGGACCCATTTGGGTTAACTCAAATGGTCATGTTGACCAAGGTCAACTCTATTCTAGTGTTAGGTCAAATTAGCCTAAATGGGCTAACCCAAGCTCAAACCCATTTCCCCCACATGGGCTAACCTCATTTTATTATTAATATGAGTTAGTGGGCTGCCAATAGGCTGAAGGAGAGATTAAAATTCGGCCATGGTGAGTAGGAGAGAGAAAGCTCCATTTTTCTCTTTAATGGAGGAGAGAGAAAGTGAGAAAAGAGGCCATTCATGGCCAAGGGAGATCAAGGGCCTCTCCAATTGATTCCAAAGGCTGAATACATTCCCCCTCATCAGTTTTAAGGAGTTTAATAGCCATGGCCAGCCATTCAAGGTGGCTGAAATCAATTCCTCCAATAGGGAAGAGAGAGAAAGAAGAAAGAGAAGGCCATTCATGGTGGGGAAGGTGAATCACCCCTCCATTCTTCACCAATTAATTAGTATTCATCTCCCCTATCAGTTTTGAGGAGTTTCCAAATGAATTGGGACAAAGGGGAGGTGAATTTCCATGGGTTTTCTCCAAAATCGAAATTCCAATTCATGACCATTAATGGATTTGAAGCCATGACCCTCCCTCTCCCCCAACCCATTTGATGCTTTTAAAAGCTTCCCTGGGCCAAGAGGTATCATTTCCACCCTTCACCTAAAGAAACCGGGCAGTTTGGTAGTGAAGTTGCAAGCTTCGGAAAGCTCCACCACCGGCCATGGCGCACCGCCACCACACTCGACGACAAGCTCGGTTAAAGGTCCTCCTCTACTCCTTCTTCGGTGGGTAGATCTTAGGAATCGTTTAGGACAAAAATCGGACTCAATTGAGCCGATCCAAGTTTTCATTTTCATGGTTTTTCCAAAAAAAAAATGGTGGTCGGGTTCGCCGGAAACCACCCCTCCGGCGGCCGTGCCGCCGCCCGGCGATAGCCCCCACCTCAACGAAGGTGGTGGCGGTGGTGGCCGGCCAGGGAGGTGGCCGTGTGGCCGGGAAATGCACTTGGAATAAGCTCCAGGTTCGGCCAATCATGGCCCTTGGCTGGAGGAAGAAGATGACCAGGAGCCCCACGATTTGCTTTAAGATTCGTGCAGCATCATTTCTTTTATTTAATTTTGATTTCTGAATTTTCTGTCCTGTTTTCTGGGCTGTTTTGCATTAATTATTAAAAACTACTTAGGCCCACCTGGTGGGAAAACGGTCAATATGAAAGTTGTATCCCTATGGGTCTACTGTAATACAAAATTGATTTGGACCAAGTTGGCCCTGTTGTTGGACCAGGGCACCCATTTTGGTGGGACCTGTACCTAGGGCTGACTTGAGATTCAAATGGATGACCACCCTTCATCCCTTGTCCAAATTGGCTTAAATTTGTACAGAGGATCATTCTTATCTATACCTAGGGCCTGTCCAAAAATGGGAATTTTTGGAGAAACTATTTCTATAGTTTTTATAAAAATTTAATAATCCATAAATAAATTAAATAGGAGTCCTAAACATCTCCAAACCCTCCCAATTTTGGTGAGTGGTCCCTGGGTTCATTTTAGGTATCTGTATAAAATTTCATTTGATTTGGATGTGTTTTGAATAGGTTTTGACTCAACCCTAACTATACCTTAAAAAGGGCATTTTGGTCAAAAGGTGCACTTTTGATTTTGAGTGACCAAATCACCTCAACAGAGGCTGAAATTTGGGCCACTGACTTGATATGGCACTTATCACCTCCCCATGGAATATGGGATAGAGAGGAATAGATTTGCCCTAAGTTCCTAGGTCAAACCCTAAGGAGGGACCCTTTGGCCTTGTGAAGGGCATGAGTCCTAAACACCTTGGATGAACACCAAATTTTGCAAGGAGGTTCCTAGGATATATAAAACCCTCTGGTAAAAATATTAGCAAATTGTGAAAATGGTAGGGCCCCAAAACCCTAACCCTAGCTTAGGTCCTAAAACTTGTAGTGTAGGGTTAGGTTAGCTAAACATCTTGAAACTTAACCAAATTTGGGTAGTGAGGGGATTAGGGTATTTGAAATCTCTGATAATTTACTTGAGGAATTTTGATAAATATTTGTAGTACTTCATTTGTTAATTACCAAAAGGCCCAAAATGACGTTTGATTTTATTATGGATGTTATGTGTTTTAAAATATGATGAAACTTGATCAGAGGTTATTATAGTTCTAGTTGATCATCTCTGAATTTTATCACAATTTTCAATTAACTTTATTTGGTACTTCTTCATTAATTTCAGAAAGGGGCTTTGGTAAGGAAAATTCATTATGATTGATATATCTGTTTAAAAATCATGAGCCTTAGGTTTTGAGGTATTTAAGCCAAAAAATACTTGTATAAATTTATTTATAATTTTTAGAGGTCTGTTTTCAGAACTTTCTTTACAAGGCCATATTTTTGAGAATAGGATAATTAATTAATTTGGGCAATAATTCTTTCAAACAAATTATGAAAGTTTACATAGAGGTTTTATATGCCCTTACCATCATCCTGGAATTTTCTCTGAATTGTTGGAAGTATTTTCATTGTACATCCCCTTTTTATGAATTATTTTGGAATAAATTGGAAATACTATTTAAGGGCTAAAATCTTGCTGGAAAATTTGGAGCTTCTGGATTTTTAGATGATTACCCATCTTGCATTTATCATAAATTTAGTGGAGCTTTATATTGCTTAAATCTTGTACTTCCTGTTCAACCTTGGAACTTTTGGCTTTTAAAATAAATAAATAAATTAGTATTTAAATCATAAAAATTAGGAAATTGTGGATTCAGTCTGCATATGCCCATATGGACTTCTAATAATTTTTATATGAGCATTGGATGATCATATGACATACTTCCCTTTTTACGGGTCATATAGCTTAAGTGGGCTGCATTTAATAATACTGCAGAAAAGCAGTTGGGACATGAATTAGGGCACATGTGATGAGTATTGATTGGTTTGCTGGAAGGATAAATAGATTTAGGTGCATCTTGGAAGATAAGTGAGTAGGATGTTATTTTGTTTGGGGTTTAGAGGCGCTCGGGTCCGACGAAAGATCGTCCTCCCCGAGGTGAGTGGAGTCAAATCACCCTAGGATTAGCTTATCGGAACATGAGAAAATAATGGGTAAGGGAATCAACCAATAATAAATAAGTACCTTGCGAAAGGGAACGCTGGGCGTAATCCCAATACAGTTCCTAGTGCCCCTTGAGAGCCCTTCACAGGGAATACCGGGGGCAGTCCTGGGTTAACGTAAACTGTTTTAACAAGCTGAAAAGAGTAACTTAGTAATTAGGGTTGCACATTTCACAAACACTGAGGGCACCGGATGTTAGCTGGGAGCTTCGGCTCGGATGGTTAAAAGGCGGACTTTGGGTCCGGGGAGCTTCGGCTCGGTTCTTGATTATGCTAATTTGCATGTGCATAACAGGAAGGAAATTAAGGTGGTGGGTCTTCGGTATCGGAGGGTCGATGCACCGATGCCAATACGTTGACTCGGCAAGTGTGGTTAGCACTTCGCCAACAGAAGTCCGGTGCGCCAGCCGGCAAGAGTACGCAGGAGTCCGCTTAGTGCACCAAGCGTTGAGGCGTACGATAGGTCTGACCGGTAGTGCTTTACCGGTTTAGAGGTGGGAGAGGCCCAACCCACCGCTTCCGTCTGCCACTACGGAGGTATCCTGGGAGGTAACGACTCCAGAAAGGGGGAACTAAAGGTCTGTGTGCACAGAGTCGGGTGTGTGTGTTGCACTTGCATGTCCATCATAACCACTTGCATGTCATAGCATAATCGTCTCCTTTAACCTTGACACCTAAAGTATAAGTGGAATGGGACGCTTATACTCTAGGACCTGCAAAACGACCCCTTGGTCTATAAGCTTGTGTGGGCAAGTTTATAAATTAAGGTTAAATTTGGATATATATATATTTACTACTGTTTGATAACTGACACCCCATCGTATAAATTGGTATGAGACTTTTTATACGATGGGAGCCTTGCAGAAGACCCCTTGTCTTATGTGTTTTTCACATAAGTGAAGGTTACATTTCATATTTCAGCTTATGTCTATAGAATTGCTAGTATAGGTCCGCTGTCATCTGCTTTTTGATTATTCTCCACCATTAAGTCCTCCCCTTTCATCCTCTCCGCTCGGTGCTTAGGAGCCGTGGGGGAAGGGGCGGGGGATGATAAGACTTAGTCTTTTAGACTAACGGTTTTCGAACCGCATCATTTAGGGGATCGTGGAGACCAGCATGGAGGAGCAGCCCCAGAGACCGGTGCGCTTGGAGGTGGGGCAGTCTAGCTCCGAAGTTCATACAGCCGGGACCGTGAGTCTCGACCTTGAGTAGTTTTCTACTTTTGTTTCTGCATGAGAGATCTTGTAGTGAGGTTATGATGTACCGGCATAAGCCCGTTTTTGCTACTCTGATGTTATTTTCTGTGGACACTCCCTTCGTGGAGTTATATTTATTATGTCATGTGATTCTCTGTGGACAGATAGTTTCCATTTTACTTCATTATGCTACTTTTCTGTGATCGAATTGGCCGGCAGAATCGGCGCTTTGTGGTGATGACCCTTCAGGGCGTGAAGGAGTCACCGCAAAACGGCGGTTCTGGGCCTAAGACCCCGGTGTCGAAAAAGAAAAAAAAAAGGGGGGGGGGGTCTTACAATGTTGCCCCTGGTGGAGTTTTCGTACAATAACAGTCATCAGTCTAGTATACGGATGGCTCCGTATGAGGCATTGTATGGGCGGAAGTGTAGGACTCCGTTGTCTTGGATACAAGACGAGGATCCGAAGATTGTGGGCACGGACTTTATTGAGGATACTGAGGCACCGGTACAGCTGATACAGGATAGAATGCTGGAGGTGTAGAGCAGGCATGTGAAATATTATGATGCTCAACATCGTCTAGTGGAGTTTCAGGTAGGGGATCGGGCATTCTTGAAGATCCAGCCGATGAATGGGGTTTCACAAGTACGTGGTCGGCGGAAGAAGCTTAGCCCGAGATACATGGTGCAGTTCAAGATCCTGGAGCGGATCGGTTCCCTAGCTTACCGACTGGAGCTGTCACCGTAGCTGGCTGGCTTGCATGACGTCTTTCACGTGTCTTCACTCAGGAGGGCTCTACTACTCCCGGAGTTGCAGATTACGGCCACTGATGGGCCGGTAGCTTCAGATCGATCTGTACATTTGGAACCGATATGAATTGACGACCAGGGGATACGAGTATTGCGCAGCAAGAAGATCCCGCTAGTCAAGGACCTATGGAGGAACCACAGACGAGACGAGCATACTTGGGAACCTCAGGACCTGATGCAGGAAAGATATCCGGAGTTATTCATTCAGGTATACCTCACAACCTCTCAACATGTTCAATTTACTTTCCTGTTTTTTTTAAAACTAGTAGGGCTGCTCTAGGAAGAGTAGAGGCTAATCTTTTGTTTATTGGGATCTTGGCTTTGCCAATTGGGAGAATTGGTCATATATTTAGGTTTTTCCTTTAAACCCCACTTAGCAACCATGGAGTCGAGATGTAATATATCACTTCTTATGGGATGTTACAAGTTTCCTCTTTCTTCGATAGAAATTCCCGTAGGCTTAGCCTTGATTTTGGGGACAAAATCTTTGTTTTGTTTATTGGCATTTGTAACATCCCATTTCCAACTAGACCCCTAAGAGTGGTTTTGTCCATGACTAGGTCATGACAAAATCCTAGGAAGCCCAAGAAGACCAAGAAAAAACCTCAGAATGTGGGTGAGACCACTATGGTCTACAAATAGTAAATTCCTGAACCTTAGTTTAAGAAAACCATGGGGCTTCACAAAGACTTCAAGACCCCACCATGGTCTCATCAACCAATTGTAAGATCCATTAGAGCACTAGGACCCATTGAGGTCCACTCAAGAGGCTAAGTTGATCAAAATCAACTCTAACCCAAAATGGGTCAACCTAACCTACATTGGGTCAAACTGACCTGCACAAGGGCTAATTGAAGTTCCCTTAGCCAATTGGACCCCACACATACCTTCATAACCCTAGTGAGAGGCCAATGGGTCACCAAGGACCCATTGAGGCCAACCAAAAAGGCTAAGTTGACCAAAGTCAACTCTAGCCCTAAAGTGGTCAAGTGCCCTGCCAAAGGGTCAAGTGACCTCCAAAGGTCAAAGAAAACCCTACCTAGGCCATAGGGGAGGCCAATGGGTCAGCAAGGACCCATTTGGGCCAACCTCAAAGACCAAATTGACCTAAGTCAACCTCAATCTAGGTTTGGGTCAAGCTAGCCCAAATGGGCTAACTCAAGCTCAAGCCCAACTCACTTGGGCTAACCATGTTTTGGTGGATGAAATAAACATTTGGGCTGCCAATAGACTAGAAGATTGAATAGCCAACTTAGTGACTAGGAGAGAGAGAGAGAGAGAGAATCTCAAAAATTAAAGAATAATTAGGAGAGAGAAAGGGGTATATTTAAGGGTGTTTAGTGGAATGAGCTACTTGGACCCATGCCATCAGCCCCCACTTGGGCTGGCCGACCCCTGGAATCATGGAGAAGGAGGTGGATGGAGTGGGGCCCACCCATGCATGCATGGTGACAAGAACAAGACAAAACCGCCACCTTGCACATAGGAATTATCCCCCCCTCTATACTTCATCTCCCCACTTTTTCCCCCTCACTTCATCACCCTCAGGACAAGTAGAGCAGCAGAGAGAGAGAGAGAGAAACCGAGCCTTGGGTTGAACCCAAGCTGGAGCCGTGAAACCAAGGATCAGCGCCGCCGCTGCCGCAATGGTTCCCCGCCGCTCCTCACGTCGCAAGGCCGCCGGGAAGGTCCTCCCTAACCTCTCTCTTAATGCATAGATCTTAGGAATGTTTAGTGTAGGGTTCGGGTTCGAATGAGCCCGAGCCCAGTTCTTCGTTTTCCCCATTAATGACGGTTTTGGAGTTTTTGGGTGAGGTGGCACCGCCACCTCCCGCCGCCCTAGCCGCCGGCAAAATTTTGCCCCCACCACCGTGAGGGGGGAGGCGAAGTTTGCCGGTGGAGGCGCCGCCGGTAGCCGCAGGGAAAGCCCCCGTGAAAGCTCGGCTGTATTCCAGGCGATTTGGAGAAGAAATACAGTAGCCGTCCGATGGCTTCAAGATCCGTGCCATGCAAAAATAATAATCCTGAAATTATTTTAATTACATGAATAATGTATTTCCTGTCTCCTAAAATCTGACTTTTGCATGTAATAATATGGGGCACTTACATCCTTTTTCATAAAATGTACTCAACATCAAAAATGTAGGTCTTGAAGTTACCTTTAATTTGATATGTTACACAAAATTTGTTAAAATTCAACAAACCGCAGATGCCCCCTTGGATATCCTGTTGAAAACTCAACAAACCGAAGGAGAATACGCCCACTTATAATGTTGAAAGTTTTCCCAGATCGTGGAGTTAGCAGGGGTTATCTCAACAAAGCAGTAACAACCAGCAACACATGCAGCACAAGCTTCTTTATTGATCAAGAGCAAACTTCTTTACAAGGCGAGACATACATGGCGAGACATGCTTCACCAAAACCCAACACCGGGAGAGCAGAGACAGTTACAAAGACAAGAACAAAAAACAAGCCGCGCGGACTCAATCAACAAGCCGCCGACCTACTGCTGTGGAGTCCGCTCAGTCCGCCAGGTCGCCAGACCGCAACCCAAGCCGCGCGGACACACCCCTTATTCCAATGCTTAGCTCTTCACCGCCGATCTGGACGCCGCCAGACCGCACAAGCTGCGTCACCGAATGGAACAGTCCGCCTGAAGCAGGCGACTTCCTGAACCCCGAACCAAGTCGCCAAAGAGAAGACCGCCGGGTCGCTATCCGCGACCTGCTGTTTACCGCCTGTTGCTTAACCGCAGAGTCCGCACTGTCCCTGACCGCAATCAGAGCCAAGTCCTGGCTTTCCAGCGCTATCCGCACAACCTGCACAGCACAACCGGGTCAACTCTCAATCCGCGCGGACACCAAGGTCCAGACCGCAGCAACTTACGCGAGCTCAATTACTGTTCACTTACTTCGGTCTTGGTTCGATTCTCCTGATGTGACATGAGTCCTATTTATAGGCACGATGATGAGTATGGTCACCGCCCTAGCCGATAGGATCACCGCCACATCCCGCAGCAAGAACAAGTGTGTCCGCCAGCCCGCGGACACAGATTCCAGTTCATCGCTCCTGTGCAGATAGCCAGTCCGCCCCAGCTTCTCCAAGGCCGGACTCCAATATCCAGCCCGCCTTGCCGCCAGAGGCCAAGCCAGGACCACCACAGCCGGACTCCACAACAGCCGTGTCCGCCATTCTGCGGACAAGGCAACAGCCCGCAAAACCCGAGCCCGCAGACTCGCCATCAAGGCACCTGCCGGACTCAGCGGACACCCGGCTTCCGTCCGCATATCCCAAGTCCATTACCTCATTGCCAAGGCACCTCCGGACTTAGCGGACACGCCAATCCAGTTCGCTAACAGCAGACTCCAGTCCGCAACTCCTGAGTCCATAACCTCATCACAAGGCTAAACCGGACTCAGCGGACTCCGGCTCCAGTCCGCACGCTCCGGCACAAGCAATTCTCTAGTCCGCATTTCCCAAGCTAGCAAACAAGGCAACAACACTTCTACTACGCTTGACGGACTGAGAAACCAGCCCGCGCTCCACTGCGTGATCTCCCCGGACTGAGCCATCCTGGACTTGGTTCAATTCCCACCAAGTCCAGTCCGCTGGCCACAAGGGCCAGTCCGCTGGCCACAAGGGCCAGTCCGCACTTACTGGCGGACACTGGATCTAGCCCGCCATACCGGGCGACCTCCAGTTTCTGTCCGCGCTGACCGGCGGTCTCCGCGGCTTCCACTTGCCGCTTCACTAGAGCAAGACCAAGGCAACTGCCAAACCGGTCTGCCGAGCTCCAGTTCTTCAGTCCGCTTCATGCCGGACTCCGCGGATAACATTCCTATCCGCCCGGTTACTTCCTGGGAGTCAACCGCCTGCTGAGCATACACTGGCCTGTCAGACCGCCGCTGCTGTCCGCGTAGTCTGCGCGAACATACCGCCCAGGCCGCCACAGAGCAAACCGCCTGCAACATCCCTGCCGACCTAGCAGTCCGCCAAACCTGTCCGCGTAGTCCGCGCGGATAGGTTTCCCAAGCCTTCCATTCACCCACTTTCACTTCACAGAATTCAACACTCCCCCTTGAAGTGAGAAGTGGTGAATAACTCCAGCAGCTCCCGTAACCTTGCACCTGGTCCTTCCGATAGCATCTACGAAGAGATGTCCAAGACAAAGTCCTCGCCCCGCATATCATGGACCATGAGGGAGCCCTCCAGCATCTCCTAAAAGTAGTCATGCTTCCCTCTGCCTTCTTCAGCTTCAACCTCCACTCTTGCATCACAGGAGTATCACCAACTTCCTTGGACACTGAAGTCCAAGCCTCGTTGCCTCTGAGAGAAGTCACCTCCTTGATTCTAGTGGGGTCATCACAGCTAGAAGTACCTTGCTCGACCTGAGGGCTAACAAGGAAACACGAAACCAAGTCCGCCATGTTCCCTTCACAATATCGAGCTGGTGGCTTACTGATCCTCTTCGATCTCCGAAGAACCTGATCATGGCTAACCACCTCTGCTGCTATTGAACCAGCTCCGTTCCCGGGCAAACCCGGAACAATGCTTCCTTTGCTTCCTGAACAAGACGCCTCCTTACTGGAACCAAAAGCACCTAGAGCAACTCTCCCCCTGCTACCTGAACCAGAAGACTCCCCTCTTGAACAAGAACTGCCTGGAACATCGCTCCCCCTGCTTCCTGAAACGGAAGCCTCCACCTTCGAGCCAGAAGATCCTGGAGCATCGCTCCCCCTTCTTCCCAACTCTGACGCCTTTGCCCCGGATCTAGAACAACCTGGAACACCTGGTGACTCAGGCAACTCCACTTCCTTAGCAGCAGCCTCCTTCAGCCCACCATCTGACCTGCTTATCTCTAGCTCCACATAAGAGCTACCCCAATACGACATCAACTCATCAAAAACAATGTCTCTCGACACTATGAGTTTCTTCGTCGCAGGATCCATACACCTCCATCTTCTTCTCTGCTCATCATACCCAACAAAGACTAGCTTTGTCTTGAGAGCACCCGGAGAGTGTATATAGCAGGTAGATCCAAACACCCGAAGGTGCTTCACTGAGGGCTTCACTCCGAACATCAGCTCATAAGGAGTCTTCATTATGATCGGACTAAGAGGCATCCGGTTGATGACATGAGCAGCACATGCTATTCCCTCCGCCCAAAGAGCCTTCGGAATGCCTTTACTCTGAAGCCAACACTTGCAGGTCTCCGTTAACCAACGGATCATCCGAGCTGCAATACTACCCTGTTGTGAAGTATGTCCACAAGAAAGCTCCATCCGGATCCCTTGCTTCCTGCAAAAGCGTGAGAACTCGGTTGAGCCAAACTCACCACCGATACTTGTCCTCAACACCTTGATCCTCCGGCCAAGCTGGCCTTCCACAAGCTTCTTGAACTCCACAAACAAGCGTACCATGTTGGACTCCATCTTCATAAAGTATACCCAAGTATACCCAGAATAGTCATCAACCAATATCAGCATGAACTGCTGCCTCCAAGACTGGCCGTGACGGTCGGACCCACCAGAGCACAATGGACAACCGCCAATGGTGCATTACATCTGGATTGTGCTTTGTCAACCATGAAGCGATAGGCTCCACTTTCCTGACATCCCGCACACCCCCGACCATCGCCATAGGATGACAATCTAGGCAAGCCTCTTACGAGTCTTCTTTCCGCCATTGCTTTCAGCTTGTCCATCCCTACATGCCCCAGTCTTTCATGCCAGATAGCTGCACTATCACTGGCATTCATCCGATCAACTCAAGAACTGGTTGATATCCCAACCACGTTCTTCTCCTTCCTCCCTACCTGAGCAACGTTCACCGAGAGCAAGACAACCTTGCACTCCTTCTGAAGATGACCTTGCTGCTTGCATTTATAGCACCTTGGTCCTTCCTTCCTCTTCCTATCACGCCTAGGAGAAACACTCCTTTCTTCCTGATATGAAGTAGAGGGACCAACTTCCGCAGCAATATTCACCTCCTTCCTGAACAACCCATCAAGGGAAGTCCAGACCTCCGCAGCTGAACGACATCCACTGATGTGGTCCAAGACCTCCGATGAGATCACCTGCTTGAGAATAGACTCCGCTTTCGCATTTGCCTCCTTCCAAGCTCTCATCGCCTCAGCATTGCCAGCAGTATCCTCTTGTCTTCCTGCTCCGCATACAACCTCCCAAAGGTCCTCGCCAAGAAGAAAGCTCTTCATACAGGACTTCCACCGTTCACAGTTCGTCTCTATAAGAAGATCAATTCCAAGACAACTTGCATCCTCCACTGCCATGGTTCTACCACTGGTTTCCTCTTCAGAAGAGAAACTACTTCCATTGAGCACTGCTTGACCACTCCAACAACCTCGCTCTGATACCATGTTAAAATTCAACAAACCGCAGACGCCCCCTTGGATACCCTGTTGAAAACTCAACAAACCGAAGGAGAATACGCCCACTTATAATGTTGAAAGTTTTCCCGGATCGTGGAGTTAGCAGGGGTTATCTCAACAAAGCAGTAACAACCAGCAACACATGCAGCACAAGCTTCTTTATTGATCAAGAGCAAACTTCTTTACAAGGCGAGACATACATGGCGAGACATGCTTCACCAAAACCCAACACCGGGAGAGCAGAGACAGTTACAAAGACAAGAACAAAAAACAAGTCGCGCGGACTCAATCAACAAGCCGCCGACCTACTGCTGTGGAGTCCGCTCAGTCCGCCAGGTCGCCAGACCGCAACCCAAGCCGCGCGGACTCACCCCTTATTCCAATGCTTAGCTCTTCACCGCCGATCTGGACGCCGCCAGACCGCACAAGCTGCGTCACCGAATGGAACAGTCCGCCTGAAGCAGGCGACTTCCTGAACCCCGAACCAAGTCGCCAAAGAGAAGACCGCCTGGTCGCTATCCGCGACCTGCTGTTTACCGCCTGTTGCTTAACCGCAGAGTCCGCACTGTCCCTGACCGCAATCAGAGCCAAGTCCTGGCTTTCCAGCGCTATCCGCACAACCTGCACAGCACAACCATGTCAACTCTCAATCCGCGCGGACACCAAGGTCCAGACCGCAGCAACTTACGCGAGCTCAATTACTGTTCACTTACTTCGGTCTTGGTTCGATTCTCCTGATGTGACATGAGTCCTATTTATAGGCACGATGATGAGTATGGTCACCGCCCTAGCCGATAGGATCACCGCCACATCCCGCAGCAAGAACAAGTGTGTCCGCCAGCCCGCGGACACACATTCCAGTTCACCGCTCCTGTGTAGATAGCCAGTCCGCCCCAGCTTCTCCAAGGCCGGACTCCAATATCCAGCCCGCCTTGCCGCCAGAGGCCAAGCCAGGACCACCACAGCCGGACTCCACAACAGCCGTGTCCGCCATTCTGCGGACAAGGCAACAGCCCGCAAAACCCGAGCCCGCAGACTCGCCATCAAGGCACCTGCCGGACTCAGCGGACACCCGGCTTCCGTCCGCATATCCCAAGTCCATTACCTCATTGCCAAGGCACCTCCGGACTTAGCGGACACGCCAATCCAGTCCGCTAACAGCAGACTCCAGTCCGCAACTCCTGAGTCCATAACCTCATCACAAGGCTAAACCGGACTCAGCGGACTCCGGCTCCAGTCCGCACGCTCCTGCACAAGCAATTCTCCAGTCCGCATTTCCCAAGCTAGCAAACAAGGCAACAGCACTTCTACTACGCTTGACGGACTGAGAAACCAGCCCGCGCTCCACTGCGCGATCTCCCCGGACTGAGCCATCCTGGACTTGGTTCAATTCCCACCAAGACCAGTCCGCTGGCCACAAGGGCCAGTCCGCACTTACTGGCAGACACTGGATCTAGCCCGCCATACCCGGCGACCTCCAGTTTCTGTCCGCGCTGACCGGCGGTCTCCATGGCTTCCACTTGCCGCTTCACTAGAGCAAGACCAAGGCAACTGCCAAACCGGTCTGCCGAGCTCCAGTTCTTCAGTCCGCTTCATGCCGGACTCAGCGGATAACATTCCTATCTGCCCGGTTACTTCCTGGGAGTCAACCGCCTGCTGATCATACACTGGCCTGTCAGACCGCCGCTGCTGTCCGCGTAGTCCGCGTGAACAGACCGCCCAGGCCGCCACAGAGCAAACCGCCTGCAACATCCCTGCCGACCTAGCAGTCCGCCAACCCTGTCCGCGTTGTCCGCGCGGATAGGTTTCCCAAGCCTTCCATTCACCCACTTTCACTTCACAGAATTCAACAAAATTTGTGGTTAAGTCTACTGCCCTATAGAGCCATTTTCCTAGGGCTGGTCCTAGGGTAGGTCAGAAACTAAAATGAGTGCCCTGCCCAAACCCTAGGTCCAAATGACTGAAATTTTGGCATGTGGCTTAATTAGTCATATCTAGGCCCTCCCCAAAAATGAGAATTTGTGGGGAAAATAATTCTATAGTTTTAGTCAGAATTTGATAAATTACATTTTGTTGATTTTTGGAGCATATCAACTCCAAAATGCCCCAAATTTTGGTGGCCTGCCCTTAGGAGTATATTAGACCTATGGTAGAAAACTTAGACAATTTAGCCCTCTGCATGTTGGGATATCTCACTTGCAAGATCTGAAATAGTGAATGGTCTTGGGCTGCAAATAACAAAAATGCAGAAATTGGAAGAGATGCCCAACCCATCCAGAGGCCCAAATGACTTGGGATTTTGGGAAATAACTGGTTTATGGCATAAGTAGGCCCTGCCCAAAAATGACATTAATTGGAATTAAAATTAGGGGAAAATTACTAAAATACCCCTAGGCTTGTTTAGGTGATTCTTGGAGTAGTTCAACTCCAAAAGGCCCCAATTTTTGGTGGCATGTCCAAGAGGACATTATTAAGGCATGGTTAAATTTTCAGCCCATATGGACCAAATCAAGTTAGGGAAACCCCATGCATGTGTTGGCTTGTAGAGGGCTTGGTGTGCTTATAGCCAAAAAAAGAGAAGAAAAAATGAAATATTGAATGCACAACCCTTTTGGACCACTGACTTAGTATTACCTTAAGTACCCTCCCCTTTTTGGGTAAGATGGATGAATTAGGGTTGACTTACCCTTGGACCCAAGTTCACACCCTAAGGTAGGACCTTTAGGGGGTTGTGAAGGACATAGGGGCAACTGCCCTTGTATGGCCTTGTAATTCAGTAGAGAGTTTGCTTAGATATATTGAAGCCTCTGGTTGAAATGTTAGGGAATTTTGAAGTAGTTAAGTACCTCAAAAGTCAACCCTAGTTTTAGGGTAGAAGCACTACTAGGTCAAAAGAAGTAACTTAACATCCTCTAAAAGTTGTGAAGATGGGGTAGAATAAATCTTAGGGTGAGTTGAACCCCTAGATATTTTTAGTGGAATTTTATAGATTATATTCATGGTAGTTCCTTTGTTAAATATCAAAGTGTCCAATTTAGTTTTTGATTTAATTTGATCATTTGATCTAAATGAAATCTAGTAAACTTTGGTCAGTAGAGATTTTTGACCTAAATAAAGGTCTCTGAATTTTATTATAATATTTAAAGGATTTTATATGTTGCTTGCTTCATAAATTTTGTAAAGACCATACTTGGTAAATAAATCATTTAAAGAATAATTTAACTTGTAAAAATGTGAATGTTGGCCACTGATGATTTTTAGGATGATATCTACAGTTAGGAATTTAATTAGGAATTTTTGAAGTATATTCATAGTACTTGATTCACAATTATGCCCTTTGTAGATTTTTGTATTGAATTTATTTAGAATTAAATATTCTATGAAAAATCATGAAAGTTGACCACTGATAATTTTAGTACTGTAGTAGTGTAATATATTTAATTCAAATTATTTGGATGATAATATCAAGTAGTTGATTTATAAATCTTGGAATTTGGGGATTACTGCTAAAATAATTTTAGGACCCTTAAATGTTTGTAGAAAATGTCAAATTTGGAAATTGTCACTTATTAGACATATGGAATATTATCATAAATTTATGAAACATTAATCATGTCTAAAATATATACTTCATGATCAACTTGACAATATTTGGCTCTTTTAAGAAATTATTTAAATAGAAGATTAATTGAGGAAAATACAATATTCTGGAATTAAATTATTTATGTCATGATAGGACTCCAGTAATAACCTAGGTCATTCAGATGAAAACTTGAAGGACATCCTATCATGAACATCGCTTAGTATAGATTGGTCTGCAAATAGTAATTTAGGGTAAAGTTGTATTAGGATAAGAGTTGGAATAGTGTGTAGTTAGTCGTGTTGAATTGTTTGAATGAAGGTAGATGAGTCACCATAGAAAGTTCTAAGGAGTGGTGGGAATCGAGTTGATGTGTGTTAGAAGGTACGCGAGTTCGACGAAAGATCGTCGTTCCCGCGAGAGTGAAAGGTCTAAACTACCCTAGGATTAGCCTATCGCAATATGAGTAGGTAATGGGTAAGGGAATCAACCAATAATAATAAGTATCTTGCGAAAGGGAACGTTGGGCGTAATCCCAACGTAGTTCCTAGTGCCCCTTGAGAGCCCTTCACGGGGAATACCGGGGGCAGTCCTGGGTTAACGTAAACTGAACTAACAAGCTGAAAAGAGTAACTTAGTAATTAGGGATTGCACATTTCATGAACACAGATAGCACAGGAGGATGAATTGGAAGCTTCGACTTGGATGTTAAGAGACGGACGAGATGGTCCGTGGAGCTTTGGCTCGGTTGATATTTGTGACGGACTGGATGGTCCAGGGAGCTTTGGCTCGGTACTGATACGATAAACTTGCATGTGCATGAAAGGAAAGAAAATTAAGGTGGTGGGTCCTCGGTATGGGTTAGTCGATGCACCGACACCAATACGATGACTCGGCAAGTGTGGTTTGACACTTCGCCAAACTTAAGTACGGTGGTCCAGTCGGCAAGAGTATGCGGTAGTCCGCTTAGTGCACCAAGCGTTGAGGCATACGATAGGATAGACCGGTAGTGCTATTACTGGTTTTGAGGTGGGCGAGGACCAACCCACCGCTTCCGTCTGCCACTACGGAGGTATCCTGGGAGGTAACGGCTCTGAAAGGGGGAACTAAAGGTCTGTGTGCACAGAGTCGGGTGTGTGTTGCACTTCCATGTTCCATCATACCCACTTGCATATCATAGCATAATAGATTCATTTAACCGTGACACATATTGTATAAGTGGTATGGGACGCTTATACAATAGGCCCTGCAAAACGACCCCTTGGTCTATAAGCTTGTGTGGGCATGTTTATAAATTAAGGTTATTTCAATATATATATACTGCTTGTGATAACCGACACCCCAACATATAAAGTGGTATGAGACATTTTATACGATGGGAGCCTTGTAGAAGATCCCTTGGATTATGTGTACTCACATAAGTGAAGGTTAAATTCCTTTCTTACTTTACCTATTACAACATGATTATAAATTGCTAGCTAGGTCCCCCTGTCACCTGTTTTTGATTACTCTCCACTTTCACGTCCTTTCCTTTCTTCCTCCCCGCTCGGTGCCTAGGAGCATGGGGGAAGGGGTGGGGGACGATAGGGCTTAGTCTTTTAGACTAACGGTTTTCGAACCACATCATATTAGGGGATCGTGGAGCCGAGTATGGAGGAGCAGCCCAGGAGACCGGTGCGATTGGAGATAGGGCAGTCTAGTTCAGGAGTGCAGCCAGCTGGGACCGTGAGTTCCGACTTCTAGTAGTTGTTTTATTTTGCTTCCGTATGAGAGATCTGTAGTGAGGATATTGATGTACCGGGCTTAAGCCATTTATTTCTGTACTCTTTTACTATTCGGTGGACACTCCCTTCGTGGAGTTTATTTATATATATATGTGATTAGCTGTGGACTTATCTTCTCTTGCATTACTACTTTTTGCTACAGTTGCGATCGATTTGGCCGGCAGGATCGGCGTCTTGTAGTGACGACCTTCCCGGGTGCGAAGGTGTCACCGCAAGGCGGCGGTTCTGGGCCTAAGACCCCAGGGTTTTAGATTGAAAAAAGGGGGTCTTACAGTTACTTTCTTGAAAGCATAACTAAGAAAACACAATAGGGCTTAAGTAAGTTAAAGATTTCAAAGAAATTAAAATGACTGCTATAACCTATTCACCCCCCCCCCTGGTAGGTGATTGGCTACACTTGGATTTAAAAACTTTCAGTATCCAATATAGAGGTCGAAATCCCCTTAATGACAACTCACTATGTAATAAGTTGTAAATGTACCTATTTTTATGTTCATTATTTAATTAGTTTTCGTTTTCTTTTGTTGTTTTAGGTTAAATTTCTTTAATAAAATACTCCTGTTATTGTATATATTTTGCTAACTTAGTTTATGTTATTTTTCAGAAATTTTCAGAATTTTTCCAGAAAAATCATGTGTCACGCTCGTGTACTGTTGGTCACGCCCTTGACCTGGGCATGACACACAAAAATCCAGTGAATCAGCAATTTTTCGAAGATAACGCGTGACACGCCCGCCCACACGCACGTGTCAAATGTGACACGGCTGCGACCGAACCCGTGTCACAGCACTCGACGATTTCAGCTCGATGTTTATCAACCCGACAAGGACACGCCTGTGTCCCATGATCCGACACTCCCGTGTCATTCCCGATCGACGATAAAGGCTTCCAGCTCGACGAAACTGCGTTGAACGTTCGTCGACCCGACCCGACACGCCCGTGTCCAAATGCCACACGGCCGTGTACTCCTCCACCTAGCCCGACAAACTGCAGCTGGCACCCACATCAACCTCCATGACATGCCCACCATCATGCCCGTGACTAGGGGCGTGAATTCCACGTGGACCTCCCGAAGTCAACAACGCCATCAATCGCCGAAATCAGATGATGAATAGTGTCGACACACCCAATGGCATGCCCGTGACCCGGGGCGTGACTGTCGCATTTTAGCCGCAATGTCAAATCTCCAGTCGAATCTCCTGCCGCCATTTGAATAGTAGTGACACGCCCCCTGACAAGCCCGTTTCAGGGGGCGTGTACTTGCAAAATTTTGCCTATAAAAGGCCAGCTACTGTATGAGTTAAGGGTTTCGAAATTTTGAACCATTTTGTTGACAAGGGCTGCTGTTTGGAGCTAGCTTTAGTGATATGTAAGGAACCCCCCCTCCCCCGCCTTCTTAACTTTGTTTATTTAGGCTCTTGTAATCAACTTCTTTTGTAATAAAAATCATTAGTTTTTCATCATTACATGCTCTGAAATGTCTCTGATGGCCTCCTTTTCACCAATATTATGTATTTATGTTTTCATTTTCATATTGCGTGTGTGCGTGTATGAGATAAAAGTGCGACATTTAAGTTTCAAAATGAAAAACCTTTTGTTTTACTTTCATTTTTCTCAAAATTTCTAGCCATTATTATAGCCGTTTTCCTTATCATACTCTTTAGAATTGGTTATACTTGTGATTTTTATGCTTCCAAATTAGTTCTTATGAACTTGTAAAACAATAAAAAAGGTGGTTTTCATTACTCTTAACTTAGATTTCTCTTCGTTTTGATTATAAAACTATTGCTTCTTTTTAGCTTTCTTTCACTTTTTAAACAGTTTTACAAAGCTATAAGAATGTATAATGCGTTATTTTAATTTTTCAACAACTTTGATTTTCGCAATTACTTAAAAAGATTTTTTCTCAAACAATTTTTATTTCAACTTTTTATGCATTTCTAGCAAAAACTAACGGTAAAAAAGTTAATGTTTTAATTTTTCAGGCTCTTGCTTTTCTCGCTTTAATTTGAAAACTCTTTGCTCAAACAATTTCTATTTCAACTTTTTATGCATTTCTACGGCATTCTAGCGGTAGAAATGTAGTTTTTTTTAATTTTTCGATAATTTTGTTTTTCTTAATTTTTTCGACTGCGTGCGTGCGTGTATGAGATAAGTTTTATTGCTTTCTCCGGTTATGAGGAGTGTGTGCGTGTGCACATTTATTTCGACCTACTCGTTAAGAGTTAAATGACGTGTCTTTAATTTTTTACCTACTCATTTGAGTAGAATTTGCAAGTGTGAGTATTTACTTTCTGCAGTGTGAGTATTTCATTTTTTGTCGTGTGTGTGTGTGTGTGTGTGTTTTAATTTCAGCAAGTGTGTGTGTTTTTATTTACTGCCTACTCATTTGAGTTAAATGGCAGGTTTCTATTTTCCACCTACTCGCTAGGAGTTAAATGGCTGGATTTTATTTAAGTAGGACTTGTTGCTTTTATCTTCCGCCTACTCGCTAGGAGTTAAATGGCCGGACTTCATTTCCCTCCTACTCGTTTGAGTAGGACTTGTAATTTTCTGCTTTTATTTACCGCCTACTCATTTGATTTAAATGACAGGTTTTTATCTTCCGCCTACTCATTAAGAGTTAAATGACGTTCTTTATTTCCCTGTAAATATTTGAGTAGGACCTGTAATCGCATTTATTTTCGCCTACTCGTTAAGAGTTAAATGGCGTGTCTTTATTTCCATGTAAATATTTGAGAAGGACTTGTAATAGCATTTATTTCCGCCTACTCGTTTGAGTAGGACTCGCTTTCGTTTCAGTCCTACTCATTTGAGTAGGACTTGCAAATTTTCAGCTTGTATTTCCCGCGCACTCGTTTGAGTGGGACTTGAAATTTCAATTATGCAATTTTCTCTTACTTGTAACTTAGTTTTATTTCTGTCTCGTTATTATGTGTTTGGATGAGTGCGAGTGTGTTTATTTTTAGTAACTTTTCTAATATTAGGTTATCTTGTTTTTCTTCTTATTCTCTTTATAACCCTTCAGCGAATAGATTAGAACGCCCGCCTAACCAAATTCATAAGCTATCCCCATTCCGATGAGTGGATAATTTCTTTTAGCCCTTGGTATTGAAGAGCAATGGGATATAAAAAATGTTTTAAATAACTAAAGTTCTTATTTTTCTATTTAATTAAAAACTTAAGGTTTACCTCGGGTTAACAACGCGTAGAACCACATATCGATGTGTGGGCTGTATTTTCGTTATCCATACACTAGCTAGCCAAGAGGCCATGCGTGTGGACTGATCACCCCTGGGTAAAGAGAGTTCCGCACTAACCCTCGAGAGAGAAGGCTCGCTAACTCTACTGGATTGGGTTCCCCACCTAGTAGTGGGGTTCTTAATGTACTGCCAGCATTAAGAGGAATCCTTCGTCAGACGAGATCCCGGTCGAAAAGACTTAATGTCCAGGTGAGCGATATTCCTAGAGATAGGTGAGCTCATTTTTTTGGAACTTCCTTGGACAAGTATTCGCTTTAATTAAATTGAAACTTTAGATCTCTAGTTATTCAAATCTATTTTTAATCCTAACGTAATTCGATACCGAGTGTTATCTCTTCATCGAGTTTAATCTTAATCTATTTTTGTCCTATTTTAGTTAAAATCAACAACTTACTATTTTGGTAAAATAATAGTGCTTCCGGAGCAGTAGGGATAATCAACCCGTTCCCGGGAAATTTACGATCTGTATATTCCCCCGAATATTCTGTATTACTTGCGATAGGTGCACTTGCCTCGCTTAGCAAGCCCGCGGCGTTCGACTCATTGAACCAACCACCAACATAAGAAACTGTTCGCAGGCCATCAAGTTTTTGGCACCGTTGCTGGGTAACTCTTTGATTTGTTATTTCGAATCCGAAGTCTATCACTTTTACCTTTATTTCTAAAAACAAAAAAAAAACAGCAAAACTTTACTTAAAATCAAAAAAAAATTAATTTTCTAGTTTATATTTTAGGGTGTATGACCCGTGGACAACCTTCGGACTCCGAAAATTTGGATTTCGATCTTGAGATCGAAAGCTCCCTTGCGCGTATTCAGTCTCAATGCCGAAATCCCTCTTTAGATCCCGAAGAATCTGTCGGAGAACCCTCTGTCGTTGCTATGGCCGACCCCAATCTGAACGCGACCGTCGAGCGTACAATGTCATATTACGCCCGACCAAATTTGGACAATACTGCATCCAGTATTGTTTGCCCGACGGTGGCGAACAATAATTTTGAGATCAAATCGAGCATTATCCAAAGGATACAAAATGCTGTGCAGTTCAATGGACTGCCAGATGAGGACCCGAACGTTCATTTGTATAGTATTTTGGAAATCTGCGATACCTTTAAGATTAATGGCGTCACTGATGACGCCATTCGTTTGCGCCTTTTTCCTTTCTCCTTAAGATCCAAAGCTAAGGCGTGGTTGAATTCACTCCTACGAGGATGTATCACCACCTAGGCCGATCTTGCAGAACGGTTCTTAACGAAGTATTTTCTGCCCGCCAAGACTGCAAAGTTACGGGCAGACATTTCTTCATTCATGCAGAATGATTTCGAGTCTCTATTTGATACTTGGGAGCGCTTTAAAGAATTCCTCCGCAAGTGTTTGCACCACGCGCTGCCTGTGTGGTTGCAGGTCCAAATCTTCTATAATGGGCTTAACTATCAGACGCGTCAAATGATTGACGTGGCTGCCGGGGGTACCTTGAATAATAAGAACCCCCGAGGCTGTCCAAGCTCACATTAAAGAGATGGCTATGAATGCCTACCAATGGAACGTCCCGCAGGGACGTCCTAAGAAGGCGGCCGGCCTCTTCGAAGTGTATGTCACTGCCCACTTAGCCCTTCAAGTTGAAAGGCTGACGAAGCAGGTGGCGGAGATCTCTGCTGCCTCCACCACTCCGACTTGGGCGATTCCCCCTAATTCCTGCGTAGTCACTGAATTCATAGACTACGTGGGAAATGTTGGGCGACCTTCCTTCAACCCCAACAACAACCCTTATAGTAATAACTATAATCCGGGTTGGAGGAACCACCCCAACTTCTCATGGAGCAATGCGAATAATGCGCAGCGCTCGCCCAATTCTTTCGTGCCCGGATTTCTGTCGCCTCCCCCTCTTCCAAAACCCTCCCCGATAGAGGAGAATTTTTCTAAATATATAGCTTCCAACAAGTCAAATATCCGTAATATCACCGGATCGCTAAAAAACTTAGAACTCCAGGTTGGACAGCTAGCGCGAATGATGTCTGAGCGCCCGCTCGGGGCACTGCCGGGAAACACATATCCCAATCCGCGGGAGAATATCAACGCTATAACCCTCCGTAGCGGAAAGGAGGTGATCGATCCAAAACGGACCGATCCGCGGCTACATATTTCACCTCCGACCCCTCTTCCCCATTCTTCGATTACGCTGCCTTTACAAATTTTAAATGAAAAAAATTATTAAAACGCCCTTGCCATATCCACACAAGCTCGATAGTGAGCGTAAGGACATGCAATATGAAAAATTTATTTTATTATTAAAACAAATTCATATTAATGTTCCATTCTGCGACGCAATCTCGCAGATGCCTAAATATGCGAAATATTTAAAACAACTTCTTTCTAATAAACAAAAATTAGAAAATATTTCGCATATTTCTCTGAATGCTGACTGCTCAGCGGCTCTTACGAATAAATTGCCCCCTAAAAGAAATGACCCGGTACGGTTCTCCATCCCGTTCCTTTTTGGCAATATATTCGTAAAATATGCTCTTACAGATTTAGGCGCGAGCATTAATTTGATGTCGTTCTCGCTCTTTCAAAAATTAGGTTTGGGTACTCCGACCCCTACTAGAATGCGAATCCAACTAGCGGATCGCTCGGTTATGTTTCCCGTCGGGGTAGTGGAGGACGTACTTGTCCGTTTGATAGGTTTATCTTTCCGGTAGACTTCGTCATCTTGGACATCAGGGAGGACACCGATGTACCAATTATACGCGGTCGCCCTTTTCTCGCCACCTCCCGCGCATTAATTGATGTAAGTAACGGTCGTCTCCTCCTTCTGGTAGGAGATGACGAAGTTACTTTCTCTATTAATCCCTCCATAGGAGACTCGTCATCAAGCGATGACTTTTGTTATAATTTAGAAACCTATCCCGGAGATTGTTCTTCCCCTATTTTCGAGTCTACTTTTTTAAACGACGATATTTTTGCGCTAGAAAATTTTAAATGCGATGAGGATACCTCTATAGACTTGCCTTTCGAACCAATTGTTAAGAAAGTCATAGGAATTAAAACCTCGTTAGAAGAACCTCCCTGCCTTAAACTTAAACCCCTACCCGATTCGCTCAAATATGCCTTTTTGGGAAAAGATGATACCCTTCCCGATATCATTTCTTCGCATTTCAGCGATTCGGAGACTTCCGATTATTTGGGAGTTTTACGTAAACATCGCCACGTAATTGCGTGGCAAATTTCTGATCTAAAAGGGATTAACCCTTCCTTCTGCACCCATAAGATTTTCCTTCTCGATAATTGCCACAAAACCATTCAGCCGCAGTGTCGACTTAAACCAAACATGAAAGATGTTTTTGAGGCCGAAATTATTAAATTATTAGATGTGGGGATTATTTATCCTATATCTGATAGTACGTGGGTTAGTCACATTCACGTGGTGCCCAAAAAGGGCGGTCTTACCATAGTGGAATATGAGCACAATGAACTCGTCCGAACTCGTACTGTTACGGGTTGGCGGGTGTGTATCGATTATAGAAAACTAAATGATGCCACCCATAAGGATCATTTCCCACTACATTTCTTAGACCAAATTCTAGAGCGTTTGTCCGGTAATCTGTATTTTTGTTTTCTTGATGGATTATCGGGGTTTTTCCAAATCCCCATTTCCCACGATAACCAAGAGAAAGCAAATTTTACCGGCCCGTTTGGTAGCTTCGCATATCGAAGAATGCCATTTGGCCTCTGCAACGCGCCAGCTACATACCAAAGTTGTATGCTGGCAATCTTTGGCGAGCTGGTAGGAGACATTATGGAAGTCTTTATGGATGACTTCTCTGTTTTCGGAAGCTCTTTCCCGTCCTGTCTTCGTAATTTAGATCGTGTCCTTTAGCGATGAGAGGACACGCATCTTGTTTTAAATTGGGAAAAGTGTAACTTTATGGTTCGAGAAGGTTTGGTTCTCGGCCATATGATTTCGTCTAAGGGGATGGAGGTCGATAAGGCCAAAGTTGAAATTATCGAAAAACTTCCCCCGCCTTCCAACGTTAAATCTATTAGGAGTTTCTTATGCCACGCGGGCTTTTATAGGCGTTTCATTCAAGAGTTTTCAAAAATAACAAAGTCGCTTACTCACCTCTTGAAAAAGGAATCAAATCTTGTCTTTGATAGCGAATGCGAGTCTGCCTTTAATTTCATAAAACAAAAACTTATCAATTCACCCATTTTAGTGGCGCCCGATTGGACCCTTCCGTTCGAAATTATATGCGCCGCTAGTGATATTGCCATAGGAGCCGTTTTGGCCAAGGTATAAACAAATATTTTCATCCTATTTATTATGCTAGCAAGACGCTCACTTTCGCACAAGGAAATTACACGACAACGGAAAAGGAACTTTTTGCTGTCGTTTTTGCTTTTGATAAGTTTCGGTCGTATATAATGCTATCTAAAGTTATCGTATTTACCGACCACTCCGCCTTAAAATATTTGTTAGCAAAAACAGACGTCAAGCCCCACCTTCTTCGATGGATCCTCCTCTTGCACGAGTTCGATTTAGAGATCCGGGATAAGAGGTGCGCGGAAAATTTAGCCGCCGATCACCTCTCGCGCTTAGAAAATCCCGCAGCGGAAGCGCTCGTCGAATCTGACATAAATGACAGATTCCCCGAGGAACGCTTCCTTGCCATAACTACTTGTTCGTCTTCCCCACCTTGGTTCGCAGATTTTGCGAACTATTTAGTTGCGAGAGTGCTCCCAAAAGACTTTTCGAGCCAGCAAAAGAAGAAATTCTTTTGACTTGAAATATTTTTTTTGGGAGGACCCTTTTCTTTTTCGTGTCTGCGCGGACCAAGCGGTCTGAAGATGTGTCGTGGTTGTGGAGTGCACGCAAATACTTAGGCACTACAACGAGGGTCCAGCTGGTGGGCATTATCAATCTAACCAGACCGCGTTGAAGGCGCTCGAGGCGGGATTCTTTTGGCCCACTCTATTCAAAGACGCTCACAATTTTGTGCGCGCATGCGATAGCTATCAGCGGTTGGGTAACATCTCTCGTCGCGACGAGATGCACCAAAACATGTTTTTAGAATGCGAAGTCTTCGATTTATGTGGAATAGATTTTGTTGGCCCCCTACATCCGTATTTTAAAAATAATTATATTTTAGTGGCGGTCGACTACGTATCGAGATAGGCGTCAGCGCATGCTCTCCCCACCAACGATGCGCGAGTCGTCGTTACTTTTCTTAAAAAAGTATTTTCCCGCTTAGGCACACCTCGCGCGATTGTAAGCGATAGGGGGACGCATTTCTGCAACACTCAGATGGCTAAGACGTTAGCTAAAAACGGCGCCACACACAAACTTGCCACCCCCTACCACCCGCAAACAAGTGGCCAAGTTGAGGTAGTAAATCGCGAGATAAAGCGCATATTAGAAAAAACCATTTCACTTAATAGAAAATATTGGTCCATCAACTCGACGATGCATTGTGGGCTTACCGTACCGCATACAAAACCGCAATTAGTTGTACGTCCTATTGATTATTCTACGACAAAGCGTGCCATCTCCCCGTAGAATTAGAACATCGCGCACTTTGAGCTTTAAAACTTTTAAATCTTGACGCTAACTTAGCCGCACAAAATAGAAAACTACAACTAAATAAGCTCGATGAATGGCGTGCAAACGCTTACGAGAGCAATAAGTTCTATAAGGAGCGTTCTAAATTTTACCACGATCGAAAACTCAAACCCCAAAAACTTTTTCTCTAGGCAATCTTGTCCTTCTATATAATTCACGACTTAGACTTTTCCTCGGAAAACTTAGATCACGTTGGTCCGGCCCCTTCAAAGTTGAAGAGGTTTGGCCATATGAGACCGTACTCGTCTCCCACATGGATAAAGGCTCGTTTAAAGTGAACGGTCATCGCTTAAAATTATACATAGCAGGCAATCTTGTGGGCGGTATTTTCGAATCCATAACCCTCCTCGATATATAAACCGCCAAAATAGTCAAGCTACAAGACTATAAACAAAGCGCTCCTGGGAGGCACCACATGTTTATCTTTTTTGCTATCTCTTTACCTTTTTCTTTTCTTTATATATATTACCTTTCCTATTTGTTCCGCATACTTACGTTACAACATTGGGGACAATGTTGGACTTAAGTATGGGGGTGTTTTCTCGCTTTATTTTTCGCACTTCTATTTTCTGCACTGTACTTTTACTTTCTGCACTCCAACAATTAAAAAATATATATATAAAAATATGTAACAACAAAACAAAACAAAAAAATTTTGAAAATGAAAATTCCAAAAAAAAATTTCTTTTCCTTTCTTTTTATTACAAAAATTTCAAAAAAAAATACAAAAAAATTATAAAACACAAATTCCAAAAAAATTATAAAACAGAAATTCCAAAAATATTTAGTTTCATTTTGTAAAAATCTTTGTAAATATTTTTGTAAATAATCTTCTCTCTCCCCCTTCCTTTTCTCTCTCATTCTTGTAAATAACTTCTCTTTTTCTCCCAATCTTTGTAAATAGAATGAAAATGATCTGAAAACTTAAAAAATACAAAAACAATTTTCGTAAATCTTAAAAATCTAAAAAATGAAATGATAAAAACTTTAAAAATCCAAAAAAATGTTTTGAAACAAATAAATCAAATATATCATCCTTAATTTTCTTGCTATCAAAAAATTTTGTTTTGATTTTATTTATATGTGAATTTTATTAATTCTTTGTTTCTTATTCGTTTGTTAATTATTGATTGAAAAAATTAAATATCCGGAGTTAAGTTTTAAAAAATTCATTATGCATTGTTAAAAATAGAAAACTCGTTTTAGGCACTACTTCTAATTTTTAATTGATAGGAGCACGTGTATTATGTTAGAAAATAACGACTATAAGATTCAATTATGTTTACTTTTAGTTTTCTGAAAATTTGGAACATACAATTTATTAAGGTTGCTCTCAAAAACGTTTTTTAATTAAAAATCTATTTTTCCTTTCTCCCCTTATTTATCATGAGTTACCTGGCATGATAAAATTTTACCCTTAAAAGATCCTATATCAATGGGAATAAGATTTCGTTCCGTAAACATAGACACCCAATAATTTAAAAAGATTATATGTTACGGAGTAAGAGGATAAAATTCATTACTCCTACAAATATACATTGTGTCAATTTTATCATTATGAAGTTGAAAAAATGATATTAGGAAAATAAGATTTCATTTTCCTAATATTCCAAAAAAAGAATAAAATGGAGGTTCGAGAAAAAATTACCTCACCTCAAATTTAAAATCCTCTTCATAAACCAACATCAACCCCTTGGCCAATTTCACGATTCTAGAATTAATTCAAAAATCTTTTTAAGAGCATAATTTGTAAATTGCATTATTTACAGTAAAACTCCTATGAGCTAAAAGTTCATATAATTCCAAACTATTTTTGTTAATCTAACCATTATAATTATTACTTTCTATTTGATTACATCAAGAATTCTTTTGGCCAAAACTTTTGCGCTATTTAACTCATCTACATAATTTTAGGACTTAACTCTTACACCCCGTATATTTATTTAGATCTCTCTTATAATTAATTAAGCGGTAGCTAAACTTAGAATTTTTTCTATTCCTTATAAGTTCACCACAAACTTTTGCTCTGGAATAGCAAAAGCTTAAGTATGGGGGTATTTGATAAGTTGTAAATGTACCTATTTTTATGTTCATTATTTAATTAGTTTTCATTTTCTTTTGTTGTTTTAGGTTAAATTTCTTTAATAAAATGCTCCTTTTATTCTATATATTTTGCTAACTTAGTTTATGTTAGTTTTCAGAAATTTTTAGAATTTTGCTAGAAAAATCATGTGTCACGCCCGTGTATTGTTGGTCACGCCCGTGACCTGGGCATCACACACCAATATCAGTGAATCATCAATTTTTCAAAGAAAACGCATGACACACCCGCCCACACGCCCGTGTCAAATGTGACAAGGCCGTGACCAAACCCGTGTCACAGCGCTCGACGATTTCCGCTCGACGTTTGTCGAACCGATAATGACACGCCAGTGACCCATGATCCGACATGCCAGTGTCATTCACGATAGACGATCAAGGCTTCCAGCTCGACAAAACTGCGTTCAAAGTTCGTCAACCCGACCCGACACGCCCGTGTCCAAATACTACACGAGCATGTACTCCTCCACCTGGCTCGACAAACCGCCGCTGGCTCCCACTTCAACCTCCCCGACACGCCCACCGTCATGCCCGTGACCAGGGGTGTGACTTCCACGTGGACCTTGTGAAGTCAACAATACCATCAATCGCCGAAATCAGATGATGAATAGTGTCGACACGCCCACTGTCACGCCCGTGACCCAGGGCATGACTGCTGCGTTTTCAGCCGTAATGTTAAATCTCTAGTGGAATCTCAGGCCTCCATTTGAATAATAGTGACACGCCCCCTGACACGCCCATGTCAGGGGGCGTGTACATGCAAAAGTTTGCCTATAAAAGGCCAGCTGCTGTATGAGGTAAAGGTTCCGAAATTTTGAACCATTTTATTGACAAGGGCTGTTGTTTGGAGCTTGCTTTAGTACAATGTAAGGAACCCCCCCCCCCCCTCCTTCTTAAGTTTGTTTATTTAGGCTCTTGTAATCAACTTCTTTTGTAATAAAAATCGTTAGTTTTTCATCGTTACATGCTCTTAAATGTCTCTGATGGCCTACTTTTCACCAATATTATGTATTTATGTTTTCATTGTCATATTGCATGTGTGCGTGTATGACTTAAAAGTGCGAAATTTATGTTTCAGAATGAAAAACCTTTTGTTTTACTTTCATTTTTCTCAAAATTTCTAGCTGTTATTATACCCATTTTCCTTATCATACTCCTTAGAATTGGTTAGACTTAGGATTTTTATGCTTCCAAATTAGTTCTTATTAACTTGTAAAACAATAAAAAAGGTGGTTTTCATTCCTCTTAACTTAGATTTCTCTTCGTTTTGATTATAAAACTATTGCTTCTTTTTAGCTTTCTTCCACTTTTTAAACTGTTTTACAAAGCTATAAGAATGTATAATGCGTTATTTTAATTTTTCAACAACTTTGATTTTCGCAATTACTTAAAAAGATTTTTGCTCAAACAATTTTTATTTCAACTTTTTATGCATTTCTAGCAAACACTAACGGTAAAAATGTAAATGTTTTAATTTTTCAGGCACTTGCATTTCTCGCTTTAATTTGAAAACTCTTTGCTCAAACAATTTTTATTTCAACTTTTTATGCATTTCTACGACATTCTAGCAGTAGAAATGCAGTTGTTTAAATTTTTCGATAACTTTGTTTTTCTTAATTTTTTCGACTGCGTGCGTGCGTGTATGAGATAAGGTTTATTGCTTTCTCCAGTTATGAAGAGTGTGTGCGTTTGCGCATTTATTTCCGCTTACTCGTTAAGAGTTAAATGGCGTGTCCTTAATTTTTCACCTACTCATTTGAGTTGAATTTGCAGTGTGAGTATTTACTTTCTACAGTGTGAGTATTTCATTTTTTGTCGTGTGTGTGTGTGTTTTAATTTCAGCAAGTGTGTGTGTTTTTATTTATCGCCTACTCATTTGAGTTAAATGGAGGGTTTCTATTTTCCGCCTACTCGATAGGAGTTAAATGGCTGGATTTTATTTAAGTAGGAATTGTTGTTTTTATCTTTCACCAACTCGCTAGGAGTTAAATGGCCGGACTTCATTTCGCTCCTACTCGTTTGAGTAGGAATTGTAATTTTCAGCTTTTATTTACCGCCGACTCATTTGAGTTAAATGGCAGGTTTTTATCTTTTGCCTACTCGTTAAGAGTTAAATGACGTGTCTTTATTTCCCTGTAAATATTTGAGTAGGACCTGTGCTCGCATTTATTTTTGCCTACTAGTTAAGAGTTAAATGGCGTGTCTTTATTTCCCTGTAAATATTTGGGAAGAACTTGTAATCGCATATTTTTCTTCCTACTCGTTTGAGTAGGACTCGCTTTCATTTCAGTCCTACTCGTTTGAGTAGGACTTGCAAATTTTCAGCTTATATTTCCCGCCCACTCGTTTGAGTGGGACTTGCAATTTCAATTATGCAATTTTTTATTACTTGTAACTTAGTTTTATTTCTGTCTCTTTATTATGTGTTTGGATGAGTGCGGGTGTGTTTATTTGTAGTAACTTTTTTAATATTAGGTTATCTTTCTTTTCTATGTATTCTCTTTATAACCCTTCAGCGAATAGATTCGAACGTTTACCTAACTAAATTCATAAGTTATCCACATTTCGATGAGTGGCTAATCGATTTTAGCCCTCGGTATCGAAGAGCATTGTGATATAAAAAATGTTTTAAATAACTAAAGTTCTTAGTTTTCTATTTAATTAAAAACTTAAGGTTTACCCCAGGTTAACGACGCGTAGAACCACATATCGATGTGTCGGCTCTATTTCTGTTATCCATACGCTAGCTATCAGAGAGGTCGTGCGTATGGACTGATCACTCCTGGGTAAAGAGAGTTTCGCACTAATCGTTGAGAGCGGAGGCGTGCTAACCCTACCGGATTGGGTTTCCCACCCAATAGCGGGGTTCTTAGCGTACTACGAGCATTAAGAGGAATCCTTCGTCGGACGAGATCCCGGTCGAATAGCCTTAATGTCCGGGTGTGCGATATTCCTAGAGATAGGTGAGCTCATTATTTTGGAACCTCCACGTCCAAGTTTCCGCTTTAATTAAAATGAAACTTTAGATCTCTAGTTATTCAAATCTATTTTTAATCCTAACGTAATTCGATACCAAGTGTTATCTCTTGATCGACTTTGATATTAATCTATTTTCGTCCTATTTTAGTTAAAATCAACAACTTACTATTTTTGTAAAATAATAGTGCTTTCAGAGCAGTAGGGATAATCAACCCATTCCCGTGAAATTTACGATCTGGATATTCTCCTGAATATTCTGTATTACTTGCGATAGGTGCACTTGCCTCCCTTAGCATGCCCGTGGCGTTCGACTCATCGAACTAACCACCCACATAAGAATCTATTCGCGGGCCATCACTTTACAGCCAATATCAGCTCATTTTGACCATCCTATTAGCTTCAAAAGGTGGAAGAGAGTTGAATTCGACACCTAAATCAAGGAAAATGATGGAGAAATGGGTTCGGGAGCAAGCTCGCAAGAGAGAATAAAATTCATGGCCAACTGTCGCCATTGCCTCCATCAGGCCCCAATCATGGTCTATTTCTCCTCCTCTCCCCTTGTGCTAGCTTTCTAGATCAAATAGGAGAGACATCATGTTCAATTGAGCCCGATTCCATGTGAGCATTTAAAGAAAATCGGGAATTTTGGTGGAGCTCGGGTTCGTTGGAAACCGCCGCCTCTGGCGTCCAAGTTGCCTCCAAACACTTTCCCTCACCTCAACGGAGATGGTGGTTGGCCGGGGAGGTGGTGGTTGGCCGGGGAGGTGGCTGGGTGGCCGGGAAAGGTGAGATAAGCATACTCCAGGTTGGGATGATCTGAGTCGTTGGCTCATTGGAGAAGATGACCCGATTCCCATGATTTCATGTGTATTAAACTATAAGAAATGATTTTTTCTATTTTTCTATCACATGTATTATAGTATATTTGCATGCTAAATATAGTCCCCTTAGAGGACAATCCAGAAATTATCACCAACATGACAATTGTAGATCTGGGTATTAACTTTAACTTGACACCCTAAACATGCAATTTAGATCAATGTAGCTCCTTGTAGGACCATTATCGTAGGACTGCTCCTAGGCTATGACATAATTTCAAATGAGTACCTAGGCTAAACTATAAGTCCACACGCAATGAAATATAGGTCATGCATGTGTGTATACTAGATTTATATTATGCCCAAAAATAAAAAATTTGGAGGAAATTTTTCTATAGTTTTAGTAGAAATTTGATTTATTAAATAAATGGATTTTAGGGAGATTCCCAATTCTAAATGCCCCAAATTTGGGCGGCATGGCTCTAAGTCCACTCTAAGGCCTTGGTAAAAATTTGGAGCCATTTGGACCTCTACATGTTAGAGGATCCAACATGCATGGAGAAGGCATAAATGGATATGGTGTGCCAATAATAAAAAATTGGTAAAATTAGAATTTAGGCCATTTATCCCAATGAATGTCCATGAAATTTTTGAAAGAGGTTTATGGAGAAGGAATACTCCTTTCATGAGAAAATTGGAATTTTTGGGATCACAAATCCCATAAGTTAGATTTATTTCAAAACTAGCACACTTAGGTGTCTAAAAGGACATTTAGGGCAATTTAATTTAGAAAATTCTAATTGTTGACACAAGCCCTAAAAGGTGTTTTCACTTCTCTAGAAAAAATTGTGAGAGTATTTAAGAATGATTCATTGTGCAAAGAGTATAATTACAATGTTTCCCATATGTGACTTTGATTAAAAACATGATTAATAATACTTGGAAAATTATGAGAAAATGTTTAGACCCTTATTTCGGTATTGTGAACCTCTGTAATTGTTTTTAGAATTTTTGGATTATTATTTATGACACTTGTATTAATAATGGCATTTCCGTAAATATTTTGAATTGTGGTAATATTAGGTGAAGCCCTTAGATATGATTGTGAAAAATTGCTTTGGGCTCTATGTTTGCAATATTAATGAATAGAAATTTTCTCAGAATTTTTAGTGGATTATTTTTGGTACTTCATTTGTAAAGTGCACATATGGGGATTTTAATCATAGATAGCAAACATGGGTCAACATATTCTGGAAAATTTGGACATTTGGTATACTTATCTTTTCAACCAAGATGAACATCATATAAATTTATTAGACCTTGAGGACATCTGCTTATAAAAGTTCATGTTCAATGTAACTTAAGACACATAATTAAATAATTTTACTTATGGCCCAAATTAATTAGAAAATTATGGGATTCTGATCTACTACTAATAATCATATGATCGAGTGCAAGTCAACTTATATGGGTTAATGATAGACCTTGGGCTGCATTTTGTAAAAGTGACATGTAGTGTAAAGACATTCAGGGTGATAGAACATAACGGTAAGTTGAGATATGTTGAGAAGTTTGAAACACTGGTCAACTTCATAAGTATGTCACTACTTAGAGTCAAGTGATAGAGTGCAAGTCACTTAAGAGAATAATTAGGTCGGGGTCCTGCAAAAGATCGTCGTTCTCCTAATAAGTACCTTAAGTCATTAAGTTTACTCAAAAGCAACAACGAGATTGGGGTATTAATAATTTGTAGACACTAATAAAAGTAAGTGTCCTGGAAAGGGGGATTTGGGCTTCTGCCTATCATATTCCCTAGTACCACTACGAGCCCTTCACTGGGTATGACCATAGGAAATCCATGATTAACCCTAAACTACTACGTATAACAAAATTAGATGAGAGTAGTATAATAGGTTAAGGGAAAAATGTAGCAAAATCACCCGTATATGGTTGGATGGATACAAGACGGGCTTAGTCCTACGAGCTGGAGGCTCGGGTGTCTAATATCAGGATAGGTGAGTTCTGCGAGATGGAGGCTCAAGAGTTGTATATCAGGATGGGTTAGTCTTGCGAGCTGGAGGCTCAAGAGGTTTACATTAGGACGGGTTAGTCCTTTGAGCTAGAGGCTCGGGTTTGAAATAACTTGTATTTGCATATAACATATTAGTGTTGAGTCATACGGTACTGGTCCAGTAATCACACCGACAATATTATGGTGACTCTAGCGAGGTTTAAGTGTTTGAGGGGCCAGTGTGTTGTTTTACACTACGGTCTGGAGGACAATCCCGTAAAATACACACTCGACCAAAAAGATTGGTGGGATGTCCAGCAAATTAGTACGCAGAGACACTAGACTGCACCTAGGATGTGTACAGAGACATACGAAGGGTCTAGGCCTGGTAGTGTGTATTCCTGCCTAGGAAGTGGAAACGCCTACTCCACTACTGTCGTAGCCACAACGGTGGTACCAAAGAGTCCAGCTAACTCCAAAAAGTGGGAACTAAAGGTCGGTGATCACAGAGTCAAGTGAGTGTGTTTCACTTGCATGAAACATAACATGCATAACATAACATAGCATACATATGTCATTAGGACATTCATACTGCAGATATTTATCATATAAATTAGTATGGGCTCTGTTCTATAATAAGTTACAATTCTTGAACCCTTAACTTATAAGTTTGTATGGGCATTCATATAAGTTAAGGTACTCTTGTGATGGTAGCATAATTGTAGATTTTTTACTTTATTGAGTTGTACCTTTACTTTGCAGCTTTATATTTAAGTACTAATTCTTCCTTTCTTATTATCATTTATACTATAAAGAACTGCTAGAATAATGTTACATCTGCAAGATATTTTTATTCATGATAGAGTAGTTCCACTGTCACCCGCTTCCTTTGATACTACTTTGTTGTCCTCCGCTTTCATCCTCCTGCATGGTGCATAGGAGTTGTGTGTGTGAGGCGAAGACAAAATGGCTTTGTCTTTTTGACTAACGGTCGTTTGTGATCGAGTCGTTTTAGGAGCTCGAGGAGCTGGAGCACCAGTACGACCAGCATGATGAGGTGGCGGGACTTGAGGAGTAGTTGCCACGTACTACTACTATGTTTCTATGTCAGGTGACGACAGGTGTTTCAGTTTTGCTTCCGCTTAGAGTGTTGTGTGAGAGATTGATTTGTTATAATTTGGCATGTATCGTGCATAAACCCTTTCTCTCATTTTTATACTCATTATGGACAACAATTTTATTATACATATATGATGACATTTCTGTGTTCCGTGGACTTGTAATTGTTTATTATACCTCTATTCTCAAATTAACATACAAGTTAAAATGATCGTACTAGCCGGCAGGATCGGTGTCATGCGGTGAAGACTAGCACGTGTATTTTTGTCAAGGTAAGGCGGCGGTTCTGGGCATAAGACCAGGTAACTACTTGGTAGGGGGAGTGATCTTACAACTCCGACATGGGTCACACTGTTATGGGACCGCCCATCATTACATTAAATAGGTCCCCCCTTGAAATGGCCATTCATAAGGGTGTCGTTCAGCATAGGTCCCAAACTGGTTCAACCCGTAAGCATTAATCAAAAACTTTGTCTGGCCGAAAATCTGTTAAGTTAAATTTGTCGCATATACTCGACGAATCTGTTGGAACCCAAGGTTGGATTTGGGTAAGGATCACAATTAGGGTTTATTAGATCGACCCAAAATGTTTAGTCATGGGTGATAGGATTATTTCCATGTTTGGTCTTTCAGAAAAATTCCAGAGAAGTTCAGATTTGAAGTTCAGAAAATTGCTGAAAGAAAATCTCTGAACTCAGTTCAACTATCTCTGAGCGGAGATCAACGATCTCTGAGCTCAGCTCAAAGAAAACTGTAAAATTTAGATGCAGTTCAAATTCTCTGAACTCAACTCAACGATCTCCGAGCTGAGTTCAACGATCTCCGAACCCAGTTTGAAGAAGCTTTAAGATTTAGTTTGGCGATTTTCTGTGCCGTTTTTCAAACCTTCTTATTTACAGCTGGCAGATTTAATTAAGGCTTAACTGCAGACATTTATAGCTCTCAGATTTAATGCTATCAAATATAGCCGTTTGAATGACAGTATAAAATATGGCTTATTATAGAGATTAAATGCCAAATGATTTCTCAAGACATATTCCATTCTCCGGAATTGATTTAGCCATTCCAAGATAGAAAGAATTCAAATGGTTGAATTCTTCAGGCATTAAATATACAGATATTATATGTTATCGAGAATATAAGAAGAGTAATACAGCACCCGACAGAATAGAAGAGATAGATAGTGAATATTCAAGAAGGCCTTTTTCTCTCAGCAAAAAAGAACTTAGCTACAAGTTTTCTTACAACAAATCAACATCATCTTCTTCATCTGCTCCAGGATTTCAAGAGACAATCAATTCATATCAGTCTAAAAGCTTGTTGGAGAGCAACATCAACTTGAAGGCCTACACCCTGAAGCAAAGCTTCCACTCCTGAACTATTCTACATCTCAGGTGGAGCTTTGACAACATCACTGAATCCACATAGTCTTCTCATTGTGATTGAGAAAAGAAGACTTTCATCACTCTCTCATCCCCACCTCTGTAAAGGGTTATTACTCCCTTCAAAAGTGAACTCCTTGGTGATAGGGCACCTGATCGAAAACCTATTGGTTTTTGGCACCTGATCAAAAGCCTGAATGGTTTCTAGATCTTCCTGAAGCAGATCTTGTGGTGATAGGGCACCTGATCAAAAACCGAAGTGGATTACTACCAGGGTGGTAGAAGAGTGGATGTACCCAAGTTTAGGGGAACCACTATAAATTCTTGTGTCGTCTGTGTGCTTGCTTTTCCTTCCTTATCTTTGTGCTGTGACTTTTTACATTAACTCTAGTTTAGAAGAATGTTAAGATCTAACTGCTCACTTTTAGAATCATTGAAATTCTCTGTATAATCTCGACAAATCGGCAAAACACTTAACTAAATCCGATCAATTCATCGAGTCAATCTCAATGAATTCGTCGTGATGGACTCGACGAATTCGTCGAGTATTGTCGATGAGATTTTATGAATTGGTCGAACTAGCTTGAAAAGCTTCTAAGTCAATTTGTCGTATGCGTCCAGTATCACTTGACGAATTCGTCGAATATCCTCGATGATATTCGATGAATTGTACTTATCCTACCGGAACAGCCCAAGTCATCTCGACGAATTCGTCGGATATATCTGGTGAAATCCTATAAATTGTACTTGCTCCACCAAATTTTCCAAGTAATTCTCGATGAATCCTTCAAAATTCCACTGGTTTAAAATCCTCTAAGTCAATGTGTTGTATGCGTCGAGTATCACTCGACGCTTGTCGAATCTAGTTGACGCACTCGATGCTATTCGAGAGGCCTCATAAACACTCGACTCCTGCCCACCAATACACCCCGAGTGTCGAGAATATTGCCCTCAATGTTCCCGAGATTTGAAGAGGAATCATAATCAATACTAAGAGCATAATTGATTTTATAGATGCTTATGTTCAATGTGTGCAGGATGTTCCTTGGAAAAAGTTTAGACGGATTGTTTCAGTGATTGTGACAGGTGGTCACAAGGTACAAAGGTGGAGAGATAGAATCTGTCTAAGCCTATAGGCGTTGAGTGAAGCTAGTTCACTCAACGCCATATGTCAAAGAAGGATGCTGTAAAGACTGAAAATTATCCAAGTCCACATGCGTTGAGTGAAGCCGGTTCACTCAACGCCAGATGCCAAAAAGCACTGAGTAAAGGATGGTTAGTTAAAGCCCAACAGTTTGGAAAGCAGTTCCACAGCTAAGTCCACAGACGTTGAGTGAAGGCAGTTCACTCAACGCTATATAATAAGAGACATCGAGTAAAGTTGAGTCTGTCAAAGCCTCAACATTGGCAAGCAAGAAATTCGACTTAGTCCAGAATCGTTAAGTGAGGACAGTGTTAAAATTTTCTCAACGTGGTCAGCAAGGTAGCTCAAACGCCAAATTAATATCTTCGGAACTACCCAGTTCTCACGTTGAACCAGCGGAAAACCAAGGAACAAAGGTTAATCCCAACAAACAATGGAAGCACAAGCAGATTTTTATTCATTCACTTCTTTATAACACGAGGCATACATAGCGAGACATGATTTCGCTAGTATAACAGCTGTAAATAGAAAGCACCAAAACCCAAGCCGGGCGGACAGCACTGGAGTCCGCCGAGACCGCCGAGGTCGCCTAGGTCGTCGAATCCGCTGAGATCGCCCGAACTAAGCTGCAATCCGCCGAATAGTCACGGAGTCCACCGAAGCCGCAAGGCCGCGCGGACACACTGTTATTCGTCTCCTGCTGAAGCTGAACAGAGGAACACCCCCTACCCGCCTGAAGCCGGCGGACAGGTTATTGAAGCTGGCAAAGTTGAAACAGAGTTGACAAGCTGCAGAGCGACCTCCTGCTGAATCCGCAGAGACCACACAACTTCCAAGTACTTGACCGAAGTCAAAGCCAAACTCCTGGCTCCTTGAAGTTACCCACGCGAATGTTCACTCAAGTTACTGTAGATGTGCCAGGGGGTCCTATTTATAGGCGAGGTGAGGAGTGTGGTCACCGCCCTAGAGATAGCGACTCCGCCCTAGCCCGCGCGATAGCAAAACACCGTCCGCTGAGTCCGCATGGACTTAGCCGGATACCAACGAAAACCGCCAGGAGCAAGACAACAATGGCGAACCCTCTCCAGTCCGCCCAAGCTATGCGGACAAGGCATCAGCCCGCAAAGCTTCTGACCACTGCAGGACAGCAACCCCATTCAATGGCTGTCCGCACAAACCCGAGGAAGTCCGCAAGACTCACACCTCAATCTGCCACAAGTCCACGACCAAAGGCAGATAGCAATAGTCCGCCCGGTCACAGCGGACTTGGCGGATACAGCGGACACCATGGTCTTGGCACAGAGTGTGACCAAGTCCAAAACCATCAAAGGCCAATGCGAGCATGGCGGACTCAATCTCCCGTCCGCCAAACACCGTAGCACAGACCACCAGCAGCCCGCAAGCTCCTCGCACTCCTGCCCGACGCAGCAACCATCTCCCGGACTCCAAAACCAGTCCGCCAATGACCTCCAGAGCAAAGCACCTGCTATACCACCAGAGCTCGACAAGGCCTCAGCCAAGCTCTAAGCCCAGTCCACAACAGCCCAAACCACGGACATGAGCCAAACCTCCAAACAGAACAAACTTGCACCACGACCACTGAGCAATGCACCAGTCCGCAAGTCTCCATCCGCTTAGGCCGCTCCTTGGCAAAACCACAGCCAACTCCTTATCTGCAGATACCAGGCCGCATAGTCCGCGGACTTCACCCGTGCAATCCGCTCAGAAGAACAGCCGGCTTCCAGTAGACTTTCCACCAGGCCGCACATCACAGTCCGCCCAGTCCGCTAAAACTGTCCGCCCAGGCCGCCCAGCCTGTCCCGTCAACCACTTCCACTTCACAAATTTCAACACTCCCCCTTAAAGTGGGAAGTGGTGACCAAGCCCAGCAAGCTGCGCAAGCGCTCAAAGGGCCCCTTCGACAGTGGCTTCGTGAAGATATCAGCAAGATTATCTTCACTCCGAACATGCCCGACCAGCAGAAACCCCTCCAACACCTTCTCCCTGATGAAATGGTGATCAATCTCTATATGCTTGGTCCTGGCGTGATACACTGGATTGTTAACCAGTTTGAGAGCACTCTCATTGTCACCCCGGAGTAAAGTAGGCCCCTGCACTTCTTCATGAACATCCTCTATAAGCCTCCTCAACCAAACGGCTTCCCGAGCAGCCAAGGCCGAAGCCTTATACTCCGCCTTCATGGTTGAAACCGACACCGAGTCCTCCTTCATGCTACACCACGAGATGCTAGCTGAACCGCAAGAGAACACATAACCTGAAGTGGACCTCCAATCATCCGAATCATCGCCATAGTCAGCATTCGTGTACCCGAGCAACGCAAACTCCGAGTCCCTTCTATAGAGGAGTCCCATGTCAGAAGTCACCTTGACATACTTCAGAATACCCTTCGCCGCCACTAGATGAGATTGTCTTGGTTCAGCCATATACCGACTTACTCGGCCAACAACATAAGCAATGTCTGGCCTTGTAATCGTCAGGTAAATCAAGCTCCCAACAAGAGCCCTGAACACCAAGGGATCATGAAAAACCCTTCCTTCATCTCGTCGAAGCTTCAGCCCAGGTTCCAGTGGAGTAGAGCACTTCTTCCCTTCGCCCATGCCGAACCGCTTCATAATGCGATCAACATACCCTTTCTGTCAAATGAGAACCCTGCACTCCTTCCTCTCCACTTCCAGATCGAGAAAGTGATGCAACTCTCCCAAGTCTTTCATCTCGAAGCGTATAGCAAGCTCAGCCCTGATCCTTGCTACTTCCCCCTCCAAATTCCCTGTGATGATCATGTCATCCACATACAGCAGGACGAAGACTTGTAGCTCCCCCTTCTTCTTGAAAAATAAGCTTAAATCCGAGTTGGAAGCAAGGTATCCACAGAATTGCAAGTACTCTGCAATCTTCCCATAACACGCTCTAGGAGCTTGCTTCAACCCATAGAGAGCCTTCCTGAGTTTGCAGACATAGTCCGGATGCTTTTCAGAGACAAAACCAAGCAGCTGATCCATGAAGATGTCCTTGTCAATCTCTCCGTAAAGAAAGGCATTCTTCACATCGAGTTGCCACAACCTCCATCCCTTGCTAGCAGCCAAGGCGATCACCACTCTTACTGAAGTCATCTTCGCAACTGGACTGGATGTCTCCTCATAGTCTTCTCCATACTGCTGTGAGAATCCTCTAGCGACCAGGCGAGCCTTGAACCTATCAATGCTCCCATCAGCCTTCTTCTTCAACTTATACACCCACTTGCAAGTAACCAGAGTAATGCCATCAACCATGGGCACAAGATCCCAGGTTTCATTCTTCTTCAGAGAATCAATCTCTTCTTTCATGGCACCTTCCCACTCCTTCACTCCCGTGGCCTCGTTGAAGGTTGCAGGCTCTCGCTCATCCAGAGGACCTGCAAAGAAGCAGGAGACAAAGCTCACTGCATTCCCATCACAGTACCGAGCCGGTGGCTTAACCACCCTCTTCGATCTCCGAAGGGTCGGCTCCTTGCTCACTGCTTCCGTTGCTTCTTCGGGCTCAACTCCTACTTGGGGCAAGCATTGAGCAGTGCTCCCCCTGCTTCCTGAGCCAGAAGGCTCAGCCTCGGAGTTAGAAGCAACAGGAGCTGCTGGTGAAACAGCAAGCTCCTCTTCCAAGTCTTCAGCAGCCGCCACCGATGCTTCATCAACCTTGCTATTTCTGGTTAGCTCAACTGAGCCACCTCCATAATACGTCAGCTCGTCAAAGACAACGTCTCTTGACACCACGAACTTCTTCGTTACAGGGTTCATGCATTTCCATCCCTTCTTCCGCTCATCGTAGCCAACAAAGACAAGCTTCCTTGCCTTCGCATCCAGCTTAGTCCGTGAAGCATCTGGGACATGCACGTAGCAAGTTGAACCGAACACCCGAAGGTGTCCCACACTCGGCTTCTCCTTCAGCAACAGCTCAAGAGGAGCCTTCATGTTGATAGGGCTGAGTGGCATCCGGTTGATGACATAAGCAGCACAAGACATCCCCTCCGCCCAAAAGGACCTTGTGATATCTTTCGCATGAAGCCAGCATTTGCAGGTCTCCGTCAGATGACGGATCTTCCGCTCCGCTACCCCATTTTGTTGTGGAGTGTGAGCACAAGTAAGATCTCGTTGGATACCGTGCTTCCTGCAAAAGTTAGAAAAGTCGGAGGAAACATATTCACCCCCATTATCAGTTCGAAGCTTCTTAATCCGCAAGCCAAGACGGCCTTCTACTAACTCCTTAAACTCCACAAACAAACAGAAGGCTTCCGACTTCTCCTTTAAGAAGTACACCCAAGTATACCTTGAGTAGTCATCAACCAAGACAAGCATGTATCTGCTTGCACCAAGGCTGGCAGTAACCATCGATCCCATCAAGTCGCCATGAATGCACTCCAATGGTTTCTTGCTCCTTGTTTGTAATTTATAAAACGGAAGGCGATGTGCCTTACCGTATTGACAGCCCGCACAAACATGCCCGTCACCAAAGGAGGACAACCTAGGCAACCCCTTCACCAGACTTCTACTCTCCATCACCTTCAGCTTGTCCATGCCAACATGCCCCAACCTCTCATGCCAGATAGCAGCGCTATCATTGGCCCTCATACGATCAACATAAGAATTGGTGGAAAGAACAAACAAGTTCTTCACCCTCCTCCCTACATGAGCAACATCAGCCTTTACTGCTGATACGTTGCGAAGGAACCTCACGTCTATTGGCCCAAACAGAACGTGATAACCAGCGTCCACCACATTGGTCACCGAGAAGAGGTTTTTCTTCATGCCCGACACGTGATACACACTCCTTAACGTGAGTGGCCCCTGATCACTACCCAAAGACACAACCCCCTCTTTCTCTACTACATAAACAGTATTATCAGCACTGATAATAGCTTCATTACCTGAGTAAGCCTGCATGGAGGTGAACTTCGACTTGTCTCCGGTGAGGTGATGACCACACCCAGAGTCCACGATCCACTCGCCGTTGAAGTCCTCAGCAGACAAGGCCCGGACACAAGTGCCCGTCATAAAAGCTCCGCCCCATTCTGCTTCTTCACTTCTCGAGCAAGTTTCCTCCTTTCCTACAGCATGCCCAGGCTGCAGTTTGACCTTGCAGTCCCGCTTGAAGTGCCCTCACTGATGACACCGGTAGCACTTCAAATTCTTCTTCCAGTCCTTAGGAGCATTGCTCCTCTCCGGCTGATATGAAGTTGAAGTCTCCTTCTCACCAACGACCTGCACCTTCTTCTTCTTCTTCCCTTCCCATCCTTTCTTCTTGCCTGAGAAGAGAGCTTCGCTGCCTTCCTGATTCAGGTTCACTCCAGCCTTCTGCCTTGCCAAGCTCTCCTGCGATGCAAGCAGATTCTCCAGCTCCAGCAAAGACGGCTGAGTAGCCCACCCTTGAACAGATGTCACAAAGGCCACATACTCCTTCCGCAAGCCGCAGATTATGTGCCTTTTCATCTTAGCCTCAGAGATAGGCTCATCAGGATCCAGTGCCGACAGCTTAGCACATAATCTCTTCATCTTTAAGAAGTACTTGGAGATGGAAAGGTCTCCCTGAGTTGCCCTGGCCAACTCATTCTCCAGGAACTGAAGCTGCGCCACATTCTTCCTATTGAACAACTCATCAATGGTTGTCCAAATATCAGCAGCCGACTCACATCCAACGATATGATCAAACAGTTCCGGAGACACGACCCTCTTCAGAATGAACTCCGCCTTAGCATTTGTTCTTCTCCAGAGCCTAACCTGCTCAGCAGTACCGAACGCAGCCGTGACTTCCTGTCTGTCGTCACCACCGATGACTTCCCACAGCTCCTCGCCAAGAAGATAACTCTTCATGCACGACTTCCACTTCTTGACGTTAGTCGGCGTTAAGAGTTCAATGCCAAGACCCCTTGCAAAGCTCCCTTCCATTGCAACACCTATTGGCAACCTTTCAGAAGCTTCGAGCAACAACACAGGTTGTACACCACTCAAGCTGAGTAACAACACTGGTTGACTACTGCTCACGCAACTGAACCTCACTCTGATACCTTGTTAAAATTTTCTCAACGTTGTCAGCAAGGTAGCACAAATGCCAAATTAATATCTTCGGAACTACCCAGTTCTCACGTTGAACCAGCGGAAAACCAAGGAACAAAGGTTAATCCCAACAAATAATGGAAGCACAAGCAGATCTTTTTTTCATTCACTTCTTTACAACACGAGGCATACATAGCGAGACATGATTACGCTAGTATAACAGCTATAAATAGAAAGCACCAAAACCCAAGCCAGGCGGACAGCACCGGAGTCCGCCGAGACTGCCGAGGTCGCCGAATCCGCTGAGATCGCCCGAACTAAGCTGCAATCCGCCGAATAGTCACGGAGTCCGCCGAAGCCGCAAGGCCGCGCGGACACACCGTTATTCGTCTCTTGCTAAAGCTGAACTGAGGAACACCCCCTACCCGCCTCAAGCCGCCGGACAGGTTATTGAAGCTGGTAAAGTTGAAACAGAGTTGACAAGCTGCAGAGCGACCTCCTGCTGAATCCGCAAAGACCGCACAACTTCCAAGTACTTGACCGAAGTCAAAGCCAAACTCCTGGCTCCTTGAAGCTACCCGCGCGACTATTCACTTAAGTTAATGTAGATGTGCCAGGGGGGTCCTATTTATAGGTGAGGTGAGAGTGAAGTCACCGCCCAAGAGATAGCGACACCGCCCTAGCCCCCGCGATAGCAAAACACCATCCGCCAAGTCCGCATGGACTTAGCCGGATACCAAGGAAAACCGCCAGGAGCAAGGCAACATTGGCTAACCCTCTCCAGTATGCCCAAGCTATGCGGACAAGGCATCAACCCACAAAGCTTCCGACCACTGCAGGACAGCAACCCCCTTCAATGGCTGTCCGCACAAACCCGAGGCAGTCCGCAAGACTCACACCTCAATCCGCCACAAGTCCACGACCAAAGGCAGATAGCAACAGTCCGCGCGGTCACAGCGGACTTGGCGGATACGGTGGACACCATGGTCTTGGCACAGAGTGTGACCAAGTCCAAAACCATCAAAGACCAATGCGAGCATGGCGGACTCAATCTCCCGTCCGCCAAACACCGTAGCATAGACCGCCAGCAGTCCGCAAGCTCCTCGCACTCCTGCTCGACGCAGCAACCATCTCCCGGACTCCAAAACCAGTCCTCCAATGACCTCCACAACAAAGCACCTGTTGTACAACCAGAGCTCGACAAGGCCTCAGCCAAGCTCTAAGCCCAGTCCGCAACAGCCCAAACCGCGAACATGAGCCAAACCGCCAAACAGCAAAAACTTGCACTACGGCCACTGAGCAATGCACCAGTCCGCAAGCCTCCATCCGCTCAGGCCGCTCTTTGGCAAAACCACAGCCAATGCCTTATCCGCAGATACCAGGCCGCATAGTCCGCGTACTTCACCCGTGCAATCCGCTCAGAAGAACAGCCGGCTTCCACTAGACCTTCCACCAGGCCGCACATCACAGTCCGCCCTATCCGCCTAGTCCGCCAAAGCTGTCCGCCCAGGCTGCCCGGCCTGTCCCGTCAACCACTTCCACTTCACAAATTTCAACAGACAGCTCACTCAATGCCTGAAGAAAGCAGTATTGAGTCAAGCTCAAGCAGTCAAAGCCTTTGAAGAATCTGTCAAGAATTCTAGCGAAGTCCAAAAGCATTGAGTGAGGATAGCTCACTCAATGCCCAAAGAAGAAAGCATTGACAGGACAGTGTTCACTCAATGCTTAAGAAGAGATAGATAGAAAAATATGTCTAATTCTAGATGCATTGAGTGAGGACAGCTCACTCAAAGCATGCTCATCAGGAAGATGTGGCAAAGTACAGAAGAATTGAGTGATGATATTTCACTCAATACATCAGCATGATGGCATGCAGTCAGAGAAGTAGCTAACTCCAGAAGCGTTGAGTGATGAAGGCTCACTCAACGCACTCAATGCCTGAGAAGCAGAAAGATTGGATAAGTCCAAAATCATTGATTGATGACGGCTCACTCAATACACTCAACGCTTAGCGGTGCAGAAGTAATTGGCCAAGTGCAAAAGCGTTGAGTGATGAAAGTTCACTCAACGCACTCAATGCCTGAGATGTCCAAGTATTGGCTAAGTCCAAATTCATTGAGTGAAGGCTATTTACTCAACGCACTCAACACATGGAATGAAACTGAGAATTTGGCTAAGTCCACAGCTGCTGACGTCAGCAAAAGACAACAAAATTCAAATTCATTGCGGGAAAGCTACATACGTGACAAATGGCACCGCAGGCCTACTTTATTCTTATATAGAAGAAAGTTGCAGCAAACAACTACAGGTGGTAGCCATTTATTAAGAAGCTGTTGGACGGAAGAAGATAAAGGCTGGAGATTGGCTGAAGCAAATTAGCTTTTAGGGTTTTGCTCTTTTTGCAAAGTAGCAGCAGAACTTCATCTTCTTCCTCGCTATTGTTGCAGAGCTTGAAGAAGAAGTGCTAACAGGTAATCTAAAAGTTCCAGAAGTTAGTTGTAGCAATTTCCACCTGCTATAGCAAGTTCAGATAAGGATGTCAGAAAGAAGAATATGCAGAGCATCTGGTTTCTACAGTCAAAGTTAGCTGATTAAATAATATAAGAACAGTCGACACATCTATCTTCATCAGCAACATCAGAAACTTGTTTCTGAGTTCTTCCAGCACAAGCAGAAGTTTCGTGAAGATCAGTTTCTTGTTGTTGTGAAGAAGTTAGGCTGATGTAAACTCAGCTCAGGAAGCAGAAGACATAAAGAAATTTCTCTGGGGTCAAATTAACACCAAAAAACTTTCTTTTCTGTAGGATCCTTTTGTATTTGGGTGTAGGACTAATTTATAAAGGCTGAGTGTAGGATCATTTGTTGATATGAGGTAGGATGCTTGTGTGGATCTAAGTGTAGGGACTGTGTGCCTAAGGTAGGGTTGTTTGCCTGAGGTAGGAGAGTCATTCTGTTTGAGGTAGGCCCTTTTTGCCTGTGTTGTAGGATCCATGTGTGGATCTAAGTGTAGGGCCTGTGTGCCTGAGGTATGGATGTTTGCCTGATGTAGGAGAGTCATTCTCTTTAAGTGTTAGGTTCTTTGTGCCTAAGTTGTAGGATCCAGATTTGGATATGAGGTAGGGCCTTGTGCCTGAGCTATAAGAGAGTCATCCTCTCTAAGTTGTAGGTCTATCCTCTATAGCCTGAGCTGTAAGACTTGTGTTCAAGTCTGAGGTAGGTGATCTTTTTATCACTGAGTTATAGGAGCAAGTTTGCTGGGATGTAGGGCTTTGTGTCTGAGTTGTATGACTTGGAGGAGACTAAGAGATCCTGTGGGATCTGTGTTATAAGCTCTCAGGAGCCGAGTTTTGGAGAAGTGCTTTGTCTAACAAGCTGTTAGAAAGGTGGGAGGGATAGTGGACATACCCATAATCTGGCAAACCATAATAAATTCTTAGTGTGCGTTTTGTGGTGTGTCTTGAAGACAAAACAACTAACTCACAACAAACTTAAAGATGGAAAATCAAAAGGAGACCAAAAACCTATTAACTCCCCTTGCCCTCTATGTGTTTAGCTACCCTTGAAACCAAAGACTTTCACCGAGCCTGAGACAACTCTCTTGACTCAAAACACGTGCGAGGGGTCTAGCATGAATCAGGATGTTATATTTATGGTTATAGAAGACCACACATCTTACTTCATATAAGTAGTGTCTCCAAATCTTAAGGGCAAAAACAACGGCGTCCAACTCTAGCTTGTGGGTTGCATAATTCAGCTCGTGCGGCTTTAGCTGGCGAGACGTGTATGCTACTACCTTTCCATGCTGCATCAGAACAACTCCCAATCCCTTCAGGGATGCATCCGTATAAATCTAGAACTCTTTAGTTCCTGAGGGGATTGTTTGGATTGGGTCAGAAGTTAGCTGCTTCTTTAATTCAATGAACGCATCTTCACGCTCTAGCATCCATCAAAACGTAACATTCATTCTCATAAGAGCAATGAGGGGTAACACAATCTTGGAAAAACCTCCCACAAACTTCCTATAGCACTGAGGAAGCTTTGAATTTCTATTGTGGTCTTGAGTGGCAACCAATTCTGAACTGCATGAATCTTAGCCTAGTCTACCTCTACTTCATTCTTATTGACAGTATGGTCCAAGAATCCGACATCCTCTAACCAGAATTCACACTTACTGAACTTGTTGAAGAGCAAGTGCTCACGAAGCATGAGTGGAACAAACTGCAAGAGCCTGGTATGGTCTGCCTTGTTCTTCGAGTAGATCAAAAGGTTGTCAATGAAGACAATTACGAAGTGATCTACTAAGGATTCAAATACTTTATTCATTAATTCCATAAATGTGGAGGGTGTGTTAGTGAGTCCGAAAGGCATTCACAAAAAACTCATAGAGACCATATCGGGAACTAAAATTGGTCTTGGGAATATCCTCTTCTTGGATCCACAATTGATAGTAGCCAGATCTCAGGTCAATCTTGGAGAAGATAGACGTACCTTGTAGTTGATCAAACAACTCGTCAATTCGTGGGAGGGAGTACGTGTTCCATATGGTGAGCTTGTTAAGTTCTCTATATTCTATGCACAAGCGCAGTGTCTCATCCTTCTTTTTCAAAAACATCATTGGGGATCCCCATGGAGAGGAACTCAGACGGACAAACCCTGCATCAATCAGTTCCTGAAGTTGAATCTTTAACTCTGCCAATTCCTTAGGGGTCATTCGGTAGGGTGCTTGGGACACTGGTCAGGCTCCAGGCACTAGCTCAATTTGAAAGTCCACCTCTCATTGCGGTGGCAAACCTGGAAGGGATTCACTGAAAATATCTTGAAAATCTAATACCACTGGGACCGTAGAGAGCACTTGAGTTTTGTTTTCCATTTCAAAATAGATAAGGTATACCTCACCATTTTATCAGACTAACTTTATTGTCTGGGCAGATGTCAATAGGATGCGAAAGACAGATGGTATACCAGACAGCATAATGACCTATCTGTATTGGTTCTGGAGCTTGACCTCTCTGGTTGTATAGTTTTCCTGGCCTTATGCTCGACCAGCCTATCCATTCCCAGGATGATGTCAAATTTGGTTATTACTTGGATTTTTGCCTAAATCTCAAATTCTAGATCCCCTTGCATAGCCTAGAATGAGCATTTCTTTGTAGATGTCATAGCTGAACTATTTGATAGACAAATTTGTATAGACAGCCCAGTTGAGCGGACAACCTTCTCCTCAGGTGCGATAAAATCTTGAGAAACAAAGGAGTGCATCGCTCCAGTATCGAAGAGACTTTTTGTGGCGTGTCCTTCTACCAAAAGTAATCTTGATGGCATAAAGGTGTACAAATATATCATATAACAAAACATACATCTGATGTATGCACACATATACATATAGTATAAACCCTAGGTATCAACATCTAACGTATCTCTAACGTCTAAGATATATAACTATCACTACATCGGGAGCAGGTCCATATTGAAGGTCTAAGGCATAAGCCTCCAAGGGCGCTGCATGGCCCTATTGACCTCTCCTGCCGGCTCGACCTCTTTGGTCTCTGTGTCCCTATCCTCGTGGCTCCTGTCCTCCCTGAACTACTCCTAATCCTGGCCTTCCTACTGTCTATGTGTAGAAAGCTCTCATGTGACATAACTACTGGCACAAAAGGCAGTTCCCAACAAATGGAACATCTCGTCATGCTACTAGAGTGGGCTGGGGTGTTGGTGCTGGCCTGGTATCTTGCTTCTATGATGGTCGAGGAGTTGGGGGTGTTGGTGCATGTCTATGTGGGGGTGGGTGATTGTAGGGCTGCATATACTATCGCTCTCAATGCTCTCTCCTATCCCTGACCTCTAGGAACCTCTATCTAAACTCGGTGTTACTGGGCCACCTTCCTCTGATCTTAATCCAACACAGTAGCGTGAGTCGCTATGGTGTGGAAGGTGGATTGGGAGATCATGATCAAAGCATGCCTTAGGTCATCCTGCAAGCCTCGGTATAATCGGGCAGCCTGATATCTGTCAGTTGTTGTATGGTTCCCAGCAAAACGGGTCAGCTGGATGAAATCTCTCTCATAGTCTGGCACTGTCCGGTCACCCTGGCTAATTTGCAGGAACCTATCCTACAGTGCAGCTCAATCGGTGTAAGAAAAGAAGTGCTCCAGAAAGGCTACTGAAAAACACCCCTACAGGACATCATTCAGCTGTATCCCCCTTAACGTGGAGCGGCTAGCCGCTCTCCACTAGTCTCCGGCATACCCATCTAACAATGTCACAACCAAGGACACTGCAGCAATAGCTGGGCACATCATGCCCACTAGAAGCTCCTCTACATGCTCAACCCACTCTTCTGCCTATATGTAAGTCTCCGTGCCTCTAAAAGTGGGAGGCCTATGCCCCCGGAAGGTCATCAGTAGGTCAGTGGTTACCACCAACTGCTGTGGTGGCTGTGCCATATTCATCCAAAACTTCACTAGAATAGTTATAAATGTTTGCCCCAAGTCTGTCTAGGCAAACGATGCAGCTGCAGGGACAGCTGGGTTTGGAGGTGGAGTGGTGGGGACATATCCTTTGGAGGAGGATCTCCCATTACTAGACTTCAGTATCTGGAGAAGTAACAGGAAATAAGTGTTAGTACTTAGCAAAAGTACAGGAAATTTGCAAAAAAGAACTGACAAAGCGGGAATAAAGGTGTGCAAGCATGTTAGTATACAATCTAGAATCCCTAAGCCTCTATACTAGGGGCCATCAGGCTTCCATTACATGGTTCATCCTGAACCAAGGAACGAAGTGAGGGATGGAGGAATCATGAGGCTGCTCTACAAGGATAGATCGTGATGGATCTGAACCATTTATAAGATCGCCTTCCAAAACCTTGCGCAGGTTGGGCCGGAGGGGATCCTACTTGCCCAAGGCGTCTACCCAGCGAAATTGTTTATACAAGAAGCTCGTAGGCTACAAAAGTAGTACTACAAACTACTCACACTCTCAATTCTGCTCGGTAGTACTCACATCTCGAAACTCTTGAGATGATAGGGGTGCCTCTGCTCGGGTAGTCATATCAGCTGGTGTATCATCCTGCAGCAACTGGTCATCCTGATTCTCTGTCTCCTGTGATTTGTTATAAACATAACCGCTAGTCACAGAGCTAAGTGGAAATGCATCTGCTCCTTGTATCCATATCCTGAGGATGAGCTCATGCATCCAACAAAAGTAAATAATTGTATCACGATAGGGTGAGTACAACATTTCATACATAAGTTAAGAGCAACCATTAACTGAAGGTGCAACATAGTATAACTAGAATAGCAACAACATTATACATCAGTTATAACAAAAGGTCCACTATATATCAGCACAACAAGTATTCACAACTCTTATTCACACCTCAGCTATTCAAACCTGCCAACATGCCACATACATTCAAAGCCGCACACACACCCTATGTCAACATATTATGGACCGCTTCTATTCAAGTAAGGTAGCGAGCCATGCGGGCCTCACCGATGTGGCTATCAAACATAGTGACCAGTCCTACCACTTCTGGGAGTGGTCGTACTGTACATCCCAGGCCCCAACCAATAACCTCTTATACTCTTGGATGTGAGCGACATCCGGCGATTTAGTATTTTTGCAGAACAGCGGAAGAAAACCCAATGGAGAAAAGCATAACGGCCAGCCATCCATGGTACTCCCCGTAACGGTATGAACGGTCTGTGGAAGTGACTGACCTGCCACGATTTACCACAGACAATTTACAAGCAGTCTAATTTATCAATTTTGTTGGCACGCACCGGGTCTGCGGCGGCCTACCCTACAATGCTTCAAATAATTCGGGCAAGTGCTACTTGGCTCAACTTTCGACAAGGAGCATGGGACCACTTTATTTAAGGCTAAACCTGGAGGAATACCCCAACTCTCATTATTACCAACTAAGGCTCAGCCTAGCAGAAGACTACTCGTTAGAGCAGGACCCATGCTTTAAATGATCAATTGTTGGAATAAAAGTGTGGTAATATAAGCTGCTGAGAATATAAGCTGCAAAATTGATATGTTGTGATGAAATAGGACCAATATGAAACTGGAATAGTACTGAACTGAGAGAACTGAAAGTAAGTACTGAAAGGAACTTGACCAGTATGAGACTTGAAAGTAAGTACTGAACTGAGAGAACTGAAAGTAAGTACTGAAAGGAACTTGACCAGTATGAGACTTGAATAGTACTTAAACGAATTGAGCTGAAATGAAAGTAAATAAGTAGGACAAGTATGAGACTGGAGTACTGCAAAGAAAGTACTGAACTGAAATAAATAAAGGAACTGAATCAGTGCAAGACTGGATTAAATCATAAAGAAAATGTTTAGTAGTCCAATCACTCCATTCAAGAGGCTTCAGTTCCATCTCCATTCTCAGGAGGCAAGTTCAGTTCCATCTTCATTCTCGGGAGGCATGTTCACTTTCATCTCCATTCTCTGGAGGCATGTTCAACTCCATCTCCGTTCTCAGATCGTAATTTCAGTTCCATTTTAGTTTTTAGGAGGCTTCTTTGAGATTCACCCATTATTAAGATCCGATAATAATTTAATTGTGCCCCTCAATCACCGATTAATCAGATCAGGAGGCTTATTATGAGTTACACTTTTATTATTCATCCAAGAATAAATATTAACTCAATTGTTCGCATTGGATCGAATTCGAGAATCTCGTTAGAGAGCACATTCTTCCTTGAATTTCAATCTCAAAAATCATTTCCAATACATGAGGGAAATCCTTTACCTGAAATGAGGTTGGGGATTATTTTACTCGAAGCTCGCAATTTCATCTTCTGAGTCCATCCAAAATGCCCGAGAGTTATTTTAAAAATGAGTAGCTCGGTGGTTTTTCAAAAACCTCGAAACACTCATAGTTGGAAATCTTACCTTGATAACTCTTGTCAATTATACAGTTGAACTTAATATTCAATATAGAAAGTGGTTGCGTGCTTCGATTTTCATTTTGGAAGAATTTGAGCACATCCATTTCCGAGCGCGACCGTAGGCTCCAAGAAATCAAGAAATCTTCAATTTTTACCCCAAGATTCCCAAATTTAATACGATATTTAATTGGGCCTAAAAAGAGCCAAGTAATTTTTCCATAATTTTTCAAGCAACTTTGGGCCTCTAAATTGGCAAATTAATTCTTATTAAGGCTTTTAAAAATATCAAAACAATTTCAAAAATTCCCAAAATTTTTGTGGAGATTTCCCACATCAAGGGGAACAATTTTCATGTCCAAAACATCTTCCCGAGGAACCTAGATTTTTCTCAGAAAATTCCCCAAATTTCTGATTAAAAAGGGTGTGTATATAGTCAAATCAAAACCCAAACCCGGGGTTGAGATAGAGCCAGACGGGTTATTTTTCATTCTTCCTCCACTACAGATCGGCAACAGATCCACTGCAGGGGGCGCTGATGCTGAGGCAGCGGCGGGATTTAAGATGATCACAGTCGTGTGATCTCCTGGTAGAGATCAGACAGCGGTGATCAAATCCCGATGGCAGAAGTTCACGGGCTCCTACCGCCGCTGCCTCGTGGTTGTCAGGCCACAACACTGCACCCTATCGATTTGTCGGGGGCTGGTGAGCCTCGGGGCGGCTGTCCGATGACCCCACATAGCCGGCCAGGAAATATCAACCCGAGAGAAGGTGGCGTGACTTGCTCTGCTTCAGACGATGTCGCTCCACCCCGCCTTTCTGGTGGCCCCTAGGACAAAACATTACCCTCGGCAGGTGCGCGAGGGGTAGGACGTCTATCTAGTGGTGGTCCGGTGGCCTGGCGTCGCCGGCAGCCACCACAGAAATAAAAAATAGAGCATTTTATTGCTCTATCAGTGCCGTCGGAGCGTCAAATTATGGCTGCACCATGACCATCCACCATCGAGGATAGACTTCCCCGGTTTTGAAACACACTCCCAATGCCACCACAATATAGGGCAGGGTTTTCCACCCATGGCCACCAATTGACATGGAGCAAGGCTTGGGTGGCGTCGACGATGCTCCGGTCGTTGGGAGGCACATGCAACACATCGGGGGAGTAGGGAATGAGGAGAGAAAAGTTTTCCACCTGGGCTGGAGGAGCTCAGAAAGGTTCGTCTGATCTGCCATTAAAGGTGGTGGAGGAAGTAGGTGGCAGGGTTTTGGATCTGGGTTTTCTGGCAACCTAGGGTTCCAGTAGGGGCTTCGGGCATGCTGAGCTAGTGTGGATGATCTGGGGGGGGGGGGGGGGGGTCAGGCCCTTAAATAGGCTTGGGGAGGGTGTCTACCCCTCCTCTCCCCGATATAGGATTAACTCAAGAGGAGGAGGATATGATTTCTCCTCCTCCAGTTGTACTACATAGCTGGACCCATAAGGGGACCCTAGTACTGCCAAGGGTCAGTCATCAAGGAGGGAGGTTCAGATTTGGCCATGGGCTTGGTGGAACTTCAGAATAAGAAGGAAGGGTTTGATTGTCCTTTATTAAGGCCCATTTGTAGATCATCTTACTGGTGGTTGGGGCCTAGGAGATGGTAAGGGTGGATCCCAAGCAACTCATGGAGAGGAGGTGCACTCCTCTTTGGAAAAATTCCAAAAAAATGATCTTTGGGGGGGGGGTGTGGTTTGACCAAAGTCAACCCTAGAATGGGTCCCCCTTACTGGTCAAACTCTATGTAGGTTCAATCCTAACCCTACAAGGAGGAGAAAAGAATTACAGAGGAGAGACTTTTCATAATATCTTTGATATACTCCTTCATGACCCCAAGGGTTTATACGTAGATTTACAAAAGGGTTTATTCATAATAGGTTTGAGCATTTGAACTTATATAAAATACTCACAAAAAACACAAAAGTCTCATGACATATGTACTTAATACAACACTCCTGTCACAATTAGTGTCCACACGCTTTTCGGCGCATGACTGAGCTTGATTTGACCACGTATTGACCACCTGTCATCGAAACTGACTGGGATGAATTCTGCTGACTTCGTATTGACCATAAGAATTCAATGTCACTGATTGGGGTCAAATCGGAATTTATTTGCTAAATAATCAAAATTTGTACGTTGCGGTGTACTGAATAGTCAAAACACTCACATCCACCGTTAGACTTCATATTATGACGTAATGAGTTCCAATGCATTTGAAGCCATAGGAATTGACAAAACTCATGTTAGAGTTCTCTAACTCGATATTTAAAAATCTTGTTTTTGTGACATTCTACGAGGAATGGTCATATCAACCATATGACCACAAAATTCAACAAAACGAGTTCCAATGCACGTGTATTGACTATACGAGGCTACAGGAACTGGAAGAACTCAAATTGGAGTTTTCTAGCTCCATACCCCCATCTAGGGTTACCTCCTACCCTGGTATGGGCCACGAGTAGATGTTCGGGTTAATTTTATTAGGCCCACTAGGGTTCTGATGGCCTAATAAAGTCAGGATGTTACAATCATCCATCGTTAAACCTAAAGCTAGAAATTCCTTTTGGGAGTCATCATACTACTAAGCTGTTGAATGTGAAGCATCCTGAGATTGATAGCCTGGTAGAACTTTTATAGCGGATGGAGCAGATGCGGTGGCCAACGACAGTTTTTGATCATGAAACTGTTGATGGCCTTAGAAAGGTCTCTTGTGGCAAAAGTTTCTCCCCCTCTTGGCAGGGGGTTGGTAATCTAGGCAAGGAGGTCTTGTAGAATGACATGTTACAATAGAAGAACTCACTACATCTCTCGCATCATCCCTAGCAATCAAGGAAGCGATGTAGGTTTGATCACCGTTTTTGCCCTCGATGAACCTAATGATCAAGGCGATCAATTCCTGCTATGTCAAGTGCTCTTTGGTGGTTTCCTTAAACTTCAATGGGCCCTCCCTAAGTTCATTTACTAGGGCATCTTTATAGTAATCAGGGCCCATATTCTTAATCCCCGAGGTTTCTCTTTGAAAGCGATCAACGAATCAAGCCACTGATTCATTAGCTTTCTACTTAATCTGGAAGACCTGTTGGACCATTCTTGCACTTCTTTGACGTATCAAAACTCAATAGAATTTCTTTGCGTAGATCATCAAAACCAGTGACTGACCGAGGATATAACATATGGAACCACTATCTTGCTTGTTCATCAAAAGTTGTTATAAGCAAATTGCACTTCCTGGCATCTTAGAGGCATCTCAAGGACATAACTACCGCAAATGTTTGTAGATACGCGATCAGATCAGTTTTACCTATATACAAGGGTGGATGGGGCTATCTAAATTTTTTAGGAGCATGATCCCAACGAATTTGTCAACGAAAGGAGAGAGCTCCTCCACTACATCTGGTACTGGGGGAGACATCAGGTGGACTGTAGTAGGAGTAGTAGCGGCCTGAGCGAGTTGAAAATTCTCTTCAAAATTCATCATATGGGTTGGACTCTCCCTGGCCTCTTCATGTAAGAAATTCATCAGAGAAGCAAACTCCTCTTCTTAAGGCCGCAAGGGTGCTGCGGTCTTGGCAGGAAGATAGACCGACGAAGAAGACACCACTGATGGAGCTGGAGTGCTCGGGGTAACCACGGGCACTACTGCGAACTAAGGCGTTAATCGCTGAGTAATCATGGCCGGAGACTGACCTATAGCAACGAGACACTGGTCGATCTACCTACATGATTGCTCGGCCGCTTAACAAGACTGATCAAGCGCTTCCCACAAAGTACCTTCTAAAGGGCTTAAGCGGACTGAGCAATGAGCAGAATGGTGGTGTGTCATAGTTAACCAATGATTTCAAAAACTAATATGATTTGAAGGTTGCGTGTTGAATATTAGTGCCTGAAATGCACCTTGGGACTCCCAAGGAAAAAGAGGGAGGAAAAAACTATAAGTACTTGGCTACTAGCGGTCAAGATAAAGAAAACAATTAGAGTCGCATGCTGTGGCTACACTAAACTTCACCCATCATGGTGAATGCCTCTCTTGTGATGGGCTTTCCCTTGATTCAAAAGATTCAGTTATAGGAAAGTTGGAAAAAAAAGAGAGTTGGGTAAGCAGCAGACCAAAAAGCTTGGGAATCGTGTCCACAACCTTTAACAAGTGTGCACCTAGATTCGAGTCAGCGAGCTTTGAGAATGCTGCTCCCCCTTATTTATAGGCTCAGGGGCCTTCCCAAAAGTACAGAGATAAAATAACTGCCTGCCCGAGATACAGGAGGACCGGGATGAGGTGACGGGATACAAAAGAAAGGAAAAAGACAATCTTCCAATCCGCTAAAAGGTGGATGTCTGGCCCTTGTAACCTAGAGCTCTTGTATGATCGGATGTTGTATGGGAAGTTGCCAACCTAGGAGTCCTGGGCCTTTTATCCACCACAGATGAAGGCGACTTGTGCTATCTGTAAGGCTATGCGGAGGTCTGCAAGGCTAAGAGGTGGTCTGCAAGGCTAGGAGGCGGCCTAGAGACTGTTAGTTGGTTGCCTTTACGGTCTGAGACTAGAGACCGCGATGACCTGGCCACTATGCTGAGAATGGGTTGCAGACTCTCAGGTAAACATAGGTAGTGTAGAAGATAATACAACTGGCAGGTTTCTCGATTTATCCACTAATACAGTGATAGAGTCTAAATATATTATTTTCCTTGAATCCAAATTTGTCAAAGATTATGGTTTAACTATCTCCGGGTCTAGTAGCGTGATTTCAGAATCTACTATGGAACCTGAAGTTAGCCCCTCTGACACTGCTTTCCAACCTTTAGAGTTGGAACTGTTCCTCTTAGAGTATCTACAAGAGATAGAATCCCTAAGGATTTTTGTAAAAAAATTTTCATCTACCACTTAGAGGATGATTCATTCTCCTACCAAGAAGTAATGTGATCTAGAGATTCATTAATGTGGGTAGAAGTCATCGATGATGAGATGAACTTGCTTCTATAAAATAACACATGGCGTCTAGTTGACCTGCCAAAATGAGCTACAATCCTATGATGCAAGTGGGAGTTGAAGAAGAAATTATATTGTGATGGGTTTATATAAAAATACAAAGAACGTGTAGTGCCTAGGGATTATAAACAATAGGGGGAATTACCACTTTGATGTTTATTCACATATCAATTATTAGGATTCTTCTTGTTTTAGTTTCTATCGAGAACATTATATTTCATCATATAGATGTGAAAGAAACCTTCTGAAATGGAGAGTTAGATGAAGAGATCTACATAACACAGCCTAAAGGTTATATACAAAAATATCTAAAAGATAATGTGTGTAAACTGGATAAAACAATTTATAGGCTTAAGAAAGAGCCAAAGAGTGGCACATGAAATTTGACCAAGTGGTAAATAGCTTTGGATATTAGTCCTTTCTCTCTGATAATGCCTTTATCACCACTCGATGTTAAATAAGACCGTCATCATATGTTTATAGGTGGATGACATGTTGATTTTAGGGTCAAATCTTGATGTTGTGAGGGATGTTAAATCCGCTCTTGTAAAAGTATTTGATATAAAGGACCTTGATCCTATTGATAGTCTTCTAGGCTTGAATGTTAGAATTGACAAGGTTTGAGTTACACTTATCCATGCTCATTATATTAAGCAACTGCTTTTTACCTGAGGTTATAAAGATTGTAGCTCTGTGGAGACACCATTTGATCAGAACGTTAAGTTGAGTCATATTGTAGGCACCAGTGTTGATCAAGTAAACTACTCGAGAATAATTGGTGGTCTCATACATGCCAAAAGTTGTACAAGACTAGACATTGCCTTATTTATTGGCATGCTGAGTTGTTTTACTAGTAGTCTAGGCAAAGAGCATTGAGATGTCTTAGATAGGCTGATGAGATATATGACAAGTACCAAAGATCATGTTATATGTTATACTGGTTACCTTCCTACTATAAATGGATACTTTGATGCCTTATGGTTTTCATAAGTTGAGAACATCAAGTCTACTAGTGAATTAATATTCACCTTGGGTGGAGCTGATATTACTTGGAAATCCAAAAAACAGACTCGTATAGCTTTGTCATCTACGGAAGCTGAGTTGTTTGCCTTATCCTCGGTTGGTGAAGAGGCAGGATAGATTAGAAATCTGATTCTAGATATTCCCTTTTCTAGGTTACAAGTCAACTCTTTGATCATATATTGTGATAATTAAACAATAGTTCAAGTTGTTAAGAATGCCCTCTTTAATTCCAAGAGGTGACATGTACGACTAAGACATACATTGCAGAATTATTGAAAAGAATGAGGAATTTTCACTTCAATCAATGTGCATTCGAAGGATAACCTTACTGATCCATTGACAAAAGGAATGTCTAAAGACCGGTTTATTAAAATAGTGGGGGAAAAGGGACTAAAGACGATTTAAATTAGTCTAATCCAAATCAAATTTTTTGATTTTTCTCATTTCTTTTATCGAAACAAGCGTGTTGTGCTTTGCTGATGTTTGTAGTTGCTGAGTACGAATCTGGTGAGTTGTTTCATTCTGAATCTGATGTTAATAACTTCATCGGGATTCGTCTTCCTTATGTAGGAGGAGTGTGTTTTTCCTAATTTGATAACACAACCTGACTCAGTCTGGACCTTCATTTTCTAATTGGTTTCATTACAAACTTGAAGACTTCCATTTAACTTTAGAAAAACAATAACTGTGGCATTCTAAATTGGATCATAGATATAGCTGCGGTGTCCAGAAATCCATAAAATTGCTTCATCAAAAATAGATAATGAATTCTGAGGTACAACCTATGATACTTTATGTAGGTGTGCTCTAAGATAATTTTAAAAGTATTACATTCTTGCAAGCAGAACTAGATATATGTACATTTTCAAAGGTTTAGATTGATTTTGAAAGAAATTCTCTATTGAAAATTACAGGAGCTACATCTAATCGAGGAGAATTTGTAGATTAGGATCCTAACAAGAATGATCTGCTAGATGATGACATCTAGAGTGTTATGTTTGCTTTTCATCTGCTTAGAACATAGTTTAGCATGAAGACGCAACAATGAACTAATGTTATGCAAGTTTTGTAATTTAGTATAAGTTGAAAAAGAACTTTTACGACCTTCGAAATAGAGTGACATTTAGTTGAAATAAATACTATGAGTATGAGTAAGTTGCAGATTATTTTATACATATAAAATAACTAATATGCAACCTAACTTAAAACCTTCCCAAAGAGCAACGCATCAATAACAAAAAGTAATAGTAGCAGTAAGACCAACTAAACAGGTTATATAGAAAAAAAAACTACGTCATGGGTACTAACAATCTGACACAAACCCATAACATTAACAGTACAAGTCTGAGGTAAACTAAAAAGTCATCAAAAATGACAGACTACCTCTCACTGATGAGAGGAAAAGAACTCAGCTACAGAAGCCTAGAGGAGTTAAACCCAGACAACTCTAACTATTACTGGTCCGCACCTGAGGCATTCAAAAAGAAGAGAATGCCTCAACACAAAGGCGCAAAAGGCAACTCAAACAGAGTTTAAAGATTAATGTGTTAAAGAAGTTACCAAACCAACAAGTGTAGATGTGAAACAATAGCAAAAAAAGGTCATACGAATAATATGTGATGAATTGTAAATATGCGTATTTTTGTGCACATTAATTTAGTCATTTTCATTTATTTTCGTCGTTTTTACTTATTTTTGTTCAATAAAATACTCCTCTTCTTGTAAATTTACTACTAACTTGTTTTCTTTAATTTTGCAGAAAAATTTCAAAATCTGCCAAAATTGGGCAGTACACGCCCGTGACAATTTGGTCACGCCCGTGACCGGGCCGTGACATTGCATTTCCCGTGGAATCAGATGATTTCTGAAGTAAAAAGCTTGACACGCCTGGCGACACGCCCGTGTCACCCGACACGGGGCATGACAGCAGCTCGTGTCCCCTCCACTCGACGAATTCAGTTCAACGATCATCGAACCCGCATCACGCCCAGAGGCACGCCCGTGACCTAGGGTGTGACTCGATCTCAGCTCAACGATTTCAACTCGACACTTTCCGCTCGACATTCGTCGAGTGTCGACACCAACTGACACGCCCAGAGTCACGCCCGTGACCTGGGGCGTGACCTTTCCAGCTAGCCCGACAAGATGCTACCGAAGACTTTCGACGCAACTCGCGCCCGGTTCTACCTCCCTGACACGCCCAGAGTCACGCCCGTGACCTGGGGCGTGACTGCCATGAACTCAGCCCGAAGTCAACTTTCCTGTCCAATCGTCGGCCGCATTCATGAATAGTACTAACACGCCCCCCATACACGCCCGTGACCTAGGGCGTGTACTTAGAATTTTTTGCCTATAAATTGCCCATTTCTGTAAGGTCCAAGGATTCAGATTTTTGGGCCATTTTAGTGTCTTTTTGTGGGCTGCATCCGTGATTTCTAGAGCTATGTAAGGAGATTTCTCCCTCTTTTCTTTCATGTTTGTTTTTGCTTTAGCTTTAGCTCTTGTAATAGCTTGTAATGGTTTCCTTTAAGCAATGAAAATATTAGATTTTCTCTTCTTATTTGGCTTTGGAATGAACTCTTGTGCCCACTTTTCTTCTCATTTTATTCTTAGTTTCATCTTTGTTCTTCATTTATGAAAAGTGTGTGTGTGTGTATGAGTGTAACATGCTTAATATTCATGTTTTTAACTTGTCTTCATGCTTAGGTATGATAGGTTTTCCTCTTTTTCACCATGTCTTTTTCTTGAGAGAATTATGATTTCATTCTTATGAATTTATAAAAGAGATTTAAAAAGTGATTTTGTTCTTTTTTTTTACTTAGTTTTTCTTTTAGGATTGTAAAACCTCTTTTGTTCTTTTTATTTTCTCTTCACCTTTTTTATCACTTTTATGAATTCTTAAGAATGAAAAAGTTATAGATTTAATTTTTGAGCACCTTTGATTTTGACTTTATTTTGTAAAACGTTTTGCTCATTCTCTTTTTATTTGTTCTTTTTATGTGTTTTGGGTAAGTTTTAGGAGTAGAAATCTTGTTATTTTAATTTATAAGCAACTTTGATTTTTCTTCATTATTAGTGTGTGTGAGTGTATGAGCATAAATTTTCTTTTGTTCTTCTTAATTTTCATGTTGTGTGTGTGAGTGTATGAGTATAACTTTTTATTGCTTTCCTCATTTATGAAGAGTGTGTGAGTGTAGGTGTTAGATTTCAATGCTTTCTTTTAATGCTTTGTTTAAATTATGTAGAGTGTGTGAGTGTAGTTGTTAATTTTAATGCTTTCTTGAAATTCATATGGAGTGTGTGTTTGTGTGCATTTATTTCCGCCTACTCGTTAAGAGTTAAACGGCGCATCGTTTTCATTTTCAGTCCTACTCATTCAAGTAGGACTTGTAATTTTCTTTCTTTATTTTTTTTCCGCCTACTCACTTGAGTTAAATGAACGGACCTTATTTCAGTCCTACTCGTTTGAGTAGGACCTGTAATTTTCTTTCTTTATTTTTCCGCCTACTCACTTGAGTTAAATGGACGGATCTTTATCTCCCTGTAAATATTTGAGAAAGCCCTGTAATCGCATTTATTTTCTCCTACTCATTTGAGTAGGACTCAGTTTCATTTCAGTCCTACTCGTTTGAGTAGGACTTGCAATTTTCAGCTTTTATTTACCGCCCCCACTCGTTTGAGTGGGACTCGCAAATTTTAAATATGCAAATTTCTTTTATGTGTAACTTAGTTTATGTTTAATTTATAATTTGGAGTGTGCGTGAGTTCTTATTTTAGCTAACTTTTCAGTTTTCTAAATGTTTGTTATTTTTCTTGTGTCCCCTTCTTATAATCATTAGCGTTTAATTTCGAACTTGCGCCTCACTAAATTATAAGCCGTCCCCATACCGATGTGTGGCTAATCGCTATTAGCCTCGGCATCGAAGAGCATTGAGACATTTAAAATGATTTCTAATAATTGAAGCTCTTTATTTTCATTTTAATTTAAGGACTTAAGGTTTACCCCAGGTTTACGACGCGTAGGACCACATATCGATGTGTGGGCCCTATTTCCGTAGTCCATATGCTAGCTAGCCGAGAGGCCGTGCATATGGACCGATCACCCCTGGGTAAATAGAGTTGCGTGCATACCCTCGAAAGAGGACAAGCGTAATTCTACCGGATTGGGTTCCCCACCCAATAGCAGGGTTCTTAGCGTAAAGCGGGCGTTAAGAGGAATCCTTCGTCGGACTAACGTTCGGTCGAATAGTCTTAACGTTTAGGTGAGCGATATCCCTATAGCTAGGTGAGCTCACATTTGTGGAACCTCCACGACCAAGTTGCCTTTTATTAATTTGAAAACTAAGTCCTATAATTATTAAAAATTGTTTTAGTCTTAATCTGATTCGATGCCGAGCGTTAACCCTTCATCGAATATTTTCTAAAACGTTTTTTCGCTCCTTTACTTTTTCCGTCTTTACTTTACTAAAAAAATCCACCTTACTTTCAGTAAAATAATAGTCCTCCCGGAGGAGTAAGAATAGTCAACACGACGCCGAGAACAATACGACCTCGGTATTCCCCCGAATATCGAGTATTACTTGCGATAGGTGCACTTGCCTACCTCAGCAAGCCCGCGGCGATCGACTCACCGAACCAACCACAGTAAGAGTCTGTTCGCGGGCCAATCAATATGTATAAATAGATTAGCATGAATTGGCTATAAAAGAGAAGGATTTGCAACAAGTGTGTTAAGTACTCATTTAACCAATCATATATATATAGTAAAAGAGGACTTATTGGCTCAAAAGTGAATCTTTAACACTGGCATAAAACGGTACTGAGGCGGTGACATTCTTTCCAACACAAACCATCAAACCAAAACATCCAAAGAAAAAGGCATTATGGTGGTCATTATCCATTTTAATCCAATCAAACAGTCCAATAAAAACCATTGGGTGGAATGTTTCACTAACAGGTACTGTCGTGGTGGTCATCCATTCCAATCCAACTAACAGTCCAAAAATATCATTTCCAAAACATGGTACCGCACAAGACTTGACATCGGATTACCACAACGACGCAAGGAAAACCCAGAATTTTGTAATTAAAAACAACCCTTATGACAAATTAGTTGAGATCGTGCATGAATTCGGTGTGATCACTCAATGAATTGTCAAAACCACTCGACAGAACCTATCCAAGTACTCGACTAACTTTATGGAACTCCTCAACGAGCTCGGCTTGGCTACTCAATACACTGGACGGAATCACTCGACAAATTCGACTTGAATACTCGACGAATTTGACTTAACTACTCGACAAATTTGACTTGAATACTCGACAAATTCGACTTGACTGCTCGACAAATTTGACATGAATACTCGACGAATTTGACTAACACTTGCAGACTCTACGACCTTCTTCGACGAACTCGGCATACTTTCGTAATTACTCATTGAACTTAACGTAACTTCTCGATGAATTGTTGGTGATTACTCAATGAAATTCCCATAGTCACTGGACAAATTTTACTTAATTACTAACAAACTCCTACTAAAGGCAACTGAACACTCATCATCACCGAAAAAGTACAACTCTAAAAAACCAAAAATCAATTTCACTAAATCTTAGTAAATTACGGGAAGGAGAAAGAATAACTAAGAGAAACAAGGCAAGAGGGATAATCCACCACTTGCCTCAAGTCTTCCGATTTCAGGCCTCCTAAGCATTTCACGTAAAGGATCAGTCGAAGGAAAAACTACGACAACAATTACCTTAAAGGTTTTGGACAAAAAGGAGGGTTAGGGATGTAACATCTCATTTCCTCCTAGACCTCTTAACATAGATTTGGGTAGAACATGTGGTGAGTGAAAAAGGATTAGGCTAGGTTTGACCCAAGGAGCTAGGGTTGGTTCACATAGGGCCCACTATGGGGTTCAAGTCAACATTAACTTAGAAAAATTATTTTTGATCAAAAGGCGTCAAGTGCGTTGAGTGAACTTGACGCCATTCGACAAAGCGTCGAGTGCATTGAGTGGACTCAACTCCATGCTCTTTAACTTAGAAAAATTGTTCTGGATCAATAAGCATCGAGTGCGTTGAGTGAACTTGATGCCATTCGACGAAGCATCGAGTGCATTGAGTGGACTCAACGCCATGCTCTTTAACTTAGAAAAAATTATTCCGGATCAACAGGCGTCGAGTGAACTCGACGTCATTCGACAAAGCGTCAAGCACGTTGAGTGGAATAAACGTCATGCTCTTTAACTTAGAAAAATTGTTCTGGATCAATAAGCATCGAGTGCGTTGGGTGAACTCGGCGTCATTGGACGAAGCGTCGAGTGCGTTGAGTGGACTAAAAGCCACGGTCTTTAAACTTAGAACATTGTTCTAGAATCACAAGGCATTGAGTGAACTTGACACTATTTGATGAAGCATCGAGTGCGTTGTGTGAACTCGACGTCATTCAAAGAATCGTCCAGTGATACTCGACGATTTTGGACTTAGAGTATTTTTCAGTCTATATTATGTTTGCTGGTTTATAACGGGCTAAATTGGTTTTTAGGATAATCACTGATGGCTCATTTGGACCCAATCTTCTCAACAAATCGTATTTAAAGCAATGATATGCGGTCCAATATTAGGGTGACACGTGACAAGCAACTTAAACCCTAATTCTTCTTATAAAAAGGAAGAAATGAGAAACCCTAGCTATCACTCCCATTTCTTTCCAAACCCGTCATCACCCTCATTGAGCCCAGAGGAGTGGAAAATGAATCCCGTAGTTAAGCTTTTGCTAGAGAAACAAGGGATCGAGCTAGTTCACCGGAGCAGTCGTTGACCATGGCTCACGACTACCGGACCCGCCGCCAAGCTTGCATCCAAGTATGTTTCTCCTCCCCTACCTCGATGTTAGTCTTATAGATCCACTCAGAGAGATATTGGGCTCAAATGAGTCTGATGCCAAGAGAGATAGATGGAACATTTTTAGTTTTCTTCTTGCTCGAGTTCACCGGAGGAGCCGCCTCCGGCGGCCATGACGTCGGGAAAAGCTAGCCATCATCGGCGGTGTCGGTGGCCCAGGTGGCCCAGTTGGCCGGAAACATGGGATCAAGTTGTCTGAGGCACGATGAATCTCAACTGTTGGCCATCGGGTACGATTACTCGATTCTGTCCGTATTTTTAACTGTATTAAACTATAGTATAATTTCAGTGCATGAAATTTTATGTCAAGTTTTATACATCCTTCTAGCATGATGATTTTATGCCTTGTAGGATAAATTCAGAGAAAGTGTTCAACATAGAGATTGTAGCCATATGTCGTAACTTTATTTCGGCACCCTAGACATGCAAATTGGAGCACTGTAACTCCTGGTAGGGTCATTTTACTAGGACTGCTCCTAGGATAGGGCAGAACTTCAAGGGAGTGCCTAGGTTAAACTATAAGTCCACATGCAGTGAAATTTAGGTCATGCATGTGTGTATACCATACTTTGCCTATATCCAAAAATTAGAATTTTTGAAAATAATTTTCTATAGTTTTAGTAGAATTAAGAACTATTAAATAAATGGAATTTGGGGAGATTCCCAATTCCAAATGCCCCCAAATTTGGGTGGCATGGCTCTAATGTCATTATAGGGCCTTGGTAGAAATTTGAAGCCATTTGTAGCTCTGCATGTTAGAGGACCCAACATGCATGTTGAAGGAAAAATTGTGAATGGTGTGCAAATAGTAAAAATGAGAACATGCGAATTTAGCTCATTAGGCCCAATGCATGGCCATGAAATTTTGGACAGAGGCTTATGGAGATATAGCAATCCTTTCATGAGAAAATGTGGATTTTTAGAATAAAAATCCCATATGTTAGAAATATTTCATAAATAACACACTTAGGTGATAAAGAGGAAAATTAGGGCGAATGACCTTAGAAAATTCCAAGTGGTTGACACAATCCTTAAAAGGTCATTTCACTTCTCTTGAAAAATTTATTAGCATTTTTAAGAATTATTCCATGCATAAATAGTGTAATTACATTTTTACCCTTATGTGATTTTGATTAAAAGCATGGATAATAGTGCTTGGAAAATTAAGAGAAAATGTCTGGACCCTTATATCTGTATTGTGAATCCCTGTAAATTTTATTAAGATTTTTGGGTGAATATTTTGGGTGAATACCTTAATAGTGGCATTTTTGTAATTATTTTAAAATGTGGATATCTTAGGTCAAATCACGAAGCATCGAGTGCGTTGAGTGGACTCAACGCCATGCTCTTTAACTTAAAAAATTTGTTCTAGGTCAATAGGATTCAAGTGCGTCGAGTTCGAGTCTACGGGGTTTCTAAAATCTTAATTAATTTTGTCCCTGAAATTCAAGTTCTGGTCTATGGGGTTTCTATGCATAAGAATTTAAAAAACTTCTCAAAAATAATAAAGACATAACTGAGGTGAAGAGTCCCGGGTATCGTTCCTACATCAGGTCCATCTACTCCCAGGAAGTCCGTGGTTGGACCACAACACCTTGACTTGGTGAACCTTCTTCTTCCGGAGAACTCGAGCAGTCGTATCTTCAATATGGATTGTCTCCAAACGCACTGACCGATCAGATGTTACTTGGCCTATTGTAACTATAATGTGCTGCTTCAGCCGAAGTGATTCTCTCTGAAGCTAGGATACGTGGAAGACGTCATGTAGGTTCCCTAACTCTTGCGGCAGCTCCAACCGGTAAGCAAAAGGACTGATTTGCTCTAGGTCAAGTATGGTCCCCTAAATCGAGGCCTGAGCTTCATGGGAATGCCTAGGCTAAACTATAAGTCCACATGCAGTGAAATTTAGGTCATGCATGCGTGTATACCATACTTAGACTATGCCCAAAAATCAGAATTTTTGGAGAATAATTTTCTATAGTTTTTGTAGAAATATGAATTATTAAATAAATGAAATTTAGGGAGATTCTCAATTCCAAATGCCCCCAAATTTTGGTAGCGTGGCTCTAATGTCATTTGAAAGATAATATTTGTGAACCTAAATCACCTAGAGGGGGTGAATAGGTGAGTTGTGCGTCTATTGCGGAATAAAAAATCTCAGAACATAGCACAGATCTATCTACCAAATTATCATAGACGAGACAAGATTTATAGTGGTTTCCCGATCTTGGGTACATCGACTTTCCCTCACCGATCTTGCATTATACTAGACTCGGCTACTCCACTATCTCGGATTGAAAATCAATCCCACCATCGGAATAAAGTTCCTACAAACTCAATCCAACCAACTGGATCTACAACTCGGAAGGGAAAACTTCCTACAAACTCGGAGTTGAAAACTCCTACACTTGGAGAAAACATCTCCTAGAATAATGAAAAATTGTTCAAGAAAATACAAACAATACTTTTTCTGTCAGATCTGCAAACAACAACCAGGATCTTCTTCTTGTGGGCTTTGCGACACTTTCATAAAAGATGAAGAAAATCTCGACAACATATCTGGAATCTTCCTTGTCTTACACGATCGGAAAGAGGATGAGCAGTTGAGAAACGGTCTCGATCTGTAAAACTTCTTGAGTCTATTTCCTCTGAAAATCGAAGCCCTTGTTGGAGAAGAACAGCGGCGACGGCGGATTTCGTTCTGTGAAGAGAGAGAGAGAGGAAACAACGACTTAGAGAGAGAGAGAGAGAGAGATTGACGGCTGCAGAATTTTTTCAATAATTTATCGTGAAAGCTTGAATTCTTGTTATTATTAGGGTTTATCGATTAGACAGGCCTTTATATAAGAATACTGATAATAACGGTCATAATTGGTTTTAATGACGTACACATGGACCAATCATGTCACGGAATTTGAAAATCTGTCAAATCTGGACTTAGAAGAAATTCCGGAGAAAAGGAAGTGAGATACACGAGTGGGTATATAACTACTCGAGTAGGTAAAGGACAACTCGAGTAAGGAAAGAGATGTTACTCGGGTATAAAATTCAGGACTACTCAAGTAGCTAGAGAACAACTACTCGAGTACATAAAATCAATTTACTCGATTACTTAGAAGATCTACTCGAGTATACAGAAAATTTCACGGGAAGTGGAGTTGAACTACTCGAGTACAAGTTGTACTACTCGAGTAGGTGAGAAAGACTACTCGAGTGGTTTGATGAACTACTCGAGTGATAGGACTTAGAAAAATTTCTGAATACTGGAAAATGAGCTACTCAAGTAGTCAGACTGAACTACTCGAGAGGATATAGTCTACTCGAGTATATGAAAAGACTTACTCGAGTAAATGACTTGGAATATATTTAGGACGAGATAAATTTAGTTAACTCGAGTATGAAGCATGAACTACTCGAGTAGTAAGTGAACTACTCGAGTAAGTAACTTATACTACTCGAGTATAGAAAATTTATTCTAGAGATAGAAGACAGTTAAACGAGTCAGAAATTATAACTACTCGAGTATATAGATACTTACTAGAGTGTTTTACTTAGAGAAATTTGGAGAGCGAAATTTGTCCAACTCGAGTAAGAAGAAGTATCTACTCGAGTAGTCAAGTAAGCTACTCGAGTAAGTGACAGTCTACTCGAGTATGAAGCAAGTATTTCACTCGAGTATTCAATGACCTACACGAGTAGAATACTTAGAATAATTTTCAAAGTGGAAATTCTTTCTTATTTGGAGAAATCAGCATCCAACTCTATTCACATAGTCCAAGTGCTTGAATATGAAGTGTATCCCAATAGAGAGGCTACATATGAGTCAACACCTTGGGTCATACAATGAGGGATTACATTGTATGGTCCTGTGTTTAGTGACCCATTGTAGACTGACATTGGTCTACACTTCACATTGGAATCCTGCAACCACATAAATCAAACAAAGCTTCAAATACAACCTAATTCATCTTAGTTCCAAGATGACTTCATCAAATCTGGGTTAATGTGGACATAGGTCCTGACATCATTATAGGGCCTTGGTAGAAATTTGAAGCCATTTGGACCTCTGCACGCTAGAGGACCCAACATGCATGGTGAAGGCAAAATTGTGAATTGTGTGTAAATAGTAAATTGAGAAAATGGGAATTTAGCCCATTAGGCCCAATGCATTTCCATGAAATGTTGGACAGAGGCTTATGAAGATAGAACATTCCTTTCATGAAAATTAGGATTTTAGGTCATGCACCAGCACGACCAGTTGGAGAGGTAGCAGGACCTGAGGAGCAGTTATCGCGTACTACTACTACTACTACAGTTCAGCGTCATTTGATGATGAGTGTTTTAATTACAGCTTCTGCTTAGTGTTTGTTTGAGAGAGAGACTTGGTTCTATTTGGCATGTACTGGGCATAAGCCCTTCTCTCATTTTTGTACTCATTATGGACTGTTGTACCTTTCATCTAAAAATGCTAATATGTTACTATTGTGACTTGTGGACATGCTAGTTTTTATAACTACTCGATGTACTTCTATTCTCAATTGGCCTTCAGGGAAATGATCATACAAACCGGCAGGATCGGCATCTTTCAGCGTCGACTAGCCCGTGTGTGCTAGTGTGACCGTAAGGTGGTGGTTCTGGGCATAAGACTAGGTAACCTACTTGGTAAGGGGGAGGCGTCTTACAAACTGGTATCAAAGGGTTCAGCTAACTCCAAAATGTGGAAACTAAAGGACTGTGATCATAGAGTCATATGAGTGTGTGTTGCACCTATATGAATCATAACCCGCATAACTCTTCAAAGCATACATTCATACTTAGGATATACGTACTGCATATGCTTATCATATAAATTAGTATGGGCTCTTTTATATGATAAGTTATATTCCTGAAACTCTAATATATAAGTTTGTATGGGCATTCTTATAAGTTAAGGTACTCCTGTGATGATAGAGTAGTGGTAGATAGTTTACATTTCTGCTCAGTACATTACCTTACTTACCTTTCAGCACTTCTTTCCCGTAGTACTTTTCTTACTTCCTTACTTATACTATATAGAGCTGCTAGATTATATACTATCATGATAGAGTAGAACTATTGTCACCTGCTTCTATTTTGATACTGCTTTGTTGTCCTCCGCTTTCATCCTCCTACACGGTGCCTAGGAGTTGTGGGGCTGAGGCGAGGACAAAATTGCTTAGTCTTCATGACTAACGGTCGGATATGACCGTATAATTTTAGCAGATCGAGGAGGTGGAGCACCAGCACGACCAGCTAGACGAGGTGGCAGGACCTAAGGCACAATTACCGCGCAGTACTACTACTGCAGTTCAGCGTCAGGTGATTACGAGTGTTTTAGTTACAACTTCCACTTAGTGTTTGTGTGAGAGAGACTTGATTCACATTGGCATGTACCGGGCATAATCACTTCTCTTTTTTTTGTACTCAATGTGGAATGTTGTACCTTTCATCTATATATGTTAAGATGTTACTACTATGACTTGTGGACTTGCTAGTTTTTATAGCTACTCGATGTACTTCTATTCTCAATTGGCATATAGGGAAATGATTGTACAAGCCAGCAAGATCGGCGTCTTGCGGTGTCTACTAGCCCATGTTTGCTAGTGTCACCGTAAGGTGGCCACTGTAACCTCCTTGGTAAGGGGGAGTGGTCTTACAAACTGGTATATCTTGAACAAGCGATTATATGAGAAAGAAGTCCACAACACTGGAACACCCGATCTAGTATTAATTTGCAGAAAAACTATATAGCGGAAGCAATGGTGTGCCTATGTGTAAAAATTCGCAAAAAATAGTCCATTTAAATAATAAGTTAGGCCAACCCAATTAGGACACCACTTTAGTTTGACTTACCAAGAGGATTTAGAGGCATATCTTAGTCTATAATTGACCTCGGGTATAGATTTGTTAAGGTACAAGGATACACAAATTGGTTAATGTAAGAATTTAACGCAAGACTAATTGCTTAAGGCTTAAACTTCTATATCCCTACTCCACCTATCGAGTGATATTATCACTTCTTACTCAAGCTAATTAGGCCGGCTAAAGAAGAATTGGTGTTTATAATATATTAGTGAAATAGTAAGGTACTCGTAAACTTAACCCTCGTACCGATGAATTGATTACGTTGAGATAACCACTGTGATAAATACCAAAGATTGAATAAGAATTCAACTTTCAGAAGTGACCCATTTGGTTGGGTCACATGTTGACCGTGAGAAGTTTGTCGTAAATAGTAACCTTAAGGGCCTAAGATATACAACATATCAATAAGACTCAAGGTGGAGCTCCGAGTCTAAGATTGTAATCCCTAAGGATTGAGGCATATATAGATATTAAAGAAATTTAGCCCAAAATACATGGGGGCTGATCTTTTTGTTTATTGGGCTAATTCGATACCGACCAGATTTCTTAGAACCTGTTTATAAAGCGTTGTGTCACAAACATAGTGATCTCGAAGAATTGGTATTTGAACATTACCCGAATGAAAATTATGACTTGTGTATGGATAATTGGTAAGATGATCAACCATCCCTAGAAGTTTGAAATATATGTAGAGTGTACAACCCCATATCCGACGAGTGGAGATCGATAAGATCTAGACCTGCCAAGTCCTGTTCAAGTCCTAAGATAGTCAGGCCCCTGGCACCGAGTCCCCTCGACGTCTTCCCCTGGCATTATGTCCACTTGATGCCTTCCACCCCGCCGTTGAGTGAGGATTATTCACCTACTGCCTCTTACTTGGCATTGAGTTACATCTCAGCATCAGTCGGCTTGCCCAGGTGGGGTGGAGTCAAACAGTTGGCGAGTGGAGTAGCAGGCTCGCACTCGCCCAGCGAACTGGGCAGGCAGTTGGCGAGTGGGGCATTTTTGGTCTCGCACTTGCCCAGGGCCATAGGGACATGGCGAGTGCTACCACCATCTGGCACTTTCCACCCCATGCAAGTGGAGGTTCCAGAGGGTCACGTGCCTAGTATTTTATGATGTATTTTTACCGTTCCGCCCACCTGGCCTTCCCATAGTTGTTTGGAATGACGGAGGTTGGCTGTTGGCAGACCTTTTTCAGAAAACAATAAATAGACCGAAGGGGGTACCTTAGAAGGCATGCTTACTTGTGTTCGAGTCTTCGTGCACTTTCTGAGGTATCCTTAGCTCAGCACTTGGCTAAGGAGGGTAAGCGCTCTAAGATCTTCCGGGTGTGTGGTGGGACGTCTGTGCTTGAGCCTTGGGTTTGTTCCCGCTTTTAAGTCTTTGGTTGTTTAGCCTGTCAGAGAGAAGTAAGTGTGCAATCACCCCTTACCCAAGGGTTTGAACTCCACATAAGCCGATTTTCAGTTTCAACATTTTGTTGCGGTGAGTAAGAAGAAGTATCTACTCGAGTAGTCAAGTAAGCTACTCGAGTAAGTAACAGTCTACTCGAGTATGAAGCAAGTATTTCACTCGAGTAGTCAATGACCTACACGAGTAGAATACTTAGAAAAATTTTCAAAGTGGAAATTCTTTCTTCTTTGGAGAAATCAGCATCCAACTCTATTCACATAGTCCAAGTGCTTGAATATGAAGTGTATCCCAATAGAGAGGCTACACATGAGTCAACACCTTGGGTCATATAATGAGCGATTACATTGTATGGTCCTGTATTTGGTGACCCATTGTAGACTGACATTGGTCTACATTTCCCATTGGAATCCTGCAACCACATAACTCAAACAAAGCATCAAATGCAACCTAATTCATCTTAGTTCCAGGATGACTCCATCAAATCTGGGTTAATGTGGACATAGGTCCTAACAATCTCCCCCTATTTGTTGAAGTCAGAACCCTTTACACTAAGGTGAATTAAAGACATAAAAAGAAGCGAAGTAGAAAAATTAGTGCAAGCAAGCAATAGAGTATGATAAAAGATAATAAGAACAAAAACTTAGAATTATATAAATAAGAATATCCAAAGTTATTAGTTCTATAGTTAATCATTTCAAACTCTCAAATATCCTTGAAAATCAGCTTTGATGTTGTTGTCTGTCCAGTTTCTCTTGTTGTCTCCTCTGGTAACAATAAGGTTTTGGATAATACTTGGGAGGTCTAGGAGGGGCTGCAGGGTTGTTCCTCCCATATTCTCTGTCATAGATTCTTCTTTTGGTCGTGGATTTTTCATAAAGTTCCCATTCATATGAGCTGTAATGAATATTCCTGCTCTCATGGAATTCCATAACTAATCTGAGAGTTTCCAGAGTCAGGGATTTGGAGGTTGGAGACCAAACTTCAGCATGTTCAGGAGCTTTAGCAGGAACAGTCTTGCTAGCAGAAGGGCCTTCACCATATTTCCTTTTCTTCTTGGAGGTTTTGATCTCTGGAGGAGCATGAAGGAAAAAGTCAGCAGGATCTTCTTCCCAGCCTTGAACATAGGTGTCTGGAGGAGCAACTGAGTCTCCAGGCCTGGGAGAGAAGGTAGGTTGCAGAGGAGCAGCTGGGGCAGAGGCATCTTTAGCTAGAGGATTTAAATGATGAGGAATGATGTTGGGGTCAACAGCAAGGTCTGGCAGAATTTGGTTGTGCATCCAGACAGTAGTGTCATAGGTATGAAATTTGACACTCTGTATCTGGGCTAGCACATCATCATGAATTGTCTGCACATGAGTTTCCCATATTTCTAACTTCTGAGCACCTGATTTTTCTACTTGTTTTTTGAGTTCTTTGATCAATCCCTCCCCCTTTCTGATTTCAACAGATAACTTCTCTATAGCATCTTCTTTAAAAATACCAACTTCTTCACATATTTTCATTTAGTTGGCTTCATTTTTCTTGTCCAGCTTTATTTGATTGTTTGCAAGGGTGACACCTTGTTCCATAACTTCTCCAACACTAGTGATAGTGTGGTGTAGGGCTTTTCCACCAAGTTGAAATAAGTACTTGAGCTTGTCAGTGTTGTGTAGGATTTCAGCAAACCCTCTGCTCATCTCAGTCTCAAGAGAAGTTACCTTGTCAGTTACAGTCTTGAGACAAGTATCAAAATAATTCCTCTGGTCTTGAAGAAGGAGTGCAATCTGTTGTATCAAATTTGAGGAGGAAGAATCTGTAGCAGCAGCAGTTGAAGGAGCAACAGATGTAGGAAGAGTAGAAGATGAAAGAGGAGGAGCTACCCATGGAGCTATTTCTTCAATGATCACAGAGCTTGCAGCACTTGTTGTATGAATGATAGCATCCCTTTCTTCTGTATAATAAGGGATAGAGAAATCTAAGTTTTTGAGAGGAGCCTCTGCTGGCTCAGGAGAGGGCTCATCCGAAATAAGAATTGTGTCTTGCTGGTCTTTGAGGGCACCAGGAGATTTTGCTGGAGTCCTGGTTGGAGAATTATCTGGAGATTGACAACGAGATGAGTCCCTGTGAATTTCAGAGGATGGAGCTAGAGGAGATAGAGGAGGAGGAGGAATAGGTAGCACTACTTCAGAGAGTTCAGCAATCATTGCATCTATAGCAGCAGCTATTGAGAGAAGATCTTCTTGAGGTATCTGGTCTGAAGGAGTTGCTGGAGTTTGTGGAGTATGAGGTAGGGAAAAAGTTGCTGGATGAGGAGATGAGGTGGTTTTTGGTGGAGAGGGCATCCTTACTGAGATAGAAGGAGCATGATCCCCCTTACTTGGTGCACCAGAGGAGCTGGCCACACGATAAGGAGAGGGAGATGGAGATCTGTCCTCTAATACTGGAAATTCTGAAGTCTTAGCAGCTTGGGCAGCATTTTTCAGTTTGAGCTCCCATATCTGAATAGAAGGAATGGAGACCTTCTTCATGTGGTGAAGAGGGGTCCCTTTGGAGAAGTTAAATACCTGAGGATTTATTTCATGGAGGAGCAGAGAGATTATCCTGGCAAAGTTGGGGGATTTTAAGCTGTCCTTGATTTTGTCCAGAATCAGCATGCCAAACTGGTATTTCTTGCGGTAGACAATGACTTGTATTATGTCGAAGAAATACAGTGGAATGTCTTTTATGGAGTTGGTCTTACACAGCAAAATCTTTCCAATAACATCAACCAGAAACTTTCCTTCTGCGTTCATGTCTGATCGTTTGATATACTGAGCTTCAGCCGAAATACCACAGAATAAGCTCGTTCTGTCAGAATCTTCATCATCTAGTTCATCTTCTTCATCCACGATCGGTAATCGGATAAGTTGAGAGACAATGGTCTTGGTGAGTTTGATCTTCATACCTCTCACTTTGGATTTAAGAACTTGTTCATGTCGTCGTTTGACCTTCAGATTTGTGAAGAATTCTGCTACCTCGGGGAAGAGGATCCGACAGGGTTCTTGCAGGATGAAGGAGAGCTCTGCGTTGTCTAGAAGAATCAGCAAGTTGCGAAAATCATCTGAAAGCTCGGCAATCCCGGCGGTAACAAGTTCCTAACCTACACCAATCTTGGAAACGGCGGGCATAATCCAGAATCGTGGAAAAAGCTCTGTCGGGGGGAAGGGGAAAAGTCGCGGCTCTGCAATTTCTCGAAGGAAGATGAAGCGGTAGACAGGTACTCGAGAGATTGGAAATGATGTCATGTAGAATTAATTTGGAATTTCGAACTTATAAATCCTAGGTTTATGTCTAATCATCTAGAAGGAAATAACTTAAAAAGGAGAAGGCGGCATACGCCTTGGGTTGGCTAATAAGAAAATTTGAAAATCCAAAGAGAGACCTACATGATAGATAAAGGGGTACTCGAGTAGATTACTTAACTACTCGAGTAGATGAATCGGCTGACTCGAGTAGATGAGGTGTACTACACGAGTACTTGAACTGCCTTACTCGAGTAAGTTGAATGGACAACTCGAGTAGGTCCTTATTTCCTTACTCGAGTAAGTAAAATAGACTACTCGAGTAGGTCCTTAACTACTCGAGTAGGTCAAGTCTGAAATAAATTTCAATGCCAAGTTGACTAACCCTTTATTTTCCTTTGCTTTCTTGAAATCCAAACTTCTTTAATCTTCCTTGTTGAGCATCCCAAGTTCAGTTTTGAAGAATGAGAACTTGGTCTCATCCAGCGACTTCGTGAAAATATCTGCAACTTGCCTGTCTATGGAGACATATTGAAGATCTATCTCCCCATGCTCTACATGCTCCCGGATGAAATGATACCTTAGCTTGATATGCTTTGTCCGGCTGTGCGAGACTGGATTGTTGGCTATTGCAATTGCGCTGGAAGAGTCGCAAAATAATGGGACATTCTTGAACTTCATGTTGTAATCCTCTAATTGATTCTTGATCCAGAGTAACTGTGCGTAGCAACTGCCTGCAGAGATGTACTCTGACTCGGCCTTTGAGATTGCGACACAGTTTTGCTTCTTACTACTCCAGGAGATTAGCCTTCTTCTAAAGAATTGGCACGTCCCGGAGGTGCTTTTCTTGTCATCTTTGCTTCCTGCAAAATGTGCATCTAAAAAGCGAATTAGTTCGCTGTCATTACTTCTTGGGTACCATAAGACAAGATTTGGTGTACCTTAAAGTATCTCAAAATACGCTTTGAAGCAGCGTAGTGAGATTCCTTAGAGTTCACCTGAAATCTAGCACAAACATATGTTGAAAACATTATGTCAGGTCTACTGGCAGTAAGGTAGAGCAAGGATCCAATTATGCTTCTGTACTTGGTTTCATCAAAAGGTTTCCCTTTTTCATCCTTGTCTAGAGACATAGTTGAGCGCAAGTGTTGTACTCGAGTGCAAGTGTTGTACTCGAGAAATGAGGTCCATACTTTTAAAATTTCTTGAATTTTGAAGTATATTCAGAACCTTAACTTGCTGTCACCTTTTTCTTCAATCTTCTGCATCCTTATTGAGCATGCCAAGTTCTGTTTTGAAGTACGAGAACTTTGCCTCATCCAGCGGCTTCGTGAATATATTTGCAATCTGCCTGTCAGTTGGGACATATTGAAGATTTAGGTCACCATGCTCCATATGCTCCCTGATGAAGTGCTATCACAACTCTATGTGTTTTGTCCGACTGTAAGAAACTGGATTGTTGCTATGGAAATTGCACTGAAGGAGTCACAAAACAAAGAGATGTCCTTGACTTTCAAGTTATAGTCTTGAAGTTGGTTCTTTATCCAAAGAAATTATGCACAACAACTGCCGGCAGAAATGTATTCTGACTCGGCCATTGAGATAGTGACACAATTTTGCTTTTTGCTGCTCCATGAAATGAGCCTCCTTCCAAGGAATTGGCAAGTCCCGGAAGTGCTCTTTTTATCATCTTTGCTTCCTGTAAAATCTGAGTTTGAAAAACCAATTATTTCATTGTCATTACTTCTTGGTACCATAGGCCATGATTTGGTATACCTTTAAGGTATCTCAAAATCTGATTTGTAGCAGCGTAGTGAGATTCCTTAGAGTTAACTTGAAATCTAGCATACTCGCATATTGAGAACATTATATCTAGTCTACTAGCAGTAAGATAGAGCAAGGATCCAATTATGCTTCTATACTTGGTTTTATAAAAAGGTTTCTCTTTTTCATCCTTATCTAGAGACATAGTTGAACCCATTGCACTCCTCACAGAGGTTGCATTCTCCATTCCGAATTTCTTAACTAACTTTTTGGTGAATTTCATCTGAGAGATGAAAATGCCATCTTTAGATTGTTTCACCTGAAGTCCTAAGAAATACTTCAGCTCTCCCATACTGATCATTTCAAACTTCCCTTGCATAAGTTTGGAAAACTTCTTGCAGAGGTTGTCATCAGTAGAACAAAATATAATGTCATTGATATAGATTTGCACTAGCAAACTTTTGCCTTTTATTTCCCTAAGAAATAATGTCTTATCTATCTTTCCTCTTGTTAACTTGCTCTCAAAAAGAAAGTTATACAGTATCTCGTACCAAGCTCGAGAAGCTTGTTTCAAACCATATAAAACTTTATATAACAGATAGACATGATCAGGAATGTTAGAATCAACGAAACCTGGAGGTTGTTACACATACACCTCTTCCTTTATGTAACCATTAAGGAAGGCAGACTTCACTCCCATCTGATACACAGTGAAGCCCTTAAGTGCAGCATATGCTAGGAACAACCTGATTGCCTCCAGCCTTGCCACTTGTGAATAAGTCTGATCGAAGTCGATTCCTTCTTCTTGTCTGTATCCTTTGGCAACGAGTCTAGCCTTATTCTTTATGATTGTCCCATCCTCATCCATATTATTCCTGCAGACCCACTTTGTTCCGATGACGTTCTTGCCTTTGGGTCTTGGAACAAGGTTCCAAACTTGGCAACGCTTAAATTAATTCATCTCTTCTTCCATTACCATTAGCCATGATGCGTTTGAGTTTGCTTTCTCAATTTTCTTCGGTTCAACCTATGAGTGAAAACTCAAATATTGATTTTCATTAGTTGTACCTCTACGAGTTCTGACACCATCCCACGGATCTCCTATGATTTAGTCCATTGGGTGATCCTTCAAATGTCTGAGCTCTAGAGTCCTTGCATCTGGAACTTCTTCAACCACATGAGTTACTTCATCAACTTGAATGATTTCTTCATCATGGTCATCAACCTCTCTAATAGGGGTTGAAGTGGTAATTTTGTTGATCTTTTCTTCTTTTTCTTCAGTTGGCTCATCCAAGTTCAATTCTTTTATCTTTGAACCTGCATCTTTAATAAACATACTAGAAGAGCTGCCTTGCAGCAAACCCGTCTCATCAAATACAATATGAATAGATTCTTCTACCACCAGGGTTTTCTTATTAAAAATCCTATATGCCTTACTATGGCTACTATACCCTACAAAATACCTTCAAAGCTCTTTTTGCTAAATTTAGTAGTGTGATACTTGTTATTGTTAAGGGCGAAGCATTTACAATCAAAGATTTTAAAATATGAAATACTCGGTTTCCTTCCCTTTAGTAGTTCGTAAGGGGTCTTATCATGATTATTGTTTATGAGTGCACGATTTTGCACGTGGCATGCAGTGTTGACGGCTTCAGCGGAGAAGTATTCTGGTAGTGAGGCATCACTCAACATGGTCATGCATGCCTCTATGAGTGCTCTATTCCTTCTCTCAGCTACTCCGTTCTGCTGAGGAGTACGAGGAGAGGAAAACTCATGAAAGATACCTAGGTTTTCACAGAATTCTATCATGGCCCCAGACTTGAACTCTGTTTCATTGTCACTTCTGATTTTGACTATAGAATAGTTGTATTCATTCTGGACCTGCCTAACAAAATTAGTAAATATATCAAAAGTATCTGACTTGTGTTTTAGAAAGAACACCCATGCAAAGCACGAGTAATCATCAGCAATAACCAAAGTGTAATCCTTACCTCCCAAACTTCTAACTTGCAGTAGACCGAACAAGTCCATATGAAGTAGATGTAAACATTTATTAAAGTCTGCCAATAATGCTTTTAAAGGTAGCCCTTGTTTGCTTGTCTTTGACACATACGTGATACGGTCTATCTTTAGCACACTTGTCATTTGGGGCATCACGTACTAAATTAAGAGAAAATAATTTATTAATTATTTTGAAATTAATATGTGCTAGTCTCTTGTGACATTGGTCACCAATAGACACACTATCTTTAGCCAAAAAGCATACTGGTGTAGAAGAGTCTATGCAAATAAAATTCAAACAAAATATGTTTCTACTATGAGTGCCTGATAGAATCATTTACAAATTGTCTACCAATTTTATCAAGCACTTATCTGCATGAAATTCTACTATGTATATTTTATCACAGAACTGGCTTACGCTTATAAGATTGTATTCCAATCCTTCGACATAAGCCACATCCGAGAAAGATACACTACCATTCATATTCATACCATAGACTTTAGTAATTCCTCTATTAGAACCTCCAAAGATGACTTTTGGCCCGTTCATGACTGAAGAATAATTTTGGAGAAGGCTTCTTCTTCCGTTCATATTCCGAGAGCATCCACTGTCCAAATACCAGATAGGAGTTTTTGGTGGCCTTTGGACATACCTGCAATCACAAATCACTTTGCCTTAGGAACCCAAACTCGTTTGGGTCCTTGGTCTCTAATTAGAACACTCCCCTTACGTGTATTAACATTATGAGTGGTCTTTCTCACATTGTTAACTTGAGGAGTTGCATAATTTCTGGAATTAAAGAAGCAATCAATAGCAAAGTGAATAACATTGCCGCAGCACCAACAATCAAATCTGTTGTATCTTTGCCTGAATTTCTCCTGCATGACCTTTTGAGAGTGTGGTCTAGCAGGGGCCGTAGTCTTGGAGGTAGAAGCTTCATGGTGATGGTAATCACATGACTTCTTCTCCTTGAGAGGATTTTCCACAGTGGGTTTACTTTTGGTGCCTTCTTGATATTATGACCATGATTATAAGGGCCATAGCTTTGAAGAGTGATCTCCTCATAAGGTGTCTTGAAGACACTTTCACCAAAGTTTCAGGGATGGGTCCATCCTTGGTACCGAGACTTGGGCTCTACATAAGTAGGCCTAGCAAATTGACTGTAGGATGAATCAAGATCAAACTCGTTCATTGGAAAGATGACCTTTTTGAATGAGGTTTGATATTGAGGAGCTTTCTCTTTCCCCTTGGCCAGAGCCTTCATGGCCGCCTTTTCTTCCTTTGAGCCTTATTTCTCCTAGAGGATTTACTGGGAGCAACAACATGGCCTAAGACAGCACCTTTGGCCTGAGCTGAGAATTTAGCAACAAAAGGAAGGACAGTCATGGGCTTGGAGAAGCTTACAACAAGTTTCTTCTCCGCAGCAAGTTGTTTTTCCAATTCTTTGATGATGTTCTCCTTCAGATCTAGGTGCTCGAGAGCCTTATTATACTCTTCCATAACACATTGAAGTTCTCTCTGAGTGAGTCCATCTTGGCAACTTCCTCTCTTAGAGTGCTCTCTTCAGCCTTGAGAGACTTTATCTCCTTAGCTTGAGTTTTCACGACTTTTTGGCATTTGTCGTAAGCCTTGATTAACTCTTTATACAAGGCCATGAGTTTGGACTCATCGTTAGAAGTGCTGTCCTCATGATCATGATCAGAAACATCTGATTCAGAAAAAGGGGTTTAAGAATTTACCTTACTGGTAAACTGGGGTTCTTCTTCTTCATTAGTTTATGTTATTAGCCCAATGTAGGCTTCCTCTTCTTCACTTGACTCAGATGAGTCAGAGTCGCTGAGAGTCTTGCCCTTCTTGGCTACTAGGCTTCTTTCAGTTCTCTTCTTATTATATGAAGATTTCTTCTCCTCTCTCTTTCCACCCTCCTTCTTGTGAGGGCAATCAGTGATGACGTGACCTGACTTATTATAACAATAGCAAACGATGTCAGAAGAAATATGTTTGTTTTGTTTAGTATGATACCTATCTTGGCTTCTTGAGCCTTTCTTGTGTCGATCACCATGATGCGTGATCTTTTGTGTGAGTTCATCTTTGTCTCTCCATTGTTTCTTCTTATTCAAAAATATCTTGAACTGCCTTGAAAAAAGAGAAAACTCTATTTCAGATAACTCTGAGCCTGAGGTGCTTGGATCTGAAGTTTGTTCTTCACTATCTTCCTGTGCAGGTTCAAGTGATGCAGCTTTGACTTTCCTTGAGCTATCTGCCTTCAGTGCGACAAACTTCTCCTTGGATGAAAACCGACTCTTCACTTCTTCAGCGTTTCTGGAATTGATTTGCAGCTCATATGATATAAGCTTTCCGAAGAGATTCTGAGGGTCAGTCACAGCCAACTTGCCAAACTCCCGAATAGCACAGACTTTGTTTTCTCATTCCTTAGTCAGGGACCTCAGAAACTTATCATTCAACTCTCCATTAGTGAAGACCCGACCATATACTCTTAGGACGTTAACAATCTTGAAGAAACTTTCAAAGGTATCTGCAATTGAATCCTTTGGTCATTATCAGAATTCTTCATATTTTTGATTTAGAAGGGATCTTCTGTCATCCCTAACTTCTTCAGTGCCTTCCATCAAGATGATAGGATATTGCAACATTTCCTTAGCGGATTGGCAGTGAATCATATTTTACATCATAGAATAATCGACTGCACTTGCGATGAAATTTTTAGCTTTTTTCTCTAATGAGACAAGTGCAATCTCATCTTTATCAAGATCCATCAACTTCTTAGGAACTTTCTTGGTAGGATAAATAGTGGAGACGGTCATGGGAACATAAGGACCTTCTTTAACAATTATGAAGATCCTTGGATCCACAGCTTCCAGGAAAAACTTAATCCTTTCTTTCCATATGGGAAAGTTGGTATTTGTGCACAGACTAAGCTTTGCAAAATCCTTGGCTTTGTCCATGCTTGGATTACTCAAAAGACAACTTGGGCAAATCTGTTCAAGGTGTTAACCTTATTATGAACAACCTCACTCTGATACCAATTGAAAATATTTTAGTTTTCTTGCCAAAATCACCTATAGGGGGGGGGGGTGAATAGGTGAGTTGTGCGTCTTTTTGCGGAATAAAAATTTAACGAGCTATGCACAGAAAATTAATCAAGCATTCATAGAAGACGCCAAGAGTTATAGTGGTTCCCCAACCTTGGGTACATCCACTTTCCACTCACCGATCTAGCAAAGCACTAGAATCGGCTACTCCACAAATCTCTGATTGAAAATAATCCTACAACTCGGAATAACGTTCCTACAACTCGATCCCAAAAACTGGATCTACACTTGGAATATAAAACTTCCTACAAAAGCAACTCGGAGAACAAAGCTCCTACACTCGGAGAAGGATCTCCTGCAAGAATAAATTGAAATAGAACAAATACAAACAGTGTATTATCTCTCAGATCTAAAAACTTCTTCCTTTCTTCTTCCTTGATTTTTGCGGCTCTATCAGAAATGTTTGAAGAAGACTCGGCAAGATCTCTGGATATGAATATCTGGACTCAGCAAGATCAAGTATTGGATCTGTAGATTGTAGAATGTCTTGATCTCTGAATCACTTGCTCTGAATCGATCTGTATCGAAAGCACTTTTGGCGATGAAGGAGATGAGAGGCGGTGCTTCCGATTATGGAAAGAGAATTAGGGATTCAGAATTCTTAGAATATCTTACTTCGCTTCTTCTTAGGGTAGGTCGAAAAATGACAAGACCTTTTATAAGACTTGACTAACGGTCATAATCATAATTACCGATAGCCACGTGGACCAATCACGTGCTAATGATATTTGAAATTACGTCTGTCTAGACTTAGAAGAATTTCTTAAAAATAGTACAGCTGTTCTCGAGAGAAAAGATAGTACTCGAGAAAGAAGCTAACTGGTTCTCGAGAACAACAATGAAGATCTCGACAAAAAGACTTAGAAAAATAAAGTGGAGGTGGAATTCAGCATTGTTGGAAATGAAAGTAAGTACTTGAGAAAAATAAATTATTGTTCTCGGGAGGAAGTACTTTGTACTCAAGAACAAAAGACTGTCTCGAGAAAATTTCTCAGATGGCGTTGAGTCAAGTCTCGATCTCAACGCTTTTTAACTTATACTACCCGAGAACTTTGCCAGATGACATTAAGACAAGTCTCGCTCTCAGCGATTTTTGACTAATTGTACTCGAGAACAAAAACGACTTCTACTCGAGTATAACAAGCCTTACTCGAGAAGTAGACTTAACTTCTCAGCGCTTTCAACGCCTTAAGACTGTCATCTCGAGAATTAAATATATCCTTCTCGAGAACAAGACATGGTCTTCTCGAGTAAAAGACTTAGAAAAAATTTCAGCCTGGAAAAGAGAATAACCCGAGAAGAAATGTCAAGAAGTACTCGAGTACATAAGTCCTTCTCGAGAACAGCATTATGCTTTCTCGAGAACTACTTTTGCAACTTGAAATTTTGACAAGTCTAACTCGAGAATTAACTTTAGTCCTTCTCGAGTACAAAACATAGTACTCTAGAAAAAGGCTTGAACAATTTCTCTGAAAAACTGAAATCATCAATTCTTCAATAAAATCAGTAACCAACTTTTCTCTTATCCTTAGTGCATGAAAAAGAAGTGTGTGCTAATAGAGAGGCTACACATGAGTCAACACCACAGATCACATAATAAGGGATTGCATTATTGGTATTGAAAGATATTGTACATAAACACCTAGAGGGGGGGGGGTGAATAGGTGACTTGATTCTTTTTAACTTTTTAAGGCAGCAATCAGATTTTATCTCAGAGTTATATCTATTTGTACACAACAATCACACAGTAATCACAGAATACCACAGCACATAGTAGACACACAGTTTTATAGTGGTTCCCCAAGGTTTGGGTACATCCACTTTCCGCCTTCGCCTATCTAGCAGTGTACTAGATTCGGCCCAACTTCTCCACTATCTCAGATCCTCAGAACTTCACTCAAAACCCACAACACAGGTTCCTACACCTCAGGCCCAAGGCCCTACAACTCAGCTTCTTCACAAAGCCTACACTCAGCCACCAAGGCCTATACTCAGCCACCAAGGCCTACACTCAGCCACAACAGGCCTACACTCAGAGATTTCAATCTCCTACACTCAGGAACTCAAGCCCTACACTCAGCCTTTATAATTACAGGCTTACTAGACTCAGATCCCTAAGGATCCTACAAGATAAAATGAATACAACAATTATAACTCAACAACTCAGAGACAAGAGAGAAGAGTTGTGAGATTCTTGATGAGTTCTTGGAAGAACTCAGCTGAAATCAATCTGACATGGCTTTCTTCAAAGCTTCTTGAATGTAGAACTCAATAAGATTGACCTCTTTTGCAGTTGATCCTTGATCTCTGCTACTTAAGATTCAGAATAAATCTGAACCCTTCTTCTCAGCCTGGTTCCAATAGCTGATTTCTTGGATGGAGCTCTCTTTCTCCAACTACTTAGATCTTCACTTGATAGCTAGATCTTCTTTGTATTACTTGATATGTTGATCTTCTACTCAATAATTTCAACAATAGTTTCTGTAGACTGTATAAGCCTATTTATAAGTCTTCTTCATTGTAACCGGCTGGTCCGGTTCATAACTGATTTCTGACAACACTGACAGGTGCAGTAGACCGGCTGGAATGGCAGCTGTCAAGTCATCCAGTCAGTTCTTGAAAACTCTGTAACTGTCTAAAAGTGTCGAGACTGTCTGTCTTTAAGTGTCGACACTTATAGACCAAGTGTCGACACAAGTTGTCTAAGTGTCGACACTAGTCTACAAGATGTCGACACAACTCCTTGTGTTGTAGATTTTATATCTCGACACTGCTTCTTCATGTGTCGACACTGATAATGTGTGTCGACACAAGTCCTTGTACTTCAGTGTTTTGCTGAATTCTTGTAAGTGTCGACACATCTCCTTTGTGTCGACACATCTTCATGTGTTGAATCCGTTAAGTGTCGACACTTCTTCTTGGTGTCGACACATGTCTTCAGTGTTGATACTTGCTGAGTGTCGACACAGATCCTTGTGTCGACACATTCTTCTTCTGTCGAGACTCTGGCTGAGTGTCGACACAACTCCTTAGTGTCGACACTTGTACTTAGAATTTTGCTGATCTTTGCTAAGTGTCGACACAGCTCCTTGTGTCGACACTTTCTTCAACTGTTGAGTCTTCAGATAAGTGTCGACACATTCTTTCTTGTGTCGACACTTTCTTCAAGTGTTAACTCTTCTGCAATGTGTCGACACATTGTTCTGGGTGTCGACACTTTCTTCAAGTGTTGAGTCTTCTGCTGAGTGTCGACACATCTCCTTGTGTCGACACTTATACTTAGTCTCTGCTGACTTTTGCTGAGTGTCGACACAGCCTCCAAGTGTCGACACTTTCTGATGTAGACACAGTTTCTCTAGGTGTCGACACAACTACTAAGTGTCGACACTGCTTCACTGCACTTTTCTTCACTGAGTGTCGACACAGATCCTTGTGTCGACACTTTCTGTCTGGTGTCGACTCTGCATCCCTGGTGTCGACACAAATACTCCAAGTGTCAGCACTGCTTGCCTGGGTGTCGACACAAGTCTTCTTAAGTGTCGACACTTTCCCTCTGGGTGTCGACACATGGACTTAGAAACTTTTTCTTCTTTCCTGCAAATACTTAACCCGCACAAGTAAACTCAAAACACATCAAATACATTTTGATGTATATCATTGAGTTGGGTGAGGCTTTTTCAAATCAGGTACATTTGAACCAATGTACCCAACAATCTCCCCCTATTTGGAGAAGTCATAACCCTTAGTCAATGATATACACCATTCATAATAAAATTACAGAATGATGTGAAACAGGATTATGTAACCAGGAAAGAAACATCACATGTATTAAACAAACATGCATATACAGATATCATCATAGAATAATTATGAAATAGATTTAAAACACATCATATTATTCTCACAACTTTGTAATATTCATTATACAAAAGTTCTACATAGTGTTTGAAAAACACAAGATTACAATTGTAAACTGAATAAAGTTCTATTCTATTTTTGTTCAGGCTCCTTGATCACTATTCCTTTTCCAGCTTGTACTTTGGCTTGAACAGGAGCTTCAGCAACTTCAGCATCAGCAGGCTTCTTGCCTTTCAAGTCCTTTTTCTTTTGCTCTTCTGCTTTGATCTTTTGCCTCTCAAAGTAGTGATAAGGCTTGGGAAAGTACTTGCTAGGCTCCTGGGCAGTAGGAGGTAGCTTTCCCATCTTGGCCTTTCTTCTATATTGGACTATTGCTTCTTGCCTTGACTCATGTTTACTCCATTCAAGTTCAGAAAACCACTTATTTCTGTCTTGTATATTATCTTTTGCAGCTTTCCATGCAGTTAAGATAATATTTCTTGAAGTAGGGCTCCACTGCTCAAAGTCTAGTCTCTGTTCAGCTTGCTCCCTAAACCTCTTCTTGGACAATCTAGTTTCTTCTTCTTTCTGCAGTGCTTCTTGCATAGCTTCAGATATTGGCTGAACTACCTTCTCTATGATGACATTATCCTTACCCCCAGGTGGGCTATACATGGATTGTATGTCATCATGTATCATATCAAAATCTGGTGGAGGATAGATGACTTGAGCTACTTCAGGTTGCTCACCTCCAAGATAAGCAGGATGTATTCCAGATTCAGCAACATTATCATCATCACAAAGAGGAGGATAACCAAGAGTTGCTCTGATAGAATTTGATATCCACTTGGCATGATCAGAGCTGGCTTTGACTAAAACCCTCTCCCCCTTTATGACTTCTCTTTCTATGTGATCTCTCACATCATCTTTTTGAAATCTGACCTGGTTATCCAAATAATTAACTCCATCTTTAAAGAAAGGTTTTAACCGTTGGAGTTTGTCAGTTATGATCTTTTGAGAGTCTTGTATGGCAGTCTTAACAGCAGTGATTTCTTCTTGGAATGCTTTGTCAAAATCTACTTTTGCTGTAGCTGGAGTCTGCCCTGCAGCTAGATTCTTCATCTCTGTAACTATGGCATTATGAGAAGCAGTCAAGTTATCATTCATCCTAATTTGATTTTCAAGTACATATCCTTGCTTGACTGCAAGTTCATCAACTTGTGCTTTTATCTTCTCCTGATGTGTAGCCAAGTACACCACTGCATTTCCTCCCTTGTGGAAGCAGTCTGTCATTTCCTTCTTATTAAGATTCATTTCAAATCTTATAGACTTTATATCCTGGGCCAAATCAAACTGTAGAGATTTGTGCCCTTCATCCACATAAGTTTCAATAGCTTTCCTGTGTTCATCCAGTTTAATCTGCATAGCAACCATCAGTGCACTATAATCAACAGTTGGTGCTGGCTGTGATATAGGCTGTGGTGCAATAGTTTGCAAAGCCTTCTTATAATTCTGGCTTCTTCTTTTGAAAACTTGAAACTTTCTTTTCTTAGCCCTTGTAGCTTCCTCATCTTCAGATGCAGATGTACTTGTTATCTCTACCCTCTCCTTAGGTAGCTCCTTTTGCACTTCTAGTGCCTTCTCAGGCTCTTGCCTTGCTGGTTCTTCATGAATTTGTATTTGCTCCCCCTCAACTGGAGCATTCTCTCCCTCAGCAGCAGCATTGTCCTTCTCAAAGTCTTGTTGATCCAGATTTAGAAATAAATCTTCCATTGTAAATTCTTGTGGAGAATGAGCTGGAGAAATTCTTGGCTCATCTACCACTGGATCAGATACTATTTGAGTTGTAACAGATGTGTCCTCCATGATAACATCTGGGACTTGATTATCAAGCTGAGTATTCTGATTAACATCATTCAATGAATCAGACAAATCAGTACCCTCTATAGGAAAATCTAAAGCATTAAGCTCAGTGATTACCTCAAGGATGATGTGGGTTGCTTGCTCACTTTCCAGGGTAGTTGGTTCTTCCACAACTAGAGGCTCCCCCTGGATTTGATCCTGATGTAAGGGGCTAGCTGGTCGTAGCTCCCCCTGCCTTTCAGCAACTACTTGTTGAGCTGGAGTCTTCTCAACAGTCCCTTCTTCATTCTCATCAGGTGAGAAGACAACTTGCTCTTCACTTCCAGAGCTGTTGGTTGACTCTTGAGCCACTGGGGCTATTTTCTTCTTCTTCTTCTTCAGTGGAGTGTCCTTCTCAGGAGTAGGCATCTCCTTAGTCAAGACCCTGTCCCATCTGGAAAAGATCCTCATGTCCATCTTTCTCATATGGTTGATTTTGCTGCCAGCAGCTTGACCCATAACCTCTGGTATGCTACCAGCTAGGTATAAGCTTAAGATCCTACCCAAGTTGGGTTTCTTCATACTTTCCTTGATCTTGTCAAAGACTACTATAGACCAGTCAGTTTTCAGAGTGAAGATTATCCTTGTCATAATACTAAACATATGGGAAGATACCCTGTCATGCCCTCCAGGTTTGCTTAAGATCACTTTGCCAACAATTTCTGATAGAAATTTACCTGGCTATTCATCCCTTTCCTATTGAAGACAGAACCAATTTTCATCTTTGCATCCAGACCACACCATGCCAATGCATCTCTGGTCCTGGAAGCTGTAACCTCTTCTTCTTCCTTAGTTCTTGGCAACTGAAGGATTTTCCTCAAACTTTTTGGTGAAGCCTTAACCTTCTCACTATGGACCCTGGACTTGATCTTGAATCCAGTGTCGTCTAGGGTTGCTCCATTAAGGAATTCTAGTACTTCCTTCTTCTAGATCTTTGTGGGTTCAGAAACAAGAAATTCCAACCCTGAGTCTGCAACTAGGGTTATCACGTTCTTGATTTCTGGGTCTGCATCCTCAAACGCTTGTCGCACCAGTTCGTACCCTTCATTGACGTTCTCCTCGAGCTTAGGCGCCATTAGGGTTTGAAGAATTTGAACTGAGAGAAGAGAGGTGTCGACACACAAGTTTTGTCTCGAAACTTTTGAAAGCGTGTCGACAAACTAAGGCAAAATCCTATTTATACCTTTCTAGGTTTGAAGATGAAAAGGCGGGCAGCTAACTTAAATTGTGTCGACACTGTCGATAAGTGTCGACACTGACTTATAATGTCTCGACACCTATGTGTCGACACAAATTTAGTCAACAGATTATATGTGTCGACACTTGTTTATGTGTCGACACCACTTAACTCGACACATAGTCGAGACTTTACTTAGATAATTCTGAGTAAACACTATGTGTCGACACCGCCTTGGTTGTGTCGACACCAACTTGTCTTGTGTTGACACTAATATTCTGAAGTGTCGACACTAACTTCCTAGATGTGTCGACACCTTTTCCCTGAAGTGTCGACACCACTTTTCTGTGTCGACACAGATATCTCTGTGTGTCGACACCTTTTTACTTAGCCATTTCCAATTCTATAAACTTAATCTAAGTTTATCATTCCTAGTTCAATTTTAAACCTATTGAACTTAGTTTCTTCTCGTGGCTTAGTATACATATCAGATAGTTGATTATATGTTTTAACATATTCTAGTAAAATATCCTCTTCCTCTACATGCTCCCTAAGAAAATGATATTTTATTTCAATATGTTTAGTTCTACTATGGGAAACAGGATTATGTGCAATTGATATAGCACTTGTAGAATCACAAAAGAGTGGAGTTCTACTTACTTGAATTCCATAGTCCTCAAGCTGATGTTGTATCCAGAGAAGTTGAGCACAGCAACTTCCTGCAGCCACATATTCTGACTCTGCAGTGGAGATAGCCATACTTGTTTGCTTCTTGCTACTCCATGAAATCAGTCTTCCACCTAGGAATTGACAGGTTCCAGTTGTGCCTTTTCTGTCTTCTTTGCATCCTGCAAAGTCTGCATCTGAATAACCTATTAGTTCAAAATCTTCATTCCTAGGGTACCAGAGGCCTAGATAAGGAGTGCCCTTTAGATATCTCAATATTCTTTTGACTGGTGTCAAATGAGACTCTTTAGGGCAGGCTTGATACCTTGCACAGACACATGTAGCATACATGATATCTTGTCTACTTGCAGTCAAATATAATAGGGAGCCAACTATCCCTCTATACAAGGTTTCATCTACAGGTTTCCCTGCATCATCCTTGCTAAGAGACATACTTGACCCCATAGGAGTCTTCATGGTACTGGATGAATCCATACCATACTTCCTTATGAGTTCTAGGGTGAACTTGGACTGGCATATGGATAAACCATTCTCAGTCTGTCTTACTTGGAGACCCAAGAAGAACTTTAGCTCACCCATACTACTCATCTCAAATTGACCTTGCATTCATTTTGCAAACGTTTTGCAAAGGCTACTTTCAGTAGACCCAAATATAATGTCATCTACATATATTTGGACTAGTATTACTTTGCCTCTGAATTCCCTAAGGAATAGAGTCTTGTCTATTTTCCCCCTTGTGAACTTATTCTCAATGAGGAAACTAGACAGGATTTCATACCAAGCCCTAGGGGCTTGCTTTAACCCATATAAAGCTTTCCTAAGTCTATAGACATGATTATGTAGAGTTGAATCAACAAAACCTGATGGCTGTTCCACATAGACTTCCTCTTTAAGATTACCATTCAGAAATGCTGACTTGACATCCATTTGGTAAACTTTAAATCCTTGAAAGGTTGCATAGGCCAGGAACATTCTTATGGCTTCCAGTCTGGCTACTAGAGCAAAGGTTTGATCAAAATCAATACCTTCTTCCTGTCTATATCCTTTAGCAACCAATCTTGCTTTGTTCTTAATGATGACTCCATGTTCATCCATCTTGTTCCTAAAGATCCACTTGGTTCCAATTATGTTGTGGTCTTTTGGTTTAGGAACAAGCTCCCAGACCTTGCACCTCTTGAACTGATTCAGATCTTCTTGCATTACCTCAATCCAATGAGGGTTTAGGATGGCTTCTTCAAACTTCTTTGGTTCAACTTGGGATAGAAAGCTGGAGTAGATTGCTGCATTCAGGTTTTTGCTCCTTGTCTGTACCCCTTGTCTTGGATCACCAATGATTTGTTCTGCTGGATGATCTCTAAGATGCCTATTGGCTGGAGGCATCTTGACTTCAGGTTGAACTTCTTCAATTTCTTCATCTTGCTGTACTCCTTGTACTTCTTCTGCATTTGGTACATGTAGTACTCCCCCTGGACAGCAGCCACTATCTTCTACTTGCTGCCTTGCAGTAGATTCTTCTTCTATAGTGAGCTTGTCCATCTTCTTTGTTAAACCTGTGGGGCTGCATACACTACTAGACAACTCATTGTTAATAAGTCTAGTTTCATCAAATACTACATGTACAGATTCTTCTACAACTTGAGTAGACAAGTTGTAGACTCTATACGCCTTACTGTTGTAGCTGTACCCAACAAAAATTCCCTCTTGGGACTTGGCAGCAAACTTAGTCAAGTAAGACTTTCCATTGTTAAGTATAAAGCACTTACAACCAAAGATCCTAAAGTAGGATAGGTTTGGTTTCCTGTCTTTCACAACCTCATAGGGGGTCTTGTTGAGGCTTTTAGTAATGGTAGCCCTATTAATAACATGGCATGTAGTATTGACTGCTTCAGCCCAGAAGTATTCTGGTAGTGATGTATCACTTAATAGGGTCCTACCAGCCTCAATCAAGGTTCTATTCTTCCTCTCAGCAATGTCATTTTGCTGAGGTGTTCTTGGTGAAGAAAACTCTTGAAATATCCCAAATTCTTCACATAGTTTTGTCATGCTATCAGACTAAAATTTAGTACCATGGTCACTTCTTATTTTGACCACTATACTAGCTAGTTTATTCTGAATTTGTTTGACAAAGCTATAGAAGACACTAGGTGTTTCAGATTTCTGTCTAAGAAAGAACACCCAGGAAAACCTTGAGTAGTCATCTACAACTACAAAGGTATAGACCTTTCTACCTAGGCTGTGAACTGGCATTGGACCAAAGAGATCCATATGCAAGAGGTATAAACACCTCACAGCATCTTTGTTTTCAATGCTTCTAAAGGTGGATCTAGTCTGCTTGCCCTTTTGACAAGCTGAGCAAATACCATCTTTAATACACTTAACTTGAGTACCATTCCTCACTAACTCTTTACTAAAGAGTTTGCCAATTGTCTTGTAGTTTAGATGGGCTAGCCTCTTGTGCCATTTGACACAATGAGAGACTGTCTCATCAACTACAAGACATACTGGAGAACCATTGTTCTCAACCATAATGTCTAGGCAGTAGACATTCCTTTTTCTATAACCAGTCAAAATGATCTCTTGATCATTTGACCTCCTGATATGACAACCATCTTTCACAAATGAGATGTCATATCCTACATCACTCAATTGACTTATACTAATAAGGTTATGTTTCAAACCTTTAACATAGGCCACTTGAGTAATAGTAATATAGGAGTTAGAAATGTTACCAAAACCCTTGATGATCCCTTTTTCAGAACCACCAAAGGTGACTTTTGGACCATCCTTTATAGGTGTGTAGTCCTTTAGTAAACCCCTTATTCCAGTCATATGTCTGGAACATCCACTGTCCAAGTACCATATTGGGGCATTGCCACTTGGACTCACATGCAAAATAGATTAGTGAACCTTAGAACCCAAAGAATTCTTGGGTCCTTGGTACTGGTTAGTTTGCATCCTAACAAAGCTACCTGCAGGTTTTCCAACAGGCATTTTTCTACTCACTTTGGCACTAGCATTGTGCCAACAGTCCATTGCAAAGTGGCCTACCTTGCCACAGCACCAACACTCAAACTTATTGTACCTTTGCTTAGGTACTGTCTTTGCTGTTTTTTCTATAGCTGACTTGTTGAGAGTTGGGGCTTTGCCCTTGGACTTGGACTTGGACTGAATAGTCCTTGCAGGTCTTGTAAATCCCAGTCCAGCTTTATCTTTGTGATGAACAAACTCATCAATTATGGGTAAAACAGACTTTGGTTTAGAAAACCTAGCAACTAAGTCTTTCTCCTTCTAAAGATTAATCTCCAGACTTTTGATTTGATCATTCTTAAAAGTTATAGTTCCCATCTGAATCACAGTTATGTGCTTCAGTCTGGCTATCTCATTTAGCTTTTGATCAAACATCTTATCATAATCAGTTGCAGCAACCTTAAGATTAGCAATTTCCTTTGCCTGACTTTTGGCTAGGGACTTGCTCTTCTTATAAGCTTGCAACAGAACTTTATATTCATCTATCAACTGATGAATATCCTCTTCAGACTCAGATGCACTCTCATCACTTGATGATGATGAATCTGATTCTGTACTGGCACAAGAAATTGAACTAAAAGAACAATGTTGTACCTTACTAGGTCCTGGCTGCTCCAGGATTTTGTCACTTTCTGTCAATGCCATTAGCCCTTGGCACTGACTGTCTTCTTGTTCATATATAGAGTTCATGATCTGAATGAACTCTTCTTCTTCTTCCTCAGCAAACAGTCCTATATATGCCTCAGCATCTGACTCAGTTTCTGATGAAGATAAATCTGACAGGCTCTTGTCCTTTTTGGCAACAAAAGACTTTTCTTTCTTGCCCTTGTATTGAGTCCTTCTCTTGCCACTAGACTCCTTCCTCTTCTCTAGACAGTCTGCAATGACATGTCCTTGTCTATTACAGCAATAACATACAATTTTTGATAGTGTTGCTTTGCTAGACTTGGACTTTTTCCTGCCTTTCTTTGAAGACTTTTTATTCTGATAATAGTCTTCTTTTCCCTGTGAAGTAGATGGCATGGTCCTCCACTGTTTCTTCTTTAAGAACTTCTGGAAATGTCTTGTGAAGGCAGCAATGTCCTCATCACTTTCACTGCTTTTAGATTTTCTGCTGACTGACTCATCTGATTCAGATTCAGCTACTTTTGGTGGTGGAGTTGGTGACTTACTTCTGTACTTTCTGGGGGCTTCTGTTTTGAAGGCCATTGTCCTTTCTTTATGTTCATTTCTTGTAGATTTCTCTTCTTCTTTCCTCACCATTAACTGCATTTCATTGGACAGCAGTTTGTCAAACAGTGTTGGAGGAGGAATTTCTGCCAACTTTGCCATTTCCCTAATGGCACAGATCTTGGTGTCCCAATCTTTTGTTAGGGACCTTAGAAACTTATCATTGAGTTCATAATTAATGAACTATCTGCCATAGGACATGAGCTCATTCACTATCCTGTAGAACTTCTTATAGCACTCAGTTATGCTATCAGCCTTTCCTTGTCTAAAACTTTCATATTCTTGGTTTAGCAAGGATTTTCTGTCTTGCCTTACTTCTTCAGAACCTTCCATATACACAATAAGAGTATCACACATCTCTTTGGCTGTCTTACAGTGTATCAAATTCTGAAAAGTTGCATCATCTATAGCACTGACAATAATGTTTTGAGCCCTCTTATCCATAGTGGCTAGAACAATTTCATCCTTCGTCATTTCAAAGAAATCCTTAGGTGTTCTCTGATTTGCATCTAAGACTGACACCTTCATGGGCACATATGACCCCTCTTTTACTGTGATATAAATCCTAGGGTCTGAGGCTTTCATAAACAGTCTCACCCTTTCCTTCCAGATCCCAAAGATCTCTTTCCTACATATGGGTAACTTTATGGATCCCATTTCCTTGTGATTCTCAGTGGAACCCATGGTTCTTGATTTTCTTGATTCTGTAATTGACTTAGACTGAATCTGCCAATAGGATCTACTCAGACAAGTTATGTCCCTTTTTGAGTAACCTCCCTCTGATACCACTTGAAAGATATTGTACCTAAACACCTAGAGGGGGGGTGAATAGGTGACATGATTCTTTTTAACTTTTTAAGGCAGCAATCAGATTTTATCTCAGAGTTATATCTATTTGTACACAGCAATCACACAGCAATCACAGAATATCACAGCACACAGTAGACACACAGTTTTATAGTGGTTCCCCAAGGTTTGGGTACATCCACTTTCCCCCTTCGCCTATCTAGCAGTGTACTAGATTCGGCCCAACTTCTCCACTATCTCAGATCCTCAGATCTTACACTCAGAACCCACAACACAGGTTCCTACACCTCAGGCCCAAGGCCCTACAACTCAGCTTCTTCACAAAGCCTACACTCAGCCACCAAGGCCTACACTCAGCCACCAAGGCCTACACTCAGCCACAACACGCCTACACTCAGAGATTTCAATCTCCTACACTCAGGCACTCAAGCCCTACACTCAGCCTTTATAATTACAGGCTTACTAGACTCAGATCCCTAAGGATCCTACAAGATAAAATGAATACAACAATTATAACTCAACAACTCAGAGACAAGAGAGAAGAGTTGTGAGATTCTTGATGAGTTCTTGGAAGAACTCAGCTGAAATCAATCTGACTTGGCTTTATTCAAAGCTTCTTGAATGTAGAACTCAATAAGATTGACCTCTTCTGCAGTTGATCCTTGATCTCTACTACTTAAGATTCAGAATAAATCTGAACCCTTCTTCTCATCCTGGTTCCAATAGCTGATTTCTTGGACGGAGCTCTCTTTCTCCAACTACTTAGATCTTCACTTGATAGCTAGATCTTCTTTGTATTACTTGATATGTTGATCTTCTACTCAACAATTTCAACAACAGTTTCTGTAGACTGTATAAGCCTATTTATAGGCCTTCTTCATGGTAACCGGCTGGTCCGGTTCATAACTGATTTCTGACAACACTGACAGGTGCAGTAGACCGGCTGGAATGGCAGCTGTCAAGTCATCCAGTCAGTTCTTGAAAACTCTGTAACTGTCTAAAAGTGTCGAGACTGTCTGTCTTTAAGTGTCGACGCTTATAGACCAAGTGTCGACACAAGTTGTCTAAGTGTCGACACTAGTCTACAAGGTCTTGACACAACTCCTTGTGTTGTAGATTTTATATCTCGACACTGCTTCTTCTTCATGTGTCGACACTGATAATGTGTGTCGACACAAGTCCTTGTACTTCAGTGTTTTGCTGAATTCTTATAAGTGTCGACACATCTCCTTTGTGTCGACACATCTTCATGTGTTGAATCTGTTAAGTGTCGACACTTCTTCTTGGTGTCGACACATGTCTTCAGTGTTGATACTTGCTGAGTGTCGACACAGCTCCTTGTGTCGACACATTCTTCTTCTGTCGAGACTCTGGCTGAGTGTCGACACAACTCCTTAGTGTCAGCACTTGTACTTAGAATTTTGCTGATCTTTGCTAAGTGACGACACAGCTCCTTGTGTCTACACTTTCTTCAAGTGTTGAGTCTTCAGCTAAGTGTCGACACATTCTTTCTTGTGTCGACACTTTCTTCAAGTGTTGACTCTTCTCCAATATGTCGACACATTGTTCTGGGTGTCGACACTTTCTTCAAGTGTTGAGTCTTCTGCTGAGTGTCGACACATCTCCTTGTGTCGACACGTATACTTAGTCTCTGCTGACTTTTGCTGAGTGTCGACACAACCTCCAAGTGTCGACACTTTCTGATGTAGACACAGTTTCTCTGGGTGTCGACACCACTGCTAAGTGTCGACACTGCTTCACTGCACTTTTCTTCACTGAGTGTCGACACAGCTCCTTGTGTCGACACTTTCTATCTGGTGTCGACTCTGCATCCCTGGTGTCGACACAAATACTCCAAGTGTCGACACTGCTTGCCTGGGTGTCGACACAAGTCTTCTTAAGTGTCGACACTTTCCCTCTGGGTGTCGACACATGGACTTAGAAACTTTTTCTTCTTTCCTGCAAATACTTAACCTGCACAAGTAAACTCAAAACACATCAAATACATTTTGATGTATATCATTGAGTTGGGTGAGGCTTCTTCAAATCAGGTACATTTGAACCAATGTACACAACAGGTATTGTGTTTAGTAACTAATTGTAGACTGACATTGGTCCAAACTTAGCAATTGTATCTTGCAAACACTCAACTAAAAACAACATCAAATACAAACTTGATTCGTCTTAGTTTAAGGGTGACTTCATACAAATCTGGGTTATTGTGGATGCTAAAAGATAGATGATAGATCTGATTACTCTGGAGGGGTGGGGGGTGAATAGAGTAACTTAAAACTTTTGGCTATTTAAAATTTATCAGAGTAAAATAGGTGATATCAATAGTAGTAACATAAAATTGAAACAGTCTAAGCTAATCTATCACAACACAGCAAGAACAAAAAGGAATGATCACACACAGACAACACAAGAATTTTATACTGGTTCCCCAAACTGGGTACATCCACTCTTCTACCACCCTGATAGGAATCCACTATCAGGTTTTTGATCAGGTGACTACCACCACAAGATCTATTTACAGGGAGATCTCACAACCCTTTAGGCTTTTGATCAGGTGCCCAAAAACCAAGAATAAACTTTTGAAGGGAGATAATAAACGCTTTTACAGGAGTTTGAGAGAGTTGATGGTTTCTTCTCTTTTCTCTATATAACAGAGAAGACTTGTGGATTTCTGTTAACAAAGCTCCTTCTGAAGTAATGAATGGTTCAGAAAGCTTGGAGTCTTGCTCATGGTGTAGGTCTTTAGCCTTGTCTTGAAGAAATCCAGGAACTTTCTGACTGATTCAAAGTTGTTGTCCTTGAATATTCCTGGAGTAGAAGTAGAAGAAGATTCTTGATATTTGATGGTTGTTCTTCTTCAGTCTTCAGAAAGAACAAAGAGAAAACAGAATATTTTCAACACAGAGAAGAAGTAGATATTCTTTTGTATATTTTTGTACCTCTTCTCTATATATCACTATGTGTCCTTTTTGATTTTCTTGCTTGCTTGTATCACCTCTGTGTTGTATATCCTCTTCTGAAAGAAAATTCTCTCTTATATATTTTGCTGTCAAATTCTCCTCTTGAATTTTGAATTCCAAGCATTAATTGCTGATGAATTCTGGAGAATGAAATGGCTGGAATATAATCTTTAATGAGTTTCCCCAACTATCGCAATAAAATAAGCAAGTAATTAACCCTGATGAAGAACATAATTAATGCTGCCAAGAACAGCTATATTATTGAGAATATAAGCATTAATTACTCAGAGAATTACTGCTAAATAATATAATAAATAAGGACAGAAATAAGGAAAACTTCTAAGTCTGGCTCGGGACAGAATTCGTCGAGCTCTGAACAGAATTTTTTGACTTGAGTTCCAAGTTTGTCAAGCTGATAATTCCTATTCGTCGACCTGAGCTCAGTGAACTGCATAATGGAAATAACTTGCCAAATCTGCGCTCTAAGTTTGTCGAGCAGAGAATCTGTCTGAATGAAGAGATCATCGACCTGAGCTCGAATATTGTCGAGCTCAACTCAGAGAGATAACTCTGAGTTCATCGATCTATGATCGACGATTGTCGAGCTGAGTTCGAAGAATTTCGAACTGATAATTTTGAACTCTGAATTCTTCTATGTCTCAGTCTATTGAAGTCCTTTGCTGGCTCGTCCATGAAGGTTGAACCTAATGACTAACATAAACTCTAGGACTCATAAACGTGACCCTGACTATATAATGTGGGTGAAACTCATCCTAATTAGTGAATCTAGCCCAAATCCAAACTAGGGATCCAACAATCTCCCCCTATTTAGGAGAGGTCATAAATACAAGCAAAAGAAAACCATCACAAAGTAGAATAAAATATATCGGGCAGAAAATAAAATATCCAGCAGATATGTACACATGTGCTTCATGATTAACAAATAGAGTTCAGAAAATAAAAACTAAACACAATAGTTATTTGTTCTTCTTTGGCCTCTCTTTGTCTTCTTTGTCAGATTTTTCAGAGGGTTGTCTGAATATAATCTCTCTATTTGGATTTGTAGCTTCTCTTTTTAACATTGTCATGTCTGATGCTCCAATTATATTGTATGAGGTGGACTTTGGTACTACTGCTTCAAGATGCAGACTCATATAGTCATCTACATTGACAAATTTATTAGCTTTAGCATACCTTTTGAGCTCTTCATTTCTATAAGATGACATTGTGGTGTACTGTAAGGCCCCAAAAGGCGGAATTGATCTGGTTGTATTTTAAGGGCAATTTGGGGCCTGATAAGTGTCACACGGCCTTGGTAACGGGCGTGTCCATGGCTGTGTCATGCTATGAGTTTGGCGAATTTCCGTGTGGTCGATGAAATGCGTTCGACGATCTTTGGTGGTCGGGCACACGGCCTGAGACACTGGCATGTCCAGGACCATGTCCTGCTCTGTGATGGTAGAGTGGTGTCATGAGAGGCACACGGCCTAGGACACGGGCGTGTCCAGGTCAGACACGATCATGTCTAAGATCGTGTCCTAGTTGGGACGTGACTGTTTCATGTGTCGCTTAAGGGACACGCCCTGTGACACGGGTGTGTCATAATCTGACACGGGCGTGTCAATCAGTACACGGGCTTATCTGAGCTAGTGTCCTATTCTTTGTTCGATGATCGTTTTCAGATCGAGAGACACGGCTTGTGACACGGGCATGCCACAAGCCATGTTCGGCCCAGAAAATTGATTTTAAGGGCGCATCGAGGCCGTTCGTTTTACTTAGATGGGATCCAATGGCCTAGATTTGTTCATGCATTGATAAGGTCGGGATTGGCGGGTTTCTTCCTCATTTTTCTTTGGCCATTCTCTTTCTAAAGAGTTAGAGGGAGGGGAGAGCAAAGGTTGAAGAAGAAGGAGAAATCCGGCCACCGGTGGAGCTTCGGAGCCCCAAATCGCAAACCGAGCCCAGATCCGTGGAGACGAGGCCGTTGAGGTGCTTTCCAACTGGCTAGTTTTCCATGGCGCCAAAGCGAACATCTAGTGTAACGATTCTCTTCTTGGACATGTGAAGTCCTCTTCCTTTCTGCATAGGAAACCCGCTCTCGCGAGTATGCGGTGAGTGTGTGGTGTTCCTTTTGGTGGATTTGAATAGTCCACCTAGTTTTGAATGTAGAGTCTGGAATCAAAGTACGAACATAGGCATGGTGTGTGAAGCCTACCCGCACAAGTTGGACTGGATCAGTGATGTTTCATTGTCCATAAATAGCAGGAGAAGACTCCATGCCGATGGTTTTTTTCGGGTTTTATAAGTGGTAGATTGCAATAGGGAGCCTTGGGGACTAACCTCAAGATGCACCCGAAAAACTGCGTCGATGCGTTGTTCTGCCGTCTTGGTGGCCTGGGTGCCGGCCCATACATAACTGGGTTATGTAAGATTATGTGATCGAATTGGGACTTAGGTAAGCTTGACCTGCGCCTGTGGCTTAAATTGACTAGGCGGTGTGAGCAACGGGTTAAGTAGAGCCGTACCCGCTCCAAGTGGTTCGGTTAAAGCGAACTAAGGTACATGGGACTTGTTGTTGGCTTGGAGGGCGAGTCTAGGCTTCGACTGAAAGGACTAATGCTCATGATTTTTGCCGTCCTGGGGTTGGTGGTGGAGTGCAGGACGGACCGGGTTCGGACCGGCTTCACCGAGAATGTGCCCTAAGAGCACGGGGTGTGTGGACGTGCAAGCCTGTGCCTATGGTGATTGGTGCTTAAATTGTACTTTCACTATCTTGTTTTGTTATACTAATAAAATGCAGGGAAGGAGCTTTGCCGCCCTGGATTAGGGGTGGGGTCGTTATAATTTGGTCAGCTTTAGCTGACCGTTGCTTTTGTTTGCCACTGTTACAGTGGAATGTTGTTTTCTGTGCTGCGGAGCCTATGGCAAGTAGTGGGTTGTCGGCCTTGTTGTTGTGTCGGCCCTTGAAGGCCAAGGCGAATGTTTACTTTTATACTCATGTGTGGCCGGCCTACGTGCAGATGTTTGGAAGACTTTGTATTATTTAAGTAAACTCATGTAAGTCCATAATACCAAGTACTTTGTGTATTTGTACGCTCATTCCTGATTGGTGTTTTTATAGTGGACATTCATGTTGTGGCTGAGTTCTTATAACTGTTTTAAAAATCTTTCGCTAGAATGCTCTGTGTTAGGACGCGTGTTTCTTTGGCAGTAATTTGGTATTAATACATAACTCCACTTGCTGTATGTGGTATATGACATGGGGCCCCGGCCAGACCTTCTATTATATCCCATGTGACGGATGGGGGTGTTACAATTTGGTATCAGACTATGGCTTCGGTCTTGCTTATTTGAATTCGTGGACAAATTCTTTTAAGGGGTCGTGAGCACATGTATGTGCAACATGTGCGTCATCGTTATAACATAAAAATAACCCATGAATGTCCACTTAAGAATGAAAATACACTTGTTTTGAGGAACCTGAGTGTTCCAGTGATTGCTTTTAGTAATCTATATATCACCTAATCGAGGGTTTTGCTATTATAGGTGACAAGGAGCGGTGCTGGACAATCGGAACGTCCATAATCGGTGGAGATCAGTGCAACTAACAATGTGCCTGCAACCCCTCCTTCAGCAGAAACCATTAGATTGGTGGCTGAAGCGGTGTTTGCAATGATAAACGCCCAATAAGGAACGCAAGTGCAACATCCAGCCCCTGCAGTGAAGCAAGTACCGCTTCGAGAAGCAGAACCCTGAAGGGTGGATCAAGTGGTTGTAGAGCCGATGATACCTAGAAGAGCGACAGAGAAGTAGCTCAAACATGTTATGAGCTTTAACCATCCGGTGTTTTCAAGAACTGGAATGCCAACCCAGGCTGAAGATTGGCTCTCTCGAGTGGAGAGAGTCTTGACAGCTACGTAAACGGAGGAATGGCAGAAGACCACCATAGCCACATTCCTGTTGGATGGTGAAGCGAGGTTGTGGTGGGAAGGGTTGGAGTTGCATCATTTGGTTGGAAGGCAACTCACAGATGTCTCGATGGACAAGTTCTCGAGGTTATTCTTGGCAAGATACCTCCCCTCGGCTCAGAGGATCGCTATGGAGAATGAGTTCCAAAGATTGACGCAAGGAGATAGTAGCATGGATGAGTACCTCCACGAGTTTACACGGTTGGGTCGTTATGCTAGCTCTACTTTGGCATATATGGAGCGTAAGACCAACCGGTTCTATGAGGGTTTGCGGGATGACTTAAGGCTACTACTCTCGGGGCCGATGATGTAGAGTTTCCTTACTCTGGTCAATACGGCCCGATCATTGGAGAAGGATCTAAAGAGAGTCCAAGAGAAGAAGGACTCTAGTACGAAGAAGACGGGGTTCAAGGTACCGACCACCTCGAAGTCTGGTTTCCATAGGTGGAATAAGAAGGTTAGGACTTCAGGTCCAACCCCTTCTTCTGGTGCATCTGGGGAAACTACAGCCCGAACCCCGGGCGCATGCTATAACTGTGGAAAGACTGGACATTTTGCCTGAGATTGCTAGAGCGGACGTCCAAAGTCCGAGAGAAAGCCTGGAGCAACGTACGAGGAAAAGGGGAAGGCGGTGGAGTCAACCGCATCCCACTATGCTCCTCCTCAGCCAGAGTGTACAATCCTGGCCTTCAGGAGTTCATAAAGCAGACCAATGTGGTGACAGGTATGAGTTAATTAAAAGTAGATTAACTTTATATATTTGTTACCCTTTTTCACGTTAGCTTATGTCTGCTTGTGCTAGGCTTTGCTGTGATTTTCGATTATCCGGCGAGAGCACTATTCGATACGGGAGCTTCGCATTCCTTTTTCTTTGAAGGATTTGTATCGCGCATTGGAGTACCTTCTTCGATGGCAAGGGACAAATTGGATGTGTTGTTGCCTAATGGGTGCTCGATGCGCGTGGATAGAGTATGTTGCATAAATATTCATATCGGGAGTCAAGAGTTTGACTTGCAAGCATCGTTACTGCCGTTAGTGGAGTTCGACGTGATCTTTGGGATGGATAGGCTCTCGGAGCAGCGGGCATACATTGATTGCAACCGCAAGGAGGTCAAATTTGGAACGGGTCATGAGACGACATTTGCGGGCATGAAAGGTTCGAGCAAGACATTGATTTCTGCTCTCCAGGTGATTAAGGCAGTTTGTGCTAGTGCAGAGTTGTTTTTCACATTAGTGGAGGCTTCAAAGCCTAAGCCTAGATTGGACAGTATCCCAGTTATATCTGAGTATCCTAATGTATTCCCTGACGATCTCCCTGAAGCCCCGGCTCAGTGAGAGATCAACTTCACCATCGAGTTAGTGCTAAGTGCCAAACTTGTGTCACGCTCTCCGTATCGATTATCGCCTAAGGAGATGGCAGAACTTAAAGTGCAACTACAAGAACTATTGGAGCAAGGTTATGTGCGCCCGAGCTCGTCGCCTTGGAGCGTGCCGGTCCTTTTTATTGAGAAGATGGACAGAAGATTGCGACTTTGTATCGATTATCGGGATTTGAACAAGCTAACGGAGAATAATAAGTATTCGATTCCAAGGATTGATGATCTGTTCGACCAGCTGGTGGGGTTGACTGTGTACTCAAAGTTGGATCTGAAATTCGGATACTGTTGGAACACCCTATTGCTAATTTGGGTCAGGATCACTATGTCTCTAGGAACCTTTGTTTGACCTACTGTATAGCTTAATAGGTCAATTAGAATTGAGTCTAAGGGTCAGAAGTCTAGGATTGGAAGCTGCCCTGAAGACCAAGTTTTTCTGTCTGGAGAATAAGTCTGATCGTCGAGCTCAGCACGACGATTCGTCGAACTCCATTCGACGATCGTCTAGCTCAACTTCGACAGATCGTCGAACTCCATTCGACGATCGCTGAGCTCAACTTCAGAATATCGTCGAACTCAGTTCGACGATCGGTGAGCTCAGGTCGACGATTTTGACTCTGCATTGGATCATTATCTCTGAGCTCAGTTCGACGATCTTTGAGCTCAGATCGACGATTATTTTGCTGCTTAAGTTTTTCAGTTCGCTGAGCTCAGCTCGACGATAGCAGAGCTCAGTTCGACGATTTCAGATAACTTCCAGAATTCAAATTCAAATCAGACAGGAGTTATTCTGCAATTAATTCAGAAGATTTGCTAGCCGTTTTCATTTACTTTTGGACCAAGTTTCAAGGGATTTTTCAAGGAATAATTCTGTGGACTTTCCTCTAGAAGAGATTATGCAATTAAGGATGCAATCAATGCAGACCAACGGCTATCTTTGACAGAGAATAATATTCTATTCTGAAACAGAGAATAAAATACAGAATGTTTTTGAATCAGTAGAGATTAACAAGAAGAGGACACACAATACAGAATACAGAGACTCACTCAAAAACTTCTGTCAAAAAGAATTCTGAAGAACACTCATCAAAGAGATCAAGCTTTCAAAAATCTTCAGATCTCTTCAGCTCTCAAAGTGTTCAAGGCCAACATCATTTCAAGACTCCAGACACTCAACATTTCAGCCATTGCTGAAACCATCTATTGCTGGAGTTCTACCTTTGAAGGCCTATCACCCTCAGCAAAGCTCTTCTTCCTGAAGATTTCAAGGATTCAGGGGGAGCTTTGACATCAATCCACATAGTCTTCTCAGTTGTTTGAGAAAGAGAAGACTGCCATCACTCTCTCACCCCCACTCTGTAAAGGGTTTCTCAAACTCCCTTCAAAAGTTTGAATCTGGTTTTTGAGCACCTTGTCAAAAGCTCATTGGTGGCAAGACACCTGATCAAAAAATCTGCTTTGGTTTTTGAGCACCTTATCAAAAGCTCATTGGTGCCCAGGACACCTGATCAACTCATCCTGCAGTGGATTCCTACCTAGGGTGGTAGAAGAGTGGATGTACCCAAGTTTGGGGAACCACTATATTTCCTTGTGTCCTCTGGTTCTGCTTGTTTACTTTTTTGTTTCTGGCCTTGATTTGTCTGTGCTTAGTTTTTGCATAGCTTAGTTCTGTGATTAGATTTATATTTGCTTCCCTGCTCACACATAGTACAACAATTGTTGTAAAAGTTTTTAAAAAGTATTAAAACATCATATACTCTATTCACCCCCCTCTAGAGTATATCAGATCTAGTTGCACTTTTAATTGGTATCAAAGCGAGGTTGGTTAAACATATCATACCTGATTGGTGGTACAGGCTAACACCTGAACCCCAAGATCCTAAACTAGATCTGTTTTTCTTTTGTATTTTATTATTAGATCTTGTGTGCACAAATCATGGCCCAAAACAAAGATTATGCTAGCACCAAACCTCCAGTGTGCAATCTTTCCAAGTTTGCACTTTGGAAGGCAAGGATTAGACTTTACATGAACTCCATTGATGAAGATATTTTTAATTCTGTTTTGACAGTGTGTCCAAGACCCCCAGAGAGCACAAGTACAAATGCTGTTCCACGTCCATCAGGAACAGATGCTGACATCAAAAAGTGGAAAGTAGCTGATGCCAAGGCTATGAACATCCTAGCCCAGACAATGTCAGATGATATTTTTCAAAAGGTAGCTGAATGTAATTCAGCCAAGGAAATCTGGGATAGACTCTCAGAAATAGTCTCAGGCTCAGCTGATGAAAGAAAGGACAGAAGATCCCATCTCATCTCTCAATATGAGAACTTCAAGAAGGGAGAGAATGAGTCAGTGGGAGACATGTATAACAGACTGAGTCTAATTGTCAGTGAACTAAGGACATTAGACAAAGAGATCTCTCTGACAGAACTTAATGACAAGATCCTAATGTGCTTCCCCAGTACTTGGGATTCCAGAATCTGGCCAATCAAAGATGCCAGAAGTCTAAATGAGATCACCACTGAAGTTTTGTTGGGTAAGCTCAAGTCTTATGAGCTGCTCATCAAGAATAGAGAGGAAGAACAGAAGGCTGCTTCACCAGCCACAAGAAAGGAGAAGACCATAGCATTCAAGGCAACTGAGGATCTGCCTGAAGATAAAGCTACAGGCAATGATGAACTTCTCAGCCTGTTGGCCAAAAGATTCTACAAGATGGCCAGAAAGGACTTCAGAAGAAGATCATACAAGGAGCAGGATAAGCCAAGGTATGACAAGTCCATTGGCAATAATAAAGACATTATTTGTTTTGGTTACAGGAAAACAGGGCACATAGTTCCTGACTGTCCAGAGAACAAGAACAAGGACAGAAGGGAAAGAAAGGAGAGAAGAAAGGAGAAAGACTCCAAAAGGAGTGGCAATAGCAAACCTTCTTCCAGTAAGAATAAGCATACAAGAAAAGGGTTTGTTGCTGAATCCTGGAGTGAGACTGAAGAGGAGTCAGAAGCCTCATCCAGCTCCAGTGATGATGAGGATGATGCAGAAGAAAAGGAGTTCTGCATGATGGCAATCAATGCCTCACAGCACAATTCAGAGGAAGAAGAGTCAGAGTCAGACTCAGAGACTCAACCTGAAGAAGATCAGGTAATTAGTTCTTTTGATTTTAGTTCAGAAGATTTTAAATCTGAATTTAAAGCACTGTGTTTAGACCTGCTAAAGTCTGAGAAAGAGATTATCTCTCTCAGAAATCAATTATCTGAACAAAATGTTTTAAAGTCAGAAAACCTCAAACTCTCTCAGGAGTTGGAGAACTATAGGGAACAGATAGCTACACTGAAAAGTGAGCTCTCTGAGGCCAAGAAGCTTGAAGAATCCCTTAATGGGAGAAGCATCAAGCTGATGGACATCACAAGCACAGTGAACTCAAGATTCAACAGTACACTGGGCTTGGGTGCTTCATCCAGCCAACCTATAGTCCTAACAACTCCCATCAAGTTCATTTCTAACAAGGGAAAGGGAGTTGTAGAGGTTTCCAGGAAAAATTCTGATCTGCCTCAGAAAGCTAAGTCCCAGCAAAAATCGTCGAACAGAGATCGACGATCGCCGAATGAAGATCGACGATCGCCGAACGCAGCTCGACGATCTCAGGAAAAATCGTCGAACACAGATCGACGATCTCAGCCAAAGTCGTCGAACGCAGGTCGACGATCTCATATACCTGACCTCAGCCATAGTCGACCGTCAAACGGAGCTCGACGATCTGACCCAAGATCGTCGAACGCAGCTCCAAGATCGTCGAACAGAGGTCAGAGCTCTGGAAACATTTTCAAAGGCAAATCAAAATTGAATCCTAAGGGCTCTTCATCCCAAACCTTTAACCCTTATACTGAATGGATTATACCTCCAAGGAGATATCATCCTGAAGGATATAAGAGTCAGCCAGGGATGTCTTTCATTTCAGAATTCAGAGGTTATCAACCTAGGCCCAAGGTAAACTGGGTCAAAAACAAGTGAATTGTTTTATGTGCAGGTGAAGACCTATCCAACATCTAACCAGCAATGGTACTTGGATAGTGGGTGCTCTAAGCACATGACAGGGAATAAGGACAACCTCACTTCCTTTAGAGCCAAGCTTGGACCCAAAGTTATCTTTGGTGATTCCAACTTTGGACAAACTAAGGGATATGGTGCAGTACAGATTGGATCAGTAACCTTTAAGAAGGTAGCATATGTGGAAGGACTGAAGCACAACCTAATCAGCATCAGTCAGCTATGTGATGAAGGCTACCAGGTGACCTTCAGCAAAACCTTATGCAAAATCAAGTCAGAGGACAACACAACAGTGTTGACAGGTATAAGGAAAGGTAACATCTACTTAGTAGATTTTCTTTCAACTGATATAGATATCTGCTTGTTTAATTCAGTCTGTAGACCAAATGTTTTATGGCATAAGAGACTAGGACACCTAAACCTTAGAACTATTGTTAGGCTATCCAAGGACAACCTTGTTAGAGGACTACCTTCTGGCCCCTACAAGAAGGAAGGACTATGCAAGGCTTGTCAATTAGGCAAGCAAACTAAAAACAGTTTTAAGTCACTTAATAAGAGTGATTCACCTAGGATATTGTATCTGTTACACATGGATCTATTTGGACCCATCACAGTACAAAGCCTAGGAGGGAAATCCTACACTTTAGTAATTGTAGATGACTTCTCTAGATTCACTTGGGTGTTCTTTCTAAGGAAGAAGTCTGATAACTTTAAGTGTCTGACAGAGTTTCTCAAATGTATACAGATTGAGTTCAATACTCACATTGCCCTGATCAGAAGTGATCATGGGACAGAGTTTGATTCTCTTCTTATGCAAGAGTTCTGTCAGAGTGAAGGGATCAGGCATACTTTCTCAGCTCCTAGAACTCCTCAACAAAATGGGGTAGCTGAAAGGAAAAATAGAACCCTTATTGAATCTGCCACTACATTGTTGTCAGATGCTCATCTACCTCTATCCTTTTGGGCAGAGGCAGTGAACACCTCCAACTATGTGCTGAACAGAAGTCTGATACATAAACTGAAGGGAAAGACTCCCTATGAATTACTCAAAGGGAAGAAACCTAAAGTTGACTATTTCAGAATTTTTGGTTGTATTTGCTATATTCACAATAATGACAAGAAATATCTAGCAAAATTTCAAGCCAAAGCTGATGAAGGAGTGTTTCTGGGATACTCCATGATCAGCAAGGCCTACAGGGTCTATAATAAATCATCTTTGAAAATTGAGGAATCTGTTCATATTTCTTTTGATGAAACTAACATGTCTTTCAAGGAGAAGATTTCTTCTACCATAGAACCTTTGCAGGAACACTCTCTAGTTGAAGATATGAACAAGCTACAGGTTGCTCAAGAGGATGAAAGTAGTGAAGATGAAGGGAATGCTCAACACATTGAAGCTCAACTTGAAGAGCCAGTTGTTGTACCACAAGAGGAAACAACAACACAGGATGGTGAACAATCAACAACCCCTGTTGATTTGGTAACATCAAGAGATCATCCAATTTCCCAAATAATTGGAGAACTCTCAGCTGGTGTGCAAACCAGAAATCAGGTCAACCAAAACCTGTTGCAAACCTGCTTCCTCTCTCAAATTGAACCTCAGTCCATACAAGATGCAGAGCAAGATCCACACTGGATCATTGCAATGCAAGAGGAGTTGCATCAATTTGAGAGAACAAAGTATGGGAACTAGTGCCAAAGCCTAAGAATCATTCCATTGTTGGAACAAAATGGGTATTCAGAAATAAACTGGATGATCAAGGAGTAATTATAAGGAACAAGGCAAGGCTAGTTGCCCAGGGATATTCTCAAGAAGAAGGAATTGACTACGACCAGACTTTTGCACCAGTTGCAAGATTGGAAGCCATCAGGATATTTCTAGCTTATGCAGCTCACAAAGGTTTCAAAGTCTATCAAATGGATGTCAAGAGTGCCTTCTTAAATGGAGACATCAAAAAGGAAGTTTATGTCAGAAAACCTCCAGGTTTTATCTCTCCAACTTATCCTGATTATGTTTTTAGACTGAACAAGCATTATATGGTCTCAAGCAAGCTCCTAGAGCATGGTATGAGACCCTAGCATGCTTTATTTGGGAAAATGGTTTTATAAGGGGTAGAGTAGACCAAACTCTTTTTATTAGAACCCATAAGTCCCATACCCTACTAGTGTAAATTTATGTAGACGATATCATTTTTGGTTCTACTGACTCAAAATTGTGCAGAAGGTTTTCTAACCTGATGCATTCTAAATTTGAGATGAGTAGCATGGGTGAACTATCCTTCTTCCTAGGATTGCAAGTCAAACAACATGCTGAAGGCATCTTTATTTCTCAAACCAAATATGCTAATGAACTGGTTAAGAAATTTGGTATGTCTGAGGCATCTTGTATGAAAACACCCATGCCTACCAATGCTGTATTGGATGCTGATGAACATGGGTGACCTGTTGATCAGACAATATATAGAGCAATGATTGGCTCTTTACTGTATCTTACAGCTAGTAGACCAGATATAATGTTTGCTACATGTATATGTGCTAGGTTCCAAGTAAGCTCTAGAGAGTCACACCTAACATTAGTAAAGAGGATTCTCAGGTATGTTAAAAGTTGTCCAAATCTAGGTCTCTGGTATCCAAAAGATTCAGCATTTGATTTAACTGGATTCTCAGATGCTGATTATGCTGGATGCAGAATTGACAGGAAAAGCACCAGTGGAACTTGTCAGTTCCTTGGTGACAGACTTGTCTCTTGGTTTTGCAAGAAACAAACATCTGTGTCAACTTCAACTGCTGAAGCTGAATATATGGCTGCAGGCAGTTGTTGTTCACAAATACTGTGGATTCAAAACCAACTCCTAGACTATGGCTACAATGTAGAGAAGTCTAAAATCTTTTGTGACAATACAAGTGCTATTTCCATAGCTCAAAATCCAGTCCTCCATAGTAGGACAAAACACATAGAGATTAGGCATCACTTCTTAAGGGACAATGTTGAAAAGAATAAAATTGAATTACAATATATCCCAACTGATTTACAACGGGGAGATATTTTCACCAAGCCTTTGGATGAAAAGAAACACACCTTCTTTCTAAATCAGTTAGGAATGTTAGATGGAGGAAGTCTTAAATAATATCCAAGATTTTGAAAGCTAAAAATTGACCAAGACTAGGCAAAAATTCTGATTTCTCTTAGTGACTAGAATTTTCTGATCTCTGAACTGCGCTCGACGATTTCCCCACAGATCGTCGAACGGAGGTCGACGATTTCCAGAATCGTCGAACTGAGTTCAGCGCCTCTCAGATAGTATGAACTATCTCCTTCGGTCAATGATCGTCGAACGGCGCTCGATGATTTTGTTCACTGAACGATCGTCGAACAGAGCTCGACGTCTTTCCAGATCGTCGAACGGAGATCGACGATGTTGGAGTCTCTTCAGATTCCTTTAGAAGCCTCGATCGTCGAACCGAGTTCAACGATCTTTCCAATTCTGCGTCGAACCCTAATATAAAACTCATTTTTCGCCGTCGTTCTCTCTTGCGCTTTCAATTTCTCTGCAAGAATCTTCTTCCCTCCAAACAGCTCTACACTTGGTCGTTTTGTTTGTTAAGTTTTTGCAGGTACAATGGCCGTATCAGTTGCTGTCCTAGCCGCAATGAAGTTTGATGCAGTCTTCGACATTGATCTGGAATCGTTCAACACCACTGATCAAATATTCCAAGACATTCTGAGCTTATTCAAGGATCAAAACTTGTCTGCCCTCATGACCACCAGGATAAAGCTGGCCTCAGATGAAATAAAGGAATGGGTTTATACTGCTCACAATCTCGACAACTCTACTATAGTTGGCTCCATTGCTGGAACTCAGGTACCTCTGACCCCCACAGTTTTAACAGAGGTTTTTGGTTTGAGAAATGGAGAAGAAACTGCTGAATTATCTGGGGAGGAGTGTTCTGATATACTTGCCAGGATGGGTCATCCAGAGGGAAACCCTAGCAAGTTATTCAAAAGGAACCTGTCTGTTGAATACAGGTTCCTAGCAGATGTTGTAGGAAAAGTGCTACTAGCAAAGCACTCAGCTCATGATACTATCTCCAGACATCAGCTCTGTCTCATGGGAGCTCTGGTAGATAAGAGAAGTTTGAACTGGGGAGAGGTCTTCTTTGACCTAATAAAGAAGAAAATAAATAAAAGCTTTGTAAATTTTGGAAGGATTATTGGAGTCTTCCTGCAGAACAAGTGCCCTACCTTGCTGGTCTCCTCTGGAGTGCACATAAATGCCTCCAAGAGACTCACCTGTGCCCTCTTTGGCAAGTGGGACAGGCAAATCAGCAAGCCAAGCAGGCCCTCCTCTAGTGCTCCTTCAGGCACCAGGACTCAAAGAGTCACTCCCCCACAGGTCTCTGCTCCTGCAGAAGACCTGGCTGCTGCTGTTGCTGCTTCCTCTCCATCTCCAGATCCAACCCTACCTCTTCCATCCACCATTCCAGCTCCCTCCACTATTACCATCTCCAGCCCATCTCCAACCTCAACTCCATCTCCAGACCCAATTCTACCTCCACCAGCAGACCACTTCCACCCATTGTTCTCCTATCCACCACCAGATGTCACTTCTTCACCATCCATACCATCTTTCACCCTTCTGGATGACTCCTACATGGATGATTCCCCCTCATCTCCTCCAGAATTACCCTCCTCCTCAACCTCATTCCAAGATCTCCTCCACCACATCATTGACCAACCAACATTCACTCCATCCATATCCATCCCCTTATCCTCCATATCCACTATCCCCACTCCTGAGCCATCCATTCCACTCTCTAGACCTCCACTTCCGGCATCCTCAGCCATCCCTATTCCATCTACCTCTGCTCCTGCTATTGAGCATGTAGATCTCCCAGCCTTAGCTGACAAGTTGTATGAGCTACTTGCCCCCAGGCTCTCTCTTCTCATGGAGGCCTCCTTAGCTCCTCTACAACAGTCAGTGGCAGCTCTCTCTGCCAGGCTTTCCTCCCTCCTTCCTCAGGCAGCACCTCCAGCAGTGTGCCTTGATACAGAGGTCTCTGCATCTAGGCAGGGGGAGATGCCCTATGAAGCAAGCTTTCCTGCTGTTGCTGCTGCTGTTTCTGCTCCTGCTTCTGATGCTACTGCTGCTGATGTTTCTGTGCCTGCTGCCTCTTCTGCTCCTGCTGCTGTGACTCCTACTGCAGTCTTGGCAATAGACCTAAGGTCTTTGCTTTCTGCCTTTGATACTGCATACTTCAGTTATCTCCCAGAGCCTAATGCTGTCCAGCCCCCAGAAGATTTGTCCAAGGCACTGGTGCCTTTCTCTGGCTGTGACCCCAGCATTATATCCTCCTTTGTACTCTCAGTAATTGCTGCTGCTGCTGCTGTTGAAGAAAGGATTATTTTTGCTGCAGCTGAAATCCCAACTGCCTCTGATGAGCAGATATCCAAGGATTTTCTGATGACAGAGGCCACTGATTTTGAGCCTGCTGAAGATTTTGTCGATGTTACTGAAGTTGCTGCTGCCATCACTCCTGAAGTTACTGTTGTTGTTTCTGCTTCTCCTTCTGTATCTGCTGCTGAATCTGTTGTTGTATCTGCTGCTGAATCTGCTGTTGTTTTTGCTGCTGTCTCTGATGCTGTCCCTGCTGCTGCTCCTTCTGCTTCTACCTCATCTGCTGCTGCTCAGTTGAAGAAAGAATTGATGAAGAAAATAGATACTGTATATGATGACCAGAGTTCTGACTCTGATGAGTTCAAGACAGACTCTGACGACTCTGCTGCCACTATTGCCAGGAAGAGGAAGGCTAGAAGCAAGGATATGAAAAGGGTTCCTCCTGCAAAAGTAAAGGATGATAATGATATTCCCTATTATATTCTGCATAACTGCCAAATTACTGAACATTGGATGCAGTATTCCAAAAATCAGCTGAAAGCAATGAAGAAGAAGAGAAAGTATGAGAAGGGCTCCTCCCAGTTCCAGCACCCTCATCCTCCTCCACCACCTCCTCCTGATGCAGGTGCAGGTGGCAGCTCTGCAAGTCAAGCCCCATCTAGAATCCAGGCTCCCTATCAACCCCATGCCAGATCCTATCAAAGGGAAAGCCAATCTAGGGGTTCTTATTCTAGGAGAGGAGGATACAGGAGAAATCAGAGAGATTTTCAGGTTTATTCTAAAGGGCATTCCAGGCAGCACCCATACTCCAGGGGAGGATATGTTTCAGCTGATACTACTTCTGGTCCATTCCCCTACAAGCTAAAAGAGATAGTGTCTGCTAGGCCTCCTCAAGATAATTCTTCCAACAGGTATGAACCACCTGTACCATTTGAGGACCCTGAAAAGAATCCATCTGCTTGGACTGCTTGGATGAAGGAAATGGCTGCATTAGATCAGATAAAGAAGGCCAAAGAACAAGGGCTAGACACTTCCAATATTTCTACTATGTCAGAGCAAAGACAGAAGGAACTAGAGAAATATGCCTCTAGAAAATTCTTTGATGCAGACAGATATATGGAGCTGCATCCTGCTGCTGTGGTTCCCAGGTCTTCAAAGCAAACCTATTTAGGTGCAGCAGATGACACCAGATCCAACAAAGAAGCCCTGGACCCTAACAGAGAAATCAAAATGGTTAAAGGCAAAGAGAAGAAGTAATTCTGTAAGGTGACAATCTTTGGATTTTCTAACTGCTATCTGGATGCCATATATATATATATATATATATATATATATATCTCTGTGATGTTTCTGCAATGTCTAGCTGCTGTTGTTTTTATGCTTTTCTGATTGTATGATGTTGTTTGAATTTTTCCAAAGTCTGTAAATAGTAATCCTAACCCAAATAGGGGGAGATTGTTGGAACACCCTATTACTAATTTGGGTCAGGATCACTATGTCTCTAGGAACCTTTGTTTGACCTACTGTATAGCTTAATAGGTCAATTAGAATTGAGTCTAAGGGTCAGAAGTCTAGGATTGGAAGCTGCCCTGAAGACCAAGATTTTCTGTCTGGAGACTAAGTCTGATCGTCGAGCTCAGCACGACGATTCGTCGAACTCCATTCGACGATCGTCTAGCTCAATTTTGACAGATCGTCGAACTCCATTCGACGATCGCTGAGCTCAACTTCAGAATATCGTCGAACTCAGTTCGACGATCGGTGAGCTCAGGTCGACGATTTTGACTCTGCATTGGATCATTATCTCTGAGCTCAGTTCGACGATCTTTGAGCTCAGATCGACGATTATTTTGCTGCTTAAGTTTTTCAGTTCGCTGAGCTCAGCTCGACGATAGCAGAGCTCAGTTTGACGATTTCAGATAACTTCCAGAATTCAAATTCAAATCAGACAGGAGTTATTCTGCAATTAATTCAGAAGATTTGCTAGCTGTTTTCATTTACTTCTGGACCAAGTTTCAAGGGATTTTTCAAGGAATAATTCTGTGGACTTTCCTCTAGAAGAGATTATGCAATTAAGGATGCAATCAATGCAGACCAACGGCTATCTTTGACAGAGAATAATATTCTATTCTAAAATAGAGAATAAAATACAGAATGTTTTTGAATCAATAGAGATTAACAAGAAGAGGACACACAATATAGAATACAGAGACTCACTCAAAAACTTCTGTCAAAAAGAATTCTGAAGAACACTCATCAAAGAGATCAAGCTTTCAAAAATCTTCAGATCTCTTCAGCTCTCAAAGTGTTCAAGGCCAACATCATTTCAATACTCCAGACACTCAACATTTCAGCCATTGCTGAAACCATCTATTGCTGGAGTTCTACCTTTGAAGGCCTATCACCCTCAGCAAAGCTCTTCTTCCTGAAGATTTCAAGGATTCAGGGGGAGCTTTGACATCAATCCACATAGTCTTCTCAGTTGTTTGAGAAAGAGAAGACTGCCATCACTCTCTCACCCCCACTCTGTAAAGGGTTTCTCAAACTCCCTTCAAAAGTTTGAATCTGGTTTTTGAGCACCTTGTCAAAAGCTCATTGGTGGCAAGACACCTGATCAAAAAATCTGCTTTGGTTTTTGAGCACCTTATCAAAAGCTCATTGGTGCCCAGGACACCTGATCAACTCATCCTGCAGTGGATTCCTACCTAGGGTGGTAGAAGAGTGGATGTACCCAAGTTTGGGGAACCACTATATTTCCTTGTGTCCTCTGGTTCTGCTTGTTTACTTTTTTGTTTCTGGCCTTGATTTGTCTGTGCTTAGTTTTTGCATAGCTTAGTTCTGTGATTAGATTTATATTTGCTTCCCTGCTCACACATAGTACAACAATTGTTGTAAAAGTTTTTAAAAAGTATTAAAACACCATATACTCTATTCACCCCCCTCTAGAGTATATCAGATCTAGTTGCACTTTCAGATACTATCGGCTGCGGATAAGGGAAAGTGACATCCCCAAGGCAGCTTTCAGCACGCAGTATGGACATTATGAGTTCGCCGTCATGCCGTTTGGGGTGACTAATGCGACATTCGTGTTTATGGATTTGATGAACAGAACGTTCAGAGAGTACCTGGACCAATTCGTGATTGTATTTATCGACGATATATTTGTGTACTCGCAGTATTAGGAGGATCATTTCAAGCATCTGTATATGGTATTGGAGACGTTGAGGAAGAATCAACTTTATGCCAAATTCTCCAAATGTGAATTTTGGTTGTCCTCGGTAGCATTCCTTGGTCATATAGTTAGTGGAGAAGTTATTACGGTAGATCCAGCGAAGATAGTTGCGATACGGGAGTGTCCTGTGTTGTCTTTAGTGGCGGAGATCTGGAGTTTCTTGGGACTTGCTGGCTACTACAGGCGCTTCGTATAAAACTTCTCGTGGATAGCATTACCCCTCACGACTCTGACGAGGAAAGATCAAAAGTTTATGTGGTCGCCGGAGTGCGCTCAAGCTTTCAAAGAACTGCAAAGTCGGTTGACCACGACGCCTATTCTATGTTCGCCGAGTGGGACCGAAGGATTTGAGATTTACAGGGATGCTTCAGGCAGTGGCTTAGGTTGTATTCTACTGTAGCATGGGGGTGTAATAGATTATGGCTCGCATTAGCTGAAGGTGCACGAGAGTAATTATCTAGTCCATGACTTGGAGTTAGCGGCCGTGATATTTTCCCTGAAGCTATGGAGGCATTACTTGTACGGTGTGAAGGTCGATATCTATACCGCTCACAAGAACCTAAAGTACTTGTTGGATCAGAAGGACCTAAACATGCGGCAGCGGAGGTGTATGGAGTTCCTGGGTGACTACACCTTCAAGATACATTATGTGCCTAGGAAAGACAATGTGGTTGCGGATGAGTTGAGCCGCTGGGCCCCCGCGCAGGCCAACTGGTTGTCGGTTCATGACGAGCGTTTGATTCAGGATTTAGAGGAGTTAAAGATCTCTTGTATTAACAAGCAGACGAATGAAGAAGCTCAATTGAACTAGACAGAGGTGCAGTATGACCTCGCGGATAGGATTCAACAGGCTTTGGATTTGGATAACAGCTTGAAGCAGATCATGCATGAGGTTTTGGATGGGTCAAATTCCCAATTTTCTATTAAGGATGGACTGTTGTGGTGGGATAGTCGTCTGTGCGTCCCAAGTGTGGGAAAACTGCTGGAGGAATTGATGTACGAGGCTCATCATAGCAGGTACTCGATTCACCCAGGGAGCACGAAAATGTATTGTGATATGAATAACTTGTTCTGGTGGCCAGGAATTAAGAAGGATGTGGCACTTTATGTGGCAAGGTGTCAAACGTGTGCCTTGGTGATGGCGGAATGCCAGAAGCCCGGAGTTTCTTGAAGCCCTTGACTATCCCGGAGTGGAAGTTCGACGATATTTCAATGGACTTTGTGCATAGGTTGCCGAGGTCGCAGAAGGGAAACGATGCCTTTTGGGTGGTCATAGATCGATTGACGAAAGTGTCGCACTTCATTTCGAATAGGAAGGATGATTCAGTGGATAAGTTTGCAAAACTCTATGTAGATAACATAGTTCGATTGCACGGTGTTCCCCGCAACATCGTGAGTGACCGAGATGGGCACTTTGCGTCCAAATACTGGAGGCTAGTGCATCAAATGTTGGGAACCAAGCTGAGTAACAACACGGCCTTTCATATGCAATTGTATGGTCAGACCACGAGTGTCAACAGGACGTTGGAGGACATGCTTCGCATGTGGTCTTGGATTTCAGAAAGTGGTGGGAAGATCACCTGTACATGGTGGAGTTTGCATATAACAACAACTACCAAGCGATTATTCAAATGGCGCCCTTAGAGGCTCTATATGGTAGAAAATTTCGCACGCCGTTGTCATGGTTGGAGACTGGTGAGTCGAAGCTGTACAAGCGACAAGAAATGGAGGACGCCACTTCGTTGGTGCAAACAATTCGAGAATGATTGTTGATCGCTCAGGACAGGCAGGCTAAATACTACAACGCCAAGCATAGGTATGTTGAGTTCACTGTTGGTGACTCGGTGAATTTGAAGATTAAGCCATTCAAGGGTGTCTCACGGGTACGACGCTTGAAGAAGCTGAGTCCGAGATACCTTGGACCATTTGAGACTCTAGAGCGAATTGGTGAAGCATCTTATCGACGAAAGTTATTAATGGAACTGAGTGGTCTACATGATGTATTCTACATATCAGTGTTGGGGAAGGCGGTGCAAGAGCCTTCGCAGGTGATTGCGGTCGATCAAGTACCTGTTGATAGTGGGTTGACGATGAAGGTCACGACCATTCGCATTGAGGACTTTGAAGTCAAGCGACTTCGTAACAGAGACATCACGATGGTCAAGATCCGGTGGGACAACTGCAGTTGTGAGGAACTTTCGTGGGAGCAAGAGCATACCATGCTTGAGGAGTATCCTGATCTCTTCTACTCAGGTACCATTTAAGTTTGAGTACTTTTCATTCTCTAATTTCGGGACGAAATTCTTTGGGGGGGGGATTGTAACCCCTGAAAGTCGGAATTGATCAGGTAGCGTTTTAAGGCCACTCTGGGGCCTGATAAGGGTCACATGGCCTTGGAAACGGGCGTGTCCATGGCCGTGTCATGCTACAAGTTCGGCAAATTTCCGCGTGGTCGACGAAATGCGTTCGACGATCTTTGGTGGTCGGGCACACGGCCTGAGACACGGGCATGTCCAGGGCCGTGTCCTGCTTTGTGATGGCAGAGTGGTGTCGAGAGAGGCACACGACCTGGGACACGGACGTGTCCAGGTTGGACACGGGCATGTCTAAGACCGTGTCCTGGTCGAGACGTGATGGTTTCATGCATCGCTTGAGGGACACGCCCCGTGATACAGGCGTGTCATAATCTGACACAAGCATGTCAATCAGTACACGGGCATGTCTGAACCCGTGTCCTATTCTGTGTTCGACACTCGGTTTCAGATCGAGAGACACGGCCTATGACACGGGTGTGTCACAGTGCCGTGTTCAGCCCAGGAAATTGATTTTAAGGGTGAATCGAGGCCGTTCGCTTTACTTAGATGGGATCCGACGGCCCAGATCTGTTCCTGCAGTGATAAGGTCGGGTTTTGAGGGTTTCTTCCTCATTTTCCTTTGGACATTCTCTTTCTAAAGAGTTAGAGAGAGGGGAGAGCAAAGGTTGAAGAAGAAGGATAAATCCGGCCCCCGGTGGAGCTTCGGAGCCGCAAATCGTAAACCGAGCCAAGATCCATGGAGATGAGGCCATTGCGGTGCTTTCCATCCGGCTAGTTTTCCATGGCGCCAAAGCGAACTTCTAGGGTAACGATTCTCTTCTTGGACATGTGAAGTCCTCTTCCTTTTTGCATAGGTAACCCGCTCTCACGAGTATGCGGTGAGTGTGTGGTATTCCTTCAGGTGGATATGAATAGTCCACCTAGTTTTGCATGTAGAGTCCAGAATCGAAGTACGGACATAGGCATGGTGTATAAAGCCTACCCGGACAAGTTGGCCTGGATCGGTGGGGTTTCATTGTGCATAAATAGCCGGAGAAGACTCCGTGCCAATGGTTGTTTTCGGGTTTTCTACGTGGTAGATTGTAATAGGGAGCCTTGGGGACTAATCCCAAGAAGCACCCAGAAAACTGGGCAGATGCGTGGTTCTGCCGTCTTGGTGGCCTGGGAGCCAGCCCGTACATAATTGGGTTATGTAAGATTATGTGATCGAATTGGGACTCAGGGAAGCTTGACACGCGCCTGTGGCTTAAATTGACAAGGCGGTGTGAGCAACAGGTTGAGTGGAACCGTACCCGCTCCAAGTGGTTCAGTTAAAGCGAACTAAGGTACATGAGACTTGTCGTTGGCTTGGAGGGCGAGTCTAGGCTTCGGCTGAAAGGACTAATGCTCACGATGTTTTCCATCCTCGGGGCGGTGGTGGAGTGAGGTACGGACCGGGTTCAGACCGTCTTCACCGAGAATGTGCTCTGAGAGCACGGGGTATGTGGCCGTGCGAGCATATGCTTGTGGTGATGTGTGCTTAAATTGTACTTTCACTATCTTATTTTGTTATACTATTAAAATGTAGGGAAGGAGCTCCGTCGCCCCGGATTAGGGGTGGGGTCGTTATAATTTGGTCAGCTTTAGCTGACTGTTGCTTTTGTTTGCCACTGTTACGGTGGAATATTGTTTGCAGGTGCTGCGGATCCTAGTGGCAAGTAGCGGGCTGTCGCTCATGTTTCTGTGCCGGACCTTAAAGGCCAAGGTGAATGTTTACTTTTATACTCATGTGTGGCCGGCCTGCGTGCTGATGTTTGGAAGACATGTATTATTTAAGTAAACTCCTGTAAAGCCATATGGCCAAGTACTTTGTGTATTTATACGCTCATTCCTGATTGGCGTTTTTATAGTGGACATTCCTGCTGTGGCTGGCTTCTTATAACTGTTTTCAAAATCTTCCGCTAGAATGCTCAGTGTTAGGACGCGTGTTAAATTGGCAGTAATTTGGTATTAATACGTAACTCCACTAGCTGCCCGTGGTATACGACATAGGGCCCCGGCCGGACCTTTTATTATATCCCATGTGATAGATGGGGGTGTTACATGTACTGCGATGAATCTTTTCCTTCTGCTTTAGCTTTATTGATCATAGAAACTCCAACCAGCTCTTGAAACCTGGCCTTTTTTGCAGTTAATTCCTGTTCTGCATCTACAGAAGGGATTTGTGGAGATTCTAGCCTTTTTGGACTAGAGTCCTTCTTTGAATTATCAGGAAAAGCTGAAGTACTTTTCTTATCTGTAGTAGGACGAGGCTTGCCCTAAGAGGATTTCATCTGACTGCTGCCTTGGAGAATTGGCTTGGAGTGTCTCTGATAGGTCTTGGTAATAGGCGATGATCCTTGAGTCACAATTCCAGAGGCTCCAGCTGATGGAGGAGGACGAGGAGGAGGGTCTTTCCTGAAGTGCTTAGGAGGATACATGTACCTTCTTCTCTTCTTCCTTTCTTTTTGCTTATTCTTTGATAACCAAATTCATTGTGGCATCCCAGGGTAAGGAGTAATCTTTTGTAGAATATAGTGTGGAGTGTCATGTGTAGGATTTGGCTTGGGAGGAGCCTTTGGAACAACTTTCCTTTTCTTAACAATCTTCTTCTTGGCTTTAGGATCATCAGATTCATCAGAATCTTCATCATCATTATCTTCATCAAAGGATTCTGGAGGGTTGTCATACATTTAATCAATTTCCTTCAAGGATTCCTTTGAGATTTTCTTCTCAGCTTGAGGTTGAACTAGAAGTTCTGTCTCTATAATACTTTCAGTAACTGTTTGATTCTCTTCCTCCATATCTGCAAGTATAATATCATCTAAGTCTGGTATAGGACTTTCATCTATTTTGCAGGTTGGAGGGGAGAAAGCCTTGGGAGCTGATTCTGTGAGAGGCTCAATAACTGCAAAACTTGCCTTTAGTTTCTTAACAACTTCAGGTCTTATTGGTGAAGTATAGCAAACTATAGCCATAGATTGCTCTGGGAAAACTTCTGGAAGGTAGTTCAAATAAGCTGTATCAAAAGAATTTAGCAAATTGAATATATCTACGGTGGGATTGACATGGCAATCACCAACAGTTAAAACTTCTGGAAAGTCAACTTACTCATCTGTACAAAGCATATAAAAATCAACTACTGTCTCAACTTCTATAATCATATTTTCATCTGTATTTACATCTGCATCTGCTAGCTCATATAACTGCAAAATTGCTACTGCTTCTACTACTGCTGGATGAGAGGAGACTGGAGCTTCTTTACTGGTTATCTCCCCCTGCGTGGTTTCAAAAGGTCCTAAAGCCAGGCCCCTAGAAGAAGGGATAGTGGGGGCAGTAGAAATGAGAGCAGATAGGGGGGAATAGAGTCAACAAGAGGTTTAATGGCCTCTGTTATAAGATTTGAGAGAAGGGGAGTGAGGAGTTCCAGAAGGAAGGGAAGGGAAGGGGAATCCATTTGCATAAACTCAGTGGGTGTCTGAGTTGATACAGAAATATAGAGGATGGATGATGAAGGGAAAGGAGTGGTGTATGTTATGGGCTTATCATGAGGTGATGGAGTATTGATGGGAGATGATAGCATATCAAAGGATCGAATGGATGAGAGCTTAGTGAGGGGGATGTCAGCTAGATGATGAGGAAGTGGGGATTGGGGTAGCGTGGTATGCTCTTGAGATTGAACTGGTGTTGGTTGATGTTCAGGAGATTGAATTGGTCGTGTTGGAGTATGAGCTAGAGATGAGGATGGTTGTTGGAGGTTTGATGAAGGAATTGAAATTTGTGGAGGTGTAGGTTGTTGAGATGGAGGTGTTGGAATCTGGGTGGATGGAATTCTGATGGAGGGGACAACTTTTGGGGGTGGAGGATCAGCTATTACAGCTCTTGTATCCTCAGATGCTCTGGAAGAGGTTGAGTCCTTGGATGGCTTTGTGATTGTCCTCTCCCACCTTCCAAACAAGGCACATGTTAGCCTTTTGGAAGCATTAATGAATATGGTCTGGGAGATCTGGGATTCAGCAGCCTTTTACTGTAGGAAAATTCCAATAATTCTTCCAAAACACACTTCTTTCTTACTGTTGTTCTTCTTTATCAAGTCAAACATGATTTTAGTCCAATTCACTGGTTTCTTATTCACTATAGCACATATTATCGAAAACTGTTGCCTTGTAATATAATCATGGGCAGTATGCTTTCCAAGCAATACTTTGCCCACCACATCAGCTAAAAATTTATATTCAGAAGACAAATTTTACTTTAATAACTTATTAGGGTACTCTCCAATATGACCCATTTTATTCAACATGTCATCAAACTCAAAATTATCAATCTCTAAATCTTCTTCACCATTTATCAAACCAAAAATTTTAGTTAAGATTGTGGGGGTTAAAGAAATCTAGTTACCAGATATTGTGTCTGTCATCGTGTCGGCGTCTGGAGTAGAGGAGGTGAATACCCATTCTCTGATTTCAGTATCAGCTATCTTTATCCCGGTTGTCATGAATTTCTTCAACTATTGTTCCTCAAATAATATCTGTATGTTTCGGAAAATTTGATTAGAATGTTGAAATGATTCGAAGTCTATATCGAATACCATGTCGAATTTCATTGCCGCAAGAGAGTTCACCGGAATCGCCATTGATCGCCTGCAAAAGGAAATAGAAAGATCAAGTGCAAGGGGAACAGAAAGCGCGGGATGGAGCTCGAAGAAAACCTAGTTATATGGTTTTTAGAATATGAAGCAGCAGACTCCGTCCTGCGAAATAAATAAAACTCTTTGATGTGAGTTCGATGAAATATTTTATTGATAAAAGAGTTCGTCGATCTCAGTCTGAAGAAGGGAAAAGTTTTCGTCATTCTCAGGTCGATCTCAGTCTGAAGAAGGGAAAAGTCTTATCATGATGATGCTTGATAAATAAAGTCATTTCTACTATGCCACTAGAAAAGTTATGCTCTAAGAGAAAGCTAGCTAAGGTTTCATACCAAGCTCTTGGAGCTTGCTTTAGACTATAGAGAGCCTTGTGCAATTTGAAAACATAAGATGGATGAGTAGGAGAAATAAAACCTGGTTGTTATTCCACATAGAACTCTTCTTTGAGTTCACCATTTAGGAATGCACTTTTGACATCCATTTAGTATAATGTGAACTTCTTGTAGGCTGCATAAGCTAGAAATATTCGGATAGCTTCAATCCTTGCAACAGGGGAAAATGTTTGGTCATAATCTATGCCTTCCTCTTGCTTATATCCTTGAGCTACTAGCCTTGCCTTATTCCTTATGATAATACCTTGAGCATCTGGTTTATTTTTAAATACCCATTTAGTTCCAATGACTGGGTAGTCTTTGGGTCTTGGAACTAAATCTCAAACTCTACATCTCTCAAACTGGTTGAGCTCCTCTTGCATTGCAATAATCCAGTGTGGATCTTGCTCGGCATCTTTAATGGATTGGGGCTCAGTTTGAGATATTAAATAGGCATGCATCATGTCCTGGTGGTGTTGATTCCTTGTCTGCACACCCACTGATATGTCTCCAATCACTGAGATACAGGGTGATCTCTAAGTGTGACTAATTTAGTAGGAGGAGTTGGTTGTGCAACAGCTTAGGGAATTAATTCTTCTTGTGGAATTATAGCTGTTGTTGGCTCTTCACTGAGTTTAGTGTCGTCATCTTCACTATCTTCAGCAACATGTGGAGAAGGTTGTGTAACAACCTCATTAGTGAGGGTCAATTCGTCCAACTTCTCACACAGACGTGGTTCCTGCAAGTTCTCACTGGTAGAAAGGTTCTTCTCCTTCTAAAACATGTTAGTCTCATCAAAAGAAATATGAATATACTATTCCATTTTCATAGATTATTTATTTTATACCCTATAAGACTTGCTTACTTGGGAATATCCAAGAAAGATTCCTATTTCTGCCTTGGATTCAAACTTTCTAATGTGTTTCTTGTTGTTCTTATAAATGTAACAAATGCAACCAAAAACTCTAAAATAATCTATTTTAGGTTTCTTCCCCTTGAGTAGTTCATAGGGGGTCTTGCCCTTAAGTTTGTGTATCAAACTTCTATTCAGTACATAGTTTGCTGTGCTCACAGCCTCTGCCCAAAAGGATAGGGACAAATGAGCATCTGCAAGTAATGTGACTGCACCTTCAATTAGTGTTCTATTTTTTCTTTCAGCTACCCCATTTTGTTGAGGAGGTTTAGGAGCAGAGAAATAATGTCCGATACCTTCCTTCTCACAAAATTCTTAAATGGGAAGATACTCAAACTCAGTACCATGGTCACTTCTGATCAATGCAACCGGAGTAGAGTACTTAATCCTTATGCTCTTAAAAAAAATCTGTAAGAACCTTGAAGTTATCTGACTTGTTTCTCAAGAAGAACACCAAAGTGAACCTTGAGAAGTCATCAGCAATCACTAAGGTATAAGACTTCCCTCCTAGGCTCTATATAGCAATGGGTCTGAAGAGATCCATATGGAGCAAATATAGAATCCTAGATGAATCACTCTTATTAAGTGACTTAAAACTATTTTTAGTTTGATTGTATAACTGACAAGCACTGCAAAGGCTTTCCTTCTTGTAGGGGAAAGAAGGTAATCCTCTAACAAGATTGTCCCTAGAGAGTTTAGCCATGTTTTTCAAGTTGACATGTCCTAATCCTCTATGCCAAAGCTCATTATTATTACTAGTTTGGTTAAACAAGCATATTTCAGTTTTAGCTGACTTAAAATTAACTACATAGATATTTCCTACTCTTGTTCCATTTAATACTACTTGTTTATCTACAGAAGTAATAATACATGAAGTTTTGTTAAATGATACTTGAAACATTTCATCACATAACTGACTTATGGATATAAGGTTGTGCTTCAGTCCACTTACATAAGCAACCGTCCTGAAGGTGACTGCTCCAATTTTGACCTTTCCATATCCTTCAGTCTGGCCACAATTGGAATCACCAAATATTACTTTGGGTCCTATCTTTGACTTATAGTTGATTAAGTTGTCCTTGTTCAGTCATATGCTTTGAACAACCACTATACTGATATCACTATTGATCTACAGTGGGATAGTCTTTCACCTACAATAAAATAGATTAGCTATTCTTGACCCAGGTTACCTTGGCTCCTTGTTTATTTACATAATTAAAGCTAGAAATGTATGAGTATTCTGGTTGATTTTTATTACCTAAGGGGTGAAATCTTCTAGGTGGAATTATCCACTAGGTGAATCGATTAACATATTGTCCTAGTTGATTAAATATTCTATAGGAATTAAAGTTTCTGTTATAACAAACTGTGTTAGACGAATTCTGCTAAGTTCATCGATCTGAGGTCGACGAATGGGGATGAGTTCGTCGAACTCCACTCAGAGAATGAAAGTATTCATTCTTTGGGCCCCAATATCGTCAATCTCGGGTCGACGAACCATACTGGTTTTGTCGATCATAGTTTAGAGAATAACTGTAATAAAAGTTTGCGTTCTGAGTTCGATGAAGTGTACACATTTTGTCGATCTGAGTTCGATGAAATCTGCTTAACATTGCTATGGTTAAGATCTTTCTTATTCTTTATCTTTTTCTTATTCTTTTGTTTTAATTCTGTTTGTTTAACATTATTATCATCTATCTTTTCCTTTTCCTTATCTCAAACAAATTTTATTGGAGTTGTTAAAATATTCTTCTGAATTAGTGGGGGTTGCCTTGATGAAGCACCTAAGCCCAGCTAGCCCTTAAGCCTGACATTCACTGTGCTTATGATGTCCATCAGCTTGATACTTCTCCCATTTAGGGATTCTTCAAGTTTCCTAGCCTCAGTTAATTCAGTTTTAATGGGATGATATGTTCATTAGCAAGGGTTAATTCATCTTTTAATTTGATATTTTCAGTAAGCAAGTTTTCTTGTTAAGTCAATTTTTCTCTATGTTGTTTAACATCTTTTTCAGAATTAATTAAATCAATGCACAAAGATTTAAATTCAGTTCTAAAATTTTTTGAATTGAAATCAAAGGAAGACAATAGCTGATCCTCTTCAAATAGAGGTTCTTCACTGTCTGATTGCTTAGCTTCAGATAGGCTGCATGGTGCATCAATGGCCATCAAGTAAATCTCCTTTGCCTTAGCCTCTTTTTCATCTTCACTGGAGCTAGAAAATGAAGATTCATCTTCAGTTTCACTCCATGTTTCAGCCACATAGCCTTTCTCCTTCCTTTTATGCTTGTAGGAGGAGGGCTTGCAGTACTACTGCTTCCTGGGTTCCTTTTATCTTCTTCTCTCCTTCTTTTGGTTCTCTGGACACTCTAATATAAAGTGTCATGGCTTCCTGCAACCAAAGCAATCAACTTCTTTTGTTTTGGTCTTGTCATACCTTGGCTTTTCATCTTGCCTAGATGACTTTCTTCTGAAATCCTTCTTTGCCATCTTATAAAATCTCTTATCTAAGAGACTTAAAAGTTCTTCATTAGCTATTAGAGCTTCTGATTCTTTAGATGCATTGAATATTATGCTTTGCTCCTTTCTTGCTGTTAAAGGAGTCTTCTGCTCTTTAGCTTCTCTTGTCTTTATTAGTTATTCATAGGACTTGAGCTTTCTAATAAGATATTGAGTGGAAATCTCATTTAAACTTCTAGCCTCCTTGATTGGCCAGATTCTGGAATCCCATGAGCTGGAGAAGCACATGAGGATTTTATCATTGACCTCTTTGAGGGTGATGTACTTGTCCAGAGTCTTCAGCTCATTGATGATTGAGCTTAGTCTATTGTACATGTCACTTACAGACTCTGACTCATCTTTCTTAAAGTTCTCATAGTGTGAGATGAGATTTGATCTCTTGTCCTTTCTCTTATTTGTAGAACCAGCAATCATCTGGTTAAGAGAATCCCAGATAGCTTTAGTTGATGTGCACTCTGCCACTTTCTAGAAGATGTCATCAGACATTGTTTGAGCCAAAATATTCATGGACTTGGCCTCAACTATCTTGGCCTTCTTTTGAGCATCTGTCCACTCAGGTGGTCGAACAACATGTGTACTAAAAGTAGAAATAGATGTAGTCTATGGAACTGGTGGTCCTGTCAAAATAGCATTAAAAATATCTTCATCAATAGAATTCATATATAGTTTAATTCTTATCTTCTAGATAACAAACTTATTCAGATTGCAAACATGAGGTCTGGTGCTTACATAATCCTTGTTCTGTGCCATGATATGAAATAGAATAAATAAAAAAACTTGGAAAAAGGAAAATCAGATCTAATAAGGATCTTTTGGTTCAAGTGTTAGCTTGAGAAACCAAAGGAACCTGCCCTGATATCAAATGAAAGATATGTGATAGATTTCATTACTCTAGAGGGGGGGGGGGGGTGAATAGAGTAACTTAAAACTTTTGGCTATTTTAAAATTTATTAGAGTAAAATAGGTGATATCAATAGTAGTAACAAAAAATGGAAACCGTCTAAGCTAAACTATCACATCACAGTAAGAACAAAAAGGAATGATCACACACAGACAACACAAGAATTTTATAGTGGTTCCCCAAACTGGGTACATCCACTCTTCTACCACCCTGGTAGGAATCCACTATCAGGTTTTTGATCAGGGGACTGCCACCACAAGATCTATTTACAGGGAGATCTCACAACCCTTTAGGCTTTTGATCAGGTGCCCAAAAACCAAGAATAAACTATTGAAGAGAGTCAATAAACCCTTTTATAGGAGGTTGAGAGAGTTGATGGTGTCTTCTCTTTTCTCTTTACAATAGAGAAGACTTGTGGATTTTTGTTATCAAAGCTCTTTCTGAAGTAATGAATGTTTCAGAAAGATTGGAGCCTTGCTCAGGGTATAGGTCTTCTGCCTTGTCTTGAAGAGATCCCGGAACTTTCGGACTGATTCAAAGTTGTTGTCCTTGAATATTCCTAGAGTAGAAGTAGAAGAAGATTCTTAATATTTGATGGTTTTTCTTCTTTAGTCTTCAGAAAGCACGATGAGAAAACAGAATGTTTTCAGCACAGAGAAGAAGTAGATATTCTTCTGTATATTTCTGTATCTCTTCTTTGTATATCACTGTATGTCCTTTTTGATTTTCTTGCTTGCTTGTATCACCTCTGTGTTGTATATCCTCTTTTGAAAGAAAATTCTCTCTTATATATTCTGCTGTAAAATTCTCCTCTTGAATTTTGAATTCCAAGCATTAATTGCTAACCTATTCTGGAGAATGAAAAGGCTGGAATATAATCTTTAATGAGTTTTCCTAACTATCCCAATAAAATAAGCAAGTATTTAACCCTGATGAAGATCATAATTAATGCTACCAAGAACAACTATATTCTTGAGAATATAAGCATTAATTACTCAGAGAATTACTGCTAAATAATATAATAAACAAGGAAAACTTCTAATTCTGGCTCGAGATAGAATTCGTCAAGATCTAAACAGAATTCGTCGACTGGAGTTCCAAGTTCGTCGAGCTGATAATTCCTGTTCGTCAACCTGAGATTAGCGAAGTGCATACTGGAAATAACTTGCCAAATCTGCACTCTAAGTTCTTCAAGCAGAGAATCTGTCTGAATGAAGGATCGTTGACCTAAGCTCGAATATCGTCGAGCTCAACTCCGAGAAATAACTCTGAGTTCATTGATCTGCGATCGACGATAGTCGTGCTGAGTTCGAAGAATTTCGAACTGATAATTTTGAACTCTGAATTCTTCTAAGTCTGAGTCTACTGATGTATTCTGTTGGCTGGTACATGAAGGTTGAACCTAATGACTAGCCTAAACTCTAGGACTCATAAACCTGACCTTGGGTATACAATGTGGGTCAAACTCATCCTAATTAGTGAATCTACCACAAATCCAAACTAGGGATCCAACATATGCAATACCCAATAGAGATGCAGTATTCTTTCTTGGTGGAGATGTAGTATTCTCCTTAGTCTTAATATCCTTTCTTGGTGGAGATGGAGTAATCTCCCTTAACTTAGATGGAGTATTCTCCCTAGTATCATAACTATCCCCAGAGGGGTCTTTTCTGGACTTCTCTAGGCTGGCTTGTGGCTTTCTGGAGCTAGATCTAGATGAGCTCTTATTCTTCCATTGCCTCCTCCTACTCAGCATCTTCTTGAACTGCTTAGAGAACAAGGTAAGTTCTCCATCTGACAGCTCATCTCCTAAAGTGTTAGGACCTAAGCTTTCTAACTTAGCATCCTTTCTTAGTGGTGATGGAGTATTATCCCTGCTCCTTCTTGAGGCTTCAGCTTTGAAGTCCACTGACTTATCTTTATTGACGGACTTGGCAGCTTATTCAACTTTTCTAGAATTCAGTTGAAGCTCATGTGACATCAGCTTGCCAAACAAATTCTGGGGCAATCTGTTGGCCAAGTTGCCCACTTCCCTGGTGGAACATTTTTTGATATCTCATTCTTTATTGAGAGATCTCAGGAACTTGTTATTCAGCTCATACTTGGTGAACTATCTATCATAAGTAATCAGACTGTTCACAATCTTGAAGAACTTCTTATAGCAATCAACTATAGAGTCCTTATCGCCTTGCTTTGTTGAAGCCAGAAATTTACCTCAATGAGAGTTCAAAAATAGGGGGCAGCTGACACCTACTTCTCTCAACCCCTGACCCCTGACTGGTTGTCAAGGACCAAGAACAGACCAAAGCCTCACCAGGGAGGTCCCACCTCTTTCCCGGAAGATCTCTGAGAGCTTCCCCTCCGAAGCCAAAAGCTGGGCTCGAAGCTCCTCAGAAAGCACTAGAGAGTTTAGAGAAAAATGAAAGCCCTTGCATTCTAAAGAGCCCCTGCGGGTCTATTTATAGTCTTGGCTAGCCTGAAATTGCTAAAATACCTTTGGCATGTCTGCCAATAGCCAAATCCCACTGTTATGAAATTCTAAATGCAGACCCTGGGGGAATGTAGGTCATTTACCGAGGGCAACTAGTTAATTTCACACTAGGCCCTGGCCCCCCACCTAGCGAGAACCCTATGCCGAGGACCATCCCGCCTTTCACCTAGCGGGACCTACAGAAAAAGGGATGAAGGGTCCCCTAGACCGAGCCTGCTTCAGCCCTCCATGGGGCGCGAGAGCATGCTTCCGCCCTCCATGCGGCGCGAGAGCCTGCTTCCGCCCTCCAAGTGGCATGAGAATACTCGCCGCCTTTGGACAGGAGTGGGTCTCGGCGGGAGCTCTTCTGCCCTGAAGCCCAAAGCTAGCCCGAAGCTAATCCAATCCAGGCCCTTGAGGGGGACCTTGGTTTTACCCGACGAATATGGGGTTGTACACAATCCCCGCTCTTTTCGAGCGAGCCTTGCGCTTGGAAAGACCCGTCCAACCCCAAATATTCGGTGGGCACATGCTGATATAGCAGAGAATCTTTTAGTAGACCTCACATATGCTCTATAAATACGCTGATGGGTCGGTCCATTAGGCCATCCGTATTGTCCCTTCTCCCTGCGTGAGCCTCTGCCAATCGGTGAAGATGCGTGCCAAACCCACCGAAAAGCAACTTTCAAAGGAGCTTCAGGCTCGTCTTGCGGCTGCCCAGGCGCGAGCTTACACCCGCTGTGACAATGTTGCCCCTTAGCTGATGGGCAAGAGGCCTACTAGCGAGAGAGCGCCGGGCGAGAAACTAATTGGCGAGAAGCCCGCGGAGAGAAACCAGCCGGCGAGAGTTCCTAACTTAGGAAGAAGAAGAAGAAGGCTAAAAAAGTAAGGCCCGACCTGCTAAGAGAGAACCAAAACCCGCCTACCCCAACTCATAGTCTCGTCGATTCTCTCACTTCTCTGCCTGAGGTATGCTTCAATCCTTTCGCTCTTCCCGTTGGCTCAAACATTTCAAGAGTTTGTTTATGGCTGTATGTTTGATAAAACCACTCCTCTCTCAGGGATTTACTAAAAGATGTCGCCGGCTTTCCGCCATTGGCCACAGAAGCGGCCGACCTCTGCAATGAGGGTCCACCTTCCACTACAGGGACCGTTCCGCTTAACCCTCCAGCCAGTAACAACAACCTGATACCAGAACTCACCCTCCATGCAGAAGGGTTTAACCCAGAGCCTCCCACTTCCGTGTCGAGACCTCCACCCCTAACTATAAAGGGGGCACCTGATCCCCCACTTGGCGAGACCAACACAATGGTGTGCAGGACCTTTCGCCCGGGTCGGGGCAAGCCGCTCCATTTGCTTTTTGGAAAAGGCATAAACGATCAGCCTGGCCCTTCTTGCTGCCCGTCGGGGAAAGACATCTCTCACTCTCCAGGTAAGCGAGAACCTCCCCATTCTTCAATCATCCTCCCCCCTTCTTATCCTGGCTGTTCTCGTTTTCTCAGAGCCGCAAGAACGCGATGCTGGAAAGGATGAGGAAGAAGAAAAAGAAGAAGAAGAAGAAACAGGGGAGACTCGCCCCTCCCTTCCGCTGGCGAGATGGAAGACTTTCTTGAGGGGCCAAAGAGCAGAAAGGAGAGGAGGCGGAGGATCGCGATAGTCTTGTCAAAGCTCGCGCAACAGCAAAAGGCCAATTCTGTAGCGGTGAAAAGAATTCACGAGGTGATGGAGCGGCGACTGGCGGCTGTTGAGCGAGACTGCGCAGACCACCTTGGTGGGGCGGGATTCCATGATGCAGCTTCCGGCGAAACCTCACCTGGAAGGCACATCTCGCGGGTCCAAGATCAGCCCCGCCTGGCCAACCGGGGGCTAACCTCCCTGACAGCCTTCTTCGATCCTCGATACCCTCCTAGGTCTGGTCGGTGAGATCTAGGTCATTGGCAGTGGGTGTCATACAGAGCTCTCGGGTGATCCCCCTCTTTACCCCTCTTCTTGGCCTACCTCTTCCATCTGTACCCTTTCACTTATAGCGCTGGATAATTTCTTACAAGCTGTGTGTGCTACTGTGATTATTATTATTATTTATTAACTATCGTTGTTGGGTGCTCTCGCCTGGCGAGACCCCGTCTTTATCTTTGTTTCTTTAGTTCCCCTTTTGTATGCTATTCTAATTTCTTGTGAATGCTTGATCCGTGTGTCTCGCTCAATGCTTCTCGCGTACTGAGGCTGCTCGCCCCCTTCTCCTGCTTCCCTTGGAGGCTATCGCTTCTCGTCAAAATACAGAGAGCTGGCACAACAAGATGGAAAGCAAAGGACCGGAGTCGTTGACTCGTTGACTTTTTCCCGCCATATTTTCCCAAAGAACTCATGATTACCCTGCTTTCAATAAATAGGTCAATCCAACTACTCACTCCCTGCATTTATTCCAAAGTTCCGTCTGTTATTCAATTGCTCTCGCCTTTTCTAGAAGCGCAAGGGCTCTCGTCTTCACACCCCACACGCTCTTCTCTCCTTACCCCGAGATGTCGGGCGAGAGCAAGGGCCATTCCAAGTGCGTACAATCCTTCCTTAATCATGAATTCCCACCATACCGGCTTACGCATCGGAGTTTATCACCATTGAGAAGAAATAGATCCCGTCGGGGTTCACCGCCCGAAAACCCAGTCGTGACGACAGGGTGAACCTCGTGCCGGAAGGGGAGCTTGCTATTCCCTTGGATCATTTTGAAGCGGGCCTCCAACTCCCCCTCTGGCCTAAGGTACGCCAAGCCTTATGCTACTATGGGGTGGTACTCGCTCAACTCAATCCTAATTCCATCACCCTCCTTGTGGCTTTCGCCTGCTACATGCGGGTGGAGAGGATCGAGTTCAACCTCTCAGTATTTCTGAAGTTGTTCAACTTCCGAGCCAAGGGAGGGTCGGTTTTCCTCTCCGGCCAGTCGATGAAGAAGGCGGGTCTCGCTAACAAGCACCACCACTCCGCGGAGAGATTCGTCTTTGTCTCGGGACCTTTCGGCAACGTCCCTCTCGCCCCCATTCAGTACGATGGCGCGACCTACAAGCCTCCCACTCTCGGGGAGCGAGAAGGTGCTCTCGTTGAGTTTTTCGGCTCCAAGGTTTTTGACGTTCCTTTCCTCCGGCGAGACCTTGAAGCCCTCCAACCTGTTCTCCCCGGCGAAGGTAACTTTCTGGATTCATCTTTCAAGCGCTTACTTCGAATCGAAATGCTTTATAAAAACTAAGGGCTTCACAAGTGAGCGAGATCTTCCCATCCACCAGCCCTTCGAAGAGTCTGGGGCACCTTACAGCGCCTTGGTTCGCACCCTGGCGGCCACCGATGCCTGCTAGAAAGAGCATGGAGCCTCCTCTGCACCGAGTGTTCCGAAGCAGAAATCAGGCCCCCCCCCCATCCAAAAATTTGAAACCGACCACTGCAGAAAAGGGGAAAAATGGTGGTATCGACCCCTGCCGACACCCTCGCCGCGACCCCTTCCGCTACCACCAAGACGGATGCTTGCCAGCCTGCCTCTGAGACTCCCGCCGAGACCTCTTCTGCTGCCGGCGATGCGGAAGAAGGCCTGCAAGCCGCAGAGATTCCGGTCGAGCCCTCCCGCGGTCCGGTGCTAAAGGGGCATCAGAACTTTGGTTTTGGCGACAAGTATAAGGACACAGAGGGCTTCCCTATGCTCCAGTGGGACCCCGCCAGTAACCGCATAGCCGTTTCTACCCTTCTCCCCTCTTGGAGGGAGAGTGACGTCATCTCCGGCCATGCCTTCGCGCTGGGGTACGACCTCCACAGCTGGGAAGATGTCGATTCCTTTGACAGGACAATAACAAAGGGCCTCATTTTTGATGCCACCCAGGCCCAGCTTCGCATGGTCCGGCTTTCACACATGGCCAGGCGCCGCACACTCTCAATAGAGAGGAACTTCTTGGATATGCTTAAGGCGAGGGATGCCTCTGTGGTGGAAGCCACCAACCTAAAGGCCGAGCTGACTGCCGCCTAACAACTTCTCTCTGCTTTCCCGGCCGCCGAGGTAAGCAGGACTTTCACACTCTCGAGCCATTCCATATGCTTTCGACTTTTACCTGAATGGATCGCCTCACAGGTTCTTGGAGAGATTGAAATGTCTCGCGTGCGAGCGGCCCGCGCTGAAGTCGAGAACCAGGTACTGCGGGCCGAGGTGAAGCGTATGGAGGAGGCCCTAGCCCTGGCAAAGGATCACCCACAGCGGGAGGAAAGGGTATAGCGCCGTCATTACACCGACAATGAAATCGACGTGATCATCCAGGAAAATTCGCAAGCAACTGCGAGGATGGCGATCGAAGTTTTGCGAGAGTCGGGGCTGCTGAACGAAGGAGGCGAGACCTTCACTACGCGAAGGATCCTGCCTTTTTTGTTTGAGCCCATACCATGCCCATCGGGAGAGGACGGCTCTCCGGTAGATGGTGCGGCGGAGCTGACGAGAACTAGCAGTCGCTCCCTCAGTGAGTCCTCCGGCTACTCTCCTAGAAGATCCTCTGGCGAGACCTCCAATAACAGTTCCAGCGGAAACTCCAGTGAATCTGTCCGCTAGCTTTTCCGCTTAGTGTAATCTTGTTCTGATACAATTATGCTTTATGGACTATGTTAGTGTAATTTTTGTATAGGGTGCGGAATTCGCTTACTGCTTTTTTATTTTTATTTTGAATGCCGAACTGTCTGCTTTGTCACTGGAGTGTGTGTCAACTTCATGTGCACCCTAGGATCTTTTAGGTTACAGCTGCTTTCCACTCTGAGAGTTGACCTAGGGGTATCTGCCGGAAAGTATATGCTGAGAGCCTTACCTTAAAGGTTGCGTCTGGAACCCTTGTCGAGTCATGCTTGCCGGGATCCCCAGCCAGCTGGTCATGGAGAGGGCCTTGCCGAGAGCCCTACTGAGGACTCAGCCGAAGCCCCCCCCCCCACTGGGAGATTCATGCCGAGAGAGGCCTTTCAGGAGGGTTATGTCGAGAGCCGTGCCGAGAGGGGTCTGAGTACTCCCTCCCTGTTCAAGGCCTGAAAATGTTTGATTCTAAACCACTCCGCAAGGGATTTTGTGACTTCGTCATCACCCCAAGGACCAATCCTTTCCCCCGCAGGTGTGCCTACTACCCTTTCTAGCTAATGCGAGCCTGGGCAGCGAGTCTACCCGAGGCCGGGCAGCACTCGGGGTCCCTTACCCCTACAGGCGAGACTTTAGACCTGCTAGCTAGTAGGAGCCAAGCAGTAGGTCTAACTGGGGCTGATCTAGGCTCGGGGTAGTGCAAATATCTCCAAGAGCAAATCCTTTCCCCCCAAGTGTGCCTACATCCCTTCCCAGCTAATGAGAGCTTGGGCAACGAGTCTACCTAGGGCCGAGCAGCACTCGGGGTCCCTTACCCCCACAGGCGAGCCTTCAGACCTGCCAGCTAGTAGGAGCCAGGTAGTGGGTCTACCTGGGGGCGAGCCAGGCTCGGGGTAGTGAAAAGATCTCCAAGAGACAATCATTTCCCCCCCAGGTGTGCCTACAGCCCTGTCCAGCTAATGAGAGCCTGGGCAGCGAGTCTACCCGGGGTCGAGCAGCACTCGGGGTCCCTTACCCCCACAGGCGTGCCTTCAGACCTGCCAGCTAGTAGGAGCCAGGAAGCGGTCTACCTGGGGCCGAGCCAGGCTCGGGCTAGTGCAAAGATCTCCAAAAGCCATTCCTTTTCCCCAGGTGTGCCTAGAGCCCTGCCTTGCTAATGAGAGCCTGGGCAGTCAGTCTACTCGGGGCCAAGCAGCACTCGGGTCCCTTACCTCCACAGGCGAGCCTTCAGACCTGACAGCTACTAGGAGCGAGGCAGCGGGTCTACCCGGGGCCGAGGCAGGCTCGTGGTAGTACAATGATCTCCAAGAGCCAACCATTTCCCCCCAGGTGTGCCTACAGCCCTGCCCAGTTAATGAGATCCTGGGCAGCGAGTCTACCCGGGGCCGAGCAGCACTCGGTGTCCCTTACGCCCACAGGCGAGCCTTTGGACCTGCCTGCTAGTTGGAGCCAGGCAGTGGGTCTACCTAGGGCCGAGCCAGTCTCGGGGTGTTGCAAAGATCTCTAAGAACTAATCCTTTCCCCCCAGTTGTACCTACAGCCCTGCCCAGCTAATGAGAGTCTGGCAGCGAGTCTACCTGGGGCCGAGCAGCACTCGGGGTACCTTACCCCCACAAGCGAGCCTTCAGACCTGCCAGCTAGCAGGAGCCTGGCAGCGGGTCTACCTGGGGCCGAGCTAGGTGCGGGGTAGTGCAAATATCTCCAAGAACCAATCCTTTCCCCCCAGGTTTGCCTACAACACTGACCAGCTAATAAGAGCCTGGGCAGCGAGTCTACTCGGGGCCGAGTAGCACTCGGGGTCCCTTACTCCCACAGTCAAGCCTTCAGACATGCCAGCTAGTACTAGCCAGGCTGCGGGTCTACCTGGGGCCTATCCAGGCTCGGGTTAGTGCAAAGATCTCCAAGAATCAATAAGAAACCAATCATGAGAAGAAACTCAAAGATGTTATTACAAATAGGGTTTACAAACTTCTTCCCACTAAGGGTAGAAGTGCTTCAAGTCATCTCTACTCTAAGCATGACTCAAGGATACCCCCTCCACAGTCTACGATATAGGGCCCCTCCAAGTTGGGGTTGAGGTTGCCCACCGCGGCTGACCTTCCCGCGGCGTCGACCTTCTTCAGGACCAAGTACCCTTCCTTGAACTGCTTTATCCTCACATGTTTATCGAAATACTTTGCCATTCTTTGTTTGATCTCCTCCTGCCTGACAACGGCCACGTCATAGAGTTCTTCCACCATGTCTAACGAGAGTCGTAGCTCCCCCTCATTTTCTAACCTCCAAGCCTTGTCTCCATCACCAGCAGCGCAACTCATGGGGATCGAACCTCAAACTCCACGGGCAGGACTGCCTCGCACCCATGGGAATGTTTGAAAGGGGACTCGTCGGTGGCCGTGTTTGGGGGTATTCGCAAGATCCACAACACTTAGGGGAGCTGTTCCACCCAGCTCCCCCTCAACTTCTCCACCTTATTCTTGGGCAGGTTCACGATAATTTTGTTCGCTGCCTCCACCTGACCGTTGCTCCTGGGGTGGTGGACGGAGGCAAATCTGAGGTCGATGCCCAGCTGAGTGCAGAAACTTATGAACTCCTCGCTTGCAAACTGTGGACCATTGTCCGTGACAATGGCCTAAGGCAGCCCGTGCCTGCAGATGATTTCCCGCCAAATGAAATTCCGAATGACTTGGGATGTTACATTGGACAACGCCTTGACCTCCAGCCATTTAGAGAAGTAGTCGATCATGACTAAAAGAAACATCCTCTGGCCGCTCGCCGGGTGGAACGGCCTGATTAGATCCATCCCCCAAATGGCAAAAGGCCATGGCGTCGTAATGCTTCGAAGCTGTTCGGCGGGCAAGAGCTGGAGGGGGCGTAGAGCTGGCATTTCTGGCACCTCTTAGCAAACTCCTCACCCTTGCCCCCAGCGTTCTTCCTCCGTAATGGCTAGCACATTCGCCAGAGTGTATCTCCTCCAGAATACATCGGGTCTCGCCTTCCGTCACACATCGTGCTAGAAAGCCCGAGAGCATCTTCCGATGCAAGCTTCCTTCGTGCATGAGATAGTGGGCTGCCTTATGTCGAAAACCCCATTCCTCCTTGACCCCCTCATGGAGGTTTCCCGTGGCGAAGAAGGTCACGAAGGGGTCCATCCATGAGGGTCGTCGATCTACTTCCATTAGTTCCCCTTCCTCGATCGTTGGATGAAAAAGATCAGCCAAGGTCCCCCCCTCGCGGTCCAAACTTAGCCAATCGGTCGGCCGCCTCATTCTCTTCCCTAGGTAGGTGCTGCATTGAGAAGGTTTGAAATCCCCTTATGATCCCCCTCGCCTTAGCCAAGTACCTTTGGAGGGTTGGTTCCTGAGCTTCATACTCCCCCCTGATCTGGGACGCCACCACTAGTGAATCTATGAACACTTCCACACAGTGAATTCCAAGCTCCTGGGCCAACCGCAACCCGGCTATGACGGCCTCATATTCTGCCGGGTTGTTAGTGACCGTTAAGTGTAGGGCTACTGTATGCTCTATGGTGACCCCCTGGGGGCTAAACAGCACCACTCCTCCCCCCAAGGAATGCTTCCCTGAGGCCCCATCGACATACATCTTCCACGCCTCCTTCGGCAGGGTATCTCCCTCTCCCAACTCCATGACATAACCAACCAAGAAATCAGCTACTGCATGTGCCTTGATGGAAAGCCTTGGTACAAAAGAGACATCGAATTCACTGAGCTCGATCGACCACTTGGCCAATCGCCCCGAGTGTTCTACCCCTTCAAAAATCTTGCACAGGGGGTGGTCGGTTACTAACTTGATTGAATGAGCCTGAAAGTATGGTCTGAGTTTCCGGGCCGAGACAATCAGTGAGAAAGCCAACTTTTCTAAGATGGGGTATCGCAGTTCGGCCTTCTTTAGGACTCTGCTGACATAATAGATGGGCAGCTGCCTTTTTACTTCCTCTCGTACCAACACAGAGCTCACTGCCTCAGCCCCTACCCCGAGGTACAAGGCTAAGTCTTCTCCCTCCTTCGGGATCTGCAGGAGTGGCGCTTGGGTCAGCTGAGACTTCAATGCCTGAAAAGCTTCCTCACATTCCTTCATCCACTCGAATTGTCCACTCCCCCTAAGTACTTTGAAGAAGGGCAAACACCTCTCTCCAGCCCGAGAGAGGAAATGACTCAGCCCAGCCAGCATACCTATCAAGCGCTTAAACTCCTTAGTGTTGCGAGGTGATTCCAACTCCATGATGGCCTTCACCTTATATGGGTTGGGCTCGACCCCTGTCGGGGTTAGAAGGTGCCTGAGGAAGTTGCCTCGACCTAACCTGAAGACGCATTTTTGGAGGTTCAACCTCATCTTGAACTTTTGCAGAGTTGCGAACGTCTCCTCCAGGTCGAGCAAGTGCGAACCCACGTCACTGCTCTTAACCATGAGGTCATCGACGTAGACCTCCAAGTTCCTCCCCCTTTGATCCTTGAACACCCGATCCATCATCCGTTGGTATGTAGCCCCTGTGTTACTTAGACCAAAGGGCATCATTTTATAGCTAAAGCACCCTTCCCTCGTGACGAAGGAGACATTCTTGACGTCGGGGGGATGCATGCGGATTTGGTGATAACCTGAAAAAGCATCCAAAAAACTCATGATAGAAAAACCGACGGATGAATCAACCAGTGTGTCGATCCGACGCAGGGGGTAGCAATCCTTAGGGCATGATTTATTTAATAAAGAAAAGTCTACACACCTTCTCCACCTCCCATCACCCTTCTTTACCATTACCACATTGGAGACCCAACTTGGGTACTGGATCTCCGAAATAAAGCCTACATCGAGAAGCTTCTTCACCTCCTCGCGGATGGGATCCTCCAGCTTTGTGGCGATGGCCCTCATCTTCTGGCAGATGAGACGTGTCTTGGGGTCCAGGTTCAAGTTGTGACAAGCCACATCAGCGTCAATGCCCGGCATATCTACCGCGCTCTAGGAAAAGATGTCAACATTCTTTTGGATGCACTCCCGCATCCCCGCCTAGTCTTCTTGGCTCAATCCTCCGGTGATCCTCACCTTCTCCACCTTCCCTGCCCAGTTGACCACCTCCATCTCCACAACTTCCTCCGCCGGCTCCAGCCGAGACTTCTCCCCGCTGACCCTCTCCTCCTCTTCTCTCCACTTCTCAACAACTAGCTTCTCCGCCTCCATCGCTTCCAACCAACCATCCTTGGGCAGTTCCGCCTCCCTGCCGCTCCAGGCCTCCCACTATATCTCAAACTCCATCCTCTCCTTCTCCCTCGCCTCACTCAGGCTTGCTCCTTCCTTGTCCACAACCACCTTCTCAGTCTCTCCCCCAACCTCACCTGGGCTCACTACCTCCTTTCTCTTGGCCCCTCTTCGACCTTCTCTTAAATCTCATCCAGACTCATCCCTCCTTCCATCTCAGCATCGTCTACCCTGTCCATCTCCCTATCCAGTTCCTCTGCTTCCCCCATCCAAGAGATAGTGTTGACGGCAGTCATGTAGCAGTGCCTCGCCACTTTTGGATCTCCCCTGATCCTGACTTGTACCCCTCTGCTATTGAACTTTAGGCACTGATGGAACGAGTAGGGGACGCAACGAAAGGCGCTGATTAGTGGCCGCCCGAATATTGTGTTGTAGCTACTCAGAGCGTCAACGATGACGAACCAGAAATTCCTCGACCCACCCCCAATGTCACATACAGCCCTACCCCTCCTTCCACCTCCTTTCGCTCCCCCGAGAACCCAAACAGTGGTCCATCTGAGGCTAGCACCCTCTGAGCTTCCACCTTCATCTCATCAATAGCTTTCTTGAAGATTACATTCAGGGAACCCCCATTGTCCACCAGTATCCGGGAGACCGTGAAATTTTCTATCGCTGTCTTAATCACCAAATCATCGCAGAATGGATCCTCGTAATCCGACAAGTCTTTCACTAAAAAGGTGATCTTCTCCTCTGGTGGGGGGGGGGGGGTGTGGGAGGTCGAGGCATCGCTCCTTCGATACATGGTTTGAAAACTCCCCTTGCAGGTAGCTTCGATCCCAACACCTCTATGGATCACCCCGATCCCTCCTCGGGTCCCCACATCCACCCGATCTCCGCATCTATCATCTCCTCCTCCTTCTGGTGTAACCTCCTCAATCCTCACGGGAGGTTGCTGCTGAGCTTGCCGCCTTGCAGCCCTTATTTCTAGAAATTCTGGGCAGGTGGCTGTCGTGTGACCCACCACTTGGTGGAAGTCACAAAAGGGCAATGCCACCCTATCTTCCCTCCTCCTCACTCCTCCTCGAGCCCCTCACCTTCCTCCTCTTACTCTTACTATCTCAATTGCTTCCTGCTGCAGCCGGAGGGGGACCCTCTTCCCCTGCCTCTAAGCCGGCTGGTTGATCCTCCTTTGTTCCCTGTAGTCGTTCCTGCCCGAGAATCCACCACCTTGCTTTTGAGGGTGACCCTCTCGGGGCCTCCATCCCAACCTGTTGTTCGGCTCCCGCGGCCCCCAACCTTGCCGCTGCCCCTGATCTCTGGGTTCCTCTCTCCTTCTCTCCTCCCTTCGCTCTCTCTTCCTCCCTGCTCCAGCATCCTTTCCATCTTCTTCTGCCAACTTGGCTAATCTCCTTTCAAACGCCGGATTGGCCGACTCAATCTCAATCTCTTTCACGGCCCTCTCCATCAGCTCCTCGAAGGAGAGGGGGGACTCTCTTCAGCTCCATGCTAAAGAAAATGGGCCTTAACCACACAGTGAAGGCCAACATCACCGTGTACCCCGGCATCTCTTGCACCTGTAGAATCTCCTCCTGGAACCTGCGTACATAGTGTCCCACCGTCTCTTCCGACCTCTGCTTGATGGCGAATAGGCACTCTGCTGACTTCTTCCTCTTCTTGGACGTTAAGAACCTCGGCAAGAATCCGCGTCTCAGATCTTCAAAGCAGTAAATTGAGCTCGCGGGTAACTGGTGGAACCAGTCCCTCACCTTTTCCTTCAATATGATGGCAAAGAGCATACACTTGAATGCATCCGACATTTGCCTGATGGAAATAGCATCTTCAAACCACTGCACATGCTATGTAGGGTCATCCCTCCCGGTGTAATATGACATGTCCGACTCCCTAAACCCTTCCGGGACCGGAGCTGAAATGATAAGCTCACTAAAGGGGCACCCGCTCACCACCTGCCGAGAAGGCTCCTCCCGTGACCTCGGCTTGCTGGCCCTGTCTGCACTGGCCTGTCCTGGGAATAGCTCCCACCTTGGGACATCCCTTTCTGCCACCTCAGCTGGAACCTCCTTCCCAGGACGCTGTCCGGGAGAGTTCTCACCTAACAACGGAGTAGCCATCACCATAACCTACGGAGACTCCCAATCGCCTCTCGCCGAGAAGGCCAAGTGGATTGTCTGCAAAATCTCCCGCCGGAAGTCCTCTAGCATTCCCAATGTCACCCCACTCTCCCGGGAGGGAGAACCTCCTGAGCCAGCTCCTTCTCCTCCACCCCCTGCCATGAGACTTGACTTGAGATTTTTTAGCACCGGCTACTATCCACGCTCACCGCACCAGAACTATTGAAGCCAGAAATTGACATGAACGAGAGTTCAAAAATAGGTGCAGCTGACACCTACTTCTCTCAACCCCCGACCACTAACTGGTTTTAAAGGACCAAGAACAGACCCAAAGCATCAGCAGGGAGGTCCCACCTCTTTCCCGAAAGGTCTTTGAGAGCTCCCCTTCGAAGCCAAAAGCTGTGCTCGAAGCTCCTCAGAAAGCACTAGAGAGTTTAGAGAAAAATGAAAGCCCTTGCCTTCTGAAGAGCCCCTGCGGGTCTATTTATAGTCTTGGCTGGCCTGAAATTACTAAAATACCCTTGTCTTTTCTGCCAATAGCCAAATCACAATGTTATGAAATTCTAAATGCAGGCCCCGGGGGCATGTAGGTCATTTACCCGAGCGCAACTAGGTAATTTCACCCTAGGCCCTGTCCACCCACCCGACGAGAACATCATGTCGAGGACCATCCCGCCTTTCACCCGACGGGAGCTACAGAAAAAGGGATGAAGGGTCCCCTGTACCGAGCCTGCTTCTACCCTCCATGGGGCGCGAGAGCCTGCTTCCGCCCTCCATGGGGCACGAGAGCCTGCTTCCGCCCTCCATATGGTGCGAGCCTTCTCGCCGCCTTTGTACAGGAGTGGGTCTCGGCAGGAGCTCTTCCGCCTTGAAGCCCAAAGCTAGCCCGAAGCTAATCCAATCCAGGCCCTTGAGGGGTACCTTGGTTTTACCCGACGAATATGGGGTTGTACATGCTTGAAGGCCTTATACTGTTAGTTGAGGATGGATTTTTTGTCATCACTCACTTCCTTTGTTCAGACTATCAGTGAGTCCGACATCTCCTTGGCTGTTTTGCAGTGGACCAAATTTTGACGTGTTAAATAATCTATGGCACTAACAATTATGTTATGTACCCTCCTATCCATATTGGCCAGAAACACCTCATCCTTAGTCATCTTTGAATTTCACTTGGGAGTCTGGATGTTAGCATCAATAGTAGAGACCTTCATGTGAATGAAAGGTCACTATTTTATTATAATGTATATCCTAGGATCTGAGGTTTTCATGAATAGCCTCACCCTTTCTTTCCATATCCTAAAGTTCTCCTTCCAATAGATAGAAAGTTTCATAAATCCTAACTCCTTATGGTTCTCACAAGAAGCCATGAAGATATGCCTTTACTACCCTTGGAGATCTAATTTATGCTGTTATGTCCTTTCTGAACAACCTCCCACTGATACCACTTGAATGTCTTTTCTAACGGTAGTTAAACACCTAGAGGGGGTGAATAGGTTTGTTTTGAATCTTTAGAATCTTTTTAAGTTAGACCTTAGTTTGTGTTTATGTTAGATGTTAGCTTTGAAGATCACTAAAAACACCAAGATTTATAGTGGTTTCCATATTGTTGGGTACATTGGAAAATATGTACCAGATTTGAAGAATCCTCACCTTACTCAATGATATGCATCAAGGTTTATTTGATGTTGTTTTGAGTTTATATGTGTAGGTTAAGAAAATGCAGGAATGCAGGAAAAGTTTTTAAGTCCATGAGTTGACACCAGAAGAAGCTGTGTCGACACTAATGAAGTCTTGTGTCGATACTGGAGAAAAGGTGTGTCGACACCTGGAGTCAATTGTGTCGACACTTGAAAAGGCTATGTTGACACTAAAAGAAACTGTGTTGACACACAGAGGCAGAGTTGACACACAGAAAAGCTTAGTCGACATCAATTGTGTCGACACACAGAGGCAGTGTCGATACACAGAAGACTTTGTCGACATCAACTATGTCGACACACAGGACTTGTGTCGACACATAGCAGAGTTTCAACAAAGTTGATTTTTTGTGAAAAGAAGAAGTGACTGTGTCGACACACCGAACTAGTGTCGAGACATTCTACAGAAGTTGTGTCGAGAAGTAGTGTCAACACCAAGGGAGCTGTGTCGACACCACCAAGGTTTGTGTTGACACTTAGTCTACTTGTGTCAACACATGATGAAGTTCAGTCTCGACACTTTGTTGACAGAGACAGAGTTTCAAGAAGTGACTGGAGACTTGACAGTTGCCATAACCAACCCGTCTATTATAACTGTCAGATCTATCAGAAGTTTGTTAGAAACCGGATCAGCCGGTTACCATGGAGAAAGTCTATATAAAGATATTCTCTATCAACAGAATATACATATATGATAGATGAGATAACCAACAACACACGAAAAATAGAAGAAGATTTTTAACAGAAGATCTAAGAAGACATTCTCAAGTGGTGATCTACTCAGAGTTTATCAAGAGAATTCAAAGAAGAATTCAGAAGAATCTTCAGAAGAATTTGGAGAGAGAGAGCTCCATCTATTCAAGTGAAGGAAGGGAATTACATCAACAAGTCTCTTAAGTGCAGATTCTTAACCAGTCTGCCAAGAAGAATTCAGATTGATTTCTGAATTTCATGAAAGAAGTTGATTGAAGATCAACTTCAGAGGAGACCAACCCTACTGTGTTCAGATTCAAGAAGCTTTGAATAAAGCTAAGACAAGTTGATCTCTAAACATCAGATTCTTTCAAGAACTGATCAAGAAACCTTTCATCCTTTCTCTCTCAACCAGGGTGGTGGTAAATTTTAAATTTACATTTATTTTCAGTAGGATCTTTTTAAGATCTGAGTTGTAAGCCAGATTTATAAAGGCTGAGTTGTAGGAGATTAAGTTCTCTGAGTGGTAGGTCTTATTGAAGGCTGAGATAGGGCTGAGAGCCTGAGTTGTAGGAGATTTTCATCTCTCAGTTGTAGGCCTTGTTGAAGGCTGAGGTAGGGTAGATTGCCTGAGCTGTAGGAGTGTGGACTCACTCTGAGTTGTAGGAGCCTTGTTTGGGTTCTGATCTGTAAGATATGTGGATCTGAGGAAAAGGAAAGAAGTTAGGCCGAATCTAGCACACTGCTAGATAGGCGAAGGGGGAAAGTGGATTTACCTATACCTTGGGGAACCACTATAAATCAGTGTGCCATCTGTAATTGTGTGTGGTATTGTTATTTATGTGTTGTGATAGCTGTAGAACAATATGTTTCTGTTAATTAACTGAATTAATATTCTGCCTTTTAAGGAAACAGAATTAAACCTATTCACCCCCCCCCCCCCTCTAAGTGTTTAGGAACCAATTCTTTCAAGTGGTATCAGAGGGAGGTTACTCAAAGAAAGACTTAACAGTCTGAGTAAGATCTGTGAGGCAGAAGTAAGTGAAAGAAAATGGGTTCTGGAGAAAACCATAAAGAACTTGGTTCAATCAAGTTGCATATCTGCAGGAAGGAAAACTTTGGAATATGGAAGGAAAGGGTCAGACTATTTATGGACGCATCTAATCCTAGAATTTATGTAACAGTTAAGGAAGGACCATATATTCCAATGAAGGTTTCTGTTCTTGATACTAATCAAAGGATTCCTAAGGATTTTTAAGAAATGACTAAGGATGAGATCATCTTGGCTACAATGGATAAAAGAGCACAGATTATTATAGTGAGTGTCATAGATGACTCAACATTCCACAATCTGATTCACTGCAAAACCTCCAAGGAGATGTGGGACACATTGGTTGTCTACATGGAGGTTTCTGAAGAGGTTAGGCAAGATAGAAAGTATGCTTAATCAAGAATATGAGAGTTTCAGACAAGCTAAGTCTGATAGCATAACTGAATGTTATAAGAAGTTCTACAGAAATTTAAATGAACTAATGTCCTATGGAAGAATCTTCAGTACATATGAGCTGAATGACAAATTCCTTAGGTCTTTGACTAAGGATTGTGATACAAAGATCTATGTCATAAGGGAAGTGGCCAGACTGGCAGAAAGTTCACCTCCAACACTGTTTGGCAAATTGTTGTCTTATGAGATGCAGCTGTTGGCCAGAAAGGAGGAAGAGAAAAATACAAAGGTTGACTCTAGAGAAAAGTCAGTGGCCTTCAAGGTAGAAGCCACAAGGAAGAATAGGAGGATGTATCCATCTTCTCCTAGGAATGCTGCAGAAGTGATCTCAAAAAATTCAGATAATCACAGTTCAGACAGCAGTAATTCTGATAAAGACTTTGCTACTTTCACAAGAAAGTTTCAGAGATTATTAAAGAAGAAGTAGTGGAAATCTAAGACGTCCTCATCTCAGTCCAAGGATGACTATTATCAAAAGAGGAAATCATCCAGTAAGGACAAGAGTGGGACAAAGCCTAGCAATTCAACTACATCAAAGATTATTTGCTATTGCTGCAACAGACCTGGACATGTTGTGTCTGACTGTCCAGACAAAAGGAAGGAGTCTGCTGATAAAAAGAAGTCTCAGCACAAGAGAAAGAAGGAGAAATCCTTGCTAGCTAAGAAAGAGAAAAGTTGGACAGATCAATCAACTTCAGAGTCTGAATCTGAGGCTGAGGCCTATATTGGTTTGTTTGCAACAGAAGAAGAGGATGAGTTCTTGAAATTACTGGACTCTATCAATAAGCAAGAATACCATCAGTTCGAAGGACTAATGGCTATGTCTGAAGAAGACCTGTGACAGGATCAACCTGGTCCCAGTAAGGTAAAAAGTTTATCTGTAGATTCTAATTACTACACTGGGTCAGAATCAGATGCATCTACATCAAGAGATGTGGATGGGTCTGAATCTGAAGGAGATATTCATCAGCTTATAGATGAATCTGGGGATTTGTTGCAGGCACTCAAGAAAAGCAAAAACCTGGCCAAAAATCAGGCTAAGGAAATTACAGCTCTTAAGTTGGCTGCATCTGATTCAGAAAAGCTGCTGGATCAGAAGATAAATGAGATTGCCAAGCTGAAAAACATAATTGTTATTCAGTTGGGTACAATCAGATTCAAAAATGATCAGATCAAAAGTCTGGAAGACAGACTTCAGAAAGAGAAGAAAATAGTGGCTAGTTTCTCTAACCCAAAATCTGTCCTACCCTTAATTGATGACTTTGTGTCTCAAAAGGGTAAGGAAGGATTAGGCTTTAAGGAAACTGCATGGGCTGCCCAGTCCAATAATAAAGGCAAAGCCCCAACACAAAACAAAAGATCTGCTGCCAACAATATAGCTAATATTATACATAAAAAGAGGTATAATAAGTATGAGTGCTGGTGCTGTGTCAAGATAGGAAATTATGCCTTACACTATTTGCACAACACCAGTGTCATAAAGGATAGCAGTCTACCTGTTAGAAGAGCTGCAGGAAGATTTGTCAAGTTTCAGGCTAACTTGAACCAATAACCCAAAAGTTATTTGGGTTCTAAGGTTAAGTAATCTTTGTTGCAGGTGAGTCCATGTTGTCATGCCTCTATATGGTACTTGGATAGTGAATGTTCCAGGCATATGACTGGAATAAGAGGATTGCTGAAGTACTACTCACCAATATTGAATGGGCCTAAAGTAATCTTTGGTGGTTCTAAAAAAGGAGTCATCAAAGGGTTTGGTAACATTTCTAACAATTTAATCACTATCACTCAAGTGGCTTATGTGAAGGGTTTGAAAGACAACCTAATAAGCATAAGCTAGCTGAGTGATCTTGGATATGACATTTCATTTATCAAGAATGGGTGTCATATCAAGAGGTCAAGTGATCAAAAAGTCATATTGACTGGCTATAGAAAAAGAAATGTGTATTGCATAAACTTTGAGAGTGAGAATAAAAATTCTCCTATCTGTCTTGTGGTTGATGAGAAAGCCTCTCATTGTGTCAAATGGCAAAAGAGGCTAGCTCATCTTAACTACAAGACTATTGGCCAACTCTTTAGTAAAGAGTTAGTGAGGAATTGTCCTCAAGTTAAGTGCTTTAAGGATGAAATATGCTCAGCTTGTCAAAAAGGCAAGCATACTAGATCCTCCTTTCATAGCCTAGAAATAAAACACTCGGTGAGGTACTTATACCTCATGCATATGGATTTATTTGGTCCTATGCCAGTTCATAGTCTAGGTATGAAGGTCTACACTTTTGTGGTTGTAGATGACTATTCTAGATTTTTATGGGTATTCTTTCTGAGGCAGAAATCTGAAACCCCAAATATCTTCAGCAATTTTGTCAAACAAATTCAGAATGAATTAGATAGTTAAGTGGTCAAAATCAGAAGTGACCATGGAACTAAATTCCAATCTGAAAGTATGACAAGGTTGTGTGAAGAATTTGGGATTCATCAGGAATTCTCCTCACCTAGAACACCTCAGGAAAATGGCATTGCTAAAAGAAAGAATAGGACATTGATTGAGGCTAGAAGAACATTATTGAGTGACACTACTCTCCCAGAATATTTCTAGGCTGAGGCAGTAAACACTGCATGCCGTGTGCTCAATAGGGCTTCCATTACCAAAAACCACAAAAAGACACCCTATATGGTTATGAAAGGCAGAAAACCAAACTTATTCTATTTTAGGATCTTTGGTTGCTAGTGCTATGTGCTTAACAATGACAAGTCTCACCTAACTAAGTTTGCTACCAAATCCCAAGATGGGATATTTGTTGGGTACAGCAACAATAGTAAGGCTTATAGGTTCTACAATTTGGCTACTCAAGTTGTAGAAGAGTCTGTTCATGTCATATTTGATGAATCTAGACTTATTAACAGTGAGTTGTCTAGTAGTTCTTGTTGCTCTACAGGTATACAGCAGAATATGGACCAGCTTACTATCAGAAAAGATCCAACCGTAAAGTAAGATGTGGAAAATGGTAGTTGCTATCCAGGGGGAGTACAAGACACTCAAGAGGCTGATGAAGGCCATGAGGTGCAGAATAATGAAGAGATTGAAGAAGGTCAGACTGTTGATAGATTACCTCCAGCAGTTAGACATTTAAAGTATCATCCTGCACACCAGATCATTGGTGATCTACGACATGGAGTACAAACAAGAAGCAGGAACTTAAATACGGTTCTTTGCTCAAGCATCTTATCTCAACTGGAACCCAAGAGATTTGACGAAGCTATTCAAGACCCACACTGTATTGATGCTATGCAGGAGGAGTTACATCAATTCAGAAGGTGCAAGGTCTGGGAGTTGGTTCCAAAACCAAAGGGCCACAATGTCATAGGGACAAAGTGGAGTTATAGAAACATGCTTGATGAGAGTGGGATCATAGTGAAGAACAAGGCAAGACTAGTTGCCAAAGGATATAGGCAGGAAGAGGGCATAGACTTTGATCAGATTTTTGCTAAAGTGGCATGGTTGGAAGCAATAATGCTATTCCTTGCCTATATAGCATATCAAGACTTCAAAGTGTTCCAAATGGATGTTAAGTCAACATTCTTAAATGGAGACTTAATAGAGGAGGTCTATGTAGAACAACCCTCAGGTTTTGTTGATCCACTCAATCCTAATTATGTTTATAAACTTAGGAAAGCTTTATATGGGTTGAAACAAGCGCCAAGGGCTTGGTATGAAACCCTGTCTACTTTTCTCATTGAGAATAAATTCTCGAGGGGAAAAATAGACAAGACTCTATTCCTTAGAGAATCTAAAGGAAAGATCATCCTAGTCTAAATATATGTTGATGACATAATATTTGGTTCTACTGAAAACAACCTTTGTAGAAAGTTTGCAAAATATATGCAAGGGAAGTTTGAGATGAGTAGTATGGGAGAACATAAGTTCTTCTTGGGACTCCAAGTAAGACAGACTGATGATGGCTTGTCCATATCCCAGTCTAAGTTCACCCATGAGTTAATTAAGAAGTATTGTATGAAGTCATCCACTACCATGAGAACTCCAATGGGGACAAGTATGTCTCTAAGCAAAGATGATGCAGAGAAACCTGTAGATGAATCTTTGTATAAATGGATAGTTGGCTCCCTCCTTTATCTGAATGCTAGTAGACCTGATATCATGTATGTTATATGTGTCTGTGCTAGGAACCAATCCTGCCCTAAAGAATCTCATTATACTACTATCAAAAGGATTTTGAGATATCTTAAGGGCACACATAATCTTGGCCTTTGGTATCCTAGGAATAAAGATTTTCTACTAATAGGCTATTCAGATGCAGACTTTACAGGATGCAAAGTAGATAGGAAAAGCACAACAGGCACCTGTCAATTTCTAGGAGGAAGATTGGTGCCATGGAGCTGTAAGAAGCAGACTAGTGTGTCAATTTCCACAGCTGAGTCTGAATATGTTGTTGTAGGAAGTTGTTGTGCACAGTTGTTTTGGATACAGCATCAGTTAGAAGATTATGGTATTCAGGTAAGTAGAACTCCATTATTATGTGATTCTACTAGTGCTATTTCTATTGCTCATAATCCTGTTTCTCATAGTAGAACAAAGTATATAGAAATAAGATACCATTTTCTTAGAGATCATGTAGAAAATGACGATATTTCTTTAGAATTTGTTAATACAGATTTATAAATTGCTGACATGTTCACTAAGCCTTTAGATGAAACTAAATTCATTAATTTCAAAATTGAATTAGGAATGTTGAATATAAATTAGTTTAACAAATTTGGCTAAGTAAAATTGTGTAGACACAAAAAGTTGTCTGTGTCAACACATAGTAGTTGGTGTCGAAACTCCGGGAAAGTGTTATCAACACATCTAGAAAATTGGTGTCGACACTTCATAGTAGTTGCGTCGACACATCCAGAATTGTGTTAACACTTAGAATTAGATTCGACACAGAATTTCTGTCGAACTGATAAGAATGTCTGTGTCGACACATCATCAATTGGTGTCAACACATAGAAGTCAACACTTCAGTCGAGACATTAGAAGTCTGTGTCGACACATTTCAACTGTGTCGACACATTAAGAGAATTTTGACGTGCCTTTTGAACTTCATTATTTAGAAGGGTATAAATAGGTCAACAACATATTCTGTCGACACACTCTCCATATTTTCGAGAACAAAACCTTGTGTCGACAAATTCTCTATTCTCAATCCAAGATTTCTCTCAACCCCAAAGGCGCCAAAGCTTGAAGATAACGTCAACGAAGGCTATGAGTTGGTTTGATACGCTTTTAATAATGCGGAACCGGAGATTAAAATAGTAGTTACCCTAATTACTGCGAATGGTTTGGAATTTCTGGTATCCGAACCTACAAAGATATGGAAGAAAGAAATACTGGAATTCTATGGCGCAGCTACTTTAGATTTGACTGAACTTAAGATCAAATCTATAGTTCAGGGAGCTAAGGTTAAACTTACCTTGAAGAGCTTGAGGAAAACTCTTCACCTCCCTAGAACTCAAGAAGAAGAAGAAGTACCCTCATTCAAGACTAGGGAAGCACTTCAGTGGTGTGGATTGGATCCCACCATGAAGATTGGATCTGCAGTGAACAGGAAAGTGATGAATCTGCAAGGAAAATTCCTTTCTGAAGTGGTTGGAAAGGTCATTCTCTGCATGCCAGAGGGACATGATAGGGTTTCAGCCTATATGTTCAGCCTGATGACTAGGATTATCTTCAGACTGAACACAGCTTGGTCCGCAGTAAGATTAAGAAAGGTATCAAGAATCCAAATCTGGAAAGAATCATGAGTCTATACTTGGCTGGAATAATCACAGAAATAATGGAACAGACTACTGGTTCTAAGATCAACCACATGAGAAGAATGGATATAAGGATAATCTCCAAATGGCATAGAGTACTAACAAAGGACATGCCTGATGAAGAGAGGCCAGAGATTGCTGAAAAATCATCTCCACAAGACATTACAGATGGTGCTCAGGTGCAGGGGGAGCCTCATCTTGAGGAAGAGCCAACACACTTAGAAAGTGAAATGGCTACTCAAACTATTCTTGAGGTAATCCAAGAAGTTAATCATTCAATTTTTAATAATAAGGATGAAACACTAACTGTTCCCTTGGTTGAGGTTGACCGGACCAACCAACTCAACAATCAAGCACATAATGTTATCATTGAGGATACATCTACAGTTGCTGATGCTCTAGAGTTAAGATTATATCCAATTCATACTCAATAAGAGTTTACCCTTGAAGAGTTGTTCCCTGATATGGAGCAAGTCAGGACTGAGGGGGAGGAGTAAGGGACTCAGGGGGAGAAAGCAATAACTGAGGGGGAGCAAGCTGGAATTGAGGGGGAGCAAGTCAGGACTGAGCGGGAGGAGCAAGGGACTCAGGGGGAGTTACCTAGATCTGACAAAGAGCTGCCCAAAAGTCCAAAGGACACTATAAATCTAGAAAGTACCTCAGCTTCTGAAGATGAAGCAGAAATTGAAGCCAAGAAGAGAAAGCTGATGGTTTTCAAAAGGAGAAGCCAAAGCTATAAAAGGGCATTGCAAACTGCTCCACAACCTGCCCCAGCCACTGATTATAGCTCCTTACTGGTATCCTTGCAAGTAAAGTTAGATGAACAAAGAATGACCATGGAGAAATATATGGATGAGACCCATAAATATCTGCAATTCTCCTTGGCTCAAGATATCAAATCTATAAGATTTGAAGTAAATCAGAACAAGAAGGAAATGACAGATTGCTTCCACAAATGTTGCAATGTTGTATTCTATCTTGCAAAACAACAAGAAGGCAAAAAGACTCAAGTTGATGATATTGCTGTTAAGCAACGCTATGTCCTAGAAAATCAACCAAGGATGAATGACAATATAACAGAATCACAAAATGTGATTGTTACAGAATTAAAGAATACTGCTACAACCCTGACTGAGGTAAGGGCTAAAGACAAGTCAGCTTTTGATAAACAATTGCAGGAAGAACTAGCTATTGTACAAACAGCTATTAAGAATTCTCAAAAGATCATTTCTGATCAGCTACTGAAACTAAGGTCATTTTATAAATATGGTGTTAATTATCTAGATGAATAAGTAAGATTTCAGAAAGATGACCTCAGAACTCATATTGAGAGAGAAGTCATAAAGGGGAAGGAGTGTTAGTCAAAGCAGGTTCATATCATGCTAAATGGATATCTAATAGCATCAGAGCCACCCTTGGATATCCACCCCTATGTGATGATGATAATGTAGCTGAGTCAGGTGTGCAACCTACTTATTTTGAAGGTGATCAACCTAAAGTTGCTCAGGTCATTTACCCTCCAGCAGATTTTGATATGATTCAGCAAGAAGTACATTCAATGTACAGTCCTCCAGAGGGTACTAAAAATGTTATCATTGAGAAAGTAGAAATGTCAGAGGAAGATTTGAATAAGGAGCAAGAAGCTCAACTTTCAAAGAAAAGATTAAGAGAATAGGCTGAGTTGAAGTCTGATTTTGAGCAGTGGAGTCCTACTTCCAGGAATATTATCTTGACTGTCTGGAAAGCTGTAAAGGACCAGACCCATGAAAGGGGAAAATGGTACACTGAGCAAGAATGGAACAAGCATGAAGTTAGGCAGGAAGCCATTTTACAATATAGAAGAAAGGCAAAAGCTAGGAAGCTACCTCCTAATGCTCAGGAGCCTAACAAGTACTTCCCAAAGCCTTTTCACTATTTTGAAAGGCAAAGGATAAGGGCTGAAGAACAAAAGAAGAAAGATCTGAAGGGAAAGAAGTCAGCTAAAGATACTGAAGCTCCAGAACAAGCCAAGATCCAGTCAGGCAAAGGCATAGTCATCAAGGAGCCTGATCAGCCTTAGAATAGATTAACTAGATTTTACAACATTGTAATCTTTAGTTTTAAAAAATTATGTAAACTTTTGTTAAGAAACTTTTGAAAGTTTAAACAAAACAATGATTAATGCTCATTATGTTTGCATCATTATTCTGTAATGACATTTTATACATGTTTTGTTTATAAGTTACCATATCATGTAATGTTTTTATACTTCATAATGTGTGTTTATTATGAATGGTGTATATCATTGACTAAGGGTTATGACTTCTCCGAATAGGGGGAGATTGTTGGTACATTGGAAAATATGTACCAGATTTGAAGAAGCCTCACCTTACTCAATGATATGCATCAAGGTGTATTTGATGTTGTTTTGAGTTTATATATGCCGGTTAAGAAAATGCAGAAATGCATGAAAAGTTTCTAAGTCCATCAGTCGACACCAGAAGAAGCTGTGTCGATACTTATGAAGCCTTGTGTCGACACTGGAGAAAAGTTGTGTCGACACCTGGAGTCAATTATGTCGACACTTGGAAAGGCTGTGTCGACATCAGAAGGAACTGTGTCGACACACAGAAAAGCTCAGTCGATATCAACTGTATCGACACATAGAGGCAGTGTCGACACACAGAAGACTTTGTCGACATCAACTGCGTTGACACACAGGACTTGTGTCGACACATAGCAGAGTTTCAACAAAGTTGATTTTTTGTGAAGAGAAGAAGTGACTGTGTCGACACACCAAACTAGTGTCGACACATTCTACAGAAGCTGTGTCGAGAAGCAGTGTCAACACCAAGGGTGCTGTATCGACACCACTAAGGCTTGTGTTGACACTTAGTCTACTTGTGTCGATACATGATGAAGTTCAGTCTCGACACTTTGCTGACAGCGACAGAGTTTCAAGAAGTGATTGGAGACTTGACAGCTGCCATAACCAACCGGTCTACTGCAACTGTCAGATCTGTCAGAAGTTCGTTAGAAACCGGATCAGCCGGTTACCATGGAGAAAGTCTATATAAAGACATTCTCTATCAACAGAATATACATATGTGATAGATGAGATAACCAACAACACACGAAAAATAGAAGAAGATTTTCAACAGAAGATCTAAGAAGACATTCTCAAGTGGTGATCTACTCAGAGTTTGTTAAGAGAATTTAAAGAAGAATTCAGAAGAATCTTCAGAAGAATTTGGAGAGAGAGAGCTCCATCTATTCAAGTGAAAAAAGGGACTTACATCAACAAGTCTCTTAAGTGCAGATTCTGAACCAGTCTGCCAAGAAGAATTCAGATTGATTTTTGAATTTCAAGAAAAAAGGTGATTGAAGATCAAATTCAAAGAAGAACAACCCTACTGTGTTCAGATTCAAGAATATTTGAAGAAAGCTAAGATAGGTTGATCTCCAAACATTAGATTCTTTCAAGAACTGATCAAGAAACCTTCCATCCTTTCTCTCTCAACCAGGGTGGTGGTAAATTTCAAATTTACATCTATTTTCAGTAGGATCTTTTTAAGATATGAGTTGTAAGCCTAATTTATAAAAGCTGAGTTCTAGGAGATTAAGTTCTCTGAGTGGTAGGTCTTGTTGAAGGCTGAGGTAGGGCTGAGAGCATGAGTTGTAGGAGATTTTCATGTCTGAGTTGTAGGCCTTGTTGAAAGCTGAGGTAGGGCAGATTGCCTGAGCTGTAGGAGTGTGGACTCACTCTGAGTTGTAGGAACCTTGTTTGGGTTCTGAGCTGTAAGATCTGCGGATCTGAGGAGAAGGAAAGAAGTTAGGCCAAATCTTGCACACTGCTAGATAGGCGAAGGGGGAAAGTGGATGTACCCAGACCTTGGGGAACCACTATAAATCAGTGTGCCATCTGTGATTGTGTGTGGTATTGTTATTTCTGTGTTGTGATAGCTGTAGAACTATATGTTTCTGTTAATTAACTGAATTAATATTCTGCCTTAGAAGGAAACAGAATTGAACCTATTCACCCACCCCCTCTAGGTGTTTAGGAACCAATTCTTTCACCTATCAATAGTACATCCACTTTTTCCCTTCACCTATCAAGTAGTGTCCAAGATTCGGTTAACTCCACCTTTATAGTCAACTCCTTGAGATTACACCTCAAGATCTTACAACTTATGTTTACACCACTCTTACAGCTCAGACTGCTTCGAGTCCTACCTCAAATCCACTCCAGGACCCTACCTCAGATCCACTCCAGGACCCTACCTCAGATCCATTCTAGGACCCTACAGTTCAGAGTTCACAAACTCCTATAACTCAGAGATCCAGTTGATCTCCTATCTTAGATCTTCACCAAGATCCTACCTCAGATTCACTCCAGGCCCCTACAACTCAGAGTTCACCAAACCCTGCAGCTCAGCCATTATAAATTAGGCTTATAACTCAGATCTCAAAGAGATTCTACATATTTGAATATTGGTTTGAGTGAAATGACTCCAAAGATAAATCCTTGAGCCCTCTTCCCTGATTGTGTTATAAATACTCATCCTTCATAACCACAAGAAAATATTTCTTCAGAGTTGAATCAGCTTGTGATGTGTAGAACTTATGTAGAGCTTTGCTTCTTCTTCAAGCTTGAGGAAGTTTGTTATTCTGTGTTGCAGGCTTGAAGATGAATAAAAAATGGATTGAGCTCTACTAGAGTACTTCTGCAAAACTTAGGGTTTTGAGAAATGGCAAAAGTGTTCTCTTAAAAAATGATTTCCATCTGTATTTATACCCCTGCAACTACAACGGTTGTATCTTCCTATTTAGGAAGCGGCATGGTTGGTTTTAATGGTTTCTTTACCATAAATGCACTGTAGAAGACGCCCGACGACATTTGTCCTTTAGCACGCAAACTGTGTTGAATTTGAATTTGAGGATGATGTCAACAATCATGTCTCAATGTTGGTGGGCTTAGAGACTTCTTCCAGATTGACTGCATATGCGTTGAGTGATGCCTTGTGACTCAACGACTTGAAGTGTTGAGTGTTGTCTTGTATCTCAATGCATTTTTACTATAACTGTGATCTTCAGAAGCGTTGAGTGATAATCCTTCGTTCAAATCGAAAACACTTAGTTGAATTCTGACTATCTTTAGAGGCATTAAGTGAGCCTTATTCACTCAACGATTTTGTACTTTGATAGCTTATCTGATATGGTGTTGAGTGAGCATCCATAACTTAATGCTTTTGTACTTGGCAGCTTTTTTAATCGACGATATTGAGTGAATGTTCATCACTCAATGCTTCTGAACTTGACAGCAATTCTGAAGAAGGCATTGAGTGAACTTCAATCACTCAACGCTTCCGGACTTGCCAGCATTTCTAAAAAAATACTGATACATATCATATTAAAGTGAATATCAATGTCATATAAGCAATAATAAAATGGAAACTGAATACCCGATTATCAAACCTCATGTGGAATATGGTGGGGTATAGTTATTTTCGAGAACGACTTGATATCGAAGTCTTTGTCAAGAGATTTTATCTGGGGGGGTTGATTTTCAACATTATCAATGCAATAAAAAAACTAACTTAATATGTGGGTTGTTGTCACCACTTCGCACCTCCGCATGTCACATTCCTCTGCTTATCACATCTACATGTCGCATTCATCTGCTTCGCTCTTCCAAGGGTCACAGGCCCCCGTTTCACTCCTCCTCTCTTTTCCTTCCTCTGTTCCTCGCCTCTGTGGTTTGATGGCCTCAACTTTTCTCCTTTATATTTTATAGTCCTCTACTTTGCACCACCATAGATCTATAAACTTTGCTTCACACACATGCACTCCCAAACCTCAACCACTCAGGATTTTAACAAAGCACAAAATTGCATCCAAGTAGTAAGATTATAAATAGAACAACAAGAACATAAATCACTCATCCATACCATCCGTAATAGAAAATGTAACTGTAAATACATTTACCCAATAGTCATAGTTTATAGATGCTTCAGAATACACTTCAATAAAATTCAAGTTTTTTAATAGTAAAGAGCAAGATATAAGTAACCACTCTTTAATATAGAGGAAATAAGAGAATCTTCCATATGGTCTTTAGAGTGCATGACTTGATCCACAAGACTCTAAAACTTTTTCTTGGATACCTTCCATACATGATATGAGAGAGAACTATCACCTCCTTTAAATCATGCATTGTATCTAGTTTGTTTGACTCTTATTGGGGAAAACTAATCTCTTGATTTGATATACAATTAAATGAGTGATTTATTCAGCCATCACCAATATTGTATAGAAGGGATTTTTTAAATAAGGACTTAGTATCTAGCCTGCAATATCTTGTCCTAAGAAAGCAGCAGAAGAACTCAGCTTCAAAGCAGAAAAGCGTCAAAATACAGTAAATGTGTTGTCAAGCAACAATGGAATGTCTGTGTTTGTGTCGCAATCTCAAAGCAACATTAGTTTTTAGAGCAGGATATTAAGGCTTCGTCAAAAAATAAAACCCGTGCAATGTCAATTACAATGAAGTTGTGTCAGAATCTTTTCAAATAACATCATATATTTCAAACATCACTGAAACCACAAAGTAGTGTCTAATTTGCCAAAGCAGCATCATATATGCCAAAGCAGAATCAGGAAGCCTCTGAATTAAAATTATATGTCCCAATCTCTCAGATCCCCTCTAATGGTCATCTCTCTTGGAATTTGTCACTCAGAAGATCACAGATAAAATATAACCTTAGAAGATTTATTTCTAGCAAGTTGTCCTAGCCTATGGAATTAGCTTTCAGAGCATGCTTAAGAAAATCTATACATGAATTCAAAAAGAAGCAAGGAGTGTATATATACATATAGATGATGCCAATAAGAAGAACAATAACAAGAAGAGAAGAATAAAAATAAGAAGTAAAGTAGATAAGAAGAAGAAGAAGAGGTAAAGAAGACACGAAAGAAGAAAATACGATACAATAAAATTCAATTAGAAAATAGAAAAGAAAAGACAAGGTGGGGAGATAGAAGAAAACAAAGAAGAAGGAAGATTAATCTTCCTCAAGTATGCAATATACAAAAAGTGTATTATTCTAAACATTCATATGACAACAATGTCTGATCATATCTTTCTGAAAGTAGTTGGCTTCACTTCAACAAAAGAAATCAAGGAGTCTATAACCAGAGTAGTAGAAGGCTCTACTAATGAAAGGATAAATGAATGATCCTACCAACCTTCTCCTATGTGCATTATAGCAAAACAAAATAGATGTCTCCTTGCAGAAACCAGAAGACAAAATGGAAGAAAGTTTCTCATGCTTAGATAATAAAGAAAACATTGATGATGTTGAAGTCAATTGCATGGCTCTCAATAACTCATACCCTGAAGAGGTCACTAAGGTAAATGAGATACATTTTTTGAACTCTATTATATATAGTACATCTAAACCAAGAAAAGACTTTGAAGTTCCTTATCTTGCTTATCTCAAGGCAGTGAAGGAAATCAAAGATCTTAAGGAAGTGATATTACTAAAATAAATTATGATGAGTGATGTCACTGAAATTGAAAATTGAGCCGTTAAAATACAAAACACCGAATTTAAAGGAAAATTATCTCCCTAAAATCTGAAGTTGCTAAGTTGAATGATCAACTTGTTAAAGAAAAGGAATTTGAAAATTTGTTGAATGTTAAAAGCAACAAGCTTAAAAACATCTCTGAAAATCTTACAATAAGGTTAAGTATCTTTGGTTAGGAGTTAATCCTGCTATGAAAAAACTCCGTCCAAACATTCCATCTTGGAAGAGCCCAGTGGAATTTGACAAAAGCGAATCCTCGGGCATTCTGAAGATGTTTTATAACCATCAATGTATAACAATAAAAATAAGAACAAGAAAAACATTCACACCTTCTCCAAGGAAGGATATCTTGGGAAAAAATCCAAGAAGATCAAATCAAGAAGGGACGAAGCTTATAAAAACTCAAATAATTCTATGCATATGAACATTTAAAGAATTGAAATCGACGTAACTTCAAATATGTGTTGATTAGTAACCAATGCAGCATTGAAGTTGTGGGAAATATTATTCGACCCAAACTCTATTTCCAAATTTCCATCTCTCTCTTCAAGAGATCTGATAAAATAGGTGTGAGAAATTCCCACTCTCATTCTCAAAACATTTTTTTAAGAAAAGCTAAATATAATATGAATGATTGTTATTGTTTTCATAAGGTAGGTAATTTCATGAGGGATTGCTGGTATAATTCATCAACAACTACACTTCCCAGTAGCTTTGTAAGAACCTCCTCTCTTCTCATATAGTAGCAATTATTCTGAAACATCAGGACGTAAAAAAATAGGGGTCCATAAAATGTCTAGTATTATTATAGGTAACATCCCCCCCCTTGCCTGCCCTCTTTACCACAAACCAGCAGTGGAATGAAGATTAACTTACGAATGTTAAAATTGCTGGAATAAGAAAATATAATAAATATTAAAGAATAAGAAATAAAACATTTCTGCATAAATTTGACACACTTCCTAAATAGGATAAGTCTAGTGCCTAGCGACTAGTAGTCAGACATTGTTTTAGAACTGCAAGTGATAAAAAAGACAGGAAAAACTTTTCATCTTCTCGGATTTAACATCTCTTGAAAACCCATAAGGTTAGCAGTCATGCCTTATTCCTTCCAACCATTTTGGTCAAAAGAACTGAATGGTCACATCACCTATTTTACTAGAAATATGATAAATCTATTATTTTAATGATTTTGACTTTAACATCTTTCATATTAGGATTGAAATAGCATTACGGTTGGATGGACAAGCAGAAATTATCTTCCAATAAATTATACAGGTACAAAAAGCAGTGTTGATTTCTTTGATTTTTTATATCTTTTAGGCTAAAGAGTGTTTGTGGGTACGCTAAACCTCTAACATCTTCGTCGAATATTTTTGAAGATATAATCACTAGTAGCATAGGGTTGTCTTCTTTGAATGTGCATTTTAAAAACTTGGGAGTTTTTTTTAACTAAAAATTGGGTGGATTTTTTATTTACATTTAAAGAAAAGTAGTCGAATTAAAGGTAATCAAGATGTTTAGAATCATATCATATTGATCTAGATAATATTGATGTTGAAGGTTGTCTTCTCACATAACATAAGGTAAACTACTTTGGCAAGTGATTATTGTAATGTTCCCTCACTTAAGAAGAGATTACATTAGAATGACATCGCTAGGTCATTAATCTCATTTTCTGAATAACTAGGATCGTCAAACTACAAGGATTGTCTTTTGATTCTTTCTAAAGAAAAATGATAATTGTGTATTTAGTTAAATGCTCTATAAAAGTAGTGTTTCTAATTTTATCTAAAATAAAGTAAGTAATAAAGAACAAACTATATTAAGAGGTGTTCTTATATCATTTCATATGCCATGGTTTCTAAAATCTTTATGGAATATTAGTTCATTGAATTTGATTAACAGGTTAATGTTCCACATGTACAATAATTTGTCCTTCAAAAAAGTTGTACAATTACATTTCTGGGCTCAAAGTTCTCTAAGTTAAGAAATTTAAGTATTTCTAATTAAGATAAGTCCAGTGCCTAGCGACTAGTAGTCAGTCGTTGTCTTGGAACAGCAAGCGATAAAAATTTAAGAAAAACTTTCATCTTCTCAAAACTAAGAATGTAACATCTCTTGAAAACTCTAAAGCTTAGTAGTCATGCCTTTATTCCTTTCAACCATTTAGGCCAAAAGAACTGAATGGTCATATCGCCTATTTCATCAAAAATGTGATAAATCAAACCTGAATCCATTATTTTAATGATTTTGACATTAACAACATATTTCATATTATGATTGAACTAACATAGAGGTTGGTAATACAAGCAAAATTTATCCTCTTATAAAATTATATTGATTAAAAAAGTAGGGTTAATTCCTTTGTTATTTTATATCCTCTAGGCTAAAGAGTGTTTGTGGGTGCGTTAAATCTCTAACAACTTTGTCGAACATTTTTGAAGATATAATCACTAGTAACTTAGAGTTATTTTCTTGGAATGCATATTCTAAAAGCTTAGGATTTTCTTTAACTCAAAATTAGGTGGATGTTTTATTGATATTTAAAGATAATTACTCGAATTAAAGGTAATCAAGATGTTTGAATCATATCATATTGATATAGATAATATAGATGCAGAAGGATATCTTCTCACATAATATAAGGTAAACTGCTTTTGGAAAGTGAATATTGTAATAATCCCTCACTTAAGGGATTAAATTAGAATGACATTGCCAAGTCATTGATCTCATCTTCTGAATAACTAGGATCATCAAACTACAAGGAATGTCTTTTAACTCTTTCTAAAGGAAAATGATAATTGTGTCTCCAGTTAAATGTTTTATCAAAATAATGTTTCTAATTTTATCTAAAATAAAGTAAATAATAAAGAACAAACTATATTAAGAGGAATTCTTATACCGTTTCATATGCCATTGATTATAAAATCTTTATGGAATATTAGTTCATTGAAATTGATTAATATGTTAATGTTCCAAATGTACGATAATTTATTCTATAAAAATTTGTCCAATAACATTTGTGGGTTCAAGGTTCTCTAAGTTAAGCAATTTAAGCATTTCAAAAGACATTAAATTAAATATCACAAATAACCTTCCTTGTCCTTGAGGTATTAATATGTCTCAAGGCTTCAACATTTTCAAACTTGCTTTGCTAAGTTTCAAAGCATCTTGTACCACTAGTCTGGTAGTGTGGTAAATATTCTTGACTTAGCTATGAATGACAAACTATACACACACTGCATACATGAAATGATAAACAATGAGATTTATTAAATTGTATACTTGCCCAGCTATTGATACTCGAGTGAGTCCAATGGTGGATTTTGATTGTTTGACTACATTGAATCTATTGTGTTCAACTGCTGATCTCATAAGTTTCAATGTGAGTTATTCAAACTTGTTAAGTGAGCCTCGTTATGATTCACTAATGCATCCTCATCATCCATTCATCTTTAGATAATCTTTATGACTTCAGAAATTAAATGATCCTTATCTAACGATGGATAAAGAAAATGGGAAGCATAATCTTCCATTTGATTGTAAGTCAATGTGCTTTATACAATTAACAAATACATGTGAAGACTATCCAAGTTTCATAAAAAGAACACAAAAAAATGAAAATGCAAAAAATAAACACACACTTATTCATTTTTTTGGAATGGTTAATAAAAATTATGATTTTTCAAATATTACAATTATGAGTCCCTGATAATGGCACCAAAAACTTGATACGCCGCTATTGCCACCTATATTATATATGATTTAATGATAATGATAGACTCATGTAGTCATGTACTCTCATTTGAGATAAGTAAGTGCACCTGTTATAGATTGTATAATAACTAATATCAAGGTCGAATTCCTCGGGCCTCCGTAAATACCATATTTCACCACTTATTCTATTATCATGCCAATCTTTAAAGAAGATAAAATCCTAAACTAAGATAACTAAATGAAGTGACTTGGTACTTATAAAAGTAGAAAAATGATGAATATAACATGTATATATTTTGTTTAATAAAATATAGTATTTTTCACAAAGTAATAAAAAAATATTTTCTTGATCAATTTAAAGATATGTCTTCTTGTGATTCCATTTCAATAAACAATGAGGGTTTCTCGTTTTTCCTATTTCCTTGGGCAGAAGAACAGAAGCACTGATTTTAGGTTTAACTAATAGATATAAGCACTTGCAAGAAAACTCTAAAGACCATCTATCATTTTGTAAAAATTAACTCTTAGTTTGGCACCAAGACATGAGTGTTTTTGTAACGCCCCGAAACTCAAAGGAGTGACAGGGGACGTTTTGGGCCAGTTTTGGGTTCTGGCTGCAGGCACACGGCCTGGGACACGGGCGTGTCCCAGAGCGTGTCAAGCCTGTGTCGACACTAAGCCGGGGAGTCGACACTTTGGTCTCGACATTGTGTCGAGACTGGGCACACGGCCTGCGACACGGGCGTGTCGCAGGGCGTGTCGACCCGTGTCGACACTTAGCCGTGAAGTCGACACTCTGCGTTCGACGAAGTGTCGAGACATGGCACACGGCCTGCGACACGGGCGTGTCGCAGGGCGTGTCGACCTGTGTTGACACTCGTCCCGGGAAGTCGACACTTTGGTCTCGACATTGTGTCGAGACAAGGCACACGACCTAGGACACGGGCGTGTCCAAGGCTGTGTCATCAGGTCGACGATCTTCGCTCGACGAAGTGTCGAGGGTCGAGACCGTGTACACGGCTTGGATTCCAGGCTTGTCAAGGTGACACGGGCAAGGACACGGGCGTGTCCTAGAACCCGTGCAGTGCTCGGGTTATTTTCGGGGAAAAATGATGGGGGTACACGGCCGGCCACACGGCCGTGTCAGGTGGAACACGGGCGTGTCAGCTCGAACACAGGCATGTTCGATACCCATGTGAGGTTCCAGGCGAGCCGATTTTGATGGCGAATGAGGCACACGGCCCTGGACACGGGCGTGGGCCAGGCCGTGTTCAGTCCAGATTGGGCATTTCAGTCCCGAATCAAAGCCGTTCGTTTCCTTATTTTGAGATCCAACGGCTGGGGGTTGTTCCTGAAGTGATATACCCGGGATTGGACTTTGAAACCCTCACTTTTCATAAGTTATCATCTTTCTAAAACCTTAGAGAGTGAGGAGAGCCAAGGAAGGAAGAAGGAGCTAGATCCGGCCATTGGAGGAGCTTCAGAGCTTCGAATCGCGAGCCGACTCCGGATCCACGGAGGCAAAGCTAGTGCGGTGCTTTTCATCCGCTTACTTTTCAATGGCGCCAAAGAGGAATGCTAGGGTAACGATCCTCATCTTGAGCATGAGTAGCTCTCTTTCTTTGCATGGGAAGCCCGCTCTCGCGAGTTTGCGGAGAGTTGGAGGCGTTCCTTCGTATAGATATGTGAAGTCCCCGTTGTTTAGAGTCCGTAAGCGAGAACGGACATAGCCATGATGTGTGAAGCCTACCCGGACATGTTGGTCTGGATCGGTGATGTTGCATTCATAAATGCCGGAGAAGACTCCGTGCTATTGATTGTTTTTCGGGTTTTCTACGCGGTAGATTGCAGCAGGGAGCCTTGGGGACTAACCCAAAGGTGCACCCGGAAAACTGGGCGGATACGAGATCTTGCCAACTTGGTGGCCTGAGAGCCAACTTGAACATAACCGGGTTATGTGAATTGTGATGGAAACGGGACTCGGTGGAAGTTTGACCTGCGCATATGGCTTAAATTGTCGTTGCGATGTGAGCACGGGTTAGATGGAACCGTACCCGCTCTATGTCGTTCGGTTAAAGAGACCTAAAGGCACGTGGCACTTGCCGTTGGCATAGATTAGGGTCTTCGGCGGTCGATGGCTTAAATTGTCGTGACCCAGGCCAAGAAGACAAATTGCTCATAGGTTTGGCCGTCTAAGTGGCGGCGGTGAGTCCGGAATGTCGATGGCTTAAATTGTCGTGACATCGACCGGTTCACCGAGAATGTGCCCTGAGAGCACGGGGCGTGTGGCCGTGCGAGCCAACGTCTGTGATGAAATGGCTATATATATATATATTGCTCGCTTATGCTAATGAAATGCAGGGAAGGTGCATCGCCGCCCCGAGTTGGGGGCGGGATCGTTATAATTGGGTCAGCACTGCTGACCGTTGCCTTGTTTTGCCACCGTGCGGTGGTTTGTTGCTTGCAGGTGATGCTGGACCAAGCGGTCAATAGCGGGCTAAAGCCCTTTTTGCGAAGCCGGCCCTCGAAGGCCCAAATGGAAGTGTTTACTGTTTTATTCATGTATGACCGGCCTGCGTGCCGTGGTTGGTAAATCATGTAATATCAAGTGAAACATTTTGTAAGGCCTTAAGTCTTGTACTGGTGTATTTTGTAACATTCCTATTTTGGTATTAGTGGACATTCATGCTCCAATGCTGGGTTCTTATTTTGCAACTGTTATTAAACTGCTTCCGCTAGAATGCTCTGTGTAGGACGCTGATTGGTTGGATGGTTTCCATGAGTAACCACCCGGTCTGTCTGTGGCATACGGCGTCGGGCCCCGGTCGGACCTACTGCTATATGCTATGTGACGGATAGGGGGTGTTACAATTTGGTATCAGACTACTGGTTTTGGTCGGGCTTAAAGTGAATTCGTGGGCGAATTCTTTTTAAGGGGTGGTGAGCACATTGTGTGTGTCATCGTTATAATGGTAAAGGAACCCATGAATGTCCACTTAGGAATGAAAATACTCGTGTTTGAGGAACCTGCGTGTTCCTATAATTGTTGTTTGCAATTTTATTTGGTCACTTAACGGTGTTTTGTACCACTATAGGTGACCCGAAGTGGTGTTGGGCCGTCAGAACGCCGAGTTTCTGAGGCTAGCAGTGCACCGGATGTTGCTCCTGCAACACCTCTATCGGCTGAGAACATACGATTGGTGGCTGAAGCGGTGTTGGCCGTGATAAATGCGCAGCCTGCAAGGCAAACGCAGCAGCCCGCTCCTGTGATGGAGCATGAACCTCTTCGAGAGGCTGAGCCGAGGAGAGTGGAGCAAGTGGTTGTGGAATCGGTGATGCCAAGGAGGGCAACCGAGAGGCAGCTTAAGCATGTAATGAGCTTTAACCCTCTGTTATTCTCGGGGTTGGGAACCCCATCTCAGGCTGAAGACTGGCTCTCCAGGGTGAAGAGAGTCATGACAGCAACAGAGACGGAGGAGTGGCAAATGACCACCATTGCTACGTTCCTTTTGGACGGTGAAGCGAGAAGCACATTGTGTGTGTCATCATTATAATGGTAAAAGAACCCATGAATGTCCACTTAGGAATGAAAATACTCGTATTTGAGGAACCTGCGTGTTCCTATAATTGTTGTTTGTAATTTTATTTGGTCGCTTAACGGTGTTTTGTACCACTATAGGTGACCAGAAGTGGTGTTGGGCCGTCAGAATGCCGAGTTTCTTAGGCTAGTAGTGCACCGGATGTTGCTCATGAAACACCTCTGTCGGCTGAGAACATACGATTAGTGGCTGAAGCGGTGTTGGCCGTGATAAATGCGCAGCCTGCAAGGCAAGCGCAGCAGCCCGCTCCTGTGATGGAGCAGGAACCTCTTCGAGAGGCTGAGCCGTGGAGGGTGGAGTAAGTGGTTGTGGAACCGGTGGTGCCAAGGAGGGCTACTGAGAGGCAGCTTAAGCATGTTATGAGCTTTAATCCTCCGTTATTCTCGGGGTTGGGAACCCCATCTCAGGCTGAAGACTGGCTCTCCAGGGTGAAGAGAGTCATGACAGCAACGGAGACGGAGGAGTGGCAAATGACCACCATTGGTACATTCCTTTTGTATGGTGAGGCGAAAATGTGGTGGGAAGGATTGGAGCTGCACTTATTGAGAGGTAGGCAACTTGGTGATGTCTCGATGGAAGAGTTCTCGAGATTATTCTTGGCTAGATACCTCCCTTTGACGCAGAAGATAGCATTGGAGAACGAATTTCTGAAGTTGGTTCAGGGTGAGAAGAGCGTGGATGAATATCTCCATGAGTTCACCCGTTTGAGTCGATATGCCAGCTCCACCATCGTGGATGAGGAGCGCAAGACTAATCGCTTCTACGAAGGCTTGAGAGATGAGTTGAGATTACTACTTTCGGGGCCAATGATGCAGGATTTCTTAACCTTGGTCAATACTGCCCGGTCCTTGGAGAACGACATGAAGAATGTACAAGCAAAGAAAAGCTTGGGTGAGAAGAAATCTGAATTTAAAGTGCCGACTACTTCAAAGTCCGGCTATCGGAGGTCTTTTAAGAAGCATAGGACTTCGGGTCCAGCTCCTTCTGGCGCTTCTGGGGCGACTATGGGTCGGACCCCGGGTGCGTGTTTTACTTGTTGAAAGACGGGGCATTTCACAAGTGACTGTTGGAGCGGACGTCCTAAGTCCGAGAGAAGGCCGGGAGCTACTTATGAAGAGAAGGGCAAGGCGGTGGAGTCGACCGCATCCCACTATGCTCCGGCCCAACCGAGGGTCTATAATCTTGGCCAGCAGGAGGCCATCAAACAAGCTGATGTGGTGACAGGTACGATTTAATTTATAGCAAGTCAATTTCTTTAAATACTTGTTATGCACATGTTACCTTACCACTACTTGTTTAGGATTTGTATTGATTTGTGAAAATCCGGCACGAGCACTCTTTGACACGGGAGCTTCACACTCCTTCTTGTCTGAAGGATTTATATCACGCATCGGAGTCCCTTCTTTGATGGCGAAGGATAAGTTGGATGTGTTGTTTCCCAATGGGTGTTCGATGCGAGCGGATAGGATCTGCGATGTTAAGATTCGTATTGGAAATCAGGAGTTCGATCTGCAGGCGTCTTTACTTCCATTAGTGTAGTTCGACGTTATTTTTGGCATGGACTGGCTCTCGGAGCAGCAGGCCCATATAGATTGCGGTAGCAAGGAAGTCAAGCTGGGAGCAAGTCGTGAAACGACTTTTACGGGCTTAAAGGGGTCGAGCAAGACGTTGATGTCTGCTCTTCAGGTGGTGAAGGCGGTTCGTGCCGTAGTAGAACTGTTCTTTACACTAGTGGAGGTTGCAAAGCCGAAGCCCTCATTGGATTGTATTTCAGTGGTATCGGAATACCCTGATGTGTTCCACGCAGATCTTCCTGGAGCCCCGCCTCAGCGGGAGATAGATTTTACGATTGAGCTAGTGCCAGGTGCAAAGCCTGTGTCACGATCTCCTTATCGGCTAGCGCCTAAGGAAATGGCGGAGCTGAAAGTTCAACTGCAAGAGTTGTTGGAGCAAGGGTATGTGCGCCCGAGTTCTTCGCCTTGGAGCGCACCGGTCCTCTTTGTTAAGAAGAAGGACGGAAGCTTGAGGCTATGTATTGATTATCGGGAACTCAACAAGCTGACGGAGAAGAACAAGTACCCGATCCCTCGGATTGATGATCTTTTTGATCAGTTAGTCGGGTCGACGGTGTACTCGAAGTTGGATCTCAAGGATGGGTACTATCAGCTGCGAATAAGGGAGAGTGATATCCCGAAGACAGCGTTTAGTACGAGATACGGGCATTATGAGTTTACGGTCATGCCGTTTGGGCTGACTAATGCGCCGTCAGTGTTCATGGATTTGATGAACAGGACTTTCAGGGAGTACTTGGACAATTTCGTGATCGTCTTCATCGACGATATTTTTGGTGTACTCGCAAAGTGAAGAAGATCACTTCAAGCATCTTCATTTGGTGTTGGAGATGCAAAGGAGAAATCAGTTGTATGCCAAGTTCTCGAAGTGCGAGTTTTGGCTATCCTCAGTGGCGTTCCTCGGGCATTTAGTGAGTGGAGAGGGTATTGCTGTGGATCCGGCGAAGATTGTTGCGATACGGGAGTGGCCTGAGCTTGCTACTATAGCGGAAGTCCGGAGTTTTCTGGGGCTTGCCGTCTATTATAGGCGCTTCGTAGAGAACTTCTCGCGGATAGCGTTACCTCTCACTACTTTGACGAGTAAGGAGCATAAGTTCATTTGGACGCCGGAGTGCGCGCGGGCTTTTGAGGAGTTGAAGTGTCGGTTGACCACGGCGCCTGTGCTGAGTTCGCCATGTGGGACCGAAGGCTATGAGATTTATAGCGATGCTTCGGGCAGCGGTTTGGGTTGCGTGCTACTGCAACACGGAAGTGTAATAGCTTATGGCTCGAGACAGCTAAAAGTGCATGAGAGGAATTATCCGGTCCATGACTTGGAGTTAGCGGCCGTGATTTTTGCCTTGAAGCTGTGGAGACACTATTTGTACGGTGTGAAGATTGATATCTACACCGATCACAAGAGCCTGAAGTATCTTATTGATCAGAAGGATCTGAATATGCGGCAGCGTAGATGGATGGAGTTCCTGGGGGACTATACATTCAAGATCCACTACGTGCCTGGGAAAGGGAATGCGGTCGCGGACGCGTTGAGTCGCCGAGCCCCAGCTCAAGCCAATTGTCTATCGGTGCATGATGAGCGGTTGGTGCGGGAGTTGGAGGCGTTGGAGATTGTTTGCGTGGATAGACAATCAAGTGCTGAAGCAGTTCTGAATTGGACTGAAGTCCAATATGACCTGGCTGATCGTATTCGGCAGGCTTTGGATATGGATGCTCATATGAAGCAATTCATGGTAGAGGCTCTGGATGGATCAAATTCCCAATTCGTCGTGGAGGATGGATTACTTTGGAAAGACGGTCGTCTGTGCATCCCAAGTGTGGGCAATTTGCGGGTGGAGTTGTTGTTCGAGGCACACCATACCAAGTACTCGATTCACCCGGGGAGCACGAAGATGTACCGTGATGTGAAGAAACTGTTTTGGTGGCCGGGTTTGAAGAAGGATGTGGCGCTATACGTAGCGAAGTGCCAAACTTGCGCCTTGGTAAAAGCGGAGTGCCAAAAGCCGGGAGGATTTCTTAAGTCCTTGCCTATTCCGGAGTGGAAATTTGACGACATCTCTATGGACTTTGTGCATGGTTTTCCAAGGTCGCAAAAGGGGAACGACGCCATTTGGGTGGTTGTTGATCGGTTAACAAAGGTGTCGCATTTTATTCCGCATAGGAAGGATGATCCGGTGGAAAAGTTGGCAAAGCTTTATGTGGATAACATAGTACGGCTTCATGGTGTGCCCAGCAGCATCGTGAGTGACCGAGATGGGCGGTTCACGTCCAATGATTGGAGGCTTGTGCAGCAAATGTTGGGAACAAAACTGAAATTTAGCATAGCCTTCCATCCGCAAACGGATGGGCAGACCGAGAGGGTCAATAGAACCATGGAAGACATGCTTCGCATGTGTGTCTTGGATTTCGGAAAGCAATGGGAAGACCATCTTTATTTGGTGGAGTTCACATACAACAATAGCTACCAAGCGAGTATTCAGATGGCGCCTTTCGAGGCCCTATATGGTAGAAAATGTCGCACGCCGTTGTCTTGGTTAGAAACGGGTGAGTCAAAGTTGTATAAGCGATCAGAAGTGGAGGATGCTACTTCTTTGGTGAGAACCATTTGGGAGAGGTTGCTTATCGCTCAGGACCGGCAAGCGAAGTACTATAATGCCAAGCACAGGAACGTGGATTTCGCTGTGGGCGATTATGTATACTTAAAGATCAAGCCGTTCAAGGGTGTCTCGCGGGTGCGGCGATTGAAAACGCTAAGCCCGAGGTACCTTGGACCGTTTGAGGTTTTGGAGCAAGTTGGTGAAGCGGCCTATCGGTTGAAGCTTTCAGTGGAGCTTAGTGGTTTACATGATGTATTCCATATTTCGGTGCTTCGAAAGGCGGTGCAAGAGCCTACGCTAGTGATCGCGGTTGATCAAGTGCCGGTGGATAGTGGGCTGACGACTAAGGTCAAGCCCGTGCGGATTGAGGACTCGGAGGTCAAGCGGCTACGCAATAAAGAGATCAGGATGGTCAAGGTCCGGTGGGACAATTGCGGTCGTGAGGAGCTCTCTTGGGAGCGAGAGCAGACTATGCTTGACGAGTATCCGGAGTTGTTCCGCTCAGGTACAAATTTTGGTTTTGTACATGTCTTTCCTTTATATAATTTTGTGGACGAAATTCTTTTAAGAGGGGGAGAGTTGTAATGCCCCGAAACTCAAAGGAGTGACGGGGGGCGTTTTGGGCCAGTTTTGGGTTCTGGTTGCAGGCACACGGCCTGGGACACTGGCGTGTCCTAGGGCGTGTCAATCCTGTGTCGACACTAAGCCGGGGAGTCGATACTTTGGTCTCGACATTGTGTCGAGACTGGGCACACGGGTTGCGACACGGGCGTGTCGCAGGGCGTGTCGGCCCGTGTCGACACTTAGCCGCGAAGTCGACACTCTGCGTTCGACGAAGTGTCGAGACATGGCACACGGCCTGCGATACGGGCGTGTCGCAGGGCGTGTCGACCCGTGTTGACACTCGTCCCAGGAAGTCGACACTTTGGTCTTGACATTGTGTCGAGACAAGGCACGCGGCCTAGGACACGGGCGTGTCTAAGGACATGTCATCAGGTCGACGATCTTCGCTCGACGAAGTGTCGAGTGTCGAGACCGTGTACACGGCTTGGATCCCAGGCATGTCAAGGTGACACGGGCAAGGACACGGGCGTGTCCTAGAACACGTGCAGTGCTTGGGTTGTTTTCGGGGAAAAATGATGGGGGTACACGGCCGGCCACACGGCCGTGTCAGGTGGAACACGGGCGTATCAGCTCGAACACGGGCATGTTCGATACCCGTGTGAGGTTCCAGGCGAGCCGATTTTGACGGTGAATGAGGCACACGGCCCTGGACACGGGCGTGGGCCAGGCCGTGTTCGGTCCAGATTGGGCATTTCAGTCCCGAATCAAAGCCGTTCGTTTCCTTATTTTGAGATCCAACGGCTGGGGGTTGTTCCTGAAGGGATATACCCGGGATTGGACTTTGAAACCCTCACTTTTCATAAGTTATCATCTTTCTAAAACCTTAGAGAGAGAGGAGAGACAAGGAAGGAAGAAGGAGCTAGATCCGGCCATTGGAGGAGCTTCGGAGCTCCGAATCGCGATCCGACTCCGAATCCACGGAGGCAAAGCTAGTGTGGTGCTTTTCATCCACTTACTTTTCAATGGCGCCAAAGAGGAACGCTAGGGTAACGATCCTCATCTTGAGCATGAGTAGTTCTCTTTCTTTGCATAGGAAGCCCGCTCTCGCGAGTTTGCGGAGAGTTGGAGGCGTTCCTTCGGGTAGATATGTGAAGTCCTCGTTGTTTAGAGTCCGTAAGCGAGAACGGACATAGGCATGATGTGTGAAGCCTACGCGGACATGTTGGTCTGGATCGGTGATGTTGCATTGCATAAATGTCGGAGAAGACTCCGTGCTATTGATTGTTTTTCGGGTTTTCTACGCGGTAGATTGCAGTAGGGAGCCTTGGGGACTAACCCAAAGGTGCACCCGAAAAACTGGGCGGATACGAGATCTTGCCAACTTGGTGGCCTAAAAGCCAACTTGAACATAACCGGGTTATGTGAATTGTGATGGAAACGAGACTCGGTGGAAGTTTGACCCGCGCATATGGCTTAAATTATCGTTGTGATGTGAGCACGGGTTAAATGGAACTGTACCCGCTCTATGTCATTCGGTTAAAGAGACCTAAAGGCATGTGGCACTTGCCGTTGGCATAGATTAGGGTCTTCGGAGGTCGATGGCTTAAATTGTCGTGACCCAGGCCAAGAAGACAAATTGCTCATAGGTTTGGCCATCTAAGTGGCGGCGGTGAGTCCGGAATGTCGAAGGCTTAAATTGTCGTGACATCGACCGGTTCACCGAGAATGTGCCCGGAGAGCACGGGGCGTGTGGCCGTGCGAGCCAACGTCTGTGATGAAATGGCTATATATATATTGCTCGCTTATGCTAATGAAATGCAGGGAAGGAGCATCGCCGCCCCGAGTTGGGGGCAGGATCGTTATAATTGGGTCAGCACTGCTGACCGTTGCCTTGTTTTGCCACCGTGCGGTGGTTTGTTGCTTGCAGCTGCTGCTGGACCAAGCGGTCAATAGCGGGCTAAAGCCCTTTTTGCGAAGCCGGCCCTCAAAGGCCCAAATGGAAGTGTTTACTGTTTTATTCATGTATGACCAACCTGCGTGCCGTGGTTGGTAAATCATGTAATATCAAGTGAAACATTTTGTAAGGCTTTAGGCTTGTACTGGTGTATTTTGTAACATTCCTATTTTGGTATTAGTGGACATTCATTCTCCAATGCTGGGTTCTTATTTTGCAACTCTTATTAAACTGCTTCTGCTAGAATGCTCTGTGTAGGACGCTGATTGGTTGGATGGTTTCCATGAGTAACCACCCGGTCTGTCTGTGGCATACGGCGTCGGGCCCCGGCCGGACCTACTGCTATATGCTATGTGACGGATAGGGGGTGTTACAGTTTTCATAGCCTATTATTTTGAATCTTCAATCAACTTTCTTTATTTGTATGTGATCTACAATATAACAGTTCAAATAGCACAATAGAAATATGATGATCAATTATGAACATGATATTCTTGATCTACCACACTCATTTTTTTAGAAACATAAATAAATCATAGGAAATCGATAAGCACAAAGAAGATTTAAAAATATGAAGTTCATGTTAAGTCTTACAACACTCACATACCATAACAAAACATGATTTCACAAAAAAAACACACACAAGACTCATGGAGATAATATGGAGAAGATGGGAGAATAAAAGTAGAAATGAGGATTCCTAAAGAATCATCCTTTCTTCACAGTGTCTACCTCATCCTCACACCCCACCATGGGGTTCCTCTTATTCTTCGGTTCAGGAAATTAAGAACTCCAAATAGGAAATAGTCCTTTAGGAATAAATGATTTATGAATAACACACGTCCTTTAATAGTTGTTCGCTCTACACAACATGTGGGCACAGTCATGTCACCTAGCTATGACACCCAAAAGATGTGTAATATGGCTCCAAACTATTTTCAACTATTGAACACAACCTAATGACATGCCTTGTACGATGAGGTCATATATCTCTCTATCTTAGTCTTAAAAGAAGTCTACAAGAAGGCTCCAATTAGCTCAAAATCACTCATTGCTACTTCCGTGTAAATCAAACACGCAATAGTAAGGAAACAATTACATTAAACACTTATTTAAACAAAAATAGCTCATTTCATTAAATAATGTAATGAATAAAATGTACATAATTAAATGTCATCGGGTTGCCACCTGAGTTTGTGATTGCGACTCAAGAATGCTTGCATTAGATTTGAGTGAGTCTAATTTTGGCAAAAACATCTTGTGTGAAGCCTAATTGTGACCTGTGGTACAACTCAATGATGTTCGATTTAGTTTGCATTTACGGATTTTTATACTATTTTAAATGTAGCCAATTTTGTCATTATAAAGCCTATTTTTATGAGGATTTTCATACTGGGGTTAGGGCATGTGGTGCACACAAAATCCTTAGAAAATTACTGTAATCATCATATGATTACATGTGTAATTTAATTAATGAAAATGGGGGATATGTAGGTGGGAATAAGCTATGGCCTACTCTGGAGGTATAAACAAACATTTCGTTATGAAATATTAGGGATGTAACATCCCTCAAACAACTTGGCCCCTAGGAGTTATTTTGTTATGTCTAGGTCATGACAAAACCCTAGGAAGCCCAAGAAGGCCAAGTGAACCTAGGAATGTAGGTGAGATCACTATGGTATGCAAATAGTAGATTTCTAAACCCTAGTTTAAGATGATCATGGTGCTTCACCAAGACTCCAAGACCCCACCATGGCCTCACCAATCCATTATGAGGTTCATTAGAACCCTAAGGGTCCATTGGTGTCGACCCAGGGTGGCCAAGTTGACCTAGAACCACCCTAGGCCTAAATTGAGCAAGATGCCCTAACTAATGTGAGTGTGCCCTAGTAAAGCCCAACCAACCCTACCAGGGTCTTCCTAGACCTAAACTGTGGTTAATGGGTCACTAAGGACCCATGGAGGGCAGTCAATGTGGTTAACTTGACCTAAGTCAACTCTAACCCTAAATGGGTCAAACCGACCTTCCCTTAGCCAAGTGGATCCCACTCTTGTCCTCCTAGCCATAGGGTGAGGTCAATGGGTCACCTAGGAACCATTGGGGTCAACTCTAGAGCCTAAGTTGACCCAAGTCAACCTTAGCCCTAAACTGGTCAAAGTGCCCTAACTAAGGGGCAAGTGACCTTCTGAGTGCAAGTTAACCCTACCCAAGTACATCTAGACTTTAGGGTAGGCCCATGGGTCACCAAGGACCCATTGGGGTCAGCTTTAGTGGCTAATTTGACCAAAGTGAACTCTTGGGTTAAAGTGGTCAAACTAGCCTAAATGGCTAACTCATGCCCAATCCAAGTGGGCTAGGCCTAGGCAAGTGTGGCCCATTGGTCTAGGAGGTGGTGAGAGACATTTTGGGCCCACCAAACTCAGAATTTGGTGACTAGGAGAGAGAAAGAGGGAGTTAACAAAATTTGGAGAAGAGATAAAGAGGAGCTTGATGGCCATCATGGCCATGGAGGCTCCATAACGCCTCCTTTTGATGGGGCTTTAACTCCTTGGAGGAAGAGGAGGAGTTTTCAAGAAGTGACCCGCCGGTGGGGTGGCTCAGCCCTTCAAATGGATGAAACCGAAATTTCCCATTCATGGCCATTCATGGCCATTGGAGTTACACCCTTCCCCTTCCCCAATTGGGGATCTTAAAAGAAACACCAGGCAGAGGGGAGAAGGTTACAACCTTTACCTGGAGGATTCAAGCCACTTGACAGTGTTGTTGCATAAACCCGATCGCCGCCACAACCGCCATGGCAAACCGGAGATCAACTCACCTCCAGCCCTCCCAACAGGTCCTCCCCTTCTCCTTCTTCCATGGCTAGATCTTAGGAATCATTAGGAATGGGAATCGGGCTCATTTGAGCCCGATCGAAGTTTGAAATTCCCTGGTTTTTATCCGAGTTTTTCACCTTGTCGGGATCGCAGGAAATGTCCCCTCCGGCGGCTGCGCCGCCGCCTGGCGATTGCCACCACCTCAACGGAGGTGGTGGTGGCGGTGGCCGGCCAGGTAGGTGGTCGGATGGCCGGCGAGAGCGTGTGGAAGATGCTCTTGGAAGGAGCAATCGTGGCCATTGGCTGGAGGATGAAGACAACCGACAGCCACCCGATCTGCGCCAAGATTCGCGCTGGCATTGATTTAGACTATAGGGTAAATTATCATTTCATGTGATATTCTGTCACACATTTTCTATTTAATAATTTAAATTATTAAAATAATTATAGGCTCTGTATGAGAAAATGGTCAACATATAATTTGTAGCCCTATGGGTCTACGTTATTTCAAAATTGGTTTTAACCAATTTGGGTGCTTGGTTTGACCAGGGCACCCATTTTGGTGGGGTCTATACATAGAACTAGGCAGAGATTAAAATGGGCCCACACCACATCTCCTGTCTAAATAACTTGAAATTTATATAGGGAGTCACCCTAGTCCATACCTAGGCCTGCCCAAAAATGAGAATTTTTGGGAATGATGTTTCTATAATTTTTGAAATTATTTAATTTGTCTAGGGTAAATTAATTAAGGGACCAAATGACCTCCAAACTCACCCAAATTTAAGGGATGGTGCTTGGGGTCATCATAAGGCTCTGGTTAAAATTTCATCTCATTTGGATATGGTTTGGGTTGAAATCATGCAAACCCTAGCCTTGCCATAATAAGGGTATTTAGGTAAAAAGTGTACTTTGAGTTTTTGAGTGGCCAAATCACCTCAACAGAGGTTGAAATTGGGGCCATTGACTTGGCATAGCTTTTAACACCTTCCCATGGAATATGGGGTGGATTGGAATAGATTTGCCCTAGGACCTAAGACCAAACCCTAAGGATGGGCTTTGGTGTCTTGTGAAGGGCATGGGGTCAAAAGACCTTGTATGGACTTGAACTTTTGTAGGGAGGGTACTAGGGTAGCTAAAACCCTTTGATAAAAATCTTAGAGGATGTGCAGATAGATAGGCCCCTCAAAACCCTAACTCTAGCTTAGGTCACAAATCTTATAGTGCTAGAATAGGTTGTTAAAACTCATTGAACAATAATGAAACTTGGGTATGATGGTCATAAGGGTAGTATGAACCTCTGTAAATTTAATTGGCAATTTTGGATCAATAATCCTAGCACTTCCTTTGTAATGCGGGAATTAGCCCTTCTTAATTAATTGGATATTGTGAACTCACTGTCTATTGGAAAGCCATGAAAATTGGGCAGAGGGAGGTTTAGACCTTTATGCTCATGTATGAATTTTATTAGAATTTTTGAATACATGATTACAACACCCACTTCACAAGCTCATTAATTTGGAAACTTGTTCAATATTTTATTTAGAGCTCATTATTTGTTGCTAAATCATGAAACCTGACCTAGAATATTTATATGCTCTTACAATCATCCTTGAATTTTCTTAGAATTTTTGGATGTATTCTTGCTGTACTTGCCTCTTAAAAATGATTAATATAGGTTATATTTAAAATTATATTTAGAGACCTAAACCATGCTGAAAAATTGGGAGACTTTGGATTCTATGTTAAATAGTCTTATTATATTTATAATAAAGTTTTTGGAGCATTTGCCTGTCTACAATTGGTACTTCATGTTCAAACTTGGGGTTTTTAAATTACTAGAATAATTAAATAAATTATCAGATAAATCAGGAAAATTATGAATTTCTGGGTTTAGGCTAAAAATGTCATGAAAGCCCTCCAATAATTATTACAGAGATAGTGGATGATTATTTTAAGTACCTCACATTTTACACATCATATAGCTTAAGTTGGTCTGCATTTAGTAAACTGCGGATATTATGTTGAAATATGAAATTGGGCACATGAGTTGGGGTTAGTTGTTTGCTGGTTTGGATAAATAAAAATGAGTTCATCATTGGAAGTTAGGATGAGTAGAGTGTTGGATTGACTAGTGTTAGGTGGTGCTCGGGATCAACGAAAGATCGTCTTTCCCGTGGAGGGGAAGTGTCAAATACACAAGTGATGTAACGTCCCAATTCACACTAGACCCCTCGTGCGCATTTTTCAGTCAGGGGTGCTGACTTGGGTTTGGAGAAGTGCTGGCAGCGGGGCTGCACTTGTAAATGGGAGGAGAAATCGGTATAGAATATGACACGGGGAGAGACACAGGCGTGTCCATACCCGTGAGGGAGAGGCCAGCTGTCGAGTCGACGACTCAAGTATGTCCCTAGAAGGACACGGGTAGTGACATGGGTGTGTGACTACCCGTGTGACGTGACACGGGTAGGGACACGGGTGTGTGACTACCCGTGTGAAGTGACACGGGTAGAGACACGGGCGTGTCCCTACTCGTGTGTGTGTCGAGATCGACGAAGTGTATCCTGTGAAGTGACACGGGTAGAGATACGGGCGTGTCCCTACCTGTGTGTATGTCGAGTTGAACTCGACGAAGCGTGTCGAGATCGACGAAGCGTGTCGAGATCGACGAAGTGTATGGCACGGGTAGAGACACAGGTCTGTCCCTACCCGTATGTGTCGAGTTGAGTTCGTCGAGACGTGTCCAGAGAAGGACACGGCCAAGGAACATGGCTGTGTCATGTGGACACGGGTCGGGACATGGGCATGTCCCTACCCGTATCAATTATTGAACCGACACTAAAATCGTCATTGACTCTTCGCTCGAAGCAGGACACGGGTAAGGACACGGGCGTGTCCCTACCCGTGTCAATTTTCATATATAAGGGTTGTGAAAACCCTAGCCGTTTTCACTCCTCATTCCAGCCATTTTTCCTGAGAGAAACTTCTGTAGAGATGGAAAACTACTGGAGTAAGTCTTGGAGTAGAAGATCTGCCGCCGCCGTAAAGGAGAAGATGCCACCGAGGAGAGTTACACGATCCATGGCCAGAAATAGTGGAAATGACGAAAACGAGGTGAGCTTCCTCCGCTCTGCCTTAGTACTAGATATGTAGAAATCTAGGTGAGATGTTGACTCAAAAGAGTCTAGACTAGCGAGATGGTGATTTCTCTAGGAAGTGGTCCTTCTAGGGCTTGTGCTCTAAGGATAGTGGTGTCTTCAACCTCTCCAACCTTCTCTGAGAAGATGGGGGACGGTTTCATGAAGAGTAATGGCCTCATGAGGGTGAATAAGGGAGGATGAATTTCTGGTGTGATTTTGGAAGACCGACTTGAGGAGGAAGATGAACCGATGTCATTCATTCCGCTTTAAGATGCGTTCAGAATCTGTGTTCTGCGCGCAGCGATACTCATGGCCATTTTCAGAAATCATATGTCAAGATCTGGGATTTTGACTAAACACAAAGGTTGAAGCCCTTGCAAATACCTTTCCAACGAGTGGTTGCACGACTTCAGGTAAAGTCTGTAGCACCAGGAAAGTCCCAACAAAAATGACGTCTGATAAACCATGCATGCAGAAATTATGTGCTATACGCAGCGGACTTTGAAGCTGATTTCAGGTATGATACTATTGAATCTGGTCCGTCGTCTGAACATGAAAGTCGTGAACCATGGAAATACCTTTCCATCGAGGGGTTACACGCCTTCACTGGATCCCTATAGCTTCAGGAATCGCCGGTCGAAATTGCAATCTAGATTTATTCTACACTTAAATTCTGGGTTTGGAATAACATGAATTTGGATTCATGGATTCAATGTTGCAATTAACTTGTGGTTTTGGTGAACTCTTTTATGATAATCATCTTAGTTCTATAATTGATGAATTCTAATAATTGGAGCTCATGAAATTGATTTGTGAAGCAAAGCATACTTAAACGAAATGATTTGATAGAAATTGGTAGATTAATATAAAAGCGCATCATGTTTATAATGTGTTGAAATCATTTGGAATGACATGTAGGAGGATAATCTATGGCCATGTGAATAACTGTTTAACGGATTGAATTTAGTAGTCCAATGCTTAGAGTGTCGTCTCCCTACGGGTAGCATTGTGGAAGGGTGTAAGTGCGGTGTTGACCGTAAATGTTTGGGATTGCGTTGAGATGAGATAAAGTGGATGGTAGGTCTTGGTCCTCGTGCTTTCTCAGAGGCTCTTTCATGCCACGGTGATGTGGAATTGCATGCGGTGTGAGTCAACATGCGGTGTCGTAATCCTGGATTAAGGATAGTGTGGCAGGTCTATGGGCTCGACGATCATCACACCGACAATAGTTGACAGTTAGAGTTTGGGCGGTTGGGCTCGGTCCTCGGTGTTCACATCCCGGGGCTCCTTCCGTGCCAAGTGAATGGTTGGGTAGTGTCATCATGCTTTTTCTGAGGCCCCTTCCAGGTAACACAAGGCCAGTTCGGGGCTGTGTTCTCGGTGCACATCTACCCGAGACCCCCGCTGGGCCAAAGTACGCATGGGCTCCGTTGTTGTGTTCTTAGCGTTAAGGCGTACGGAGGCATAAGTGAAGTAGTGTGGATGACTTCTTAGTAGTAGAGATGCCCGCTCTACTGTCACTGCCTAGCCACGGCGGTTGATGCCTGAGAGGTTAGCTACCTGCTCGAATAGTGAGAACTATAGTCTATGTCGACATAGCAATTGCATGTGTGTGATCATGAGTGAGTCATTGCATAGCATACATACCATTACATTACATTTCACAACAAGATACTCATCGTATAAGTTTGTATGGGCACTCTTATACGATGAGTTACTTTATGTAATCTGATCCTTAACTTATAAGCTTGTATGGGCATCCTTATAAGTTAAGTTACTTTCCTGCTGTAGTTACTTGTACTTGATGGTTTGTTATTGTTTATGTAGAACTGCTAGAATATAATGCTATTAATCTTATTGTACCATTACCACCTGCTTGTACCTGTTACACTATTTATTATACTTTGTACCCTTGCCCTTTTCTCTGCCCGGTGCCGAGGAGTCGCCGGGGGAGCGGATGTGAAGCCACTTAGTCTTTTCGACTAACGGTTGCTACATCTTCCTTTTTAGGAGGTCACCCCACAGGTAGAGAAGCCGCAGACTATACAGCATGATAGCCAGGCCAGGATGACAGGGCCTGAAGTGACGGTGTCATCGCTACCGTCAGTTACTGATGTGAGTTTTGTTGAGCGACTCTGATGTAGCCCAATTGGGCGTTTATTAGTTATACTCTGATATTGTAGAAGCATGTTTTAGCTTCTCTATTTTGATCTACTTTGGACATATATGCTTGGTGTGGATTTGACTTCTTGTTTATATTTTGGTTGGGTTGGCATGTATATATTGATATTGGTTGTAGCTGGCAGAATAGGCGTCTTGTAGTTCAGGTTAGCCCATGTGCTAATGCTACCGCAAGGCGGCTATTCTGGGCATAAGACCCCCACTCCCCCCCTTCGTGCCGTGTTTTGGGATCCAGGAGGAGGACTTACAAATGTTATCAGTTTTCCATGATCCTCAACTAAAGAAGTCATTCAACAATGGTACCACCCCCATTCAATCACACTAAGTATGTCCAACTTTAACCTTAAGATTAGCCAACCTAACCATACGTTTGTGTTTTACGTGTAGATTCCAGTGCCCGTTGAGCCGATGGGCGGCACTCCTGCCCCTTCCATACCCACTCAGTTCCAACAATCCGAGTTAGGGCAGACGCTCACCGCCACCCTGGATGCCTTTAGGGCGCAGCAGCCTCCGGTGCAACAACAGGCTCTTGGCTCTAACTGGTTGTGCACCTTTTGGGCCCTCTCCCCTCTCGCATACCTCGGGACAGAGTCGGCCGTACGCACGGAGGAATGTCTTAACACGGTGTAGGAGTTGTTGTCGGGGATCTGTTGCCTAGCCAACATGGCTGTGACGTTGGCGGTGTCATTCTTAGAACTACATGCTAAGGGGTGGTGGAATTCCCTCGTGGGCTCCACCTTCCAAGGCCGGGTCTATAAAGAGATAAGTTGGAGTGAGTTCTCAGGTGTCTTCTTGGAGCACTTCATTCCCACATCTGCTCGAAATGAACTCGAAGAGAGGTTTCTTCTACTGAAGCAAGGATCAAAATCAGCTACGGAATATCAGCGAGAGTTCCAACATCTCGCGAGATTCGCGGACTCATATGATTTGGATGATAGAGGATATGCCAAACGCTTCTACAAAGGGCTGTGGGATCCACTCAGGCAGGCCCTTTTGTTTATAGCGGACTCTAGCTTGGCAGAGATAATCGACATGGCGAAGAGATTGGAGGCGGACCACTTGAGTAGTTGTAAGAGACCTGCGGAGGGCATGATGGAAGCTGGCCCAAGCAATGGATGGAGGCAGGACTTTAGGAGAGGAAGGGAACATCAAAGAGGTGGAGGACGTTTCCACCTAGATTTTAGAATGGAGCATCCGGTCCCGCAGCCACCCGCGTTGCCTCCACCGCCACAGCCTCAACAATTTCAGCAACTTGAGGGGCGTCGTGGGCTGGTGTGTTTTGAATGCAACCAGCCGGGCCACATTCGATGTTTCTGCCCGCAGTTTTTTAGGAACGTCCCTCTTGCTCTCCCTACGGCAACTCCTCAAGGACGGGGTTACATACGTGGTCGAGGACGAGGACCGCGAGAAGGAAACCCCGGCCCTGCCCGGGATCAAGTATACGCGATGGACATGACGCAAGAACGGAATCCCCAGGATGTGATTGTAGGTATGTTGCAGTTAGCTTTCACATTTTCATTGTTTAACTTAACTTGCTTAAAACATACTAGACACCTACTGTTGAGTTGGCTATTGGTACTTAGGCACCGTGGTAGTCGGCGGGAAGACGGCCTATACGCTGTTCGATACCGGTGCCTGACACTCTTTTTTGCCTGAGGACTTCATTAAAGACTTGGAAGGTGTATAATACTTTACTGGTATAGCTCGACGAGTACGCCTCCCGGACGGCTCTGAGATGATCGCAACCGCCAAGTGCGAATTCGAGATACTTATTGAGGGAAATGCCTTTGATACGCCTGCCATAGTCTTGAGGATGCTAGAGTTTGATCTCATTCTGGGTATGGTGTGGTTGGACTAGCACATCGCAAGGATTGATTGCGCAGAAAAACGAATCTATTTGAGACATGGGGACTTGGATGTCATCTTACAAGGTATTAGCTTCGCACTTCGTATGTTGTTATCTTCAGTTCAGGTTGTAAAAGCCCATATGAAGGGGGATGAAGTCTCCACCATCTGTTTCGAGTTGAAGGAGATGGCGTTGGAAATGAAAGACGTGCGGGTTGTGCAGGAGTTCCCCGAGGTATTTCCTGATAAACTGCCAGGATTACCCCCACACAGAGAAGTTGATTTTCAAATTAATCTAGTACCGGGTGCCAAGCATAAATCCAGGGCCCCTTACCGAATGGCCCCAAAGGAACTCGAGGAGTTTAGAGTACAACTACAAGAACTGGTGGAGTGAGGGTTCATTCTCCCCAGCTCGTCACCCTGGGGATCCCCTGTATTGTTTGTCAAGAAGAAGGATGGAACTTTGCGTTTATGCATAGACTATCGGGAACTCAATCGAGTGACAGTGCGGAACACTTATCCGCTACCCCGGATCGACGAGTTGTTCGACCAACTGGTTGGAGCGCATTGGTTTTCTAAGCTGCATTTGCGCTCGGGATATTATCAATTGAGGATACAACAAGGGGACATCCAGAAAACGGCCTTTAGTTCATGATACGGGTTGTACAAGTTCACGGTAATGCAGTTTGGGCTCACAAATGCCCCTTTGGCCTTCATGAGCTTGATGAACAAGGTGTTTGGGCCTTATTTGGACATCTTCGTCATTATTTTCATTGACGACATCCTAGTCTACTCAAAGACAGAGGAGGAGCATATTGATCACTTGACCTTGGTATTGAAGAAATTAAAAGAGCACGCCTTGTTCGCTAAGTTCAGCAAGTGCGAATTCTGGCTTAAAGAGGTTGCTTTCTTGGGGCATGTGATTAGTGGAGCAAAACTAGCGGTGGATCCGGCGATGGTACGTGATGTGAAGGAGTGGTCACCCTTGAAGTCGGCGGCCGATATGCGGAGCTTCCTTGGAGTTGCCGGGTATTACCGCAAGTTCGTAAAGGGATTCTCCAAGATTGCCCTTCCTCTTACTTCGTTGACGAAGAAAGGTGTGCCATTTGAGTGGACACCCCAATATGAAGCGGCGTTCCAAGAGTTGAAGGAGAGACTTACCTCTGCCCCTATCCTAGCCCTCCCGTCAGGAAAGGAGGGATTTCAAGTTTACACTAATGCATCTTATCAAGGAATGGGAGTAGTGTTGATGCAGCACGGACACGTGATTGCTTATGCTTCAAGACAGCTGAAGAAGCATGAAATTAATTACCCGGTTCATGATTTGGAATTGGGGGCAGTGGTGTTCGCCTTGAATGTTTGGAGGCACTATCTATACGGCGTCCACTGCGAGATTTTCTCAGACCATAAAAACTTAAAGTATGTTCACACACAGAAGGAATTGAACCTGAGACAATGGCGATGGTTAGAGTTTCTGTTCGATTATGAGTTCACTTTGAACTATCATCCTGGAAAGGCGAACTCGGTGGCCGATGCATTGAGCAGAAAGGTACAAGACTCGAGCCCAGAGTCTAGGTTGATGAGTATGGAGTTGGCTCAGATGATTGAAGAGATGGATATTACTTTGGTATATAAGGCTCTGTCAGCAGAGTATACAGAGTACTTGGCAACCATTAGCATAGTTTGCGATATCCGGGACCGAATCTGGGTAGAGCAAGGAAGGTATGCAGCTCTGGCCCCAGCAATCAAGTCAATCGAAGATGGGACTACTAACTACTATACACTAAAAGACGGCCTCGTTTACTTCCGCGGCCGGCTCTTCATACCTAAGGGAGGTAAAATCCGGGAGGATATCTTGAGAGAGGCACATTGCTCTCAGTATTCTGTTCACTCGGGTTGCCAAGATGTACGCTGGCTTACGGAAGACCATGTGTTGGTCGGGAATGAAGAAGGATGTCAGGTATTTTATTACACACTGCGAAGCCTGTCAAAGGGTGAAGGCAGAGTCAAGAGCCTCGGTGGTTTGCTATAGTCGTTGCCCATCCCCGAGTGGAAGTTTGAGGATATCTCCATGGACTTTGTACATGGGTTACCTTGCTCACTCTCAGGGAACGATTCGGTGTGGGTGATCATTGATCGACTGACGAAAGTAGCCCAGTTTATCCCTATGAAGAAAGAGGCTCATGTGGGTGTCTTGGTACGCCTCTTTGTGGAACAGTTCGTACGGTATCATGGCGTGCCTAAGACAATCATTTCTGACCGGGATGGTCGATTCACACCAAAGGAGTGGAAGGCGGTACAGGCGTATTTGGGCTCACGTCTTACCTTTATTACCGCATTTCATCCTCAGCCGGACAGGCAGTCTGACAGAACCATCAGAACACTGGAAGATTTATTGAGATTATGTGTGTTGGATAGAGGAGAGCCGTGGGAAAGGCTCCTACCACTGGTAGAATTCTCCTACAACAACTGTCATCAAGCTAGCATCGACATGGCGCCCCATGAAGCCCTATATGGAAGAAGATGCAGAACCCCCTTGTCTTGGGTGCAAGATGAAGACCCGAAGGCTTTGGGAATTGAGTATATTGATGATACTGATGTGGTGGTTAGACTAATACAGGATCGCATGTTGGAGGCTCAAAGTCGCAAGGCGAAGTATTACAAGGCAAAGCACCAGATGGTGGAATTTCAAGTGGGTGATAAAGCGTTTCTGAAGATTCGGCTGATGCATGGAGTGTCACGGGTGCGTGGTGTGAAAAAGCTCAGCCCAAGGTACGTTGGGCCATACACTGTATTGGAAAGGATTGTCCCGTTGTCTTATCGGTTGGAGTTACCGCTAAAGCTAGAGAATCTCCACGACGTGTTCCATGTGTCATCGCTTCGAAAGGCGTTGTTGCGGCCCGATCAATATATCCCCACTACTGACGGTGCAGTGGCGAGTGATAGGTCTGTGCGACTGGAACTGGTGCGGATCGTAGACAACGAGACAAGAATATTGCGCCGCAAAAGTGTTCCTTTGGTAAAGGTGTTATGGTCTAATCATGGGAAGGAGGAGTATACATGGGAGTCGGTGGACTTGATGCAAAAACTCTTCCCAGAATTATTTCCTTGAGGTAATTTTGTTTAAAAGCATATTTTATCTTCTGTTATGCTTTTCTCCCATAGCCTTAGCCTGATTTCGGGGACGAAATCTTTTATTTTGTTTATAGGATTTGTAACGTCCCGATTCGCACTAGGCCCCTCGTGCGCGTTTTTGAGATAGGTGTGTTGACTTGGGTTCGAAGAAGTGCTGGAAGCTGGGATGCACTTGTAAATGGGAGGAGAAATCAGTATAGAATAGTACACGGGTAGAGACACGACGTGTCCATACCCGTGTGGGAGAGGCCAGCTCTTGAGTCGACGACTCGAGTATGTCCCGAGAAGGACACTGGTAGTGACACGGGTGTGTTACTACCCGTGTGACGTGACACGAGTAGGGACATCGGCGTGTTACTACCCGTATGAAGTGACACGGGTAGAGACACAGGCGTGTCCCTACCCGTGTGTGTGTCGAGATAGACGAAGCGTGTCGAGATCGACGAAGTGTGTCGAGATCGACGAAGCGTGTCGAGATCGACGAAGCGTGTCGAGATCGACGAAGTGTATGGTACGGGTAGAGACACGGGCTTGTCCCTACCTGTGTGTGTCGAGTTGAGTTCGTCGAGACGTGCCCAGAGAAGGACACGACCAGGGAACACGACCGTGTCATGTGGACATGGGTCAGGAAAAGGGCGTGTCCCTACCCGTGTAGAGTATTGAACCGACACTAAAACCGTCGTTGACGCTTCGCTTGAAGCAGGACACGGGTAAGGACACGGGCGTGTCCCTACCCGTGTCAATTTTCATATATAATGGTTGTGAAAACCCTAGCCGTTTTCACTCCTCATTCTAGCCATTTTTCCTGAGAGAAACTTCTATGAAGAGGGAAAACTGCTAGAGCAAGTATTGGAGGAGAAGAACCGCCACCGCCGTGAAGGAGAAGATGCCGCCGAGGAGAGTTACACGGTCCATGGCCCGAAATATTGGAAATGCTGAAAACGAGGTGAGCTTCCTCCCCACTCCCTTGGGGCTAGATCTGTAGATATCTAGGTGAGATGTCGACTCAAAAGAGTCTAGACTAGCGAGATGGTGATTTCTCTAGGAAGAGGCCATTCTAGGGCTTGTGCTCTAAGGATAGTGGTGTCTTCAACCTCTCCAACCTTCTATGAGAAGATGGGCGATGTTTTCGTGAAGAGTAATGGCCTCATGAGGGTGAATAAGGGAGGAGGAATTTCTGGTGTGATTTTAGAAGAGCGACTTGAGGAGGAAGATGAACCGATGCCATTCATTCCGCTTTAAGATGCGTGCAGAATCTGTATTCTGCGCGCAGAGATCCTCTTGGCCATTTTCAAGTATGATATGCCCAGATCTGGGCTCTCGTCTAAACATGAAAGTTGAAGACCTTGAAAATACCTTTCCAACGACTAGTTTCACGACTTCAGGCAAAGTTTGTAGCCACAGGATTGTCCGAACGAAATTGACGTCCGATAAACCCTGCATGCAGAAATTGTGTTCTGTATGCAGTGGACTTTGAAGCTGATTTCAAGTATGATACTATTGAATCTGGGCTGTGGTCTGAACATGAACGTTGTGACCCATGGAAATACCTTTCCATCGAGGGGTTACACACCTTCACCGGATCCACCTAGCTTCGGGAATCTCCGGTCGAAGTTGTTGTCCAGATTTATTTTGCACTTAAATTATGGGTTTGGTATAACATGAATTTGGATTCGTGGATTCAATATTGCAATTAATTTGTGGTTTGGGTGAACTCTTTTATGATAATCATCTTAGTTCTATAATTGGTGAAGTCTAATAATTGGAGCTCATGAAATAGATTTGTGAAGCAAAGCATACTTAAACGAAATGATTTGATAAAAATTGGTAGATTAATATAAAAGCGCATCATGTTTATAATGTGTTGAAATCATTTGGAATGACATGTAGGAGGATAATCTATGGCCATGTGAATAACTGTTTAACGGATTGAATTTAGTAGCCCAATGCTTAGAGTGTCGTCTCTATACGTGTAGAATTGTGGTAGGGTGTAAGTGCGGTGTTGACCGTCATTGGTTGGGATTGCGTTGAGATGAGACAAAGTGGATGGTTGGGCTTGGTCCTCGTGCTTTCTCTGAGACTGCTTCCATGCCACGGTGATGTGGAATTGCATGCGGTGTGAGTCGACACGCGGTGGCATAATCTGTTGGAACACCCTATTACTAATTTGGGTCAGGATCACTATGTCTCTAGAAAACCAATGTTTGACCTCATGTATAGCTCAAAAGGTCAATTAGAATTGAGTCTAAGGGTTAGAAGTCTAAGTTTGGAAGCTGCCCTCAAGACCAAGCCTTTTTCAGTTTGATACTAAGTCATATCGTCGAGCTCAGCACGACGATTCGTCGAACTCCGATCGACGATCGTCTAGCTCAACTTTGACAGATCGTCGAACTCCATTCGACGATCGCTGAGCTCAACTTCTTCATATCGTCGAACTCCATTCGACGATCGGTGAGCTCAGTTCGACGATCTTAACTCAGCTTTGGATCTCTATCTCTGAGCTCAGTTCTACGATCTTTGAGTTCAGATCGACGATATTTTGTTGCAGTATAAGTCCATTTCGCTGAGCTCAGTTCGCCGATAGCAGAGCTCAGTTCGACGTTTTCAGATGACTTCAAGGATTCTTCCAGATTCAAATTCAAATCAGTTAAGGAGTTATTCTGCAATTAATTCTAAAGATTTTCTAGCCGTTTTCATTCATTTCTGGACCAAGTTTCAAGAGAGTTTTCAAGGAATATTTCTGTGAACTTTCCTCCAGAAGAGATTTTGCAATTAAGGATGCAATTAATGCAGGCCAACGGCTATTCTTGACAGAGAATGTTTTTCCATTCTGTACCAGAGAAAAAAAGAGAAGAATTTTTTGAATCTCACATACACACACAGATTACAGAGATACACAGATACAAAGACAGACATCAGTAATATTCAGAACAAGAACAAAAAAAATATTCTGTCTCAAGGAATTCTGAAGAACACACATCCAAGGAGATCAAACTTCCTCAGATCTCTCTTGTCTCAAGTGTTCAAGGCCAACATATTTCAAGACTCCAGACACCTAACATTTCAGTTGCTGCTGAAATCATCTTTTGCTGGAGCTCAACTTTTGAAGGCCTATCACCCTACATCAAAGCTTCTTTTCCTGAAGATCTCAAGGACTCAGGGGAGCTTTGACACCATCAATCCACATAGTCTTCTCATTTGATCTGAGAAAGAGAAGACTTCCATCACTCTCTCACCCCCATCACTGTAAAGGGTTTCTCAAACTCCCTTCAAAAGTTTGAGTTTGGTTTTTGAGCACCTTATCAAAAGCTCATTGGTGGCAAGACACCTGATCAAAAAAATCTGATTTGGTTTTTGAGTACCTTATCAAAAGCTCATTGGTGCCCAGGACACCTTGTTGGAACACCCTATTACTAATTTGGGTCAAGATCACTATGTCTCTAGGAATCTGTGTTTTGACCTTCTGTATAGCTTAATAGGTCAATTAGAATTGAGTCTAAGGGTTAGAAGGCTAGGATTGGAAGCTGCCCTGAGGACCCAAGTTTTTCTGGAGACTAAGTCCAAATCGTCGAGCTCAGCACGACGTTTCGTCGAACTCCGGTCGACGATCGTCTAGCTCAACTATTGACAGATCGTCGAGCTCCATTCGACGATCGCTGAGCTCAAACTTCTCAATATCGTCGAGCTCTGGTCGACGATCGCTGAGCTCAACTTCTCAATATCGTCGAACTCCATTCGACGATCGCTGAGCTCAGGTCGACGATTTTGACTCTGCACTGGATCCTTATCTCTGAGCTCAGTTCGACGATCTTTGAGCTCAGATCGACGATTTCTTTGCTGCTTGCATTTTCCAATTCGCTGAGCTCAGCTCGACGATAGCAGAGCTCAGTTCGACGATTTCAGTTATCTTTCAGAATTCAAATTCAAATCAGATAGAAGTTATTCTGCATTTAATTCAGAAGATCTGCCAACCATTTTCATTTACTTCTGGAGCAAGTTTCAAGGGATTTCTCAAGGAACAAATCAGTGGACTTTCCTTCAGAACATATTATGCAATTAAGGCTGTAATCAATGCAGACCAACGGCTATCTTTGACAGAGTAATATCCTATTCAGACACAGAGAATAAAAGAGAATGTTTTTTGAATAAAGACTGAGTACAGACAAGAACAAAAAAAAAAGACAGACAAGAAAGGGACACCTCTCAATACACAGAGACTCTGAAAATTATTCTGTCAACAAGAATTCAGAAGAACCCTCATCAAGAAGAGATCAAGCTTTCAAACATTCTTCAGATCTCTTCAGCTCTCAAGTGTTCAAGGCCAACATCATTTCAAGACTCCAGACACTCAACATTTCAGCTTGCTGAAATCATCTTTTGCTGGAGATCTATCTTTGAAGGCCTATCACCCTCAGCAAAGCTCATCTTCCTGTAGATCAAGGACTCAGGGGGAGCTTTGAAATCAATCCACTTAGTCTTCTCAGTTGATTGAGAAAAGAGAAGACTGCCATACTCTCTCAACCCCCTCTCTGTAAAGGGTTTTTTAAACTCCCTTCAAAAGTTTGAATCTGGTTTTTGAGCACCTTGTCAAAAGCTCATTGGTGGCAAGACACCTGATCAAAAAATCTGACTTGGTTTTTGAGCACCTTATCAAAAGCTCATTGGTGCCCAGGACACCTGATCAACTCATCCTGCAGTGGATTCCTACCTAGGGTGGTAGAAGAGTGGATGTACCCAAGTTGGGGAACCACTATATTTCCTTGTGTCATCTGGTTCTGCATGTTTTCTTTTTGTTTCTGGCCTAGATTTTCTTGTGTTTTATTTCTGCATAGTTTAGTTTTGTGTTTAGTTTTACTTATGCTTCCCTGCTTACACCCATTACAACAAGTGTTGTAAAGCTTTGCAAAAGTTTTTCTTTGTGTTTTAAAAAGCACCATATACTCTATTCACCCCCCCCCCTTTTAGAGTATATCAGATCTAGTTCCCCTTTCAATTGGTATCAGAGGGAGGTTGGTTAATCATACCATATCTGTTTGGTTGTACAGGCTAACACCTGAACCCCAAGATCCCAAACTAGATCCTTCCTTTATTTTTATTTAGCTTGCACAAGTCATGGCCCAAAACAAAGATTATGCTAGCACCAGACCTCCAGTGTGCAATCTGTCAAAATTTGCACTTTGGAAAGCAAGGATTAGACTCTACATGAATTCTATTGACGAAGACATTTTTAATTCTGTTTTGACAGTGTGTCCAAGACCTCCAGAGAGCACAAGCACAAATGCTGTTCCACCTCCATCAGGAACAGATGCTGACATCAAAAAGTGGAAAGTAGCTGATGCCAAGGCAATGAACATTCTAGCTCAGACAATGTCAGATGACATTTTTCAGAAGGTAGCTGAATGTAATTCAGCCAAGGAGATCTGGGACAAGCTCTCAGAAATAGTTTCAGGATCAGCTGATGAGAGAAAGGACAGAAGATCCCATCTCATCTCCCAATATGAGAACTTCAAGAAGGGAGAAACAGATTCAGTGGGAGACATGTACAACAGACTGAGTCTAATTGTCAGTGAACTGAGGACATTAGACAAAGAGATCTCACTAACAGAACTTAATGACAAGATCCTAATGTGCTTCCCCAGCACTTGGGATTCAAGAATCTGGCCAATTAAAGATGCCAGAAGCCTGAATGAGATCACCACTGAAGCCTTGTTGGGTAAGCTCAAATCTTATGAGCTACTCATCAAGAACAGAGAAGAAGAACAGAAGGCTGCTTCACCAGCCACAAGAAAGGAGAAGACTATAGCATTCAAGGCAACTGAGGATCTGCCTGAAGAAAAAGGAACAACCAATGATGAACTTCTCAGCTTATTGGCCAAAAGATTCTATAAGATGGCCAGAAAGGACTTCAGAAGAAGATCATACAAGGAGCAGGATAAGCCAAGGTATGACAAGTCCATTGGCAATAGTAAAGACATCATTTGCTTTGGTTGCAGGAAACCAGGGCATATGGTTCCTGACTGTCCAGAGAACAAGAACAAGGACAGAAGGGACAGAAAAGAAAGAAGAAAGGAGAAGGACTCCAAAAGGAATGGAAGTAGCAAACCTTCCTCCAGCAGAAATAAGCACACAAGGAAAGGATTTGTTGCTGAATCCTGGAGTGAGACTGAAGAGGAGTCAGAAGCCTCTTCCAGCTCAAGTGATGATGAGGATGATGCAGAGGAAAAGGAGTTCTGCATGATGGCAATCAATGCCTCACAACACAACTCAGAGGAAGAGGAGTCAGAGTCAGACTCAGAGACTCAACCTGAAGAAGATCAGGTAATCAGCTCTTTTGATTTTACTTCAGAAGATTTCAAACTTGAATTTAAAGCACTATGTTTAGACCTGCTAAAGTCTGAGAAAGAGATCATCTCTCTCAGAAATCAATTATCTGAACAAAATGCTTTAAAATCAGAAAACCTCAAACTCTCTCAGGAGTTGGAGAACTATAGGGAACAGATAGCTTCACTGAAGAGTGAGCTCTCTGAGGCCAAGAAGCTTGAAGAATCTCTCAATGGGAGAAGCATCAAGCTGATGGACATCACAAGCACAGTGAACTCAAGATTCAACAGTACACTGGGCTTGGGTGCCTCATCCAGCCAACCTATTGTTCTAACAACCCCTATCAAGTTCATTTCTGACAAGGGAAAGGGAGTTGTAGAGGTTGCCAGGAAAAATTCTGATCTGCCTCAGAAAACTAAAGTCCAGCACAAATCGTCGAACGGAGATCGACGATCGCCGAATGAAGATCGACGATCGCCGAACGCAGCTCGACGATCTCAGGACAAATCGTCGAACGCTGATCGACGATCTCAGCCAAGATCGTCGAACGCTGGTCGACGATCCCATATACCTGACCTCAGCCATAGTCGACCGTCGAACGGAGCTCGACGATCTGACCCACGATCGTCGAACGCAGCTCCAAGATCGTCGAACAGAGGTCAGAGCTCTGGAAATTTTTTCAAAGGCAAGTCAAAATTGAATCCTAAGGGTTCTTCATCCCAAGCCTTTAACCCTTATACTGAATGGATTATACCTCCAAGGAGATATCATCCTGAAGGATATAAGAGTCAGCCAGGGATGTCTTTCATTTCTGAATTTAGAGGTTATCAACCTAGGCCCAAGGTAAACTGGGTCAAAAACAAGTAAATTATTTTATGTGCAGGTGAAGACCTATCCAACATCTAACCAGCAATGGTATTTGGATAGTGGGTGCTCTAAGCACATGACAGGGAACAAGGACAACCTCAATTCCTTTAGAGCCAAGCTTGGACCCAAAGTTATCTTTGGTGACTCCAACTTTGGACAAACTAAAGGATATGGAGCAGTCCAGATTGGTTCTGTAACCTTCAAGAAGGTAGCATATGTGGAAGGACTGAAGCACAACCTAATCAGCATCAGTCAGCTATGTGATGAAGGCTACCAGGTGAACTTCAGCAAAACTTCATGCAAAATCAAGTCAGAGGACAACACAACTGTGTTGATAGGTAAAAGGAAAGGTAACATCTACCTAGTAGATTTTCTTTCAACTTCTATAGATATCTGTTTATTCAATTCAGTTTGTAGACCAAATGTTTTATGGCATAAGAGATTAGGACACCTAAACCTTAGAACTATTGCTAGGCTCTCCAAAGACAACCTTGTTAGAGGACTACCTTCTGGCCCCTACAAGAAGGAAGGACTCTGCAAGGCTTGTCAATTAGGCAAGCAAACTAAAAACAGTTTTAAGTCACTTAATAAGAGTGATTCACCTAGGATATTGTATCTGTTACACATGGATCTATTTGGACCCATCACAGTACAAAGCCTAGGAGGGAAATCCTACACTTTAGTGATTGTAGATGACTTCTCTAGATTCACTTGGGTGTTCTTTCTAAGGAAGAAGTCTGATAACTTTAAGTGTCTGACAGAGTTTCTCAAATGTATAAAGATTGAGTTCAATACTCACATTGCCCTGATCAGAAGTGATCATGGGACAGAGTTTGATTCTCTTCTTATGCAAGAGTTCTGTCAGAGTGAAGGGATCAGGCATACTTTCTCAGCTCCTAGAACTCCTCAACAAAATGGGGTAGCTGAAAGGAAAAATAGAACCCTTATTGAATCTGCCACTACATTGTTGTCAGATGCTCATCTACCTCTATCCTTCTGGGCAGAGGCAGTGAACACCTCCAACTATGTGCTGAACAGAAGTCTGATACATAAACTGAAGGGAAAGACTCCCTATGAATTACTCAAAGGGAAGAAACCTAAAGTTGACTATTTCAAAATTTTTGGTTGCATTTGCTATATTCACAATAATGATAAGAAATATCTAGCAAAATTTCAAGCCAAAGCTGATGAAGGAGTGTTTCTGGGATACTCCATGATCAGCAAGGCCTATAGGAGTATATAATAAATCTTCATTAAAAATTGAGGAATCTGTTCATGTTTCTTTTGATGAAACTAACATGTCTTTCAAGGAGAAGATCTCTTCTACCATAGAACCTTTGCAGGAACATTCTCTAGTTGAAGATATGAACAAGCTACAGGTTGCTCAAGAAGAAGAAAGCAGTGAAGATGAAAGCAATGCTCAACATATTGAAGCACAACCTGAAGAGCCAGTTGTTGTACCACAAGAGGAAACAACAACACAGGTTGGTGAACAATCAACACCCCCTGTTGATTTAGTAACATCAAGAGACCATCCAATTACCCAAATAATTGGAGAAATCTCAGCTGGTGTGCAAACCAGAAATCAGGTCAACCAAAACCTGTTGCACACCTGCTTCCTTTCTCAAATTGAACCTCAGTCCATTCAAGATGCAGAGCAAGATCCACACTGGATCATTGCCATGCAAGAGGAGTTGCATCAATTTGAGAGGAACAAAGTATGGGAACTAGTGCCAAAGCCTAAGAATCATTCCATTGTTGGAACAAAATGGGTATTCAGAAACAAACTGGATAATCAAGGAGTAATAATAAGGAACAAGGCAAGGCTAGTTGCCCAAGGATATTCTCAAGAAGAAGGAATTGACTACGACCAGACCTTTGCACCTGTTGCAAGATTAGAAGCCATCAGGATATTTTTAGCTTATGCAACTCACAAAGGCTTCAAGGTTTATCAGATGGATGTCAAGAGTGCCTTCTTAAATGGAGACATCAAAGAGGAAGTCTATGTCAGACAACCTCCAGGTTTTATCTCTCCAACTCATCCTGATTTTGTTTTTAGATTGAATAAAGCATTATATGGTCTCAAGCAAGCTCCTAGAGCATGGTATGAGACCCTAGCATGCTTTCTCTTGAAAAATGGTTTTATAAGGGGTAGAGTAGACCAAACTCTTTTCATTAGAACCCATAAGTCCCATACCCTACTAGTACAAATCTATGTAGACGATATCATTTTTGGTTCTACTGACTCAAAATTATGCAGAAGGTTTTCTAACCTAATGCATTCTAAATTTGAGATGAGTAGCATGGGTGAGCTATCCTTCTTCCTAGGATTGCAAGTCAAACAACATGCTGAGGGCATCTTTATTTCTCAAACCAAATATGCTAATGAGTTGGTTAAGAAATTTGGCATGTCTGAGGCATCTTGTATGAAAACACCCATGCCTACCAATGCTGTATTGGATGCTGATGAACATGGGAAACCATGTTGATCAGACAACATATAGAGCAATGATTGGCTCTTTACTGTATCTTACAGCTAGTAGACCAGATATAATGTTTGCTACATGTATATGTGCTAGATTCCAAGTAAGCCCTAGAGAGTCACACCTCACATTAGTAAAGAGGATTCTTAGGTATGTTAAAAGTTGTCCAAATCTAGGTCTCTGGTATCCAAAAGATTCAGCATTTGAGTTAACTGGATTCTCTGATGCTGATTATGCTGGATGCAGAATTGACAGGAAAAGCACCAGTGGAACTTGTCAGTTCCTTGGTGATAGACTTGTCTCTTGGTTTTGCAAAAAACAAACATCTGTGTCAACTTCAACTGCTGAAGCTGAATATATGGCTGCAGGCAGTTGTTGTTCACAAATATTGTGGATTCAAAATCAACTCCTAGACTATGGTTACAACTTAGAAAAGTCAAAAATCTTTTGTGACAATACAAGTGCTATCTCCATAGCTCAAAATCCAGTCCTCCATAGTAGGACAAAACATATAGAGATTAGGCATCATTTCTTAAGGGATAATGTTGAAAAGAACAAAATTGAATTGCAAGTATATCCCAACTGATTTACAAAGGGGAGATATTTTCACCAAGCCTTTGGATGAAAAGAAACATACTTTCTTCCTAAATCAGTTAGGAATGTTAGATGGAGGAAGTCTTAAATAATATCCAAGATTTTGAAAGCTAAAAATTGACCAAGACTAGGCAAAATTTCTGATTTTCCTTAGTGACTAAATTTCTCTGATCTCTGAACTGCGCTCGACGATTTTCCCAAAGATCGTCAAACGGAGTTCGACGATTTCCTGAATCGTCGAACTGAGTTCAGCGCTCCTTTGATAATTTGGACTATCTCTTCTGGTCAACGATCGTCGAACGGCGCTCGACGATTCTGTTCACTGAACGATCGTCGAACGGAGCTCGACGCCTTTCCAGATCGTCGAACGGAGATCGACGATTTTGGAGTCTCTTCAGATTCCTTTAGAAGCCTCGATCGTCGAACTGAGTTCAACGATCTTTCCATTTCTGCGTCGAACCCTAATATAAAACTCATTTTTCGCCGTCGTTCTCTCTTGCGCTTTCAATTTCTCTGCAAACTCTTTCTTCCCTCCAAACAGTTCTACCTTGGTCGTTTTGTTTGTTGAGTTTTTGCAGGTACCATGGCCGTCTCAGTCGCTGTACTCGCCGCCATGAAATTTGATGCCGGTTTTGATATTGATCTAGACACCTTCAACACCACCGATCAAGTCTTCCAGGACATCCTCAATTTATTCAAAGATCAGCAACTTTCTGCCCTCATGACAACCAGAATCAAATTTGCCTCTGATGAAATCAAAGAATGGGTATATACTGCACACAACCTTGACAACAACACCATTGTTGGCTCTATTGGTGGCACCCAGGTACCTCTGACCCCAACAGTCCTCACAGAGGTTTTTGGATTAAGAAATGGTGAAGACTCTGCTGAACTCTCTGGAGAAGAATTCTCTGATATACTTGCCAGGATGGGTCATCCTGAGGGGAACCCTAGCAAGCTGTTTAAGAGGAACCTGTCAGTGGAATACAGGTTTCTGGCAGATGTTGTATGCAAGGTTCTGTTAGCCAAACATTCTGCCCATGACACCATCTCCAGATATCAGCTCTGCCTCATGGGAGCTCTGGTGGATAGGAAAAGCCTGAACTGGGGAGAAGTCTTTTTTGATCTGCTGAAGAAAAAGATAAACAAAACATTTGTGAATTTTGGAAGAATTCTGGGAGTCTTCCTCCAGGCTAAGTGCCCTGCTCTGCTAGTCTCCTCTGGAGTGCACATCAATGCCTCCAAGAGACTCACCTGTGCCCTATTTGGGAAATGGGACAGGCAAATCATCAAGCCCAGCAGGCCCTCTTCATCAGCATCTGCCCCTTCAGGCACCAGGACTCTAAGAGTCACTCCACCCCAGGTCTCTGCCCCTGCAGAGGACCTGCCTGCTGCTAGTGCTGCTTCTCCTCCTCCTCCAAGCCCAACCCTGCCCATTCCATCCACCACTCCAGCTACCTCCACCATTACAATTTCCAGCCCATCTCCAACATCAATACCATCTCCAGCAACCATCTCATCTCCACCAGCAGACCACTTCCATCCCCTATTCTCTTATCCCCCACCAGATGTCACCTCATCCTCATCCCTTCCATCCTTCACACTTCTGGATGAATCCTACATGGATGATTCCCCCTCCTCTCCTCCAGACTTACCATCCTCTTCCACCTCTTTCCAAGACCTTCTCCACCACATTATTGCCCAACCCACATTCACTCCATCCATATCCATCCCATTATCCTCCATCTCCACCATCCCCTCTCCTGAGCCATTCATTCCACCCTTCAGCCCTCCTCCTCCAGCATCCTTAGCCATCCCAATTCCCTCTACCTCTGCTCCTGCCCTTGAGCATGTAGATCTGCCAGCCTTGGCTGACCAGTTGTATGAGCTCCTTGTACCCAGGCTCTCTCTTCTCATGGAGGCCTCTTTAGCTCCTCTACAACAGTCAGTGGCAGCTCTCTCTGCCAGGCTTTCCTCCTTCCTTACTTCTCAAGCAGCACCCCAGCAAGTTGCCTTGATCTAGAGGTATCTGCATCCAGGCAGGGGGAGATGCCCTATGAAGCCAGCCTTCATGCTGCTGTTGCTGCTGCTTCTGCTGCTACTGATGCTGTTTCTGTGTCTGCTTCTGCTACTGCTGCTGCTCCTGCAACTGTTGCCTCTGCTACTCCAGTCCTAGCAATAGACCTAAGGTCTTTGCTATCTACATTTGATACTGCATACCACTGCTGCCTCCCAGAGCCCAATGCTGTCCAGCCCTCTGAAGATCTGTCTAGGGCTCTGGTGCCCTTCTCATGCTGTGACCCCAGCATAATTTCTGCTTTTATTCATTCAGTAACTGCTGCTTCTGATGATGTTACTGCTGCTTCTGCTGCTGAAGACAAGGCTGTATCTGCCTCTGAAATTATTCTTGCTGCTGAAGAAGACACTGTTCCAACTGCTGCTGATGAGCCCCTTCCCCAAGATTTTCTGATGACAGAGGCTGTTGACTTTGAGCCTGCTGAAGTTGTTGTTTCTGAAGCTGCTGCTGCACTCATTCCTGAAGTAATCACTGTTTCTGCTAGTGCTCCTGTACCTATTGTTATATCTGCTGCCCCTTCTGCTTCTGCTTCTGCCCCATCAGCTGCTGTTCAGCTAAAAGAAGATCTGATGAAAAAGATTGATGCTTTATATGATGCACAGAGTTCTGAATCTGAGGATTATAACAGTGCTTCTGATGATTCATCTGCCACCATTGCTAAGAAAAGGAAAGCAAGAAGTAAGGCTTTGAAGAGAGTTCCTCTTGCCAAAGTTAGAGATGACAATGATGTTCCCTACTATATTCTGCACAATTGCCCAATCTCTGAACATTGGATGCAATTCTCTAAGAACCAGTTAAAGGCTATGAAAAAGAAGAGGAAGTATGAGAAAGATTCCACTCAGTTCAAGCACCCTCATCCTCCTCCACCACCTCCACCTGATGCAGGTGCAGGTGGCAGCTCAGCAAGATCAGGCCCTGCTAGAAGCCAGGCTCCCTACCAACCTCATGATAGAACTTATCAAAGGGAAAGCCAGTCTAGGGGCTCTTACTCTAGAAGGGGAGGATATAAGGGAAACCAAAGAGAGACTCAGGTTTACTCCAAAGAGCATTCCAGGCAGCATCCTTACTCTAGGGGAGGACATGTTCCTTCTGACACATCTTCTGGTCCTTTCCCCTATAAGCTCAAAGATACTGTGACTGCCAGGACTCCTCAAGATACTTCTTCCAACAGGTATGAGCCACCTGTTCCATTTGAGGACCCTGAGAAGAATCCTATGGCTTGGACTGCTAGAATGAAAGAGCTGGATGCTTTAGATCAAATCAAGAAAGCCAAAGAAAAAGGCCTAGACACTTCCAACATCTCCACAATGTCAGAACAAAGACAAAAGGAATTAGAGAGATATGCCTCCAACAAATTTTTTGATGCAGACAGGTACATGGAATTGCATCCAGCTGTAGTGGTTCCCAGGACATCAAATCAAATTTATTTGGGTGCAGCTGATGATACCAGATCCAAGCAACAAGCCTTAGATCCTAACAGAGAAATCAAAATGGTAAAAGGCAAAGAAAAGGAATAACTCTGTAAGGTGATAACTCTTGGTTTTTCTGACTGCCTTCTGGATATCATGTTTATATATATATCTCTGTGATGGTTCTGTGATGTCTAGCTGCTGTTGTTTTTATGTTTTTCTAATTGTATGTTGTTGTTTGTTTTTCCTATGTCTGTAAATAGTTTTCCTAACCCAAATAGGGGGAGATTGTTGGAACACCCTATTACTAATTTGGGTCAGGATCACTATGTCTCTAGGAATCTGTGTTTTGACCTTTGTATAGCTTAATAGGGCAATTAGAATTGAGTCTAAGGGTTAGAAGGCTAGGATTGGAAGCTGCCCTGAAGACCCAAGTTTTTCTGGAGACTAAGTCCAAATCGTCGAGCTCAGCACGACGTTTCGTCGAACTCCGGTCGACGATCGTCTAGCTCAACTATTGACAGATCGTCGAGCTCCATTCGACGATCGCTGAGCTCAAACTTCTCAATATCGTCGAGCTCTGGTCGACGATCGCTGAGCTCAACTTCTCAATATCGTCGAACTCCATTCGACGATCGCTGAGCTCAGGTCGACGATTTTGACTCTGCACTGGATCCTTATCTCTGAGCTCAGTTCGACGATCTTTCAGCTCAGATCGACGATTTCTTTGCTGCTTGCATTTTCCAATTCGCTGAGCTCAGCTCGACGATAGCAGAGCTCAGTTCGACGATTTCAGTTATCTTTCAGAATTCAAATTCAAATCAGATAGAAGTTATTCTGCATTTAATTCAGAAGATTTTCTGCCAGCCAATTTCATTTACTTCTGGAGCAAGTTTCAAGGGATTTCTCAAGGAACAAATCAGTGGACTTTCCTTCAGAACATATTATGCAATTAAGGCTGTAATCAATGCAGACCAACGGCTATCTTTGACAGAGTAATATCCTATTCAGACACAGAGAATAAAAGAGAATGTTTTTTGAATAAAGACTGAGTACAGACAAGAACAAAAAAAAAGACAGACAAGAAAGGGACACCTCTCAATACACAGAGACTCTGAAAATTATTCTGTCAACAAGAATTCAGAAGAACCCTCATCAAGAAGAGATCAAGCTTTCAAACATTCTTCAGATCTCTTCAGCTCTCAAGTGTTCAAGCCAACATCATTTCAAGACTCCAGACACTCAACATTTCAGCTTGCTGAAATCATCTTTTGCTGGAGATCTATCTTTTGAAGGCCTATCACCCTCAGCAAAGCTCATCTTCCTGTAGATCAAGGACTCAGTGGGAGCTTTGAAATCAATCCACTTAGTCTTCTCAGTTGATTGAGAAAAGAGAAGACTGCCATAACTCTCTCAACCCCCTCTCTGTAAAGGGTTTTTTAAACTCCCTTCAAAAGTTTGAATCTGGTTTTTGAGCACCTTGTCAAAAGCTCATTGGTGGCAAGACACCTGATCAAAAAATCTGACTTGGTTTTTGAGCACCTTATCAAAAGCTCATTGGTGCCCAGGACACCTGATCAACTCATCCTGCAGTGGATTCCTACCTAGGGTGGTAGAAGAGTGGATGTACCCAAGTTGGGGAACCACTATATTTCCTTGTGTCATCTGGTTCTGCATGTTTTCTTTTTGTTTCTGGCCTAGATTTTCTTGTGTTTTATTTCTGCATAGTTTAGTTTTGTGTTTAGTTTTACTTATGCTTCCCTGCTTATACCCATTACAACAAGTGTTGTAAAGCTTTGCAAAAGTTTTTCTTTGTGTTTTAAAAAGCACCATATACTCTATTCACCCCCCCCCCCTTTTAGAGTATATCAGATCTAGTTCCCCTTTCACACCTGATCAACTCATCCTGCAGTGGATTCCTACCTAGGGTGGTAGAAGAGTGGATGTACCCAAGTTTAGGGGAACCACTATATTTCCTTGTGTCATCTGATTTTGCTTGTCTTTATTTTTGTTTCTGGCTGTGATTATTCTGTGATTAGCTTTTGATTAGTTTAGTTCTGTGATTAGATTTATTACTGCTTCCCTGCTCACTCAGATTACAACAATTGTTGTAAAAAGTTTTAAAGCACCATATACTCTATTCCCCCCCCCCCTCTAGAGTATATCAGATCTAGCTGCACTTTCAATTGGTATCAAAGCGAGGTTGGTTAAACATACCACACCTTGGTGGTTGCACAGGCTAACACCTGAACCCAAAAGATCCCTAGTTAGATCTGTTTCTTTTGTAGTTTATTATTAGATTTTGTTTTCACAAATCATGGCCCAAAACAAAGATTATGCTAGCACCAGACCTCCAGTGTGCAATCTATCCAAGTTTGCACTTTGGAAAGCAAGGATCAGACTGTACATGAATTCTATTGACGAAGATATTTTTAACTCTGTTTTGACAGTATGTCCAAGACCTCCAGAGAACTCAAGTACAAATGCTGTTCCACCTCCATCAGGAACAGATGCTGACATCAAGAGATGGAAGGTAGCTGATGCCAAGGCTATGAACATCTTAGCCCAGACAATGTCTGATGACATATTTCAAAAGGTGGCTGAATGCAATTCAGCAAAGGAAATTTTGGACAAACTCTCTGAAATAGTCTCAGGCTCATCTGATGAAAAAAAGGATAGGTAATCCCACCTCATATCTCAATATGAGAATTTCAAGAAGGGAGAAACTGAGTTAGTGGGAGATATGTACAACAGGCTCAGTCTAATTGTCAGTGAACTCAGGACATTGGATAAAGAGATCTCACTAACTGAACTCAATGACAAAATTCTAATGTGCTTCCCTAACACTTGGGATTCAAGAATCTGGCCAATCAAGGATGCCAGAAGTTTGAATGAGATCACCACTGAAGCTCTATTGGGTAAGCTCAAATCTTATGATCTACTCATCAAGAATAGAGAAGAAGAACAGAAGGCTGCCTCACCAGCCACAAGAAAAGAGAAGACCATAGCCTTCAAGGCAACTGAAGATCTGCCTGAAGACAAAGTCACAGGCAATGATGAACTGCTCAGTCTATTGGCCAAACGATTTTACAAGATGTCCAGAAAGGATTTCAGAAGGAGATCATACAAGGAACATGATAAGCCAAGGTATGACAAGTCCATTAATAATAATAAAGACATTGTTTGCTTTGGTTGCAGGAAACCAGTGCACATAGTTCCTGACTGTCCAGAAAACAAAAACAAGGACAAAAGGGACAAGAAAGAAAGAAGAAAGGAGAAAGAATCCAAGAGGAAAGGCAATGGTAAACCCTCGTCAAGCAAAAACAAACATACAAGAAAGGGGTTTGTTGCTGAATCCTGGAGTGAGACTAAAGAGGAGTCAGAAGCCTCATCCAGCTCCAGTGATGATGAGGATGAAGCAGAAGAGAAAGAGTTCTGCATGATGACAATCAATGCCTCACAAAATAATTCAGAAGAAGAGGAGTCAGAGTCAGACTCAGAGACTCAACTTGAAGAAGATCAGGTAATCAGTTCTTTTGATTTTAACTCAGAGGACTTTAAATCTGAATTTAAAGCATTGTGTTTAGACCTGCTAAAATCTGAGAAAGAAATTATCTCTCTCAGAAATCATCTATCTGAACATAATACTTTAAAGTCAGAAAACCTCAAACTCTCTCAGGAGTTGGAGTGTTGTAGGGAGCAGATAGCTTCACTGAAAAGTGAGCTGTCTGAGGCCAAGAAACTTGAAGAATCCCTTAATGGGAGAAGCATCAACCTGATGGACATCACAAGCACAGTGAACTCCAGATTATTAGTACACTGGGCTTGGGTGCTTCATCCAGCCAACCCATAGTTCTTACAACTCCAATCAAATTCATTTCTGACAAAGGAAAGAGAGTTATAGAGGTAGCTAGGAAAAATTCTGATCTGCCCCAGAAAACTAAGTCCCAGCAGAAATCGTCGAACGGAGGTCGACGATTCGCCAAACGGATATCGACGATCGCCTGAACGCAGATCGACGATCTCAGCAAAATCGTCGAACTCAGGTCGACGATCTCAAGTCCCTGAACTCTGCTATAGTCGACCGTCGAACGGAGCTCGACGATCTGACCCAAGATCGTCGAACGCAGCTCCAAGATCGTCGAATAGAGGTCAGAGCTCTGGAAATTTTTTCAAGGGCAAATCAAAATCCAATCCTAAGGGTCCTTCATCCCAAATCTTTAACCCTTATACTAAATGGATTATATCTCCAAGGAGATATCATCCTGAAGGATATAAGAGTCAACCTGGGATGTCTTTTATTTCAGAATTTAAAGGTTATCAACCTAGGCCCAAGGTAAACTGGGTCAAAAACAAATGAATTGTCTTATGTGCAGGTGAAGACCTATCAAACATCTAACCAGCAATGGTACTTGGATAGTGGGTGCTCTAAGCACATGACAGGGAACAAGGACAACCTCGCATTCCTTTAGAGCCAAGCTTAGACCCAAAGTTATCTTTGGAGATTCAAACTTTGGACAGACTAAAGGATATGGTGCAGTCCAGATTGGATCAGTAACATTCAAGAAGGTAGCTTATGTGGAAGGACTGAAGCACAACTTAATAAGCATCAGTCAGATGTGTGATGAAGGCTACCAGGTGACCTTCAGCAAAGCATTATGCAAAATCAAGTCAGAGGACAACACAACTGTGTTGACAGGTAAAAGGAAAGGTAACATCTATCTAGTAGATTTTCTTTCAACTGATGTAGATATTTGCCTGTTTAATTCTGTCTGTAGACCAAATATCCTATGGCATAAGAGACTAGGACACCTAAACCTTAGAACTATTGCTAGGCTATCCAAAGACAACCTTGTTAGAGGACTATCTTCTATCCCCTACAAGAAGGAAGGACTCTGCAGGGCTTGTCAATTAGGCAAGCAAACTAAAAACAGCTTTAATTCACTTAATAAGAGTGATTCACCTAGGATATTGTATCTGTTACACATGGATCTTTTTGGACCCATCACAGTACAAAGCCTATGAGGGAAATCTTACACTTTAGTAGTTGTAGATGACTTCTCTAGATTCACTTGGGTGTTCTTTCTAAGGAAGAAGTCTGATAACTTTAAGTATCTGACAGAGTTTCTCAAATGTATACAGATTGAGTTCAATACTCACATTGCCCTGATCAGAAGTGATCATGGGACAGAGTTTGATTCTCTTCTTATGCAAGAGTTCTGTCAGAGTGAAGGGATCAGGCATACTTTCTCAGCTCCTAGAACTCCTCAACAAAATGGGGTAGCAGAAAGAAAAAATAGAACCCTTATTGAATCTGCCACTACATTGTTGTCAGATGCTCATCTACCTCTATCCTTTTGGGCAGAGGCAGTGAACACCTCCAACTATATGCTGAATAGAAGTTTGATACATAAATTAAAGGGAAAGACTCCCTATGAATTACTCAAAGGGAAGAAACCTAAAGTTGATTATTTTATAGTTTTTAGTTGTATTTGCTACATACATAATAATGACAAGAAATATTTAGCAAAATTTCAAGCTAAAGCTGATGAAGGAGTGTTTGTGGGATACTCTATGATCAGCAAGGCTTATAGGGTTTATAATAAATCATCTTTAAAAATTGAGGAATTTGTTCACATATCATTTGATGAATCTAACATGTCTTTCAAGGAGAAGATCCCTTCTACCATAGAACCTTTGCAGGAACATTCTCTAGTTGAAGACTTGAACAAGTTACAGGTTACTCAAGGGGATGAAAGTAGTGAAGATGACGACAGTGCTCAACATATTGAAGAACAACTTGAAGAGCCAGTTGTTGTACCACAAGAGGAAACAACAACACAGGTTGGTGAACAATCAACACCCCCTGTTGATTTAGTAACATCAAGATACCATCCAATTTCCCAAATAATTGGAGACATCTCAGCTGGCGTGCAAACCAGAAATCAGGTCAACCAAAACCTGTTGCACACCTGCTTCCTATCTCAAATTGAACCTCAGTCCATTCAATATGCAGAGCAAGATCCACACTGGATCATTACAATGCAAGAGGAGTTGCATCAATTTGAAAGAAACAAATTATGGGAACTAGTGCTAAAGCCTAAGGATCACTCCATTGTTGGAACAAAGTGGGTATTCAGAAATAAACTGGATGATCAAGGAGTAATTGTAAGGAACAAGGCAAGGCTAGTTGCTCAGGGATATTCTCAAGAAGAAGGAATAGACTACGACCAGACTTTTGCACCTGTTGCAAGATTGGAAGCCATCAGAATATTTTTAGCTTATGCAATACATAAAGGCTTCAAGGTATATCAGATGGATGTCAAAAGTGCATTTCTAAATGGAGACATCAAAGAGGAAGTATATGTCAGACAACCTCCAGGTTTTATCTCTCCAACTTATCCTGATTATGTTTTTAGATTGAACAAAGCATTATATGGTCTCAAGCAAGCTCCTAGAGCATGGTATGAGACCCTAGCATGCTTTCTCTTGGAAAATGGATTTATAAGGGGTAGAGTAGACCAAACTCTTTTCATTAGAACTCATAAGTCCCATACCCTATTAGTGCAGATTTATGTAGACCATATTATTTTTGGCTCTACTGACTCCAAATTGTGCAGAAGGTTTTCCAACCTAATGCATTCTAAATTTGAAATGAGTAGCATGGGTGAGTTATCCTTCTTCCTAGGATTGCAAGTCAAGCAACATGCTGAAGGCATCTTTATTTCTCAAACCAAATATGCAAATGAATTGGTTAAGAAATTTGACATGTCTGAAGCATCTTGTATGAAAACACTCATGCCTACTAATGCTGTATTGGATGCTGATGAACATGGGAAACCTGTTGATCAGACAACGTATAGAGCAATGATTGGCTCTTTATTGTACCTTACAGCTAGTAGACCAGATATAATGTTTGCTACATGTATATGTGCTAGGTTCCAAGTAAGCCCTAGAGAGTCACACCTAACACTAGTATAGAGGATTCTCAGGTATGTTAAAATTTATCCAAATCTAGGTCTCTGGTATCCAAAAGATTCAGCATTTGATTTAACTGGATTTTCTGATGCTGATAATGCTGGATGCAGAATTGATAGGAAAAGCACCAGTGGAACTTGTCAGTTCCTTGGTGACAGACTTGTATCTTGGTTTTGTAAGAAACAAACTTCTGTGTCAACTTCAACTGCTGAAGCTGAATATATGGCTACAGACAGTTGTTGTTCACAAATCTTGTGGATTCAAAACCAACTCCTAGACTATGACTACAACTTAGAGAAGTCTAAAATCTTTTGTGATAACACTAGTGCTATTTCTATAGCTCAAAATCCAGTCCTCCATAGTAGGACAAAACACATAGAGATTAGGCATCATTTCTTAAGGGATAATGTTGAAAAGAACAAAATTGAACTACAATATATCCCAACTGATTTACAAAGGGGAGATATTTTCACCAAGCCCTTGGATGAAAAGAAACACACCTTCTTCTTAAATCAGTTAGGAATGTTAGATGGAGGAAGTCTTAAATAATATCCAAGATCTTAAAAACTTAAAAATTGACCAAGACTAGGCAAACATCTTGATTTTTCTTAGTGTCTAGAGTTTTTCTGATCTCTGAACTGCGCTCGACGATTTTCCCCTAGATCGTCGAACGGAGATCGACGATTTCTGAAATCGTCGACCTGAGTTCAGCGTTTCTCAGATAGTATGAACTATCTCTTCCGGTCAACGATCGTCGAACGACGCTCGACGATTTTGTTCTCTGAACGATCGTCGAACAGAGCTCGACGCTCTCCAATATTATCGAACGGAGATTGACGATGTTGAAGACTCTTCAGATTCCTTTAGAAGCCTCGATCGTCGAACTGAGTTCAACAATCTTTCCAATTCTGCGTCGAACCCTAATATAAAATTCATTTTTCGCCGTCGTTCTCCTTTGCGCTTTCGATTTCTCTGCAAGAACTTTCTTTCCCTCCAAACACTTCTGCACTTGGATGTTTTGTTTGTTGAATCTTTGCAGGTAACTATGGTTGTGTCTGTTGCTGTTCTCGCCGCCATGAAGTTTGATGCTGGCTTCGACATCGACATGGAATCCTTCAGCACAACCGACCAGGTTTTTCAGGACATCTTAGAGTTATTCAAAGAGTAGAATCTGGCAGCAATCAGGACCACAAGGATTAAGCTTGCATCTGATGAGATTAAGGAATGGGTTTACACTGCCCACAATCAAGACAACAACACCATTGTTGGATCAATATCTGGCACTCAGGTACCCTTAACCCCAGCAATTTTAACAGAATTTTTTGAGTTAAGAACTGGTGGAGATACTACTGACTTGTCTGGAGAAGAGTATACTGACTTGCTTGCCAGAATGGGTCATTCAGTGGCTAACCCTAGCAAGCTATTGAAAAAGAACCTTTCTGTGGAATACAGATTCCTGGCTGATGTAGTTGGGAAAGTGCTACTGGCTAAGCACTCTGCTCATGATACAATCTCAAGGTATCAGCTCTGCCTAATGGGAGCCCTAGTAGACAGGAAGAATTTGAATTGGGGAGAGGTATTCTTTGACCTCATTAAGAAGAAGATAAACAAAAGTTTTGTAAACTTTGGAAGAATCATAGGGGTGTTTCTGCAGCATAGGTGCCATGCACTGCTGGTCTCTTCTGGAATCCACATTAATGCATCCAAGAGACTGTCTTGTGCCCTGTTTGGTAAATGGGACAGACAAATCATCAAGCCCAGTAGGCCCTCCTCCAGCACTCCTTCAGGCACCAGGACTCTCAGAGTCACTTCCCCACAGGTCTCTGCCCCTGCAGATGACTTGCCTGCTGATGTTTCTCCTCCTCCTCCAATTCCATCTCTTCCCATACCATCTACCATTCAGACTCCATCCACCATCATCATCTCCAGCCCCTCTCCAACATCCACACCATCTCCAATCCCCACTCCTCCAATCACAGAAGACCAATTCCATCCATTATTCTCCTACCCTCAACCATATATCACTTCATCACCCTCCATTCCTTCCTTCACCCTCATTGATGATTCCTTTATGGATGATTCACCATCCTCTCCTCCTGAGCTACCCTCATCCTCAACATCCTATAAAGATCTTCTACAAGAGATCATTGACCAACCCACCTTCACCCCATCTATCTCCATCCCACTGTCCTCCATATCCACTTTACCCACACCTCAACCATCCCTGCCCCACTACTCCAGCTCTCCACTACCCTCACCAACAGCTACTCCTCCATCCTCTACCTCTGCTCCAGTCACTACTGAGCAAGTAGACATTCCAGCCCTTGCTGACAGGCTGTATGAATTGCTAGCCCCCAGGCTATCTCTTCTTTTGGAGACCTCCTTAGCTCCATTACTCCTATCAGTGGCAGCCCTTTCTGCCAGGCTCTCCACTCTTTTCCCTCAGGCAGCCCCTTCAGCAGTGTGCCTTGATCCAGCCATGTCTGAATCTAGGCAGGGGGAGATGCCCTATAAAGTGAGCCTGCCTACTGCTGCTCCTGCTGTTTCAGTGAGCCTGTCTGCTGCTGCTGCTATTGCTGTTTCTTCATCTCCTGTTACTGCTGCTCCTACTGCTGTGTCTCAAGAACAAATTCCTCCTGCTGCAGTCTTTGCACTAGACCTCAGGTCTTTGCTCTCAGCATTTGATCAGTTATATTTCAGATGTCTGTCAGAGATAATTGCTGTCCAGCCCCCAGAGGATCTGTCCAAGGCCCTTGTGCCATTCTCTTGTTGTGACCCCAGCATCATCACTTCATTTGTCCACTCAGTATATGCTGCTACTTCTTCTGATGAAAGCATTGCTGTTTTTTCTGTTGTTGCTGCCCCTCCTGCTGCTGAAAATTTTGATACTGCTGTTGATAGTTCTGTTACTGCTGATGAACCAACTTCTAAGGAGATCTTTATGACAGAGGCACATGAGTTTGAGCCTTCTGCATTTTCTGATGATATTTCTACTGTTGATGTTGCTGTTAGTGAAACTGTTGCTGCTGCTGTTACTTCTCCAGAAACTGTTGCTGCTGCTATTACTTCTCCAGAACCTGTTGCTGCTGCTGTTGTTACTGTTTCTATTTCTACTGCCACTGCTTCAACTTCTGCTGCTACATCCTCTGCTGCCTCATCTGTTTCTCTACAGCTCAAGAAGGATTTGATGAAGAAAATTGATGCCCTGTATGATGATCAGAGTTCTGAAAGTGATGAGTTCAGAACAGACTCTGATGATTCTTCTGCTACCATTGCCAGGAAAAGAAAGGAAAGGAGCAAAGCCATGAAGAAAGTACCTCCAGCCAAGGTCAAAGATAACAATGATATACCATACTATATTCTTCATGATTACCCTATCACTGAGCACTGGATGTAGTACTCTAAGAATCAACTGAAAGCAATGAAAAAGAAAAGGAAATATGAAAAGGGTTCTTCACAATTCCAACACTCTCATCCTCCTCCACCACCTCCTCCTGATGCAGGTGCAGGTGGAAGTTCAGCTGCTCAACCCCCTGCTAGAAGTCAAGCTCCCTATCAACCACATGCTAGATCCTATAATAGGGGAAGCCAATCCAGGGGTTCTCAGTCCAGGAGAGGAGGATACAGAGGCAATCAAAGAGATCTCCAGGTCTACTCCAAAGGATACTCAAGGCAACATCCATACTCCAGGGAAGGACAAATTTCATCTGATACCACCTCTGGTCCTTTTCCAAATAAGTTGAAGGAAACTGTGTCATCCAGGCCTCCTCAGGATAATCCTTCTAACAGATATGAGCCACCAGTACCTTTTGAAGACCCTGAGAACAATCCAGCTGCTTGTACTACAAGGATGAAAGAACTTGCTGCACTGGATCAGATCAAAAAGGCTAGAGAGCAAGGAAGAGATTCCTCTAACATCTCTACAATGTCTGAACAGAGAAAGAAAGAGCTAGAAAGATATGCATCAAGCAAATTTTTTGATTCTGACAGGTACATGGAACTGTATCCTGAAGCTGTAGTACCCAGGCCCAAACAGCAAACCACTTTAGGTGCAGCAGATGATACTAGATCAAAGAAGGAAGCCCTCAATCCCAACATAGAAATCAAACTTGTTAAGGGCAAGGAAAGGAAATGACAATGTAAGGTGACAATCTCTCTAATTATTATCTGGGATGATATATATATATCTGTGGTTCTGCTGTCCAGCTTTTCTTTTTGTTTTTCTGTATTGCTGCTTGTATGTTATTTAATTTTTCCAAACTTTGTAAATAGTAATCCTAACCCAAATAGGGGGAGATTGTTGGAACACCCTATTACTAATTTGGGTCAGGATCACTATGTCTCTAAGAGACCAATGTTTGACCTCCTGTATAGCTCAAAAGGTCAATTAGAATTGAGTCTAAGGGTTAGAAGTCTAAGTTTGGAAGCTGCCCTCAAGACCAAGCCTTTTTCAGTTTGAGACTAAGTCATATCGTCGAGCTCAGCACGACGATTCGTCGAACTCCGATCGACGATCCTCTACCTCAACTTCGACAGATCGTCGAACTCCATTCGACGATCGCTGAGCTCAACTTCTACATATCGTCGAACTCCATTCGACGATCGGTGAGCTCAGTTCGACGATCTTAACTCAGCTTTGGATCTCTATCTCTGAGCTCAGTTCGACGATCTTTGAGCTCAGATCGACGATATTTTGTTGCAGTATAAGTCCATTTCGCTGAGCTCAGTTCGCCGATAGCAGAGCTCAGTTCGACGTTTTCATATGACTTCAAGGATTCTTCCAGATTCAAATTCAAATCAGTTAAGGAGTTATTCTGCAATTAATTCTGAAGATTTTCTAGCCGTTTTCATTCATTTCTGGACCAAGTTTCAAGGGATTTTTCAAGGAATATTTTTGTGGACTTTCCTCCAGAAGAGATTTTGCAATTAAGGATGCAATTAATGCAGGCCAACGGCTATTCTTGACAGAGAATGTTTTTCCATTCTGTACCAAAGAAAAAAAGAGAAGAATTTTTTGAATCTCACATACACACACAGATTACAGAGATACACAGATACAAAGACAGACATCAGTAATCTTCAGAACAAGAACAAAAAAATATTCTGTCTCAAGGAATTCTGAAGAACACACATCCAAGGAGATCAAACTTCCTCAGATCTCTCTTGTCTCAAGTGTTCAAGGCCAACATATTTCAAGACTCCAGACACCTAACATTTCAGTTGCTGCTGAAATCATCTTTTGATGGAGCTCAACTTTTGAAGGCCTATCACCCTACAGCAAAGCTTCTTTTCCTGAAGATCTCAAGGACTCAGGGGGAGCTTTGACCCCATCAATCCACATAGTCTTCTCATCTGATCTGAGAAAGAGAAGACTTCCATCACTCTCTCACCCCCATCTCTGTAAAGGATTTCTCAAACTCCTTTCAAAAGTTTGAGTTTGGTTTTTGAGCACCTTGTCAAAAGCTCATTGGTGGCAAGACACCTGATCAAAAAAATCTGATTTGGTTTTTGAGCACCTTATCAAAAGCTCATTGGTGCCCAGGACACCTGTTCAACTCATCCTGCAGTGGATTACTACCTAGGGTGATAGAAGAGTGGATGTACCCAAGTTTAGGGGAACCACTACATTTCCTTGTGTCATCTGGTTTTGCTTGTCTTTATTTTTGTTTCTGGCTGTGATTATTCTGTGATTAGCTTTTGATTAGTTTAGTTCTGTGATTAGATTTATTACTGCTTCCCTGCTCACTCAGATTACAACAATTGTTGTAAAAAGTTTTAAAGCACCATATACTCTATTCCCCCCCACCCCTCTAGAGTATATCAGATCTAGCTGCACTTTCATAATCCTGGGTTAAGGATAGTGTGGCATGTCTACGGGCTCACTGATCGCCACACCGACGGGAGTTGACAGTTAGACTTTGGGTGGTTGGGCTTGGTCCTCAGTGTTCACGTCTCGGGGCTCCTTCCATGACAAGTGAACGGTTGGGCTGTGTCCTCGTGCTTTCTTCTGAGGCCCCTTCCGGTTTACACAAGGATAGTTCGGGGCGGTGTTCTCGGTGCACATCTACCTGAGACCCCCGTTGGGCGAAAGTACGTATGGGCTCCGCTGTTATGTTCTTAGCATTGAGGCATGCAGAGGCCTAAGTGAAGCAGTATGGATGCCCACTTAGTAGTACAGATGCCCGCTCTACTGTCGCCGCCTGGCCACGGCAGTTGATGCCTAAGAGGTTAGCTACCTGCTCGAATAGTGGGAACTATAGTCTTTGTCGACATAACAATTGCATGTGTGTGATCATGAGTGAATCATTGTATAGCATACATACAATTACATTGCATTGCACAACAAGATTCTTATCGTATAAGTTTGTATGGGCACTCTTGTATGATGGGTTACTTTATGTAAACCAATCCTTAACTTATAAGCTTGTATGAGCATCCTTATAAGTTAAGTTACTTTCCTGCTGTAGTTACTTGTACTTGATGGTTTGTTCTTGTTTATGTAGAACTGCTATAATATAATGCTATTAATCTTATTGTACCATTACCACCTGCTTGTACCTGTTACACTATTTATTATACTTTGTACCCTTGCTCTTTTCTCTGCCCGGTGCCGAGGAGTCGCCGGGGGAGCGGATGTGAAGCCACTTAGTCTTTTCGACTAACGGTTGCTACGTCTTCCTTTTTAGGAGGTCACCCCGCAGGTAGAGAAGCCGCAGACTATACAGCATGATAGCCAGGCCAGGATGACAGGGCCTGAAGTGACGGTGTCGTCGCTACCGTCAGTTACTGATGTGAGTTTTGTTGAGCGACTCTGATGTAGCCCAATTGGGCGTTTATTAGTTGTACTCTGATATTGTAGAATCATGTTTTAGCTTCTCTATTTTGATGTACTTTGGACATATATGCTTGGTATGGATTTGACTTCTTGTTTATATTTTGGTTGGGTTGGCATGTATATATTGATATTGGTTATAGCCGGCAGAATAGGCGTCTTGTGGTTCAGGTTAGCCCGTGTGCTAATGCTACTGCAAGGCGGCTATTCTGGGCATAAGACCCCCCTTCGTGTCGTGTTTTGTGATCCGGGAGGGGGCCTTACAAGTTATTAGATCTAATACAACATTTAAGGGACTAGGAGATGGGTATTAACCAATAAAAATAAGTGCCTTGTGAAAGGGAGCTTTGGGCTTCAACCCATCGTAGATCCTAGTGCCCTCGAGAGCCCTTCACGGGGAATACCTTGGGCAGTCCTAGGCTAACCAAAACTGTAGGTAAAACTGAATTGCAAGTGCAACTAATATAACTAGGGATTCACTTACACTCACCTCGATATCTCGGGATTTTAGGTTGGGTCACTCGAGCAATAGGCTAAGTTGATTTGGTGATGGGCAGGTTGGCCCAGCGAGCTTTGGCTCGGTAGTTGTTTGTGATGGGCAGGTTAGCCCGGTGAGCTTTGGCTCGGTTGTTGTTTGTAACGGACAGGATGGTCCGGGGAGCTTCGGCTCGGTGGTTATACATCAAGGTTACATGTTCATAATGCATAAGGTGGTGGGTCTTTGGTATTGGAAAGTCGATGCACCGATGCCAATACGTTGGCTCGACAAGTGTGGTTTAGCACTTGGCAAAATAATGTCTAGTGCGCCAGCCGACAAGAGTACGCAGGAGCTCCACTTAGTGCACCAGCATTGAGGCATACGATAGGTCTGACTGGTAGTGCAATTACCGGTTTAGAGGTGGGCGAGGCCCAACCCACCGCTTCTGTTTGCCACTACGGAGGTATCTTGGGAGGTTCGGCTCCAGAAAGGGGGAACTAAAGGTTTGTGTACACAGAGTCGAGTGGGTGAGTCGCACTTGCATGTTCACATCATGGCATAATTGTATTTCATAACATAACCATTGTATACAACCCGACACCTATTGTATAAGTGGTATGGGACACTTATGAAAGTTAGGGGTTAGACCTGATATACTCTAGAGGGGGGGGGTGAATAGAGTATATTTGAAAACTTAAAATCTATAACAGCTTTTGCTGTAACTTAAAGGGTTAGAATTGGGAAGCAGCACTTGCGTTCCCAAGGCCGTGTCGTCAGGTCGACGATCTTCGCTCGACGAAGTGTCGAGTGTCGAGACCGTGTACACGGCCTGGAGCCTAGGCATGTTGAGGTAGACACGGGCAAGGACACGGGCGTGTCCTAGAACCCGTGCAGTGCTCGGGTTGTTTTCGGGATAAATCGATGGGGGTACACGGCCGGCCACACGGCCGTGTCAGGTGGAACACGGGCGTGTCAGGTCGAACACGGGCATGTTTGATGCCCGTGTATTATTCTAGGCGCGTCGATTTTGACAGCGAATGAGGCACACAGCCCTGGACACGGGCGTGTGCCAGGCCGTATGCGGTAAATATTGGACATTTCAGTCCCGAATCAAAGCCGTTCATTTCTTTAATTGTTGATCCAACGGCTGGGGGTTGTTCCTGATGGTATATACCCGGGATTGGGCCTTAGAAACCCTCACTTTTCATGAGTGGTTATCTTTCTAAAGCTTTGAGAGAGAGGAGAGCCAAGGAAGGAAGAAGAAGCTAGATCCGACCATTGGAGGAGCTTCGAAGCTCCAAATCACGAGCCGACTTTGGATCCACGGAGGCGAAGAGAGTGCGGTGCTTTTCATCCGCTTACTTTTCCATGGTGCCAAAGAGAAGCGCTAGAGTAACGATCCTCTTCTTGAGCATGTTAAGCTCTACTTCTTTTGCAAAAGGGAAGCCCGCTCTCGCGAGTTTGCGGTGAGTTGGAGGCGTTCCTTCGGGTAGACATGAATAGTCCCCGTTGTTAGAGTCCGTAAGAGAGAACGGACATAGGCATGTTGTGTGAAGCCTACCCGGACATGTTGGTCTGGATCGGTGATGTTGCATTGCATAAATACCGGAGAAGACTCCGTTCGATTGGTTGTTTTTTGGGTTTTCTACACGGTAGATTGCAACAGGGAGCCTTGGGGACTAATGTCACAACCCGTATGTCCTCAACGAGTACATCATATCAGAGTAAGAGGAACTATGGGTTATGATGCCACGTCGTGCAGGGGATAACTGCACACGCTCAGGCAAAACCTTGACGCTTACTTAGTAGTTGAAATTCATCAGTTGTATGCAAGAAAACCATTTAGTTTGATGGCCGTATCCCTCGGCCTTATAGATCAAAACGTGTGTTTGTACGCGGCGGAAAATACTTTAGTTTACTTATGACGATCTTCTATATGCATTCTAGATTTATCATACTATAAGAAATCATCCTTTTTACATTATTTGGAAAATATTTGTTTAGGTGACCAAAACATGTTATGAATGCTATACAATAATAGGTTTTGTTTAGCTTACAATAGCTAATGCAACCTAGCATAAAACAGTCCCAAGAATTTCTATTGATGGATATTGCCGTGGGAAGATATGAACCACAAAGTCATTCGGCAGTAGAAGAACCTTCATGGATGGTGCTTGCAAGACAATCTCAAAAGGATGATCCTGATCTTTTACATTTATTTCTTTGGAATGAAAAGGGTGAATTACCGGATTTTACTATTGATGATGGGGGCACGTTAAAGTATCGCGGTCGATTTTGTATCCCCGTAGTTGGAGACATTCGCGAGATGGTGTGTAGGGAAGCACATGGCTCAAGTATGGCCTACCATCCAGGCTCAACGAAAATGTACCGTGATTTGAAACAAATTGTCTGGTGGTATGGAATGAAAAGAGATATAGCGCAATTTGTATCTGAATGTCATACCTGCATGCGGGTGAAAGCTGATCATGGGAGGCCTGGTGGCAAGTTGACGCCATTGGAGATTCCAACATGGAAGTGGGAAAGCATTTCAATGGATTTTATTACAGGCTTACCAAGATCTCCACGAGGACATGACTCCGTATGGGTGATCGTGGATAGGTTGACCAAGTGTGCTCATTTCCAGAATCAAAGAAATGAACGGCACAAAAAAACTGGAGAAAATTGCTTTTCGGCCCTGTCACGCCCTGTGACACGCCCGTGTCATAGGGCGTGTACCTTAAGCGGCGCAGAATCCGACAATTTCCAGTTTATCCACAAGTTACACGGCCGGGTACACACTCGTGACGGGTCGGTCACGCCCGTGACCTAGGGCGTGTAACCCGTGTCTCGACATCTCGTCGACCAAAAGTGTCGACACTTCGACAAAGCTGGACACGCCCTGTGACACGCCCGTGTCACAGGCCGTGTCCCCTCTCTCGACACTCGACACTCGACACTCGACACTCGACACTCGACATAGCGGGACACGGCCCGTGACACGCCCGTGTCACGGGGCGTGTACCCCATTCGTCGAGCTCAACTCGCCGCGAGAAAAATTTGTCGAGTCAAGGAGGTCACGCCCCATGTCACGCCCTGGGTCACGCCCCGACACGCCCATGTCTGGGGGCGTGTTCCTCCCGCAACTTCGTCGAACGAAGTTCGACGACCGCATCCCGAGCTAGACACGCCCTGGGACACGCCCGTGTCCCAGGCCGTGTCACTCAAAAAAATGACCATTTTTCACTGTTTTGAAAAGTGTTTCTGTTTCGTCCTAGACCATTTCTTCCTTAAGAACTTTTTACTCCTTTTTGTTTTTTGTACACATACAATCCGTTTTGAGCCATATTACCCGGGCTCGAAAAAGTGCAAGCATTCCCTAAGAGGCCTCACCGAGTCCCCAAAATTGGACTCCGGCTTGCTGGGGAGTCGTGCAACTAGACTACCAAAATAGCCACTCGAAAGCCCGCGTATGTTGAGATTATATTAGCCAGCATGATACGTGTGTGTGGGACCGCATGTTTGGGCTTTCCCCATCGCGTTCCAGGTCTGGGTGTTGACCCCGGTGGGCCCCCTTGTGTGGCGGAATATCCCCGCGGTCATGTGGATGGGGTTAATCCCACACCGCCTGCAGACTTCTCCCCTTTGTGTTCATGTACCCCGCCACCCTTCATCTCAATACCTGGGTTTTGAGATGAACTAATGGGTTGGCGGGTTCTAACTTGGTATCAGAGGAGGTTGTCATGCTGCGGGGGTGTGTTGAGATTATATTAGCCAGCATGACACGTGTGTGTGGGACCGCATGTTTGGGCTTTCCCCATCGCGTTCCAGGTCTGGGTGTTGACCCCGGTGGGCCCCCTTGTGTGGCGGAATATCCCCGCGGTCATGTGGTTGGGGTTAATCCCACACCGCCTGCAGACTTCTCCCCTTTGTGTTCATGTACCCCGCCACCCTTCATCTCAATACCTGGGTTTTGAGATGAACTAATGGGTTGGCGGGTTCTAACTGCGTAAAAACTATGCTCGAACAACGGCCAAAGCCAACGTAACGCCCATCCAGCGTATGCAATCCTTCGACGAAAAATACGGGGCATTACAACTAACCCTAAGGTGCACCCGGAAAACTGGGCGGATGCGTGATCTTGCCAACATGGAGGCCTAAGAGCCAACTTGAACATAACCGAGTTATGTGAAATTTTGTGACGAAAATGGGACTCGGGAGAATTTTGACCTGCGCATATGGCTTAAATTATCGTTGCGACGTGAGAACGGGTTAGATGGAACCGTACCCACTTCTATGTCGTTCGGGTTAAAGAGACCTAAAGTTACGTGGCACTTGCCGTTGGCATAGATGAGGGTCTTTGGCGGTCTATGACTTAAATTGTCGTGACCCATTCCGGGAAGACAAATTGCTCATATGTTTGGCCGTCAAAGTGGCGGTGGTGGGTCCGGAATGTCTATGGCTTTAACTGACGTGACATCGACCGGTTCACCGAGAATGTGCCCTGAGTGCACGGGGTGTGTGGCTGTGTGAGCCTACGCTTATGATGAAATGAATATTATTATATTGCTCGCTTGTGCTAATAAAATTGCAGGGAAGGAGCATCGCCGCCCCGAGTTGGGGGCGGGATCGTTATAATTTGGTCAGCATTGCTGACCGTTGCCTTTTTGTTTGCCACCGTGCGGTGGTTATGTTGCTTGCAGGTGCTGCTGGACCAAGCGGTCAATAGCGGGCTAAAGCCCAAATTGCGAAGCCTGCCCTTGAAGGCCTATTTGGAGTGTTTACTGCTTTATTCATGTATGACCGGCCTGCGTGTCGTGGTTTGTAAATCATGTAACATTAAGTAAACCATTTTGTAAGGCCTTCAGGCCAGTACTGGTGTATGTACTTCATTCCTGGTTGGCTATTTAGTGGACATTCATGCTTTAGTGCTGGGTTCTTTATTGCAACTTATATAAACTGCTTCCGCTAGAATGCTCTGTGTACGACGTTATGATTAGTTGGATGGTCTTCATTGAGTAACCACCCAGTCTGTCTGTAGTATATGGCGTTGGGCCCCGGCCGGACCTACTGCTATATGCTATGCGACGGATAGGGGGTGTTACAATTTGGTATCAGAGTACTAGTTTTGGTCGGGCTTAAGATGAATTCGTGGGCGAATTCTTTTTAAGGGGTGGTGAGCACATTGTGTGCGTCATCGTTATAACAGTAAAAGAACACATGAATGTCCACTTAGGAATGAAAATACACGCATTTGAGGAACCTGCATGTTCCTATAATTGCTGTTTGCAATTTTATTTGGTCGCTTAACGGTGTTTTGTACCACTATAGGTGACCAGAAGCGGTGCTGGACCGCCAGAATGTCCGGTTTCTGAGGAGTATAGTGCGCCCGTTGAGGTGTTTGAGACTCCTCCTTCGTATGAAACTGTTAGAAGGATCGTTGAAGTGATGTTCGCTGTGACGGGTGCACAGCTTGGAGGAAATGTACAACCCTGTGCCCCTGTTGTGTCTTCAACACCAGTTGGCGTGATGGAGCAGATGACCTTTGGTAGACCATCGGGGCAGCAGCTGAATATGCATTTAATGCAGGGAGCGCACACAGTTGAGGAATACTTGCAAGCATTTCTTATGATAAGCCACTACCCATGCTTCGAGTTGGATAATGAGTAAGCTATAGTCGATAGGTTTTATAATGGCCTGCGCGCTGAGTTAAGAGTTCTACTGCTAGAACCAAAGTTATTGGGATTTCGAGCCTTGGTGGAATCAGCTAGATCTTTGGAGGCAGATTTGAGGAAGACCCTCCCGATGCCAGCGACCATGGTATCGCACTATGCAATCCCCATAAGAGTTGCATCCGTTGGAATGCTGGAGAAAGGGGCTATGACATCGACTAGCAAAGCTACTTACGCATGTTTTACTTGTGGAAAGAAAGGGCACTTTGCCCGAGACTGTTGGGAAGGTGCTCAGAAGGACAAGAAAGCTATGTCAGGAGCAGTCAAGGACTTTAGTGCAAAGGAGACGGCATTCAAAGTGCCGAACACCTCAAAGTCTGTATATCGAAAATGGTATAAGAAGCATAGGACTTCGGGTCCAGCTCCTTCTCGTGCTTCTGGGGCGACTACGGGTCGGACCCCGGGCACATGTTTCAACTGTGGGGAGCCGAGGTATTATGCCCGAGAGTGCCTAAAGCCCTGGAGGAAGCACGTCGTCGTAACGACAGGTATGGTTTAAAGTTATAGCAGTTTAGCCTTGAATACTTGTCGCCCTTGTGCATGTTAGCTTAGAACTACTTGTGCTAAGATTTGTTCTGATTTTCATTTATTCGACGAGAACACCGTTCGTGTGAACGAAGCTTCGCATTCCTCTATTTAGGAATTGTTTTTACGCGTCGGAGTACCTCCTTCGATGGTAAGAGACAAATTGGATGCGTTATAGTCCAATGGTGCTCATTGTGCGCGGGTAGAATTTGTTGCGCTTAGTTTTGGATTGGGAATCAGGAGATCGATTTGCAAGCGTCGTTACTTCCGTTGGTGGAGTTCGACGTTATATTTGGCATGAACTGTCTCTCGGAGCAGCATGACTGTCTCTGAGATATCTGCAAAGAGAAAATACCAAACTAACAATTCATCAAGGCAAGTATACCTATCGAAATGCAGCTAGGGGACACAAGTGTCGTATTGAAATCCGGGAACAGTTGAGTAAGCTTACTCACACGAAATCTATTATTTTATCGACGGCAAAATAAGGTTTAGCTAAATGTACTAAAGGAAGAGAACTACTTGCATGAAAAGATAAAGAGAGCTAAAAGAGCGATTAACTTAAGCTTAGTAACGATGAAGGGAAAATGCACTCGATCAGAAAACACCTCGGCAAGAGTGGTTAGAAAAATACGATAAATAAACCTAAGCTAAATAGGGTAAATGTCTTTGACCGTGGAGGTTCCATGAATATTGATACGCTTCTCTCGAAGGCCGTGCCTAACTGAGTTTAGGAAGGTCCGACTGACTTTCGCCTAAATCGGAGGCCTAAAACTCGCTTTACGCTGTGAACCCCTCTAATGGATTTTACTCCAATCCGGGAGATTTGAACGTCTGCCTCTCTCGAGGGGTGCGAACAACTCCCTTTACTCTTGAGTGCTCATTTCAAACCTTCGGCCTCTCGGCTAGCCCAGAATGAAAGCAAAGGTGGAGAGTATATATCGATAATATACCTCCAACCCGTGATAAATCAAGAGTAATTCAAAGCTAAACCCTAAACAGAAAAGGTAAGATTCAAAGCATCATAACCTAATCACTCGAACCTCGGATCAATTAGATCGAGTACATGGAGGATTAGTTAATCATGGTGAGGTGGAAGAGGGAGATGAGTAGAAGAAAAATACTGAAAACAGAGCAGGAACGAAAAAGAAAATAACACTTTTTATTAAGAGAAACAGTGATCTTACAGCTTGAAAACCAGAGATTACAAGAACATGAAAAGGAAACTACACTATCATTAGCATCATACTACAGAAAGAAGCTAGGAGCTAATACAGGGAAAGCATAAAGCTAGAGCTACGAACTAGAAATGAAAATACATGCTTAAAAAGTTCAGAAAAACAAAGGACAGAACCTCCCCTCTCAAAGCGAAAAGTTGTCCTAAAACCCCTGGAGTTGGGCTCTATTTATAGAATTTTTCGGGTCGGGTCATGCCCCCCTGTCACGCCCTGGTCGGGCGTGACCCTGGGGCGTGACACATTCGGCGCGACTTTTTCGGGCAGGAATTGAATTCTGACGGGGTTGTTGCGGTACACGCCCACCGGTCACGCCCTGGTAGGGCGTGACCCTGGGGCGTGTTCTTTGCGGCGTGACTTTGGGAGCTGAAATTGAATGCTGGAGGTGACGGGCGGAATTGCTGAAGTACACGCCCATATGTCACGCCCGGGTCAGGCGTGACCCTGGGGCGTGACACTTTCGGTGCGGCGGTGGAGCGGGAAAGACGAGCGCGCTGCGGCGATTCCTCGAAACCTGGGGACACGCCTCTAGTACACGCCCGTGTCGGGTGTGACACGGGCGTGACCGAGGGCGTGTACACTAAGTTTCCACGGAATGCAGTTTCGGACCAATTGCTTCATTCCTCTGGGTTACACGCCCTAGGTACACGCCCTGGTAGGGCGTGACCTTGGGGCGTGTCACAGCAAAATTCGGCTGAAAGCCGTGAAAACCTGCAAAAAGCAGAAAAAATGCATTAGCGACAAAAATATATACAAAGGGGAATCAAAACAAGTACTTTACAAGACATGATTGGCTTTAAAACCCCGAAAATATCCTAATAAAATTGACTGCAAACGTATTATCAAATTCCCCCAAGCTTAAGTTTTGCTTGTCCCCAAGCAAAGATATAAAGACAAGCTAATCATAAAAAGTGACTAATTCAAAAGGTTTTAATCATACTCACACAAGTACTATGCGAAATTCTAGGTATGGAGAATGTAAAACGTAAATCTAAAACAATTATTTAGGTATGGTTTAACTTTTATAAACTTTACTTAATAAAAATAAATCATCCAGAATTTTGACGAAATTCTTTAAATAGATTTGAGCAAGGTAATGAAAATGAAAAGAACGTATTGAGTTATTACTAGATCCAAGCAACGCATTATAATTATATCAATTAAATAACAAAAATCTAAGTTTAAATCCAAAACTAAAACTGATTTACTTTTCTTCTTTTCTTAGTTGTTAAATAAAATTAAAAAAAAGGCGTGAATCAAAAGGACTTAATAGGACCGAAACGTTTGGTTTAGGAATATGAATAGGAGTGGAATTCAAATATAAACATGGAGGCTTAAAAATCACACTAAACCAAAACAACGAGTTTCAAAAAAAAAAAAATTATTTTAAACAAAATATGTATAAATAAATTTATTTTTTTTCTCTTTATGATTATTTATCTCATTTTTTTCTCATCATTTTTTTTTATTATTATTTTCATTCATTTTTTTTTTAATTTATTACTTTTGAGTACACCTTTTTCAACAATATCTTCACATATAAGACAAAATTTCCTATCAAATAAAATTAGCGTGATTAGATAGGTAGGAATTTGGGCTTTGGTGAAAATGAAAATGCATGTGGAGTTTATCAAATGAATTTGGAAAAAGGGCTCAAAAGCGGCTAACTAGTGGTAAAAGAGTTTAGGTTGGCAAGAAAGCTCAAACGTAAACAAAAATGGCCTAAATCATTTTCACGCGTTTTTTTTTAAATTTATTTAAAACATAGAGTCGATAAATTTCAAAAAGCAAGTTCGAGATAATAAAAGAAGATTGATGAAATTATCTTGAAAATAAAAATAATATGTCACTTGGATCGTTCATATCTACTACGTTATTCAAAATATGTTCTTACAAAAATCATCTAAAGACGAAAAGGAAAATAGTGGATGATAAATTTTTAGAGAAAGTAAAGAAAATAAAGAACGGAAAATCATAATAGAAATGCATGGTTTAGAGAAATATTTTACCTTAACATGCTACCGTGAATTAGAAACACAGCATGGCCAACATTTTACTTGTGAAATATGATTAAAAAGAATGATTATAAAAATTATAATTAACTACGTTGTTTATAAAGAAGTTTGAGAAAAACAAAACATAAACATGGGGTACTTATTGAAATACCAAAATGCAGCTATATATATATATAAATTTTTTTGAAATTTTTTGAAGTCTTTATATATATACTTATAAAGAAATGTTTTTTTTTTGGGATATTTACAAAACAAAAAGAAAACAAAAAGAAGGAGGAAGTCCTCCCCCAAGCTTAAAATCTACATTGTCCGCAATGGAGAAGGAGGTCGGAGAACGAGAGAAAAGTAAAGTACAGAAATAAAAGACAGAATTGAAAAGCAGGTACTTCCCCGGTTTTATTTTGCAGGGCAAGTTGAGTGATACCGCTCCTCCATGCCTGTGCTGTGGATCTTCATGAAACGTCGTCCGGCGGACTTTGGCATGGAAGCAGAACCGTTGGAGCAGGCGATCGCAGAAGTTTCAGCTTGCCGGAGCCAGTCGGGGCAAAAAGTGTAAAAGAAAGAAAACATAAAAAGATAACTTGGGTTGCCTCCCAAGAGCGCCCTTTGTTTAAAGCGTCGTTTGAGCTCGACGCATCAAAATAAGATTGTCCCAAATATTGTTTTAAAAATAAGTTCGAATAAATGTCAAAGTTTGTGAGTAAAATAATGTTCAGATTAATCAAATGTCAGGACCGGAAAGATAGAGTTAACAGGGTTGAGACTGACATCATCACAGAAATACAGTTTAAGACGCTGACCATTCACTTTGAAAGTACCCTTATCAGGGTGAGAAATTAAAACAGTACCATAAGAAAAGACTTCTAAAACAGTAAAAGGCCCAGACCAACGTGATTTTAATTTACCCGGGAATAAACGTAAACGAGAGTTATAAAGAAGCACTTGGTCGCCTGGCTTAAAGATTTTTGGGTGCCTAAGATGTCGATCGTGTAAACGCTTCGTCCGCTCTTTATAAAGTCTGTTATTTTCATATGCGTAAGAGCGCCACTCGTCGAGTTCGTTAAGTTGAAATTTTCTAAAATCGCCGACGGAGTTGGGATCGAAGTTTAAAAATCGCAAGGCCCAAAAGGCGCGGTGTTCTAACTCTACGGGTAAATGACACGATTTTCCATAAACCAACCGATATGGCGTACAGCCGAGGGCGGTTTTGTACGCTGTTCGGTAGGCCCATAGAGCATCGTCTAATTTGGCGGACCAGTCTTTTCTAGATGTTGAAACAGTCTTTTCTAAAATTCTTTTTATTTCTCTATTCACTACTTCGACTTGTCCGTTAGTTTGGGGGTGGTAGGCAGTGGAAAGCTTATGAGTAACGCCATATTTAGTTAGGATTTTTGAAAATTGTGCGTTACAGAAATGGGAACCCCTATCACTAACGATAGCGCGTGGCGTACCGAATCGAGAAAATAATTTTTTGAGGAAATTAACTACGACTCGGGCGTCATTCGTAGGAAGAGCTTGGGCTTCGGCCCAACGTGAAACATAATCAACGGCAACTAGAATATACTTATTCCCGAAGCTAGAAGGAAAAGGGCCAACAAAATCAATCCCCCAGAGGTCGAAAACTTCGCACTCTAGAAAATAATTTTGTGGCATTTCATTTTTATTCGAAATATTCCCCGACCGTTGGCAACTATCACACCTACTCACAAAGGCATGCGCGTCTTTAAACAGGCTGGGCCAGTAAAAACCCGCGCTTAACACTTTGTGAGCGGTGCAAGCAGCTTGATAGTGCCCACCTGTCGGTCCTTCATGCAAATGTTTAATAATATCTAATCCTTCATCAAAGGAAACACACCTCCTGATCACTTGGTCTGCACAGACTTTAAAAAGATGCGGGTCCTCCCAAAAGTAGTTCTTCAATTCAGAAAAGAATTTCTTCTTTTGCTGAGACGAGAACTCTTTTGGGAGCACACGAGCCACTAGATAGTTGGCGATGCGGGCAAACCAAGGAGAAGTAGATGTGTTAATTATGAACAGCTTCTCATCAGGAAAATAGTAATGAAAAGAATTTTCGTCTAATTGCTCGATAAACGGGTTGTCTAGGCGCGAAAGGTGGTCGGCGGCCAAGTTCTCGGCACCTCGCTTATCACGGATCTCTAAGTCAAACTCCTGGAGGAGTAAGACCCAGCGAATCAAGCGAGGCTTGGCATCCGTTTTAGAGAGAAGATATTTGAGGGCCGAGTGGTCCGTAAAAACAATAATTTTCGAAAGAGTAATATAAGGGCGAAATTTGTCAAATGCGAATACTACAGCTAAGAGCTCCTTCTCGGTTGTGGTGTAATTTTCCTGTGCAGATGTGAGAGTTTTACTAGCGTAATAAATGGGGTGGAAGTTTTTGGAAATACGTTGACCTAGTACGGCTCCCACCGCATAACTACTCGCATCACACATTATTTCAAATGGAAGATCCCACACCGGAGCTATCATGATTGGCGCATTAACTAATTTTTCTTTTATTAAATTGAAGGCAGCTAGACAGAGGTCATCAAAGATGAATGGGGCGTCTTTTTCTAAGAGATGGGTAAGGGGCTTGGTGATTTTGGAAAAGTCCTTTATGAAGCGGCGGTAGAAACCCGCATGACCCAGGAAACTTCTTATGGCTTTTATGTTCGTAGGTGGCGGCAGTTTCTCGATAACTTCTATTTTCGCAACGTCTACTTCAATACCCCTTTCAGAAATTTTATGTCCCAAAACTAACCCTTCCCTTACCATAAAATGACATTTTTCCCAATTTAAGGCGAGGTTAGTTTCTTCGCATCGCTCTAGGACTCTTTCGAGGTTCTCTAAGCAACTATCGAAGGAATTCCCGAAGACGGAGAAATCATCCATGAAGACTTCCATAATGCTTTCTACGTACTTGTCAAAGATGGCGAGCATACATCGTTGGAATGTAGCCGGCGCATTGCACAATCCAAACGGCATTCTTCGGTAGGCGAAGGTGCCGAAGGGACAAGTAAACGTAGTTTTCTCCTGGTCCTCGGGGGAGATGGGGATTTGAAGATACCCCGAGAGGCCATCGAGAAAACAATAAAAGCTATGTAGTCGTCCAATGGGCAAGGGGAAGTGATCCTTGCGGGTGGCGTCATTCAACTTACGGTAATCTATACACATTCGCCATCCGGTCACCGTCCGAGTAGGGATTAATTCATTATTTTCATTACTTACGACTGTTATCCCTCCCTTCTTTGGTACTACCTGTACTGGGCTAACCCACTTACTGTCGGATATAGGATAGATAATTTCTGCGTCTAACAATTTCATAACCTCGCCCTTAACTACGTCTTTCATGTTTGGGTTTATACGGCGCTGAGGTTGTATAGAGTTACGAGAATTATCTTCCATTAAGATTTTATGAGTGCAGAAAGATGGGCTTATGCCCTTGATATCAGATATCTGCCAAGCAATAGCTTGGCGATGCTTTTGTAAAATTGAAAGAAGTTTATTCGTTTGTGCATCCGTGAGGTAGGCCGAAATTATGACAGGCAGCTTAGAGTCTTTTTCTAAGAAAGCGTATTGAAGGTGCTCTGGTAGTTCTTTCAGTTCCAAGGTAGGGGGGTCATCATACGAGGTCTTGGAAATTTGTTTTTTTTCAAAAACTATGTCCTCGTACACTTTTTTATATGTAAAATTAAAAAGGGTGTTGCTAGCGGCCATGGAGGCTTCGTGCAGCGATTCAGTTGGAAAAGTAGAAGAGGAACAGAAATCAAAAAATTCTTTTTCAAAATCAGAGGGGCGAGTGGAGGATTCTTCACTTAGGTGTAGAGATTCAGTTGGAAGAGTAGGAGAGGAACAAAAATTGGAAAATTCTTTGTCAAAATCAGAGGTGGGAGAGAAGGATTCTTCACTTATGGTATCCATGAAAAAACAGGAGTCATCATTAGCTAGCGTGTTCTTCATCGAGGGGGTGATAGAGAAAGTTACCTCATCGTCGCCCACTCGAAGGAAGAGCTTACCATTGCTTACATCAATGATAGCTCGGGAGGTGGCAAGGAAGGGTCGGCCAAGGATCAGGGGAACCTCGACGTCTTCTTCGATGTCTAAAATGACAAAGTCCACCGGGAAGATGAACTTGTCAACTTTGACTAGGACGTCCTCCACTATTCCTAACGGGTATTTGACTGACCTGTCATCTAGCTGGATACTCATTCGTGTGGGGTTGAGACTACCAATTCCTAACTTTTTAAACAATGAGAGGGGCATAAGATTAATACTCGCACCTAAGTCGGCTAAAGCGTGTTTGACAAAGAGATCACCGAAGACACACGGGATAGAGAAACTACCCGGGTCACTGATTTTTTTCGGTAATCCGTTTGTCAAAATCGCCGAGCACGCGGCATTTAACGTGACATGAGAAAGGTTCTCTAACTTCTTCTTGTTAGTTAGGAGGTCCTTAAGGTATTTTGCGTACTTCGGCATCTGGGATATGGCTTCGTGGAAAGGCAGATTTACGTGGATTTGCTTAAACATTTCCAAAAAACGGGTGTATTGATCATCCTGTCGTTGTTTATTAAGTTCGGAATGGTATGGCGGGGATGGATTATTTTTAAAGGTGGGTGGTGGAGTGAGTTCTTTTTCTACGATAGGGGTGATAATTTCTTCGGCAGAGGGTGGAATTTTTAAAACGGGAACGGAGCTTTGATTTTTAAAAACGGGAGCGGAGCTTGCCTCGGGTTCTTCACTTACCATACCAGGAACTTTCTTCCCACTCCGAAGAGTTATAGCTTTCGCTTGCTCTCTCGGGTTGGGCTCGGTATTGGAAGGAAGAGACCCTACGGGTCGCTCAGAAATCATTTTAGCGAGCTGTCCTACCTGATTTTCTAAGTTTTTAACACTTCCGGTTAAGGTCCTAATCGTAGCGTCATTAGCATTCATGTATTTTGAAAACACTTCCTCCAAATTTGGAGGTTTTGGAAAACTTTGAGGAGGTGGTGGTGGAGCAGAAAAATCACTTTGCGGTGGCGGGCGCACAGCATTCGATGGATTGCTCCACGAAAAATTCGGATGATTTCTTAACGCAGGATTATAACTATTCGGAAAATTAAAACCAGGAGGATGATAATTCGCAGCAGAAAAATTATTAAAAGCAGTTCTAGGCATATTATTTACATAATCCAAATGTTCGGCGGGAGGAGTTGCAGATTCCCATACCTGAGGGGCGGAGGCAGCAGTCATCTCCGTAATTTTTTTGCTTAATATTTCAACTTGCAGTGCGAGTTGTGAGACGTTGTCCACTTCAAAGAGACCTGCAGGTTTGTTTGGGCGGGACCTAGGCACATTCCACTGGTAAGTGTTCATGGCCATGTCTTCAAACAGCTCAAGAGCTGCTTCCGGGGTCTTATGGTTTAAAGTACCGCCAGAAGCTGCGTCTATCATTTGCTTCGTGCTTTGATTTAGCCCATTATAAAACGCCTGCACCTGCAACCATACAGGCAGAGCGTGATGTGGGCATCGTCTTAATAATTCTTTAAATCTTTCCCAGGTTTCGTAAAGGGTCTCAGAGTCTATCTGTCCAAAGGCAGAAATGTCATTCCTAAGTTTAGCAGTTTTAGCAGGCGGAAAATACTTGGCCAAAAATTTTTCAGTTAATTGCGTCCAAGTAGTTATGCTATTTTTAGGAAGGGTGTTCAGCCACTGCTTAGCCTTAATTCTAAGAGAGAAAGGAAATAATCTTAGCCTAATAGCATCATTTGTGACACCATTTATCTTGAAGGTGTCACAAATCTCAAGAAAGCTGGCTATGTGTGCGTTCGGGTCTTCATCTTGAAGCCCGTCAAATTGCACATACTGCTGCACCATTTGAATTATGCTAGGCTTCAGTTCAAAATTATTATTATTAATTGCAGGGCGAACTATACTCGTTTCTGTACCCTCGAGATTTGGTCGTGCATAATAGGACATAGGCCTTTGCACGACTTCCTCCACGTTGGGTTCTGCCATTCTTAAGGTAGAAAATGACTCGGAATCCTCAACCGGCACTTGGGTAGTAGGGCCTTGAAATCGCGATCTTCTCCGAAGAGTACGCTCAATTTCGTGGTCCAGGTCCAAAGTAACCGACGGATTACCGCGGGTCATACACTAGAAGAAAAGAGGAGAAGCAAGACTAAAAAGTAAAAGAGCTAATGAAGTTGGAAAAAATTTTTTGAAATAGATTTTTTTATATTTTAACTCCCGAACTTCCCAAGGGCTACCCGGTGAAGGGTTCGCAAGGTACTAGACAAGATAGTGGCATTTAGAGCCACTTTGCCCTTTTTGAGAGAGTTAGGTGGTGTAGAAAATTTTGTGATGTGGGTTTCTATTACGAATGCGGTAATTAAAATCCAGCCACTTATCTCTGTGCGAGTAGGCGGAAATGAAAAGCTATACTCACACACTCGTCAGAAAATTAAAACACACCCACTCTACAGAAAGTAAACACACTCTACTGAAATAAAGCCTGCCAATGAACTCAAGTGAGTAGGCGGAAAGTAAAATGCGCACACTTGCTTGAATGAAATCCAGCCAATTAACTCAAGTGAGTAGGCGGAAAAATTAAAAAGACGCACACGTGCTTGAAATGAATCCAGCCAATTAACTCAAGTGAGTAGGCGGAAAAATTAAAAATACACACACTTAACAAAATCCAGCCATTTAACTCAAGTGAGTAGGCGGAAAAAATATAAGAAGGAGGCTGAGAAAGAGAAGTGATAAAATTAATATATTCGCGTTTTCAATTTATCAACAAGCATTGCTTCCCCAGCAACGACGCCAAAAACTTGATTGTCTCTGAGATATCTGCAAAGAGAAAATACCAAACTAACAATTCATCAAGGCAAGTATACCTATCGAAATGCAGCTAGGGGACACAAGTGTCGTATTGAAATCCGGGAACAGTTGAGTAAGCTTACTCACACGAAATCTATTATTTTATCGACGGCAAAATAAGGTTTAGCTAAATGTACTAAAGGAAGAGAACTACTTGCATGAAAAGATAAAGAGAGCTAAAAGAGCGATTAACTTAAGCTTAGTAACGATGAAGGGAAAATGCACTCGATCAGAAATCACCTCGGCAAGAGTGGTTAGAAAAATACGATAAATAAACCTAAGCTAAATAGGGTAAATGTCTTTGACCGTGGAGGTTCCATGAATATTGATACGCTTCTCTCGAAGGTCGTGCCTAACTGAGTTTAGGAAGGTCCGACCGACTTTCGCCTAAATCGGAGGCCTAAACTCGCTTTACGCAGTGAACCCCTCTAATGGATTTTACTCCAATCCGGGAGATTTGAACGTCTGCCTCTCTCGAGGGGTGCGAACAACTCCCTTTACTCTTGAGTGCTCATTTCAAACCTTCGGCCTCTCGGCTAGCCCAGAATGAAAGCAAAGGTGGAGAGTATATATCGATAATATACCTCCAACCCGTGATAAATCAAGAGTAATTCAAAGCTAAACCCTAAACAGAAAAGGTAAGATTCAAAGCATCATAACCTAATCACTCGAACCTCGGATCAATTAGATCGAGTACATGGAGGATTAGTTAATCATGGTGAGGTGGAAGAGGGAGATGAGTAGAAGAAAAATACTGAAAACAGAGCAGGAACGAAAAAGAAAATAATACTTTTTATTAAGAGAAACAGTGATCTTACAGCTTGAAAACCAGAGATTACAAGAACATGAAAAGGAAACTACACTATCATTAGCATCATACTACAGAAAGAAGCTAGGAGCTAATACAAGGGAAAGCATAAAGCTAGAGCTACGAACTAGAAATGAAAATACATGCTTAAAAAGTTCAGAAAAACAAAGGACAGAACCTCCCCTCTCAAAGCGAAAATTTGTCCTAAAACCCCTGGAGTTGGGCTCTATTTATAGAATTTTTGGGTCGGGTCACGCCCCCCTGTCACGCCCTGGTCGGGCGTGACCCTGGGGCGTGACACATTCGGCGCGACTTTTTCGGGCAGGAATTGAATTCTGACGGGGTTGTTGCGGTACACGCCCACCGGTCACGCCCTGGTAGGGCGTGACCCTGGGGCGTGTTCTTTGCGGCGTGACTTTGGGAGCTGAAATTGAATGCTGGAGGTGACGGGCGGAATTGCTGAAGTACACGCCCATATGTCACGCCCGGGTCAGGCGTGACCCTGGGGCGTGACACTTTCGGTGCGGCGGTGGAGCGGGAAAGACGAGCGCGCTGCGGCGATTCCTCGGAACCTGGGGACACGCCTCTAGTACACGCCCGTGTCGGGTGTGACACGGGCGTGACCGAGGGCGTGTACACTAAGTTTCCACGGAATGCAGTTTCGGACCAATTGCTTCATTCCTCTGGGTTACACGCCCTAGGTACACGCCCTGGTAGGGCGTGACTTTGGGGCGTGTCACAGCAAAATTCGGCTGAAAGCCGTGAAAACCTGCAAAAAGCAGAAAAAATGCATTAGCGACAAAAATATATACAAAGGGGAATCAAAACAAGTACTTTATAAGACATGATTGGCTTTAAAACCCCGAAAATATCCTAATAAAATTGACTGCAAACGTATTATCACAGCAAGCCAATATAGATTACGGTAGCAAGGAAGTCCAGTTGGGAGCAAGTCGTGAGACTTACGGGCTCGAAGAGGTCGAGCAAGACTTTGGTGTCTGCTCTTCAGGTGGTGAAGGCGGTTCGTGCTAGTACAGAGCTGTTCTATACACTAGTGGAGGTTGCAAAGCCGAAGCCCGCGTTAGTTAATATTTCAGTGGTATCGGAGTACCCTGATGTGTTCCCTAGAGATCTTCCTGGAACCCCGCCTCAACGGGAGATAGATTTCATGATTGAGCTAGTACCAGGTGCAAAGCCTGTGTCACGCTCTCCATATCGGCTAACGCCTAAGGAAATGTCGGAGCTGAAGGTGCAACTTCTAAAAGTTGTTGGAGCAAGGGTATGTGCGTCCAAGTCCTTCTCCTTGGAGCTCACCTACCCTCTTTATTAAGAAGAAGGACGGAAGCTTGAGGCTATGTATTGATTATCGGGAGCTCAACAAGTTGACGGAAAAGAACAAGTACCCGATCCCCCAGATTGATGATCTTTTGATCAGTTGGTCGGGTCAATGGCGTACTCTAAATTAGATAAGGGAGAGTGATATCCCTAAGATAACGTTCAGTACAGGATACGGGCGTTACGAGTTTACGGTCATGCCGTTTGGGCTGACTAATGCACCGTCAGTGTTCATATATTTGATGAATAGGACCTTCCGGGAGTACTTGTACCATTTTGTGACCGTCTTTGTCGACGATATTCTGGTGTACTCGCAGAGTAAGGAAGATCACTTCATGCATCTTCTTTTGGTTTTGGAGACACTAAGGAGGAATCAGTTGTATGCCAAGTTCTCGAAGTGCGAGTTTTGGTCATCCTCAGTGGCGTCTTCGGTCTTATAGTGAGTGAGGAAGGCATTGCAGTGGATCCGGCGAAGATTGTTGAGATGCGGGAGTGGCCTGAGCTTTCTACGGTAGCGGGAGTCCAGAGCTTTCTGGGGCTTGCTGGCTATTACAGGCTCTTCGTGGAAAACTTCTCGCGGATAGCGTTACCCCTCACTACTTTGACGAGGAAGGAGCAGAAGTTCTTTTGGACGCCGGAGTGTGTGCGAGCTTTTGAGGAGTTGAAATGTCGGTTGACCACGACGCCTGTGCTGACTTCGCCGAGTGGGACCGAAGGCTATGAGATTTAATAGCGATGCTTCGGGCAGCGGTTTGGGTTGCGTGCTACTGCAACACGGAAGTGTAATAGCTTATGGCACGAGACAGCTTAAAGTGCACGAGAGAAACTATCCGGTCCATGACTTGTTGTTAGCGGCCGTGAGTTTTGCCTTGAAGCTGTGGAGGCATAATTTTGTACGGTGTGAAGATGGATATCTATGCCGGTAACAAGAGCATGAAGTATCTAATTGATCAGAAGAATCTGAATTTGCGGCAGCATAGATGGATGGAGTTCTTGGGAGACTATACATTCAAGATCCACTACGTGCCTGATAAAGGTAATGCGGTTGCGGACGCGTTGAGTCACCGGACCCCAGCTCAAGCCAATTGGTTGTCGACCTATGACGAGCGGTTGGTTCGGGAGTTGGAGGTGTTGGAGATTGTTTGTGTTGATAAGAAATCAAGTGCTGAAGCAGTACTGAATTTGGACCGAAGTTCAATATGACCTGGCTGATCGGATTCGGCAGGCTTTGATTTTGGATGATCATATGAAGCAATTCATGGTAGAGGCTATGCATGGTTCAACTTCAAAATTCGTTGTGAAGGTCGGAGTGCTTTGGAAAGACGGTCGTCTGAGCGTCCCAGGCGTGAGCAATTTGCGGGTGGAATTATTGTACGAGGCACACACCATACCAAGTACTCGATTCACCCGGGGAGCACAAAGATGTACCGCGATATGAAGAAACTATTTTGGTGGCCTGGTTTGAAGAAAGATGTGGCGCTCTACGTAGCGAAGTGCCAGACTTGCGCCTTGGTGAAGGCGGAGTGCCAAAAGCCGGGAGGATTTCTTAAGTCCTTGCCTATTCCGGAGTGGAAATTCGACGACATCTCTATGGACTTTGCGCACGGTTTGCCAAGGTCGCAAAAGGAAAACGACGCCATTTGGGTGGTCGTAGATCAGTTAATGAAGGTGTCGCATTTCATTCCGCATAGGAAGGATGATCCGGTGGAGAAGTTGGCAAAACTATATGTGGATAAAATAGTACGGCTTCACGGTGTGCCCCGCAGCATCATGAGTGACCGAGATGGGCGGTTCACGTCCAATAATTGGAGGCTTGTGCAGCAAATGTTGTGGACAAAGTTAAAACTCAGCACAGCCTTTCATCCGCAAACGGATGGGCAGACCGAGAGGGTCAATAGAACTATGGAATGCATGCTCCGCATGCGTGTCTTGGACTTTGGAAAGCAATGTAAAGACCATCTTTATATGGTAGAAGATGTCGCATGCCGTTGTCCTGGCTGGAAATGGGTGAGTCAAGTTGTATAAGCGATTCGAAGTGGAGGATGCTACTTTGTTGGTGCGAAGCATTCGGTAGAGTTTGCTTATCGCTCAGGACCGGCAAGCGAAGTACTATAAGGCCAAGCACAGGAACGTGGAGTTCGCTGTGGGCGACTGGGTGTACTTATAAAAGATCAAGTCATTCAAGGGTGTCTCGCGGGTGCGGTGATTGAAAAAGCTAAGCCCGAGGTACCTTGGGCCGTTTGAGGTTCTGGAGCGGGTTGGTGAAGCATGCCTATCAATTGAAGCTTTCAGTGGAGCTTAGTGTTCTACATGATGTATTCCATATTTCAGTGCTACAGAAGGCGGTGCAAGAGCCTACGCGAGTGATCGCAGTCGATCAAGCACCGGTTGGTAGTGGATTTACGACGAAAGTAAAGCCCGTGCGGATTGAGGACTCAGAGGTCAAGCGGCTACGCAATAAAGAGATCGGGATGGTCAATGTCCGGTGGGACAATTGCGGTCGTGAGGAGCTCTCTTGAGAACGAGAGCAGACTATGCTTGACGAGTATCCGGAGTTGTTCCGCTCAGGTACAAATTTTGGTTTTGTACATGTCTTTCCTTTATATATAATTTCGTGGACGAAATTCTTTTAAGAGGGGGAGAGTTGTAACGCCCCGAAACTCAAAAGAGCGAAGGGGGACGTTTTGGGCCAGTTTTGGGTTCTGGCAGAAGTCACACGGCCTGGGACACGGGCGTGTCCCAGGGCGTGTCAAGCTTGTGTCGACACTCAGCCGGCGAAGTCGACATTTTGATCTCGACATTGTGTTGAGACTGGGCACACGGCCTGCGACACGGGCGTGTCGCAGGGCGTGTCGACCCGTGTCGACACTCAGCCCGCGAATTCGACACTCTGCGCTCGATGAAGTGTCGAGACATGGCACACGGCCTGAGACACGGGCGTGTCTCAGGGCGTGTCGAGCCCGTGTCGACACTCATCCCGGGGAGTCGACGAATTTTGCTCGACGTTGTGTTGAGACAAGGCACACGGCCTAGGACACGGGCGTGTCCAAGGCCGTGTCGTCAGGTTGACGATCTTCGCTCGACGAAGTGTCGAGTGTCGAGACCGTGTACACGGCCTGGAGCCCAGGCATGTTGAGGTAGACACGGGCAAGGACACGGGCGTGTCCTAGAACCCGTGCAGTGCTCGGGTTGTTTTCGGGATAAATCGATGGGGGTACACGGCCGTGTAAGGTGGAACACGGGCGTGTCAGGTCGAACACGGGCGTGTTCGATGCCCGTGTGTTGTTCCAGGCGCGTCGATTTTGATGGCGAATGAGGCACACGGCCCTGGATACGGGCGTGTGCCAGGCCGTGTGCGGTCCAGATTGGACATTTCAGTCCCGAATCAAAGCCGTTCGTTTCTTTAATTGGTGATCCAATGGCTGGGGGTTGTTCCTGATGAGATATACCGGGGATTGGGCCTTAGAAACCCTCACTTTTCATGAGTGGTTATCTTTCTAAAGCTTAGAGAGAGAGGAGAGTCAAGGAAGGAAGAAGAAGCTAGATCCGGCCATTGGAGGAGCTTCGAAGCTCCAAATCGCGAGCCGACTTCGGATCCACGGAGGCGAAGAGAGTGCGGTGCTTTTCATCCGCTTACTTTTCCATGGCGATAAAGAGAAGCGCTATGGTAATGATCCTCTTCTTCAGCATGTTAAGCTCTACTTCTTTTGCAAAAGGGAAGCTCGCTCTCGCGAGTTTGCGGTGAGTTGGAGGCGTTCTTTCGGGTAGACATGAATAGTCCCCGTTGTTAGAGTCCGTAAGCGAGAACGAACATAGGCATGTTGTGTGAAGCCTACCCGGACATGTTGGTCTGTATCGGTGATGTTGCATTGCATAAATGCCGGAGAAGACTCCGTGCGATTGGTTGTTTTTCGGGTTTTCTACACGGTAGATTGCAATAAGGAGCCTTGGGGACTAACCCTAAGGTGCACCCGAAAAACTGGGCGGATGCGTGATCTTGCCAACATGGAGGCCTGAGAGCCAACTTGAACATAACCGAGTTATGTGAAATTGTGTGACGAAAATGGGACTCGGGAGAAGCTTGACCTGCGCATATGGCTTAAATTGTCGTTGCGACGTGAGTACGGGTTAGGTGGAACTGTACCCACTTCTATGTCGTTCGGGTTAAAGAGACCTAAAGTTACGTGGCAGTTGACGTTGGCATAGATGAGGGTCTTCGGCGGTCTATGGCTTAAATTGTCGTGACCCATGCCGGGAAGACAAATTGCTCATATGTTTGGGCGTCAAAGTGGCGGTGGTGGATCCGGAATGTCTATGGCTTTAACTGACGTGACATCGACCGGTTCACCGAGAATGTGCCCTCAGTGCGCAGGGTGTGTGGCCGTGTGATCCTACGCCTGTGATGAAATGAATATTATTATATTGCTCTCTTGTGCTAATAAAATTGCAGGGAAGGAGCATCGCCGCCCCAAGTTGGGGGCGGGATCGTTATAATTTGGTCAGCATTGCTGACCATTGCCTTTTTGTTTGCCACCGTGCGGTGGTTATGTTGCTTGCAGGTGCTGCTGGACCAAGCGGTCAATAGCGGGCTAAAGCCCAAATTATGAAGCCGGCCCTTGAAGGCCTATTTGGAGTGTTTACTGCTTTATTCATGTATGACCGGCCTGCGTGCCGTGGTTTGTAAATCATGTAACATTAAGTAAACCATTTTGTAAGGCCTTAAGGCCAGTACTGGTGTATGTACTTCATTCCTGGTTGGCTATTTAGTGGACATTCATGCTTTAGTGCTGGGTTCTTTATTGCAACTTATATAAACTGCTTTCGCTAGAATGCTCTGTGTAGGACGTTATGATTAGTTGGATGGTCTCCATTGAGTAACCACCCAGTCTGTCTGTAGTATATGGCGTCGGGCCCCGGCCGGACCTACTATTATATGCTATGCGACGGATAGGGGGTGTTACAGTTAAAGAACCCTTTTTACAGTGTCGATGAGACATTGAAGGTGTCTTCTATTTCTCAAATACAACTGAGAAGACTTAGTGGATATATGATGTTAGCAAAAGCTCCCTCTGAGATATTGAACTCAGGAAGATTTGAACCGTGCAGCAGGGTGAGTAGTCCTTCAATATTTCAGCCTTGACCAGCAGGTATCCACGAGCTTCTCGACAGATAGAGTGTTTGTTGTCCTTTGGAGAATCCTGAGATGAAGAAGGAAGAAGACTCTTGATTTGGATGTATGTTCTTCTTCTTATTCAGCTTGCTGTAATTTTTTCTGGTCAAGGGCTCGGGCTTCTTGTTTTTTTTACTGTGTTATTACCCTGTTTATATATTGTTCTCTGTGTTCAGTCAAGAAGGAAGAAGAAATTTCATGTTCACTGTCTGTCGAAGAAGGAAGAAAAAATCTTCCATCTGAATTTTGAATTCCTTCCTTCGTTCAATGCTGACGGCCTGGAAAATAATTGCATTGATTGATTTCCCCAACCGTGCCATTGAAAAATGGCAAGAAATAATCCTGATGAAGTTCATAATCAATGCTGCGTCTAACGGTAATATTCAGAGAATATTTAGCATTGATTACTCAGAAATTATTGCAATAAATTAAGGAGAGAGGGACGAAAATATCCAAGTCTGCACTTCACAGAAATCATTGAGCAGAAAATAAAATTCGTCGACCAGGGTCCAGAGTTCGTCGAGCTAAGAGATTATATTCATAGAATAGATAATCTTTGTTCGTCGAGCTGAGATACAAGATCGTCGACCTGAGAGTATTTAACTGCTTTCTCTGGAACCATGCTAATTCTGGGCATCAAGATCGTCGAGCTGAGATTCTAACTTCATCGATTAGAGTTCAGTGAAATGTTTCTTGAACTATAGAATGATGAATTAAATTGTCCAGAAATCGTCGATCTGAGAACTAAGTTCGCCGAGCTGAGAAGATGAATTCGTCGACTGGAGTATGATTCTGGAATTAGAATATTTTGATGTTTCTGGAATAAAATATTGAAGTAGAATACCCAGAAATCGTCGACCTAAGAAATGAGTTCGTCGACTAGAGTTCAGAGAAAAGAATTTTGGACTTGGAATATTGAAGTATAGTGTCCAAAGATCGTCGACCTAAGAACCAAGTTCGTCGAGCTCAGCTCAGAGAATTTTCTCTGAATTCGTCGAGCTGAGCATGTCTTTTATCGACCTGAGTTCGACGAACGTCGAAATAATTTTATGAGACTTTGAAATTTCTCTAAGTCTTGATTATTTTGCAGTATGTTGATGGCTGGTCCATGCAGTGTTGACTCTAAGGACATGGCCAAGACTCTAGGACACAACCATGACCCTGGCTATACATGTTGTGTCAAATATCCTAGTTTAGTGAACCTTGCCCAAATCCAACTAGGGATCCAACAATCTCCCCCTATTTGGATAAGGTCACTAATTACCGACTCACATTAAAACAAAAGCAAGAAAAATATATCTGGCAGAAATTTTAACATATACAACAGATATATATATACAGAGAGCTTTGTATCAAGAATATATACAAGCAGTTTTAAAACAATAGAGAGATTAAGAATAGTTCAAAATGTTCATTTCTTCTTGTTGGGCTCCTTTGGCTTATCCTCCTTAGCTTTGTCACCTAGCTGAGTAAACTTAAATTTCCCTGTTAGGGTTTGTTGCTTGAGTTTTAGTCATTGTCTTGTCAGCAGCTCCAATGATATTAAGGGAGGTAACCCGTGGCACTACAGCTTTAGGATGCAGTTTCATAAAATCATCAACATTAAAAAATTTATTAGCCTTAGCAAACCTGTTAGTGCTTCCTTCCTGTATTTGGACATGGTTGAATATTGAGAAGCATCCTTTCCTTCAGCTTTTGCTTTGTTGATCATGGATAGGCCAACTAGTTTTTGGAACCTGGCCATCCTAGCAGTTGTAGATGTTTCTGGATCTTCAAAAGGTACAGGAGGGGAGGCAGGTATCTTTGGTCTTTCAGATTTATGTTCATTAATTTGTTGTTGTTGTTGATGTTGCTGTGGTTGTTGTCTGCCTGATGAGTAATGTCTCTACTAGCTGATTCCTGAAGAAGAGGAGGACCTACCCTGATGTCTCAGATATGATTGATACTGGGTAGTCCTTTGAGTTGAAGAACTTGAAGCACCAGTAGCAGGTGGAGGAGGAGGAGGAGGATCCTTTCTGAATCTCTGAGGAGGAGGTGAGTATCTCCTGCTTATCTTCCTTTCTTTTTGTTGGTTCTTGGACAGTCGCATCCATGCTGGTATGCCATTGTAAGGTGTGATCTTCTAAAGTATATAATATGATGTGTCATTTGCTAGATTTGGTTTTAGGGCAGGAGGTGGATGAGCTTTCCTCTTCTTAGAGACTTTCTTTTTCTTAGGCTCATCATTAGAGTCCTCTTCATCATCATCCTCATCATCAGAGTCTTGAGGAGCATCATACAAAGCATCAATAGCTTTTAGTACAAATTTATCAATGGGCTTTTCAGCCTGAGTAGGAGCTGGAGAAAGAGATGGAGGAGGAGCTAGAGCTGGAGCAGGAGAGCTGTGCATATCAGTGCTTTCAGCAACTGATTTAGTTTCTTCTTCTATATCAGCCATGATCAGTTCATCTATATCAGGCATTGGAGAATCATCCATGACAAAAGTTGGAGCAGGAGGGGATGCAGCAGTGAGAGGATCAGCTCTGGGTGGAGATGAAGTATTGAGGGGAGCATATTTTGGTGAAGATGGAATGATTGGAACCTCTGTTATAGCAAAACTGGCATTTAGTTGCTTGGCAACCCTGGGGCTTATTGGTGAGGTATAAGGGACTATATCCAAAGAAGGCTTTATGATGTCTGCTGGCAGAGAGTTCAAATGAGCTATATCAAAAATACTCAATTAATTTAACAGATCTACTGTGCGATTTATAATATAATCACCAACAGTTATTATCTCAGCCAACACAAGCTCATCTAAATCCATATCAGACTCAATAAAATGAATTAAATCAAATAGATCTTTATCAGCATCTGCATCTGCTGTTGCTTCTACTTCTGCTCCTTCTTTTTCTGATGTTTCTACTGCTGCTGTTGCTGTTGTTTCTGCTGCTACTGCTGTTGCTGCTGCTGCTTTTTCATAAAGTATCTCCCCCTGCCTAGTTTCAGTGGGTACTGAAGTCAGGCCCCTAGCTGAAGGAGTAGCAAAAAGAGCAGATATCTTATCAGCAAGGGAGGAAATGGATGAAGCAAGAGGTGAAATAGCCTCTGCTATAATTATTTTGAGGAGGGGAGTAAGAAGTGCAATGAGAGATGGAATAATGGAGGGGTCCAATGGCAGAGATGCAGAGGCTGTTTTAGTGGAAATAGAAGGGGGATGGTATTTGATGGTGGAGGAGGAAGGAGAGAATCTTGCATTGATACATCTTGAGGGGAAGGACTATGGAGGGGGGATGTGAGCAGATTGAAAAATGGGATGTTTTCTAGATGGTGGGGTAAGGGAGATGAAGGTGGTGATGGAGTTAGTGTACCTTGGGGAGAGGAAGGGGATGTATGAAAGTGAATATGAGTGTGGGATGGAATTTGTGTATCATGTTGGGAGGAGGGTGAGGTATGAAGGGGAACATGAGGTGGAGATGTATGAATTGGGGATGATGGAGGTGTGGGAGGATGGACTATGGTGTGGACTATGGAGGGGAGTTGGTGTGCCATCTAAGGATGAGTTTGGATGGCTGGAGGTGATGGAGGTGGAGGAGGAATATCTTCAGCAGGGTGGGGAGTGGCCAAACTAGCCCTGGTACTCTCAGAAGGCCTGGTGGAAGAGGAAGAAGCCTTGGAGGGCTTTGTGATGCTCCTCTACCACCGGCCAAAGAGTGCACAGGTGAGCCTCTTGGAGTCATTTATGAATATGGTGGTGGAGACCAGGGATTCATCAGCCTTTTCTTTGAGGAAGATTCCGAGAATCCTTCAAAAACAGACTTCCTTTTTAGTGTTATTTTTCTTAATCAATTCAAACAGAATTTGAGCTCAGTTCACCTGCTTCTTGTTCAGCACATCACACATTACCAGGAATTGATTCCTGGTTATGTAATCATGAGCAGTGTGATTGCCCAGCAACACCTTGCCCACAATATCTGCTAGGAATTTATACTCAGCACAAAGGTGTTTCTTCAGCAGTTTGTTAGGGGTTTCTCCAGAATAATCCATCTTACTCAGCATCTCATCAAATTCATCACTAGAAATTTCTAGTTCCGCTTCACGATTAGTTAATCTGAAGATTTCAGTCAGAATGGCGGGGGTAAGAGAAACAACATTACCCGATATGGTGCCTGTCATGGTGTTATCATCATTGGTTGAGGAAGTATAGACCCACTCTCTGGTTTTTGTGACAGCTATCTTGATTCTGGTAGTCATCAAAGTTTTTAACTGTTGATCTTCAAGCAGTTGCAAGATGTCCAGGAATATTGTATCTGAGTGTTGGAAGGAATCAAAGTCCACGTCGAATCCTGTATCAAATTTCATTGCCGCAACACTGCATGCTGGAATCGCCATTAGTTCACCTGCAAGAGAAAAATGAAGATCAAGTGCAATGGAACTGAAAGAGTGGGATGGAGGTAGAAGAAAACCTAGATATAAGATTTTCCAAAATATGAATCGATAAACTCCATTCCACGAAAAATGAAATAATTCTTCGATCTGAGGTCGACGAAATAATTTATAATTAAATAATTCGTCGAGCTTAGTCTGAAGATTTGAAAACATTTCGTCGAGCTCTGTTCGACGAAAGTTTTTGTAACACATTCGTCAATCTCCGTTTGACGAAAATGACTTCACTCACATAGAGTTCGTCGATCTCCGTTCGATGAATATCTTAAGAACTTTTCCCAATTCGTCGAACTCCGTTCGACAAACTTTGAAAAAATTGTCGAGCACAGACAGAAATTAAATCAAAGCTTCTCAATTGATCATGCCCAACAGATTTATAAAGTAAAAGTGATTTCTTTCATCCAAGGGTTTGGTGAAAATATCTTCTCTTTGTAGATCAGTGTAGATATAGATAAGTTTGATTTTGTTTTTGTCTACATATTCTCTAATGAAATGATGCCTAATATTTATATTCTTAGTCCTACTGTGATGGACTGTATTATGTGTTATGGATATAGCACTTGTGTTATCACATAATAGAGTCGAACTATTTAAGTTGAAACCATAGTCCAGGAGTTGGTTTTGGATCCACAACATCTGGGAACAGCAACTGCCAGCCGCTATATATTCTGCTTTAGCAGTTGATGTAGACACAGATGACTGGTTCTTGCAAAACCAGGACACTAATCTCATACCAAGAAACTGGCAAGTTCCTCAGGTGCTTTTTCTGTCCACCCTGCATCCAGCAAAGCCAGCCTCTGAGTATCCAGTTAACTCAAATTCTGACTCAGTGGGATACCAGAGTCCTAGACTAGGACAACTCTTTATATATCTCTAAATTCTTTTTAGAAAAATTAGGTGAGATTCTTTAGGGTTCACCTGAAACATAACACAAAGACATGTGGCAAATATTATGTCTGGTCTGCTTGTTGTAAGGTATAGTAGGGACCCAACAATGCCCCTATATAACCTCTGGTCAACAGGTTTCCCATGTGGATCAGAATCTATTACAGCATTAGTGGCCATAGGTGTTTTCTTTACTGAGGCATCAGCCATCCCAAACTTCTTAATAAGCTCTTTAGCATATTTAGCCTGGGAGATGAAGATCCCATCAGGTAGCTGCTTCACTTGGAGACCAAGGAAGTAGGAGAGCTCACCCATGCTACTCATTTCAAACTTTGAATGCATGAGGTCAAAGAACCTCTTGCATAGTTTTGAATCTGTAGACCCAAATATAATGTCATCTACATAGATTTGTACTAACAAAATTTTATCCTTATGGTGCCTAGTGAATAATATTTTATCTACTATGCCTCTAGTGAGTTCATGCTCTATCAGAAAGCTAGCTAATGTCTCATACCAAGCTCTTGGAGCTTGCTTTAGACCATAGAGGGCTTTATGCAATCTAAATACATAAGAAGGATGGGTTGGAGAGATAAAACCTGGAGGTTGTTCAACATAAACCTCTTCTTTTAGTACTACATTTAGAAAGGCACTTTTCACATCCATCTAGTAGACTTTAAACTTCTTGTAGGCAGCATAAGCAAGAAAAATTTTGATTTCCTCTAACCTTGCAACTGGTGTAAATGTTTGGTCATAGTCTATCCCTTCTTCTTGCCTATAACCTTGAGCAACAAGGGTAGCCTTGTTTCTCACAATTACACCATAGGCATCTAGTTTATTTATATATACCCATTTAGTTCCAATGACTGGGTAGTCTTGGGGTCTTGGAACTAAATCCCAAACTCTACATCTCTAAAATTGGTTGAGTTCCTCTTGCATAGCAATGATCCAGTGGGGATCTTGCTCAGCATCTTTTATGGATTGAGGTTCAACTTGAGAGAGGAAACATGCATGCATCAAGTCTTGGTTGAGTTGATGCCTTGTCTGTACACCTACTGACATGTCTCCAATCACTTGAGATCTAGGGTGATCCCTTAGTGTGACAAAGTCACTGGGTGGAGTTTGTCCAGCGATAGTATTTGGAATTAATTCCACTTGTGGAATTATGTTTGCTGTTGAATGAGGTTCAACTTCTTCCAAAGATTCTTTTTCACTGTCTTCATTAACTTGTGGAGAAGGATGTGTTGGAACCTCTTAGGTGACGCTTAGTCCATCCAAATTCTCACATAAGTGAGATACCTGCAAAGGGTTACTTGTAGAAATTTCTTTCTCCTTGCAAGACATGTTAGCCTCATCAAAGGTTACATGTATAGATTCTTCAATATTCAAAGAGGATTTGTTAAATACCCTATAAGCTTTGCTTACTTGGGAATATCCTACAAAAATTCCCTCTTCAGCCTTAGCTTCAAACTTTCTAATGTATTTCTTGTTATTATTATGTATATATCATACATATCCAAATACTTTAAAGTAAGTGATTTTAGGTTTCTTCCCTTTAAGTAATTCATAGGGAGTCCTATTCTTAAGTTTATGTATCAAACTTCTGTTCAGTACATAATTTATTGTGCTTACAGCCTTTGCCCAAAAGGGTAGTGACATATAAGCATCTGCAAGTAATATGCCTGCAGCTTCAATCAAGGTTCTATTCTTCCTTTCAGCTACCCCATTTTGTTGGGGAGTTCTAGGAGCTGAGAAGCAGTGCCTGATACCTTCCTTCTCATAGAACTCATGCATAAGAATAGACTCAAACTCTGTACCATGATCATTTCTGATCAATGCAACATAAGTAGAGTACTCAATCTGTATTGTTCTGAGAAAATCTATAAGAACTTTACAAGTATATGACTTAGATCTCAGAAAGAACACCCAAGTGAATCTTGAGAAGTAATCTATAATGACTAGAGTATTGGATTTCCCTCCTAGGCTTTATACAACAATAGGTCCAAAGAGATCCATGTGTAGCAAGTACAAGATCCTAGGTGAATCACTTTTATTAACTGTTTTAAAACTAGATTTAGTTTGCTTGCATAGTTGGCAAGCCCTGCAAAGGCCTTCCTTCTTGTAGGGACCAGAAGGTAAGCCTCTCACAAGGCTGTTTTTAGATAGCCTAGCAATATTTTTCATGTTTACATGTCCTAGTCTTTTATGCCATAATTCATTTTGTTTGCTAACTAAATTAAGTAGACAAATGTCTGAAGGTGCAGAATGAAAATCAACTAAGTATATGTTTCCTTGTCTATTTCCAATTAAAACTTTTTGTTTTTCTTTATTTGAAATAATACAAGATCTTGAGTTAAAGTGTACCTGATAACCTTCATCACATAGTTAGCTTATGAAAATGAGGTTATGCTTGAGTCCACTTACATATGTCACTTTCTTGAGAGTGACTGCTCCAATTTTTACTTCTCCAAAGCCTTTTGACTGGCCCCAATTTGAATCACTAAAGATAACCTTGGGTCCTAGCTTAGACTTATAGTTACTTAAGTTATCCTTGCTGCCAGTCATATGCTTGGAGCATCCACTGTCCAGATACCATTTTTGATTATTTGCTGGACAGAACTTTTCCTGCAATGAAAACAGTTAGTGGTTCTTGACCCAGTTTACCTTGGGTCCTTTATATTGTTGATAGGAAAAGCTTGATATCACAGAAAATTCAGGTTATGATTTATAGCCTAAGGGGTGTTATCTTCTAGGAGGAATTATCCAATCAGCCACTGGATTAAAAGGCTTCCTAGATTTATTAGAGTTGTTGTTAAAGTTATAACTTTTATTAAGTCTTTCTGGGCTCGACGAAATGTTGTGAGTTCGTCGACAAGAGTTCGACGAAACGGGATGAGATCGTCGATATCTGCTCAGAGAATGAACATGTTCATTTTCTGTTCCCCAAGTTCGTCGATCTCTGCTTGACGAACCATACACAGTTCGTCGATCGCAGTAAGGCGAATGATTAGTATAACGATTTGCGTTCGGCATTCGTCGACTTGAGTTCGACAAACTGGCCACATTTCATCGATCTGAGTTCGACAAAATAAGCTGCACTTTGTTTTTATCTATGGTTTTCTGGTTTCTGTTATTATGATTCTTAAAATTAGTTACTTCTTCTGTAGTTTGGTTGTTGTTCATTACTTATTTACCCTTAGCTGTAACAAATCTGATGGGGGTTGATAATATGTTCTTCTTGAGAATGGGGGGCAAACTTAATAATGCACCCAAACCTAATTTGCCATTCAGTCTGGCATTGACTGTGCTTGTGACATCCATCAGCTTGAGGCTTCTCCCATTGAGAGATTCCTCAAGTTGTTTGGCCTCACATAGCTGTGTTTTCAAGGAAGTGATTTGTTCATTAGCCAGATTTAGTTCATCTTTTAACCTAGTGTTTTCAGAAATTATATTTTCTTGATTAGCTAGTCTTTCCCTAAGTGTTTTGATTTCTTTTTCAGAGTTTATTAAATCAATAAACATGGTTTTAAATTCAAATTTTAAAGCACCAGAATTACAGTCAAAAGATAAAAGTACCTGATCAGCTTCTGTTTCTGAAGCTTCTTCATTTTCAGATTCTTTCTCTTCATCTGATTGACTTTTTGAGGCATCAATGGCCATGAGGCAGACTTCTTTGGCCCTTGCCTCTTCTTCTTCTTCACTGAAGCTAGAGGATGTGGATTCATCTTCAGTTTCACTCCAGGATTCAGCTACAAAACCTTTCTCCTTCTTTTTATATTTGCTGGAGGAAGGCATGCTGCTTTGCTGTCTTCTTGAATTCTTCTCTCTTCTTCTTTCTTTCTTTTGATTCTCTGCACACTCTGAGATGAAGTGTCCAGGTTTCCTGCAGGTAAAGCAAACTACCTCTTTAGTAGGGGTTTTGTCATACCTTGGCTTGTCCTCCTACCTGGATGACTTTCTTCTGAAATCTTTCCTTGCCATTTTATAAAATCTTTTGGCAAAGAGACTCATCAACACTTCATTGGCTGTTGAGGCTTCAGATTCTTCAACAACATTGAATGCCAGGTTGTGCTCCTTCCTTGTTGGTGGAGGAGTCCTTTGTTCAGCTGCTTCTCTGGACTTAATGAGCTGCTCATAGGACTTGAGCTTTCCAAAAAGAGATTCAGTGGAAATCTCATTTAAGCTTCTGGCCTCCTTGATTGGCCAGATCCTTGAATCCCATGAGCTTGGGAAGCACATAAGAATTTTGTCATTCACCTCAGTGAGGGTGATGTCCTTATCCAAGGTATTCAGCTCATTAATGATTGAGCTCAGCCTGTTGTACATATCTGCAACAGATTCTGCTTCTTCCTTCTTGAAGTTCTCATATTGGGATATAAGATTTGATCTTTTATCTTTCCTCTCATCAGCTGATCCAGCTACCATTTGGTTGAGAGTATCCCAAATGGCCTTAGCTGATATACATTCAGCCACTTTTTGGAATATGTCATCAGACATTATTTGGGCCAGAATGTTCATGGCCTTAGCATCTGCAACCTTGGCTTTCTTTTGTGCATCAGTCCACTCAGGTGGTGGAACTGCATGTATGCTGGAAGTTGCTGTATATGTAGATGTTTGAGGACCTATCAAAATGGAATTATAGATGTCCTCATCAATTGAATTCATATATAATTTGATTCTTGACTTACAGATGACAAACTTATTTAAGATGCATAATGGAGGTCTGGTGCTTCCATAATCTTTGTTCTGTGCCATGCTGTGAATATAAATCTAATAGAGATAAGATTCAGATCTAACTCAGGATCTTTTGGTTCAATGGTTAGCTTGTACAACCAAAGGAACCTTGCTTTGATACCAATTGAAAGTTAGGGGTTAGACCCGATATACTCTAGAGGGGGGGGTGAATAGAGTATATTTGAAAACTTAAAATCTATAACATCTTTTTGCTATAAATTAAAGGGTTAGAATTGGGAAGCTATTTGATACCAAAACTATGCAGTAATTTAAAGAGCAATCCTAAGGTAACCTAAACTACCACAGGTAATGCAAATGTCAAACTAACTAGAATTAACACAGCAAACCTAAGTAACAGAGCCACAGAAAGAATAAAAAGAAAAAATGCAACCAGACAACACAAGAATTTTATAGTGGTTCCCCAACCTGGGTACATACACTCTTCTACCACCCTGATAGGAATTCACTTAGGTTTTTGATCAGGTGACTGCCACTAATAATCTTTTGATCAGGTGCTCAAAAACCAACCTCAAGTCTTTTGATCAGGAGACTTGCAACCAAGAATAACTTTTGAAGGGAGTTAAAGAACCGTTTTTACAGTGGGGGATGAGAGAGTGATGGTGTCTTCTCTTTCTCAAATACAACTAAGAAGACTTAGTGGATATATGATGTTAGCAAAAGCTCCTCGTGAGATATTGAACTTAGGAAGATTTGAGCTTTGCTGCAGGGTCAGTAGGCTTCAATATTTCAGCCTTTACCAACAGGTATCCAGGATCTTCTCGACAGATAGAGTGTTTGTTGTCCTTTGGAGAATCCTGAGATGAAGAAGGAAGAAGACTCTTGATTTGGATGTATGTTCTTCATCTTATTCAGCTTGCTGTAACTTTTTCTAGTCAAGAGCTAGGGCTTCTTGTTTTTTTTTGACTGTGTTATTGCTCTGTGTATATATTGTGCTCTGTGTTCAGTCGAGAAGGAAGAAGAAAATTCCTGTTCACTGTCTATCGAAGAAGGAAGAAAAAATCTTCCATCTGAATTTTGAATTCCTTCCTTCATTCAATGCTGACGGCCTGGAGAATATTTGCATTGATTGATTTCCCCAACTGTCCCATTGAAAAAAGGCAAGCAATAATCCTGATGAAGTCCATAATCAATGCTGTGTCTAACGGTAATATTCAAAGAATATTTAGCATTGATTACTCAGGAATTATTGCAATAAATTAAGGACAGAGGGAGGAAAATATCCAAGTCTGGAACTTCAGCGAAATCATTAAGCAGAAAACAAAATTCGTCGACCTGGGTCCAGAGTTCGTCGAGTTGAGAGATTATGTTCGTCGACAAGATAATCTTTGTTCGTCGAGCTGAGATACAAGATCGTCGACCTGAGAGTAGTTAACTGCTTTCTCTGGAACCACCTATGCATCGAGATCGTCGAGGTGAGATTCTAACTTCATCGACTGGAGTTCAGTGAAATGTTTCTTGAACTTTAGAATGCTGAAGTAAAGTGTCCAGAAATCGTCGACATGAGAACTAAGTTCGTCGAGCTGAGAAGATGAATTCGTCGACAGGAGTATGATTCTGTACTTAGAATATTTAGATGATTCTGGAATAAAATGTTAAAGTAGAATACCTAGAAATCATCGACCTAAGAACTAAGTTCGTCGACTGGAGTTCGGAGAAAGGAATTCTGGACTTGGAATATTGAAGTATAGTGTCCAGAGATCGTCGACCTGAGAACCAATTTCGTCGAGCTCAACTCAGAGAATTTTCTCTGAATTCGTCGAGCTGAGCACGACTTTCATCGACCTGAGTTCGACGAACGTCGAACTCATTTTCTGAGCCTTTGAAATTTTTCTAAGTCTTGAGTCTTTTGCAGTCTGTTGATGGATGGTCCATGCAGTGTTGACTCAAAGGACATGGCCTAGACTCTAGGACAGAACCATGACCCTGGCTATACATGTTGGGTCAAACATCCTAGTTTAGTGAACCTAGCGCAAATCCAACTAGGGATCCAACATCTTATACAATAGGCCCTGCAAAATGACCCCTTGGTCTATAAGTTCGTACGAGCGTGCTTATAAATTAAGGTTTTATTCAGTAAATATATATGATGCTTGTTAGAAAACCGACACCCTATCGTATAAGTTAGTATGAGACTTTTTATACGACAGGAATCCCGCAAAATATCCCTTGGCTTATGTGTTTTCATATAAGTTAAGGTTATTTCTCTTGTTCAGTCTTTATTACCTTCACTCTGTCTTATATACTATAGAACTGCTAGATTAGTTCCGTCGCCATCTGCTCATTTTTGTTATTCTCCACTTTCATGTCCTCTCCTTTCCTCCTTCCCGCTCGGTGGCTAGGATCCATGGGGGAAGGGGCGGGGGATGATAGGACTTAGTCTTTTAGACTAACGATTTTTGAACCACATCATGTTAGGAGACCGTGGAGCCCAGCATGGAGGAGCAGCCCCGGAGGTCGACATGCTTGGAGATGGGGTAGTCTAGTACCGAAGTTCAGACGACAGGGACTGTGAGTCCTATTCGCTACTAGTTGTTTTAGTTTTGCTTCCGCGATGAGAGATATGTAGTGAGGACTTGATGTACTGGGCATGAGCCCAAGATTTAGTACTTTTATTATTTCTGTGGACACTCCCTTCGTGGAGATTATTTACTATATATGATTTCTGTGGACTTGCCTTTTATTTCTTTGCTACAGTTGTGATCGATTTGTCCGGCAGGATCGGCATTTTGTAGTGATGACCTTCCCAGGCGTGAAGGTGTCACCGCAAAGCGGCGGTTCTGGGCCTAAGACCCCGTTGTTTTCAAAAAAAGGGGGGTCTTACATGGGATTTGGTTAAAGGGTCCAAGGAAGAATATACTGTTTCTCTCCCATAGATGAATGAATCTTTGTTATTACTCAGTATAAGGTCCCAAGAAAGGGTATAATTGGTCGCCTTAATAATTAGGTTGTTGGTAGAAGGTCCTTTTGAATGGGTATAACCGATCTCACCCTCCTGAGTTACAATTCATGTAGAAGAACACTAAATGGGTATAACTGACTAGATCCTTGTATGTTTGTAATGCCTTAATTGTGTTTGATGTTTGTGGGTTGATGTTGATAATGTGTTAGAAACACACATGATATGTCAGGTGTCGTCGTATATCCATAGGCGATACCTGATTTCTTTCATGATTGCATTATATATTTTGTCTAATACTTCACATGGAGACTTTTTGATGATTGTGTCACCTAAATAATTAGTTTATAAGCATTATTTAAATTATTTATTTGTTATATGTTGTAACACACCAAAAATCCTAAAAAGGAAGAATTGGAAGTTAACAAGCGGCGGTATTATTAACGCTGTCGTTAGCCTATGAATTAAATCGACTGACCACTCTAGAATCTACCGCGTGGCGGTAGTAGAGGTAGCGTATGGCGGTACCACTCAACACTTTTGACGAAGCGTTGACTACTACGGGTCGTTAGTGGGCTAGCGCGTGACGGTACCACTCAACGCACTCAACGCTTTGAAGTGTTGGGAGGACTACTGCGCGGCGGTAGTGGGCTAGCTCGGGGTGTAACAACCCCATCCATTCATATGGTATATACTAGAAGGTTCGGCCGGGGCCCGACAGCATATATCACAAAACAGGCGGTGAAGGTACAGGATGATATCAGAGCAGCGCAGTGCATCTTAACACACTACATTCTAGCGGAAGCCTATACTCACACTTGAACCCCACACTTGAATGTCCCACATATAAAACAACTCCACATTGTATATATCGTAGGAATGTCTTACAACATGTAAACATCATCGACCTTATGGCCTTACAAGGCTTTCAAACAATGGCCTAAACATTGGCATGCAGGCCGTCCACAATAAAAGAAAACACAACAAGCATTTCAAGTAGCCTTCGAGGGCTAGCAGTAGCAGCAGCAGCAGGGACCTCAACCTTTATGCATCCTGCTTGGCTCTCCAGCACCTGTACAGGAACAATCCACCCAACGGTGGCAAACAGAAGCAACGGTCATCGTTCAACAGACCAAATTATAACGACCCTACCCTTTTTCTCGGGGTAGCGGTAATCTTCCCTGCAGGCATAGCATATCACAAGCATGGCAATATATCTCATATAAGGTGCTTTCACACACACATACCATCACAACCGTTTGCCACCCGGCCCAACGGTCAGTGTACTCAGGGCATATTCAAGTCCTTCTGCTCCAATAGGTACTTTAAGCTCTTGTGATCTGTATAGATCTCCACCTTTACTCCATAAAGATAGTGTCGCCACAACTTTAGTGCAAAAATCATCGCCGCTAATTCCAAGTCATGGACGGGATAATTTCGCTCGTGCACCTTCAGCTGGCGTGAGCCATAAGCAATTACCTTTCCATTCTGCAGAAGAACGCAACCTAAGCCGCTCCTAGAGGCATCACTATAAATAATAAATCCATCGGTCCCACTTGGCGAAGATAACACCGGCGCTGTGGTTAACCGAACCTTCAGCTCTTCAAAAGCTCGTGCGCACTCTGGTGTCCAAACGAACTTCTGATCTTTTCGCGTCAACGTGGTTAGCGGCAAAGAAATCCACGAGAAGTTTTCCACAAATATTCGATAGTAGCCCGCAAGTCCAAGGAAACTCCTGAGCTCGGCCACTGAAGACAATACCGGCCACTCCTCGATGGCCCTGATCTTTGCTGGATCTACTGCAATTCCCGCTCCACTCACCACATGGCCTAGAAAACCACCGACGATAACCAAAACTCGCACTTCGAGAACTTGGCATAGAGCTGATTTTGCCTCAAAGTATTCAACACCAACTGCAAGTGAGTCTCATGCTCAGCTTTCGACTTCGAGTACACCAGGATGTCATCAATGAACACTATCACAAACAGATCCAGGTACTCTCGGAACGTGCGGTGCATCAAATCCATAAACACCGATGGTGCATTACACAGTCCAAATGGCATGACTGTGAACTCATAATGCCCATAATGCGTTCCAAATGCGGTTTTGGGAATGTCACTTTCCCGAATTCTCAAATGGTAATACCCAAACTTCAGGTCCAACTTCGAATAGACGGTCGAGCCCACCAGCTGATCGAACAACTCATCAATCCGGGGTATCATATATTTATTCTTCTCGGTCATCTTATTCAGTTCACGGTAGTCAATACATAACCGCAACCCACCATCTTTCTTCTTTACAAAAAGCACGGGCGCGCTCCAAGGTGACCTGCTTGGGCGTATATAACCTTGCTCCAGTAATTCTTGTAGTTGGACCTTCAACTCAGCCATCTCTTTCGGCGTGACGCGATATTGCGAGCGGGACACAGGTTTCGCACCTGGCACCAACTCGATCGTGAAGTCAATCTGCCGCTGGGGTGGTATCCCAGGGAGATCTGTGGGAAACACATCTGTAAATTCCGCCACAATCGGAACCGCGCACACACTGGCCTTCGGCTCAACAGCCTGAAGCAGTGCGAAGTAACACTCCGCACCCTTCCGAATAGCCTTGATTACCTGGAGTGCAGTCATCAACGTCCTGCCCACTCCGCGCATACCCGTGAACTTTGTCTCCTGTTCGGTATTCTGGCCCAACTTGATCTCTTTGGATTTGCAATCAATCATCACATGCTACTCGGCAAGCCAATCCATACCAAAAATCACGTCAAATTCCGATATCGGCAATACAGATGCAGTCAAACGAAAATCCCGACTTCTTAATTGGATCGCCATATCGCAAGCTTGAGCCGCAAGCGTCCAACAACCATTCGGCAACACCACTCTGACGCTATCTGTCGTTGCACGACGGGGTATCCCAAGCCGCGCTATGAACTCACTAGATAGAAAAGAATATGACGCACCTGTATCAAACAGTGCTCACGCCAGCGTGTCCCGAATCAGCACAAAGCCTGTGACAATCATGTCACTCACACAAACCACAAACACTTATGCACTAAGCAAAGCATACAAGCAATAGCATATGCAAAACTAAACGCATACCTGTGACGACGTCACTCTGCTTAATGGCCTCCTGCAGGCCAAGATTGTAGACCTGGGGCTGCGCCTGCGAGGCAGATGAGTCCACGATTTCCTTGCCCTTCTCCGCATACGACGCTCCCGCCTTCTTTTTACTCTTTGGCGGCAACCGACAATCTCGAGCTATATGCCACACCCATCCACAATTGAAGCATGTACGAGTATCCGGCTTTGAGGTAGCCCCTGATGTTGTTCCCGATGTAACTAGTGAAGGAGCTTGTCCACTTGTCTTGGACTTCTTGCCCCATTTATTTTTATAAAATGGTTTCCCAGATCGGGGCACCTTCCTCTTCGGTTGCGTCACAGCCAAAGCTCTCTTCCCCTGCACCCTCTGCATATCCTTTTCCAGCGCGCTCGTAGTGTCGACCAACGCCTAAAAGCCTTAGTTCACAGAACTAGAAACCAGGAACCTCAACTCGTCCCTCAGTCCTTCATAGAACCGATTTGTCTTTCTTTGCTCATCCGCAAAAATAGAACCCGCATACCGCCCCAAGCGTGTAAACTCATGCAGATACGCGTCAACACTGCCATCACCTTGCGTTAGCCGTTGGAATTCTTTTTCCATGGCTATCCGTTGAGCCGCAGGAAGGTGCTTCGCTAGGAAGAGTCGGGAGAATTCTTCCATGGATATTTGTGTTAAGGAACGACCCGCCAAGTGATGCAACTCCATCTCATCCCACCACAATCTAGCATCTCCTTCAAGCAGGAAGGTAGCTAACGTGACTTTCTGATGCTCCTCCGATCCAATCGCCTTCATGATGGGCTTGACGCACGCTAGCCAATCCTCAGCCTGCGTAGGAGTTCCCGCTCCCGAAAACATAGGCGGATGGAAACTCATAAACCGCGCCAACTGCTTCTCAGCCGCTCGAGGAGCCACATCCACAACAGGTTCAGGCCTTGCTGCCACCTGTTCTGGCCTCACAACCGGTTGTTCCTGCCTAAATGGCTGTCCTTGGATCATGGCAAACAAAGCCTCCGCAACTAAACGCACATGTTTCGCAGACGGTGGAGGTGTAGGCACCGCGGCTAGTGTCGTACTTTCATCAGAATATGGGGGCTTTGACTGCCCAGCTCCACTCCGTGTCACCTAAAGGTGGACAAGACACACACATTAGCGGTCTTACACAAGTAAACAACACAAAATAGGAACACGCAGGTTCCCCAAACACAACAATTTGCATTCCTATCATGGACATTCAGGAGTTCACTCGTATAAACGGAGTTTGCACACAAACACATGCTCGCCACCCCACAAAAGAAGTCGACCACGACTTCGAGAGGGAAAGACCAAGATAGCTGATACCAAAAATGTAACAACCTCATCCGTTCATATGGTATATACTAGAAGGTCCGGCCGGGGCCCGACAACATATATCACAAAATAGGCGGTGAAGGTACGGGATGGTATCAGAGCAGCGCAATGCATCTTAACACACTACATTATAGCGGAAGCCTATACTCACACTTCAACCCCACACTTGAATGTCTCATATATAAAACAACTCCACATTATATATATCATAGGAATGTCTTACAACAGGTAAACATCATCGGCCTTATGGCCTTACAAGGCTTTCAAACAGTGGCCTAAACATTGGCGTGCAGGCCGGACACAATAAAAGAAAACACAACAAGCATTTCAAGTAGCCTTCGAGGGATAGCAATAGCAGCAGCAGGGACCTCAACCTTTATGCGCCCTTCTTGGCTCTCCAGCACTTGTACAGGAACAATCCACCCAACGGTGGCAAACATAAGCAATGGTCAGCGTTCAGCTGACCAAATTATAACGACCCTACCCCTTTTCTCGGGGCATCGGTAATCTTCCCTGCAAGCATAGCATATCACAAGCATGGCAATATATCTCATATAAGGTGCTTTCACGCACACATGCCATCACAACCATTTGCCACCCGGCCCAACGGTCCGTGCACTCAGGGCACATTCTTGTTGTTCTGGCAAAGCACTTGCCCACCACCGTATCAGGGTCACAACCCAACGGTAACTCTCTTGAGCATTTACTCCATGGCGTGCAGCCGGAGTTCTAGTCTTACAACACCGGGATGGCCCGTACCCCCCATTGTGTCATGGCACGCATGCCTAAGACTCTCACTATGCGCTCCAACAGACCGCACCTTCTAGTCCACGTTGGACGGAAATAACGCAGGTCGGATCCTCCACGCCCCCCCCCTTGTTCAAATCGCCTTGCCTTCACCGAGTACAGCGTACTCGCGGCTTAATCAAAGGCACGGGTCGCTCTCACTAATCCTGTTCTTGGCATTCAGCCTGAGTATTTCTCTTACACCCATTCATCTCGCAATGTCAGTGGGTCTTTCCTGGGCACACTAGGACTTCCTGTTACTCATTCACAGGTACGACACCGCCATATCACAAATGTCAGGGGTCTTTCCTGGCTACCAAACCAGTACTTCCTGTTACTCGTTTCACAGGTGGATGCCCTATGAACATTAAGCATTCCAAAGGGTATTTCCTGGAAGTCCAATTCAGTACTACCTGCTACTTCCTTTCACCGGTCGAACCCAATAGCACAAGCAGCACAAGCATTCTTCGGGTATTTTACTGGACTACCACTCCAGTACATCCTACTACTTGCTTTCACAGGTGCAACCCGTCGACTCCAATACTACGCGTTTATCACGGAGTCTTCTCCGATTCGTATGCAACATCACCAATCCAGACCAACCTGTCCAGATGGGCTTCACACAGCTTGCCTATTCCGTACTCCAATTCCGGATGTATATGCCAACAAAGGAGATTTCATGAATCCACCAAAAGACTCCCACAAGCAGCCACCTTTTGGTTGGGGAATCACATAAATATGCCAAAAAGGAAGCCTTCACATGGCTAGGAAGAAAAGTCGTTACCCTCGAAGACCTCTTTGGTGCCATGAGCTCCAAGCTGGCTCGAACGACTCACAAGATCTTTTCCTCGGCAACGTCGGCCTCGAATCTCTCGTTGGCTAAACGCAGCACCACCGGTGATCAGCCCCCTCTCCTCCTCCTCCTTCTTCCTCTCTCTTTTTCTCTCTAGAAATGTAGTAGGAGAAAGTCAAAAGCCAAATGAGTTTCCCCAACCCATTCTCGGCCTTAATGAAAGTCCACCTAGTGTCAACTATCTTCACCTATGGGGGGGGGAATAGGTGACGTGCAGCATTTTTGTGGAATTTAAAATTGTACCTACACAATAAAAATAAACAGCACAGCACACAGAATACACAAGATATTTATAGTGGTTCCCCGATTTGGGTACATCCACTTTCCCCCTTCGACCTATCTTCCAACAAGGGACGACTCGGTCTCTTCACCAACAGGATTGAAATCCAATCCTTGCACTATCGGAAGGAACCCTTCCACACATAGGAGTCAACACTCCCACAACACGGGTTGCACCCAACCCTTACAACTAGGAACCAACGTTCCTTTACAACAAAAGTAAAACTAGAATGTACAAGAGATACAAACTACGTTTGGAGACTAAGGTGTCCCTCTTCGTTGACGACGTGTTCTTGAAGTCCATGAAGAGTCCACAACCCTAGATCTCTCTTGGAGAGAATCTCCCCGGAACCGGCGGCGGCAAGATGAGCGGCGGCTTGGTTCACGGGATCGGCGGCGATAACGATGTGCGGCTGCTGTACTTTGGAGATCCAAACTTCGTAGCGAAGCTAGCTAGGTCTACCAACGGTCACAATATGATCAATCGTCTCTATCGATTCGGATGGGGAAGATTTTCCCGATCAACAAATCGAGAGACAAGAGATCTCCGGTTAGACACGTGAGACTCTAAGCTTGGCTGAGCTTCTGTCGCCGGAAGATCCGGAAGAATCACGATCAAAAGCGGCGACCAACTAGCGCGAGCGGCGATGGCGGCGGCGGAGCAGTTTCGCGATTTTAGGTCAAGATCGACACTCGGTTTTTTTCTGTGTCTATCTTTACTGTTCAAAAATACCCGTATATATATACACAAGTAAACACCTTCATGACCGTTGTGGGTCCCACAAGAAGAAACCCAAAATCCGGTTCAAAATAGTGCCAGCGGTAGAATCCGGTCCAGCTTTTTCCCGAAAATTGCCCAAGTAAAAATCGGCGAGAATCACTTGGTGATTCTCGCCGAATCGTCGAGAATCAGGGGTGATTCTCGACGATTCGGCGAGAATCACAAAGTGATTCTCGACGATCCGTCGAGAATCACAAAGTGATTCTCGTCGATCCGTCGAGAATCACAAAGTGATTCTCGTCGATCCGTCGAGAATCACAAAGTGATTCTCGTCGAATCTGACTTGATTGCACTCTGATTTAGCTGGCGAGAATCAGCCAGTGATTCTCGACGAATCGGGGAGAATCACTAGTGATTCTCGCCGAATCGGCGAGAATCACTTGGTGATTCTCGTCAATTCTTACTTAGATGATTTTTCATCTTACGCCTCTGAGCTGCTCTTTGACTCATCCTTGCTCCTTGTTTGCTCTTGCATAAACACAGCCCTGTACTTGAAAGTAAGTGCACTCCAATAAAGAGAGTACACGTAGGCCAACACACTAATCTGCTCAACGAGGGATTACGTCGTGCAGACCCGTGTATATTGACCTACTGCACCCTGACATTGGTGTGCACTTAGCGTGGAATAACTGCAAGCACAACTTGAAATATTTTATCAAATACATTGTCTATTTACCTTAGCTTGTCCAGGGGCTTCTTCAAATCAGGTACATTGTGGATACAATACCCAACAATCTCCCCCTATTTGAAGAAGCCTAAACCCTACAAGCTAAGGTGAATAAAGCATATGGGAATGAAAATCATAAACTTGAAATTGAGTTGAGTGAGTTATTCATTACCAATACCAATTTCTTGGGAGCAAGCTTGGAGCCACCTTAGCCTTAGCCGGGAGGGTAATCTCCCCCTTTTCGGCTTCTGCAAATCGGGGTCTATAGCATTTGACCCCTTGCTCCCCCTCAGTTCTTGCACCTGTGCTCACACATGAGTACCTTGCTCCCCCTCAGTTCTTGCGCCTGTGCTCAACTTGAGTACCTTGATCCCCTGCAGTTCTTGCACGAGCCTGAAGCTTCTGTAGTCTTCATTCCTCATAGTTTAGCATCCACAATTCAGTTTTGAAAAGACTGAACTTGGCTTCGTCTAAGGGCTTTGTGAATATGTCTGCAATCTGCTTGTCCGTGGGGACATAACAGAGAGAGATGTCCTTGTTCTCCACGTGCTCCCGAATGAAGTGGTATCGCACTTCAATATGCTTCGTTCTGCTGTGCGATACCGGATTGTTGGCAATTGCAATTGCAATTGCACTGGAGGAGTCGAAGTACATTGGAACTTCCTTGAACTGAAGGTCGTAGTCGGCTAACTAGTTTCTGATCCATAGGAGTTGTGCGCAACAGCTGCCTGCCGAGATGTACTCAGACTTTGCTGTGGAGGTTGCAACACAATTCTGTTTCTTGCTATTCCATGAAATAAGCCTTCATCCGAGGAATTGACACGTCCCGGAGGTGCTTTTACTGTCATCCCTACTCCCTGCAAAATCAGCATCTGAAAAACCTATTAGCTCGACATCATTGTTTCTCGGGTACCACAAGCCAAGATTTGGAGTACCTTTAAGGTATCTTAGAATTCGCTTTGCAGCGACATAGTGAGATTCCTTAGTGTTCACCTGATATCTGGCACAGACACATGTGGAGAACATGATATTCGGTCTACTGGCAGTAAGGTAGAGCAGGGATCCAATGATGCTTCTGTATTTGGTTTCATCGAAAGGTTTACCTTTCTCATCCTTATCCAGAGACATAGTGGATCCCATTGGAGTCCTCATAGAGGTTGCATTCTCCATACCGAATTTCTTAAGGAGTTCATTTGTGAACTTCGTCTGAGAGATGAAGATTGCATCCTCAGACTGTTTCACTTGAAGTCCCAAGAAATACTTGAGCTCTCCCATACTGCTCATTTCAAACTTTCCTTGCATAAGTTTAGAAAACTTTTTGCAAAGTTTGTTGTCTGTTGAGCCAAATATAATGTCATCGACATAGATTTGCACCAGCAAAATCTTGCCTTTGACTTCCCTGAGAAACAATGTTTTATCTATTTTACCTCTAGAGAACTTGTTCTCAAGAAGAAAACTAGATAAAGTCTCATACCAAGCTCGTGGAGCTTGTTTTAAACCATATAAAGCTTTATTGAGAAAATACACATGATTGGGATAAGTAGGATTGACAAAACCTGGGGGTTGAGCGACGTATACTTCCTCTTTCAGGTCTCCGTTCAGGAATGCTGATTTCACATCCATTTGATAGACTGTGAATCCTTTGTGCGAAGCATATGCCAGGAACAGTCTGATTGCCTCGAGCCTTGCCACTGGTGCAAAGGTCTGGTCGAAGTCAATCCCCTCCTCCTGTCTGTAACCTTGAGCCACCTGCCTGGCCTTGTTCTTTATAATGACACCATGTTCATCCAGTTTGTTTCTGAAGATCCACTTGGTGCCAATCACATTCTGCTTGTGTGGTCTGGGAACCAGCGTCCAAACGTTGCATCATTCGAATTGATGTAGTTTGTAGAAACCGAACAGAGAACAAACTGAAATGGTTTTAACTGAAATTTTATTATCCGAAAAAAAAAGGTATCTATTACAAAGGTATGCCCTCCCTTATATAGAATGGAGGAGAGATGAGAGAATACAAAAAAGAGATGTGGGACTAAAAATTTACAGGACTAAGCGGACTATACAAAACAAACCACACAAGCCGCGCGGTTTAGACAGCAGGGCTAACCGCACGGCTACCACCAGAGAGGAAGAGAGACTGCCAGGGTAGACCGCCAGACCGCCCGGTCTCCAAGCCGGTTGAGACAGACCGCCAGACCGCGCGGTCTTCAACCCGCCAAGACAAACCTCCAGACCGCCCGGTCACCAACTTCAACACTCCCCCTCAAGCTGGAGCATATATATCGATCATGCCCAGCTTGTCGCAGATGTGGAAAAAGGAAGCGGACACCGGCTTGGTGAAGACATCTGCCAACTCGTTGTCGGAAGTGACAAATGGAGTGCAAATCTGTTTCTTCAATATTTCTTCCCGAATAAAATGACAGTCGACTTCTATGTGTTTTGTTCTCTCATGAAAGACCGGATTTTTGGAAATGTGTATCGCGGCCTTATTGTCACAGAACATAGGAAGAGGATAGTTGTAAACCTCTCCTAAGTCAAGCATGAGAGCCCGCAACCACTTCAACTCACATGTAGTCGATGTCATGCTGCGATATTCCGCCTCTGCACTAGACCTGGAAACAACAGACTGTTTCTTGCTCTTCCAACTCACAAGATTGCCTCCAACAAATGTGCAGAAACCTGAAGTCGATTTGCGGTCCCCTTTGTCATCTGCATAGCTTGAATCAGAGTAAGCTTCAACACTTAGGTGACCATTCTTCTGAAATAGGAGTCCTTTCCCTGGAGCAGCTTTAATATACTCTAATATCCTCAGAGCAGATCGTAGATGACACTCCCTCGGAGCTTGCATGAACTGGCTCACCTTGCCAACAGCATAAGAGATGTCGGGTCTTGTTACCGTGAGATATATGAGCTTGCCCACCAGACGCCGGTATCTCGTAAGATCAGAGAGAAGAGGTGAGTCATCTGTCCAAGTTTTGTCTTCTCCAGCAGCCATAGGACAACGTGCAGGTTTAGCACCAGTGAGTCCTGCCTCCTTTAAAAGATCAAGAGCATACTTCCGTTGTGAAAGGACCATAGAGTTGGGCTTTCTAGAGATTTCAATCCCCAGAAAGTATTTCGGGGAGCCCATATCCTTTGTGACCAGATGTTGACGAAGGTGTTTCTTGGTCATCAATACCCCATCCTGGTCATCGCCAGTAAGAAGAATGTCATCAACATAAACCGCAAGAACAACAAGACCAGAGGCGGTTTTCCGAACAAACAAGGAGTGATCTGCTGAGCTTCTTGTAAAACCAATGGCCGCAACAATGCCACTGAACTTGTCAAACCAGGCACGAGGACTCTGCTTGAGGCCATAGATAGCCTTCTTTAGACGGCATACCCGTGTCTCCCCCTGAGCAACATACCCAGGAGGTTGCTCCATGTAAACATCTTCCTGCAAATCACCATAGAGGAAGGCATTCTTAACATCTAGCTGCGAGATGGGCCAATCCCTGTTGACAGCCACATAGAGAAGAACCCGAATAGTGTTGAGTCGAGCCACGGGAGAGAAAGTGTCAAAGCAATCAATCCCATAAGTTTGGGTAACACCCTTGGCAACCAGGCGAGCCTTATAACGATCCACACGGCCATCTGGGAGAAACTTCACCACGAAGACCCAGCGACAACCAACAACATCTGTGTCGAAAGGAGGCGGAACAAAGGTCCAGGTAACCCGTTCAGTGAGAGTAGCAATCTCCTCATCCATGGCAACTTTCCAGTGAGGAATAGTAAGGGCCTCCTGGTAGGAACGGGGGGTGGCAGTGGCCGAGATAGCCAGTGCAAAAGCTCTGCGAGCAGGGGTAAGACGATCGTAGGAAACAACTGCAGCAAGCGGGTGTTGGGTACAGGCCCGAACCCCTTTGCGAAGAGCAATCGGGAGATCCAGGTCAGCAGGTGCCTCAGTATCCGGAGTATCCATGGTGGAGAGAGCTGGCCCGGGAGTAGAGAGAGATGGCAGCGGAGTGGAGGGAGAAAGCGGAGTAGAGGGTGGAGATGATGAGGATGGGGAAGACGGTGGAGTGGGTGGAGAGAGCGAAACATCAGTGGGAGCAGAGCGAATGGATGGGTTGGTAAGATAAGTAGGATCAAGAGGAGTAGAAGAGGAAGCGGGAGAGAAGTAAGATGCATTGGCAAAGAAGGTGACATCCGCAGAGACAAATTGCTTGCGGGTAACAGGGTCAAAGCAACAATATCCTTTCTGAGTGGGATAGTAGCCCAGAAAGACACATTTGGTGGCACGTGGTGAGAGTTTATCACGGGTGGCAGCGGGAGAGTGCACAAAAGCGGTGCACCCAAAGATGTGTAGAGGAAGAGGAAAGGGATCCTTGTCCGGATAAAGAATGGAGAAGGGGGTAGCACCGTAGAGAAGTGTGGAGGGAAGGCGATTGATGAGATAGCAGGAGAGGAGGACAGCATTGCCCCAATAGGAGCGAGGAACATGCATTTGAGTCATAATAGTGCGAGCGACATCAAGGAGGTGACGATTTTTGCGTTCCGCCACCCCATTTTGTTGTGAGGTGTAGACACAGCTGGTTTGACGAATAACACCATGGTGAATACAAAAGGAGGAGAAGTCGTGGCTAAGATACTCCTTAGCATTGTCAGAACTAAGGAGTTTAATAGACGTATCAAACTGAGTCTTAACCATAGAATAAAAGGAGGTCCAAACAGAGAACAGCTCGGAGCGATCTTTGAGAAGATATACCCACGTACATCGAGAGAAATCATCAATGAAGGTGACAAAATAGGAACTACCCCGACCGATGGTGAGGTTAGGAGCGGTACCCCATATGTCAGAGTGAACGAGGTCGAACGGACGGGAAGAGCCCCGACTTTGCGTTGGTGGGAAGGATGAGCGGTGATGTTTGCCAAGTTGACATGCATCACAGTTTAGAGGAGGATGATGAGGAGGGAGGTGCGGCAGGAGTTGTCGTAGAATTCGGGGAGGAGCATGTCCAAGGCGAAGATGCCATTGGAGAAGATCTGTAGAGGAGGAGGAGAAGGAGGATAGAGCAGAAACGTTGTCGAGGAAGTAGAGGCCACCACTCTCAGTCCCGGTAGCAATCGTCCGTTGGGAGTCCGGATCCTGAAAAGCACAAGAGGTAGGGGTGAATATGACAGAACACCGTAGTTGCTTGCATAAAGAAGTAACCGATAATAAATTGCACGGAAACTTGGGCACATAGAGGGTATCAGCCAAGCAGAGAGATGGAGTGACTTGAACCATGCCCGTCCCATGGACCGGGGAGGGAGATCCATCAGCAACAATGACCGGGGGCAACTGAGCATGTGTGTCAAGAAGAGAGAAACATTGAGGATTGCCTGTCGTATGATTTGTTGCACCAGAGTCGATTAGCCATCTTCCACGAGTAACAACATGAGCACTACCAGAAGAGGTGACCACGGAGGCGGACAGGCTGTAGGAGTGGAAAGCCATGGAAGCAAGAGAGGAGCAAACCGCGACGATAAGAACAAGCCGCGAGAAGAGAAAAGAGCACCAAGCCGGGCGAACAGAAAACTGGTCGAGTGGCTAGGAAGGCCGCTAGCAAGAAGCAGAGCAAAGCAGAGGGGAAGAAGTCGCACGGCCTGAAAAAGTCGGGCGAACAGAGGAGAACAAGTCGCACGGCAAAAGATGAGGCCGGGGCGACTAGCAAGCAGGAGCGGGTAGAAGGCAACAAGAAGTAGAGCACGGCGAATAGAGGAGATCGCGAAAATGGTTCGCGAAAAAGAAGGGGCAAGCTGCGCGGATAGGTCGCGCAGACAGATGGAGAATCAAGCGGCTAGAAAGCAATCAAAGGCCCAGCGGGGAAGAGGTCGCGCAGACTGAGAAGGCAAAGCGAACAGAAGAGAAAAGGAGGCAAGAAGCAGTGACGACAACAAGACAGGTCGCGGCGACGAATAACAGCAGGAGAAGAGAACCAAGGAGAAGCAAGCCGCGCGAACAGGGCGGCGGACAGAAGAGAGGGCAAGCCGCAAGACAGGTCGCGGAGAGCGGAAAACAAGCCGCGAGAATTAGAGAGCGCACACAATCACGAGTAAACGACCGTGTCGCTCTGATACCATGTAGAAACCGAACAGAGAACAAACCGGAATGGTTTTATTTGAAATTTTATTATCCGAAAAAAAGGTATTTATTACAAAGGTATGCCCTCCCTTATATAGAATGGAGGAGAGATGAGAGAATACAAATAAGAGATGTGAGACTAAAAATTTACAGGACTAAGCGGACTATACAAAACAAACCGCACAAGCCGCACGGTTTAGACAGCAGGGCTAACCGTACGGCTACCACCAGAGAGGAAGAGAGACTGCCAGGGTAGACCGCCAGACCGCCCGGTCTCCAAGCCGGCTAAGACAGACCGCCAGACCGCGCGGTCTTCAACCCGCCAAGACAAACCTCCAGACCACCCGGTCACCAACTTCAACATAGTTCATCTTGCATGGCCAAAATCCATGCCGCGTCTTTGTTCGCCTCGTCGAACTTCTTTGGCTCAACCTGTGACAGGAAGCTAAGATGCAAAACTTTGTTAATAGTACCTCTTCGAGTTCTGACACCAACACGAGGATCTCCGATGATCTGATCTCTAGGATGATCCCTCACGTGCCGGAGCTCTAGAAGTCTGGAGTCTGGAGCTTCGACTACTTCTTGGGCTTCTCCTTCTTCTAAGAGATTTGTTCCATATTGATCTTCAACATTTCCAGATGGCGTGGAGGTGGAAACTTTGACGTACTTAGGAGTTTCATCTTTAGCGGTCTCATCGAGATCCAGCTGTTCAAGTCATGCACCTGCATCTTCAAGAATACCACTGGAAGAATTGCTGTTAAGCAAACTTCCTTCATCAAATACAACATTTATTGATTTTTCTACCACTAGGGTTTTCTTATTGAAGACCCTATATGCCCGACTGTGGGAACTATAGCACATGAATATGCCTTCGAAGCATTTTTCACCAAATTTAGTACGCGGGTACTTCCCATTATTCAGTACATAGCATCTGCAACTAAAGATCCTCAAGTAGGACATGGTTGGTTTCCTGCCTTTCAGTAGCTCGTAAGGCGTCTTACGATGATGCTTGATGATCAATGCTCTGTTTTGTACATGACAAGCTGTATTGACAGCCTCTGCCCAGAAGTATTCTAGGAGAGAAGCGTCTTTCAACATTGTCGTGCAGGCTTCAATGAGAGTTCTATTTCTCCTCTCCGCAACTCCATTTTGCTGAGGAGTGCGCGGGGAGGAAAACTCATGAAAGATACCTTGTTCTTCACAAAACTCTGTCATAGCACCAGATTCGAATTCTGTTCCATGGTCACTTCTGATTTTGACCACTGAGCAGTTAAATTCGTTCTGAACCTGCTTGACAAAACTAGTGAAGATGTCAAACGTATCTGACTTTCGTTTTAAGAAGAACACCTATGTAAACCGAGAATGATCAGTAACTATCACTAGCATATAGGACTTGCCTCCCAAGCTATGAACTTGCATTGGACCAAACAAGTCCATATGTAGAAGATAAAGACACCGGGAAGAGTCTTTGTCTGCAATGCTCTTAAAGGTAGCCCGAGTCTGTTTGCCCATCTGGCATGCAGGACATGGGCTATCTTTGATGCACTTGATAATGGGAGCATCCCTTACTAAGTTCTTAGAAAACAGCATACTAATTGTCTTCAAATTAATATGTGCCAATCTCTTGTGTCATTGATCACAAAGAGATGCACTGCCAGCTGCCACTAGGCATACGAGGGTAGATGAATATAAACTAAGACAATTTAAGTAGAAGATATTCCTGCTCCTAATGCCTGTTAAAACTGTCTCAGAAGAGGCACATGATATTATCAGACATTTATCCTTGCAGAACTTAATGTCATAACCTTTATCACATAACTGACTTACACTGATCAGGTTATGGTTTAACCCTTCAACATAAGCCACGTCGGTGATAGAGATTATGCCGTTGGAAATCATACCGTAACCTCTGGTGACTCCACGATCTGACCCCCCAAAGATGACTTTGGGTCCATTCTCGATTGGAGTGTAATCACGCAGCAGGCTTCTTGTCCCAGTCATATGCCGGGAGCATCCACTGTCCAAGTACCAGATCGGCCTTTTGGTAGCCTTTGGACATTCCTGCAAAACAAAATTAATTTCCCTTAGGAACCCAATCGAACTTGGGTCCTAGATTCCTGGTTAGCATACTCCCCCTCGGTTGGTTAACCTTACGAGTGGTCGGCCTCGCAGTGCTAACATAGGGATTCTCATTATACCTCGGGTTAAACCAACAATCCACGGCAAAGTGACTGACTTTGCCACAACACCAACAGTCGAATCTGTTGTACCTCTTCCTAGGCTCCTGCCTTACCCTGGGAATGGTGGGTACAGCCGGGGCCTTGGATCTGGAGGTGGAGGCCTCATAGTGATTGCAGTCACATGACTTCTTCACCTTCTGTTTCGTCAGTATAACAGGCTTGACTCTTGGTGCCTGCTTTCCATTATGGCCGCTAGAGAATTGACCATAATTTCCCATGTGGATTTCCTCATAAGGTGCCTTGAAGGCACTCTCACCGAAGTTCCGGGGAAAGGTCCAACCATCATATCGGCTCTTTGGCTTTGCAACCGAGGGCCCGAAATGATGACCAAAGGTTGATTCAAAGTCATGTTGGTTGCAAGGAAAGCTAGGCTTTCTGAACGCAATAGGACTGAGCAGAGCCTTTCCCTTTTCATCAGCAGAGGCCTTCTTGGCGGCCTTATTCTTCCTCTGGTTCCTGTTTCTCCTGGATGAGGAACCAGATACCCCTACATGCCCCAAGCCAGCTCCTTTGGCCTGAGCAGAGAAGGTATCAACTACTGGAAGAACAGTTTTTGGCATAGAGAAGATCTTGACGATCTTCCTTTCTGCCGCAAGTTGTTCTTCCAACTTGTCGACTTCCTCCTGCTTAAGATCAAGGAGTTTAAGAGACTCTGAATGCTTTGAAGTCAGGTCAATGTGCTCCTGTCGGAGAGAAATCAAACTGGTGACCTCTTCCCTTAGGGAGACACACTCACCCTTAAGGAATTTAACTTCCTTTTTCTCAGCCTTCAATCTCTTACGGCACTCCTCGAAAGTGTTGAGCAGAAGCTCATACTTCTCGAGGAGCTCCGCTTCACGGGCCGAAAGGCTATCTTCAGGTTCATCATCCTGAGACTCAGGATCAGATTCAGAGTCGGAGAGAGGGGTGTGAGCTTTTACCTGCCCAGTAAATGGGGGGCATTCTCCTTCTGAGTCGGAACGACCCACCAGCCCGAAGTAGGCTTCCTCATCATCACTGGAGTCTGAGGAATCAGACTCACTCAGTGTCTTTGGCCTTTTGGCGATGTAGCTCCGCTCTTTCTTCTTATATCTAGATGATTTGTGCTCCTCTCCTTTCTCTTTTTCTCTCTTGCCTTGATAGCAGTCGGCCACGACGTGTCCTGGCTTATTGCATCCAAAGCAAATAATGTCAGAGGAGCGATGTTTGTTCAGTTTAGAAGCATACCTGTCAGAAGAGTAATTTTTCTTCTGATGCCTAGAGGAGGATCCGTCTTTCTTTCTTTGATTCTTCATCTTGAGGAACTTCTTGAATTCTCGGGTGATGAGGGAGAAATCCTCCTCCGACAGCTCTGAGCTGGAGGAGCATGGCTCGGAGTCCTCCTCCTCATCCTTTTTCCTGGCACTGTATGAAACCGCACCCTTGCCTTTTCTGGAGTGACTGGCTTTTAGAGCCACAGTCTTTTCTTTGGATGCAGCCTTCTCTGCTTCTTCTTCTGCTTTCCTGGTGTTCAGTTGAAGCTCATAGGACATTAGCTTCCCAAACAGAATTTGCGGGTCTGTTTCAGCTAGTCTGCCAAACTCTCGGATGGCGCAGATCTTTGTGTCCCATTCCTTAGTAAGGGACCTAAGGAATTTATCATTGAGTTCACCATTAGTGAATACTCTTCCGTATCCTTTGAGGGCATTGACAATCTTGAGGAAGTTCTCGTAGGTGACTCTGATTTCTTCCTTAGGCCCTTGTCTGAAGGCCTCATATTTCTGGTTCAGGAGGGATCTCCGATCATCCCTCACTTCATCAGTGCCCTCCATTAGGATGATCAGGCAATGCCAGATCTCCTGAGCTGTCCTGCAGTTGCAAAAGTTCTGCATCATTGAGTCATCAACCGCGCTGACCAGAATGTTCTGCGCCTTCTTGTCAAGTCCCACTAGCACCATCTCGTCCTTGTCCATTTCAGAAAGTTTCTTCGGCACTTTCTTGGTAGGATCAATGGTGGAGACCTTAGTGGGGACATAAGGTCCCTCCTACACGATCATGAAGAGTCGAGGATCAACTGCTTCCATGTAGAACCTGATCCTTTCCTTCCAGATAGGAAAGTTGAGCCTGGTGCACACTAGACCTTGCCTGTGAACTTGAGCCCGTCCATAGTAGATGTTTGCCTCCTTCTTGACACTAGCGGTAGGATTCAACTCAAGGTGTTAACATTTTTGATGACGAACCTCGCTTTGATACCACTTGAAAGTCCACCTAGTGTCAACTATCTTCACCTATGGGGGGGAATAGGTGACGTGCAGCATTTTTGCGGAATTTAAAATTGTACCTGCACAATAAAAATAAACAGCACAGCACACAGAATACACAAGATATTTATAGTGGTTCCCCGATTTGGGTACATCCACTTTCCCCCTTCGACCTATCTCCCAACAAGGGACGACTCGGTCTCTTCACCAACAGGATTGAAATCCAATCCTTGCACTATCGGAAGGAACCCTTCCACACGTAGGAGTCAACACTCCCACAACACGGGTTGCACCCAACCCTTACAACTAGGAACCAACGTTCTTTTACAATAAAAGTAAAACTAGAATATACAAGAGATACAAACTACGTTTGTAGACTAAGGTGTCCCTCTTCGTTGACGATGTGTTCTTGAAGTCCACGAAGAGTCCACAACCCTAGATCTCTCTTGAAGATAATCTCCCCGGAACCGGCGGCGGAAAGATGAGCGGCGGCTTGGTTCACGGGATCGGCGGCGACAACAATGTGCGGCTGTTGTACTTTGGAGATCCAAACTTCGTAGCGAAGCTAGCTAGGTCTACCAACGGTCACACTAAGATCAATCGTCTCGATCGATTCGGATGGGGAAGATTTTCTCGATCAACAAATCGAGAGACAAGAGATCTCCGGTTAGACACGTGAGACTATAAGCTTGGCTAAGCTTCTGTCGCCGGAAGATCAGGAAGAATCGTGATCAAAAGCGGCGACCAACTAGCGCGAGCGGCGACGGCGGCGACGGAGCAGTTTCGCGATTTTAGGTCAAGATCGACGCTCGGTTTTTTTTTGTGTCTATCTTTACTGTTCAAAAATACCCGTATATATATACACAAGTAAGCACCTTCATGATCGTTGTGGGTCCCACAAGAAGAAACCCAAAATCCGGTTCAAAATAGTGCCAGCGGCAGAATCCGGTCCAGCTTTTTCCCGAAAATTGCCCAAGTAAAAATTGGCGAGAATCACTTTGTGATTCTCGCCGAATCGTCGAGAATCAAGGGTGATTCTCGACGATTCGGCGAGAATCACAAAGTGATTCTCGACGATCCGTCGAGAATCACAAAGTGATTCTCGTCGATCCGTCGAGAATCACAAAGTGATTCTCGTCGAATCTGACTTGATTGCACTCTGATTTAGCCGGCGAGAATCAGCCAGTGATTCTCGACGAATCGGCGAGAATCACTTGGTGATTCTCGACGAATCGGCGAGAATCACTTGGTGATTCTCGTCGATTCTTACTTAGATGATTTTTCATCTTACGCCTCTGAGCTGCTCTTTGACTCATCCTTGCTCCTTGTCTGCTCTTGCATAAACACAGCCCTGTAATTGAAAGTAAGTGCACTCCAATAGAGAGAGTACACGTAAGCCAACACACTGATCTACTCAACGAGGGATTACGTCGTGCAGACCCGTATATATTGACCTACTGCACCCTGACATTGGTGTGCACTTAGCGTGGAATAACTGCAAGCACAACTTGAAATATTTTATCAAATAAATTCTCTATTTACCTTAGCTTGTCCAGGGGCTTCTTCAAATCAGGTATATTGTGGATACAATACATAACACTTAAGAAGACAGGGAGGCCTCTCAGCCCTTGGATCTAGGCTGAAGGGATGGATGGCCATGATTTCACCAAAAATCCAAAATTTGCCAGACACGTCCTGTGACACGCCCGTGTCCATGGCCGTGTTCCCTCAGCAGTGCTCAACCGACTTATCCAACCAAGTGACACGCCCATGTGACATGCCCGTGTCATGGTCCGTGTCACCCGACACTCCATCAGACACGCCGGTGTTTGTGGCCTTGTTCGTTAGGCTGAAAAATCCCAAAATCACCCGAGACTCACACGGCCTATGACACGCCCGTGTCCCAGGCCGTGTGCCCATACACGGCACTAAGACACTCCCCAGCTTAAATTCGTCAGGTTGAGTTCGTCGACCGCGCTGACACGCCCTGTGACACGCCCGTGTCACAGGCTGTGTCCTAAGCTCGACCATCGTCGACCAACGTAGTCGACCACTCGTCGACTGTTCCTCTCGACACTCGACGCACGCAGGACACGCCCTGGTACACGCCCGTGTCCCAGGCCGTGTCACCCCAAAACTTTCCTGTTGATAAAACTTGGGCAGTTACACGTGGCGCTATCACTCAATGCTTTCAACGCAACGTTGAGTGACTACCGCACGGCTATAGGAGTAAATGTGCGTCGATAGCTTGGGTTTAAGTACCGCTTGGTTGTAGTAGCTACCATGTGGCAGTAAGGTGGAGGCTGTTTTGGAGTGATAGAGTGATGTTGATTGGCCCAAGCAGCAACAGCCTATGATACCGCATGGCGGTAGAGGATACCGCACAGCAGTTGCCTCTAAATACATGTTGGGCATGAGATTGAACTCTCAATTTTCTCTCTATCTTGGTACTGCAAGTTCTTGAGGGAAAGAGACTAAGGTTTATTGTTTCAAGCTTGGTGAAGGAGATCTCGTGATCGGAATCAAGAGCAGACGTAAGATCCATGATGAGGAAAGTGAGGCGCTCCTTTCCATCCGGATAAAAGACTTATTCATGGCTCCAAAAAGATCTACAAGGGTAACGACTTTCTCCTTGGACAAGAGAAGTCCTAAATTTGCATACGTGCATGGAACCCCTCACCAAAAGGTGAAGAAAATGATGGTTTCCAGTGGGTAGATCATTATGATCCCCGATAAGCATTCATATAGATCCAGAATCGAACTACGAAATAGACATGCTGTGTGAAGCCCATCTGGACAGGTTGGTATGGATTGGTGATGAATTGATTTGTGTGCCGGAGAAGACTCTGTGAATAAAACGTGCGGTTAAACGAGTAGAATCTGGGGTCTGGGGTGTGCTGAATGTTGCCGTGATAGTACAGGAGGTGATCTTCGGGGAAACACCCAAAAGTGGGGAATTCTGTCCCTACCACGCTGCGGTAGTACTACCGCCGGCGATAGCTTCTAGCAAGCTATGAGGCCTGTCTCTGGGAAGCCTGGGGCCATTGTTTGAAGCTGAGAACCTTGTGAGCCCAACTAAGGTGGTCAAGCGAGCCAGCCTGAAGGTTGTTGCGAAGCCTGTGTCTGTGTGAAAAGTTGAGTAACATGAGTAGCTATGAGCCTGGAGAGCCCAGCTATTGGCCATATGAGCCATGTGAGGGCCTGGAGTGCCTAATATAAAGGCCAAAGAGCCGAATGGGCAAGGGGTGGCTGATCTGTATCTTGTCGTTCTCCATGATGGCTGAGACAATCGGCGTTGACATGGCGATTTGAGCAACGAGCTGTGGCTGAACTGTACACGCGTTATGTAGTTCAGACTAGATTGCCTAAAGTAACTGGCTTTCATCATTGGCATAATGAGAGTCTTAGTCTCCAGCTGGAAAGACTAGAATGCTCAAAGACACCATCAAGTTTGGATTGTGGATGGTGGTGGGACTTCGACAATCTGATACACCGAGAATGTGCCCTGAGTGCATAAGAAGTGTGGCCGATCGAGCCCGCGTCTGTGGCGAATGGTTCTTATGTGCACGTAGTTCGTTACCATACATGATGTTGCTTGCAGGGAAGGAGAACCGCCGCCCCGAGTGAGGGGTGGGGTGGTTATAAATTGGTCAGTTAAAACTGGCTGTTGCTTTTTTTGCCGCCCTTGTGGTGGATTGCCCTTGTGCAGTTGCTGGAGTGCTGAGCGGGAAATAGTGGGTTGCTCCCCTTGTTGCTATGCCGGTCCTCGAAGGCCAAGCAAAGTTTTTTTGTTTTCATGTGTGGTTGGCCTGCGTGCCGATGTATGAAAATACATTTGTAAAAGGCAATAGTTGTATGCCCTTAATGTCGTTTGCTTTTGTGTATTTGTAAACATTCCTATTTTATATATATAGTGGACATTCGTTTGTACTTGAGTTCAAACTGTTAACCCTTAAAGCTTCCACTATAATGCTATGAGTTAGGATTCGTGTAATTTTGATATTAACATGTAACTCCACCGACTGTCTGTTGGATATGACGTGGAGACCCGGCCGGACCCTCTGTTATATTTCAGGTGATAGATAGAGGTGTCACATATGTTGTATTGACCTATTGTGTGATGGCTCTGGAGTTCTGCTAGGAAGACCAGGAGGAGTGAGATTATTACAAGGTTTTTGATTAACTCATAACTGATCCTTATTTTCTCTCATGTGTATTTGCTTGCAAGACACATATTGTAAGAAGGTGCACACTAGCCTGCTAAAATGCTAAAAAAAGATTCCTCATGAATTATTTTTTGTTTAGCTTTTCTTGCACTTTCTTTTGAAATTTGTGAAGTGGAAGTGGTTGATGGGACAGGCCGGGCGGCCTGGGCAGACAGCATTGGCGGACTGGGCGGACTGGGCGGACTGCGGCCTGGTGATAAGTCTAGTGGAAGCTGGCTGTTCTGAGCGGGTTGTATAGAGGAGTCCGCAGACTGTGCGGCATGTTATCTGCGGATAGGGCGTTGGCTGATTGGTTTAGCAATTGAGCGGCCTGAGCGGATAGCGGCTTGCGGACTTGTGTACTTTGCTCATTGGCCGGGTTGCAAGTTTGTGCGTAACCGGCGGATTGGTTGTTATCCGCAGGAGGCTGGCGGACTGGTATGTCCGCAGTGTTCGTTGTTGCGGACTGGCCTGAGAGCTTGGCTATGGCCCTGGCGAGCTCTGGTGGAACAGCAGGTGCACTGCTGTGGAGGTCTTTGGCGGACTGGTGTGCGAAGTCCGGTAGGTGGCTATTGCGTTGGACATGTGGCGAGTAGCTTGCGGACTGCTTCTCTTTGGCGAAGTGTTGGCGGTCTGTGTTGCTTCTTGGCTGGCGGACAGGATTTTGTGTCCGCCATGCTCGCGTTTGGCCTTTGATGGTTCTGGACTTGGTCACACTCTATGCCAAGACCAGTGTGTCCACAGTATCCGCCAAGTCAGCTGTTGACCGGGCGGACTGTTGCTAACTCTGCCTTTGGTCGTGGACTTGTGGAGGATGGAGGCTTAAGTCTTGCGGACTGCCTCGGGTATGTGCGGATAGTCACTGAAGGGGGTTGCTGTCCTGCAGTGGTTGTAGGCTTTGCGGTCTGATGCCTTGTCCGCATATCTTGGGCGGACTGTTGAGAGTTCGCCAAAGGTGCCTTGCTCCTGGTGGTTTATTCCTTGGTATCCGGCTAAGTCAATGCGGACTCGGCGGACGGAGTTTTGCTAACGCGCGGGCTAGGACGGTGTCGCTATCTCTAGGGCGGTGACCACACTCCTCACCTCGCCTATAAATAGGACCCCCCTGGCACATCTACAGTAACTGAGTGAACAGTTAGTTGGGTTCGGCGAGGTGCTGCGGTCTCAGTTTTCTGTCCGCGCGGATTGATTCAGAGCTGACAGTTTGCTGTGTGCAGGTCGCGCGGATAGCTTCAAGGAGTCAGGAGTTTGGCTTTGACTTCGGTCAAGCTCTTGGAAGTGTGCGGCCTCTGCGGATTCAGCAGGTCACCTTGCGGCTTGTCAGTGCTCTGCTTCAACTTTGCTTGTTCCAATAACCTGTACGCCGGTCTCAGGCGGGTAGGCGGCGATCTGTTCCTCAGTTCCTCAGCAAGAGGTGAATAACGGCGTGTCCGCGCGGCCTCGCGGTCTCGGCGGACTCCATGTCTATTCGGCAGATTTCAGCTTAGCTTGGGCGGCTTCGGCGGACTCGGCGACCTCGGCGGTCTCGGCGGACTCCGGTGCTGTCCGCCCGGCTTATTTTTTGAACTTTCTGTTATAGCTTGTGTACTAGCGAAATCATGTCTCTCTATATATACCTCGCCTTGTAAAGAAGTGAATGTATAAAAGACCTGCTTGTGCTTCCATTGTTTGTTGGTGTTAACCTTATTCCTTGGGTTTCCGCAAGATCAACATGAGAACTGGGTAGTGCCGAAGATATTAATTTGGTGTTTGGGCTACCTTGCTGACCACGTTGAGAAATTTCAACATGCTATTAGAGCGAGGTTCAGTTGCTTGAGCGGTCTTCAACCAGTGTTGTGCTCTGTGCTTGAGTGGTGATCAACCTGTGTTGTTGCTCGGAGCTTCTGAAAGGTGACCAACAGGTGCTGCAATGGAAGGGAGTTATGCAAGAGGTCTGGGCATTGAACTCTTAACGCCGACTAACTTCAAGAAGTGGAAGTCATGCATGAAGAGTTATCTTCTGGGTGAGGAGATATGGGAAGTCATCGGTGGTGACGGCAGGCAGGAAGTGACAGCTGCATTTGGTACTGCTGAGCAAGTTCGACTCTAGAGAAAGACAAATGCTAAGTCGGAGTTTATTCTCAAGAGGGCCGTGTCTCCGGAACTGTTTGATCACATCATTAGATGTGAGTCGGCTGCTGATATTTGGACAATCATTGATGAGCTGTTCAATAGGAAGAATGTGGCGCGACTTCAGTTTTTGGAGAATGAGTTGGCTAGGACAACTCAGGGAGACCTTTCCATCTCGAAGTACTTCTTAAAGATGAAGTGCTTGTGTGCTAAGCTATCAGCACTTGATCCTGATGAGCCTATCTCTGAGGCTAAGATGAAAAGGCACATAATTCGCGGCTTGCGGAAGAAGTATGTGGCCTTTGTAATATCTGTTCAAGGGTGGGTACTCAGCCGTCTTTGCTGGAGCTTGAGAACCTGCTGGCATCACAGGAGAGCTTGGCAAGGCAGATGGCTAGAGTGAATATTAATCAGGAAGGCAGTGAAGCTCTCTTCTCAAGCAAGAAGAAAGGATGGGAAGGGAAGAAGAAGAAGAAGTAGGTAGCTGGTTAGAAGGAGCCTTCAACGTCTTATCAGCCAGAGAGGAGCAATGCTCCTAAGGACTGGAAGAAGAACCTGAAGTGCTACCGGTGTCATCAGCGAGGGCACTTCAAGCGGGACTGCAAGGTCAAACTGCAGCCTGGGCATGCTGTGGGAAAGGAGGAAGCTTGCTCGAGAAGTGAAGAAGCAGAATGGGGCGGAGCTTTCATGACGGGCGCTTGTGTCCATGCCTTGTCTGCTGAGGACTTCAACAGTGAGTGGATCGTGGACTCTGGGTGTGGTCATCACCTGACCGGAGACAAGTCAAAGTTCACCTCCATGCAAGCATACTCAGGTAATGAAGCCATTATCACTGCTGATAATACTGTTTATGCAGTAGAGAAAGAGGGGGTCGTGTCTATGGGTAGTGATCAGGGGCCACTCACGTTAAGGAGTGTGTATCACATATCGGGCATGAAGAAAAACATTTTCTCGGTGACCAATGCGGTGGATGCTGGGTATCACGTTCTGTTTGGGCCAACAGACATGAGGTTCCTTCACAGTATATCAGCGGTTAAGGCTGATGTTGCTCATGTAGGAAGGAGGGTTAAGAACTTGTTTGTTCTTGCCACCAATTCATATGTTGATCGAATGAGGGCCAATGATAGCGCTGCTATCTGCCATGAGAGGCTGGGGCATGTAGGCATGGACAAGCTAAAGGCTATGGCAAGTAGATGTTTGGTGAGGGGTCTACCTAAGTTATCCTCCTTTGGTGACGGGCATGTTTGCGCGGGGTGTCAATACGGTAAGGCACATCGCCTTCCGTTTGATAAATCACAAACAAGGAGCAAGCTACCATTGGAGTGCATTCATGGCGACTTGATGGGACCAACGGTCACTGCCAGCCTTGGTGGGAGCAGATACATCCTTGTATTGATTGATGACTACTCAAGGTATACTTGGGTGTACTTCTTAAAGGAGAAGTCAGAAGCCTTCCGTTTGTTTGTGGAGTTCAAGTAGTTGGTAGAAGGCCGGCTTGGCTTGCGGATCAAGAAGCTGAGAACTGACAACGGTGGTGAGTTTATCTCCTCCTAGTTTTCTAACTTCTACAAGAAGCACGGGATCCAATGAGAGCTTACTTGTGCTCACACTCCATAACAAAATGGCGTAGCGGAGCGGAAGATCCGTCATCTGACGGAGACCTGCAAATGCTGGCTTCATGCGAAAGACATTCCAAGGTCCTTTTGGGCGGAGGGGATGTCTTGTGCTGCTTATGTCATCAACAAGATGCCGCTCAGCCCGATCAATATGAAGACTCCTTTTGAGTTGTTGCTGAAGGAGAAGCCGAGTGTTGGACACCTTAGGGTGTTTGGTTCAACCTGCTATGTGCATGTCCCGGATGCTTCACGGACTAAGCTGGATGCAAAGGCAAGGAAGCTTGTCTTTGTTGGCTACGATGAACGGAAGAAGGGATGGAAATGCATGGACCCAGTGACAAAGAAGTTCGTGGTATCAAGAGATGTTGTCTTTGACGAGCTGACGTCGTTTGGAGGTGGCTCGGTTGAGCTAACCGGAAGTAGCAAGGTTGATGAAGCACCGGTGGTGGCTGCTGAAGGCCTGGAAGAGGATCTTGATATTTCACCAGCAGCTCCTATTGCTTCTAACTCCGAGGCTGAGCTTTCTAGCTCAGGAAGCAGGGGGAGCACTGCTCAAAGCTTGCCCCAAGTAGGAGTTGAGCCCGAAGAAGCAACGGAAGCAGTGAGCAAGGAGCCGACCATTCGGAGATCGAAGAGGGTTATTAAGCCTCCGGCTCGGTACTCTGATGGGAATGCAGTGAGCTTTGTCTCCTGCTTCTTTGCAGGTCCTCTAGATGAGCGAGAGCCTGCAAACTTCAACGAGGCCACTGGAGTTAAGGAGTGGGAAGATGCCATAAAGGAAGAGATTGATGCTCTGAAGAAGAATTAAACCTGAGACCTTGTGCCCAAGGTTGATGACATTACTCCAGTTACTTGCAAGTGAGTGTATAAGTTGAAGAATAAGGCTGATGGGAGCATTGATAGGTTCAAAGCTCGCCTGGTCGCTAGAGGATTCTCACAACATTATGGAGAATACTATGAGGAGACATTCAGTCCGGTTGCAAAGATGACTTCTGTTAGAGTGGTGATTTCCTTGGCTGCAAGCAAGGGATGGAGGTTGTGGCAACTCGATGTGAAGAATTCCTTTCTTTACAGAGAGATTGACAAGGACATCTTCATGGATCAGCCACTTGGTTTTGTTTCTGAAGATCATCCGGACTATGTCTGCAAGCTCAGGAAGGCTCTCTACGTGTTGAAGCAGGCTCCTAGAGCTTGGTGTGGGAAGATAGCAGAGTACTTGCAATTCTGCGGGTATCTTGCCTCTGACTCGGACTCAAGCTTGTTTGTCAAGAAGTGTGGAGAGCTTCAAGTCTTGGTCCTGCTGTATGTGGATGACATGATCATCACAGGGAATTCGGAGGGGGAAGTAGCAAGGCTCAGGGCCGAGCTTGCTATACGCTTCGAGATGAAAGACTTGGGAGAGCTTCATCACTTTCTCGGTCTTGAGGTGGAGAGGAAGGAGTGCGGGATTCTCATTTGCCAGAAAGGGTATACAGATCGCATTGTGAAGCGATTCGGCATGGGCAAAGGGAAGAAGTTCTCTACTCCACTGGAACCTAGGCGTAAGCTTCGACGAGATGAGGGAAGGATTCTTCCTGACCCCTTGGTGTTCAGAGCTCTGGTTGGGAGCTTGATCTACTTGACGATTACAAGGCCAGACATTGCTTATGTTGTTGGCCGAGTAAGTCGGTTCATGGCGGAACCAAGGAAGTCTCATCTAGTGGCGGCAAAGCACATCTTGAAGTATGTCAAGTCTACTTCTAACATGGGACTTCTCTATGCAAGGGACTCGGAGTTTGCCTTACTTGGTTACACGGATGCTGACTATGGCGGTGATTCGGATGATCGGAGATCTACTTCAGGTTATGTGTTCACTTGCAGTTCAACTAGCATTTCGTGGTGTAGCAAGAAGCAAGACTCGGTGTCAGTCTCAACTACGGAGGCAGAGTATAAGGCTTCGGCCTTGGCAGCTCGGGAAGCCATCTGGTCGAGGAGGCTTATAGAGGATGTTCATGAAGAAGTGCAAGGGCCTACTTTACTTCGGGGTGACAATGAGAGTGCTCTCAAGCTGGTAAAAAATCCAGTGTGTCACGCCAGGACCAAGCACTTTGAGGTCGATCACCACTTCATCAGGGAGAAGGTGTTCGAGGGATCTCTGTTGGTCATACATGTTCAGAGTGAAGATAATCTTGCTGACATATTCACGAAACCACTGTCGAAGGGGCCCTTTGAGCGGTTGCGTAACTTGCTGGACTTGATCACCACTTCTCACTCCAAGTGGGAGTGTTGAAATTTGTGAAGTGGAAGTGGTTGATGGGACAGGTCGGGCGGCGTGGGCGGACAGCATTGGCGGACTGGGCGGACTGCGGCCTAGTGATTAGTCTAGTGGAAGCTGGCTGTTCTGAGCGGGTTGTACAGGGGAGTCCGCGGACTATGCGGCCTATTATCTGCGGATAGGGCGTTGGCTGATTGGTTTAGCCATGGAGCGGCCTGAGCGGATAGCGGCTTGCGGACTGGTGTACTTTGCTCATTGGTCGGGTTGCAAGTTTGTGCGTAACCGGCAAATTGGGTGTTATCCGCAGGAGGCTGGCGGACTGGTATGTCCGCAGTGTTCGCTGTTGTGGACTGGCCTGAGAGCTTGGCTATGGCCCTGGCGAGCTCTGGTGGTACAACAGGTGCACTGCTGTGGAGGTCTTTGGCGGACTGGTTTGTGGAGTCCGGCAGGTGGCTATTGCGTTGGACATGTGGCGAGTAGCTTGCTGACTGCTTCTCTTTGGAGAAGTGTTGGCGGTCTGTGTTGCTTGTTGGCTGGCGGACAGGATTTTGTGTCTGCCATGCTCGCGTTTGGCCTTTGGTGGTTCTGGACTTGGTCACACTCTATGCCAAGACCAGTGTGTTCGCAGTATCCGCCAAGTTCGCTGTTGACCGTGCGGACTGTTGCTAACTCTGCCTTTGGTCGTGGACTTGTGGAGGATGGAGGCATGAGTCTTGCGGACTGCCTCGGGTATGTGCGGACAGTCACTGAAGGGGGTTGCTGTCCTGCAGTGGTTGTAGGCTTTGCGGGCTGATGCCTTGTCCGCATAGCTTGGGCGGACTGTTGAGAGTTCGCCAAAGGTGCCTTGCTCCTGGCGGTTTATTCCTTGGTATCCGGCCAAGTCCATGCGGACTCGGCGGACGGAGTTTTGCTAACGCGCGGGCTAGGGCGGTGTCGCTATCTCTAGGGCGGTGACCACACTCCTCACCTCGCCTATAAATAGGACCCCCTCTGGCACATCTATAGTAACTGAGTGAACAGTAAGTTGGGTTCGGCGAGTTGCTGCGGTCTCAGTTTTCTGTCCGCGCGGATTGATTCAAAGCTGACGGTTTATTGTGTGCAGGTCGCGCGGATAGCTTCAAGGAGCCAGGAGTTTGGCTTTGACTTCGGTCAAGTTCTTGGAAGTGTGCGGCCTCTGCGGATTCAGCAGGTCGCTTTGCGGCTTGTCAGTGCTCTGCTTCAACTTTGCTTGTTCCAATAACCTGTCCGCCGGTCTCAGGTGGGTAGGAGGCGGTCTGTTCCTCAGTTCCTCAGCAGGAGGCGAATAATGGTGTGTCCGCGCGGCCTCACGGTCTCGGCGGACTCCGTGTCTATTCGGCGGATTACAGCTTAGCTTGGGCGGCTTCGGCCGACTCGGCGACCTCGGCGGTCTCGGCGGACTTCGGTGCTGTCCACCCGGCTTGTTTTTTGAACTTTCTGTTTTAGCTTGTGTACTAGCGAAATCATGTCTCGCTACGTATACCTCGCCTTGTAAAGAAGTGAATGTATAAAAGACCTGCTTGTGCTTTCATTGTTTGTTGGTGTTAACCTTGTTCCTTGGGTTTCCGCAAGATCAACGTGAGAACTGGGTAGTGCCGAAGATATTAACTTGACGTTTGGGCTACCTTGCTGACCACGCTGAGAAAATTCAACAGAGTGAGATTATTACAAGGTTTTTGATTAACTCATAACTGATCCTTTTTTTCTCTCATGTGTATTTGCTTGCAAGACACATATTATAAGAAGGTGCACACTAGCCTGCTAAAATGCTAAAAAAAGACTCCTCATGAATTGTTTTTTGTTTAGCTTTTCTTGCACTTTCTTTTGATGTATTCCCGACATACGACATACCTGTGGAGGTTGATTATGATGTATGTTTGTTTCATTTTGGACATGTGATCTATATGTCAAAAGGCTATAGACTTTGGAAGACTTTTCTAGCTTTGTTGACGCACTTGTAGTATAGTATTTTCCGCAACAATATAATACTTGTGATGATACATTGGCTTGGAATAGTCTTTTACACCTAATTTTAATATCTAGTTTGTGGTGGCTGTATAGTGTGGGTCCTAAATGAACTATAATACAGAGTTATTGCATGTTGGTTGTTATAATTATTATGTCATAGTGCCATCTTCGATGACTCTATGTAGTACCTCAATGACGGGAGATACCTGAATTATATTTGAGCCTTCACCTCCATTTTCAATTTGCATTCGTTGTCATCTAGTTCAACATTTTTTCTGGTTCACACACGATCTTAATGCTTGTGCTTTGTTGCTTCAATAGAATGATCATATTGATCATTTGTAGATTGAAGCTATCTCTCACATCAAATCTCTTAACCTTACAATTTGTCAAACCATGTATGTCCAATGTTAGAATCTCGATTTTGATATCAATTCTTAGTATGGATAAAAGAGATGAGTGGAAGAGAACAAAGAAAACAACAGCACAATAGCACAAGACAACATGAAAGAAGAGAACTCAAGATTTTATTTTAAACTTTTGATGCTTACAGATAAAATATTAATTCGTTTATATATGACTCATAATAAAATATTTTAATATACATATATATTACAGCTATATTATTTTAATACATATATTATATTAATACACATACAAATCACACATTTAATAATCTAAGATGCTTATATCTGAAATTTATTGTTTTAATGTGCATTGCACCCACTTGTTTAATACGCATCATCTTCTATTAATGCACAAATATGATAACCCATATTATCGTCATTAGATTCAATAAACTAAGCTTGTGAAAGACAAAATCATTTTTTTAATTCAAAGAGTAAAAAATTTATGATTTATATTTTGTTATCTTATTACATTTTGCATTATGAATTTTTTTAAAAAACATATTCTATATGGAGTCTGAATAGGATCATAGGACGGTTATCAATCAGTATGCTTTGTTTTTGAAAAGCAATCGCCATACTTTTTTTAGCTTTAACTTTAGCTTTATGATGCAACCACAGCCCACTAGAATATGCATTCAGATTCCAATAATGTTTCATTTTGCAAGGCGGTGGCACACGTAAATGTGGTGATTATGAAATGTTGTTTGTGAACGCTTTGTAACGCCCCGAAATTCAAAAGAGCGACGGGTGGCGTTCTGAGCCGAGTCAGGGACTTGTTAGAGGTCACACGGCCTGGGACACGGGCGTGTCCCAGGGTCGTGTCGTGTTCGGTTTCGACGAGCTACTCTAGTGGTTGAAGAAAGACACTCGAGACAACGAACAAGGCCTGAGACACGGGCGTGTCCAGGGACGTGTCGTGCTCGGGTTCGACGATCGTCTCGAGTGTTTGACGAAAGGTACTCGAGATATCGAACACGGCCTAAGACACGGGCGTGTCCCAGGGCATGTCCTACTCGGGTAGTTTGTCAAGTTGTGTCGGGGGTGAAACACGGCCTGGAGCCCGGGCTTGTTCGGCCTGACACGGGCGTGTCAAATTCGACACGGGCGTGTCGAATACCCGTGTTCTTCCCGGGTGGGTGTTGGTCCTGTGTCGATGGAGGAACACGGCCCGCTACACGGGCGTATACTGGATGACACGGGCATGTCAATCCTGACACGGTCGTGTCGAGAACCCGTGTACTTTTCGGGACGCGACTGTTTCGACGTCGAATGCGGCACACGGCCTTGGACACGGGCGTGTCACAAGCCGTGTTCTGCCCAGGAATCGGATTTTAAGTGCGAATCGTGGCCGACCGTTTCCTTATTTTGGGATCCAACGACTCAGGGCTGTTCTTGCTGGGATATACCTGGGAATAGGGCTTGGAAACCCTCATTCTATTTGGGTTTTCTATTTCTAAAGTTCTACAGAGAGGGGAGAGCAAGGAAGTGAAGGAAGATAGATCTGGCTGCCGGCGGAGTTTCGGAGCCCCAAATTGCGAGCCGAGTTCGAATCTACGGAGGCGAGGTCATTGCGGTGCTTTTCATCCGCGTAGATTTCCATGGCGCCAAAGAGGAATACTAGGGTAACGATTCTCATCTTAGGACATGTGAAGTTCTCTTTCCCTTTGCATAGGAAGACCGCTCTCGCGAGTTTACTGTGAGTGTGAGATGTTCCTTCAGGTAGACATGAATAGTCCCCGTTGTTTTGCATGTAGAGTTCGTAATCGAGAAACGGACATAGCCATAATGTGTGAAGACTACCCGGACAAGTTGGTCTAGATCGGTGATGTTGCATTGCATGAATGGCCGGAGAAGACTCCATACAGATGTTTTGGTTTTCTGGTTTTCTACGTGGTAGATTGCAATAGGGAGCCTTGGGGACTAACTCCAAGGTGCACCCGAAAAACTGTGCAGATGCGTGATTCTGCCAACTTGGTGGCCTGGGAGCCAACTTGTACATAACCGGGTTATGTAAAGTGTGAAATCGATTTGGGAGTCGGGAAAGCTTGACCCGCGCATATGACTTAAATTGACGTTGTGATGTGAGCAACAGCTTAGACGGAACTGTACCCGCTCTATGTCATTCGGTAGGAGCCGTTGGCATAGATGGAGGGTCTTAGGCAGTCTATGGCTTAAATTGACGTGACCAATGCCGGAAATACAATAATGCTCACGAGAAATTACCGTCCAAATGTGCGGTGGTGAGACCGCGGGCTTTGACCGGGTTCACCGAGAACGTGCCCTGAGTGCACGGGGTGTGTGGTCGTGAGTGCCTAGGCCTGTGGTGAAGTGTTTATTCACTATTGTTTGACAATGTTAATAAAGTGCAGGGAAGGAGCATCGCCAACCCGAGTTTAGGGGCGGGATCGTTATAATTTGGTCAGCATAGCTGACCGTTGCTTTTGTTTGCACCGCTCGGTGGATTGCTGCTTGCAGGTGCTGCGGAGCCAAGAAGTAAATTGCATGCGAAAGCCCATGTTGCTGAGACGGCCCTCAAATGCCTATTTATTAAATGTTTACTTGTATTATTCATGCGTGACCGACCTGCGTGCCGAGGATTGGAAAACACTTTAATTTGAGTAAACTATTGTAAGACCTTAAGGCCAAGTTCTGGTGTATTGTACTTTTATTCCTCCTGGGTTTGTTTAGTGGATATTCATGCTTATGGCTGGGTTCTTTATTTTTGCAACTTTTAAATTGCTTCCGCTAGAATGTACTCTATGTAGGACGTTGGTTATTGGCAGGATGGTTTCATTGCGTAACCTTCCGGTCTGTCTATGGTATATGGCGTCTGGCCCAGGCCGGACCTACCGCTATATGCTATGCGACGGATATGGGGTGTTACAATTTGGTATCAGACTACTGGTTTCGATCAACTTAAATGAATTCGTGGACGAATTCTTTTCAGGGGTGGTGAGCACATGTGTGTGCGTCATCTTTATAACATAAATGAACCCCTGAATGTCCCCTTAGGAATGAAAATACACATGTTCAAGGAACCTGCGTTTTCCTATAATTGCTGTTTGCAATTTTGTTTGGTTGCTTAACGGTATTTTGTACAACTATAGTTGACCAGAAGTGGTGCAGGGTCGTCAGAATGCCCGGTTTCTGAGGCTAGTAGCGCACCAAATGATGTGCCTGCAATACCTCCCTCGGAAGAAACCATACAATTGGTGGCCGAAGCGGTGTTTGCTATGATCAACGCGCATCCTGCAAGGCAAATGCAGCAGCCCGCTACTGCGATAGAGCAGGTACCACTTCAAGCGGTTGAACCGAGAAGGGTGGAGCAGGTGGTGGCGGAGCCTTTGGTGCCTAGGAGAGCAACTGAAAGGCAGCTCAAACATGTTATGGGCTTCAATCCTCCGGTGTTCTCGGGGACAGGAACCCCATCCAAAGATGATGATTGGATCTCCCGAGTGAAGAGAGTCTTGATATCGACCAAAATGGAGGAGTGGCAGATGACCACTATAGCTACATTCCTGTTGCACGGAGATGCTAGGCTGTGGTGGGAAGTTTTGGTGCATTGGAGAATGAGTTCCAGAAATTGTCGCAAGGAGAGAGTAGCGTGGATGAGTATCTCCACGAGTTTACTCGATTGGGTCGGTATGCTAGCTCTATATTCGCGGATGAGGAGCGTATGACAAATCGATTCTATGAAGGTCTGAGGGATGACTTAAGGCTACTGCTCTCGGGGCCTATGACGCAGGGCTTCTTGACCATGGTCAATACGGCTCGGTCCTTGGAAAAAGATTTGAAGAATGTGCAAGCGAAGAAAAACTCTGGTGATAAGAGGACAGAGTTCAAGGTGCCGACTACCTCGAAGTTTGGTTATCGTATGTTCCATAAGAAGGCTAGGACTTCGGGTCCAGCCCCTTCTTCGGGTGCTTCTGGGGCGACTATGGGTCGAACCCCGGGAGCATGCTTTACTTGTGGAAAGCCGGGACACTTTGCTCGAGACTGCTGGAGCGGACGTCCCAAGTCCGAGAGAAAACCGGGAGCAACATATGAGGAAAAGGGCAAAGCGGTGGAGTCAATCATATCCCATTTTGCTCAACCTAAAGTTTATAATCTTGGCCAGCACGAGACCATCAAGCAAGCGGATGTGGTGACAGGTACGGTTTAAATTTACAGCAAGTTAATTTTTAAATACTTGTTATGCGCATGTTACCTTACCACTGCTTGTATAGGCTTTGTTTTGATTTGTAAGAATCCGGCGAGAGCACTCTTTGTATGGGTGCTTCGCACTCCTTTTTGTCCGAAGGATTCATATCGCGCATCGGAGTACCTTCTTCGATGGCAAAGTAAAAACTGGATGTGTTGTTGCTGAATGGGTGTTCGATGATCGCGGATAGAGTCTGTGGCATAAAGATTCGTATTGGGAGTCAGGAGTTGGATTTGCAAGCATCGTTACTCCCGCTGGTGGATTTAGGCGTGATATTTGGCATGGACTGGCTCTCGGAGCAGCAAACATATATCGATTGCAGTCGCAAGGAGGTCAAGTTGGGAACAATTCGTGAGAAGACTTTTACGGGCTTGAAAGGGTCGAGAAAGACTGTTGGGTATATTGGAATATATGTACCTGATTTGAAGAAACCTCACCCTACTCAATGATATACATCATGATGTATTTGATATGCTTTGAGTTTATGTGTGCAGGTTAAGTAATTGCAGGGAAAGCATAAAAGTTTCTAAGTCCATGTGTCGACACCTAGAAGAAAAGTGTCGACACTTATGAAGGCTAGAGTTGACACCCAGATAAGCTGTGTCGACACTTGGAGTAATTATGTCGACACCAGGAAGGCAGAGTCGACACCAGAAGAAAAGTGTCGACACATACAGGCTGTGTCGACACACTGTGAAGAATTGTCTACATAATCAGTGTCGACACTTAGAGGCAGTGTCGACACCCAGAGAAACTTTGTCGACATCAAAAGTGTCGACACTTAGAGGCTGTGTCGACACTCAGCAAACTTCAACAAAGTTCAAGTACATGTGTCGACACAAAGGAGATGTGTCGACACTCAGCAAAGTTTCAACACATGAAGGCATGGGTCGACACAAAGGAGATGTGTCGACACTCAGCAAAGTTTCAACACATGAAGGCATGTGTCGACACAAAGGAGATGTGTCGACACTCAGCAAAGTTTCAACACATGAAGGCATGTGTCGACACAAAGGAGATGTGTCGATACTCAGCAAAGTTTCAACACAAGAAGATGTGTCAACACAAAGGAGTTGTGTCGACACACAGCAGAAATCAACTAAGTATTGAAGAATAAGTACTTGTGTCGACACACAGAATCCGTGTCGACACATTCAGAAGAAGCAGTGTCGAGAAGCTGTTACAATAACATAAGGAGTTGTGTCGACACCATGAAGGATAGTGTCGACACTTAGTCTAATTGTGTCGACACTTAGTCTATTTGTGTCGACACATAATGACTATCTGTCTTGACACTTTCAGACAGTGATAAAGATTTCAAGAAGTGACTGGATGACTAGACAGCTGCCATTTCAACCGGTCAACTGCAACTGTCAGAGCCGTCAGAAAGCTGTTAGAAACCGGATCAGCCGGTCACCATGGAGAAAGCTTATTTAAAGACCTTTCTCCTTCAACAAAAAGAGAGAACAACAGATTGACAACAATCGATCAAGGAATTGAAAAACAACACAACAAAGAAGAAGACCTTCAAGAGAAGATCTAAGAAGTTAGAGAGAGAGAGCTTCTTCTAAGAAGAGCAGCTGTTGAACCGGGCTGCTAAGTAAGATTCAGATTGAAATCAGAATCTCAAGACAGCAGTTGATTGAAGATCATCTGCATAGAGATACAACACTACTGTGTTCTAATTCAAGAAGCTTTGAAGAAAGCCAAGGGAGGTTGATCTCTGCCAAGTTCTTCCAAGAACTCATCAAGAAACCAGTGAACTCATCTCTCTCTTTCAGAGTTGTGGTTATATACTTTGTAAACTTTATTTTCTGTAGGATCCTAAGGGATCTGAGCTGTAAGCCTATTTTATAAAGGTTGAGTGTAGGAGACAGTGTGCTCTGAGTGTAGGTCTTGTTGAAGACTGAGGTAGGGCCTAGTACCTGAGTTGTAGGAGACTTTGTTCTCTGAGTGTAAGTCTTGGTGAAGACTGAGTGGTAGGGCTTTTGTGCCTGAGTTGTAGGAGTGGGATCACTCTGAGTTGTAGGAACCTGTTTGGGGTTCTGAGTTCTAAGATCTGAGGATCTGATAAGAAGTGGAGAAGTTAGGCCAAATCTAGTACACTACTAGATAGGCGAAGGGGGAAAGTGGATGTACCCAGATCTTGGAGAACCACTATAAAAATCTGTGTACTCTGTGTGTGATTAATTCTATGATTGCTGTATTATCTGTGCTGAATTGCTGTAGAGAATTGCAAATACAGGTCTCATTATTTAGTGTTTCTGCCTGTAATTTTAAAAAGATTAAGTTCACCTATTCACCCCCCCTCTAGGTGTTTAGGTACTATTTCTTTCAAAGACTTTGATGTCTGCTCTTCAGGTGGTCAAGGCTATTCGTGCTAGTGCAGAGTTGTTCTTCACGCTAGTGGAGGTTGCAAATCCTAAGCCTACGTTGGACAGTATTTCAGTGGTATCCGAGTACCCTAATGTGTTCCCTGGAGATCTTCTTGGAGCCCCACCTCAATGGGAGATTGATTTCACCATCGAGCTAGTGCCAGGTGCGAAACCTGTGTCTCACTCTCCTTATCGGCTAGTGCCTAAGGAGATGGCGGAGCTGAAGGTAAAACTTCAAGAGTTGTTGGAGCAGGGTTATATGCGTCCAAGTTCGTCGCCTTGGAGCGCACCGGTCCTTTTTGTTAAGAAGAAGGACAGAAGCTTGAGACTATGTATTGATTATTGAGAGCTGAACAAGCTAACAGAGAAGAACAAGTACCCGATCCCAAGGATTGATGATCTGTTCGATCAGTTAGTCGGGCCAACGGTGTACTCAAAATTGGATCTTAAGTCCGGGTATTATCAGCTGAGGATAAGGGAGAGTGATATCCCCAAGACAACTTTTAGTACGAGATACGGGCATTACGAGTTTACGGTCATGCCGTTTGTGCTGACTAATGTGCCGTCAGTGTTCATGGATCTAATGAACAGAACTTTCAGGGAGTACCTAGACCGCTCTGTGATCGTCTTCATCGACGATATATTGGTGTACTCACAGAGTGAGGAGCATCACTTTAAGCATCTGCATTTGGTGTTGGAGACGCTGAGGAGGAATCAACTGTACGCCAAGTTCTCCTAATGCGAGTTTTGGTTGTACTCAATAGCGTTCCTTGGTCACATAGTCAGTGGAGAGGGAATTGCGATGGATCCAACGAAGATTGTTGCTATACGAGAGTGGCCTGTGTTATCTACGGTAGCGGAAGTCCGGAGTTTTCTAGGGCTTGCCGGTAATTACAGGCACTTCGTGGAGAAGTTCTCGCGGATAGCGTTACCCCTCACGACTCTGACGAGGAAAGAGCAGAAGTTTGTTTGGACTCCGGAGTGCACACGAGCTTTTGAGGAGTTGAAGAGTCGGTTGACCACGGCGTGTAACACCCCAGTTTTTGCAAGAGGTTCAGTCAGCAGTGCTGAAAATTTTTGGGTTCTGGCAGGAGGCACACGGCCTGCAACACGGGCGTGTCGCAGGGCGTGTCGAGGCCGTGTCGACACTCGGCCCAAGTGTCGACACTTTGTGCTCGACAGAGTGTCGAGAGAGGGGCACACGGCCTGCGACACGGGCGTGTCGCAGGGCGTGTCGAGGCCGTGTCGACACTCGGCCCAAGTGTCGACACTTTGTGCTCGACAGAGTGTCGAGAGAGGGGCACACGGCCTGCGACACGGGCGTGTCGCAGGGCGTGTCGAGGCCGTGTCGACACTTGGCCCAAGTGTCGACACATTCGCTCGACAAAGTGTCGAGACTGGGGCACACGGCCTGTGACACGGGCGTGTCACAGGGCGTGTCCTGCTTGGTCGACGATCTTCGCTCGACGTTTTTCCGCGGTGTCGACACAAAGCCTGTCGACGGGTGTCGAGACTTGGCACACGGCTTGGGACACGGGCGTGTCCCAGGCCGTGTCACCTCTCGGGTTGGTGTTGGGGCCGTGTCGTTGGAGACACACGGCAGGCCACACGGCCGTGTCGCTGGGGACACGGGCGTGTCGGATTGAACACGGGCGTGTCGAATGCCCGTGTCTGATTCCAGGCGCATCGATTTGAGACGGCGAATGAGGCACATGGCCCTGGACACGGGCGTGTGCCAGGCCGTGTTCGGCCCAGGTCTTCTATTTTCCAGGCGAATCGCGACCATTCTTTTTCTGGTTTTAGGATCTAACGGTTCAGGCCATCTCCTGGGGATTTAAGACCGAATTCAGGGTTGGAAACCCTCATTTGTTTTCCAAGTTTCTCTTTCTTAGTTCTTGAGAGAAACTAGAGCAAGGAGGAAGAAGAAGAACTCTTGGGCTGTAGGAAGGTTTTCGGTGCTCCAAATCGCGAGCCGAGTCCGGATCCGTGAAGCTTAGACCGCTGCGAAGATTTCCATCCGGCTATTTTGCCATGGCAAGAAAGAGGAGTCGGAAGGTAACGACATCTCTCCTCTCGGTCTTTAGGATGCACGTTTTTAGCATCGTTTTCTTCTAGATTTTTGGTCACCAAACTCTCAAATGAGAGGGGCTTTGGTTTGCCAAGGTTCAAGAGGAACCTCCGGGTTGATTGAGTCCGTCCCCGGCATATTTTGCATTAGAGATCCGCTTCGCTAGTGGATTAGGCATGGTGGGTGAAGCCGTAGTCGCGACCGTTAGTCCGACTCGGTGATGTTGCATACGAACTTAGGAATTCGTAGAGATTTCCGTTGCGGCAAGATGTCGTTCGTGTTGTGGTGGTGATTGTCCCGTTTGCTAGAAAAGGGTACTTGTAGTCGAACCCGGACAAGGTTAGCTCCTCGTGGCGGTAGATGGTTTCCTTGAGGGACAAGGTTAGCTCCGTATGAGAATGGAGATGGTTTTCCTTGGTGGACAAGGTTAGCTCCGCACGAGTTGGAGATGTTTTCCTTGGTGCGCGGGAACGCTGCGGTACAAAGAGGGATTGCGATGTGTTTAGTCTTGGTTGTGTTGTGCCAAGGCATGGCTATGTCTCCGTGGTCGGCTGGCTATCCCGTGATATGTACGTCATGTGTGGAGAGTGTCCCGGCGAGACTAGTCCCCTTCTGTGAGACTGACGAGAATGCCAAGCTTGGGGCAAGCCCGGGCAAAGAGGCCATGAGCGGGTAGGGTCCAGCAAGGCTTCTTAGAATCGGTCAGTCTGTGGTTGTTGGAAATCTGACATGAGACGTCAGAGCTTGCAGGCAAGCCCGGGGCTAAGCCCACGAGCGGGTGGGGCCTTGGCAAGAATTCTATGTGGCGGCCTGTGCGCTGTGTGAGGGAGTTGTGTCTCCCTCAATGTTTGCGGCTTTATGCCAATTGGGGAAATGTGAGTACCCAAATGATGTGATGTTGTGCTAGATGCATACGCTGTAGGGTACCTTGGGTGAAGCCCGGGTGTTGCATTCATGTTGCATAGTAGGCCCTTTCTTTATATGCTCAACCAGTAGAGAACATGTTTGTTGATTGAGACATCCAAGCCTGTTTTAATGCTTTTCTAGTTATAGAAATTTATATTGCATATGAAGTGCTGACTTGCAGGTTGGAGGGTTCCCCGGGGTCCGTTAGGGGCGGCCGGGAGGAGATGTGTTGTTACACAGTTTGAGGTCAGCCTTTGCTGACCCACGTTACTAATAATTTTTACAGGGCAAGGATCGCACGCAGGAGCTAGCACGCCGGCCAAAAAGGACTAAGCCCATGAAGTGTTCTCTCTTTTGGTAGCACTACTTTTGATTGATGTATGTTTGAGACTATTTTGTCCGGCTTGCATGCCGAGGTAGATTAGGAGTGCTGAGCACATTCATGTTTGATGTACTGTTTACTTTTGGACATTTGATGTAAGGCCTTAAGGCCATTTGTTTACTCTTTTGGTTAGTGGATAACTTCTAGTTGTGCTTGGTTTTCCGCTGTGTTGTGCAAGTGTTTTGAGTTTGGGTAGCTATATCAACTTTTAATACTAAAGCTGTGGCGTTCGTATGTTGTGGGGCCCCGGCCGGACCCATATTATACGTCCATTACAGGGGAGGTGTTACAATTTGGTATCAGAGCCAGGTTAGATTCAAGGTTAGTGCGTAGAGAAGTTATACACATAAGAGTAACGCGGGACCATGAGTGTCCTTATGTTTTAGTCTTGAGATTGGAGACTAATCCCTTATTTCTTGTCTTCCTGAAGAGTGCAAGCAACGAGGCGGGCACTTCAAGAGCAAGGGATGATCTCTCGGCGAGCAGTGCTACTGCTCCAGGCCTTTTGGGCACGGGTGTAAACCCGGCCGACTTCTGCCGTATGCTTGCAGAAGCGATGGTGGCAGCCCAAGCGGCGGCTGCAGCTCAGGTGGCAACCCCTGCCACCCCAAATACGGCAACGGCCGTGCCAGGAGGAGAAGCCAGGCGAGTGGAGCCTTTGGCGGAGAGGGTAGTTGTCGGACATGGGGATCGGCACATGAAGTACTTCCTGAGTTTCCATCCCCCGTCTTTCAAGGGTGTTGGAGCGCCAACGGACGCGGAGGACTGGTGGGTTCGTATTCAAGAACTGTTAAGGGCGGCAGAGACGCCAGAGGAAAAGAAAGCGGAGTATGCGACATTCATGTTGGAAGGAGATGCCAAGTTATGGTGGGTGGCCCATAGCGGCCGCCAGTTCCCGGGACGCACCCCGTCAGTGGAAGAGTTTGGGGACGCTTTTCTTAAGAGGTATATCCCAGTTTCAACTCGGTTGGCCCTGCAGAGGCAGTTTCTGCATCTAATGCAGCGAGACAAAACAGTGGATGAGTACGTGCAAGAGTTCACCCGTTTGGGTCGTTATGCGGGAACGACAATGGCGGATGATGTAGAGAGGGATAACCTCTTCTACCAAGGTTTGAGGGAGAATCTGAGACAACCCCTCATCTCCATGAAGAGGGCGGGATTTAATGAGCTAGTTGAAGCCGCCAGGAGTTTGGAGAATGATTTGGAGCGAACCCAACGCCGTAAGGGTTTTACTCCCAAGCAAGGGGAAGGGAAGCATTCCCAATCTCATAGTAAGTCTGATGGGAGTAGGTGGAGGAAGAAGCCTTACACTTCCAGATCTGGTGAGAGGAGCAACTGGACGCCTGGGGGTTCCCACTCTAGGGGACCGCCGACGTGCTACAACTGCGGTAAGGTTGGGCACATAGCCCGTGCTTGTCAGCAAGGGGGAGCGGGGCAAGAGTCAAAGCAGGAGCAGTCTGTGCGCTCGGGCCCCAGTGCTGTAGAGAAAGGAAAGATGGCGGAGTCGAGCGCTTCTCGGTTCCAACCGGTGCAACCAAGGGCTTACAACCTTGGACAGCAAGAAGCGATCCGCCAGACTGATGTGGTGACAGGTATGAAGAGAATTTAAGTTTAAATTTTGTGCTTCATCCTTTTAGACTTTTGTGTAATGTCTATGTTGTAGGCTTCGTGTTAGTTTCCGGATACCCCGCTAGGGTATTGTTTGATACGGGAGCATCGCACTTCTTTCTTGCGGAGAGCTTCATCCGGAGGATAGGAGTTGAGTCTTTCTCGTCGGGAGCAGAGCTGAGAGTGCGCATGCCCAATGGGTCATCTATGACCACCGGGGCTAAAGGGCACATTTGTTGGGAGCTAGACGGGGTTGTCTTCGCTCTGGAAGCAGCAGTGTTACCATTAGTAGAGTTCGATGTCATTTTGGGCATGGACTGGCTTGCAGAGCAGCGCGCCAGCATTGATTGTTTATCCAAGGTAGTGTCTCTAAGGAGTAAAGGGCAAACAGAAGTCAAGTTTGAGGGCCTTGGGGGAGTGGCCTGTTCCCTGATATCGGCCATGCAGTTGGTGCGGGCGGTTAACCAGGGTGGTGTAGCGCTTGTAGCATTACTGGAGGTTCGTCTCTCCCAACTGTCGATTGAGGAAGTGCCTGTGGTGGCATAGTTCAAGGATGTATTTCCGGATGAACTCCCTGGAGCGCCTCCTCGGCGGGAGATCGACTTCTCGATCGAGTTAGTGCCGGAGGCTATACCGGTGTCACGTCCTCCATTTATGATTGGCACCAAAGGAGTTGGCGGAACTTAAGGTACAGTTACAGGAACTGTTGGAGCAAGGGTATATTAGACCCAGTTCTTCACCGTGGAGCGCACCGGTGTTGTTTGTAAAGAAGAAAGACGGTAGCATGCGCCTGTGCATAGACTACCGAGAGCTCAATAAGTTGACCGTCAAGAATAAGTATTCGATCCCTCGGATAGACGACCTGTTTGACCAATTGGTGGGGTCAGTGGTATATTCGAAGTTGGACTTGAAGTCGGGATACTATCAGCTACGTATTCGGGACGAGGACATACCCAAAACTGCCTTTGGTACAAGGTATGGACACTTTGAGTTTACGGTGATGCCGTTCGGGTTGACGAACGCACCATCGGTGTTCATGGATCTGATGAATCGAGTATTTCGGGATTACTTGGATTCGTTTGTGGTTGTCTTCATTGATGACATCCTGGTGTACTCCAAGTCGGAGGTGGAGCATGAGACCCACTTGAGAATAGTTTTGCAAGTGTTGAGGGAGAATGAGTTGTATGCAAAATTCTCCAAATGCGAGTTTTGGTTGGAGAAGGTGGCATTTTTGGGCCACGTGATTAGTGGTGATGGGGTGGCAGTGGATCCAACGAAGGTGGAGGCCATCAGAGATTGGCCGGTGTTGAGGACCGTGGCGGAAGTCCGAAGTTTTCTTGGACTAGCCGGGTATTATAGGAGATTCGTGGAGAATTTCTCGAAGATAGCTCTACCCCTCACCTCTCTCACTCGCAAAGACCATAAATTTGTGTGGACCCAAGAGTGCAGTCTAGCATTCGAGGCACTAAAGGAGAGGCTTATGATGGCTCCGATCCTGAGTTTACCGCAAGGGACCGATGGATTTCAAATTTTCAGTGACGCATCGGGATGCGGTTTGGGTTGCGTGTTAGTGCAGCATGGCAAGGTGATAGCTTTTGGGTCTAGACAGCTGAAGCCTCATGAGAGGAATTACCCCGTCCACGACTTGGAGTTGGCGGCGGTAATCTTCGCGTTGAAAATATGGTGACACTATGTGTATGGCGCAAGGGTAGAGATCTTCACGGACCATAAAAGCCTGAAGTATCTCTTAGATCAAAAGGACTTGAATATGCGGCAACGCAGATGGGTTGAGTTTCTTGGAGACTACGAAGTGGCGATTCAGTATACGCCGGGTAAAGCCAACGTGGTGGCGGATGCGTTGAGTAGAAAGTACTCGGGGCAAGGAAATTGGATCGAAGCTCATGATGAGCGGTTGGTTCGGGAGTGGGAGTCCCTTGGGTTGGAATGTGTTGCGAAAGGCGAGTCTAGTGTGGCTCGGTTGAACTGGATTGAAGTGCAAAGCGACTTATCCGATCGTATTCGGGAAGCGACTCGGTTGGATGTGGAGTTTCAAGCTTTTGTGTTGGAGGCTCAAACAGGCGAGAGCGGCACCTGGGAGATGGTTGATGGGATTCTGAGGAAGGGCGGAAGGGTTTGTGTACCGCAGTTTGGCAATCTCCGTGAGGAGTTGATGTTTGAGGCTCACTTCTCGAAGTACTCCATTCACCCGGGCAGTACAAAGATGTACTTGGAAATGAAGAAATCCTTTTGGTGGCCGGGGTTGAAGCGATATTTAGCTTTGTATGTGAGTCGTTGCCAAACATGTGCCTTGGTGAAGGCCGAATGTCAGAAACCGGGCGGGTTCCTGAAGCCCCTTCCAATTCCTGAGTGGAAATTTGAGGACATTTCCATGGACTTTGTGCATGGTTTGCCTAGATCGCAGCATGGTAATGATGCTATTTGGGTGATCGTGGATCGCCTAACCAAGGTGGCTCACTTCATCCCGAACCGGAAAGAGGACAGCGTGGAGAAGCTGGTGGAGTTGTATGTTCGCAACATTGTGCGACTGCACGGAATTCCTAAGAGCATAGTTAGTGATCGCGATTGACGGTTTACGTCCAAGGACTGGAGACTGGTTCAGAAGAGCTTGGGCACGAAGCTAAAGTTCAGTACGGCGTTCCATCCTCAAACCGATGGGCAAACGGAGAGAACGAACCGTACTATGGAGGATATGTTGAGGATGTGCGTTCTTGATTTTGGCAAGAGGTGGGAGGATCACCTCTTCATGGTAGAATTTGCGTACAACAACGGTTTTCAAGCTAGTATAAAGATGGCGCCATACGAAGCTTTGTATGGGAGGCGGTGTCGAACGCCAATGTCTTGGGCAGAGGCGGGAGACACCAAACTTCTGGGAAAGGATGCGGTAGCTGACGCTTGTGAGATGGTACGGACCATCCAAGAGCGTATGAAGGTGTCACAAGACAGACAAGCAAAATATTTCAATGCTCGTCACCGGAAGTTAGAATTTGCAGTTGGTGATTGGGTTTATCTGAAGGTCAAGCCGTTCAAAGGCGTCTCGCGGATTCGCCGACTCAAGAAGTTGAGTCCAAGGTTTTTGGGGCCTTTTGAAATTGTTGAGCGGGTAGGAGAAGCAGCCTATCGGTTGGCGTTGTCCGCAGATTTGAGTGGATTTCATGACGTCTTTCACGTCTCCGTGTTGAGGAAAGCCTTGGTGGAGGCTAGCGTGGTGATTGAGCCGGCATCGGTGCCGATTGAGGAAGACTTGAGGACGCGAGTCCTTCCAATCGCTATAGAAGATTCGGAGATTCGGCAGTTGCGGAATAAAGAAGTTAAACTTGTGAAAGTTCGTTGGGACAACTGCGGTCGTGAGGAGTTCTCATGGGAGCGAGAACAGGCCATGCTAGAAGACTATCCAGAACTATTTTTGTCAGGTACAATTTAAGTTTTGTACACTTTTGTTTTGTAATTTCGGGACGAAATTCTGTTAAGTGGGGGAGAGTTGTAACACCCCAGTTTTTGCAAGAGGTTCAGTCAGCAGTGCTGAAAATTTTTTGGGTTCTGGCAGGAGGCACACGGCCTGCGACACGGGCGTGTCGCAGGGCGTGTCGAGGCCGTGTCGACACTCGGCCCAAGTGTCGACACTTTGTGCTCGACAGAGTGTCGAGAGTGGGGCACACGGCCTGCGACACGGGCGTGTCGCAGGGCGTGTCGAGGCCGTGTCGACACTCGGCCCAAGTGTCGACACTTTGTGCTCGACAGAGTGTCGAGAGAGGGGCACACGGCCTGCGACACGGGCGTGTCGCAGGGCGTGTCGAGGCCGTGTCGACACTTGGCCCAAGTGTCGACACATTCGCTCGACAAAGTGTCGAGACTGGGGCACACGGCCTATGACACGGGCGTGTCACAGGGCGTGTCCCGCTTGGTCGACGATCTTCGCTCGACGTTTTTCCGCGGTGTCGACACAAAGCCTGTCGACGGGTGTCGAGACTTGGCACACGGCTTGGGACACGGGCGTGTCCCAGGCCGTGTCACCTCTCGGGTTGGTGTTGGGGCCGTGTCGTAGAAGACACACGGCAGGCCACACGGCCGTGTCGCTGGGGACACGGGCGTGTCGGATTGAACACGGGCGTGTCGAATGCCCGTGTCTGATTCCAGGCGCGTCGATTTGAGATGGCGAATGAGGCACACGGCCCTGTACACGGGCGTGTGCCGGGCCGTGTTCGGCCCAGGTCTTCTATTTTCCAGGCGAATCGCGGCCATTCTTTTTCTGGTTTTAGGATCTAACGGTTCAGGCCATCTCCTGGGGAGTTAAGACCGAATTCAGGGTTGGAAACCCTCATTTGTTTTCCAAGTTTCTCTTTCTTAGTTCTTGAGAGAAACTAGAGCAAGGAGGAAGAAGAAGAACTCTTGGGCTGTAGGAAGGGTTTCGGTGCTCCAAATCGCGAGCCGAGTCCGGATCCGTGAAGCTTAGACCGCTGCGAAGATTTCCATCCGGCTATTTTGCCATGGCAAGAAAGAGGAGTCGGAAGGTAACGACATCTCTCCTCTCGGTCTTTAGGATGCACGTTTTTAGCATCGTTTTCTTCTAGATTTTTGGGCACCAAACTCTCAAATGAGAGGGGCTTTGGTTTGCCAAGGTTCAAGAGGAACCTCCGGGTTGATTGAGTCCGTCCCCGGCATATTTTGCATTAGAGATCCGCTTCGCTAGTGGATTAGGCATGGTGGGTGAAGCCGTAGTCGTGACCGTTAGTCCGACTCGGTGATGTTGCATACGAACTTAGGAATTCGTAGAGATTTCCGTTGCGGCAAGATGCCGTTCGTGTTGTGGTGGTGATTGTCCCGTTTGCTAGAAAAGAGTACTTGTAGTCGAACCCTGACAAGGTTAGCTCCTCGTGGCGGTAGATGGTTTCCTTGAGGGACAAGGTTAGCTCCGTATGAGAATGGAGATGGTTTCCTTGGTGGACAAGGTTAGCTCCGCACGAGTTGGAGATGTTTTCCTTGGTGCGCGGGAACGCTGCGGTACAAAGAGGGATTGTGATGTGTTTAGTCTTGGTTGTGTTGTGCCAAGGCGTGGCTATGTCTCCGTGGTCGGCTGGCTATCCCGTGACATGTACGTCATGTGTGGAGAGTGTCCCGGCGAGACTAGTCCCCTTCTGTGAGACTGACGAGAATGCCAAGCTTGGGGCAAGCTCGGCCAAAGAGGCCATGAGCGGGTGGGGTCCAGCAAGGCTTCTTAGAATCGGTCAGTCTGTGGTTATTGGAAATCTGACATGAGACGTCAGAGCTTGCAGGCAAGCCCGGGGCTAAGCCCACGAGCGGGTGGGGCCTTGGCAAGAATTCCATGTGGCGGCCTGTGCGCCGTGTGAGGGAGTTGTGTCTCCCTCAATGTTTGCGGCTTTATGCCAATTGGGGAAATGTGAGTACCCAAATGATGTGATGTTATGCTAGATGCATACGCTGTAGGGTACCTTGGGTGAAGCCCGGGTGTTGCATTCATGTTGCATAGTAGGCCCTTTCTTTATATGCTCAACCAGTAGAGAACATGTTTGTTGATTGAGACATCCAAGCCTGTTTTAATGCTTTTCTAGTTATAGAAATTTATATTGCATATGAAGTGCTGACTTGCAGGTTGGAGGGTTCCCCGGGGTCCGTTAGGGGCGGCCGGGAGGAGATGTGTTGTTACACAGTTTGAGGTCAGCCTTTGCTGACCCACGTTACTAATAATTTTTACAGGGCAAGGATCGCACGCAGGAGCTAGCACGCCGGCCAAAAAGGCCTAAGCCCATGAAGTGTTCTCTCTTTTGGTAGCACTACTTTTGATTGATGTATGTTTGAGACTATTTTGTCCGGCTTGCATGCCGAGGTAGATTAGGAGTGCTGAGCACATTCATGTTTGATGTACTGTTTACTTTTGGACATTTGATGTAAGGCCTTAAGGCCATTTGTTTACTCTTTTGGTTAGTGGATAACTTCTAGTTGTGCTTGGTTTTCCGCTGTGTTGTGCAAGTGTTTTGAGTTTGGGTAGCTATATCAACTTTTAATACTAAAGCTGTGGCGTTCGTATGTTGTGGGGCCCCGGCCGGACCCATATTATACGTCCATTACAGGGGAGGTGTTACACGGCGCCTGTGCTGAGTTTGCCGAGTGTGATCGAAGGCTTTGAGATCTACAGAGATGCTTCAGGCATTGGATTGGGTTGTGTCCTACTGCAGCATGGAAGTGTGATAGCGTATGGCTCGCGATAGGTGAAAGTGCATGAGAGGAATTATCCGGTACATGACTTGGAGTTAGCGGCCGTGATTTTTGCCTTTAAGCTGTGGAGGTATTACTTGTATAGTGTGAAGGTCGATATCTATACCAACCACAAAAGCCTGAAATACTTATTGGATCAGAAAGATCCAAACAAGCGGCAGTGGAGATGGATGGAGTTCCTGGGGGACTACACATTCAAGATCCATTATGTGCCTGTGAAAGGCAATGCAGTTGCGGATGCATTAAGTCGCAGGGCCCCAGCTCAAGCCAATTGGCTGTCGGTTCATGACGAGCATTTGTTTCGCGAGTTGGAGGCGTTGGAGATCTCATGTGTAGACAAGCAGTCTAGTGCCAAGGCGCTATTGAACTGGACGGAAGTTCAGTGTGACCTGGCTGATCGGATTCGACAGACTCTGGATTTGGATGGCTGCATGAACCAAATCTTGGTTGAGGCTTTTTATGGGTCAAATTCCCAATTTGATGTTGAGGATGGATTGCTATGGAAAGATGGTCATCTGTGCATCCCAAACGTGGGCAATCTGCGGGCAGAATTGATGTACGAGGCTCATCATACCAAGTACTCGATCCAACCAGGGAGCACGAATATGTACCGTGATTTGAAGGAATTGTTCTGGTGGTCAGGACTTAAGAATGATGTGGCACTCTATGTGGAGAAGTGTCAAACATGTGCCTTAGTGAAGGTGGAGCGCTAAAAGCCTAGAGGATTCTTGAAGTCCTTGCCTATTCCGGAGTGGAAGTTCGATGACATTACTATGAACTTTGTGCATAGTTTGACAAGGTGGCAGAAGGGAAACGACGTCATCTAGGTGGTCGTAGATCGTTTGACGTAAGTGTCGCACTTCATTCCGCATAGGAAGGATGATTCTGTGGAGAAATTGGCAAAGTTTTATGTGGATAATATTGTACGGCTTCACGGTGTGCCCCGCAGCATCGTGAGTGACCGAGATGGGCGGTTCACGTCCAACGATTGGAGGTTGGTGCAGCAAATGTTGGGAACAAAGCTGAGTTTCAGCACAGCCTTTCATCCGCAGACGGATGGTCAGACCGAGAGGGTCAACAGGATGATGGAAGACATGCTTCGCATGTGCGTTCTGGATTTCGGGAAGCAGTGGGAAGATCACCTATAATTGGTGGAATTCGCTTACAACAATAGCTACCAGGCGAGCATTCAAATGGCGCCATTCGAGGCCCTTTATGGTAGAAGATGTCGTACGTCGTTGTCTTGGTTGGAAAAGGGTGAGTCAAAGTTGTACAAGCGGCAAGAGGTGGAAGATGCAACGTCATTGGTTCGAACGATTCGAGAGAGATTGCTAATCGCTCAGGACCGCCAAGCTAAGTACTATAACGCCAAGCATAGGAACGTGAAGTTCGCTGTCGGCAACTGGGTGTATTTGAGGATTAAGCCGTTCAAGGGTGTCTCGCGAGTACGGCGCTTGAAGAAGCTAAGCCCGAGGTACCTTGGACCGTTTGAGGTTCTGGAGTGGATTGGCGAAGCAACTTATCGATTGAGGCTATCAGTGGAGCTAAGTGGTATACACAACGTATTCCACATATCAGTGCTACGGAAGGCGGTGCAAGAGCGTTCGCAAGTGATTGCGGTCGATCAAGTGCCGGTCGATAATGGGTTGACGACGAATGTCAAGCCCATTCGCATTGAGGACTCGGAAGTCAAGCGATTGCGTAACAAGGATATCAAGATGGTCAAGGTCCGTTGGTACAATTGCGGTCAGGAGGAGCTCTCGTGGGAGAGAGAGCAGACCATGTTTGAGGAGTACCCGGTGTTATTCCACTCAGGTACCGTTTAAGTTTTGTTTTTATCTTTCCTTTGTGTAATTTCAGGATGAAATTATTTTAAGAGGGAGAGAGTTATAACACCCCGAAACTCTAAAGAGTGACGGGTGGCGTTCTGAGCCGATTCTGGAACTTGGTAGAGGTCACACGGCCCGTGTCCCAGGGCCGTGTCGTGTTCGGTTTCGACGAGCTACTCAAGTGGTTGAAGAAAGACACTCGAGACAGCGAACACGGCCTGAGACACGGGCATGTCCAGGGCCATGTCGTGCTCGGGTTCGACGATCGTATCGAGTGTTCGATGAAAGGTACTCGAGATATCGAACACGGCCTGAGACACGGGAGTTTCTCAGGCTGTGTCCTACTCGGGTAGTTGGCCGGGTTGTGTCGGGGGTGAAACACGGCCTGGAGCGTAGGCGTGTTCGGCCTGACACGAGCATGTCAAATTCGACACGGGCGTGTCGAATACCCGTGTTCTTCTCGAGTTGGTGTTGGTCCTGTGTCGATGGAGGAACACGGCCAGCTACACAGGCGTGTACTGGATGACACGGGCGTGTCGATCCTGACACGGGCATGTTGAAAGCCCGTGTACATCTCGGGACGCGACAGTTTCGGCGTCGAATGGGGCATACGGCCTTGGACACGGGCGTGTCACAAGACGTGTTCGGCCCAGGAATCTAATTTTAGGTGCGAATCGTGGCCGTCTGTTTTCTTATTTTGGATCCAATGGCTCAGGGCTGTTCTTGCTGGGATATACCCAGAAATACGGCTTATAAAGCCTCATTCTATTTGGGTTTTCTCTTTCTAAAGTTCTAGAGAGAGTAGAGAGCAAGGAAGAAGATGGAAGATAGATCCGGCCGCCGACGGAGCTTCAGAGCCCCAAATTGCGAGCCGAGTTCGGATCTACGGAGGCGAGGTCATTGCGGTGCTTTTCATCCGCATAGATTTCCATGGCGCCGAAGAGGAATGCTAGGGTAATGATTCTCATCTTAGGACATGTGAAGTCCTCTTTTCCTTTGCATAGGAAGCCCGCCCTCGTGAGTTTGCGGTGAGTTTGAGGCGTTCCTTCGGGTAGACATGAATAGTCCCTGTTGTTTTGCAAGTAGAGTCCGTAATCGAGAAACGAACATAGGCATGATGTGTGAATCCTACCCAGACAAGTTGGTCTGGATCGGTGATGTTGCATCGCATGAATAGCCAGAGAAGACTCCGTGTAGATGTTTTGTTTTGGGGGTTTTCTACGCGATAGATTGCAACAGGAGCTTTGAGGACTAACTCCAAGGTGCAACCGGAAAATTGGGCAGATGCGTGATTCTGCCAACTTGGTGGCCTGCGAGCCAACTTGTACATAACCGGGTTATGTAAAGTGTGAAACCGATTTGGGACTCGGGAAAGCTTGACTCGCGCATATGACTTAAATTGACGTTGCGATGTGAACAACGGGTTAGGCGGAACCGTACCCGCTCTATGTCGTTCAGTAGGAGCCGTTGGCATAGATGGAGGGTCTTAAGCGGTCTATGCCTTAAATTGACATGACTAATGCCAGAAAGACAATAATGCTCACGAGAAATTGCCGTCCAAAGGGGCGGTGGTGAGACCGCGGGCTTTGACCGGGTTCACCGAGAATGTGCACTGAGTGCACGGGATGTGTGGATGTGAGTGCCTATGCTTGTGGTGAAGTGTTTATTCACTATTGTTTGACAATGCTAATAAAGTGCAGTGAAGGAGCATCGCCGCCCCGAGTTTAGGGGCGGGATCGTTATAATTTGGTCAGCATAGTTGACCGTTGCTTTTGTTTGCCACCGCTCGGTGGATTGTTGTTTGCAGGTGCTGCGGAGCCAAGTGGTAAATAGCGGACAAAAGCCCATGTTGCTGAGCCGGCCCTCGAATTCCTAATTATTAAATGTTTACTTGTATTATTCATGTGTAACCGGCCTGCGTGTCGAGATTTGGAAAAAACTTTAATTTGAGTAAACTATTGTAAAGTCATAAGACCAAGTACTGGTGTATTGTACGTTCATTCCTCCGGGATTTGTTTAGTGAATATTCATGCTTATGACTTGGTTCTTTTTTTTGCAACTTTTAAATTGCTTCCGCTAGAATGTACTCTGTGTAGGACGTTGGTTATTGGCAGGATGGTTTCATTGCGTAACATTCGGTTTGTCTGTGGTATATGGCGTCGGGCCACGACCGGACCTACTGCTATATGTTATGCGACGGATAGGGGGTGTTATACGCTTGGCCTCATCTTAAGGAATTTGGTTCACTTTTATGTTCAATACTAGTTTTCTTTTCTTGGCGATTGTCATAGCCTCTGTTTTGCCAAACATACATTTTATGATGTTGACGTTTTTGTCCAAACTTATCATAGCAAAAAAAGCATCGTCAAACAGAGCATGAATAATTGAAATTAACTAATTTTATATTGTAGGTGTGTTCGGGAGGATTAGTTTTACAGAAAAAAAAAAAGCTTGGGTGTTAGGTGTTTCCGAGAAACAAGTAAATGGCATAGCTGTAATTTCTTGAAAATTCCGGTGCCAATCTTGACCACTCATAACCACTCTTACTCTTACAATCACAATACATTAGTAATGGCCAAGACTGAAAGAGGATTCTCACCATTTTAAATGAAATGGAAAGTATCCATTTCACCTTCCAGATCTAGTTCTAGCGGATATGACAAGTTCGCTAATTCATCTGTTTATATTTTTGTTTATTTAAAAAATTATATATCATTAAATGATGTCAAAACGGATCTAGACCATTAAAAAGACCTCCTTGATTCCATATGAAGAGGATCCCGATCTGATTTATCTTGGCTCTCTGTCAGAGAATAGGGAAAGTAAGAACTAGGGGCATCATAAAAGAAAATTCTTAATATACATATACACTATTTGATGGGTCATGCCCAATTTATAGGCAAATCGGGGGGCACATAGCCAAAAAGTCCACACCCCCCATAACGAAGTGTGTGTGTGTGTGTGTGGGGGGGGGGGGGGGGGGGGGGGTTACAGTTCAAACCGCTTCGTGCGATCACCGAGGCCCGATCCATGCCATGACTACCATGCACTGAATCCTAACTCCCGCGCGGTGGATCCTATCTTCCGTGCCCCTGATCCTAACTCCCGTGCGGAGGATCCTAACTCCCGCGAAAGGGATCCTAACTCTCGCCCGCGGGATCACCAACCGCCGTTTGGGATCCCGCGCTCCGGTTTCCTCACGGCCGGCGGGCGGCGCCGGCCGCCCCCCTTCCCCGGCCGCCTATGGCAAGGCCTGTCGGAGAGGCGCAAGCCCCGTCGAAACCGGCCGCACCTCCTCTCCCCGGCCGCACCTCCTCTCCCCGGCCGCCTACGGCGAAGCCTGCCGGAGACGCGACAGCCACGTTGTGGCTGGCCGCTCCTCTTCTCCCTGGCCGCCTACGGAGAGACCCGCTGGGGATGCTCCGGCGCCATCGCGGCCGACCGCCGCTCTTCAACTCGGTCGCCTACGGCAAGGCCGGCCGTGGAGGAACTGGCCTTGTCGAGGACGACCGCCCCTCTACTCCCCGGACACCATGGCAAGGACGGCCGGGAGGCGCCGGCCCTATCGAGGTCGCTCTCCCCTCTTCTCCAAGGTCGCCTAAGGCGAGCCAGCCTGGGAGGCGCCGGCCCAATCGAGGTCGGGCGCATTCTTCTCCCCAGCCGCCTACGGCGAGGCCGACCGGGGAGGCGCCGGCCCAGTTGAGGCCATCCACCCTGCTCTCCTCGTTCAATTGCTGTTTGGGCGGACGAGACGTCGCACAGCCACTTAGGTCCAGCCACCCTCTTTTGTCGACCGATGTGTCACCGACCGGGGGCCTTGGCCGGCCTCTAAGGGGTCAGTTGCCCCCTCTAGCGCTCCCATAAAGGGTGGTCCGCCCGTACCCTCCCACAAAGTGGGCAGTTGGGGGTGTTTACTGCGCGTAACCACCCACGTCCCGTTGGCCGTTTCCCGAATTTGGGCGGGTCTATTTTTGGTCCCAGGGGCGGGTTTGGTATTTTCTAAAAATGACAATCTGTGTGATCACTTTCAGGAGTTCCTATTGGTCCGTACAGTGGTTATTAAAGGATATTACTGAGTCGCCCCTCCCCAAGCCTATAAATAGACCTCTGGACCTTCTCAATTCTCTAACTTTGGAACTCGGATCACTACAAAATCCATATCTCTCACTCTAGCTTTTTCTCTCTCTTGCTTCCTCCCTCTCCCTTCAAAGGTCCATCGTCGTCGTTCTTGCCGCTAAGTCAAAGTCCATCGCTGACACACTCACGCACATATCAAAGACCACTCATGATCCCCTATGGGCAATTTGGTGCTCCTAGAAAATCGCTCGAGGAGTTCTTTTGAAGGTTCACTACAGAAGCCAGGAAGATCCCAGGGGTGGACCCTGAGCTTTTGTGCCGAGTCTTCCTCTAGGGTCTCCGCCCAGGCAATTTTATTCTGTCTTAATGAGATAAACAACCCCTAGTTATCCAAAACTGGTGCATCGAATAGTGGCCCAGATTGCGATGGATGAAGAAATTAAAGCACACCAGAAATAGTTTGAAGTAGGAACAAAAATGAAAAGAGAAGAACCTGTTCCAGGGCATCAGGAAGAACGCAAGGAGAACTTTTGCCACCAGGATCATCGCGATAATAGCCCACCTAAGCGGTAATAGGACTACACACTTGTAACACCCCCATCCGTCGTATGGCATATAGTAGAAGGTCCAGCTGGAACCCGACACCATGTACTACAGACAGTAGGAAGGGTTACGTATGAATAATCAAACTATCCAATTAAGACTACTCGTCCTAATACAGAGCATTCTAGCGGAAGTTTTTAAACAGTTGGAAGAACCCAAACTTGTATCCAATAATCATGAATGTCCAACACCACTACAACTGTAATGAAAACAAATACACAGAAATGTACATGTCCTTATGGCCTTACAGAGATTCACTTAATTAAATAATGTTTTCCATACATCGGCTCGCAGGCCGGCCATACATGACAAAATAAAGTACAACTATTCGCTTTGGCCTTCTAGGTCCAACACAGCAACATAGGCTCCAGCCCGCTATTTGGTACTTGGCTGCACAGCACCTGCAAGCAACATTCCACCGCACGGTGGCAAACAAAGCAACGGACAGCCAAAAGCCGACCAAATTATAACGACGCTGAAGTGTCAGGATTCACCAATAATGTGCACGGGATGTTGGTCGTGCGAGCCTACACCTACTCAGGGCACATTATCGGTGAATCCTGACACTTCAGCGTCTTCACCACCACCCCCGGGATGGCAACAACGTGAGCATTTTAGCCCTTCTGACCATTGTCTAAGGCTCCCGACTATGCCAACGGCCAGTCCATTTTTCGGGTCTCTCGCACCGAACCACATAACCCAGGTCCGATTCCACTTGCCCGTTGCTCACAACGCGTAGTACACCTTAAGACGTACGCACGAGCCAAGCTTCTCTCGGATCCTGCCATTTCCAAACAATCACATAACCCAGTTATGTTCAAGGCTAGTTCCCAGACTGCCAAGTTAGCAGAACAACGATTCCGCTCAGTTTTCCAGGTGCGTCTTGGAGTTAATCCCCAAGGATCAATGCTGCAATCTACCGCGTAGAAACCCGAAAAGCCAAAGCACGAAGTCTTCTCCGGCAAATCATAACAAATGAAACATCACCAATACAGACCAACACGTCCGGGTAGGCTTCACACACAATGCATATGTCCTTACTTCGATTCCGGACTCTATATGCAACACAAGGGGGACTATTCCCGTCAACCCCAAGGAACACCGCACACTCGACGCACACTCGCGGGAGCGGGTTTCACTATGTAAAAAGGAAGAGAGCTTCACATGCTCTCGGATAGAAGTCTTCGCAATGGGATTTCCTCCACGTATCCGCTCTCGGTTCTCTAAACGGTGCTCTGATGCTCTGCCGCTGGCTGGAATCCTCCTCCTTCTTCCTCCTTGCTCTAACACCTTGGAAAGAGAAAGCTTAAGGGAGAAATGAGGAGTTAAACCACCATTCCCGGCCTTAATAGAGCAGGAACACGCCTGGGCCATCAGATCTTAATTAAAGAAAACGAACGGCTCAGATCTGTACAGAAATCCTCAAACCTGGACCGAACACGGCCTCGCACACGGCCGTGTCCCATGCCATGTGCCTCGATCCTAGCACGATCATCGAACGCAAAAAAAAACCACACGGGCAAGACACGCCTGTGTCTCAACTTGCACTCCCGTGTCGGGTCCTGGACACGCCCGTAACCGGAGGCGTGTCATGAATAACCGTCACGCCAACCGTCACGACTCTAGGGAACACGGGTACTGACACGGGTAGGCACACGCCCATGTCAAATGACACGCCCGTGTCATTCTGCCGTGTTTCTTTCCGTGTCCTTTTCGTGATACAGCCGGCCAAAACACCAAGCAAGACACGGCCTTGGACACGCTCGTGTTCTAGGCCGTGTACCCCTATACAGGCACCAAAATTACTTTTGGATGCGACCAGCTCGATAATGATTTTTGGTGCGTTACAAATCTCCCCCCTTAAGGAATTTCATCCCGAAATTAAGAAAAGGTATACAAAAAAATTAAATGTTACCTGAGTGGAATAACTCGGGGTATTCCTCCAACATAGTTTGCTCTCACTCCGAAGAAAGCTCCTCACGTCCGCAGTTACCCCAACGAACCTTAACCATTCGGATTTCCTTGTTGCAGAGTCGTTTGACCTCAACGTCTTTTATACGTATAGGCTTGACCTTTGTCGTCAACTCGTAATCCACTGGCACTTGATCAACCGTAACTATCTGTGAAGGCTCTTGCACCGCCTTCCGCAACACCGAAACGTGGTACACATTGTGTAGCCCACTCAAATAAACCGACAGCTTCAATCTATACGCTGCCTCGCCAACACGCTCCGGGATTTCAAATGGTCCAAGTTATCTCGGACTCAGCGTCTTCAAATGTCGAACCCGCGAAACACCCTTGAACGGCTTGATTTTTAAATACACCCAGTCGCCAACAGCGAACTTCACGTTCCTATGCTTGGCGTTATAGTACTTTGCTTGCCTGTCCTGAGCGATCTTCAACCTTTCCTAAATTGTACGTACCATTGAAGTGGCCTCTTCCACCACTTGACGTTTATACAACTTCGACTCGCCTGTCTCCAACCAAGACAACGGTGTACGACACTTCGTCCCATACAAGGCCTCGAAAGGTGTCATTCCAATACTAGCTTGAAAGCTGTTGTTATACGCAAACTCCACCATGTACAGGTGATCTTCCCAATGCTTTCCGAAATCTAGGACGCACATGCGAAGTATGTCCTCCATCGTCCTGTTGACCCTCTCGGTCTGACCATCCGTCTATGGGTGGAAATCTGTGCTGAAACTCAGCTTAGTTCCCAACAAATTATGCACCAGCCTCCAGTCCTTCTACGTGAAGCGTCCATCTCGGTCACTAATAATACTGTGCGGCACACCATGCAATCGTATGATATTACCCACATAAAGTTTGGCTAACCTTTCCACTGGATCTTCCTTCCTATTCGGGATGAAATGCGACACTTTCATCAACCTATCTACGACCACCCAGATGGCGTTGTTTCCCCTCTGCGACTTTGGCAAACCATGCACAAAATCCATAGAAATGTCGTCGAATTTCCATTCCAGCATAGGCAAGGACTTTAGGAAGCCTCCGGGCTTCTGGCACTCCGCTTTCACCAAGGCATAAGTTTGGCACTTGGCCACATAAAGTGCTACATCCTTCTTTAATCTTGGCCACCAGAATAACTTCTTCATGTCTCTATACATCTTCGTGCTACCCGAGTGGATTGAGTAATTGGTATGATGAGCCTCACACATCAACTCCTCCCGAAGATTATCCACACTAGGGACGCATAAACGACCGTCCTTCCTTAGCAGTCCATCCTCAACCGCAAACTGGGAATTTGACCCACCCAAAAATTCATCCAAGATCTGCTTCATACTGCTATCCTGAATAAAATCCTGTCGGACTCTATCAGCCATGTCATACTGCACCTCTGTAGAACACAATATTGCCTCGGCACTAGACTGCTTATCGACGCAGGAAATCTCTAATGCCTCCAAATCATGGACCAATCTCTCATCATGTACCGATAACCAACTGGCCTGCGTAGGAGCCCTGCGGCTCAATGCATCCGCCACCGCGTTTTCTTTCCCAAGTACATAATGTATCTTGAAGGTATAGTCCCCCAAGAACTCCATCCATCTTCGCTGTCTCATGTTCAGATCCTTCTGATCTAGCAGATACTTTAGGCTCTTATGGTCGGTGTATATATCGACCTTTACCATGTACAGATAGTGCCTCCACAGCTTTAGAGCAAATATCACGGCCGCTAACTCTAGGTCATGGACTGGATAATTCCTCTCGTGAACCTTCAAATGTCGTGAATCATATGCTATCATGCTCCCATGCTATAGTAGAGCACAACCCAAACCACTGCCCGAAGCATCACTATAAATTTCAAACCCCTCGGTTCCACTTGGCGAACGTAAAATAGGCACTGTGGTCAACCGCCTCTGCAATTCTTCAAAAGCATGCTCACACTCCAGCGACCACACGAACTTTTGATCCTTCCTTGTCAACGTCGTGAGTGGTAACGCTATCCGCGAGAAGACAAAGCGCCTGTAGTAGTCGGCAAGCCCCAGAAAGTTCTGAACTTCCGCCACTGAAGACAATACAGGCCACTCTCGTATCACTGCTATCTTTGCCAGATCCACCGCTATCCCTTCTCCGCTAACAACATGACCAAGGAACGCTACTGAGGATTATCAGAACTCATACTTGGAGAACTTTGCATACAACTGATTCCTGCTCAAGGTCTCCAATACCATGTGTAGATGCTTGTAATGGTCCTCCTCACACTGCGAATATACCAAGATATCATCGATAAATACTATCACGAAATGATCCAGGTATTCTCTGAACGTCCTGTTCATCAAATCCATAAACACGAATGACGCATTGGTCAACCCAAATGGCATGACCGTGAACTCGTAATGCCCAAACTGCGTACTGAACGTTGTCTTAGGGATGTCGCTTTCCCTTATCCTCAATTGGTAGTAATCGGACTTCAGATCTAACTTCGAATATACTGTTGACCCAACCAATTGATCAAATAGATCGTCAATCCTGGGGATCAGATATTTGTTCTTCTCCGTAAGCTTGTTCAACTCCCAATTGTCAATACAGTGTCGCAAGCTCCCATCCTTCTTCTTAACGAAAAGAACCGGTGCGCTCCAAGGCGACGAACTTGGACGCACATACCTTTGCTCCAACAACTCCTGCAGTTGCACCTTCGACTCCGCCATCTCTCGCGGCGCTATCCGATACGGAGAGCGTGACACCGGTTTGGCACCCGGTACTAGCTCAATGGTAAACTCAATCTCCCGCTGAGGAGGGGCTCGTGGGAGATCATCTGGGAACACATCAGGATACTCGGACACAACTGGGATACTGTCCAGACTTGGTCTAGGCGTTGAAGCTTGAACTAAGGTGACAAACAGCTCTGCACCAGACCGAACCGCCTTAATCACTTGAAAGACCTATTCACCCCCCCTCCCTCTAGGTGTTTAGCTAACCTTCAGTTAAGTAACTTTCAAGTGGTATCAGAGGGAGGTTGCTCAAAAATGATTTAACAATCTGAGTATACCTCCAAGGTTAGCTAAAGGGTTACACTTGTGGGTTCAAAAGAGAACCATAAGGAATGGAGTTTCAAGTCTGCAACAAGGAAAAATTTAAGACTTGGAAAGAAAGGGTCAAGCAAATCATGGAAGCCTCTGATCCTAGGGTAATTGCAACAGTTCAAGAAGGACCTTTCATCCCCATAAAGGTCTCAACATCAGATGCAAACATCCTGACTCCAAAGAGTTATGCAGAGATGTCTGAAGAAGAAATCAACTTTGCATCTATGGACAAGAGGGCAAAACGCATCATGGTGAGTGCCATGGATGACTCAACCCTCATGAGAGTGGTCTACTGCAAGTCAGCCAAAGAGATGTGGGATTCTCTCACTGGCTGTATGGAAGGGACATAGAAAGTCAGTCTCTCTGATAGTCGTTCAGAGTCTGAAGATGAGAAGAAGAAGAAAAAGTCCTTTGTGGCTAAGAAGAAGAGAAGCTGGACAGATTCTTTATCCTCAAATTCTGAAGATAAAGAGGAAGAAGCCTATATAGGGCTGATATATGTTGCTGCAGATCCAGGAGGAGAGGAGCAATATCCTGCTTCCAGGATAGAAATCAGGGTACCTCTGTCACACTCAGATAGTGATAATGAGGAGGATGAAGAAAACTATGGATGCCATGGTTTTATGATAATGTCTGTAGAAGAAAGAAGACAGGAAGAATCAGAATCAATCAAGGTACACTCTCTATCAAATTCTGCATCTTTCTCTAACTTTGAATCAAGTCCAGATACTGCTACATCTTCATCCTATGATGAAGATTGCTATGAATTTGTGACTGATGTAAATCAATTGATTGACAAGTTTGGACTAATCCTAATTGCTCTAAAGGAGAGCAGAATACTTGCCAAAAGGCAAGCCAAGGAAATAGAGGTCCTAAGCCTTATAAAACTCTCTATAACAATAAATCTATTGAGTTTTATAAGAAGAGTCATGAGATGTCTGAGCTCAAGAAAAATCTTGAGTTGAAAGTGAGCAGTTAGATCAGGAATACTCTAGAGGGGCAGTGAATAGAGTATTTAGAGTTTTATAAAATTCTCTGCAGGATAATGCAGATTAGTCTAAGTGCAGTAGTAAATAAATCAAAATATAAAAGCACAGAAACTAACTGCCACAGCCACAACAAGAAAACAAAAGAAAGGGCAACCAGATGACACAAGAAATTTATAGTGGTTCCCCAACCTGGGTACATCCACTCTTCTACCACCCTGGTAAGAATCCACTCAGGTTTTTGATCAGGTGCCTGACACCAATGAGCTTTTGATCAGGTGCTCAAAAACCAAATCCCCTAGTCTTTTGATCAGGTGACTTGTAATTAGGCATCACTTTTGAAGGGAGATAACAACCTTCACACAGTGGGGGTGAGAGAGTTGATTATGTCTTCTCTGTCAACAATCAGAGAGAAGACTTGTGGATTATTGATGGTAGCAAATGGCTCCCCCTGAGATATTGAATGTTTCAGGGAAATATGGAAGCCTTGCTGTAGTGTGATAGGCCTTCAAGCTTTTAGCCTTTATCTGCAGGATCTTCTTGACAGATTAGATAGTTGTTGTCCTTGGAAGTTCTGGAGTGTTAAAGTAAGAAGACTATAGATTTTGTATGATTGTTCTACTTTTTCTGAGAGCAGATCTTCTTTTTGTATCAGAGCTTTTGTGAAAGGAGCAGAGAAGCTATTGAAGACAGACTGATTGAAAATCTCTATGTCTGTGTATGCTGTGTCTCTGCAATTGCTTTGGTACTCTGATTGTTCTTGCTTGCTTCTCTATCTTACTGTATATTCTATCAGGAAAGAGAGAAAAATCTCTTTTTGTATTTCCTGAGGGAATTTCCTTTCTAAATTTGAATCCTTCTACGGCAATCAATGCTGGCGGTCCTTGAAAATAAACTGCATTGATTTCCTTCCCCAACTGTACCTTGGAAAAATGGAAAACAATAATTCTGATGAAACCCATGATTAATGTACCGTCCAACGGTAATATTCAGAGAATATTTCATCATTAATCATTCAGAAATTATTGTCATAGACTAAGGACAGAAGGAATAAATACTAAGTCTGGAATCGTCGAACTGATGACAGAATTCGTCGAGCTGATAACTGTGTTCGTCGACTGGAGTTCAACAACTATTCTGGATTTAGAATATTCACAGTTGTATCTGAAATGAAAGTTAAAGTCTCCAAAATTCGTCGACCTAGGATTTGATTTCGTCGAGCTGAGTTTCTGGAGTTGTCAAATTTTCTGTGTGTCGAAACAATTACTCATGGTGTCGACACAGGTGGTGTTGACTGATATCCTCTGTGTCGACACAAGTCTTCTGTGTGGTGTCGACACAACCTTTCCAAAGTGTCGACTGATGATCTGTATATCGACACAATTACTCCTGGTGTCGACACAGGTGGTGTCAACATATACTCTGAGTGTCCACACAGTTGGTGTCGACATATACTCTAAGTTTCGACTGATGATCTGTATGTCGACACAAGTTCTTCTAGTGTCATCTCAGTTGGTGTCGACATATACTCTGAGTGTCAACACAAGTCTTCTGGTTCTAAGTTGTTGAAGTAGATAATCCAAAATTTGTCGGGCAAAGAACTAAGTTCTTCGACTTGAGACTAGAGAACATAGTCTTGACAGAATGTTGTAGTAGTCCAAAGATTCGTCGACAAAAGAATAAAGTTCGTCGAGCTGAGCTCAGAGAATTTTCTCTGAGATCGTCAAGCTGAGTACGACAATCGTCGACCTGAGTTCGACGAACGTCGAACTCACTTTACAGAGTCTTGAAATCTTCTAAGTCTTGAGTCTCTAGCAGTCTTGTTGATAGTTGGTCCATGTGATGTTGACTATAAGGACTTGGCCTAGACTCTAGCACACAACTATGACCCTTGCTATAAATTGTGGGTCATTTGATCCTAACTTAGTGAACCTAGCCCAAATCGCACTCGGGATCCAACAATCTCCCCCTATTTGGGTGAGGTCACTAATTACAGAGTCAAATCAAAATTAAAAAATAAACAAAGCCGAAAAAGCATATATCTGGCAGAGATCAATAACATATACAACAGATATATATATACATAAGCTTTGTTCAGTATATAGAGCAGTTATAGATAATTATAGAAAACAAAAGAGTTCAACCTATACTTCTTCTGTTTCTTTTCCTTTGCCATTTCTTGCTTGCTCTTCTCTCCAGAATTTGTAAACACAATCTCTATTTTGGGATTTGAAGCTTGCACTTTTGTCATGGTCATGTCAACAGCCCCTATAATCTTCAAAGATGTAGCTCTCGGGACAACTGCTTCTGTGTGCAACTTCATGTAGTCATCAACATTGAAGAACTTATTTGCTTTATCAAATCTTTTAAGTTCCTCTTTCCTGTACTTTGACATTGTTGAGTATTCAGAAGGATACTTTCCTTCAGCTTTGGCTTTGTTAATCATAGAAAGGCCTACAATTTCCTGGAACCTGGCCATTCTAGCAGTAGTAGCTGTTTTAGGATCTTCAAACGAAACAGGAGGAGAAGATGGTCTTTTAAAGCCTTCAGCTGGTTGATGTTCAGTGGATTATTGTTGTTGTTGTTGATGTTGTTGCTGCTGTTGATGTTGTTGCTGCTGTTGATGTTGCTTTCCTGAAGAGTATTGCATGTGCTGGCTGCTTCCATGTGATCTCCCTTGGTGTCTTTGATATGTTTGAAGTGGGGCAGATACTTGAGAATATGTGCTTGAAGCACCAACAGCTGGAGGAGATTGAGGAGGTGGATCTTTCCTGAATCTTTGAACTGGAAGAGGAGAGTACCTTCTGATTTTCTTCCTTTCCTTCTGCTGATTTTTAGATAGCCACATCCAGGTTGGCATCCCTTTATATGGAGTTATCTTTTGGAGATATAATAAGGAGTGTTATTGTTTGGATTAGGCTTAGGAACAGGAGGAGGAGGGGCTTTTCTTTTCTTTGATACTAACTTCCTCTTAGGTTCATCATCTGAATAATCTTCCTCATCCTCATCATCATTATCATTATCTGATCCCTAAGGGTTATCATATATGTCATTGAGTGCTTTCAGAGCCTCAGTAGAAATGATTGGCTTTTCAGGAGCTTGTGCAGAAACTTCAACCGGACCAGGAGAAGAAGCTATAGGAGAGATTGGAGAACTGGTTCTGATAGTGCTTTCAGCAGTTGCCTTACCTTCTTCCTCTATATCAGCCAAAATCAAATCATCCAGATATGGTATGGGTGAGTCATCCATTACAAATGTTGGAACAGAAATAACTTCTTTTGGAGATGGCATGACTGCTGGCTTTGAAATAAGAAAACTATCTCTAAGTTTCATAGTAACTTTAGGAGAGATTGGAGAGGTATATTGTACAATAGCTAAGGATGGCTTAGTAGGTATTGCTAGAATATAATTCAGAAAGGCAGTATCAAAACTTTTCAATAAATCAACTAAGTTTATTGTGGGATTAATTATGAATTCAGAAACAGAAAGAATGTTTTCAGCAACTGTCTCTTCAGGGAACGACTCATCAAGGTCCATGTCTGTCTCAATGAAATGAATTAAATCAATTAAATCTCTATCATCAGGAATAAAAACTGCATCTGCTATTAGTGCTTTTGCCTCTGCTGTTACTGGAGCTGGTGCTTGAACTGCTATTACTGCTGGAGCTGCTGTAGCTTCTTCATTAAGCATCTCCCCCTGCCTGGTTTCAATATATACTAGAGTCAGGCCCCTGGATGAAGAGGGGGAAGTAGTGAAGGCAGAAAGTTGAGCAGAGAGAGTAGATATAGAGGTAGCAAGAGGTATAATGGCCTCTGCTAGGATTGATTTTATGAGGGGTGTGATGATAGCAATGATGGAAGATATGGTGGTGGGGTCCAATGTTGGAGCAGGGGATGGTTCAGTAGAATGTTGGGTGGAGACATTTTGAGGGATGGTAGATGTTGGAGATGATGAAGGAGGGACATCTTGCATGTGGATATCCTCAGGAGGAGGAGAATTTAGGGGGGAAGTCAGAAGATCAAAAGTTGGAATGGATGATAGGTGAGGTGGAAGAGGAGATGAAGGTGGTGTTGAAACGTATGTGTCATGGGGGGAATCAGGTGGTATTAGTGGTTGGGTTTCCTGAATGGTGGAAGATGGGATCTCTGTAAGATCAATTTGTGGAGATGTAGGTGGAGTAGGAACATGAGTAGAGTGTTGTTGTTGTTGCAGTAGAGGTTGTTGTTGTGGTTGTGGAGTTGGAGAGATGGTTTAGACTGTTTGTGGAAGTGTAAGTGGAATAGCTGGAAGAGATGATGAGGGTGGAATGATCTCTTCATCAGGGTGGGGAGTGACTCTTACAACCCTGGTGCTTTCAGAAGCTGTGGTGGAAGAGGTTGAAGCCTTAGATGTCTTGGTAATGGTCCTCTCCCACCTGCCAAACATGGTGCATGTGTGCCTCTTACTGTCATTGATGAATATGGTCTATGAGACCAGGGATTCAGCAGCTTTTTCTTTCAGGAAGATCCCTAAGATCCTTCCAAAGCAAACTTCCTAATTGTTGTTCTTTTTCTTTATCAAATCAAATATGATTTGAGCCCAATCCACTTCCTTCTTATTAATCAATGCACATATAACCAGAAACTGGTGTCTGGTAATGTAGTCATGGGCAGCATGCTTGCCCAGCAAAACCTTTCCTACGATATCTGCCAAGAACTTAAATTCTGCAGATAGATGTTTAATCAATAGCTTATTGGGGTTATCTCCAGTATAACCCATCAAACATACCATCTTATCATATTCTTCAGAATCAATGTCTAATTGGTCTTCTCCATTAACCAATCCAAAAATTTCAGAAAGTACGGTGGGAGATAAAGGTACAGAGTTACCCGCAATTGTGCCAATCATACTGTTCCTCTGATGTAGAAGCATAAACCCACTCTCTAATTTCAGATGCAGACAGTTTTATCCTTGTGGATATCAGATTTTTCAGGTTCTGTTCCTCCAAAAGTTCCAGTAAATGCAGAAATATGGGATCTGAATGTTGAAAGGATTCAAAGTCGACGTCAAAGCCCGTGTCAAACTTCATTACGGTTAGGGCACCTGTTGGAATAGCTATTGGAATCACCTGCAAGAGAGACAACGACGATCAAGTGCAAGAGAACAGAAAGTGCGGGACGGAGGTCGAAGAAAAACCTAGATATAAGGTTTTCTAGAATATGAATCGACAAACTCCGTTCCACGAAAATTAAGAAATTCTTCGACCTGAGATCGATGAAATAATTAATAGTCAAATAATTCGTCGAGCTCTGTCTGAAGATTTGAAGACATTTCGTCGAGCTCCGTTCGACAAAAGTTTTCTGATGTGAATTCGTCGATCTCCGTTCGACGAAAACAACTTCATTCACAGAGAGTTCGTCGTCCTGCGTTCAACGAATATCTCACAAACTATCCATAGTTCGTCGAGCTCCGTTCGACGAACTTTGGCAAATTCATCGAGTGCAGTCTTAAACTAAACTAAGTCTTCTCTATTGATCATTCCCATCTGATTTATAAAGAAGAGATGATTTCTCTCATCCAGAGGTTTGGTGAATATATCAGCCCTTTGTAAATCTGTGTAGATATAGACAAGCTTAATTTTATTTTTGTCTACACACTCCCTTATGAAATGATGCCTAATGTCTATATGCTTTGTCCTACTGTGATGGACTAGATTCTGTGCTATGGCTATAGAACTTGTGTTATCACAAAGTAGAGTTGAATTATTTAAGTTGATAACATAATCTAGTAATTGATTTTGTATCCATAGCATCTAGGAACAACAGCTACCTGCTTCAATGTATTCTACCTCAGCAGTTTAGGTAGATACAGATGACTGTTTCTTATAGAACCAGGATACTAATCTCATACCCAGGAACTGGTAAGTTCCTGAAATACTTTTTCTATCCACCCTGCATCAAGCAAAATCAGCATTTGATTATCCAGTTAACTCAAATTCTGATTCTGTGGGATACCATAAGTCTAGACTAGGATAACCCTTTATATATCTCAAAATTCCTTTTAAGAAAATAAGGTGAGATTATTTTGGGTTCACCTGGAACCTAGCACAAAGGCATGTGGCAAACATGATATAAGGTCTTCTTGCTGTAAGTTATAACAGGGATCCAACAATGGCCCTATATAGTTTCTTATGCACAGATTTCCCATGTGCATCTGAATCAATTACAACATTTGTAGCCATAGGTGTCTTCTTTGCTGAGGCATCAACCATCCCAAACTTTTTGATAAGCTCTTTAACATACTTAGCTTGGGAGATGAAGATGCCATCAGGGAGCTGCCTCACTTGGAGATCAAGGAAGTAGGAAAGCTCACCCATGCTACTCATTTCAAATTTAGAATGTATGAGATCAGAGAATCTCTTGGATAATTTTCAATCAGTAGACCCAAATATTATGTCATCCACATATATTTGTACTAACAGTATTTGATCCTTATGATTTCTAGTGAAAAGTGTTCTATCTACAATGCCTCTAATGAATTTATGCTCTAACAGAAAGCTTGCTAGAGTCTCATACCAAGCTCTTGGAGCTTGCGTTAGACCATAGAGAGTTTTATGCAATTTGTAAACATAAGAGGGATGTGTGGGAGAAACAAAACCTGGAGGTTGTTCAAAATACACCTCTTCCTTGAGTACTCCATTCAAGAATGCACTTTTCACATCCATTTGATAGACCTTGAATCTCTTGTAAGCTGTATAAGAAAGGAATATTCTGATTGCTTCCAACCATGCAACAGGTGCAAAGGTCTGGTCATAATCTATTCCTTCTTCTTGCCTATATCCTTATGAAACAAGCCTGGCTTTATTCCTCACTATTACTCCTTGTGCATCCAGCTTGTTTTTGTAGACCCATTTGGTTCCAATGATTGGATAATATTGAGGCCTAGGAACCAAATCCCAAACTCTACATCTCTCAAACTGATTTAATTCCTCCTACATTGCAATGATCCAGTGGGGATCTTGCTCTGCATCATGCATGGATAGAGGTTCATTCTGAGAGAGAAAACAGGAATGCATCAAATCTTGGTTGAGTTGATGCCTTGTCTGTACACCTGCTGATATGTCTCCAATAACTTGAGATCTGCGGTGATCCCTAAGTGTGACAAGATCAGTTGGTGGAGTTAGTTCTGCAACAGCATTTGGAATTCATTCCTCCTGTGGAATTATGTTTGCTGTTGGGGGAATATCACTCCCTTCAATGCCTTCATCTTCACTTTCTTCAATAACTTGTCGAGAAGGATGAGTTGGAACCTCTTGGGTAAAGTTTAATCAATCCAAACTCTCACACAAGTGATGTACCTGCAATTTGCTTCTGGTAGAAATTTCTTTCTCCTTGCAAGACATATTAGTTTCATCAAAAGTAACATGGATAAACTCTTCAATTTTTAAAGTTGATTTGTTATAAACCCTATAGGCTTTGCTTACTTGAGAATATCCTAGAAAAATTCCCTCTTCAGCCTTTGCCTCAAACTTTCTAATATATCTTTTGTTGTTTGTGTGAATATAGCATATACAACCAAAGACTTTAAAATAGTTTATTTTAGGTTTCTTCCCTTTTAGTAATTCATAGGGAGTCTTATTCTTTAGCTTATTTATCAGGCTTCTGTTCAGGACATAGTTTGCAGTGTTAACGACCTCTGCACAAAAGGATAGTGGCATGTAAGCATCTGCAAGTAATGCACCTGCAGCTTCAATGAGTGTCCTATTTTTCTTTTCAGCTACCTCATTTTATTGAGGAGTTCTAGGAGCTGAGAAACAATGCCTGATACCTTCCTTCTCACAGAACTCATGCATAAGAAGAGACTCAAACTCTGTGCCATGATCACTTCTGATCAATGCAACATGAGTAGAGAACTCAATCTGTATGGTCCTGAGAAAATCCGTAAGAACCTTGAAGGTGTCTGACTTAGATCTCAGAAAGGATGCCCAAGTGAACCTGGAGAAGTCATCTACAATAACCAAAGTGTAGGATTTCCCTCCTAGGCTTTGTAAAGCAACGGGTCCAAATAGATTCATGTGTAGTAAATACAAAATCCTAGGTGAATCACTTTTATTAATGGATTTGAAGCTAGATTTAGTTTGTTTGCATAATTGACAAGCACTGCAAAGGACTTCCTTCTTGTAGGGACCACAAGGTAGACCTATAACAAGGTTGTCTTTAGATAGCCTAGCAATGTTTTTCATATTTACATGACCTAGTCTTTTATGGCATAAGTCATTCTGCTTACTAATTGTATTAAGTAAATAGATATCAGAATTGGCAGATAAAAAATCAACTAAATATATATTGCCTTGTCTATTCCCAGTTAAAACACTTTGATTTTCCTTATTAGAAATAATACAAGAAGATGAACTAAAATGTACCTGATAACCTTCATCACATAATTGACTTATGGAGGTGAGGTTATGCTTTAATCCTCTGACATATGTCACTTTCCTGAATGTGACAACTTCAATCTTCACTTCTCCAAAACCTTCTGACTGGCCACATTTGGAGTCACCAAAGATGACCATTGGTCCTGGCTTGGACTTATAATTAGTTAGATTGTCCTTGCTGCCTGTCATATGTTTGCAGCAGCCATTGTCTAGGTACCAAGGTTAATTCACACTTGGACAGCTCTTCACCTGTAATGAAAAACAGTTAAATGTTCTTGACCCAGGTTCCCTTGGGTCTTTTGTTTTACTGGTATGAAAAGCTAGAAATCACAGAATATTCAGGTTGGGATTTATATCCTAGAGGGTGATATATCCTAGGTGGTATGACCCAATCTGCTAGTGGATTAAAAGCTTTCCTGGAATTATTTAAGTTTCTGTTATAATTAAAATTTTGGTTAAGTCTTTCTGGGTTCGACGAATTTCTACTAGTTCGTCGACCAGAGTTCGATGAATAGGGTTAAGATTGTCGATCTCTTCCTAGAGAATGAATATATTCATTTTCTGTGCCCCTTGTTCATCGACCTCTGCTCGACGAACCATACAGAGTTCGCTGATTGCATTTAGACGAATAACTATAACTATAATTTGCGTTCAGAGTTCGTCGATCTGGGTTCGACGAACTGGCTAGATTTCGTCGATCGAAGTTCGACGAATTCTGCTGAACCTTGTTACCTATGATTTTTTGGTTGTTGTTTTTCTGACCTATTGATTTGGAAACATTTTCTGTTGATTGTTTATTGATTACTTTTTCTTTTCCCTTAGCAGTGACAAATTTTATGGGGGTTGTTAAGATGTTCTTCCTGAGAATGGGGGGCAAACCTGATGAAGCACCCAAGCCTAGCTTGCCATTAAGTCTGGCATTCACAGTGCTTGTGATTTCCATCAGCTTGAGGCTTCTTCCATTAAGAGTTTCCTCAAGTTGTTTAGCCTCACAAAGCTTAGTTTTTAACAATGTTATTTGCTCATTAACTAAGAATAATTCATCTTTTAACCTATTATTTTCAGAGTTAATGTTTTATAAATCTTCTAATTTTCCCCTAAGGGTTTTAATATCTTTCTCTGAATTTATTAAGTCTATACACATTGATTTAAATTCAATTTTAAAAGAATCTGAAGTGTAATCAAAAGAAGATAGTACCTTATCAGCTTCTGAATCTGAAGATTCTTCATTGTCTGATTCCTCTTCTTCTGAATTGCTCCTGGAAGCATCGATTGCCATGAGGCAAACCTCCTTAGCCCATGCTTCTTCCTCATCTTCACTAGAGCTAGAATATGTTGATTCATCTTTAGTTTCACTCCAGGTTTCAGCCACAAAACCCTTTTCCTTCCTCTTGTATTTGCTGGAAGAAGGTTTGTCGGTGTGTTGTTTCCTTGTGTCTTTCTCTCTTCTCTTCTCTTTCTTCTGGTTCTCTGGACACTCAGAGAAGAAGTGCCCAAGTTTCCTGCACCCAAAACACGCCACTTCTTTAGTTGGTTTTTTATCATACCTTGGTTTGTCATCTTGCCTAGATGACTTTCTTCTGAAGTCCTTTCTTGCCATCTTGTAGAATCTTCTGGCAAATAGACTCATGAGCTCTTCATTTGATGTTGATGTCTCTATCTCCTCAGCAGCCTTAAAAGCTATACTTTGCCCTTTTCTGGCTGGTGGAGGTGTCCTTTGCTCTACTGCCTCCCTGGACTTGATCAGTTGTTTATAAGACTTTAACATGCCCAATAGAGATTCAGTAGATATCTCATTTAGGCTTCTGGCCTCCTTGATGGGCCAGATCCTTGAATCCCATGAGCTTGGGAAGCACATCAGGATCTTGTCATTCACCTCTGTCAGGGTGATGTCCTTGTCCAAAGTCTTTAGCTTATTGATGATTGAGCTTAACCTGTTATACATATTAGCCACTGATTCAATTTCTTCTTTCTTGAAGTTCTCATATAAGGATATGAGGTTGGATCTCCTATCCTTTCTCTCATCAGCTGAACCAGCCACCATCTGATTTAGTAAATCCTAGAGGGATTTGGCTGAGATGCATTCATCCACCTTCTGAAAAATATCATCTGACATAGTCTGTGCCAGTATGTTCATAGCCTTGGTATCAGCTATCTTTTCCTTCTTCTGGGCTTCAGTCCACTCAGGTGGTGGAACTGCAGTAGTGCTTGTAGATGTTGCCGAAGTTGAAGCTTGAGGGGGCCTGTCAAAATAGAGTTGTACATATCCTCACAATAGAATTCATGTATAATTTAATTCTTGCTTTCAAGATGGCAAACCTGTTTAGGTTGCAAACTGGAGGTCTGGTGCTTGCATAATCCTTGTTTTGTGTCATAGCTGTGTATATAAATGTAATATGGAAATAAAAATAAAATTTAGATCTAACAAAGGACATTTGGTTCAAGGGTTAGCTTGTAAAACCAAAGGAACCTGCTCTGATACCAATTGAAAGTGAGCAGTTAGATCAGGAATACTCTAGAGGGGGGGGGTGAATATAGTATTTATAGTTTTATAAAATTCTCTGCAGGATAATGCAGATTAGTCTAAGTGTAGTAGTAAATAAATCAAAATATAAAAGCACAAAAACTAACTACCATAGCCACATCAAGAAAACAAAAGAAATGACAACCAGACGACACACGAAATTTATAGTGGTTCCCCAACCTGGGTACATCCACTCTTCTACCACCCTGGTAGGAATCCACTCAGGTTTTTGATCAGGTGCTTGACACCAATGAGCTTTTGATCAGGTGCTAAATAACCAAATCTCCAAGTCTTTTGATCAGGTGACTTGTAACCAGGAATCACTTTTGAAGGGAGATGATAACCCTTTACACAGTGTGCGTGAGAGAGTTGATTATGTCTTCTCTGTCAACAATCAGAGAGAAGATTTGTGGGTTATTTATGGTAGCAAATGGATCCCCCTGAGATATTGAATGGTTCAAGGAAATATGGATCAAGTCTTCTGTGTTGTGTCGACACAACCTTTCCAAAGTGTCGACTGATGATCTGTATGTCGACACAATTACTCATGGTGTCGACACAGATGGTGTCAACATATACTCTGAGTGTCGACTCAGTTGGTGTCGACATATACTCTGAGTGTCGACTGATGATCTGTATGTCGACACAAGTTCTTCTAGTGTCGACTCAGTTGTTGTCGACATATACTCTGAGTGTCGACACAAGTCTTCTGGTTCTAAGTTGTTGAAGTAGATAATCCAAAATTCATCGGGCAAAGAACTAAGTTCGTCGACCTGAGACTAGAGAACATAGTCTTGACAGAATGTTGTAGTAGTCCAAAGATTCGTCGACCAAAGAATAAAGTTCGTCGAGCTCAGTTCAGAGAATTTTTTCTGAGATTGTCGAGCTGAGCACGACAATCGTCGACCTGAGTTCGACGAATGTCGAACTCATTTTACAGAGTCTTGAAATCTTCTAAGTCTTGAGTCTCTCGCAGTCTTGTTGATAGTTGGTCCATGTGATGTTGACTTTAAGGACTTGGCCTACACTCTAGGACACAACTATGACCCTGGCTATACATTGTGGGTCATTTGATCCTAACTTAATGAACCTAGCCCAAATCTCACTAGGGATCCAACAGGAGTGTCAGACCATGCTTCTAGAAGAAAAGAAGAAGCACATCAGATACCTAGAACAAAAGTTCTCAGAGAGGTTGGTGATTATGATTAACCATGCTCAGTCATAGGGTCAGTTGCCAAAAGCTACAACTTGTCAAGTCCTTGAGAAGCTGGGTATTGACCACATCAATCACCATTTCAAATCTGATTTCCGTAATAAGAGGACAGTGTTTAAGAAGGCAAATACACCATCCAAAACTGTCAAGCTTGCACCACTGCAGAAGGATCAATCAAATATGTGTTCCACTAGTGGGGTGAAGGCACATGATCCAAGAAAGAGTGACACTATCCACTTTAGCCACAAAGTTCAGGAGAAGATCTTTAGATTTGGATCCAGGTTTCCTCTATCTAAGGAAATGAGAATGTCCACTAGATGGCATGCTCAAAAAATACATCAGGCCCATTTTGGACCAGCTGTATTTAGTTCCTCAGCACCTTCACTCAGGAAGAAGGCGGCAGCATCATGCAATGGTCATCCAGCAAAGTGTGGTGTTGCTCACATCTCTCATGGACAGCAAGTCTGTGCAGTGGTAAAGAGAAGATACAGCATTCATAAATGTTTGTGCTATTGGGAAAGTGGGACACTATGCCATTGTTTATTGGCATAACCTAATTATGACTAGTGGACAGAAAGGTGCTCAGCCTAGGCAGAGAGTTGGGCAGATGTTTTATAATGCTAATAAGAACCTAGGACCCAATTATCATTGGGTGCCTAAGTGAAAATGAATTCTTTTTTACAGGATAGTCCAAGTACATATCCACTTAAGAATTGGTATTTGGACAATGGGTGTTCCAGGGAAATGACTGGGACAGGATAGTTGCTCTTGGAATATGCTCTAGAAAAAGCAAAAAATTAAGGTTGAGGATATCAAGTAAGTAATCCTCAAAAGATAGAGGAAGCAATCCTCAAGGTATGTCTCTCTCTATTATATAGAGATTAAGTTAACCATTTGTCAAGTTATCTTAGTTGTGCTCAAGATGAATCTAATCTAGCACATCAAATAGAAAAATAGTGATTCAATTATTCACACTGTTAATTTTTGTAGGCTTTACTCAAAAATTTCAAATAACTTATTAACATGCTTTAGGGCAAAACAATGCACAAAATGGGTGCCAATAGAACTGGCTCATTGACATGTTAGTTCCCCTTCTATGTAACTTGACAAAATGTTTACTAAGTTAAGTAAAATATACAACCAATCAGTAAGGGAAACCACAAATTAAACTTATATGGAACAAATAAAAGAATAGCTGAGGGATATAGTAAAAGCTCTAAGTGCCCTGTATCATAACAAGAATCATTGAGTAAGCCGTAAAGTATAAAATACTTAATTTAATAGTCAAATGAAAAATTTAATTAAATTAATTAAATCTTTTCATTACATATATAAAGGCGATAAGAAACGAAAAGCCACATCGCTCTCTAAAGCCTTAACCCTAGCCATCGAGACCGAAATCGTCTCAGTGTCTTGCCACTCTATTACAATGGGGCCAAATGTCATCAAGGAGCTTCAGGATGGATACGAAATAGTGAGGGATGGATTCAATCATGCCTCTCCTAAGATTAAAGTCATGTTAAGGATGATTGAGGTCACAGGCTTGGAATACAACCTTTCCGAACCCTCCACCATTCTTAGAAATGAGGTTGTGGAATTCTTCTCAAACATTAAGATGTCCCCATCTCAAAACTCTCTTAGGTCTAGGATTGAAGATATCAAAATAAAGGTAAACCCTAAGAGGTTAGGAAAGGAACAACACATCCCCTCTATCAACCCTAGCGAGGAAGAAGAGCTCGTCATCACGGACAGAGACAGTGCGCTCACATGTTGTGGATACAATGAGGCCAAATCTGGGTATCTTAAAAGGAAATTCTTCAATCAGAGAGGAAAAATGCTAGCATACATTGTAGGGAAAGCCCTCATCTGCAAACCTGGATCACATAACACCATCTCCAGGTTCATGTTTGAAGTCATGACCAAAATTACACTGAATAGAAAGATCTCATGGACTTCTCTCATCTATCAGAGAATAGTAGAATGTATATCGTCTCCAAATATAGGAAGAATTATTTCCTTATACCTAGTGAACACCTATCCCGATACTTTCAAATAGGAACATGGGGTGATGATTCACTACCTAAACAGAATGGACATAAAAACTTTGGATAGATTCTCTAGAGTCCTACCAATGAGCCAACCTAAAGGAATAAAGGAATCCTCCAAGGGTACAGTAAAGAAACCCACTGAGGAAGAAAGAACTTACAGCCCTAAACCAGTGCTTCGATCATCCTCTACAACTGATGTTGACCTGCAGGTTGATGTTTCACTCAGTCAATCCTCTACAAACATTCAACTCCAGGATGCTGCTGTGCATGTTGATAAAATCCATATCAGCCCAAGATCAGGATAAGTTTCACAGAATGCTGCTGAAAAAGAGGTTGCTGCAGAAGATGCGGTAGACATAGGTGATACTGATGGAATTGGAGCAAGTGAAGATATCCCTGCTGAAGAAGATAACAGGGAGCCTCCTGAGACTTTAGATACTTATCTTAATAAGTCAAGCCCAGAGAAGGATGCTCAGTCTGAGGCGGGAGCATGATCAAATGGAGTTGACAGACTTGGATCAAGTTGTCAATCGGATAGTTGAGTCTGCACACACGATAGTTAAAACTCATTCCCTCTTAATTAATAATGTTAAAATAGCTTTAGCTAAGGAAATGTTTCCTTCCGTAGGTGTTGTAATTGAGGGGGAGCCTTCTCAGATCCCTGACCAGCATGTTGTAGCTTCTCCTATGAGCCTTAATTCATCTACCCCTATCTCCAATGTGGAATTTTTAAATCAAATTAAAGCACTCATGGATGCTCAGACCACAACCCTCAAGGAGTATGTTGATCCATCAGTTGCCAAATTGAGGTATGAAATGTCAGCTAAAGTAAATGAAACTAAAGAAGAAATATCACACTTAAACAAACAGGTCACCACCTGGTTTGACATGGCTGGAACTGCTGGACTCAAGCTGACCACCCTCATGGAATCTTTGTACACAAGCCAAATACTCACCATAGCTGACATAGGATATGTCAACAATTATGTGAGTAGAACTGATGAGGTGATCAATGGTGCAACAGACCATGTCAATCGACATGTCACCAAGGTTTCTCTCCACTCCATGGAGTAGGAAATTCGCTTGAGGAATGTGCTGCTTACTGATAGTGAGAGAATATTCCAATCTTTATCAAACAAAACTGAAGCCAACACCTCATTACTGCAAAAGACAATATCTGGAGAAGGCAGAAAGGGGAAGAGCAGCCATGCTAAGGAAGCATCAGTCATTGAAGATCAAGCCTTCAATGTTATTCAAGGCACTAGGGTGGCACTACACCTGCCACTCCTGGATAGAAAGAGGCCAGAGGACCTAAACTTCCCTGCACAAGCTAGAATTGCACAGGATGCACAACTAGATGCCAGAAGGAAGAGGGAAGGAACTCAAATGACTGAAGAGTTCATGACAAAGAGGAGAGCTGAGAACAGAGATGGCCCAGACTATAAATAGCTAAGTGAGGCCTCTGAATCCATCATTATCAATGGCTGGGTAAGCCATGTACAAATCTTGAAGAACATTGATAGTGTATATCTGTAACAACCTCATTCGTTCATATGATATATTCTAGAAGGTCCGGCCGGGGCCCCACAGGATATACCACAAAATAGACGATGAATCTATGGAGTGATACCAGAGTAGCGCAGCGCACCTTAACACATTTCATTCTAACGGAAGCCTATACTAATCCGTGAACTCTACAAGTGAATGTCCAACATATAACACAACTCCACGTTGTATATATCTGTCTTAGGAATGTCTTACAATAATACAAAAATTGGCCTTATGACCTTACATGGCTTTCAAATAGTGGCCTCACATATTGGTGTGCAAGCCGACCACAATAAAAGAAAAAACAACAAGCAAAATATAGCCTTCGAGGGCTAGCAGCAGTAGCAGCAGGGACCTCAACCTTTATGCATCCCGCTTGGCTCTCCAGCACCTGTATAGGGACAATCCACCCAACGGTGGCAAACAGAGGCAACGATCAACATTCAGCTGACCAAATTATAACGACCCTACCCCTTTCTCGGGGCAGCGGTAATCTTCCCTGCAGGCATTTCATCACACAAGCATCTCAATATATTCATATAATGTGCTTTCACGCACACATGCCATCACAACCATTCACCACCCGACCCAACGGTCTGTGCACTCAGGGAACCTTCTTGGTGTTCTGGCAAAGCACTTGCCCACCACCGTCTCAGGGTCACAACCCAATGGTAATTATCTTGAGCATTTACTCCATGTCGTGCAGCCGTAGTTTTAGTCTTACTACACCGGGATGGCCCGTAGCCCCCCATTGTGTCATGGCGCATAGGCCTAAGAATCTTGCTATACGCTCCAACAGACCGCACCTTTTGGTCTCACGTCGGACGGACATAGTGCAGGTCGGATCCTCCACCCCCCATTACTCAAATCGCCTTGCCTTCACCGAGTACAGCGTACTCGGGGCTTAATCAAAGGTGCGGGTCGGTCTCACCAATCCTGTTCTTGGCATTCAAGCCTGGGTATTTTTTGTACACCCATTCATCTCACAATATTAGCGGGTCTTTCCTGGGTACACCATTACTTCCTGTTCCTCGTTCACAGGTACGACACCGCAATAGCACCAATGTCAGGGGTCTTTCCTGGATACACCAGTACTTCCTGTTAATCTCTTCATAGGTGGACACCCTACGACATCAAACATCACAAAGGCCCTTTTCGAGTCATACAAGTACTTCATGTTACTCATTCACAGGTATGACCCATTAACACAAACATACATGGATATTTTCCTGGACTACCACTCTAGTACTTCCTACTACTACCGTTCACAGGCATAACCCGTTGACTCCTTAAACTACACGTTTATCACAGAATCTTCTCCGATTCGTATGAAACATCACCAATCCAGACCAACCTGTCCAGATGGGCTTCACACATCATGCCTATTCCGTACTCCATGTCCGGATCTATATGCCAACAAAAGGGGATTTCATGCATCCACCCAAATACTCCCAAAATCAACCACCTCTTGGTGGGGGAATCACAAACATATGCAAAAAAGAAGCCTTCACATTGCTAGGAAGAAAAGTCATTACCCTTGAAGCCCTCTTTGGTGCCATGAGATCTAAGCTGGCTTGAACGATTAACAAGAGCTTTTCCTCCGCAACGTCGGCCTCAGATCTCTCGTCGGGAAACCGCAGCACCACCGGTGATCAGCCCCCTTTCCCCCTCCACCTTCTTCCTCTCTCTTTCTCTCTCGAGAAATAAAGTAAGAGAAATTCAAAAGCCAAATAAGTTTTCCCCAACCCATTCTCAGCCTTGAGAAGACAGGGAGGCCTCTCAGCCCTTGGATCCAGGCTGAAGGAATGGACGACCACAATTTTGTCAGAAAAGCTAATTTTTGCCTGACACGGCCTGTGACACGCCCGTGTCCCAGGCCGTGTTCCTCAAGCGGTGATCAACCGACTTATCCATTCTAGTGACACGCCCATGGGACACGCCCGTGTCATGGGCCGTGTCACCCAACACGCCTTCAGACACGCCCGTGTCTGTGGCCGTGTTCGTCAGGCTGAAAAAAACCCAAAATCACCCGAGCCTCACACGGCCTGTGACACGCCCGTGTCCCAGGCCGTGTGCCCATACACAGCACGCGACACGCCCCAGCTCAAAATTCGTCGGGCTGAGTTCGTCGATCCAAAGGGACACGCCCTGTGACACGCCCTTGTCACATGTCGTGTTCACTAACGTCGACCGCAGCTCGACACTCGACGATCGTCGAGCAACTTTTCGTCGAACGCAAGGAGACACGCCCTCTGACACGCCCGTGTCGCTAGGCGTGTTCCTGCCGAACACTGTTCGTCGAATGATTTTCGTCGATCTCGCGACGGCTCGCACCCAAGCAGGACACGCCCTGGGACACGCTCGTGTCCCAGGCCGTGTCACCCGAAAATTTGCCTGTTGATAAAATTTGGGCTGTTACAACCCTACCCTCCTACAAGAAATTTTGTCCTCAAAATTGTACACAGGAAGGCAACCAGCAACCAGCAACCAACAAGTTATAACATTAAAATTTTTATGTTACAACACCATTCTCTCCACGGATTACAGAAACAACTAGGGAAACTCTTCTCGCATGGTTTGCTCTCGCTCCCATGTAAGTTCTTCACGGCCGCAGTTGTCCCACCGGACTTTAACCATGCCGACCGTCTTGTTCCGCAACTGTTTCTCCGCTCGATCCTCGATCTGAATGGGTCTTACTCTCATTGTTAGCCCATACTCCACCAGCACACGATCATCCGCGATCACTTGAGCTGGATCTTTAATGGCCTTCCGAAGCACCGAGATGTGAAATACATCATGTAATCCACCCAAGTCTGCCGACAGAGCTAGCCGATATGCCGCCTCTCCGACGCGCTCAACCACTTCAAAGGGACCCAAAAATCTTGGACTCAACTTTTTCAAACGTCGAATCTTGGAGACACCTTTGAATGGTTTGATTTTCAAGTAGACCCAATCACCAACCGCAAATTCCACATTTCGGTGCTTGGCGTTGTAGTACTTTGCTTGACGATCTTGGGCTATAAGTATCCTCTTTCGAATAGTTCGTATGGTAGAATTTGTTTCATCAACCTCATTTGGGTTATACACTCGAGCTTCACCCGCTTCTACCCAAGCCAAGGGAGTACGACACGTTCTTCCATATAGTGCTTCATATGGTGTCATCCCAATGCTCGCCTGGTAGCTATTATTATACGCAAACTCCACCATATAGAGATGATCTTCCCATCTCTTTCCGAAGTCAAGGGTGCATATTCAGCGCATGTCTTCCATCGTTCTGTTGGTACGTTCAGTTTGGCCATCCGTCTGGGGATGAAAGGCCGAACTGAAAGTCAATTTCGTGCGCAACAGTCGGTGCACTAGCCTCCAATCATTTGACGTGAATCGCCCATCTCGATCACTGACGATGCTCCGAGGAACACCGTAAAGCCGTACATTCTGGTCAACATACAATTTTGCCAAACTTTCGACTAAATCATCCCTCCTGTTCGGGAGAAAATGTGCTACTTTAGTTAGGCGGTCAACAATCACCCAAATGGAATCATTTCCTCGGTGCGATCTCGGCAATCCGTGCACAAAATCCATGGAAATATCATCAAACTTCCATTCTGGGATCGGCAGCAACTTCAAATAACCGCCCGGCTTTTGGCATTCCGCCTTCACCATTGCACATGTTTGGCATTTGGCCACATAGAGGGCAACATCTCTCTTGAGCCCTGGCCACCAGAATAGCTTTTTCATATCGTTGAACATCTTCGTGCTCCCGGGGTGAATGGAATACTTTGTATAATGTGCTTCATACATCAGTTCTTCCCTCAATTTACCCACATTCGGGACGCACAAACGGCCCTCTTAGCACAAAAGACCGTCATTCCAGGCGAATTGGCCTTCTGGCCCTTCGTGAACATAGCGTAAGAGATCTTCATCCAACTCCGTAGCCCATCGAACTCGGTCCGCAAGGTCACATTGCACCTCCGTCCAGTTCAAACATGCATTGGCAGTGGCATTTTTGTCGACACAATATATCTCTAACGCTTCCAGCTCCTAGATCAGCCGTTCATCATGCCTTTGTAACCATATCGCTCTAGCCGGAGCCCTCCGACTCAAGGCATCCGCGATAACATTCCCCTTTCCGGGCGTATAGTGAATGCCAAAAGTGTAGTCCCCAAGAAACTCCAACTACCTTCGTTGTCGCATGTTCAAGTCTTTCTGCTCCAATAGGTACTTTAGGCTCTTGTGATCTGTATAGATCTCCACCTTCAATCCATAAATGTAGTGTCGCCATAACTTTAGTACAAAAATCACCGCCGCTAACTCCAAGTCATGAATGGGATAATTTCACTCGTGCACCTTCAGCTGACGTGAGCTATAAGCAATTACCTTTCCATTCTGCAGAAGAATGCAACCTAAGCCGCTCCCTGAGGCATTACTATAAATCACAAATCCATCGGTCCCACTGGGCGAAGACAACACCGGCGCCGTGGTTAACCGAACCTTCAGCTCTTTAAAAGCTCGCGCACACTCTAGCGTCCAAACGAACTTCTGATCTTTTCGCGTCAACGTGGTTAGCAGCAAAGCAATCCGCAAGAAATTTTCCACAAATCTTCGATAGTAGCCCGCAAGTCCAAGGAAACTCCTAACCTCGGCCACGGAAGACAACAATGGCCACTCTTGTATGGCCCTTATCTTTGCTGGATCCACTGCAATGCCCGCTCCACTCGCCACATGGCCCAGAAAAGACACCGACGATAGCCAAAACTCGCACTTCGAGAACTTGGCATAGAGCTGATTTTGCCTCAATGTATTCAACACCAACCCAAGTGAGTCTCATGCTCAGCTTCTGACTTTGAGTACACCAGGATGTCATCAATGAACACTATCACAAACAGATCCAGGTACTCTCGGAATATGCAGTGCATCAAATCCATAAACACCGAGGGCGCATTGCACAGTCCAAATGGCATGACTGTGAACTCATAGTGCCCGTAACGTGTTCCAAAAGAAGTTTTGGGAATGTCACCTTCCCGAATTCTCAACTGGTAATAACCAGACTTCAGGTCCAACTTCGAATAGGCGGTCGAGCCCACCAGCTGATCGAATAACTCATCAATCCAGGGTATCAGATATTTATTCTTCTCGGTCAGCTTATTCAGTTCACGGTAGTCAATACATAACCGCAACCCACCATCTTTCTTCTTCACAAAAAGCACAGGCGCGCTCCAAGGTGACATGCTTGGGCGTATATAATCTTGCTCCAGCAATTCTTATAGTTGGACCTTCAACTCAGCCATCTCTTTTGGCGCGACGCGATATGGCGAGCGAGCCACAGGTTTCGCACCTTACACCAACTCGATCGTGAAGTCAATCTCCCGCTGGGGTGGTAGCCCAGGGAGATCCGTGGGAAACACATCTATAAATTCCACCACAATCGGAACCTCGCACACACTGGCCTTAGGCTCAACAACCTGAATCAGTGCGAAATAACATTCCGCACCCTTCCGAACAGCCTTGACCACCTGGAGTGCAGACATCAACGTCCCGCCCACTCCTCGCATACCTGCCAACTTTGTCTCCTGTTCGGTATTCTGGCCCAACGTGATCTCTTTGGACTGGCAATCAATCAAGGCATGCTACTCCGCAAGCCAATCCATCCCAAAAATCACGTCGAATTCCGATATCGACAATACAGAAGCAGTCAAACTGAAATCCCGACTTCCTATTCGGACCGCCAAATCACAAGCTTGATCCGCAAACATCCAACAACCATTCGGCAACACCACTCTGACGCTATCTGTCTTTGCACGACTAGGTATCCCAAGCCGCGCTATAAACTCACTAGACAGAAAAGAATGCGACGCACCCGTATCAAACAGTGCTCGCGCCAGCGTGTCCCGAATCATCACAAAGCCTGTGACAATCATGTCACACACACAAACCACAAATACATATGCACTAAGCAAAGCATACAAGAAATAGCATATGCAAAACGAAACTCATACCTGTGACAACGTCACTCTGCTTGATGGTATCCTGCAGGCTAAGATTGTAGACCCGGGGCTGCGCCTGAGAGGTAGAGGAATCCACCACCGCCTTTCCTTTTTCCGCATACGACGCTCCCGCCTTCTTTTCACTCTTTGGCGGCACCCAGCAATCTCGAGCAATATGCCCCACCCGACCACAATTACAGTATATACGAGTATCCAGCTTTGAGGTAGCCCCCGACGTTGCTCCCGATGCAACTGCTGAAGGAGTTTGTCCACTTGTCTTGGACTTCTTGACCCATTTATTCTTATAACATGGTTTCCCAGTTCAGGGCACCTTCCACTCCGGTTGCGTCACAGCCAAAGCTCTCCTCCCCTGCACCCTCTTCATATCCTTTTCCAGCGTGCTCGCAGTGTCAACCAACGCCTGGAAGCCTTGGTTCACAGAACTAGAAACCAGGAACCTCAACTCGTCCCTCAGTCCTTCATATAACCGATTGGTCTTCCTCTGCTCATCAGCAAAAATAGAACCAGCATACCTCCCTAAGCGAGTAAACTCATGCAGGTACGCGTCAACACTGCCATCACTTTGAGTTTGCCTTTGGAATTCATTCACCATGGCAATCCGTTGCGCCAAAGGAAGGTGCTTTGCTAGGAAGAGTCGTGAGAATTCTTCCATCAATACCTGTGTTAAGGGACGACCCGCCAAGTGATGTAACTCCATCTCATCCCACCACAACCTAGCTTCTCCTTCAAGCAGGAAGGTATCTAAGGTGACTTTCTGATGCTCCTCCGTTCCAATCACCGTCATGACTCGATTGACGCGCGATAACCAATCCTCAGCCTGCGTAGGACTTCCTGCTCCCGAAAACGTAGGCGGGTGGAAACTCATAAACCGCGTCAGCTGCTTCTCAGCCGCTCAAGGAGCCACATCCACTACAGGTTCAGGCCTTGCCGCCACCTGTTATGGCCTAACAGCCGGTTGCTCCTGCCCAAGGGGCTGTCCTTGGATCATGACAAACAAAGCCTCAACAACTAAACGCACATGTTCTACAGACGGTGGAGGTGTAGGCACCGCGGCTGGTGTCGTACTTTCATCAGAAAATAGCGGCCTTACACAAGCAAACAACACAAAATAGGAACACACAGGTTCCCCAAACACAACAATTTGCATTCCTATCATGGACATTCAGGAGTTCACGCGTAGAAATGTGGGGTGGCACAAACACGTGCTCGCCACCCCACAAAAGAAGTCGACCACGACTTCGAGAGGGAAACACCAAGACAGCTGATACCAAAAATGTAACAACCTCATCCGTTCATATGATATATTCTAGAAGGTCTGGCCGGGGCGCCATAGGATATACCACAAAACAGACGATGAAGCTACGGAGTGATACCAGAGTAGTGCAGCGCACCTTAATACATTTCATTCTAACGGAAGCATATACTAATCCGTGAACTCTACAAGTGAATGTCCAACATATAACACAACTCCACGTTGTATATATCTGTCTTAGGAATGTCTTACAATAATACAAAAATTGGCCTTATGGCCTTACATGGCTTTCAAACAGTGTCATCACATATTGGCGCGTAGGCCGGCCACAATAAAAGAAAACACAACAAGCAAAATATAGCCTTCGAGGGCTAGCAGCAGTAGCAGCAGCAGCATCAGGGACCTCAACCTTTATGCATCCCGCTTGGCTCTCCAGCACCTGTATAGGGACAATCCACCCAACGATGGCAAACAGAGGCAACGTTCAGCATTCAGCTGACCAAATTATAACTACCCTACCCCTTTCTCGTAGCAGCGGTAATCTTCCATGGAGGCATATCATCACACAAGCATGGCAATATATTCATATAATGTGCTTTAACGCACACATGCCATCACAACCGTTCGCCACCCGGCCTAACGGTCCGTGCACTCAGGGCACCTTCTTGGTGTTCTGGCAAAGCACTTGCCCACCACCGTCTCAGGGTCACAACCCAACGGTAATTCTCTTGAGCATTTACTCCATGGCGTGCAGCCGGAGTTCTAGTCTTACTACACCGGGATGGCCCGTAGCCCCCCATTGTGTCATGGCGCACAAGCCTAAGATTCTTGCTATGCGCTCCAACAGACCGCACCTTTTGGTCTCACGTCGGACGTACATAGCGTAGGTCGGATCCTCCACCCCCCGTTGCTCAAATCACCTTGCCTTCACCTAGTACGGCGTACTCGCGGCTTAATCAAAGGCGCAGGTCGGTCTCACCAATCCTGTTCTTGGCATTCAAGCCTGGGTATTTTTCGTACACCCATTCATCTCACAACATTAGCGGGTCTTTCCTGGGTACACAGTACTTCTTGTTCCTCGTTCACAGGTACGGCACCGCAATAACACAAATGTCAGGGGTCTTTCCTGGATACACCAGTACTTCCTATTACTCTCTTCACAGGTGGACACCCTACGACATCAAGCATCACAAAGGGCCTTTCCTGGTCATACCAGTGCTTCCTGTTACTCATTCATAGGTACGACCCATTAGCACAAACATACACGGATACTTTCCTGGACTACCACTCCAGTACTTCCTGCTACTACCGTTCACAGGCATAACTCGTTGACTCCTTAAACTACATGTTTATCACGAAGTCTTCTCCGATTCGTATGCAACATCACCAATCCAGACCAACCTGTCCAGATGGGCTTCACACAGCATGCCTATTCCGTACTCCGTGTCCGGATCTATATGCCAACAAAAGGGGATTTCATGCATCCACCCAAAGACTCCCAAAATCAACCACCTCTTGGTGGGAGAATCACAAACATATGCCAAAAGGAAGCCTTCACATGGCTAGGAAGAAAAGTCGTTACCCTTGAAGCCCTCTTTGGTGCCATGAGATCTAAGCTGGCTTGAACGACTCACAAGAGCTTTTCCTCTGCAACGTCGGCCTCGGATCTCTCGTCGGGAAACCGCAACACCACCGGTGATCAACCCCCTTTCCCCCTCCTCCTTCTTCCTCTCTCTTTCTCTCTCTAGAAATGAGTAAGAGAAAGTCAAAAGCCAAATGTGTTTTCCCCAACCCATTCTCGGCCTTAAGAAGACAGGGAGGCCTCTCAGCCCTTGGATCCAGGCTGAAGGAATGGATGGCCACAATTTTGCCAGAAAAGCTAATTTTTGCCTGACACGTCCTGTGACACGCCCATGTCCCAGGCCGTGTGCCTCAAGCGGTGATCAACCGACTTATCCATTCTAGTGACACGGCCATGGGACACGCTCGTGTCATGGGCCGTGTCACCCAACATGCCTTCAGACACGCCCGTGTCATGGGCTGTGTCACCCAACACTCCTTCAGACACACCCGTGCTGTGGCCGTGTTCGTCAGGCTGAAAAAATCCCAAAATCACCCGAGACTCACACAGCCTGTGACACGCCTGTGTCCTAGGCCGTGTGCCCATACACAGCACGCGACACGCCCCAGCTCAAAATTCGTCGGGCTGAGTTCGTCGATCCAAAGGGACATGCCCTGTGACACGCCAGTGTCACAGGCCGTGTTCACTAACGTCGACCGCAGCTCGACACTCGACGATCGTCGAGCAACTTTTCATCGAACGCAAGGAGGCACGCCCTCCAACACGCCCATGTCGCTAGGCGTGTTCCTGCCGAACACTGTTCATCGAACGATTTTGATCGATCTCGCAACGGCTCGCACCCAAGCAGGACATGCCCTGGGACAAGCCCGTGTCCCAGGCCGTGTCACCCGAAAATTTGCCTACTGATAAAATTTGGGCTATTATAATATCCTTCTGAGGAATGCATAAAACATTTGGAAAGAAATTCCCTAAGGGAAAGAGTGTTCAAGGAGAATCTTGTAAGGAAGAGCAATCCCAAGAAAATACCTTCCAGATATATTCCAAAGCCATTCCTTTACTTCAAGAGGCCGATGAACAAAAATGATTACTTGAAGAAGACTACTGCAACCAAGGATGCTGATGAAAGTTCTTCAAAGACTAACTGATAAAAGACAGTAAGACTTAAGTTTCTTTTATTTTGTCTGATCTATGTCTTGTAATGAATGTCGACAGTGTAAAAATTTCAAATCTTTATCAATAAAATTAATATGAGTTGACCCTGACTATATTGATGTGATAAATGTATATCTGTGATAATTAAATATGTTGTTCCTTCATATATATCCTGCAATCACAAGTTTTCTACTATTTGGCTAAAGTTAGTAATTAGGTTCATCTTGATCATAATGTTTACTTTTCAAATGATTACTAAAGTTCTTATTGTTAATAATACTTTCACATTGTCAATGATTGTTAATTCACATGTATCATTAGTCTATCAATCATAGTGTTATGCCATCTCATCTAGGTGGAGTTATCCTGAACTGGGATGGCTAGTAGTCATGATATTGTTTCATTAGACCTATCATGATACTTTTTTGATGTTGATGCACCTTAGCATTGATGTGTGTTATACTTTCTTCAAATAAGGGGATATTGTTGGGAATTGTGCCCTATAATGTTCCTCAGGATTTGAAGCAGCATCACCAATCATGTTAAGGGGCATAATGTATTTGATGTGTGCTCTAGCTCTTGCATGCATGTAGTACATGTTTGGACAGGTGAAGAAAAATGAGTTGGGCAGTAAACTAAAATTTTGTCGAACTCAGCTCAGAGTTCGTCGAACTCAGCTCGCTGATCATCGAGCTCAACTCAGCATTCCTTGGGTTAAGCTGAAGAACTCAGTATTCAAAATTCATCGAACTCAGCTAGAAGTTCGTCGAGCTCAGGTTACAGTTCGTCGAGCTCAGTCCAACAATTGTCAAGATAAAGTAAGAGAAAAATTGACTAAGGCAAAAAGCACTGAGACCGCTGAGAAGATCAAAGTTCGCCGAGCTCAGTTTACGGTTCGTCGAGCTCAGCTCAAAGATTGTCAAGCTAAATCCAGAAAATTTGTCTAAGGCAAAAGTGCTGAGACCGCTGAGAAGAAGGCGTTGAGACTGTTGAGACAGCTGAGATAGCTGAGAAGATAGCGTTAAGACCGCTAAGATAGCTGAGACATCTGAGAAGATAGTGTTGAGACCGCTGAGACAGCAGAGAGAAAATTGGCTGGATTTCTCTAAGTCCAAAAATGTTGAGTGAAGCAGATTAACTCAACGCTTCTAATAAAGCAGGAAGCCCTGAGATAGTTTAGAGGTAAACAACTGATACAAAACAAGCTGGTTTTTTTCTAAGTCTAGAAGCGTCGAGTGAAGCCGGTTCACTCAACACTTCTAATAAAGAAGGAAGCGCTGAAACAGTTAAGAGGAAAACTGCTGAGACAACAAAGTGCAAAAACCACTAAGATAACATATAAGAAGAAAGCACCGGAACAAAGGCTTGTCTCAACTGATAATGAAAAACTGTTGAGACCGCTGAGATAAAACCGCTGAGACATTTAAGTGAAAAAAATGCTGAGACAACAGATAAGAAGAAAGCGCTGAGACAAAGGCTTTTCCAAGCTGATAATGAAAAACAACTTAAACTACTGAGACAAAACCGCTGACACAAAGCCAGGGAATTTTCTAAGTCCATAAGCACTGAGAGCCAGGGCTGATGGCGTTGAGTGTCTTAACATCACTCAACGCTTGATGGAAATTCTGGAAAATTTTCTAATTCCAAATGTTGATGACCACTACTAACATCATCAAAGTCAAAATTGCAGGATGCCATTACGAGAATGTTGCTATAACGCCGAAAGATGTTTTGTCCCTTTTTGATGGAGATGGCACTCACCAATCCTTGGTGGGCCCACATTCTATTGTGTTGTTGATTCAAATCAACGCATATAAAAAGGAAAATTGTAAAGGGATTAGGGTAAACAAATACTCGGGATCAAACGCAAAAAAATATAGAAAGAAAAAAAGAAAGAGGAGGCTGGACATCTTGTTCCCCATCAAGCTTGAAAGTTAAAGTCCAGCCAATATAGGCTTAGGGCAGAAAAAGATAGCTGAAGCACTTCAAAGTTCAGTAAGTTAGTTCTCTTCAGAATAGTTTAGCTGATTCATCTCATCAGTAAGGTGCAAGCTTCTCATCTGTGCAGCAATAAAAAGCGATAGTTATAGAATAAGGCTGATTCCTTCTACAACAAGTTAGCTGGACTGAAATCTGCTTAGTCCAGCAAAGTTGACTTAGAGTTATTTCTCCGAGTCAGTTATTTTATTTTCTTCAACTTACTATTTTATTTCCTGTAGGATTCAGGTTTCCTGAATCTGAGTGTATGGCATTTTGTGCCTGAGGTAGGTGACAAATTTATCACTGAGGTAGTGCCTTATTGGGGCATTGAGGTAGGATCCAAGTGAGGATCTGAGCTGTATGGCTTAAGTGCCTGAGGTAGGAGAGTGCTGCCCTCTGAGGTAGGATCGAAGTGTGGATCTGAGGTAGGGCTGTCATGCCAGCCTATGTAACATCCCTCAGACAACTAGACTTAAGAGTGATTTTTTCACGATTAAGTCAAGACAAAACCCTGGGAAGACCATGTGAACCTAGGAATGTAGGAGAGATCACTATGGTCTACAAATAGTAGATTTCTAAACACTAGGTTAGGGTGATCATGGGGCTTCATCATGACTCCAAGACCTCACCACAACCTCACCAACCTGTTAGAGGGTCTATTAGAGCCATAGGGACCCACTAGGGGTAACTAAAATGGTAAAGTTGACCAAAGTCAACTCAAATCCTAATAAGGTCAAACTAAGCTCGTACATGGTCAACTGACCTCCCCTTGGACAAAGGGACCCACCTAGACCTTCCCAAGCCCTAAGGGAGGCCAATGGGTCACCAAGGTCCCATTAGGGTCAACCAAAGAGGCTAAGTTGACCCAAGTCAACCCTAACCCCAAGAAGGTCAAAGTACCCTTCTTAAGGGTCAAGTGACCCCCAAAGTGCCAAGATAACCCTACCCAGCACAACCTAGACCCTAGGGGAGGCCAATTGGTCACCAAGGACCCATTGGGGTCAACCTAAAAGGTCAACCCAAGTCTAGTTTAGGTCAACTTACCCCAAATGACTTAACCCAAGCTCAAGCCCTTTTCATTTGGGCTAACCACCTCTTAATTATGGATGATATGATTTAGTGGGCTTCAAATAGATTAAAGGGATGACCAAGTCAGCCTTGGTGACTAGGAGAGAGAGAAATCCACCGCACCCTTAATGGAGGAAAGAGGAAGAGGGAGTAAGAAGCCATTTATGGCTTAGGGAGGCCAAGGGCCACCTTTAATTGGTGGATTCAACTCCTCTGGGGAAGAGGTGGAGTGTCAAGCCATTTCCCAGCCACACCAAGCCAGATTCACCCCCCACCACCATGGCCGAAAATGGCCCTTAATGGGCATTTAACCCACACTCTTCCCCTACCCCGTTTGTGTGTTTTAAAAGCATCACTGGGCACTAAGGATTTGTTTCCACCCTTCCCCAGTGGTTTCAAGCTTGTCCACTGTGTTGTTGTAGAATTTCGGCAACATCAGAACTACTAATGGAAACCCGGTGATCAGCTCGACTCCAGACCACCATAAAGGTCATCCCGTTCTCCTCTCTCTGGCGGTAGATCATAGGAATCAATAGAGACAAGCATCGGGCTCAATTGAGCCCGACCGGGTGAATCAAATTCCTGGTTTTTGGGTAAATATCAACCTGTCGGGATCGCGGGAAATAGGCCCTCCGGCGACTGTGCCGCCGCCTGGCGATAGCCACCACCTCAACGTAGGTAGTGGTGGTGGCGGTGGCCGGCCGGGGAGGTGGCTGGGTGGCCGGCGGCAGTGCATGGAAAAGCTCTAGGAAGAATGAATCTTGGTCGCTGGCGCGCTGGAGAAGACGACCAGATGTCGTCCATTTCGCGCCAAGATTCGTGCCACTTAATTTTAATCTTAGGTTAATTATTCCATTTCATGTTATTTTACGTCACACTTTATACAGTCAAAGTTTTTAGTTATTAAAAATAATTATATACCTATAGTGAAAAAATGGTAAACATCAATGTTTTAGCCCTAGGGGTGTATTTTAATTTAAAATTTATTTGAACTAATTTGGATGTCTGGTTTGACCAGGGAACTCATTTTGGTGGGGTCTATACCTAGGGTTAGTCAGAGACTAAAATGTGTGCCCCCACTTCATCTTCTGTCAAAATGACCTGAAATTTGGATAGCGAGTCATTCTAACCTATACCTAGGTGACTAAAATGGGAATTTTTGGTGATAATTTTTCTAAAGTTTTGGAAAAATTTAATAAATCATGTACTAATTAATTAGGTGTCTTAAACACCTCAAAAACCCCCAAAATTTTGGTGGGTGATCTTTGGGAGTATTTTAGGGATCTTGTAAAAATTGCACCCTTTTTGGGTTCGATTTGATAGGGTAATTGTATAGCCAAAGGTTGTCCCCTTTAGGTCAAATTAGGGCTAAGTGCTCTAGAGTTGGCTAACCTCACCCAAAGGTGATGGATCTTCGCACTCAACTATTAGTACACAAAATACCTCACCCCCTACTATTATTGGGTGGAAGTTGAAGGGTAGAGCCCTAGGACACTAGGGTAGGTCCTATGTGTGCAAACTTAGGGTTTGAAGGTGAAGGGGCCAAGTGACCTTGAAATGAATTGAAACTAGGGTAGTGTAGTCATATGATTAATATGAGCACTGATAATTTTATTGGAATTTCTGGAGCAATAATTTTAGTACCTCCTTTCTAATACATGGATTTGCCCCTGATAGTCATTTGTTTATTATAATCTCACTATTTATTGGAAAATTATGTAAATTGGGGAGAGGGTTTTTTAGGTCATTATACTCATACCTGAATTTTATTATAATGTTTTGATGTATTTTCTCAGTACTTACTTCACAAGCTTATAATTATGCAATTATGTTCAAAAATAGATTCAGAGCTCATTGATGGTTAGATAATTGTGAAACTTATGCAAAAGAGTACATAGGTCATTATGCTCAGGAGGAAATTTTATCATAATTTTTAGATGTGTATTTTAAGTAGTTGTTTCATTAATTTACGAAAGAGGAGTATTTTTCTAAATTAAAATTAGAGTTCATTATTCACTGGAAAGTTTGGAAACTTGGTCAGAAGTGTTTTTAGGGCATATTGGTCATGGTTCAATTTTCTTATAATTTTTGGAAGCCTATTTGTAGCACTTGCTTCTTTAATTGATAAATATGTGTTTTAATTTAAAATTCTGGATTAGAGGCCTAAATCATGCAAAAAAATGGCGGATTTGAATTTACTGTTTATTAGTTGCCTAGTTTTTATCATAAATTTGTGGAGCATTTTGAATGATTATAAAAGCCACTTCATATTCATAACTAGGGCATTTGGATTTTTAGGGAAAATAAATAAAATATCTGTTTAAATAGGAAAATTCCAAGTTTCTCGATTTAGACTACAAATGTCATGATAGGCCCCCATTAATTATCTCAGGGCATTTGGAAGAAAATTTGGAGTACCTCCTATCATGTACATCATATAGCTTAGGTTGGTCTGCATTTAGTAAAACTGCAGAAAATGTGTTAGCATTTGAATTGGGCATATGGGTTGGGGTTAATAGTTACTGGATTGGGTAAATGATATTGAGATCATCATTAGAAGTTGGGATGTGTAGAGTGTTGGGTCTACTCGGGATCGACAAAAGATCGTCTTTCCTATGGTGGGAGAGAAAGAGTCAAAACACACTAGGGTTAGATCCAGAGTAATATAAAAGCGATCAGGAGTCCGGTATTGAACAATAATAGTAAGTGCCTTGTGAAAGGGAGCTTTGAGCTTCAGCCCATCGTAGTTTCTAGTGCCCTTGAGAGCCCTTCACGGGGAATACCTTGGGCAGTACTGAGCTAACCTAAACTGTAGGAAAAATAAACTACAAGAGTAACTAGCATATCTAGGGATTCACTTTCACTCAACCCGATGTCTCGGGATGTTAGGTTTGGTCATATGGCGAGTAGGCTCGGTGGTCTTGATGATGGGCAGGTTGTCCTGGCGAGCTTTGGCTCGGTTGTTGATTGTGACGGACGGGAGGGTCCGAGGAGCTTTGGCACGGTAGCTGATACATAAGGTTGCTTGTGCATAGGCATAAGTTGGTGGGTCTTCTGTGTTGGAGGGTTGATACACCGATGCCAATACGTTGAATCGGCAAGTGTGGTTTAACACTTCAATAATTTAAGCCCGGTGGACTTAACGGCAAAGTGTACGTAGGAGCTCCGCTTAGTGCACCAGCGTCGAGGCATACGATAGGTCTGACTAGTAGTGCAATTACCGGTTTAGAGGTCGCTGAGGCCCAACGCGCCGCTTCCGTTTGCCACTATGGAGCTATCCTTGGAGGTTATGCTCCAGAAAGGGGAAACTAAAGGTCTGTGTACACAGAGTCAGGTGGGTATGTTGCACTTGCATGTTCGCATCATGGCATACTTAGAGATGGGACAGTCTAGTACCGGGGTTCAGATAGTTGGGAATGCGTGTCCCGATCGCTAGTAGTTGTTTTAGTTTTTCTTAGCCTTTTAGACTAACAGTTTTCGAACCACATCATTATAGGGGACCGTACAGCCCAGCATGGAGGAGCAGCCCCGGAGGTCGGCATGCTTAGAGATGGGACAGTCTAGTACCGGGGTTCAGATAGCTGGGACTGCGTGTCCCGATCGCTAGTAGTTGTTTTAGTTTTTCTTCCGTGATGAGAGATATGTAGTGAGGACATTGATGTATTGGGCGTGAGCACTATTTTCAGTAACTCTATAATTATTACTGTGGACTCTCCCTTCGTGGAGATTATTTATATATTTGTGATCTCTGTGGACATGTGTTAGAGTTTTTGTTTCATTTACTCTCTTGCTACCTTTTCTGTGATCGATATGGCTTGCAGGATCGGCATTTTGTAGTGACGACCTTCCCGGGCATGGAAGTGTCACCGCAAAGAGGCGGTTCTGGGCCTAAGACCCCGTGGCTTTCTTTAAAAAAGGGGGGCGGGGGGTCTTACAAGTGGTATCAGAGGAGACCACAATCGAAAAAGTAGCAGTCCACAAACCCTGGTTCACCCCCGCACGAGTTTAGTTTGGGGTCAAACTAAGCAGCGGAAGCTGTGGTGGGCCCATATAGGGGATCACATTTAAATTGTCCACATTTAACTAGGTTCGGGTCAATTTCTTACAAATGGTCTTGGTTATGTAGCCACCGGCACAACCTACAACATACAGCAGAGTCCAGCAAACTCTGAATTTTGCACCACCTCCCCCGTCTCCCACTCTGTTTCTACAGTCGGAGATGCGATAGATCCTGATAGCCATTCTGGAGGCTTTCAGGGCCCAGCAGGTTCCGGCTCCGCAGCCAAACCCGGGGGCTAATTGGTTGAGCATCTTCCGAGGACTTTCTCCCCCATCTTACTTGGGGACAGAGTCGGCTGTGTGGACGGAGGATTGGTTGGATATCATGTATGAGATGCTGACCGGGATACGGTGCTCATTGGAGGAGAGGGTGCCTTTGGTGGTCTCTTGCTTGGAGTCCCATGCCAAGAGAAGGTGGAAGACACTGCTGGACACGACATTTGTTGATAGAGAGGTTACATATATTACTTCGGAGGACTTCAGGGCACACTGTTAGAGCACTTTGTTCCACAGTCGGCCAGAGATAAGCTGGAAGACAAATGTCTACAGTTGAGGCAAGGCAACAAGACAGTGGTGAAGTACCACCGGGAGTTCAATCATTTAGCCCGGTCTGCGGACTCCTATCAGCTGGATGAGACCGGATACATCAAGAGGTTTTATAAGGGCCTGTGAGAGGATCTGAGAGTGGCTCTGCTCTTCGTATCCGACGGACCTATACCTCGGATATTGGAGATGGCAAAGAGGATTGAGGCAGATTGGCACACGACTCGAGGCCAGAAGAGGCCAACGGAGGATCAGGGTCGGGAAGCCAGAAATGATCAGCTAATGGGTCGTATTGCTAATGGGAGAGATGGGAGAAGGGCAGAGGACCAACCTCGTCAGGAAGTGAGACAGTAGTCGAGGGAGCCGGTGGTAATGGCTCCTCAACCTCTCTAGTTGTGGGAGATGCAGAGACCCGGGGGTATGTCATATCCCCCGCCCGAGTTCTACTACTGTCATTAGGTGGGGCATATCTAGAGAAATTGCCCCACGAGGGTAGCACCAATACTAGCACTACCGACTGCCCCGCATCCACAGTATTTTGGAGGCCGAGGACGTGGCCAAGTACGCGGATACCAGGGCGGAGACCGCAGGCAGGAGAGGGAGCAAGTGCATGCCCTGGATATGGCTTAACCATGGAACCCGAAGCAAGTGATAATAGGTACGCCAGTAAATTTTAAGTTCTTTCTTTCCTAAAAAGTTGGACTCATGGTTGTAGAATTGTTATAACTAGGAATGAAAACCATAACTAGAGTTCTAAATATTTAACCACCCCTAGACATAGTCTTCATTAGAGGCAGGCCTGCTTATATGCTATTCGATATGGGTGTTGTTGGGTACATTGGAAATTAGGTACCTGATTTGGAGAAGCCTCACCTGACTCAATGATATACATCCGGGTGTATTTGATGGTGTATTGAGTTTGTTTGTACTGGCAGTGGAATGCAGAAAATATTTTAAGTACAAAAGTGTCGAGACAATTATTTTATGTCGACACCTTTGAAGGAACTGTGTCGAGACAAGAAGCAAGTCAGTGTCGACACCCAGAGTTTAAGTCGACATCAACTGTGTCGACACTCATAACTTGTGTCGACACATTGAGACACTGTTGAGTTGACAATTATAAAGAAGCAGCTATGTCGACATCCAGGACTTGGGTCGACATTTGGAGAGGCTATGTCGACACACAGGACTTGTGTCGACACATTCTACAAAGGTTGTGTCGAGAACTTGATAGAGAGCTGTGTCGACATTTCCTGAAGTATGTTGACACATTCTACAAAGGCTGCGTGTCGAGAAATTGATGAACAGTCGTGTCGACTGGTTTTTGAAGTATGTCGACACATTCTACAAAGACAGTGTTGAGACTGAGTGAAGTACTATGTTGACAGTTTTTGATATTTGTCGACAACACCAAAGGAAGTGTGTCGACACCCAGGTTGTTGTGTCGACACATACTTCATCTGTGTCAACACATACTATCCTTATGTGTCAACACATACTATCCTTATGTCTCGACACATTCAACTGAGTTAAATTACTCTAAGTGCCAAATCTCAAGACAGAAGACTTAATAGATGCCAGAATTATCACGACTTATTAGACATGTCAGAACTGTCAGATGTCGGTCAACTACAGGATCAGCTAGTTGTCTCTGATGTAAACTATAAATAGAGCCGAGCTATCAGAGAAAAAAAATACAGAGAGAAATTAAAAGTGGAATTCTCCATGAAGAATTCATGGATTCTAGTACAACAAGAAGATTCTGATTCAAAATCAGAAAAAGGGATTGCTTCACAACAGATCTGTTCGAGATTACAGATTTAATTCTGCAAGGTGGAAGAAGCTGGATCTACACCAACTTCTCAAGAAGATTCAACCTAGGTTCTCTCTTTCAAGAAGCTTTGAATAAGCTAAGTTAGGTTGAATTAAATTCATTACTACAAAGAACAGTAGAAAGCAGATCCAATAAGATCTGATCAAGATTCCCTCATCTCTCTCTGAGTGAAGAAAGGAACATCTTCTTAATCAATTTCCTGTAGGATCTATTTTAGATCTGAGTTTAGGAGATTAAGTTCTCTGAGTTGTAAGCCTGTAACTATAAAGGCTGAGGCAGGGCTATTTGCCTGAAGTAGGAGATTGAGTTCTTTGAGCTTTAGTCCTGGTGATAAAGGCTGAGGTAGGGCTTGATTGCCTGAGTGGTAGGAGTGGGGATTCACTCTGATGTAGGGTTCTTGGGAAGGGACTGAGTTGTAGCACTTGTTGAAGTGTGAGCTGTAAGAACCAGTTTGGGTTCTGAGTTATAAGATCTGAGGATCTGAGAAGGTGGAAGGAAGTTATGCTGAATCTAGTATACTGCTAGATAGGCGAAGATGGAAAGTGGATGTACCCATCAATTGGGGAACCACTATAAAAATTGTGTATGTGCTGTGATTTGTTGATTGTGTGCTGTGTTAACTGTAGATTTTATCTATGCTGAGATCAAATTATTAACTATCTAAGTAGAATAAAAATTGAACCTATTCACCCCCTCTAGGTGTTTAGGCAATCTTGAAACCAATTCTTTCAAGTGGTATCAGAGCCAGGTTACTCAAAATTAGACTTAAAAGTCTGAGTGTATCTCCAAGACACTAATAAGATAGACAAGATCAGTTCAGGTGAAAATCACAAAGAACTTGGATCCATGAAACTTCTCATTTGTAGAAAAGAAACCTTTGGCATATGGAAAGAGAGGGTTATATTATTCATGGATGCATCTGATCCAAGAATTTACATCAAGTTCAAGAAGGGCCTTTCATCCCTATGAAGACATCTGTTCTAGATGCTAATCTGAAAACTCCAAAGAGTTATTCTGAGATGACCAAGGATGAGATCATCTTAGCCACTTTGGACAAGAGAGCATAGAACATAATTTTTAGTGCGGAAGATGATTCTACATTTCAGAATTTAGTCCATTACAAAACTTCAAAAGAAATGTGGGACAACTTAATTGTCTACATGGAGGGGACTGAAGAAGTAAGACAAGATAGGAAATCCATACTCAATCAAGAATATGAGAGTTTCAGACAAGCCAAGACAGATAGCATAGCTATATGGTATGAAAAGTTCTTTAGAATTGTCAATGAGTTGATGACTTATGGAAGAGTCTTTAGCACTTATGAACTTAATGACAAGTTTCTCAGACCTTTAACCAAGGATTGGGATACCAAAGTCTATGCCATCAGAGAAGTGGCCAAACTTGCAGATACTCCTCCATCAACTTTGTTTGGAAAATTGTTGTCCTATGAGATGCAGTTGATTCCAGAAAGGAAGAGGAAAAGTGTAGCAGGTTTTATGGCAAAGATAAGTCTGTAGCCTTCAAAGTTGAAGCTACAAAGAAGGGCAGGAGAAAGACTCATTCTCCTCCCATAAAAGTTGTTGATACTAAGTCAGAAAGTTCAAATACTAGTACAACAGATGGTCATAATTCTAATGAGGAGCTTGCTGCCTTTTCTAGGCAATTCCAGAAGTTCCTGAAGAGAAAGAACTGGAGGAGAAGGCCTTCCTCTTCCTCTTACTCCAAGGATGACAACTACAAGATAAAGAAAAAAACCTCTAAGGAGGAAAGGTATGGTTTTAAACCTAGTAAACAAACTTCTACTAAAAATATTTATTTTTGTTGTAGTAAGCCGGGACATGTTATAACAGTCTGTCTTGTCAAAAGAAAGGAGTCTGGTGAGAAAAAGAAACTCCAACATAAATGCAAAAAGGAGAAATCTTTTTTGGCCAAGAAGGAGAAAAGCTGGAGTGACTCCTCTTTATTAGAGTCAGTAAATGAAGAGGATGTTGAGGCCTATATTTGGCTGTTCTCTGCTGAGGAAGATTTTGTAAAAATAGAATTCTTGCAGATGCTGGATGATATCAATAAAATAGAAGACAGCCAATGTATAGGGCAGATGGCTGTAGCTGCGGATGGACACAGCCAGGAGTTGTCTGGTCCTAGTAAGGTATAGTCTTCACCTTCAGTGTCAGATTATGTTACAAGCCCAAACTCAGAAGCATATTCTTCAAGAGGTAAAGATGGCTCTGAATCTGAAGGAGATGTCAATCAACTGATTGATGACTATGGAGAGCTCCTGTTAGCCTTTAAGGAAAGCAGACTTCTAGCCAAACAGCTGGCAAAGGAAAATGCCAGTCTGAAGTTGGCTGCCTCAGACTCAGCAAAAGTGTTAGATCTGAAGCTAAAAGAAATCATCAAATTGAAGAACATAACTGTTATTCAGATGGGTACCATTATTTTCAAGAATAATCATATTAAGAATCTTGAAAGTAGACTCCCAAAGGAAAGGGAGCTAGTAGCCAAGTTCTCTAAACCTAGTTCTATGTTACCTTTGATAGATTCCTTCTCTTCCCAAAAGGGTTAGAATGGTTTAGGTTTCAAAGGAAAAACAAGAGCTACCAATTCCAAAAGGAAAGGCAAAGCTCCAACTCAGCCACTTGCTTCTAAGCCTCAAATTTCTTTTAAAAATGTGGTACAACCTTCTAACAGGTATGACCATTATAGTATTTATGGTCACTGTGAGCAAGGAAAAAGAAATGGCAAGTGTGCAAGTGCCAATTTGGCAGCCCATGAGAAAACCCAAATGGCTCAAAATGGACCATTTGTGTTTGGTGTACCAGCCCCAACACTAAAGAACAAGGTGTCAGCTGACTTACAATGTCTGACAGCTCAATTGCAAGCTAAGAGAAAGTCTGTTAGCAAAACAGACTTCGGTATATCTGAACCTATCAGGAGTATGCTTTCTGAAAAGATGGCAGCTGCAGATAGGGTTCAAGATTTGCCAATTACTTCTGCTGCCAGACATGTCCCAAAGCAAGCTGTGGCTGAAAGACTGATTTGGGTCAGTCTTAGGTCCTTTGAATCTAGTAGAGGGTTGAGGCTCGAGAGAAGTAGGTGTTGGCTGCACCCCTGTTTTGAACTCCCGTTGAGGTCATTTTTGGATTCAACAGTTCTGGTGCGGTGAGCATGGAAAGCAGCCGATACAAGAAAGCCTTGAGTTTTGTCCCATTGCTGGAGGTGAAGGTGAAGGGTCTGGTTCTGGAGGCTCCCCCACCCGGGAAGAGGAAGCGACGGGGAAGATGCTGGATGACTTCAAGCGAGAAGTCATGTAGACCATCAGCTTGGCCTTCTCAGCCCGAAGAGAGTGGGCCACACCTCAGGTTCTGATAGAGGAGGTCCCGCTCTTGGGCGAGAATGCCCTTGGACAGCGCCCGTGGAAGGAGGTCCCGGCAGAGGCTGGCGAGATGGACATGGCCACGTGGGAGCTCTTCCCAGGCCAGCGCCCGGGCAAGGAAGCTCTGACAGATTTGGGCGAGAGGGAGGCGGCAGTACGAGAACTCTTCCCTGGGCACGGTCTCGCAGATCGGGCCAGCCAGCCGAGGCCGCAGGACGTGCCCTCTCTCCAGGCAGGTGGAGAGAGCCCTTTCAGCGAACTCATCATCTCAGCTCCGGTACCGGAGGTGTTACGGGAGCCTGACATGTCCTACTACTCGGGGAAGGATGACCGTACAACACGTGCAGTGGTTTGAAGATGTCGTTTCGATAAGGCAGATGTCAGATGCTTTCAAGTGTAGGCTATTTGCCATCACATTGAAGGAGCAGGCTCGGGACTGGTTCCACCAGTTGCCAGGAAGGTCGATCTATTGTTTTGAAGATCAGCTAAGAAGTTTCCTGTTGAGGTTCTCAACATTGAAGAAGTGGAAGAAGGAGGCGAAGTGCCTGTTTGTGGTGAAGCAGAAGCCGGATGAGACACTGGGTCATTATGTCGACCGGTTTCAGGAAGAGATCCTCCTGGTCCAGGAGGTCCCAGGGTACGTGCTGATGCTCGCCCTTACCCTGGGGTTGAGGCCGGGATTCTTTAGCATGGAGTTGAAGAGTGTGTCCCCCTCTCCTTTGAGGAGCTCATGGAGAGGGCGGCAAAAGAGATAGACTTCGAGAGTTCAAATCTAGCGTTCGCCAGGAAGTTGGCCAGGCTGGTGGAGGATGATGTGAAGGAACCAGCAGCAGAAAGGAAGAAGTATCCGAGAGAGCAGAGGGAACAAAGAGAAGAAAGGAGGAGGGAAGAGCCCCGAATACATGGGCAGCAGCAGGGATGGGGGGCCCGGGAGCCGAACAACAGGTTGGGTTGGAGGCCCCAGGAGGGTCGCCCCCAGGGCCAAGGAGGAGGCTACCAGGGAAGAGATAACTTACGGGAAGCAAGGAGGCTCGACCAACCGGCGTCGAGGCAGGAGCCAAGGGGTCGTGTCCCGCCACCACAAGAGGCCATGGAGGTGGGCAGAGGAAGAGGAGCGAGGAGAGGAATTTGAGGAGTAGGGAGAAGAGGAGGAGGAGAAGGAAGAAGGGTAGGGCGGCGTTGCTCTTTTATGACTTCCACCAGGAGGAGGGTCACGCAACGGCTACCTGCCCAGAGTTCTTAGAGGTGAGAGAAGAAAGAGGACCAGGGAGGCAGGATCCACCGGTCAGGATCGTGGAAGTACAACAAGGAAGGATGGAGGATAGATAATAAGATCGGGTAGACGTGGGAACCAGGGGGGGTGGGGGGAATCAGGGTGATCCACAGGTTGAATACATCTTCTACTATTCCTTTAGGATACTTAACCGATCGATCTGCTAATTGAATACTCATTCTTGTTGGGCTACATTCTCTTAGGCCTAGTTTCAGATATAGTTTATAAGGCATTAAATTTATACTTGCTCCTAGATCTGCTAAATCCTTATTTACTTGTAAATCACCGATTAAGCATGGAATTGAAAATGAACTGGTATCCTTAAGTTTTTGTGGTAATTTATTTCGCAAAATAGCAGAACATTCTTCACTTAATGTTACTAATGATACTTCTTCTATTTTCTTTTTATTAGAAATCAAATCCTTAAGAAATTTTGCATATTTAGGCATTTGAATAATTTCAGAAAAAGGTAAATTAACATGTAATTGCTTAAACATAGATAAAAATTTACCATACTGCGCATCCATGCGCTCCTTGTTAAGCTTTGCTGGGTATGATAATGCTGGTTGGTACTCCATCGGTTGTACGTTCATCTCTCTTGGTCCTTCGCCGCTAGACTCCATTTGGGGTGCTTCCTTTGCAGGCCTTGGGTCTTGTAACTCCTTTCCGCTCCTCAATTGAACGGCTTTTGCATGCTCCCTTGGATTTATCTCTGTATTCCCAGGAAGTGTTCCTTGCTGCCTTTCAGAAACCATCCTTGCAAGCTGACCAATCTGATTCTTCAAATTCCGAATTGAACCCTCTTGATTCCGGAAGGCTACATCGGTACTTTGCATGAACTTGGTAAGCATCCAATGTAGGCTTCCTTAGTTCCAACTGTGGTTGTTGTCCAAACATGAGTTGCTTCCCTTGATTTCCTTGTCCTCCCCAAGAGAAATTGGGGTGGTTTCTCCATCCAGGATTATATGTAGAACTATATGGGTTGTTGGCTTGATTGAAAGGTGGTCTAATATTGTTACCCATATAGTCAACATGCTCTTGAACTTGCGGTTCACAACCAGGCATTCCACTGCATGAAGGGTCCCATTGTTGAGGTGCCATGGAATGTGATGCTAAGGCAAGGTTGTCCATCTTTTGGTGAAGCTTCTCCACTTGAATAGCTAAGGCTGTGATGGCATCTACTTCATAAATTCCTGCGGGCTTGCTAGGCTTTTGTCTTACTGTAGTCCATTGGTAATTGTTCATTGCCATGTCCTCTATCAACTGCTGAGCCGCTTCAGGTGTCTTGTTGTTCAAAGTTCCTCCACTAGCCGCATCAATCATTTGTTTGGTGGCTGGATTTAGACCATTATAGAAGGTCTGAATCTGAAGCCATGAAGGTAGAGCATGGTGGGGACATCTCCTTAACAACTCCTTGAATCGTTCCCATATGTCGTACAACGATTCAGACTCCAATTGAATGTACGTAGAGATGTCATTCCTTAACTTCGCAGTCTTCGTAGGTGGAAAATACTTCATCAGAAACTTCTCAACCATCATGTCCCAAGTAGTGATCGACCCTCTAGGTAGTGAATTCAACCACTGCTTCGCCTTATGCCTTAAAGAAAATGGAAACAATCTCAATCGAATGGCGTCGTTGGAAACACCATTGATCTTAAATGTGTCACATATCTCTAAGAATCCGGCCAAGTGGGTGTTAGGATCCTCATCTTGCAAGCCATCATACTGGACATACTGTTGAACCATTTGTATCACACTAGGCTTCAATTCAAAGTTATTGGTAGCTATCGGTGGTCTAACGATGCTCGACCCGGTTCCTTGGAGATTAGGTCTAGCAAAGTTAGACATGGTTTGCTCATTTTGATTGGCCATGGTATCTAAGTTTTCAAGATGATTCTCTCCTTGCTTTACTGTCTCCTCTTCTGATAATCCGTTTGAATTATCTGTGGTATTAATTCCCACATCCCTTAGGTTAGTGTTATGGAGAATTCGTTCTGGGTCAGGATGAAATGGTACTAGCCCAGAATTTCTGCCCCTGGTCATAGACTAATAGACTACAAAAAAAATATTACGCAATATAATTATTCAAATACTAATTTACAACTATATAAATGAAAATTGGTAGATCAATAAAGATTGGGATTTCAAAATATTGAAAACGATCCCCGGCAACGGAGCCAAAAACTTGATGATTTTTCTTGCTAACAAGTAATAACTCAATGTGATTTCATTCTACATTCTAATACAACTATGTAGATGGACTTAAAATAGATTGAATTAGCATTCAGGCAAGCGCACCTATCAATCGTAATATATGAGAAATCTACATCTCGTGTCGTATTCCACATGGTCGTTTCAACTATTCGTACTTGCCCTCCCTTTATTATCATACCTCTTAACAAAAGTGATATTTAAACTACATTAACCTAACTATGACCATTTGGATGATTCAGTATTGGAGAAGTAAAAACGATAAAAACATGAAGCTTTTAAACAATTACATGAACAAATTCATTTATTAGTTCAATTCTAAGTGATCATGACATGAAAAGTCTATTTAATTTGTGCAATGTAAAGGTTAACTATTCATCGAAATTCTCTCTCGAGCAATTCCAAATCTAAACCTAAGAGAGTAAATTTTCTCTCGAACAATTCACAGCACTCAAGTTCGCATTAAGTAAAGTACCTTTATTACTACATAAATTCATGAATTTTATCTCTAAATTACCATGTATCCTTTTATTCGTGGTCTAATTTTCCAAACAAAATATCTCTCGATCATAGAGTTTGAATTACAAAGGGAATTATCATCACAATATGAACATACCAATATCATTGCAAAGAACCAATTTCTCAATCTAGCCAATTGCAAATTGTGTAAAACAAATAAGTAATTCATAAGGAGTATTAAACTCTTTGTTTGCAAGCATAAACACAAATAGAATACTACAAATGTAACATAAACAAAGTGATACATGATTACTAGAATGTTCAAATAGAGGTTCATGCAAATTAAAACGAAAATTGAAGATGGATCATCAAGAGAAAGAAAGGATTCAAAAGGGTTAATGATTAAATAAAAATACATATGAAATACCCTTCAATCCTCCTTGTCTTGGATGCTCCCCTTCGGCCTCCAGCAGTTCTTCAATCCAGAAATGATCCAATAGTCCTAAACAAATTTTTCTACAGGAAATTTATAGTCCCCTTACAAACAGGTCGGACACGGGGTCGAACACGGCCGTGTGGCACGCCGTGTGGACGGTTCCTAAGCGGTTCCCCACGAGCAGGCGTGTCTGGTAGTGGGCCGTGTCAGATGACACGGGTATGGACACGGCCGTGTGTTCGGCCGTGTTCCTCAGACACTGGTTGATCGGCAGTCGTGTGCAAAGATGACACGGGTATGCACACGGGCGTGTGCCATACCCGTGTGAGGTTCCATCGTCTGCGCCCAAATTCTTCAGCTCCAGGTGCATAGGACACGGGTAGGCACACGGCCATGTGTCAGGCCGTGTGCACCAAATTTTCGTCCTGTCATCAGCCATGTAGACTCCGTGAACTCCTCTGTTTGCTCCGAGACTTTTAGGTCCATTGGTTGGCATTACCTGCAATAGAAAAATGATAGACTCAGTAAATAGTTTATTATTAGAACTGCCAAAGACTTCTAAATACGCTCTTCTATCTATGATACGACAATTTCTTTACTATTATCATGAAATTAACACAAAAAGGGGCAGGAAATAGTAGACATGATTACAATTATGATAGTAAAAAGCCTATCATAATCGTACTCATCAAATACCCCCAGACTTAGATGTTTGCTTGTCCCTAAGCAAACTAATTCAAACACCTGGGTTACCATTAAATAATTTTGCCTCCGCACACTGGTTGCTATGAATTTAAGAGAACTTTGATGATGTAATCGCATAGGAAATAATTTAGCAGACTTTTCTAAATATAGATTTATCTTAAAATTCCTCTAATATATCTTTTAACTATCTCTCACTCGCTTTTAGAAATAAAAGTATAGTCATCTTTAACAAATATGAGGAGAAAATAACAATCTCTATAAAATACGTATTAGTATTTCAAAACTTATAAGTACTCATATTGATAATCATGAGCTTACCCTTTTTACACCCTCATCACAACACTATTTAGAATTAGTAAGGTTGGATTCTTAGGACTCGAATTTTGGTGTAGCCTTTTTGGCTTAGGATAGAAGATTAAAGGTGAGGTAATCAAAGGTAAGTTCGATGAATTTTTCAAACCTAAATCTTGATTGAGCCTTATGTTGGAAGATACCTTAACATATTTCAATTTTATGTAGACACCACCAGACTTCGTAATTTGTATATTTCCCACATTTTGAAGGGCACTCATATATATATATATATATATATATATATATATATATATATATATATATATATATATATATATATATTTAACCAAGGGACCATAGTAGGGATCATTCCAAGTGGGTGCAAGTATACACGCACTCAGGCCACATATCACACTGTCTTTTTTTTTCTTTTTTTTTGGGTTCAAAGTAGGGATCATTCCAAGTGGGTGCAAGTATACACGCACTCAGGCCACATATCACAATGAACAAATCATTCCAAGAAGGCATCAATGATAGGTGTGCTAATAGGTAAGGATTTGGCCTTAGTGAATTTTAATAGTAGAGCATCAAAAGGATGGGGATTAGGTTCAAATTGGGGGTGCAAGGGTATCATGTTAAAGGTGTTGGGATAACAAGGCTCAAGCTATCCAATAGGAGGCCTAAGTCATTTCCGCCCTTACTAATTAACCTATGTAATGTTTTGAGGAATGCTAGAGGGTGAGTCCTAGACAACAATAGGGAGTAATTTTTAATTTTAAAGCCCTAATACCAAATTATAAAAATGTTACACTCATCGACTCACTTTATTATAGATAAGTATATTTTCTAAAATAGAGTGTTGGATAGTTACTAATATAGAGGAGTAATCTTAAAATTAAATTATATAGAGAAAATTAAGCTAAAAAAATTTTTATGCTTAATTACGAAATCAACAAAGTTGAATACTCTATGAGTCTACATCAATTCATTTTAATCAGCGTGCGAAGTTAAATTAGATATTTATAATCCCAAATGAATGAATAATGAGAGCTTAAAAGATCAAACAAAAATTTGTAGGAGGGTATAACAACTTGAGTATTATGATAAGCAGATTAGTATCATTCGTAACCACATGAATAGCCATTCTACCCCCAGACTTAAGATTTGCAATATCCTCAGTGCAATGTAAAAAGCGAACATAGAGTGATTTCATGATGATATAAGAAAAAAAACTGCTATCATAATAAGTAGAAGAGCACAGTAAAGAAACATGAGTGGTAATGAAATGCACTGATATATAATAGCTGACAGAACTGAATACACTGATATAAGAAAAAATATATACAAGATACGATACATAAAGATAACACTACATCGATATATATCAGAAGTAAGAAGGGTGGTCGGTCGCATCATCTGGGAAGGAAGGCGGGGCTGGAGCTGGCGGCTGGTGAGGGGCGATCCCAAGGTGGACTCTGATCTGTATGAGGAGGTCCTCGGTCCGCTTCTGCGACTCCTTAATGTCCTATAGGCGCGGCGATAGCTCGGTGTCGAAGAACTATCGAAACTCGCGCGAGTATCGTGAATGAGGTGGAGGGGGTGCAGTAGACGACTCGCCATGAGCGTAGGTGGAATGGGGTGGAGGGACCAACGACACATCGAGGTCGGGATCTATCTCATCATCACTGTCATCCTGTACATGCGGTCCACGTCGTGCAATAGAATATATAACCCCTCCCCGGCCCTGACGGGCGATGATGAGGCGGAGGGCGCGAAGACTAGCATCGTGATAGGCACGGTCTTTGCGACCACTATCATCTGAGGGAGGGCTGAAAAGATGCCCATATTCTTCACGAGGCAAGTAATGTAGGGTGCTACACAAATAGACCCTATACGGGGGGTGTCAGCCTGATGGAGAATGAACTGGGCTAGAAGATAACCGAGATGTAGAGGATATCGTGAAGTCATGCTGAAGAGGTATAACAGGTCCTGTCTACTGACAACTCCAGAGCTTTCGCCCCGGCCGCTCAACGTGTGGCTAAGGAGATGGTGGATGTAATGGAGGGCAGGGGAAATCAATTTAGATGCCTTAGATCGCTTGGCCTCGTAGGCGCCAGTGTCAAAAGAAATCTGGCGCCAGATACCGCCGGCCATATCGCGATTGGGGAGTTCGAAGTGGAGCTCGGGGTAGGCAGCACTAAAAAGGAATGACTCCTCATACACCCCTAAATACTGGGTGAACTGGAGCATGGTGAGTGTATAAAATGTGCCACCCACTTGAAATGAAACTATCCCCTCGGGCGCGTGCGGTGCACCGATGAAGTTAGGCTGAAAGTTGGAATAAAACGAAGATAGGAACTCTAAGGTGAGTTCCCTAAAGCCTAACTCCTCTATGGCAAAAAATTGATCCCACCCCGTTACAGAAATTAATCCCCTGACATCTCCAGCTAAGTTTATCTCTTTAAGCACGCTCCAATCAATTATACGGATATCTTGAAATTTGTTTTGATTGCAAGCGGTTGAAGTGGGCGGTGTGCGATGCATCAGTGAAAATTAGCGGAGAAGCGGCATCCCGCCTCTCCGTTGAGACTTGTAGTTCCGATCGGCGATGGCGACCGCCTTGACTTCGTCCTAACGACATGATTAAGGAGGGAAGATATGAGTAAAGGGGGACGAGAATTGGGGAAAATGGCGCCTTTGAGTTCAGGCCACGGGAAGAACTGGTGCTGGGAGAGGGTTTGAAATGAGCAGGGAAAAGCAATGACACGGCCCTCTTTTATAAATGTTGAACACGGGTTCGCACACGGGCGTGTGTGAACCCGTGTTAGGGAATCTGCAACCTCGTGGAACACGGGTGCGTCGATCCAGCTGTTGCACACGGGTGCGCACACGGCCGTGTGTGTACCCGTGTTAGGGAATCCGAGGCCTCGTGGAACACGGGGTGCGTCGGTCCGTGTGGTCAAACTGGCAGAGGACAGCGCGTCAGGTGGACACGGGCGACGACACGGCCGTGTGTTGACCCGTGTCTGAGTAGGTGGGCGACACGGCCGCGTGTACTCCGACACGGGCGTGTCGGTTGTCTCGACACAGGGTCTCGACGTTCGTCGATCGATAGACACGGCTAGGAACACGGGTTGGTACGAACCCGTGTTGTGCTCGGGATGAATTTGGCCTTTTTTCGGAATTAATCCACACGGCTGGGCCTGAGCCTGTGTCATGTACACGGCTACCCACACGGGCGTGTGGTGACCCATGTACCACTCCCATTTTGAATTTCTCCAAAAAATTTTTACAGAAATTTTTTCTCTCATTAAAATTTTGATGGAAATTTCTTTTCATTAAATTTTTTTTTTCATTAAAATTTTTTTTTTCATTAATTTTTCATTGCAACTAATTAGATTTATACTGAAACAAGAATACTTAGAAACACCTACTATAGTTTAATATGAAATTAATCTAGACGGAGGCAAGTCTCTAGACGAGCGAAGTCCATGGGGATTTCACCATAATAAGGCTTAAGTCGGTGACCATTAACCTTAAAATCTCCTTTCTCAGGGTGAGTTAACTCGACGGTACCGTAGGGAAAGACTTCTTTAACCTTAAAGGGTCCGGACCACTTAGACCTTAACTTCCCTGGGAATAAATGTAATCTGGAGTTATAAAAGAGGACTTGGTCACCTTTTTGGAATACCTTGGGTTTGCGAAGGTGACGGTCATGAAATAACTTGGTTTTCTCCTTATAAATCCGGGAGTTCTCATAGGCCATAGTTCTCCACTCATCTAATTCGTTAAGTTGAAGTTTACGCTTCTCTCCTATAGAACTAGTGTCAAAATTTAAGGAGCGTATTGCCCAATACGACTTGTGTTCTAATTCTATAGGTAAGTGGCAAGATTTACCGTAGACTAATCTAAAGGGGGTGGTCCCTATAGGTGTTTTGTAGGCGGTCCTATAAGCCCACAAACAGTCGTTAAGTTTCCTAGACCACTGCTTCATATTCCCTTCTATAGATTTTTCTAAGATTCTCTTAAGCTCTCTATTGGAAACTTCAACTTGCCCACTAGTTTGAGGATGATACGGAGTGGCTATCCTATGTGTAACTCCATATTTTTCTAATACTTTGTCTAGTTGTAGATTATAAAAGTGTGAACCCCTATCGCTAATGAGTGCACGTGGTGTGCCAAATCGTGCGAATAAGGATTTCAAAAATCTAATTACAACCCTACTATCATTAGTAGGCAAAGCTTGCGCTTCAACCCACCTTGATACATAATCTACAGCTACCAAAATATATTTATTCCCAAAAGAAACTGGGAATGGTCCCATAAAATCTATACCCCACACATAGAATACTTCACATTCAAGGATAAATGTTTGAGGCATTTCATGTAATTTAGAAATATTACCTGCTTTTTGGCAAGAATCACATGAAAGCACATACCTTTGGGCATCCCTGAATAGAAGGGACCAATAAAATCCGGAATCAAGAACCTTTTTAGCGGAGCGATTCGCTCCATAGTGACCACCAGCAGGACCTGAATGACACTGCTCCAAAATCTTCCAACCTTCCTCCGCTGATACACACCTTCTTATAACAGAATCTGCACATATCCGAAAAAGAAAGGGGTCCTCCCAAAAGTAATATTTCAAATCAGAGAAAAATTTCTTTTTCTACTGATATGAAAAGTCTTTTGGAAGGACCTTAGCCACAACATAGTTTGCATAATCTGCAAACCATGGATAATCTAGATGTATATTTCTAGATATGACAAATAGTGATTCCTCAGGAAATGTACCAGAAATTTCAGATTCATCTAACATTGATCGTAGTGGGTTTTCTAAACGCGAAAGATGATCTGCCGCTAAGTTTTCCGCTCCTCGTTTATCCCTAATTTCTAGATCAAATTCTTGTAGAAGAAGAACCCATCGGATTAAACGAGGCTTTGCTTCCGCTTTGGCTAGCAAATATCTAAGTGCAGAGTGATCCGTGTAAACTACCACTTTGGGCAACTTTAAATATGGTCTAAATTTATCAAAGGTGAATACCACTGCTAGGAGTTCTTTTTCAGTAGTTGTATAATTCTCCTGTGCATTATTAAGTATTTTACTAGCATAATATATTGGGTGAAAATGTTTGTTTCGGCGTTGTCCTAAAACAGCCCCTACCGCAAAACTACTAGCGTCACACATGATCTCAAATGGTTGACTAAAATCAGGTGCGATCATAATAGGAGAATTAATTAATTTTTCTTTTAAGAACTCAAAGGCATGTAGACACTCTTGTTCAAAAATAAAAGGTGTGTCTTTTTCTAAAAGCCTTGTAAGTGGTTTAGCTATTTTAGAGAAGTCTTTAATAAACCGGCGGTAAAATCCCGCGTGTCCTAAGAAACTTCTCACTGCATTTACGGAGGTTGGTGGTGGTAATTTTTCTATGGTCTCTATTTTTGCTCTATCTACTTGAATTCCTTGGCTTGAAATTTTATGGCCAAGTACTAACCCTTCTTGTACCATGAAATGGCACTTCTCCCAACTAAGCGCCATGTTCGTCTCCTCACACCTCCTAAGAACTTTCTCTAAATTATTCAAACACAACTCAAAGGAGTCGCCGAAAACCGAAAAATCATCCATGAACACTTCCATGATGTCTTCAACATACTCGTTAAAGATGGCTAGCATGCACCTTTGAAATGTGGCGGGTGCATTACATAACCCGAAAGGCATACGTCTATAGGCAAAGGTACCAAATGGGCAAGTAAATGTTGTTTTATCTTGGTCTTCTGGTGCTATAGGAATTTGAAAGTATCTAGAAAGTCCATCTAGAAAACAATAATACGAATGTCCTGATAAGCGTTCTAATATCTGGTCAATGAAAGGAAGAGAGAAATGGTCTTTCCTAGTGGCATCATTTAATTTCCTATAGTCTATACAGACACGCCAACTTGTTACCGTTCGCATTGGAATTAATTCATTTCTATCATTTGCTACTACAGTCAGGCCACCCTTCTTAGGAACTACTTGGACAGGACTAACCCATGAACTATCCGAAATAGGATATATAATACCAGCATCTAATAACTTCACAATCTCAGCCTTAACTACCTCTTTCATATTAGGATTTAGCCTATGTTGCGGTTGAATAGACGACTTATAGTTTTCTTCCAATAGGATTTTATGAGTGCAAAAACTAGGATTAATACCCTTTATATCAGATATTTGCCATGCTATTGCACCTTTACATTTCTTCAATACAGTTATTAATTTATCTTTTTCAATATTGGAAAGATTTGAAGATATGATAACTGGGTAGAAAGAATTTGTTCCTAAGAATGCATACTCAAGTTGATCCGGTAATTTTTTTAATTCTACTATTGGTGGATCCTTAGTATTAATCTTAAGTGTTTCACGATCTCCTTCAGTAATTAAACTATATTCCGTTGTTCTATTCATAGCAACACAATTTTCTAGAAAAAATAAATGTTCAACAATGTCATCATTTTTATCATCTTCTAGATAGTTGTTAGTTATGCAGATTTCTAAAGGATCTTTATAATAAAAATTAGAATTTATAGAAGACATAAAGTCATCAATACCATGAGAAAAATAGCAATAATCATCATTATCTAAGGATTGTTTCATAGTATTGCCAATTTGAAAAGTGACTTCATCTTCTCCTACTCGCAATACTAATTTACCATCAAAAACATCAATAAGTGCTCTAGATGTAGCTAGAAATGGACGACATAGTATGAGTGGTACTTCGATATTTTCATCCATATCTAAAATAACAAAATCAGCAGGAAATATGAATTTATCTACCTTAACTAATACATCTTCTACTATTCCTTTAGGATACTTAACCGATCGATCTGCTAATTGAATACTCACTCTTGTTGGGCTAAGTTCTCCTAGGCCTAGTTTCAGATATAATTTATAAGGCATTAAATTTATACTTGCTCCTATATCTGCTAAAGCCTTATTTACTTGTAAATCACCGATTAAGCATGGAATTGAAAATGAACCGGGATCCTTAAGTTTTTGTGGTAATTTATTTTGCAAAATAGCAGAACATTCTTCACTTAATGTTACTAATGATAATTCTTCTATTTTCTTTTTATTAGAAATCAAATCCTTAAGAAATTTTGCATATTTAGGCATTTGAATAATTTCAGAAAAAGGTAAATTAACATGTAATTGCTTAAACATAGATAAAAATTTACCATACTGCGCATCCATGCGCTCCTTGTTAAGCTTTGCTGGGTATGGTAATGCTGGTTGGTACTCCATCGGTTGTACGTTCATCTCGCTTGGTCCTTCGCCACTAGACTCCATTTGGGGTGCTTCCTTTGCAGGCCTTGGGTCTTGTAACTCCTTTTCGCTCCTCAATTGAACGGCTTTTGCATGCTCCCTTGGATTTATCTCTGTATTCCCAGGAAGTGTTCCTTGCTGCCTTTCAGAAACCATCCTTGCAAGCTGACCAATCTGATTCTCCAAATTTCGAATTGAACCCTCTTGATTCCGGAAGGCTACATCGGTAGTTTGCATGAACTTGGTAAGCACATCTTCAAATGTAGTCTTCCTTGGTTCCAACTGTGGTTGTTGTCCAAACATGAGTTGCTTCCCTCGATTTCCTTGTCCTCCCCAAGAGAAATTGGGGTGGTTTCTCCATCCAGGATTATATGTAGAACTATATGGGTTGTTGGCTTGATTGAAAGGTGGTCTAATATTGTTACCCATATAGTCAACATGCTCTTGAACTTGCGGTTCACAACCAGGCATTCCACTGCATGAAGGCTCCCATTGTTGAGGTGCCATGGAAGGTGATGCTAAGTCAAGGTTGTCCATCTTTTGGTGAAGCTTCTCCACTTGAATAGCTAAGGCTGTGACGACATCTACTTCATAAATTCCTGCTGGCTTGCTAGGCTTTTGTCTTACTGTAGTCCATTGGTAATTGTTCATTGCCATGTCCTCTATCAACTGCTGAGCCGCTTCAGGTGTCTTGTTGTTCAAAGTTCCTCCACTAGCCGCATCAATCATTTGTTTGGTGGCTGGATTTAGACCATTATAGAAGGTCTGAATCTGAAGCCATGAAGGTAGAGCATAGTGGGGACATCTCCTTAACAACTCCTTGAATCGTTCCCATGTGTCGTACAACGATTCAGACTCCAATTCAATGTACGTAGAGATGTCATTCCTTAACTTCGCAGTCTTCGTAGGTGGAAAATACTTCATCAGAAACTTCTCAGCCATCATGTCCCAAGTAGTGATCGACCCTCTAGGTAGTGAATTCAACCACTGCTTCGCCTTATGCCTTAAAGAAAATGGAAACAATCTCAATCGAATGGCGTCGTTGGAAACACCATTGATCTTAAATGTGTCACATATCTCTAAGAATCCGGCCAAGTGGGTGTTAGGATCCTCATCTTGCAAGCCATCATACTGGACATACTGTTGAACCATTTGTATCACACTAGGCTTCAATTCAAAGTTATTGGTAGCTATCGGTGGTCTAACGATGCTCGACCCGGTTCCTTGGAGATTAGGTCTAGCAAAGTCAGACATGGTTTGCTCATTTTGATTGGCCATGGTATCTAAGTTTTCAAGATGATTCTCTCCTTGGTTTACTGTCTCCTCTTCTGATAATCCGTTTGAATTATCTGTGGTATTAATTCCCACGTCCCTTAGGTTAGTGTTATGGAGAATTCATTCTGGGTCAAGATGAAATGGTACTAGCCCAGAATTTCTGCCCCTGGTCATAGACTAACAGACTACAAAAAAAAATATTACGCAATATAATTATTCAAATACTAATTTACAACTATATAAATGAAAATTGGTAGATCAATAAAGATTGGGATTTCAAAATATTGAAAACGATCCCCTGCAACGGCGCCAAAAACTTGATGATTTTTCTTGCTAACAAGTAATAACTCAATGTGATTTCATTCTACATTATAATACAACTATGTAGATGAACTTAAAATAGATTGAATTAGCATTCAGGCAAGCGCACCTATCAATCGTAATATATGAGATATCTACATCTCGTGTCGTATTCTACAGTGTCATTTCAACTATTCGTACTCGCCCTCCCTTTATTATCATACCTCTAAACAAAAGTGATATTTAAACTACATTAACCTAACTATGACCATTTGGATGATTCAGTATTGGAGAAGTAAAAACGATAAAAACATGAAGCTTTTAAACAATTACATGAACAAATTCATTTATTAGTTCAATTCTAAGTGATCATGACATGAAAAGACTATTTAATTTGTGCAATGTAAAGGTTAACTATTCATCGAAATTCTCTCTCGAGCAATTCCAAATCTAAACCTAAGATAGTACATTTTCTCTCGAACAATTCACAGCACTCAAGTTCGCATTAAGTAAAGTACCTTTATTACTACATAAATTCATGAATTTTATCTCTAAATTACCATGAATCCTTTTATTCGTGTTCTAATTTTCCAAACAAAATATCTCTCGATCATAGAGTTTGAATTACAAAGGGAATTATCATCACAATATGAACATACCAATATCATTGCAAAGAACCAATTTCTCAATCTAGCCAATTGCAAATTGTGTAAAACAAATAAGTAATTCATAAGAAGGACTAAACTCTTTGTTTGCAAGCATAAACACAAATAGAATACTACAAATGTAACATAAACAAAGTGATACATGATTACTAGAATGTTCAAATAGAGGTTCATGCAAATTAAAACGAAAATTGAAGATGGATCATCAAGAGAAAGAAAGGATTCAAAAGGGTTAATGATTTAATAAAAATACATATGAAATACCCTTCAATCCTCCTTGTCTTGGATGCTCCCCTTCGGCCTCCAGCAGTTCTTCAATCCAGAAATGAACCAAAAGTCCTAAACAAATTTTTCCACAGGAAATTTATAGTCACCTTGCAAACAGGTCGGGCACGGGGTCGAACACGGCCGTGTGGCAGGCTGTGTGGACGGTTCCTAAGCGATTCCCCACGAGCAGGCGTGTCTGGTAGTGGGCCGTGTCAGATGACATGGGTATGGACACGGCCGTGTGTTCGGCCGTGTTCCTTAGACACGGGTTGATCGGCAGTCGTGTGCAAAGATGACACGGGTATGCACACGGGCGTGTGCCATACCCGTGTGAGGTTCCATCGTCTCCGCCCAAATTCTTCAGCTCCAGGTGCATAGGACACGGGTAGGCACACGGCCGTGTGTCAGGCCGTGTGCACCAAATTTTCGTCCTGTCATCAGCCATGTAAACTCCGTGAACTCCTCTATTTGCTCCGAGACTTTTAGGTCCATTGGTTGGCATTACCTGCAATAGAAAAATGATAGACTCAGTAAATAGTTTATTACAAGAACTGCCAAAGACTTCTAAATACGCTCTTCTATCTATGATACAACAATTTCTTTACTATTATCATGAAATCAACACAAAAAGGGGCAGGAGATAGTAGACATGATTATAATTATGATAGTAAAAAGCCTATCATAATCGTACTCATCAAGGACGTTGAGGAAGAGGGGATGAGCCTAGAGGAGGCGTGGAAGGAGACTGTAGAGGAGTAGGAGAAAGCTGAGAGAGAGGACCAGAGGGGAGTGGAGCCTAAGAAGCAGCAGGAGGGCCCGAAAGGGGCAATGGAGGTAGAAGAGCAAGAAGCAGGAGGAGCTGTGAGAGAGGCCCAGAGGGGCGTGGAGGCTGAGCAGTAGCAGGAGGGCCTGGAAGGGGAAATGGAGGTAGAAGAGCAAGAAGCAGGAGGAGCTGTGAGAGAGGCCCAAAGGGGCATGGAAGTCGAGCAGCAGCAGGAGGAGCCGGAGGAGGAGATGGAGATCGAGGAGGAGGTAGGAATGGAGGAGATGGAGCTGGAGGAAGAAGCAAAGGTTGGCTGGGAGCAGTCGTGGCTGGAGCTGGCCGAGGATGTAGTGGAGGTGGAGGTCTTCACCAGCGCAGGGTAGGTGCTGAGGGTACGGGTTAGCGGGGGCTTGAGTCGTGAGGCTCGAGAGCGAGTGCGGGCCTGCATTCAAAGCAACATCGACATCTTCGCTTGGACCGCGACAGACAAGGCGGGCATCGACGCGGACGTGGCCTGCCACCTCCTAAACCTGGACCCACGCACTCGTCCCGTATGCCAAAAGATGAGAGCCATCGCAACCAAGCTTGAGGAGCCCATCCTCGAAGAGGTCAGGAAACTCTTGGAGGCCAGCTTCATCTCAGAGATCCAGTATCCAGGCTAGATCTCCAATATGGTAATTGTTAAAAAAGGGGGTGGTAAATGGCGAATGTGTATCGATTTCTCTTTGTTAAATAAATCATGCCCTAAGGATTGCTACCCCCTGCCTCGGATCGACGCGCTGGTTGATTCAGCCGTCGACTTTTCTATTATGAGCTTTTTGGATGCTTTTTCAGGTTATCACCAGATCAGCATGCACCCTCCTGATGTCAAGGATGTTTCCTTCATCACGAGGGAGGGATGCTTCAGTTATAAAATGATGCCCTTTGGGCTGAAGAATGTCGGGGATACATACCAATGCATGATGGATCGGGTCTTCCGAGATCAAAGGGGAAGAAACCTGGAGGTCTATGTTGATGACCTGATGATCAAGAGCAAGTGCGTGGATTCGCACCTGAAAGATCTAGAATAGACGTTCGCCACCCTGCGGAGATACAAGATGAGGCTGAACCCCTTGAAGTGTGTCTTCGGGGCTAGCCGCGGGAAGTTCCTTGGGCATCTCTTGACTCCGGCAGGGGTGGAACCCAACCCGGACAAGGTGAAGGCCATCCTGGATTTGGAATCACCTCGCGATGCCAAGGAAGTCCAGCGCTTGACAGGCAAACTGCCTGGGCTGAGTAGGTTCCTCTCCAGGTCAGGAGACAAGTGTTCTTCATTCTTCAAGGTGCTGCGAGGGAACCAAAGGTTTGAGTGGACCGCTGAGTGCAAAGAAGGCTTCCAAGGGATGAAGAGACAGCTCTCTCAGGCTCCCCTGCTTCAAATCCCAAAATAAGGGAAGGATCTGACCTTGTACCTTGGAGTAGGAGCGGAGGCGGTGAGCTCCGTCGTAGTAAGGGAAGAAGGAAAGAGGCAACTGCCGATCTACTATATCATCCAGATCTTGAAGAAGGCGGAGCTCCGCCACCCCATCCACGAAAAGTTGGCTTACGCTTTGGTCATCTCTGCAAGAAAGCTCCGGCCATACTTTCAAGCACACTCGATTAGGGTGGTGACTGACCATCCTATTCGCAAGATCTTTGAATGGGTAGAGCACTCGGGAAGGCTTGCCAAGTGGTCCATTAAACTAAGCGAGTTTGACATCTCTTTTGTTCCGAGACTCTCCATCAAGGTGCAAGCGGTGGCAGACTTTCTAGAGGACTATATTATTGTAGTCGAGGAGGGAGAGCAGCAGCCACAGGAAGCGTGGAAGATGATGGTTGATGGGGCCTCGGGAAAACATTCCCTCGGGGGAGGAGTGGTGTTGATAAGCCCTCAGGGAGTTGTGATAGAGCAGGCGGTGGCTTACCATTTTCCAGTGACCAACAACCAAGCAGAGTATGAGGCCGTGATTGCCGTCCTTCGCTTGGCAAAGGAACTTGAGATCCAGGATGTGGAGGCCTTCACTGACTCAATGGTGGTAGCATCACAGATCCGAGGGGACTTCGAGGCTCGGGAACCTACCCTCATAAAATACCTATCCAAGGTAAGGGCGATCATCGGTGGGTTTCTGTAAGCCCCCGATTTTTCTACGATTATTTAATTCTCGTTTGGCGTTACGTTGACGCATTTCTGTCATGTGCCATTTGTTAGAGCGTGGTTTTAGCGCTTTAGGTACCTTGTGTGGTTGTTGGCAGCCTTTTTGGCAAGATCCCCTAGCAAGCCGGGTCTGTTTTGGTGACCTGTGAGGCCTCTCGGGGGATGCTTGTGTTTTGGCTTCGGGTAGTGATAACCCGAGTTTTGTTCATCGAACGTTGATTTCGACTTCGTCGTTGCGTTTGTAGTGTGGGTAATTAGCTACGGAGTCAATTTCGTCGGAATCCGAGGTGGTTCGGTTTTCGCGTCGTTTTGTGGTATTTATAATAATGATGCAAATGATTAATTATTAAAGCTTGAATGAATCAGTGGCTTTTAGGTGGCGGTTAAGGTTGATTAGATGTGTCCATGCATTTATATAAAGCCTTAGACAAAATCGAGACTATTCATTGTCTCCTTCCTTGTAAGAATAACTGTCGCAGTGTCGAGCGGAAGAAAAAACCGCCAACCCTGCTCCCATTTAGACGCCGATTCTAGGAGCATTAGTGGACGGAATTCGATTCCGAAAGAGGATTTGGAGTGCTCTCGCCTAGACCTTCATTTCTACGGTAAAAGATTCAATTTTCGTGGTTTTCTAGGGGTCTCGAAATTTTTGGTTTGATCTTTCTACGTCATTAAAACTCTAGAATTCCTGTTTAGGTGTTGTTGCGGCTGGAGCCGTGAGAGAGAGAGGCAGGGCTGTGCAAGATAAATTCTGGATTTGAGGCAAGTGGTGATCCTACCCTTGCCAAGTTTTCTTCTCCTTTTCATGGTCATATTTGCTATAATTTTCCCTGTTTCCCGAGATTGATATTTTACTATGTTTTTCCGTCAAAAGCATGTGAATCATAAACCATAATTCCCCTTTATGTTTTTGTTTGCATTCTCTCAAGTTCTGAAACTCAAATCTTCGGCTGGAGTGTTGTAGTCTTGTTTTTGTTTGTCAAAGTGTTCCCTGTTAAACCTCTGTTTGGGTAGTATCTAGTCTTTCAACCCTAGAAATTAGTAGCAGTGGGTTTTCCTACTTAAACTACGAGTAATAGGATTGAATTAGGCTAAGGAGATTGGACGAAAATGAAGTTGGAGGTACAGGATTTCTGTGCACTCAATGCAGCCAGTTCGACGGAAATCGTCGATCTGGGTTCGACGAATATCATCGAGCTGAGCTCGACGATGTGCCTTAGTTCTGGGCCCGACGAAAATTGTCGAACAGAGTTCGACGATTCTCCCGTGTCCAGTGTTCAGCGTAAGGAAAATCATCGAATGGCGTTCCACGATATTTTTCCCGTAGCCTGTAATTCGACGTTTTCCTATGGCCTGTGTTTAACGCAAAATCGTCAAATGGAGTTCGACGATTTCCTGTGGCCTGCGGTTAAGGAAAATCGTCGAACGGCGTTCGACGACTTATCCCGTGACCTGTGATCGACGAAAGGCAAATCGTCGAATAGAGTTCGACGATTTCCCGTGTCCTGTGATTCGACAAAAATCATCGAGCTGCGTTCGATGAATTTCCTGAGTTTGACAATTTTGCCGCGCTCGATGAAAATCGTCGAGCTGCGTTCGACGATTCCTGTAGGCTGAGATTTTTTTTTCTTTTCAGTTACTTTTCATCCCGAGTGTTTACCTCCTAGGGGTGGGGGATGTCTTGTCGACCTTTCGTTCTTCCTTTGTTTTGGGGGCCGAATCGTGGGTTATGACAGGTAGTTGTATTTTGATGCTCTAAAGGAGCGGGATGTTTTGTGTGCAAGCCATGACCGCCACTTTTAGTCCCAAGTACGGGCTGGGTATTGCTTTGGCCATCACCCTTTTATCCCAGGTACGGGCTAGGTTTGTGGTGATTTTGTGCTGACACAGTGAATTTTCTTTTGGAACCGTTTGGCTTGGGGGACTGTTTTTGGTCACCAACTCAGGTCCATTTTGTTTTCTACTGCCATTAACTCACAAATTAGGATTGTTAGGTGTTTCTTCCTAGTTAAATGCAACATATAGTGGCAAGTTTTTTCTTGTCTTTTGCCTTGTAGCCTCTGCAGGATTTGAGCAGGGCTTGGTGTTGTTGCTTGGTACTTGATGTACTTTTGCTTACTTTGGACAGTGGTTTCTTTTACTGTCATGATTACTTACATTCTTTTTTTGTTCCATTTTGATTTAACGCTCTAATTCTGATTTCCTTGTTTTACTTGCTGAGGTGTTCTTTTCTTTTCTGAATGCCTCAGGTTCAGATTAGTAGCCGGGTAGGCGGCTAGATTTGCTGTGGTGTTGCTGGCGATCCCTTGAGTTGTAGGGAATCTTTCTCTTGCTGTTGTGAGGTAGTTTTTCTGCTTTTCTTACAGACATACATGCTTGCCAGTGGGTTCGTTTCAGTTTGTTGGCGCCCACTGGTAGTTTTACCTTATGATACTGGATATGTTTCTTTTTCTGCTAGCTTTCAAGAGATAGTCTACTTGCTGCTGGGAAGTTTTATGCTAGGTTGCTAGTTTTTTTTAAACCTAAAAACACTATAATAAGTAAATCACATGATCATCATGTTTTATAAAACTCATACACTACTTTCCAAGTAACGTAAAAAGATCGTTTTCCTACTTATAATATAACATAAATCTAGAGTCTCGCATGGTGTAAGTTGACCTCGGGGGTCACTTATGCACTCTCATAGTATGTCAAATATAAGTAAAGTATTTTCCGCCACGTATAAGTATAGTTTTCAAACCGTGCATTAGATGATCCACCGAGCCAAGGGATACGACCTCTAAAATATAACTGATTTTGTTTTAATCATTAAACTTATGAGATTTCATAGTCTAGTTAGATGGTGTTCGACTGAGCATCGACAGTTATCCCCTGCTCGACATGGCATCACGACGCGTGTTTTCTCAAACTCTGATACTTCTTAAATTCGGAGAAAATACGGGTTGTGACAGTTGGCATCAGAGGGAGGTTGCTTGACAATTTGTCCGACAACCTTTCCTTGTAGGTATTAGGTGTTTAGCATCATATCATACACACACCGATATGTCATCAGCACGTCTTGGCTGAAGCACGAACACTACACTCATAGCATAACATGAAGTATATGGGGCATATTATGTAGTATGGGATGCAAAATATGTGTCAGTATATGGATCCACCATAGGGGCAACATGTGAGGGTTATGTAGTATGGGATGCATAACCTCACCACATGAATGCGACTAGCACGTTTCTTTTTCATTGCATGAGAATGTTACGTAGTATGGGATGCATAAGATTTTCATGCATACGCCGCTCATGACATGCATTTGGGCCTTTTTAGAATGCATAGCACAATCATGCATAACATAATATTGCATAAGCACAACGTGCCAAGCTAAAGATTTGCAGGATGACATATGTACACACATGGTTTTAAATCAGAAAAAGAATATAAAATTCATGCATTCCCGATCTAGGCACAAGAGTTAGATGATGGTGGTTAACCATCCTAGGTTAAGCATAACATCATTTTTGTTCAAATAAACTCCCAGAGCAAGTTTAGCAGTTTTAAGATCATATTTTTGTATGTATTGTCTGTACTTGTAGTTAGTTCCAACTATTGTACTAGGATTTGATTAATGTTGATATGGTTTTAGGATGGCGAGACGTCCTTCGACCAGGTCGACTCCCCTGTATGAGGGTGAGACTTCTGGAGCACAGAGTGATGTGGTGATCGAGAGCTTGCGGTTAAGCAACGATTCCTTGACCAGGCAGTTGGTGGAGATGCAGGTCCAGATCCAGTCTTTGGCGGTAGTTGTGGCAGGACAAACTCAGGGACTGCAGGACCCTGGAGGGAGGTCAGCTGCCCCTCCCCCTCCTGCTCCCCTGAGACCTCCAGTGGTGGTGCCAACAGAGATGGCCTTCATTTCTCAGTTTCAGAGACTTAGACCTCCTACATAAGATGGGAAGGCAGATTTCATGGTCATAGATGATTGGATGATCTCCATGGAGGAGATATTCTCGTACTCTGGTGTTGCAGATGATCAGAGAGTGATGATAGCCGCCTATCAGCAAAAGGGTTTGGCAAAGAGCTGGTGGCTTAGGGAAAAGGAGAGCTTGGTGGCTGGTTGCACTTGGGGATTATTCAAGGAGATGCTGTTGAGGAAGTTCCTGACTTCGGTCGAGCGTGACCGACTAATGAACGACTTCCTTGACCTGAAGCAGAGGAAACTTACGGTCAGTGAGTACGAGATAGAGTTCAGCAAGTTGAGCCGGTTTTCCCCTGGGTTGGTGAGTGTTGAAGCTGATCGAGTCAAGAGGTTCCTTGGTGGCTTGAGGAGCGAGGTTCAGCAGTTGGCCAGTGCTTATGGATTAGTGACTTATGCAGGGGTACTGGAGGCTGCTATGAAAGTGGAGGCAATTGAGACCGCAAAGAACAGAGGCCAGCAAATGAGGAAAGACAAGAGGAAGCCTGCTGAAGAGAAGAACCCCCAAGTACTCGATGCTGCTTCAGGAAAGAAGAGCAAGGTGGTGTGTAGCTTCTGTGGCCGGTCAGGACACCATGTTGAGAGATGTTTCAAGAAGGCGGGAGCACAAAAGAAGGAGCAAGTTCATGCCATTCAAGGTGCTCATAGGAAGGATGATCCTGTTCTGTTTGCAAGCGACCCGGGCATGATGCTGCCCAGTGCTGGTCCAGGATAAGGTCTACTATCAGTGTGGCCAGAAGGGCCATATCAAGACAAGGTGTCCTCAGGTCCAGCCTGTTCTTCATGCAGTTCCACTTCAGGCTTTACCTCCGCCTCAGCTTGTGGACAAGGGCAAAGTAAAGCTGAACGTGATCTCTTTTGAGGAGGCTCAAGCCTCGACTCAGGTGATCTCAGGTTAGTTGTTTTCCTAGCTTGAAAGTTTTATTTGCTAGAATGGTTATAATTTTGTTTTGGGTAGTTCCTTAGTTGCTTATGTATACTCCTATAGGGAAATTTAAGGTGAAGAACCATTGGGCGCGTGTTCTGTTCGACTCCGGCGCTACCCACTCGTTTGTGGCTAGAGCTTTTGTAGAGCGATATCGGTTGATCTAGACCAAGTTCGTGATACCTTCCGCGTCAAGTTCCCTTCTGGTGAATCTGTGTTGTCAGATTTGCGCATTTTGGATTGCCCTGTTTTGTTGGGGGACTTTCTTGCGAAGGCAGACTTGAAGATGATTGATCTAGAGGACTTCGATGTTATTCTGAGCATGGACTGGTTGTCTAGGTATGATGTGGTTATTCAGTGTAAAGGGAAGCGCTTGGACTTCATCAAGGACAACGGTCAGCCTGGAAGTGTGTATGCTTATCCATGCCAGGATTATCATATCATTTTTGCGGTATGTGCTCAGAAGCTGTTTCATTCTGATTGTTTTGCTTGTTTAGTCTCGATGGTTGGGACTGCTGTCAGTGTGCCGCGCTAGGAGGAGATTCCTGTGGTTCGTGGTTTCTCAGATGTTTTTCCTGATGACCTTCCTGGTATTCCCCCCGAGCGGGATGTTGAGTTTGTAACTGATTTGGAACCGGGTATGTGTCCTATTGCTAAGGCGGCGTATCGGATGGCCCCTCATGAGTTGGAGGAGTTGCGAGTCGAGTTGGACGTGTTGTTGGCAAAAGTTTTTATCAGGCCGAGTTTGTCGCCATGGGGTGCTCCTTTTCTGTTTGTGAAGAAGAAGGATGGGTCGATGAGGCTGTGCATTGATTATATGGAGCTGAACAAAGTTACCATTAAGAACAGGTACACTCTGCCGAGGATCGATGATTTATTTGATCAGTTGCGTGGTAGCACGGTGTTTTCTAAGATTGACGTTCGATCAGGCTATCATCAGCTCAGGATCCGTCAGTCGGACATTCCACGGACTGCTTTCAGGTCGAGGCATGGGCATTTCGAATTCCATGTTATGTCATTTGGTCTGACCAATGCTCCATCAGCATTCATGGACATGATGAACCGGGTGTTCAAGGACTTCCTAGACAAGTTCGTTGTGGTATTCATTGATGATGTGTTGATCTACTCTCGCAGTGCTTTGGAGCATGAACAGCATCTGCGATCGGTTCTTTATACTTTGAGAGACCATCAGTTATTCGCCAAGCTGAGTAAATGTGAATTCTGGTTGTCCTAGGTTTCCTTCCTGGGTCATGTGGTGAACAAAGATGGCATTTCGGTTAACCAGGAAAAGATTTCTGCAGTGATGGATTGGCATAGGCTGTAACACCCCCTATCCGTCGCATAACATATAGCAGTAGGTCCGGCCGGGGCCCGACTCCATATACTATAGACAGACCAGGTGGTTACTCATGGAAACCATCCAACCAATCAAAACGTCCGACACAGAGCATTCTAGCGGAAGCAGTTTGTAAAAGTTGCAATAAAGAACCCAGCATTAAAGCATGAATGTCCACTAATACCAAATAGGAATGTTATACATACACCAGTACAAGCCTGAAGGCCTTACAAAATAGTTCACTTGATATTACATGTTTTACAAACCTCGGCACGCAGGCCGGTCATACATGAATAAAGCAGTAAACACTCCAATTAGGCCTTCGAGGGCCGGCTTCGCAAAATTGGGCTTTAGCCCGCTATTGACCGCTTGGTCCAGCAGCACCTGCAAGCAACAAACCACCGCACGGTGGCAAAATAAGGCAACGGTCAGCAATGCTGACCAAATTATAACGATCCCGCCCCCAACTCGGGGCGGCGATGCTCCTTCCCTGCATTTCATTAGCATAAGCAAGCAATAAAACAATATTCAATTCATCACAGGCATAGGCTCATACGGCCACACACCCCGTGCACTCAGGGCACATTCTCGGTGAATGCAGTCTAAGTCTGCCGACTCACCACCATCCCTTTGGACGACCAATCAATGAGCAGTTTGTCTTCCCGGCATGGGTCACGGTAATTAAAACCATAGACTGCCGAAGACTCTCATTTATGCCAACGGCTCTAATCCGAACGACATAGAATGGGTACGGTTCCATCTAACCCCTGCTCACAACGCAACGGTAATTTAAACCATATGCGCCCGCAACGGTAATTTAAACCGTATGTGCAGGTCAAACTTTTCCCGAGTCCCGTTTAAATCACATTTCACATAACCCGGTTATGTTTAGGTTGGCTCTCAGGCCACCAAGTTGGCAAGATCACGCATCCGCCCAGTTTTCCGGGTGCACCTTTGGGTTAATCCCCAAGGCTCCCTATTGCAATCTACCGCGTAGAAAGCCCGAAAAACAACCAATCGCGCGGAGTCTTCTCCGGCATTTATGCAATGCAACATCACCGATCTAGACCAACATGTCCTGGTAGGCTTCACACATCATGCCTATGTCCGTTCTCGCTTACGGACTCTAAACAACGGGGACTTCACATATCTACCCGAAGGAACGCCTCCAACTCACCGCAAACTCGTGAGAGCGGGCTTCCTATGCAAAGAAGGAGAGCTACTCATGCTTAAGAAGAGAATCGTTAGCCTTGCGTTCTTCTTTGGTGCCATGGGAAAGTAAGCGGATGAAAAGCACCGCACTAGCTTTGCCTCCGTGGATCCGGAGTCGGCTCGCGATTTGGAGCTTCGAAGCTCCTCCAATGGCCGGATCTAGCTCCTTCTTCCTTCCTTGGCTCTCCTCTCTCTCTCTCTAAGCTTTAGAAAGACAACCACTCATGAAAAGTGAGGGTTTCTAAGGCTCAATCCTGGGTATATCCCATCAGGAACAACCCCCAGGCGTTGGATCACCAATTAAAGAAACGAACGGCTTTGATTCGGGACTGAAATGCCCAATCTGGACCTCACACGGCCTGGCACACGCCCGTGTCCAGGGCCGTGTGCCTCATTCGCCGTCAAAATCGACTCGCCTGGAACAACACACGGGTATCGAACACGCCCGTGTTCGACCTGACACGCTCGTGTTCCACCTGACACGGCCGTGTGGCCGGCCGTGTACCCCCATCGTTTTTTCCCGAAAACAACCCGAGCACTACACGGGTTCTAGGACACACCCGTATCCTTGCCCGTGTCACCTCAACACGCCTGGGCTCCAGGACGTGTACACGGTCTCGACACTCGACACTTGATCGAGCGAAGATCGTCGACCTGACGAAACGGCCTTGGACACGCCCGTGTCCTAGGCCGTGTGCCTTGTCTCGACACATCGTCGAGCAAAGTTCGTCGACTCCCGGGATGAGTGTCGACACGAGTCGACACGCCCTGCGACACGCCCGTGTCGCAGGCCGTGTGCCATGTCTCGATACTTCGTCGAGCGCAGAGTGTCGACTTCGCGGGCTAAGTGTCGACATGGGTCGACACGCCCTGGGACACGCCCGCGTTGCAGGCCGTGTGCCATGTCTCGACACTTCGTCGAGCGCAGAGTGTCGACTTCGCGGGCTAAGTGTCGACACAAGCTTGACATGCCCTGGGACAAGCCCGTGTCCCAGGCCGTGTTCCTGCAGCCAGAACCCAAAACTGGCCCAAAACGTCCCCCGTCGCTCTTTTGAGTTTCGGGGCGTTACATAGGCCGAGCATACCCAGGGAGATTAGGAGCTTCTTGGTGTTTGCCGACTTTTATAGAAGATTCGTGGAGGGCTTTTCTACACTGGCATCGCCCTTGACTAAGCTGACGCAGAAGAATGCGGCGTTCATTTGGAGCAAGAAATCTGAGGAGGCTTTTTTGGAGCTGAAGAGCAGGCTGTGTTCTGCCCCTGTTTTGACATTGCCTATGGAGGGCAAGGACTATGATGTATATGTGGATGCCTCGCATGTTGGGCTCGGAGGGGTGTTGATGCAAGAAGCGAAGGTGATTGCGTATGGGGCGAGGCAATTGAAGACTCATGAGAGGAACTACCCTACGCATGATCTTGAGTTCGCAGCAGTGATCTTTGCCCTGAAGCTGTGGAGACATTTAATTTATGGTGCCCAGTGCAAGATCTACACCGATTATAAAAGTCTAAAGTATGTCTTCACCCAGAAGGAGCTGAATTTGTGCCAGCGGCGATGGTTAGAGTATGTGGTCGATTATGATGTGGATATACAGTATCATCCGGGCAAGGCCAATGTGGTGGCCGATGCCCTGAGCCGGAAGACGGGGAAGATCTTTAATCTCACCGCCGATCGTTTAGTGGAAGAGTTCCTCCTGATGGATATTTCCGTAGGATGCTGTGACATGCAGAGCAGTTTGGTAGTGGCAGAGCCGTCTTGGATTGCACTCACCAGGTTGCACCAGAAGGATGATCCGGATCTTCTGCACTTATACCTCAGGACTGAGAGAGGGGAGTTGCCGGATTTTTCTATCGATGATGCGGGTACCTTGAGGTACCGCGGCAGGTTTTGCATCCCAACTGTTGGAGACATCAGGGGTATGATTTGCAGAGAGGCTCATGGATCCAGTATTGTCTACCATCCAGGATCTACAAAGATGTATCATGAATTGAAGCAGATTGCCTGATAGTATGGGATGAAGGGTGATATTGCCCGATTTGTTGCTGAGTGCCACACTTGCAAGCGTATGAAGGCCGATCATGGAAGGCCTGGTGGCAAGTTGACTCTGTTGGATATCCATACTTGGAAGTGGGAAAGTATTTCTATGGACTTCATTACGGGCTTGCCGAGATCTCCAAGGGGATTTGATTCAGTTTGGGTTATAGTGGACAGACTGACGAAGTGTGCTCACTTTGTGCCATATAAGATTGACTATCCGATGAAAAAGGTAGCTGAGTTGTATCTGAATGAATTCATCAGATTACACGGTGCGCCAGTTAGCATCATTTCGGATCGAGACTCCCGTTTTACATCTCGCTTCTGGAGGAGTCTGCAAGAGGCTTTGGGTACAGATTTGAGGTATTCTGCAGCTTACCACCCGCAGACCAATGGTCAGACTGAGCGAGTGAACCAGATAGTTGAGGATATGATCAGGTGCTACATCTTGGACCACGGTGGAGCGTTGGATGACAGTTTGCAGCTTATGGAATTTGCATACAATAACAGTTACCAGGAGAGCTTGCAAATGGCTCCATTTGAGGCTTTGTTTGGGAGGCGCTGCAGAACTCCCTTATTTTGGACAGAGGTCGGTGAGAGGCCTGTGTTGGGTACAGATGCGCTCGAGGAGATGGAAATTGTTGTGAAGCTTATTCGGGAAAAGCTTCGTATTGCTCAGGAGAGATATGAGAAGAACGCCAACCGGCGTAGGTCTGACTTGGAATTTTCGGTAGGGGACGTTGTGTTTCTTAAGGTTTCCCCAATGGTAGGTGTTAAGAGGTTCGGTAAGAACCGGAAATTGGACCCGAGGTATGTGGGCCCATTTAAGGTTGTTGAACGGATTGGACTGAGGTCGGTGAGAGGCCTGTGTTGGGTTCGGATGCGCTCGAGGAGATGGAAACTGCTGTGAAGCTTATTCGGGAAAAGCTTCGTATTGCTCAGGAGAGATATGAGAAGAACGCCAACCGGCGTAGGTCTGACTTGGAATTTTCGGTAGGGGACCTTGTGTTTCTTAAGTTTTCCCCGATGGTTGGTGTTAAGAGGTTCGGTAAGAACCGGAAATTGGACCCGAGGAATGAATTGAAGCAGATTGCCTAATGGTATGGGATGAAGGGTGATATAGCCCGATTTGTTGCTGAGTGCCACACTTGTAAGCGTATGAAGGCCGATCATGGAAGGCCTGGTGGCAAGTTGACTCCGTTGGAGATCCCTACTTGGAAGTGGGAAAGTATTTCTATGGACTTCATTACGGGCTTGCCGAGATCTCCAAGGAGATTTGATTCAGTTTGGGTTATACTGGATAGACTGACGAAGTGTGCTCACTTTGTGCCGTATAAGATTGACTATCCGATGAAAAAGATAGCAAAGCTGTATCTGAATGAAGTCATCAGATTACACGGTGTGCCAGTTAGCATCATTTCGGATCGAGACTCCCGTTTTACATCTCGCTTCTGGAGGAGTCTACAAGAGGGTTTGGGTAAAGATTTGAGTTATTCTACAGCTTACCACCCGCAGACCAATGGTCAGACTGAGCGAGTGAACCAGATAGTTGAGGATATAAGCAGGTGCTAAATCTTGGACCACGGTGGAGCGTGGGATGAGCGTTTGCGGCTTATGGAATTTGCATACAATAACAGTTACCAGGAGAGCTTGCAAATGGCTCCATTTGAGGCTTTGTATGGGAGGCGCTACAGAACTCCCTTGTTTTGGACCGAGGTCGGTGAGAGTCCTGTGTTGGGTCTGGATGCACTCGAGGAGATGGAAACTACTGTGAACCTTATTCGGGAAAAGCTTCGTATTTCTCAGGAGAGATATGAGAAGAACGTCAACCGGCGTAGGTCTGACTTGGAATTTTCGGTAGGGGACCTTGTGTTTCTTAAGGTTTCCCCGATGGTTGGTGTTAAGAGCTTTGGTAAGAACCGGAAATTGCACCCGAGGTATGTGGGCCCATTTAAGGTTGTTGAACGGATTGGCGTGTCAGCATATAGATTGGATTTCCCAGCAAATTTCCCAGGTATTCATAATGTATTTCATGTAAGCCAATTAAGGAAGTGTGTGCGAAGTAGTGGGCAAGTCATGGATGATGTGCCCCAGTTGGAGCCTAATCTTTCATATATTGAGGTGCCGGTCCGCATCTTGGATACTCAAGATCGGGTGCTGCGGACGAAGTCTATCCCGATGGTGAAAGTTTTATGGAAGAATCAGGATTTGGAAAGCGCGAATTGGGAGCTAGAGTTGGCTATGAGGGAGGCTCACCCTCATCTGTTCCCTTGATTTGTTTTCTTTCTACTAACTCTTGTTTTGTTACCTTCCTTTTATAGTAGAAGTATCGTATGTAAAGTTTCGGGGCGAAACTTTCTTTTAGGGGGAGTGACTGTAACGCCCCCGATTTTGCTGCGATTATTTAATTCTGGTTTGGCGTTACGTTGATGCGTTTCCGGCATGTGCCATTTGTTAGAGCTAGGTTTTAGCGCTTTAGGTTCCTTGTGTGGTTGTTGGCAGCCTTTTTGGCAAGATCCCCTAGCAAGCTGGGATTGTTTTGGTGACCGGTGAGGCCTCTCGGGGGATGCTTGTGTTTTGGATTCGGGTAGTGATAACCCGAGTTTTGTTCGTCGAAAGTTGATTTTGACTTCGCTGTTGCGTTGGTAGCTTGGGTAATTAGCTACGGAGTGAATTTCGTCGAAATCCGAGGTGGTTCGGTTTTCGCGTCGTTTTGTGGTATTTATAATAATGATGCAAATGATTAATTATTAAAGCTTGAACAAATCAGTGGCTTTTAGGTGGCGGTTAAGGTTGATTAGACGTGTCCATGAATTTATATAAAGCCTTAGACAAAATCGAGACTATTCATTGTCTCCTTCCTTGTAAGAATAACCGTCGCAGTGTCGAGAGGAAGAAAAAACCGCCAACCCTGCTCCCCTTCAGACGCCGATTCTGGGAGCGTTAGTGGACGTAATTCGATTCCGAAAGCGGATTTGGAGTGCTCTCGCCTAGAACTTCATTTCTACGGTAAGAGATTCAATTTTCATGGTTTTCTAGGAGTCTCGGAATTTCTGGTTTGATCTTTCTCCGCCATTAAAACTCTAGAATTCCTGTTTAGGTGTTGTTGCGGCTGGAGCCGAGAGAGAGAGAGAGAGAGGCAGGGCTATGCAAGATAAATTCTGGATTTGAGGCAAGTGGTGCTCCTACCCTTGCCAAGTTTTCTTCTCCTTTTCATGGTCATATTTGCTATAATTTTCCCTGTTTTCCGAGATTGATATTTTACTCTATTTTTCTGTCAAAAGCATGTGAATCATAAACCATAATGCCCCTTTATGATTTTTTTTTGCATTCTCTCAAGTTTTAAAACTCAAATCTTTGGCTGGAGTGCTGTAATCTTGTTTTCGTTTGTCAAAGTGTTCCCTGTTAAACCTCTGTTTGGGTAGTATCTAGACTTTCAACCCTAGAATTTAGTAGCAGTGAGCTTTCCTACTTAAACTACGAGTAATAGGATTGAATTAGGCTAAGGAGATTGGACGAAAACAAAGTTGGAGGTACAGGATTTCTGTGCACTCAATGCAGCCAGTTCGACGGAAATCGTCGATCTGGGTTCGACGATTATCGTCGAGCTGAGCTCGACAATGTGCCTTAGTTCTGGGCCCGACGAAAATCGTCGAACAGTGTTCGACGATTCTCCCGTCTCCAGTGTTCGGCGTAAGGAAAATCGTCGAATGTCGTTCGACGATATTTTTCCCGTCGCCTGTAATTCGACGTTTTCCTATGGCCTGCGTTTAACGCAAAATCGTCGGACGGAGTTCGACGATTTCCTGTGGCCTGCGGTTAAGGAAAATCATCGAACATCGTTCGACGACTTATCCCATGACCTGTGATCGACAAAAGGCAAATCGTCGAACAAAGTTCGACTTTTTCCCATGTCCTGTGATTCGACAAAAATCATTGAGCTGCGTTCGACGAATTTCCTAAGTTCGACGATTTTCCCGCGCTCCACAAAAATCGTCGACCTGCGTTCGACGATTCCTGTAGGCTGAGATTTTTTTCTTTTCAGTTACTTTTCTTCCCGAGTGTTTACCTCCTAGGTGGGGATGTCTTGTTGGCCTTTCGTTCTTCCTTTGTTTTGAGGGCCGAATCGTGGGTTATGGCAGGTAGTGGTATTTTGACGCTCTAACGGAGCGGGATGTTTTGTGTGCGAGACGTGGCCGCCACTTTTAGTCCCAGGTACGGGCTGGGTATTACTATGGCCGTCACCCTTTTTATCCCAGGTACGGGCTGGGTTTGTGGTGATTTTATGCTGACACAGTGAATTTTCTTTTGGAACTGTTTGGCTTGGGGGGACTGTTTTTGGTCACCAACTCAGGTCCATTTTCTTTACTACTGCCATTAACTCACAAATTAGGATTGTTAGGTGTTTCTTCCTGGTTAAATGCAACATATAGTGGCAAGTTTTTTCTTATCTTTTGCCTTGTAGCCTCTGCAGGATTTGAGCAGGGCTTGGTGTTGTTGCTTGGTACTTGATGTACTTTTGCTTACTTTGGACAGTGGTTTCTTTTACTGTCATGATTACTTACATTCTTTTTTTGTTCCATTTTGATTTAACGCTCTAATTCTGATTTCCTTGTTTTACTTGCTGAGGTGTTCTTTTCTTTTCTGAATGCCTCAGGTTCAGATTAGTAGCCGGGTAGGCGGCTAGATTTGCTGTGGTGTTGCTGGTGATCCCTTGAGTTGTATGGAATCTTTCTCTTGCTGTTGTGAGGTAGTTTTTCTGCTTTTCTTACAGACATACATGCTTGCCAGTGGGTTCGTTTCAGTTTGTTGGCGCCCACTGGTAGTTTTACCTTATGATACTGGATATGTTTCTTTTTCTGCTACCTTTCTAGAGATAGTCTACTTGCTCCTGGGAAGTTTTATGCTAGGTTGCTAGTTATTTTTAAACCTAAAAACACTATAATAAGTAAATCACATGATCAGCATATTTTATAAAACTCATACACTACTTTCCAAGTAACGTAAAAAGATCGTTTTCCTACTTATAATTTAACATAAATCTAGAATCTCTCATGGTGTAAGTTGACCTCGGGGTCACTTATGCACTCTCATAGGATGTCAAATATAAGTAAAGTGTTTCCCGCCGTGTATAAGTATAGTTTTTAAACCGTGGACTAGATGATACACCGATCCGAGGGATACGGCCTCTAAAATATAATTGATTTTTTTTCTAATCATTAAACTTATGAGATTTCATAGTCTAGTTAGATGGTGTTCGCTTGAACGTCCACACAATCCTTGGTGGTGTCCACACAGCTCTCATGGTGTCGACACTACTTCTTAACATAGCTTCTGTAAGAATGTGTCGACACAAGTCCTGTGTGTCGACACAGTCACTTCTTGTCTTGACACAATTGACTTAGAAGAAATTCTGGTGTGCGTGTCGACACAAGTCCTGTGTGTCGACACAGTTGATGTCGACTGAACTTTCTGTGTGTCGACACAAGTCCTGTGTGTCGACACAGTTGATGTCGACTGAACTTTCTGTGTGTCGACACAAGTCCTATGTGTCGACACAGCTTCTCCAAGTGTTTACACAATTGACTCTAGGTGTCGACACTGCTTTTCTCAAGTGTTGACACAAGTCTTCATAAGTGTCGACACAGCTTCTTCTGGTGTCGACTCATGGACTTAGAAACTTTTCCTACATATTCTTAACCTGCACATATAAACTCAAAACAACATCAAATACATCTTGATGAATATCATTGAGCTAAGTTAGGCTTGTCCAAATCAGGTACACATTTTCCAATCTACCCAACAATCTCCCCCTATTTGGAGAAGTCATAACCCTTAGTCAATGATATACACCATTTATAATAAACACATATTATGATGTATATAAACATTACATGATAGGGTAACATATAAAAAACATGTATAACATGTCATTACAGAATGATGCAAACACAGTGAGCATGAATCATTGTTTTGTTTAAACTAGCAAAAGTTTGTCAACAATTAGTTTACATAGATTTTGTTTAACAACTAAAGATTACATTGTTGTAAAATATAGTTAATTTATACTAAGGCTGATCTGGCTCCGTGATGACTATGCCTTTTCCTGGTTTGACCTAAGCCTGCATAGTAGGTTCAGCATCATCAGCAGGTTTCTTGCCTTTCAGATCTTTACTTTTCTGTTCTTCAGTCCTTATCTTTTGCCTTTCAAAATAATGAAAAGGCTTTGGGAAGTACTTGCTAGGCTCCAGAGCATTTACAGGCAATATTTTAGCTTTTGCTTTCCTTCTGTATTGAAGAATGGCTTCCTGTCTGGCTTCATACTTATTCCATTCTTGCTCAGTGTACCATTTACCCCTTTCATGGGTCTTGTCCTTTACAGCTTTCCAGGCAGTCAATATAATATTCATGGAAGTAGGACTCCATTGCTCAAAATCAGGCTTCAGTTCAGCCTGCTCTCTAAATCTTTTCTTTGAAAGTTGAGCTTCTTGCTCTTTATTTAAGGCTGCCTCTGACATTTCTACTTTATCAATGATAACATTTTTAGTACCCTCTGGAGGGTTGTACATCTGATGAACTAGGTGTTGAATTTTCTCAAAGTTAGAAGGGGGATATATGATTTGAGCTACTTCTTACTGACCCCCTTCAATTCCTGCAGCTTGAATTCCTGACTCTGCTGTGTTGTCATCATCACATAGGGGTGGATATCCCAGAGTTGCTCTAACAGCATTTGTTATCCATTTGGCATGCTCTGAGCTAGCATTGACTATCAACCTCTCCCCCTTTATGACTTCTCTTTCAATATGATCCCTGAGATCTTTCTTTTGGAACCTGATTTGAGTATCCAGATAATTTGTTCCCGCTGTATAATAGGCTTTAAACTTTAGAAGCTGAGCAGATATAATCTTATGAGAGGCTTGAAGTGCAGATTGGAAAGTGGCTAAATCCTCTTGAAGTTTCTTATCAAACTCAGATTTCTCTTTAGCTCTTGCCTCAGTCAGGGCAGTTGCAGCATTCTTTATTTCTGTAACAATCACATTATGTGATTCAGTAAGATTATCATTCATTCTAATTTGATTTTTAGGGACATATCCTTGCTTTATTACTATGCCATCAATCTATGTCCTTGCTTCTTGTTGATGTTTAGCCAGAAAAACTACAGCATTACCTCCTTTATGGAAGCAATCTGTCATCTCCCTCTTTTTCTGGTTACCCTCAAACCTAATTGATTTTATATCTTGAGCCAAGGAGAATTGCAAATCTTTATGAGTTTCATCCATATATTTTTCCATGGCTATTCTTTGTTCATCTAATTTTACTTGCAAAGACACCAATAAGGAGCTATAATCATGTGTAGGAGCTGGTTGTGGAGCAGTTTGCAATGCCCTATTATAGCTTTGGCTTCTTCTTCTGAAAACCATCAGCTTTCTCTTCATTGCTTGAGATTCTGCTTCATCTTCTGAAGCTGAGATACTTGCTATATCAACTCTTTTCTGAGAACTAGGAGGCAGTTCCTTTTCAGTCCTAGTTTGCTCCCCCTCAATGTCAGCTTGCTCCCCCTCAGTCCTGACTTGCTCCCCCTCAGTTCTGGCTTGCTCCCACTGAGTTCTGTCTTTCTCTATATCAGGGAATAACTCTTCAAGAGTAAACTCTTGTTGAGTATGGACTGGAGGCACCACTAACTCTGGAGCATCAGCAGCTGTAGATGTATCCTTCATGATAACATCCTGTGCTTGATTGATGAGTTGAGTGGTCTGGTCAACATCAATCAAGGGAACAGTTAGTGTTTCACACTCATTATTGAAAATTGTTTGATTAACTTCTGGGATTACCTCAAGAATAGTTTGATTAGCCATTTCACTTTCTAACTATGTTGGTTCTTCCTAAATATGAGGCTCCACCTGCATCTGATCATCATGTCTAATGTCCTGAGCAGGTGATTTCTTAGTATTCTCTGGCCTCTCTTCATCATCCATATCTTTTACCAGCACTCTATCCCATCTAGCGATTATCCTTAGATCCATTATCCTCATGTGATTGATCTTGGATCCAGCAGCCTGTTGCATTACTCCTGTAATTACTCCAGCCAAGTATAAACTTAATATCCTTCCCAGATTCAGTTTCTTGATACTTTCTCTAATCTTCTCATATATGACTGCAGAGCAATTGGTGTTGATTTTGTAGACATTCCTGGTCATGAGGCTGAACATTTAGGCTGAGACCCTATCATGTCCACCTGGTTTACAAAAGATTACTTTGCCAACTACTTCAGAAAGGAATTTTCCTTGTACATTCATTCCTTTTTTATTCATGGATGATCCAATTATCATGGTGTGATCTAATCCACACCACTGGAGTGCTTCCCTGGTCTTGGAAGAGGTAACTTCTTCGTCTTCTTGAGTTTCTGGTAGATGAAGAGTTTTTCGTATGCTCTTCATGGTGAGTTTGATTTTATTACCCTGGACTGAAGACCTAATTTTTAGTCCAGTTGAATCCTGAGTGGCAGCTCCATAGAACTCAAGGATTTCCTTCTTCAATATCTTTGTAGGTTCTGATGTCAAATACTACAAGCCATTTTCTGCAATTAGAGTTATCACAGATTTAATCGCTGATTCAACATCGTCAAAAGCATTCCGTACCAGTTCATATCCATCGTTCACGTTTTCGTCAAGTTTTGGCGCAATTAGGATGGTGAGAAATCTTGAATGAAGAAGAGAGAGTTTGTCGACACAAGAATCTAGTCTCAACAAAAATGTGGAGAGCGTGTCGACAGGGTTTGTTCTTGACCTTTATATATGTGTCTAAACATAGAAGGTCAAATGGCGCGTCAAAATTTACTTAATGTGTCGACACTGTTGAGATGGTGTCGACATAGATAGCTAATGTCTCGACAGAAGTGTTGACTGCTATGTGTCGACGCCAATTAATGATGTGTTGACACAGACATACTTATTAGTTCAACAGAAATTCTGTGTCGACTCTAATTCTAAGTGTCGACACAACTTCTGGATGTGTCGACATAACTCCTCTGAAGTGTCGACACCAATTTTCTAGATGTGTCGACACAACTTCTCTGTGTCGAGATAGACCTCTTTTTGTGTTGACACACAATTACTTAGACAAATTTGTCAATCTATACTATGTTCAGCAAACCTAATTCTATTTTAAAATTATTGAATTTAGTTTCATCCAAGGGCTTAGTGAACATGTCAGCAATTTGAAAACTTGTATTGACAAATTCTAAACATATATCCTCTTTTGCTACATGATCCCTAAGAAAATGATATCTTATTTCTATAAGCTTTGTTCTACTATGAGAAACAGGATTATGAGCAATAGAAATAGCACTTGAAGAATCACAGAATAATGGAGTTCTACTTACCTGGATAACATAATCTTTAACCTGATGTTGTATCCACAATAGCTGTGCACAACAGCTTCCTCCAGCTACATACTCAGACTCAGCTGTGGAGATTGCCACACTAGTCTGCTTCTAACAGCTCCATGACACCAATCTCCCTCATAGAAATTGATAGGTGCCAGTTGTGCTTTTTCTATCTTCTTTGCATCCTGCAAAGTCTGCATCTGAATATCCAGTCAGTAGAAAATCTCTATTCTTAGGGTACCAAAGACCTAGATTAGGTGTGCCCTTAAGATATCTCAAAATCCTCTTAACAGCAGTATAATGAGATTCTTTTGGGCAGGATTAGTACCTAGCACATACACATGTAACATACATGATGTCAGGTCTACTAGCAGTCAGATAAAGGAGGGATCCAACTGTCCCTCTATACAAAGACTCATCTACAGGCTTTCCTGCATCATCTTTGCTTAGAGACATACTTGTCCCCATTGGAGTTCTCATGGTAGTGGATGACTCCATACCATACTTCTTAATTAACTCCTAGGTGAACTTAGACTGGGATATGGACAGGCCATCATCAGTCTGTCTTACTTGGAGTCCCAAGAAGAACTTAAGTTCTCCCATGCTGCTCATCTTAAAGTTCCCTTGCATAAGTTTAGCGAACTTCCTACAAAGTTTTTTTAAGTAGAATCAAATACTATATCATCAACATATATCTGGACTAGAATTATCTTCCCTTTGGATTCCATAAGGAATAGAGTTTTGTCTATTTTCCCCCTTGAGAATTTGTTCTCAATGAGGAAAGTAGACAAGGTTTCATACCAAGCCCTTGGGTCTTGTTTCAAACCATATAGCGCTTTCTTAAGCCTATACACATAATTAGGATAGAGTGGATCAATAAAACCTGATGGCTATTCTACATAGACTTCCTCCTTTAAGTCTCCATTCAGGAATGCTGACTTAACATCCATTTGGAACACTTTGAAACCCTGATAAGCTGCATAGGCTAGGAATAGCCTGATTGCTTCCAACCTTGCCACAGGGGCAAATGTTTGATCAAAGTATATGCCCTCTTCCTGCCTGTATCCTTTGGCAACCAGCCTTGCCTTATTCTTAATTATGATGCCACTCTCATTTAGCTTGTTCCTGAAGATCCACTTAGTCCCTATGACATTGTGGTCTTTTGGTTTAGAAACTAACTCCCAGACCTTGCATCTCCTGAATTGATTCAACTCCTCCTGCATAGCATCAATGCAATGTGTGTCTTGTATAGCTTCTTCAAATATTTTAGGTTCCTATTGAGACAAGAAGCTTGAGCATATTACAGTGTTCAAGCTCCTGCTTCTAGTTTGAACCCCTTGTCTAGGATCACCAATAATCTGGTGTACACCACCCCTTAAAAGAATTCGTCCACGAATTCATTTAAGCCTGACTGAAACTAGTTGTCTGATACCAAATTGTAACACCCACTATCCATCACATAACATATAATAGTAGATCCGGCCGGGGCCCGACGCCATATACCACATACAGACCGGAAGGTTACTCAATGGAAACCATCCAACTAATAACGAACCTCCTACACAGAGTCATTCTAGCGGAAGCAATTTAAAGGTTGCAATTAAAAGAACCCAGCCATAAGCATGAATGTATACTACAAAATCCAATAGGAAAGAACTTACAATACACAAGTACAATGGCCTTAAGGACTTACAATTGTTTACTCAAATTACAGTGTTTTCCAAACCTCGGCACGCAGGACGGTCACACATGAATAAAGCAAGTAAACACTCCAATTAGGCCTTTGAGGGCCCGCTCAGCAACTTGGGCTTTTGCTCGCTATTTACAGCTCGGCTCCGCAGCACTTGCAAGCAACAATCCACCGTAATGGTGGCAAACAAAAGCAACGGTCAGCTATGCTAACCAAATTATAATGATCCCGCCCCCGAACTCGGGGAGGCGATGTTCCTTTCCCTGCACTTTGTTAGCATAAGCAAGCAGTATAGTGTAAACACTTCATCAGGTGTGGGCACGCACGCCACACACCCCGTGCTCTCAGGGCACATTCTTGGTGAACCGGTCAACGTCATGTCAATTTAAGCCATAGACATTTCAGTCTCACCACCGCCACTTGGACGGCCAATCTTGCAAGCATTAATGTCCTCCCGGCATGGGTCACGTCAATTTAAGCCATAGACCGCCGAAGACCCTCATATATGCCAACGACTCCCCCACACCCCCCCGAACGACATAGAATAGGTACGGTTTTGCCTGACCCGTTGCTCACACCGCAACGTCAATTTAAGCCATATGCACGGGTCAAACCTCCCCGAGTCCCGTTTCCATTACACACTTCACATAACCCGGTTATGTTCAAGTTGGCTCCCAGGCCACCATGTTGGCAGAATCACACATCTGCCAAGTTTTTCAGGTGCACCTTGGAGTTAGTCCCCAAGGCTCCCTGTTGCAATCTACCACGTAAAAAACCCGAAAAACAACCATTCGCGCGGAGTCTTCACCGGCCATTCATGCAATGCAACATCACCGATCCAGACCAACTTGTCCGGGTAGGCTTCACACATCGAGCCTATGTCCGATTCTCGATTATGAACTCTAAATGTACACAACGGGGACTATTCATGTCTACCCAAAGGAACGCCTCAAACTCACAGAAAACTCACGAGAGCGGGCTTCCTATGCAAAGGAAAAGAGGACTTCACATGTCCTAGGATGAGAATCGTTACCCTAGCATTTTTCCTTGGCGCCATGGAAATCTATTAAAATGAAAAGCACCACAATCTCCTTGCCTCCGTAGATCCGAAGTCGGCTCGTGATTTGGAGCTCCGAAGCTCCGCCGGTGACCGGATCTAGCCTCCTTTCTTCTTCCTTACTCCCCCTCTCTCTAGGCTTTAGAAAGAGAATAACCCAAGTATAATGTGGTTTTCTAAGCCCTAAAACTGGGTATATCCAAGTAAGAACAGTTCTAGACCGTTAGATCCCAAAATAAGGAAACGGACGGCCACGATCCGGATTTGAAATCCAAAATCTGTGCCGAACACGGCCTGTGACATGCCTGTGTCCAGGGTCGTGTTCCCCATTCACCGTCAAAACCGACGCGTCCCGAAAAGGACACAGATTCGCGACACGCCCCTGTCCGGATTGACACACCCATGTCATCCAGTAAACGGCCGTGTAGTGGGCCGTGTTCCTCGATCGACACAGGACCAACACCAACCCGTGAAGGACACGGGTATTGGACACGCCCGTGTCCCAAATGACACGCTCATGTCATACCCGAACACGCCTGAGCTCCAGGCCATGTTTTTCCCCCAACTCAAATCGGCAAACCACCCAAGAAGGACACGGCCTAGGACACGCCCGTGTCTCAGGCCGTGTTCGCTGCTCGACGTTCGTCGACTATAGATTTGTCGACCATACGGCCAGATCGTCGACTCGAGCACGACACGCCCCTGGGATATGCCCGTGTCCCAGGCCGTGTGACCCCTGCCAAATTCCAAACTTGGATCGAAATGCCTCTCGTCGCTCTTTTGAGTTTCGGGGCATTACAACAAGCATAGTCAATGCCAGACTGAATGACAAGCTGGGCTTGGGTGCATCATCAAGTTTATCCCCCATTCTCAAGAAGAACATATTATCAACCCCCATTAGATTTGTGTAAGCTAAGAATAAAGAGGTAATGAACAACAAACAAACCACAAAAGAATTACCTAACTTTAAAAATCACAATAACAAAAACCAGAAAACCTTAGATAAAAACAAAGTTCAGCAGATTTCGTCGAACTCAGATCGACGAAATGTGGCTAGTTTGTCGAACTCAAGTCGACGAACTCTGAATGCAGATCTATATAATAATTATTCATCTTACTATGATCGACGAACTGTGTATGGTTCGTCGAGCAGAGATCGACAAACTTGGGCACAAAAAATGAATATGTTCATTCTTTTAGCAGAGATCAACGATCTCATCCCGTTTCGTCGAACTCTGGTCGATGAACTTACAAATTTGCGTCGAATCCAGACAGACTTAATAAAAATCATAATTATAACAACAATTCTAATCAAATTAGGAAACCTTTTAATCCACTTGCTGATTGGATAATTCCTCCGAGAAGATATCACCCCTTAGGGTATAAATCTCAACATGAATTCTCAGTAATATCAAGCTTTTCTTATCAACAATATAAAGGACCCAAGGTAACCTGGATCAAGAACAACTAACTGTTTTCATTGCAGGAAAAGAGTTGTCCAGTTGTTAATCAAAAATGGTATCAGGACAGTGGTGCTCAAATCATATGACTGGCAGCAAGGACAACTTAAATAACTACTAGTCCAAGCTGTGACCAAAGGTGATCTTTGGTGATTTAAATTGGGGCCAGTCAGAGGGCTTTGAAGAAGTAAAGATTGGAGCAGTCACCTTCAAAAAGGTGACCTATGTAAGTGCACTCAAGCATAACCTCATCTCCATAAGTCAACTATGGGATGAAGGTTATCAGGTACACTTTAACTCAACATCCTGTGTTATTTCTAATAAAGAAAAATAAACTGTTTTAATTGAAAATAGACAAGGTAACATATACATAGTAGATTTTCATTTTGCACCTTCAGATATCTGCTTACTTAATATAGTTAGCAATCAAAATAAACTATGACATAAAATACTAGGACATGTCAATATGAAAAACATTGCTAGGCTATCTAAAGACAGCATTGCGAGAGGTTTGCCTTCTGATCCCTGCAATAAGGAAGGCCTCTATAGGGCTTGTCAACTAGGCAAGCAAACTAAATCCAGCTTTAAATCAGTAAATAAGAGTGATTCACCTAGGATCTTATACTTGCTACACATGGACATTTTTGGGCCTATTGCTGTACAAAGCCTGGGAGGGAAATCCTATACTCTAGTTATTGTAGATGACTTCTCAAGATTCACTTGGGTGTTCTTTCTGAGATCTAAGTCAGAAACATTCAAAGTTCTTACGAATTTCTCAGGACCATACAGATTGAGTACTCTACTCATGTTGCATTGATCAAAAGTTATCATGGTACAGAGTTTAAGTCTGTCCTTATGCATGAGTTCTGTAAGAAGGAAGGTATCAGGGACTGCTTCTTAGCTCCTAGAACTTCTTAACAAAATGGGGAGCTGAAAGGAAGAATAGAATCTTAATTGAAGCTGCAGGCACATTACTTGCAGATGCTTACATGCCCCTATCCTTTTGGGCAGAGGCTGTAGGCACAGCAAACTACATACTGAACAGAAGTCTAATACATAAACTTAAGAATATGACTCCCTATGAATTACTTAAAGGGAAGAAACCTAAAATCACCTATTTTTAAGTATTTGGCTGCATATGTTATATACATAATAATAACAAGAAATATATTAGAAAGTTTGAAGCTAAGGCTGAAGAGGGAATTTTTCTAGGATATTCCCAAGTAAGCAAAGCTTATAGGGTGTTTAACAAATTTTCTTTAAAAATTGAAGAATCAATACATGTGACCTTTGATGAAGCTAACATGTCTTATAAGGAGAAAGAAATTTCTACCAATAACACCTTGCAAGTACCTCACCTGTGTGACAAATTAGGTGAATTAAATCTTCCACAAGAGGTTATATCACCCTCTCCTCCATAGGATGATGAAGACAGTGAAGAAGAAAGCACATAAGTGGTTGAACTTTATTCAACAGCAGGCATTATTCCACAAGAGGAACTAAATCCAAATGTTATTGCTAAACCAACTCCACTCACTGATCTTGTCACACTAAGGGATCACCCTAGATCTCAAGTGATTGGAGACATAATAGTAGGTGTACAGACAAGGCATCAACTCAACCAAGATGTGAGGCATGCCTGTTTCCTCTCTCAAGTTGAGCCTCAATCCATAAAAGATGTTGAGCAAGATCCCCACTGGATCATTTCAATGCAAGAGGAACTCAACTAATTTGAGAGATGTAGAGTTTGGGATTTAGTTCCAAGACCCAAAGACTACCCAGTCATTGGAACTAAATGGGTATATAGAAACAAGCTAAATGCTCAAGGTGTAATTTTGAGGAACAAGGCTAGGCTTATTGCTCAAGGTTATAGGCAAGAAGAAGGAATATACTATGACCAAACCTTTGCACAATTTGCAAGGTTAGAAGCAATCAGAATATTCCTTGCTTATGCTGCCTGCAAGAAGTTAAAGTTCTATCAGATAAATGTCAAGAGTGCCTTTCTAAATTGAGTACTTAAAGAAGAGGTTTATGTTGAACAACCTCCAGGTTTTATCTCTCCAACCCATCCTTCATATGTTTTTAGAATGCATAAATCTCTTTATGGTTTAAAGCATGCTCCAAGAGATTGGTAAGAGACCCTAGCTAGCTTCCTGATAGAGCATAAATTCACTAGAGGAATTGTAGATAAAACATTGTTCACTAGGCACCATAAGGATCAAACTTTGTTAGTACAAATTTATGTAGATGACATTATATTTGGGTCTACTGATTACAAACTATGCAACAGGTTTTCTGACCTCATGCATTCCAAGTTTGAAATGAGTAGCATGGGTGAGCTCTCCTACTTCCTTGGTCTACAAGTGAAGCAGCTAAACGATGGCATTTTCATATCCCTGGCTAAGTATGCTAAAGAGCTTATTAAAAAGTTTGGGATGGCTGATGCCTCGGCTAAGAAAACACCCATGGCCACTAATGTTGTAATAGACACTGATGAACATGGGAAACCAGTTGATCAGAAATTATATAGGGTCATTATTGGGTCCCTACTATACCTTACAGCAAGTAGATCTGACATAATGTTTGTCACATGTCTTTGTGCTAGGTTCCAAGTGAACCCTAAAGAATCTCATCTAGTTTTTCTAAAAAGAATTTTGAGATATATAAATAGTTGTCCTAGTCTAGGACTCTGGTATCCTACTGAGTCAGAATTTGATTTAACTGGATATTCAGATGCTGACTTTGCTGGATGCAGGGTAGACAGGAAAAGTACCTCAGGGACTTGCCAGTTCCTTGGTATGAGAGTAGTGTCTTGGTTCTGTAAGAAACAATCATCTGTGTCTACATCAACTGCTGAAGCAGAATATATAGCAGCTGTCAGTTGTTGTTCCCAGATGTTGTGGATTCAAAACCAACTCCTGGACTATGGGTTCAACTTAAATAATTCAACTCTCTTTTGTGATAACACAAGTGCTATATCTATAGCACAAAATCCAGTCCATCACAGTAGTACTAAGCATATAGACATTAGGCATCACTTCATTAGAGAGTGTGTAGACAAAAACAAAATTAAACTTGTCTATATCTACACTGATTTACAAAGAGAAGATATTTTCACCAAACCTCTGGATGAAAGAAATCACTTATTCTTTGTAAATCAGCTTGGAATGATCAATGGAGAAGCTTTAGTTTGATTTCCGTCTATGCTCGACAAATTTTTCAAAGTTCAACGAACGGAGATCAACGAACAGAGAAAAGTTCTTGAGATTTTCGTCGAACGGCGATCAACGAACTCTCTATGAGTGAAGTTACTTTCATCGAACGGAGATCGATGAATCTGCTTCAGAAAAACTTCGTCGAACAGAGCTCGATGAAATATTTTCAAATCTTCAGACTAAACTCGACGAATTATTTACCTAAAAATTATTCCGTCGACCTCAGATCGAAAAATTCTTTATTTTTCATGGAACGGAGTTTGTCGATTCATATTCTGAAAAAATCCTATATCTAGGATATTCTTCGACCTCTGTACCGTGCTTTCAGTTCCATAGCACTTTATCTCTGTTTCTCTCTTACAGGTGCACTATGCCGATTCCAGCGGGTAGTCTTGCGGCAATGAAATTTGATACTGGATTTGATGTAGACTTTGTGTCGTTTCAACACTCAGATCCAATCTTCCTGGACATCCTGAAACTGCTTGAAGATCAGCAGTTGAAGAATCTGATGTCCACCAGAATCAAGTTAGCCAGCGCTGAGATCAGGGAATGGGTCTACACCTCCTCCACAATAGATGAAGACACCATGACCGGCACAATATCGGGTAATGCCGTCGCTCTTACCCCCGCCGTCATGACTAAATTTTTTGGATTAGCTAATGGTACAGAAGAATTGGAAATTGATAATGAGGAATTTGATGGGATGCTGAATAAGATGGGTTATTCTGGAGAAACCCCCAATAAATTGCTGAAGAAACATTTATCTGTTGAGTATAAGTTTCTCGTAGATGTTGTGGGAAAAGTGTTGTTGGGTTAGCACACAGCCCATGACTACATCGCCCGACATCAATTCCTGGTGATGTGTGCAGTGGTGAATAAGAAGCCAGTGAATTGGGCTCAGATTCTTTTTGAACTGATAAAGAAAAAGAACACCAAAAAGGAGGTTTTCTTTGGAAGGATTCAAGGAATCATTCTTAAGGAAAATGCTGCTGAATCCCTGGTCACCCTGACCATATTCATAAATACCTCCAAGAGGCTCACATGTGCCCTCTTTGGCAGGTGGGAGAGGACCATCACCAAGCCCTCCAAGGCTTCTTCTTCTTCCTCCAGGCCTTCAGAGAGTACCAAGGCTGTTCCAGCCACTTCCCACCCTGCTGAAGATATCCCTTCTCCACCTCCAACTCCTCCAGTCATCCAAAGTCACCCTCAGATTGTACACCAACTCCACTCCACAGTCCATACCCCAATTCATACCACAGTACGTACCCAAACCTCTATCATCCCCAATACATACATCCCCAACTCATATTCACACTCATACCTCACCTCCATCCCCCCATGGCACACCAGTTCCATCACCACACTCATCTCCACTACCACCACATTTGGCTGACATTCCCCTCTCCAATATGTCCTCCCTACCATCATTCAATCTGCTTACATCCCCCCTTCATACTCTTTCTCCTCCAGATGAACCAATGTAAGATTCCTTACATCCTCCTCCATCATCCCCAACCATCCCAACTTCTGTCTCCACTGAGACACCTTCTGCATTCCTGCCACTAGGCCCCTCCCTCATTCCACCACTTATAGCACTTCTCACTCCCCTCCTCAAAACACTTATAGCAGGGGCTATTTCACCTCTTGCCTCCTCTATCTCTTCTCTTGCTGATACAATCTCTACTCTCTCTACTACTCCCTCTTCAGTCAGGCGCCTGGCTCCAGTCCCCACTAAAACCAGGCAGGGGGAGATAATCTATGAAGAAGTAGCAGCAGAAACAGCAGTACCAACAGAAACAGCAGCAGCAGTAGAAAAAAAAGCAGGAGCATAAGTAGAAGCAATAGCAGATGTAGATGCAGATGCTGATGATTATTAATTTGATTTATATAATTTCATTGAGTCTGATATGTATTTGGATGACACATTAATAGATGAAATAACAACTGCTGGTGAATATATTATAAATCCCAAGGTAGATCTGTTGGATTTCTTGAAAATATTTGATACAGTTTATTTAAATGATTTTCCAGAGTATAGTATAAAGCCATTCTTAGCTATAGTCCCATATACCTCCCCAATAAACCTCAAGGTTGCCAAGCAACTCAAGTGAAAGTGCAAGTTAGATCTGATATACTCTAGAGGGGGGGGGGGGTGAATAGAGTATGGTGCTTGCTAAAAACTTTTTACAACAGTTGTTGTAATCCTAAGTGAACAGGGAAGCAAATGAACTACAGCTACTATTTAATCAAAAAGCAATCACAAACCACAGCCATAAAACAAAAGAAAGTAAGCAACCAGATGACACAAGGAGCTATAGTGGTTCCCCAATCAATCTGGGTACATCCACTCTTCTACCACCCTAGGTAGGAATCCACTGCAGGATGAGTTGATTAGATGTCCTAGGCACCAATGAGCTTTTGATAAGGTGCTCAAAAACCAAACCAGAGTTTTGATCAGGTGTCTTGCCACCACTGAGTTTTGACAAGGTCTCAGAAACTAGCACAAACTTTCGAAGGGAGTTTGATAAACCCTTTACAGTAGAGAGAGAGAGAGAGGGATGAGATGATCTTCTCTGTCAACAATCAGAGAGAAGATAGTGGATGTTGTCAAAGCTCCCACTGAGATCTTCAGTTGTTCAGGAAGTGAAGCTTTGCAGTAGGGTGATAGGCCTTCAGAAAATTTGATCTCCAGCAAAAGATGATTTCAGCAACAACTGAAATGTGTGGTGTTTGGAGTCTTGAATGATGATGGCCTTTGAACACTGGAATCAAAAGGGATCTGAAAATTTCAGTGTGTTGATCTCCTTTTGTGATGGTGTTCTTGTATGAATTCTAAGACTGAGAATATCTACAACTCTTTCTCTTTCTGTTGTTGTGATTGTTGTAAGAGTTGTTGTTGATGATGTTATTCTTCTATGTTATTCTGTTTTCCAGCAGAATGTGAATATCTCTTTTATTCCTTAGATCTGAATGAATATTTCTCTGTCTAAGATAGCCGTTAGCCTGTCATAAATGACTTCCTTAACTGCATTTGTCTTCTGGAGGAAAGTCTAATAAAAACATTCCTTTGAAAATCCCTTAAAACTTGCTCCATATTAATTGAAAACAGCTATAAGATCCTTGAAATAAATGCTGAGAATAATTTCATAACTGTCTGAATTTGAATCATGAAAAACGTCGATCTCACCAGAAAACATCGAACTGAGCTCCACTATCATTGAACTGAGCTCAGAGACTGGACTTAGACTGAAACAGAGATCGTCAATCTGAGCTCAACTATCGTCGAACTGAGCTCAGAGATAGAGAAACAAACTGGAGACAAGAACGTCGATCTGAGCTCGAAGATCGTCGAATGGAGTTCGACGACTTGTTGAAGTTGAGATCAGAGATCGTCGAATGGAGTTCGACGATTCGTCGAAGTGAGCTCAGCGATCGTCGAATGGAGTTCGACGATTCGTCGTACTGAGCTCGATGAAATGACTTGGTCTACTGAACTGAAATATCTGGTCTTGAGGGTAGCTTTCAAACCTAAATACTAACCCTTATACTCAATTCTAATTGACCTTTAGATCTATACAAGGAGGTCAAAACAGATTTCCTAAAGACATAGTGATCCTTGCCCAAATCAGTAATAGGGTGTTCCAACAATCTCCCCCTATTTAGGTTCGGATTATTATTTACAGATATTGGAAAAATAAAAATATACAAAGCAGAGATATAACAAACAAGACATAGCAGAAACACAGACATTATCTCAGATAGTTCAGAAAACAAAATATGTTGTCATCTTACAGAATCATTCTTTTTATTTGCTCTTTATAAGACTATTTCTCTGTTGGGATTGAGAGCTTCCTTCTTAGATCTTCTATCATCAGTTGCACCTAGAAAGGTTTGTTGCTTTGGACTGGGCACTACAGCTTCTGGATGCAGCTTTATATAGCTTTCTGAATCAAAAAATTTACTAGAGGAGTATCTCTCAAGCTCTTTCTTTCTTTGATCTGATAAAGTAGTGATATTTGAAGTATCTTTTCCTTGTTCTCTAGCTTTCTTAATTTGGTCCAAAGCAGCCAATTCTTTCATTCTTGCTGTCCATGAGGTGGGGTTATTTTCTGGGTCCTCAAATGGAACAGGAGGCTCATATCTATTTGAAGGATTATTTGGAGGAGCTCTGGAAGAGACTAGTTCTTTCAGCTTATAAGGGAATTTACCAGAAGTTGAGTCAGATGGACCTTATCCTTCCCTTGGATAAGGATGTTGCCTGGAATATCCTTTAGAGTATACTTTAAGTTCTCTCTGATTTCCTCTGTACTGTCCTCTTCTGGACTGATAACCTCTAGATTGATTTCCTCTATACTGGGATCTACCTTGAGGTTGATATGAAGTTTGGCTTCTGGCAGAGGATTGGAAAGTAGAACTACCACCTGCACCTGCATCAGGTGAGGGAGGAGGAGGATTAAAATGGGAAGATCCTTTGTCATATTTTCTTTTCTTTTTCATAGCCTTCAGTTGATTCCTGGAGTATTGCATCCAAGGTTCTGTGATAGGGCAATCATGCAGTATGTAGTATAGAATGTCATTTTTATCTTTTACTTTCTCTAGAGGAAATCTCTTCATAGCCTTGCTTCTGGCTTTCCTTTTCCTTGCAATTGTAGCATAGGAATCATCTGAGTCAGTCCTGAACTGATCACTGTCTGATCTTGGAGGATTATCATACACTGCATCAATCCTTTTGAGATAATATTTTTGTTGTTGAGACTGAACAGAAGAAGCATCAGAGACAGCAATAGTAGCAACAGCAGGAAGTGGAGTAGAAGCAATACTGGCAGAAGGAGTTGTGACAGAAGATTCAGATACAACACTTTCAGAAATAGAGACTACAGCAGCAGTAGTAACAGATGAAACTGGAAAATCAATTGCAGAAGGAGCAACAGTAGCAGTAACAGCAGGCTCAAAAACAAATGCCTCTGTCATATGCATGTCCTCAAAAACATCAATATCAGAATTAACAGAAACATCAGTAACAGCAGGAGGAGCAGCAGTAGGAGCAGCAGAAGAAGTAGTGTCAACAGCCTTGATGGAATGTATATAAGAGCTTATTAGGTTGGGGTCACATCTGGAAATAGGCACAATGGCCTTAGTCAGATCTTCATATTGCTGGACTGGCAAGTAGTTGAAGTATACAGAATCAAAAATTGATAACAGTGACCTGAGGTCCACTGTGAGGAATGCAACTGAAGCTACTGGAGCTTGGACTGAGGATATAACAGCAGACAATCTTTCAACTTCATGAGGCATCTCCCCCTGCCTAGATGCAGTGAGAACTGGATCAAGGCACCCATAAGAAGGGATTGCCTGAGAATTAAGAATGGAAGAAAACCTAGCAGACAGTTCCTGAACTGTTTTGAGAAGGGGAGCCAAAGAGGTCTCCAGCAGGAGGGATAGCCTTGGAGCTATCAGCTCATATAACCTATCTGCAAGGGCTGGAAGATCTACTTGCTCAAGTGGGACTTGAGTAGAGGTAGGGATGGAAGAGGTAGCAATGAAGGGTGGAGCAGCAGGAGATGTTGTAGGAGAACCTGTGGATTGAGGGAATGATGGTTGGGAAATTGGAATTGTGGAGATGGAAGAGAGTGGAATGGAAATGGATGGAGTGAAGGATGTTTGAGCAATTATGTCTTGAAGTAGTTGTTGATAAGTGGTGGATGAGGATGGTGGCTCAGGAGGGGATGGAGGAGAGTCATCCATATAGGAATCATCTATAAGAGTGAAAGATGGAATATGAGAGGATGAGTCAATATCCAGGTGTGGGTATTGATGTAGAGGATGGAAGATTTCTTCAGTGAGTGGTGGAGTTGGAGAAGGAATTGAAGTTGGAGATGGGGTGGAGATTATGATGGTAGATGTGACTGTGGTAGATGAAACAAGAGGTGGAGGAGGAGGAGAAGAAGCAGGCAAGTCTTCTGAAGGGGCAGAAACCTGAGGGGAAGTGACTGGAGCAGTCCTTGTGCCTGAAGTAGAAATTGCAGAGGGTCTGATGGGCTTGACAATATGCCTATCCCATTTTCCAAATAGGGCACATGTGAGCCTCTTGGAAGCATTGATGTGCATCCCACTTGAAATAAGCAGTGCAGGGCATCTGTGGTGAAGGAACAGCCCTAAAATTCTTCCAAAATTAACAAAGTTCTTGTTTATCTTTTTCTTAATCAAATCAAAGAAAACTGCTCCCCAGTTGAGTTACTTCTTGTCCACTAGGGCACCCATCAGACAGAGCTGATACCTTGATATGGTATCATGAGCTGAGTGTTTGGCCAACAATACCTTGCCAACAACATCAGCTAGAAATTTGTACTCAACAGACAGATTTTTCTTCAGCAATTTGCTAGGGTTTGCTTTTGAGTGTCCCATCCTTTCAAGCATATTAGAAAATTCCTCTCCAGAAAGTTCAACAGAATCTTCTCCAGATTTCAATTGAAAAACCTCTGCCAAGGCAGCAGGTGTTAGAGATACCTAGGTTCCTGAGATGCTTCCAACCACTGTATTCTGATCCAGGTTATGGGCAGTATGCACCCATTCCTTTATCTCATCAGCAGCTAATTTGATCCTTGTGGTCATGATGGTAACTAGTTGTTGTTCTTTGAAAAGTTCAAGAATCTCCTTGAAGATTTGATCACTATTGTTGAAAGAATCCATGTCGATATCAAATCCAGCGTCAAATTTCATTGCGGCCAAGATGGCGACTGATACTACCATTGATTCCTGCAAAAATGAACAAACAAACGACCAAGTGTAGAGAAGTTTGGAGGGAAAGAGAAAATTTGCAGAGAGTATGAAAGCGCAAAGGGAGAACGACGACAGAAAAAATGAGTTTTATATTAGGGTTCGACGCAGAAAAGGAATGATCGTTGAACTCTGTTCGACGATCTGGGCTTCTAAAGGAAACTGAAAGGTCATCAATAACGTCGATCTCCGTTCGACGATATTGGAGAGCGTCGAGCTCCGTTCGACGATAGTTCAGAAAACAAAATCGTCGAGCTTCGCACGACGATCGCTGACCTGAAGAAAGATAGTTGAAAGAAATAGTACCTAAACACCTAGAGGGGGGGGGGGGGTGAATAGGTGAACTTAATCTTTTTAAAATTACAGGCTGAAACACTGAATACTAAGACCTGTATTTGCAATTCTATACAGCAATTCAGCACAGATAATACAACAATCACAGAATTAATCACACACAGAGTAGACACGGATTTTTATAGTGGTTCCCCAAGGTTTGGGTACATCCACTTTCCCCCTTCACCTATCTAGTAGTGTACTAGATTTGGCCTAACTTCTCCACTTCTTCTCAGATCCTCAGATCTTACAACTCAGAACCCCAAACAGGTTCCTACAACTCAGAGTGATCCCACTCCTACAACTCAGGCACAAAAGCCCTACCACTCAGTCTTCACCAAGACTTACACTCAGAGAACAAAGTCTCCTACACTCAGCCTTTATAAAATAGGCTTACAGCTCAGATCCCTTAGGATCCTACAAAAAATAAAGTTTACAAAGTATATAACCACAACTCTGAAAGAGAGAGATGAGTTGACAGGTTTCTTGATGAGTTCTTGGAAGAACTTGATAGAGATCAACCTCCCTTGGCTTTCTTCAAAGCTTCTTGAATTAGAACACAGTAGGGTTGTATCTCTATGCAGATGATCTTCAATCAACTGCTGTCTTAAGATTCTGATTTCAATCTGAATCTTACTTAGCAGCCCGGTTCAACAGCTGCTCTTCTTAGAAGGAGCTCTCTCTCTCCAACTTCTTAGATCTTCTCTTGGAGGTCTTCTTCTTTTTTGTGTTGTTTTTCAATTCCTTGATCAATTGTTGTCAATCTGTTGTTCTCTCTTTCTGTTGAAGGAGAAAGGTCTTTATATAGTCTTCCTCCAAGGTAACCGGCTGATCCGGTTTCTAACAACTTTCTGACAGTTCTGACAGTTGCAGTTGACTGGTTGAAATGGCAGCTATCACGTCATCCAGTCACTTCTTGAAATCTCTATCACTGTCTGAAAGTGTCGAGACAGATAGTCTTTATGTGTCGACACAAATAGACTAAGTGTCGACACAAGTAGACTAAGTGTCGACGCTAGCCTTGATGGTGTCGACACAACTCCTTGTGTTGTTGTAACAGCTTCTCGACACTGCTTCTTCAGAATATGTCGACACAAATTCTGTGTGTCGACACAAGTACTTATTCTTCAATACTTAGTTGATTTCTGCTGTGTGTCGACACAACTCCTTTGTGTCGACACATCTTCTTGTGTTGAAACTTTGCTGAGTGTCGACACATCTCCTTTGTGTCGACACATGCATTCATGTGTTGAAACTTTGCTGAGTGTCGACACATATCCTTTGTGTCGACACATGCCTTCATGTGTTGAAACTTTGCAGAGTGTCGACACATCTCCTTTGTGTCGACACATGCCTTCATGTGTTGAAACTTTGCTGAGTGTCGACACAGCCTCCTAGTGTCAACACTTTTGATGTCGACAAAGTTTCTCTGGGTGTCGAAACTGCCTCTAAATGTCGACACTGATTATGTAGACAATTCTTCACAGTGTGTCGACACAGCCTGTATGTGTCGACACTTTTCTTCTGGTGTCGATTCTGCCTTCCTGGTGTCGACACAATTACTCCAAGTGTCGACACAGCTTCTCTGGGTGTCGACTCTAGCCTTCATAAGTGTCGACACTTTTCTTCTAGGTGTCGACACATGGACTTAGAAACTTTTCCTGCAATCCCTGCAATTACTTAACCTGCACACATAAACTCAAAGCACATCAAATACATCTTGATGTATATCATTGAGTAGCGTGAGGCTTCTCCAAATCAGGTACATATATTCCAATGTACCCAAAAATCTCCCCCTATTTGGAGAAGTCATAACCCTTAGTCAATGATATACACCATACATAACAAATACTCTATATGATGTACAACAATATTGAATGACAGGGTAAATACTAAACATGTATAAACAAAACATGTATAATCAATTATCTCAGAACAATAATGTAATTGATTGAACATATAACATTGTTCTTACAACTTCAAACATTTTCATTAATCAAAAGTTTACATAGAGTTAAAAGCAAATGATTACAAATTGTAAACTTAATAAAATTTCTATCCTATGACTACTCAGGTTCCTTGATAACAATGCCCTTTCCAGATTGAATCTTTGCTTGGACTGGAGCATCATTGTCATCAACAGGCTTCTTCCCTTTGAGATCTTTCTTTTTCAGCTCTTCAGCCTTTCAAAATAGTGATAAGGCTTAGGGAAATACTTGCTACGCTCCTGTGCATTAGGAGGTAGCTTCCCTAATTTAGCCTTCCTTCTGTATTGTACTATGGCCTCTTGCCTAGCCTCATGTTTCTTTCATTCCTGGTCAGAATACCATTTGCATCTCTCTAGGAAATTATCCTTAGCAGCCTTCCAAGCAGTCAATATGATATTCCTAGAGGTTGGGCTCCATTGCTCAAAATCTGGCATTAATTCAGCTTGCTCTCTGAACCTTTTCTTAGATAATTGGGCCTCTTGTTCTTTTAGAACTGCCTCTGGCACAGGCTGAACAACTTTTTCAAGAATAACATTCTGATTACCCTGAGGAGGACTATATATAGACTATAACTCCTGATGTATCATGTCAAAATCAGCAGGAGGGTATATTACTTGAGCCACTTCAACTTGCTCTCCTCCAAAGTATGCAGGATTGATGCCAGACACTGCAACATTATCATCATCACATAAAGGTGGATATCCAAGGGTGGCTCTGATGGAGTTTGAAATCCACTTTGCATGATCAGAGCCGGCTTTGACTAGTACCCTCTCCCCCTTTATGACTTCTCTCTCTATGTGATCCCTAAGATCATCTTTCTAGAATCTGATTTGAGCATTCAAATAATTAACTCCATCTTTATAATAAGGTTTTAACCTTTGTAGCTTGTCAGTAATTGCCTTCTGAGAATCTTCAATGGCAGTTTTCACAGTAGTGAGACTCTCCTGTAATTTCTTATCAAATTGTTTTTTGACAGTTGCACTTACTGCAGGTTGTGCAGTAGCTATATTTTTCATTTCAGTTACAATGGCATTATATGAAGCAGTGAGATTATCATTCATCCTGAGCTGATTTTCCAGGACATAGCCTTGCTTCACTGCCATATCATCCACTTATGTTTTTATCTTTTCTTGATGAGTAGCCAAATAGACCACTGCATTGCCTCCTTTATGGAAACATTCAGTCATTTCCTTCTTGTTTTGATTCACTTCAAATCTTATGGACTTTATGTCTCGAGCTAAGGAAAATTGTAGCTCCTTATGGTGCTCATCCATATAAGTTTCCATAGCCTTTCTTTGCTCATCCAGCTTGATTTGCAAAGCCACCAACAAAGAACTATAGTCAGTAGTTGGGGCTTGTTGTGGAACTATGGTTTGCAGTGCTTTCTTGTAGTTCTGGCTTCTCCTCTTGAAGACCTTGAACTTCCTTTTCTTGGCTCTAGCAGCCTCTTCATGCTCTGAAGCAGAAGTACTAGCAATATCTACTCTATCCTTAGGACTAGGATGTAAATCCTTCTCAGTCCTTGGTAGTTCCTCAGCATTTCTTTGTTCTTCAGTTTCTTTTGTAGTAGTCTCCTCTACATGCTCTACATGCTCCCCCTTAAAGTCTACCTGCTCCCCCTCAACAGCTGCTTTTTCTCCCTCTAAGTCAGTCTGTATTAGATCAGGGAATAGCTCTTCTAATGTAAACTCATGTTGAGGTTGAACTGGAGAATCTCTGATCTCAGGAGCACTTGATACTTCTTTATCAGCAACAGATGTGTCCTCCATGACAACATCTTGTGGTTGATTATGTAAATGTGTTTGCTGATCAACATTAAGTAGTGATTCAGTCATAACTTCATCCTCAATATTAAAATTTAATTGATTAACTTCAGTGATTACCTCTAGAATGGTTTGGGTAGCCCTTTCACTCTCTAATTGAGTTGGCTCATCCACATGTAGAGGCTCCCCCTGGAGTGGATCCAGATGAATAGGGCTAGCTGATGGTAGCTCCCCCTGCCTCTGAGCATCTTCTTGTCTTGCTGGTGACTGTCCAGCATTGTCATCTCCTCCATCATTAGAACTAAAAACCACTTGTTCTTCTGAGCTACTTGAGGATTCTTGAGCCACAATGGCTGTCCTCTTCTTCTTCTTCTGAGGTGTTTCCTTTTCTGGTGTTGGCAGTTCCTTTGTCAACACTCTATCCCACCTGGAGAAAATTCTCCTCATGTGGTTTATCTTTGAACCTGTAGCTTGGTTCATCACTTCAGGAATACTTCCAGCTAGGTATAGACTCAGAATTCTACTCAGATTGGGTTTCTTCAGGCTCTCTTTTATCTTATCAAACATGACTGCAGACCAATAAGTATTAAGTTTGAAAATTATCCTTGTCATCAAACTGAACATGCGAGCTGAAATTCTATCATGCCCACCAGGCTTGCTCAGTATTACCTTGCCAACTATCTCAGATAAAAACTTGCCCTGCATGTTCATGCCTTTTCTACTGAAAACTGATCCAATTTTCAGGTTTGAGTCTAATCCACACCATTTCAATGCATCTCTAGTCTTAGAAGCAGATACATCTTCTTCCTCTTTTGTTCTTGGTAGTTGAAGTACCTTTCTTAGACTTTTCTGTGTGACCTTGACTTTTGTCCCATGGACTCTGAACTTAATCTTGAGTCCAGTATCATCAAGTGAAGATGCACTCAAGAATTCAAAGACCTCCTTCTTCCAGATCTTGATAGGTTCTGATACAAGATACTCTAGTCCAGTCTCGACAATTAGGGTTACAACACCTTTGATTTCTAGTTCCGCGTCATCAAAGGATTGACGCACGAGCTCATATCCTTCATTAATGTTCTCTTCTAGCTTGGGCGCAATTAGGGTTTGAAGAAATTTTGAATTTAGAGAAGAGAGATGTCGACACACAAGTTTGGTCTCGAAACTTTGGTGTGCGTGTCGACAAACAATGGTGAGGACCTATTTATACCTTTCTAGAATTGAAGGTGAAAAGGCACGTTAAAATACTTGAATTGTGTCGACACTGTTGAAAAGTGTCGACACTTATATAACTCAGCTCGACACTTAGTCGATAGTCTACTAGACTAATTCTGTGTAAATCCTAAGTGTCGAAACCACCCTGGATGTGTCGACACCTACACTGCATATGTCGACACAAATTCTCTGAAGTGTCGACACAAACTTCCTAGATGTGTCGACACCACTTCTATGTGTCGACACAGACAACTCTGTGTGTCGACACTATTTTACTTAGCCAAATTTTGTAAACTATTTCAAGTTTATCATTCCTAATTCAATTTTAAACTTATTGAATTTGGTTTCATCTAAGGGCTTAGTAAACATATCAGCTAACTGATTATCTGTCTTAACATACTCTAGGGAAATGTCTTCTTTTTCCACATGTTCTCTTAGAAAATGGTATTTAATTTCTATGTGCTTTGTCCTACTATGGGAGACAGGATTATTTGCAATAGAAATGGCACTAGTAGAATCACAAAATAAAGATATCCTACTTACTTGAATACCATAATCTTCTCGTTGATATTGAATCCATAAGAGTTGTGCACAACAACTTCCTACAGCCACATACTCTGACTCTGCTGTGGAGATAGCCACACTGGTTTGCTTCTTGCTACTCCATGACACTAGCCTTCCACATAGAAATTGATAGGTTCCTGTGGTACTCTTCCTGTCTTCCTTGCAGCCTGCAAAATCTGCATCCGAATAACCTGTCAGTTCCAAATCTCCATTCCTAGGGTACCAAAGGCCTAGATAAGGTGTGCCCTTTAGATATCTCAAAATTCTTTTAACTGTTGTCAAATGAGATTCTTTAGGGCAAGCTTGGTACCTAGCACAGACACATGTAGCATACATGATATATGGTCTACTAGCAGTCAAATACAGTAGGGAGCCAACTATCCCTCTATACAAAGTCTCATCTACAGGTTTCCCTGCATCATCTTTGCTTAGAGACATGCTTGATCCCATAGGAGTTTTCATGGTACTGGATGATTTCATACCATACTTCCTTATCAACTCTAGGGTGAACTTAGACTGGCATATGGATAATCCATCTTTAGTCTGTCTAACTTGGAGACCCAAGAAGAACTTAAGTTCCCCCATACTGCTCATTTCAAATTATCAAGGCATTAGTTTTGCAAACTTCCTGCAAAGACAACTTTCTATAGACCCAAATATTATGCAATCTACATATATTTGGACTAAGATGATCTTGCCTCTGTATTCCCTAACGAATAGAGTCTTGTATATTTTCCCCCTTGAGAATTTATTCTCAATGAGGAAACTAGACAGGGTTTCATACCAAGCCCTAGGGGCTTGTTTTAACCCATACAAAGCCTTCCTAAGTCTATATACATAATCAGGTTTATGAGAATCTACAAAACCTGATGGCTACTCTACATAGACTTCTTCCTTCAGGTTTCCATTCAGAAAAGCTGACTTAACATCCATTTGATATACCTTAAATCCTTGATATGTTGTATAGGCAAGGAACATCCTTATTGCTTCCAGTCTTGCTACTGGAGCAAAGGTTTGATCAAAATCAATACCTTCTTCCTGCCTATATCCTTTTGCAACTAGTCTAGCTTTATTCTTTATAATAATTCCATTCTCATTCAACTTGTTCCTAAAGATCCACTTAGTTCCAATAATGTTGTGGTCCTTTGGTTTAGGAACTAGCTCCCAGACCTTGCATCTTTTGAACTGGTTCAGCTCCTCTTGCATGGCCTCAATCCAATGAGGGTCTAGGATTGCTTCTTCAAATTTCTTTGGCTCTACTTGGGATAGAAAGCTAGAGTAGAGAACTGAACTTAGATTCCTGCTCCTTGTTTGTACCCCTTATCTGAGATCACCAATAATTTGATTGGCTGGATGATCCTTTAGATGCCTATTTGCTGGAGGCAGCCTGTCTTCAGGTTGTACACCTTCATTCTCTTCATTTAGCTGCACCTCTTGGTCTTCTTCAGCTTCAGGTGTATCTTGTACTCCCCCTGGACAGCAGCCAACATCTTCCACTTGCTGACTTGCAGAAGAACCTACTGTTAAGGTAAGCTTCTCCATTCTCTCAGTTACACCTGTGGAGCTGCAAACACTTCTTGGCAATTCATTGTTAATGAGCCTTGCTTCATCAAAAACTACATGTACTGACTCTTCTACAACTTGAGTAATCAAGTTGTAGACCCGATAAGCCTTACTGTTGTTGCTGTACCCAACAAAGATTCCCTCTTGGGATTTGGCAGCAAACTTGGTCAGATAAGACTTACCATTGTTAAGGATATAGCACTTGCAACCAAAGATCCTGAAATAGGATAGATTTGGTTTTCTGCCCTTCACAATCTCATAGGGGGTCTTCTTGTGGCTCTTGGTGATAGTAGTCCTATTGATTACATGACATGCAGTATTAACTGCCTCAGCCCAGAAATATTCTGGGAGAGAAGTGTCACTCAATACGGTTCTACCAGCCTCTATCAAGGTTCTATTTTTTCCTTTCAGCGATACCATTTTGCTGAGGTGTTCTTGGTGAGGAAAATTCCTGAAAAATTCCAAACTCTTCACATAGTTTTGTCATACTTTCAGACTGAAATTCAGTACCATGGTCACTTCTGATTTTGACCACTGTACTGTCCAATTCATTCTGAATTTGTTTAACAAAACTATACAGGATACTTGGAGTTTCAGATTTTTGCCTTAGGAAGAACACCCAGGAATACCTTGAGTAGTCATCAACTACTACAAATATGTAGACCTTCCTACCTAGGCTGTGAACTGGCATAGGACCAAAAAGATCAATATGCAAGAGGTATAGACATCTCACAGAATCCTTGTTATCAAAGCTATGAAAGGTGGATTTGGTCTGCTTGCCCTTTTGACAAGCTGAGCATATCCCAACCTTTATACACTTAACCTGAGGACCAATCTGATGGCGACGGCCACCACGACGGCCAACTGGGTGATGAAGACGACGTCCATGGCGGTGTTGCCGTGGCAGAAGATGACGACGTCCATGGCGGTGTTGCCGTGGCAGAAGATGACGATGATGCTCCTCCAACAAAAGACTTGCGGCGCCGTAGCGGGCACGGCTACAATCTTCGCCCACGCAACAAAAATTAAGAGTTAAATTTATTTTACTAGTGGTCTGCATTTATCTTTCATATGTGGTATTTGAAACTATGTTGTTTTCTGTCATTTCATTTCGGAACAATATTTTATTTTTGGGCTGCTAATAGCCACATGGTTGTAAGCCTTATATAAGGCCAAATTTTCATTTGTTATGGGATTATTATTGAGATCAAAGAAAATTTCTTGCCTAACCCTAATCCTCCTTCCCTCCTCCTCTTGGCCGCCGCCCCCCTCAAGGCTCCATCTCAAGGAGTTCGGCCGCCCCTCTCCCTCTTTTCTTGGCCGCCCCTTCTACTCCTCGCTCCCACTAGCAACCCCTCGTTCTCCCACCTCTCTACCTTTCTCCACCGAAATCATATTTCCCCTTTGTCATTTTCGGCCACCTTGGAGGAAAAAGGATCAAGTGCAAGGAAGAACCAAGGTTTTGGAGTAATCATCCACGACATGAAAGAGAAGGAGACGAGCAAGATCTTCATCCGTGGTGCGTTTCCCGTGGGTCCAAAGGAAGAGCGGTCATCTTGGTGGATCCAACATCTCGGATCTACACTTCCGAGCGGGGTAACGAAAATTCCTACACAAGAGAATTTCCCTCTTGATTAGTTCTTTTGGTGGATGACTTTTGCGTGATCTTCTCGAATCGTTAATTTTCGCGGTGTTTCTAATAGTAGATCTGGATTTTCATTTGGTTTTTTTCCGAAAGATCTAACGAGAGGATTGGCGCTCCTCGCTTTTGTTTTGTTGGGATAGATTCTACCACTTTTTGAATCGTGTTTTATTTTTGGGTGGATCTATTTTGGTACAACTCCAATCTCGACCGGAATCAATATTATTCCATTTAGCCGGAAAGGATTTTGGCCTATAGCCATTCTCCGTTCCACTTGCGGATCGGCTACCCGTATGTTAGCGCGAACGATAAATAAAATTCATTGTGGTCGCTGCGTTCCGTTTGTGTGTGGGTTAGGGAGCGTTAATGTTGTAAAGGTCGTAGTCATGCCCGTCGTGTAGGATCCCTAAGGCATAGCCTACATCCAATTTGGTATCAAAGCGAGGTTTGTGTTGATTTCTCAATCGACACCATCCTTACGCTTCCGGTCTTAGGACGACGACCCACACTTGGTCGTGCACGTTTTGTAGACACAAAATCTGAAAAAAAATTTCACCATCTAGTCTGCATATAACAAAAGTCAAAAAAGTTTTCTGCAAAAAAATTGCCAAAAAAAATTCTGAATTTTCTACTTTTTTTTTCTAAGCATAAAAGTCCAAAAAAATATTTTTATTCTCCAAGTCATTAAGCGTATAAAAATCCTGATTTATAAAATTCTTGTCCAAACAGTCTCTTATCTAGGTGAGGCACCCTGTATCTGTGTTGTTCATGCGCACGAGGCTTGGCACGGAGTATCCTCCATCCACATCACACATGGCCGACCATCATGATGATGGTGAGCCCGCTCCTGCAACAATTGCGGCGCTTAGGGAAGAGTTTAACACTAGGTTCGATGCACTCACTCAGTTAATATAAGGGTTGGCTGTAAATCAGGCGGCGCCTCGCAATCCCGGCTTTGGGATAAATCGACCGGGTCAGCCACCCCATCCCACCAACCAACGAGAAGAGCGACAAAATCTCCCTCGTGATCCGGATTATGAGTACTCACCCCGAGCCCCTTATGAGTTCGACTTAACTAGAGCCGTTAAAATGGAATCACCATCCTACGATGGCATAGGTGAACCCCAACTTTTTCTAAACTAGATCATGGATATTGAGTGCTATTTTGAGTGGCACAACCTGACGGACGTTGAGAAGGTACGAGTAGCACGAATGAAACTTCTGGGTAGAGCCAAAACGTTCTCGTTGAATGAAGAGAGGCCTATAGGCACCGTGAGTGGAGCACCCCCAATTGGGTGGGCTGCCATGAAGGCACTCCTGCATGACCAATATGTCCCGGCATATCACCGAACCCAAATGTTCGACGAGCTAGCCACCCTTCGTCAAGGGGGCCAATCGGTAGCGGATTACATGGGACAACTCAAGGATATGATGGTGCGTTGTGATATTCGAGAAATGCCCGAGGTCATACTATCTCGTTTCCGTAAGGGACTTAATGCGGACATCCAAGGCAAGCTTTTGCGTTATGGTCACACGGACCTTAACACAACATTCAATGCGGCATTGGATATAGAAAAGCACAATGCCTACAAGTCCAAGGGTCAAGCATTCCAGAAAGGAAAATCCATCTTAGGACCCCCACCTTCGTCATCCATGCGAGACAAAGGAAAGTTCCGATCGACTGATTCAAGTTCCATAGTAATTACCGCTAGGAACAATAAAATTCCCAATGGTGAGAGAGTTCCAATAGGACGAGTTAATAAGACTAATGCTACCTGTTATTCGTGCGGAATTCAAGGACACTACTCTAGTGAGTGTCCTACCAAGAGTAAGCCACTGGCACTATTAGAGTCCACGTCTGAGCCTGCCGAGCTCGTCTATGAAGCTGGAGGTGAATCAGATGTCGAGCCGAGTGATATCGAAGAGGAGTCTTATATGATGGTTATGAGGTGTATCTTGGCCACACCACGTGCACCGGATGAGCACAATCGGACGAACATATTTTCTTTGAATTTTAAATGTGGTGAAAAGTGGTGCAAGTTAATAATAGACAGCGGAAGTTGCATGAATGTCATTTCGGAAAACGTCGTCACTCGTATGCACCTAGTCCCCAAACCACACCCCCAGCCATATAAAATAGCGTGGGTGAACAAAACGTCTATCGCGGTTTCTAAGCGTTGTTTAGTGCCACTTACGTTGAAGAGCTATGTCGATAAAGTGTGGTGTGACGTCATCCCCATGGATGTATGTCATGTACTTCTAGGGCGCCCGTGGCTCTATGATTATGACGTGACCCATTTCGGGCGAGTCAACACTTACGAGTTCAAGTATAATGGTAAGACCATTGTACTGGAACCCACACCACCCAAGGATCCTTCGGTTGCCCCCAAATATACAATTGTGCCTGCGGAAAGAAAAATTATAAGTTTGATAAGTAAGAAGGAGTTGGAACGTGAGACCTTCTTGGACGGCGTCCTGTATGCGTTAGTATGCCTACAAGCTAAGGAAGACTCACCCATTTTAGAGAATATACCGTTATCTCTACGCACTATATTGGAAGAGTATAAAGACGACTATCCGGAGGACTTGCCATCTAAGTTGCCACCCATGAGAGATATTTAGCATGAGATAGATTTCGTCCCGGGCTCTTCATTGCCTAACCATCCACATTATCGGCTCAACCCCTCCGCACATGAGGAGCTACAAGCTTTAATTTCGGATTTGCTAGCAAAGGGTTTTATCCGCCATAGTAAGAGCCCATGCGCCGTACCGGCCCTCTTGGTTTCAAAGAAAGATAAGTCTTGGCGATTGTGTGTAGACTACCGGGCCATAAATAAAATTACGGTCAAATATAGGTTCCCCATTCCCCGTTTGGACGATTTATTCGATATGTTATCGGGCGCCGCCATGTTTTCAAAATTGGATCTCAAAAGTGGTTATCATCAAATACGTATACGGGAAGGAGATGAATGGAAGACGACTTTTAAATCTAAGGATGGGCTCTACGAGTGGTTGGTGCTTGGGGAAGGGCTCACTAACGGACCGAGAACTTTCTCTCGATTGATGACCCAAGTTTTTAAGCCATACATGGGTAAATTCGTAGTCGTATACTTTGATGATATCTTAGTATTCAGCCGTTCACAAAAGGATCATGACACACATCTAAGGAGAATCCTATCAACCTTGCGCCAAGAAAAGCTATATATCAATCTAAAAAAATGATCCTTTGGTGTGACATCCGTAGAGTTTCTCGGCTACATAGTGAGTTCCGAGGGCATTCATGTTGACCCAAAGAAGGTCCAAGTGATTAAAGAATGGCCTGAACCAACAAATCTTCGGGAAGTTAGAAGTTTTCATGGCTTGGCCACATTTTATCGAAGGTTCATCCAAAACTTTAGTAGTATTATGGCACCGATCACCGAATGCATGAAGAAAGGAGAATTTCATTGGACTAAAGCGGCCACTCGCGCATTTCAAATGATTAAGGACCGGATGTCTGAAGCCCCATTATTACGCTTGCCGGATTTTAGTAAAGTGTTTGAATTATCATGCGACGCATCGGGAATAGGGATCGGAGGAGTCTTAAGTCAAGATGGACATCCGATAGGATATTTTAGCGAAAAACTTGCCGGTCCAAAGTTAAATTATTCCAATTATGATCGTGAGTTCTATGCCGTGATCCGTTGTCTCCAACATTGGCGACACTATCTTATCTCAAAGGAATTTGTAATCTTGTCCGGTCATGAGGCATTAAGATTTGTAAACTCTCAAAGTAAGATCAGCCCTCGGCACGCCAAATGGGTCTCGTACCTTCAAGAATATACCTTCATTATCAAGCACCTCAGGGGTACGTTAAATCGTGTGGCGGGCGCCCTTAGTCGCGTCACTCTATTACTATCTACCATGGAGGTGTCGGTCATAGGATTTGATAGAATCAAAGATGAGTATATGCAGTGTCCGAATTTTAAGGAGATATATTTCGCCGCTCAGGACAATTCCCCTTCCACTATTTCGGCGTACTACATCCGTGATGGGTACCTATTTAAGCATACGCAACTATGCATTCCCCGCTCTTCGCTACGCCATTTTATTATATGGGAGTTACATAGTGGAGGACTAGGAGGACATTTCGGTCGCGATAAAACGATCACACTTGTAGAGGATAAATTCTTTTGGCCGGGTCTCAAGCCAATGGTCAATAAAATCGTCGGGAGCTGCCGCGTTTGTCAATTAGCCAAGGGTAACAAGACCAATGTCGGTCTTTACACACCCCTTCCGATTCCGTCTGCCCCATGGGTGGATGTTTGCATGGACTTCATTTTGGGCCTTCCACCGACATTTAGGCGTCACGATTCCATCTTGGTCGTAGTGGACCGATTCTCAAAAATGGCTTATTTTATCGCTTGTCATAGCACCAACGTTGCTTCACACATCGCTAAGTTGTATTTTAAGGAGGTCGTGGCACATCGAGGTGTCCCAAAAACCATCGTGACCGATAGGGATGTTAAGTTTACTAGCTACTTTTGGAAAACACTTTGGAAGCTGTTGGGCACTCGACTTATGTTTTCGTCGGCCTATCATCCACAAACGGATGAGGAAATGGAAGTTGTTAACCGGAGTTTGGGTGGGTTACTTCGTTGCTTAGTAGGTGATCATAAGGGTACATGGGACCTTATTCTTCCTCACGCTCAACTAGCCTACAATAATTCTAAGAATAGGTCCACCGGGTTATCGCCAAATGATAGTGCATGGATATAAGGCGCCCGTGCCTCTTAACTTGATTCCTTTACCACCATCATTTAAATCAAGTCAATTTGCACAGGACTTCACCTCGCACGTTCACACTCTCCATGAGCACATAGGCAGGACGTTAGCTAAACAATATGCTATTTATCAATCGAATGCTAACATACATATGCGAGCAGTCCCCTTCAATATTGGCAATTTGGTAATGGTACGTCTTATCCCAAAACGGATGCCTTCGGGCACCATAAAAAAATTAGCGAATAGGAGAGCCGGTCCTTTTCGGGTTTTGAAGAAGCTAGGTGAAAATGCATATTTATTACAGTTACCCGCTAATTGGGGAATCTCCCCTGTTTTTAACATTTCGGATTTAACGCTCTATGTCGCTCCACCACCTAAACTGTCAGACTCTCCGTTTCATATTTCCACTATACCGTCTAAAGGGGTGGGGGGGTGAAAATATTTCTGGACCGCTCTCCCTTTCGGATCCTTCGGGAGGTACGTTGCATATTGATGATGCAACTTGTTTTTCTTCTGCGCCTAACGCTTTTCCAAGGTTCCCCCGGACCGATTTCTTGCCTGACAAGATTTTGCAGGATGCGGTGTTTTCTACTCCCGACGGCGACGTCACAGGTTTTTCGTCAGATGGCGAGGTCGTCCAGCTTCGGACGACTCTTGGGTTTCTTCGGCAGAGCTGGCTCTTCTTGATGCAGATCTCCTCCACCGTAACCGTCCAGCCCACTCATCGGCGATGAGTCCTTATGAGAGCGGGAGGATTGATGGTGACGGCCACCATGACGGCCAACTGGGTGATGAAGACGTCGTCCATGGCGGTGTTGCCGTGGCAGAAGATGATGACGTCCATGGCGGTGTTGCCATGGCAGAAGATGACGACGATGCTCCTCCAACAAAAGACTTGCGGTGCCGTAGCGGGCACAGCTACAATCTTCGCCCACGCAACAAAAATTAAGAGTTAAATTTATTTTACTAGTGGTCTGCATTTATCTTTCATATGTGGTATTTGAAACTATGTTGTTTTCTGTCATTTCATTTCAGAACAATATTTTATTTTTGGGCTGCTAATAGCCACATGGTTGTAAGCCTTATATAAGGCCAAATTTTCATTTGTTATGGGATTATTATTGAGATCAAAGAAAATTGCTTGCCTAACCCTAATCCTCCTTCCCTCCTCCTCTTGGCCGCCGCCCCCCTCAAGGCTCCATCTCAAGGAGTTCGGCCGCCCCCTCTCCCTCTTTGCTTGGCCGCCCCTTCTACTCCTCGCTCCCACTAGCAACCCCTCGTTCTCCCACCTCTCTACCTTTCTCCACCGAAATCATATTTCCCCTTTGTCATTTTCGGCCACCTTGGAGGAAAAAGGATCAAGTGCAAGGAAGAACCAAGGTTTTGGAGTAATCATCCACGGCGTGAAAGCGAAGGAGACGAGCAAGATCTTCATCCGTGGTGCGTTTCCCGTGGGTCCAAAGGAAGAGCGGTCATCTTAGTGGATCCAAACATCTCAGATCTATACTTCCGAGCGGGGTAACGAAAATTCCTACACAAGAGAATTTCCCTCTTAATTAGTTCTTTTGGTGGACGACTTTTGCGTGATCTTCTCGAATCGTTAATTTTCGCGGTGTTTCTAATAGTAGATCTGGATTTTCATTTGGTTTTTTTCCGAAAGATCTAACAAGAGGATTGGCGCTCCTCACTTTTGTTTTGTTGGGATAGATCCTACCACTTTTTGAATCGTGTTTTATTTTTGGGTGGATCTATTTTGGTACAACTCCAAGCTCGACCGGAATCAATATTATTCCATTTAGCCGGAAAGGATTTTGGCCTATAGCCATTCTCCATTCAACTTGCGGATCGGCTACCCGTATGTTAGCGCGAAGGATAAATAAAATTCATTGTGGTCGCTGCGTTCTGTTTGTGTGCGGGTTAGGGAGCGTTAACGTTATAAAGGTCGTAGTCACGCCCTTCGTGTAGGATCCCTAAGGCAAAACCTACATCAAATTCCTCACTAACTCTTTGCTAAAGAGTTGGCCAATTGTCTTATAGTTAAGATGAGCCAGCCTCTTGTGCCATTTAACACAATGTGAGACTTTCTCATCAGCTACAAGACAAATAGGAGAAACAATGTTCTCACACATAATGTCTAGACAATAGACATTTCTCTTCCTATATCCTGTCAGAATGATCTTTTGATCACTTGACCTCTTGATATGACAACCATTTTTGACAAATGAGATGTCATATCCTAAATCACTCAGCTGAATTATGCTAATGAGGTTATGTTTCAAACCCTTTACATAAGCCACTTGAGTAATTGTAATTTGGTTACTGGAAATGTTATCAAAGCCTTTGATGATTCCTTTTTCTGAACCACCAAAGGTAACTTTAGGGCCATCCTTGATTGGTGTATAGTCCTTCAGCAACCCTCTAGTTCCAGTCATGTGCCAGGAACATCAACTATCCAAGTACCATATAGGGGCATGGCCACTTGAACTTACCTGCAAAATAGATTACTTAACCTTAGAACCCAAATAACTCTTGGGTCCTTGGTGCAGGTTAGTTTGACTTTTAACAAAACTACCTGTAGCTCTTCTAACAGGTAGTTTGCTACTCTCCTTGACACTTGTATTGTGCCAACAATCTATGACAAAGTGGCCTACCTTGCCACAACACCAGCACTCAAACCTGTTGTACCTTTGTTTAGGTACAACCCTGGCTGTTTTATCTACAGCAGGCTTCTTGTTGAGTGCTGGGGCTTTTCCCTTAGATTTGGACCTAGCTGTCCAGGCAGGTTTTGTAAACCCCAATCCAGTCTTACCCGTTTGAGGTACAAACTCATCTATCAAAGGTAAAACTGATTTTGGTTTAGAAAAACTTGCTACAATATCTCTCTCCTTCTGAAGTCTAGCCTCCAGATTTCTAATATGAGCATTCTTAAATGTAATAGTACCCATCTAAATAACAGTAATGTTCTTCAGCCTGGCTATTTCATTTAGTTTCTGATCAAGCAACTTGTCTGAATCAGTAGCAGCCAATTTAAGACAAGCAATCTCCTTTGTCTGAGTTTTGGCCAAGGATTTGCTTCTCTTCAAGGCCTGCAACAAGTCCCTATATTCATCAATTAACTGATGAATACCTCCTTTAGATTCATACCCACCCACATCACTTGATGCAGATGTATCTGATTCTGACTCAGTACTAGAAATTGAACTTGAAGAACAACTTTGTACCTTACTTGGTCCAGGCTGATCCTGGATTTTGTCTCCTTCAGATAAGGCCATCAGCCCTTTGCACTGATTATCCTCATGCTCATTAATTGAATTCATTAACTGCATGAACTCATCTTCCTCCTCTTCAACAAACAACCCAATATAGGCTTCAGCTTCTGAATCTGTTTCTGATGATGACTGATCAGTCAAACTCTTATCCTTCTTGGCAACAAAGGACCTTTCCTTTTTGCCCTTAAACTGAGTCTTCTTCTTGTCAGTTGACTCTTTCCTCTTTTCTGGACAGTCAGCTACTATATGTCATTGTCTATTGCAACAATAGCATACTATCTTTGAGGATGCATTTTTACTTGGCTTGGACTTTCTTTTATCATTCCTTGATGACTTCCTGTTCTGATAATAGTCATCTTTTGTCTGTGAAGTGGATGGCTTAGACCTCCACTACTTCTTCTTCAAAAACTTTTGAAAATGCCTAGTGAAAGCTGCAAAGTCTTCATCACTTTCACTGCTTTCTGAATTCTTACTATCTTAATTTTCTGTGACTGTCTCAGCAACTATTTGAGGTGGAGATGGAGACTTGCTTCTATACTTCCTAGTGGCTTCAATCTTGAAGGCCACAGCTCTTTCCTTGTGCTCCACTATAGTAGTCTTCTCTTCCTCCTTTCTAACCATTAACTGCATTTCATAAGATAGCAGATTTTCAAACAAGATTGGAGGAGGTATATCATCCAATTTGTCCATTTCCCTAATGGCACAAATCTTGGTGTCCCAGTCCTTAGTCAGGGATCTTAAGAATTTGTCATTCAGCTCATAGTTGCTGAATTCTCTTCCATAGGACATCAATTCATTGACTATCCTATAGAATATCTTATAACATTCAGTAATGCTATCAGACTTTTCTTGTCTGAAGCTTTCATATTCCTGATTTAACAAAGACTTCCTGTCTTGTCTTACTTCTTCTGATCCCTCCATGTAAACTATCAGTGTGTCCCACATTTCTTTTGAGGTTTTACAATGTATTAGGTTCTGAAATGTGGCATCATCAATTGCACTTACAATAATATTCTGGGCCCTCTTGTCCATAGTGGCCAGAATTATTTCATCTTTAGTCATTTTTGAATAGTCCTTAGGAGTTTTCTGATTTGCATCGAGAATGGAAATCTTCATTGGCACATATGGATGTATATTCTGATTCTGCCTCAGGATCTTTACTCAGGCTGTTATGGCCCTTCTTTGACTGTGATGTATATTCTTGGGTCAAATGCTTCCATAAAGAGTCTAACCCTCTCTTTCCATATGCCAAAAATCTCTTTTCTGCAGATTGGCAATTTCATGGATCCTAGCTCTTTGTGATTCTCAGTAGAACCCATTTTCTTAATTCTTGATTATTCTGATTCTGCCTACAGGATCTTTACTCAGACTGTTATGTCTTTTTTGAGTAACCTTGCTTTGATACCACTTGAAAGAAATAATACCTAAACACCTAGAGGGGGGGGGGGGTGAATAAGTGAACTTAATATTTTTAAAATTACAGGCAGAAACACTGAATAATAAGACCTGTATTTGCAATTCTCTACAACAATTCAGCACAGATAATATAGCAATCACAGAATTAATCACACATAGAGTACACACAGATTTTTATAGTGGTTCCCCAAGGTCTGGGTACATCCACTTTCCCCCTTCGCCTATCTAGTAGTGTACTAGATTCGGCCTAACTTCTCCACTTCTTCTCAGATCCTCAGATCTTACAACTCAGAACCCCAAACAGGTTCCTACAACTCAGAGTGATCCCACTCCTACAACTTAGGAACAAAAGCCCTACCACTCAGTCTTCACCAAGACTTACACTCAGAGAATAAAGTCTCCTACACTCAGCCTTTATAAAATAGGCTTACAACTCAGATCCCTTAGGATCCTACAGAAAATAAAGTTTACAAAGTATATAACCACAACTCTGAAAGAGAGAGATGAGTTGACTGGTTTCTTGATGAGTTCTTGGAAGAATTTGGCAGAGATCAACCTCCCTTGGCTTTCTTCAAAGCTTCTTGAATTAGAACACAGTAGGGTTGTATCTCTATGCAGATGATCTTCAATCAACAGCTGTCTTGAGATTCTGATTTCAATCTGAATCTTACTTAGCAGCCCGGTTCAACAGCTACTCTTCTTAGAAGGAGCTCTCTCTCTCCAACTTCTTAGATCTTCTCTTGAAAGTCTTCTTCTTTGTTGTGTTGTTTTTCAATTCCTTGATCGATTGTTGTCAATCTGTTGTTCTCTCTTTCTGTTGAAGGAGAATGTTCTTTATATAGTCTTCCTCCAAGTTAACCGGCTGATCTGGTTTCTAACAACTTTCTGACAGCTCGGACAGTTGCAGTTGACTGGTTGAAATGGCAGCTGTCAAGTCATCCAGTCACTTCTTGAAATCTCTGTCACTGTCTGAAAGTGTCGAGACAGATAGTCTTTATGTGTCGACACAAATAGACTAAGTGTCGACACAAGTAGACTAAGTGTCGACACTAGCCTTGATGGTGTCGACACAACTCCTTGTGTTGTTGTAACAGCTTCTCGACACTGCTTCTTCAGAATGTGTCGACACAAATTCTGTGTGTCGACACAAGTACTTATTCTTCAATACTTAGTTGATTTCTGCTGTGTGTCGACACAACTCCTTTGTGTCGACACATCTTCTTGTGTTGAAACTTTGCTGAGTGTCGACACATCTCCTTTGTGTCGACACATGCCTTTATGTGTTGAAACTTTGCTGAGTGTCGACACATCTCCTTTGTGTCGACACATGCGTTCATGTGTTTAAACTTTGCTGAGTGTCGACACATCTCCTTTGTGTCGACACATGCCTTCATGTGTTGAAACTTTGCTGAGTGTCGACACAGCCTCCTAGTGTCGACACTTTTGATATCGACAAAGTTTCTCGGGGTGTCGACATAGCCTCTAAGTGTCGACACTGATTATGTAGACAATTCTTCACAGTGTGTCGACACAGCCTGTATGTGTCGACACTTTTCTTCTGGTGTCGACTCTGCCTTCCTGGTGTCGACACAATTACTCCAAGTGTCGACACAGCTTCTCTGGCTGTCGACTCTAGCCTTCATAAGTGTCGACACTTTTCTTCTAGGTGTCAACACATGGACTTAGAAACTTTTCCTGCAATCCCTGCAATTACTTAACCTGCACACATAAACTCAAAGCACATCAAATACATCTTGATGTATATCATTGAGTAGGGTGAGGCTTCTTCAAATCAGGTACATATATTCCAATGTACCCAACAATAGTTTAGCACTATCTGAGAAGCGCTGAACTCTGGTCGACGATTTCGGAAGTCGTCGATCTCCGTTCGACGATCTGGGGGAAAATCGTCGAGCGCAGTTCAGAGACCAGAAACACTCTATACACTAGAAAAATCACTTTGATTTGCCTAGTCTTGGTCATTTATAGATTTTTGAAAATCTTGGATACTACTTTAGGCTTCCTCCATCTAACATTCCTAACTGATTCAGGAAGAATGTATGTTTCTTTTCATCCAAGGGTTTGGTGAAAATATCTCCCCTTTGCAAATCAGTTAGGATATATTGAAGTTCAATTTTATTTTTCTCAACATTATCCCTTAGAAAGTGATGCCTAATTTCTATGTGTTTTGTCCTACTATGGAGGACTGGATTTTGTGCTATAGAAATAACACTTGTATTATCACAAAATATTTTAGACTTTTCTAAGTTGTAGCCATAGTCTAGGAGTTGGTTTGAATCCACAATATTTGTGAACAACAACTAACTACAGCCATATATTCAGCTTCAGCAGTTGAAGTTGACACTGATATTTGTTTCTTGCAAAACCAGGAGACAAGTCTGTCACCAATAAACTGACAAGTTCCATTAGTGCTTTTCCTGTCTATTCTGCATCCAGCATAATCAGCATCTGAAAATCCAGTTAAGTCAAATGCTGAGTCTTTTGGATACCAGAGACTTAGATTTGGACAACTTTTTACATACCTAAGAATCCTTTTTACTAAGGTTAGGTGTGACTCTCTAGGGCTTACTTGGAATCTAACACATATGCATGTAGCAAACATTATGTCAGGCCTACTAGCTGTAAGGTACAATAAAGAGCCAATCATTGCTCTATATGTTGTCTGATCAACAGGTTTCCCATGTTCATCAACATCTAATACAGCATTAGTAGGCATAGGTGTTTTCATACATGATGCTTCAGACATACCAAATTTCTTAACCAGTTCTTTTGCATACTTGGTTTGAGAAATAAATATGCCTTCAGCATGTTGTTTTATTTGCAATCCTAGAAAGAAGGATAGCTCACCCATGCTACTCATTTCAAATTTAGAATGCATTAGGTTGGAGAACCTTCTGCACAAATTTTAATCAATAGAGCCAAATATAATATCATCTACATAGATTTGTACTAGTAGGTTATGGGACTTATGGGTTCTAATAAAAAGAGTTTGGTCTACTATACCCCTTATAAACTCATTTTTTAGAAGAAAGCATGCTAGGGTCTCATACCACGCTCTAGGAGCTTGCTTTAGACCATATAATGCTTTATGCAATTTGAAAACATAATCAGGATGAGTTGAAGAGATAAAACCTGGGGGTTGTCTGACATAGACTTCTTCTTTGATATCTCCATTGAGAAAGGCACTCTTTACATCCATCTGGTATACTTTGAATCCTTTGTGTGCTACATATGCTAAGAAGATTCTTATGGCCTCTAACCTTGCAACTGGTGTAAAGGTCTGGTCATAATCTATCCCTTCTTCTTGAGAGTACCCTTGAGCAACTAGCCTTACCTTGTTCCTTACAATGACTCCTTGATCATCCAACTTATTTCTGAACACCCACTTTGTTCCAACAATGGAGTGATCCTTTGGCCTTGGTACTAGTTCCCAAACTTTGTTCCTTTCAAATTGATGCAACTCTTCTTGCATTGCAATGATCCAGTGTGGATCTTGCTCTGCATCTTGAATGGATTGAGGTTCAATTTGAGAAAGGAAGCAAGTGTGCATCGGGTTTTGGTTGGCCTGATTTCTAGTTTGCACACCAGCTGAGATGTCTCCAATCACTTGGGAGATTGGATGGTCTCTAGATGTTACTAAATCAATAAGAGAGGTTGATTGTTAACCAACATGTGTTGTTGTTTCCTCAGGTGGTACAACAACTGGCTCTTCAAGAAGTTTCTCTTCAAGATGTTGAATGTCTTCTTCATCTTCAATGCTTTCCTCTTTTTGAATAATTTGTAACCTGTCCAAGTCTTCAACAAGAGAGTGTACCTGCAAAGGTTCTATGGTACAAGTATTCTTCTCCTTGAAAGACATGTTAGATTCATCAAAAGATATATGAACAGATTCTTCAATTTTAAGAGTTTATTTATTATATACCCTATAAGCTTTACTAATCATGGAGTATCCCAGAAACACTCCTTCATCAGCTTTGGCTTGAAATTTTGCTAAGTATTTCTTGTCATTATTATGAATGTAACAAATACAACCAAAAATTTTAAAGTAATCTACTTTAGGTTTATTCCCTTTGAGTAATTCATAGGGAGTCTTGCCCTTCAGTTTATGTATTAAACTTCTGTTCAACACATAGTTGGAGGTGTTCACTGCCTCTGCCCAAAAGTATAGAGGAATGTGAGCATCTGACAACAATGTAGTGGCAGATTCAATAAGTGTTCTATTTTTTCCTTTCAGCTACCCCATTTTGTTGAGGAGTTCTAGGGGCTGAGAAAGTGTGCCTGATCCCTTCACTCTGACAGAACTCTTGCATAAGAAGAGAATCAAACTCTGTCCCATGATCACTTTTGATCAGGGCAATGTGAGTATTGAACTCAGTCTGTATGCATTTGAGAAAATCTGTCAAACACTTAAAGTTATCAGACTTCTTCCTCAGAAAGAACACCCATGTGAATCTAGAGAAGTCATCTACAACCACTAAAGTATAAGATTTCCCTCCTAAGCTTTGTACTATAATGGGTCCAAAAAGATCCAAGTGTAACAGATACAAAATCCTAGGTGAATCACTCTTATTAAGTGACTTGAAACTATTTTTGGTTTGCTTGCATAATTGACAAGCCCTGCAGAGTCCTTCCTTCTTGTAGGGGCCAGAAGGTAGTCCTCTAACAAGGTTGTCCTTGGATAGCCTAGCAATGGTTCTAAGATTTATATGTCCTAATCTCTTATGTCATAGTTCATTAGGTCTACTAATAGAGTTAAACAGGAAAATATCTACTTTAGTTGAAAGAAAGTCTACTAAATAGATGTTACCTTTCCTTTTACCTGTCAACACAGTTGTGTTGTCCTCTGATTTGATCTTGCATAAGGATTTGCTGAAAGTCACTTGGTAGCCTTTATCACATAGTTGACTGATGCTGATCAAGTTGTGCTTCAGTCCTTCCATATAGGCTACTTTCTTGAATGTGAATGTGCCAATCTGGACTCCACCATATCCTTTTGTTAGTCCAAAGTTTGAATCACCAAATATTACTTTGGGTCCAAGCTTGGCCTTGAAGGATGTGAAGTTGTCCTTGGTTCCTATCATGTGCTTTGAGCACCCACTATCCAGATATCATTGCTGGTTTGATGTTGGATAGGTCTTCACCTGCACATAAGACAATTTACTTGTTTTTGACCCAGTTTACCTTGGGCCTAGGTTGATAACCTTTGAATTAAGAAATAAAAGACATCCTTGGTTGACTCTTATAGCCTTCATGATGATATCTCCTTGGAGGTATTATCCATTCAGTATAAGGGTTAAATCTTTGGGATGAAGGACCCCTAGGTTTGGAATTTGATTTACCTTTGAAAATGTTTTCAAAACTCTGATCTCTGCTCGATGATCGCTGAGCTGAGTTCGACGATCTTGGGTCAGATCGTCGAGCTCCGTTCGAAGATTGACTGTGGCAGAGTTCAGGGTTTAGAGATCGTCGACCTGAGTTCGACGATTTAGCCTGAGATCGTTGATCTGCATTCGACGATCGTCTAGCTCCGTTCGATGATTTCTGTTGAACTCTTATTTTCTTGGGTAAGTCAGAATTCTTCCTAGCTACCTCTACAACTCCCTTACCTTTATCAGAGATAAATTTAATTGGGGTTGATAATACTATAGGTTGGCTGGATGAAGCACCCAAGCCCAGTGTACTATTGAATCTTGAGTTCACTGTGCTTGTGATGTCCATTAGCTTGATACTTCTCCCATTGAGTGATTCTTCAAGCTTCTTGGCCTCTGATAGCTCACTTTTCAGTGAGGATATCTGCTCCCTACAGCATTCCAACTCCTCAGAGAGTTTGAGGTTATCTGATTTTAAAATACTGTATTCAGATAATTGATTTCTGAGAGAAATGATTTCCTTCTCAGATTTTAATAAATCTAAACATTGTGCTTTAAACTCACACTTAAAGTCCTCAGAATTAAAATCAAAAGAACTTATTACCTGGTCCTCTTCAGATTGAGTCTCTGATTCTGACTCTGATTCTTCTGCATCAGAATTGTGTTGTGAGGCATTGATAGCCATCATGCAGAATTCTTTTTCTTCAACATCATCCTCATCATCACATGAGCTGGATGAAGCTTCAGGTTCTTCTTCTGTCTCACTCCAAGTTTCAGCAACAAATCCCTTCCTTGTATGTTTGTTCTTGCTGGAGGAGGGTTTGCCATTACTGTTCTTCTCGAAGTCTTTTTCTTTTCTCCTTTCTTTCCTGTCCTTTTGTCCTTGTTTTTGTTTTCTGGACAGTCAGGCACAATGTGGCCTGGTTTCCTGCAACCAAAGCAAATAATTTCTTTGTTATTTGATTTGTCATACCTTGGCTTGTCATGCTCTCTATATGATCTTTTCCTGAAATCCTTCCTGACCATTTTGTAAAACCTTTTGGCCAGAAGGCTTAGCAGCTCTTCATTAGGAACCTTGTCTTCAGGCTGATCTTCAATGGCTTTGAAAGCTATTAATTTCTCCTTTCTTATAGCTGGTGAGGCAGCCTTCTGCTCTTCTTCTCTATTCTTGATGAGCAGCTCATAAGACTTGAGCTTGCCCAAGAGAGCTTCAGTTGTGATCTCATTTAGGATTCTAGCATCCTTGATTGGCCAGATCCTTGAGTCCCAAGTGCTTGGGAAGCACATTAGGATTTTATCATTTAGCTCAGTCAATGAGATCTCCTTGTCCAAAGTTTTCAGCTCATTGACTATGAGACTGAGTCTATTATACATGTCTGCTACCGACTCAGCTGCTGCTTTCTTGAAATTCTCATACTTCGTTATGAGATGAGATCTTCTATCCTTTCTCTCATCAGCAGATCCTGAGACTATCTCAGATAACTTGTCCCAGATGTCCTTTGCTGAGTTGCATTCAGCTACCTTTTGGAATATCTCATCAAACATAGTCTGGGCTAGAATGTTCATAGTCTTTGCATCAGCTAATTTCCATTTCTTTATTTCTGCATCTGTTCCTGAAAGAGGTGGAACAACACCTATGCTTGTATTCTCTGGAGATCTTGGACACACTGTCAAAACAGAATTGAAAATGTCCTCATCAATAGAGTTCATGTACAGTCTAATCCTTGCCTCCCAAAGTGCAAACTTAGATAGATTGCACACTGGAGGTCTGGTGCTAGCATAATCTTTGTTTTGGGCCATGTTTTGTGAAGAAATAATTCTAATAATAAAATCAAAACAAGCAGATCTAACTAGAGGGATCTTTGGGTTCAGGTGTTAGCCTGTGCAACCACTAAGGTGTGGTATTTTTAACCAACCTCACTCTGATACCAATTGAAAGTGCAAGTTAGATCTGATATACTCTAGAGGGGGGTGAATAGAGTATGGTGCTTGCTAAAAACTTTTTACAACAGTTGTTGTATTCCTAAGTGAACATGGAAGCAAATGAACTACAACTACTATTTAATCAAAAAGCAATCATAAACCACAGCCAGAAAATAAAAGAAAGTAAGCAACCAGATGACACAAGGAGCTATAGTGGTTCCCCAATCAATCTGGGTACATCCACTCTTCTACCACCCTAGGTAGGAATCCACTGCAGGATGAGTTGATCAGGTGTCCTGGGCACCAATGAGCTTTTGATAAGGTGCTCAAAAACCAAACCAGATTTTTTGATCAGGTGTCTTGCTACCACTGAGTTTTGACAAGATCTCAGAAACCAGCACAAACTTTTGAAGGGAGTTTGATAAACCCTTTACAACAGAAAAAGAGAGAGAGAGGGATGAGATAATCTTCTCTGTCAACAATCAGAGAGAAGATATTGGATGTTGTCAAAGCTCCCCCTGAGATCTTGAGTTGTTCAGGAAGTGAAGCTTTGCAGTAGGGTGATAGGCCTTCAGAAAATTTGATCTCCAGCAAAAGATGATTTCAGCAACAACTGAAATGTGTGGTGTCTGGAGTCTTGAATGATGATGGCCTTTGAACACTGGAATCAAAAGGGATCTGAAAATTTCAGTGTGTTGATCTCCTTTTGTGATGGTGTTCTTGTATGAATTCTAAGACTGAGAATATCTGCAACTCTTTCTCTTTCTATTGTTGTGATTGTTGTAAGAGTTGTTGTTGATGATGTTATTCTTCTATGTTATTCTGTTTTCCAGCAGAATGTGAATATCTCTTTTATTCCTTAGATCTGAATGAATATTTCTCTGTCTAAGATAACCGTTAGCCTGTCATAAATGACTTCCTTAACTGCATTTGTCTTCTGGAGGAAATTCCAATAAAAACATTCCTTTGAAATTCCCTTGAAACTTGCTCCAGATTAATTGAAAACAGCTACCAAATCCTTGAAATAAATGCTGAGAATAATTCCATAACTCTCTGAATTTGAATCTTGAAAAACGTCGATCTCACCAGAAAAACGTCGAACTGAGCTCCACTATCGTTGAACTGAGCTCAGAGACTGGACTTAGACTGAAACAGAGATCGTCGATCTGAGCTCAACTATCGTGGAACTGAGCTCAGAGATAAAGAAACAAACTGGAGACAAGAACGTCGATCTGAGCTCGAAGATCGTCGAATGGAGTTCGACGACTTGTTGAAGTTGAGCTCAGAGATCGTCAAATGGAGTTCGACGATTCGTCGAAGTGAGCTCAGCGATCGTCGAATGGAGTTCGACGATTCGTCGTACCGAGCTTGACGAAATGACTTGGTCTCCTGAACTGAAATATCTGGTCTTGAGGGCAGCTTTCGAACCTAAATACTAACCCTTAGACTCAATTCTAATTGACCTTTAGATCTATACAAGGAGTTCAAAACAGATTTCCTAAAGACATAGTGATCCATGCCCAAATCAGTAATAGGGTGTTCCAACATCAAGGCTAGTCTTGCCATTACAGAGTCTCCAGCCATTCCATCTCCACCAAAATCTGACTCCCTCATTACTGCATCCCCTCCCAGAGTCATTTCTGCTCCAACTTTCGTTATGGATGACTCTCCAATACCTGATCTTGATGAATTGATCATGGCTGATATAGAAGAAGAGAATAAATCAGTTGTTGAAAGCACTGATGTATACAGTTCTCCAGCTCCAGCTCCAGCTCCTTCTCTAGCTTCTTCCCAGGCAGAGAAAACCTTGATATCTATAGAGGCTCTGAAAGAAATAAACAAGTCTGAATTTTGTGTTACCATGGAACTGGTTTGCGAGGATCATGTCCAACATTTTTTGACCAATTCCAAATTTTTCTATAGACATGGTTAACTCATTAACTCAGGTTTTTAAGGTGTTTTCTCCAACTAGGATTCCATACCTATTCGCAAAGTTTTTCTTCCCAAGATCAATTTGGGAGTGACAAATTTTTAGACCTCTCTCTAAGTCCCCCTTTTGATGTTTGAGAGACTTCACTTTAGAGTGGGACCTAGAGAGGGCATCTTCGGGTTCTTTTTTTCTTTTCAAAAATGATCACATACTGGGCAAGATGTCTTCTCTTTCCCAAGAGTTTTCACTTTCTTTCCCTTCGTGTCTTTTCTCGTTCTGCTCTTTCAGGTATTAAGGGCACTGACTTCTAATATAGCAAGTCTTCTTATAGGGGAAGCATTCTAACGGGGCACGTTCATCTTCATCATTGCTCCCTTTCTCCTTATTTGAAGATGTTCCTTTTCTTCTTGTGACCTTGCAGAAGAATTTTCAGAACGACTTGCTTCTTTCAGGATTCTTCATGATTCTTTTGAAGTTCTTCACAAAGATACACTGCTTGTCTTCTTTGATATCGTCTTCATCTTCTCTCCTTGATTTGAATGTCATGGCTATCTTCTTTGGCTCCTTATTGAATTATTTGTTTTGAATTTGGATTTCAACCATATGGGTATTTAAATTCCCAATAAGGCTATCAATCAAGATCTATCGCAGATCATGTGATTTTGAGATTGCGGTCACCTTTGGGTTGAACTTTTGATGGAGTGGTCAAAGGATCTTAAACATAAGATTGCCTTTGGAGAAGGTTCTACTAAGAATTTTTAAAGAGTTGATGATAATTGTGAATCGCATGTACATTGAGTCCACGTCTGTTAGAACATGTATTATGTTTCTCTCAAGTTTGATAATATCCAATCCCAAGCTATATTTGAACATACACTCTTGGTTATAGTGTGCGGGTTTACAGGTGTGAATATTTTCAAGATTGGTGTGTTTTTGCACTATTATAGGCGATAACGACTATCGTTGTCGATAGCCTGGATGTGGCACATGAACGATCTGTGGACTGGTGGAATGCGCGGGTTGCCAAAACATGATGCGGTAAATTAGGAGATAGCCCGGCGATAGTGGCCATAAATTTAGAAATGGCAATCCTTTTTTTCTGGCGTGGGACAGCTAGCGGCGGGGGAAGAAAAATAGGATATCTCTAGCCGATAGCCACTATTGCCCGACGATAGCACTAATTCAATATAAGCGCAATTGTTTCTCCTATTGACGTGTACTTGAACCTTAGAATGTCTAGAGACGGTTCTTCTCATCCTTGTTACTGATAGCCACCATCTAAGAAGGAGAATACTTTCCCTCTTGCACAAACAAAGGACAATTTTGTAGATGGAATGCTAGAATTAGATTCTGAAGATGATCGCGAGCCAAATCAATGAGAATCAGTAGCACTGATTATTTGCCTCCTATAGATATTTATATTTTAAGGGAACGATAATTTTATTTGATGTTCTTTCTTATTTTTCTTTGTTTACTGTATTTTATGCAAAGAAATCATCTAGTGTGGACGACAAATTCCTGGGAGTAGTTTATTGGAAATCAAATTGGGATGTCATCAGATTTCTTGGAGAAATCTGTGGAAATCATGCTGGAAGTACGACTAGATCTAGTAGGTTCGTAGATCTTCTTGGGAAGAAGTGAGAGAGCGAATCAGTCCTAGGGTATGGTCGGTATAAAAACAACAAGTAATATTTGACTCATTGCCCCCGATCTACGATGTCATGGAGATCTAGTTTTCAACTTTATAAATTCTCTTTTTGTGAAATAAAATCATGTATTCTTGTTTCATCTTTAATCATATGTGCTTAGTATTAAAAGTGTAATTTCTTGTGCGTGCCTACTCTATATGATCTTAAGAAACAAGGAATATAGTTTTTGTTGATATCGCTGGTGATATCTCAATATCACCCATTAATAGCTCTAGAAAAATTGCTTCTTGCCTCCGAATATTTTTAAATCTCTAGTAGTTCTCCCCAAACCTTATTCACCCCTCTTTAAGGTTGGCCACCAGATCTAACAAGTGGTATCAGAGCAGGTTACTTCGAAAAGGGATTAAAATCTTGAAGTAGATGGCTAATGTTAATCACACATTTCTTGAGGCATAAGGAGTTAGTATGCCTCCATTGTTTATGGGGAATGATTACAGCCACTAAAGAACTCACATGAAAATATTATTAAAGACGTAAAGCATGGACTTGTGAGCCATGGTCAAAAAGAAATACACTTCACCCACTATTACTATATCAAATCAAATTTTGGAAAAATCTCATGATAAATTGATAATATGGATAAGCTGAGGGTTACCAATAAAGCCAAAGCCATGAACTCTATTTTGTGCGCTTTAGATAAGACTAAATTTGGTAGAATCTATAATTGTGAGATTGCATATGGTATTTAGTGTGTATTTGAATTAACTTATGAAGGTACCTAATAGGTAAAGGAGTCGAAGCTATTTCGACAGGAGTTTGAATATGAATAGTTTTAGATGGAGACTAACAAGGAGGTAGACATCATATACACTCGCTTCACAAAGATCATTAACACCTTTAGATCTCTTGGAAAGACCTTTTCAAATAAGGACTTGGTAAGGAAGATTTCGCGGTCCCTGCCTCCACGATTCAATCTGAAGATGATTGCTTTTGCTGAATCTCACAACATCAGTACCCTGGGGATAAAGAGTCTCACTAGGATCCTAAAATCCCAATGATCGAACTGAAGATTCATGTACAAGAGTATCCCAGGGAATAGAAAAAGAAAGCACTAGCACTTAAGGCAGGCAATGAAAAGGAGGTGACTGAAGACACTGATGATGAGGAGAGCTTATACGCCCACGACTTTAAAAAGTTCATGAGGAATACAAAGAGGAGAGACAAGTTTTGAAGATTCACTAGGAATGTCATGGAAAACAGAAAGGGTTGGAGTAGGCCATCGAAAGTGGCAAGGAGTGAGTAAGATGAATCTGCCCTGGAGTGCTTCCACTTTCATAAATCTTGACACTTCAAGCATAACTTTCCTAACCTTTTGAAGGAAAAATGGAAAGGAAGACCTGTGTCAAGGAAAAGATAAGGTACTAAAGGCATCAATCTAGGACTATAGATCAGCAGACGAGTTAGACACTTCAAGCTCAAGCAGTGAAGAAGAGGAAAATTTGCGCCTCATGGGGAAGCACCGAGATGAGTCTGACTGTGAATCCAGTGTCCATAGTGACACTAAGGTAACCCCTCCCACTTTTTAGGAACTTTATGATTTATAGTAAAAACTACGTGATAAATTAGATGATTTGCATGATAACAATAATTCCTTAAAATTTGAAAATTTGCAAAGGAAAAAGAATTTAAAATGTCTTAATCATGAACTAATCAAATGTGGGAAAGAGAAAGTTGAGTGCCAAAAATGTTTTCACTCCTTGAGCACGATAAGCAAATTGAAAGAGAGCCTCTCCAAGACTTCCTCCAAAAATGAAACTCTTACCAAAGAGAGGAAGGCCTTGGAGAAGAGGATACAAACTTATCTTACCCATTTTGAGAATGGAAATAAGTAATTTGCAAACTTGTGTGTGATGATTGTCATGGAAAACACTTCTTTGAATATGAAGATCGATGACAGAAATTGTGCCATCCCGAGATTTCCAAGATGTACAGTGACTTACGAAAAACCATGTTCTAGCGAAGCCAGGGTGACAAAGCCTGAATTGAAGATACCATCACTGTCGTCAGTCACTGATGTGAGTTTTTGAGAGATTCTTGTTGTATCCCTTTGGGCAAAGTTTTACGTACCCTGATATTATAGAAGCTTGTCGATGATTCTTGTTATTGATGTACCTGTGGACTTATTACTTATGTGTATTTTGACTTCTGTTTGGTCTTTATGTTGGGTTGGCATGGATGATATTTTTTTTAGCCGGCAGGATATGCGTCTTGTACTATCGGCCAACCCATGTGTTGGCGTTACCACAATGCGGCTGTTGTAGGCATAAGTCTCCCCTCAGCCGTGTCTTGTGTTCCGGGAGGGGGGTCTTATAATTAGTATCAGGTTGAAACGATCCTCAACTAAAGTAGTCATTGAACAGTGGTTCCACCCCATTCAATTGGTCAGTTTGCGGACAAACAGATATAGCTGAAACATTGGTGTGCTCATGTATAATTCACACTAAGTATGTTAGTAGTTAACCTACGTTTAGCCAACCTGACCTTAGGTGTATACCTTTATGTGTAGATTCTGGCGTGTGTAGAAACAGTAATAGGGACTCCCGCCCCTTCCGTCCCTACCCAGTTCCAGCACTCGGAGTTGGGACTGACACTTATGGCGATCTTAGACACCTTCAGGTCTCAATAGGTCCATGTGAAGCAACAAGGCACAAGATCCAACTGGTTGAGCACCTTTCGAGCCCTCTCCCCACCTTCTTATTTTACGATGGAGTCGGCTATTCATATAGAAGAGTGGCTCGACACTGTGCAAGAATTAATGGCTGGAATTAGATGTCCAACCAATATGGCTGTGACCTTAGCAGTGTCACTCTTGGAACTGCATGCGAAGAGGTGGTGGAAGTCCCTCATGGGTTCCTCCTTCCAAGGACAAGTATATACGGAGATTCGTTGGGACAAGTTTTCTGGATCTTTCTTGGAGCACATCATTCTCTCGACCGCTCGAGACGAACTTGAAGAAAGATTCCTACAGCTGAAACAGGGATCCAAGTTAGTTATAGAATATCAGCAGGAGTTCCAGCATCTCGCTAGATTTGCTGACACCTACGATTTGGATGACAGAGGCTATGTAAAATGATTCTACAAAGGCTTGCAAGATCCCCTAAGGCAAGCCCTTTTGTTTATAGTAGACTCAATTTTTTTGAGATTACCTATATGGCGAAAAGGCTAGAGGCGAATCACTTGGGAAGTCCTAAGAGACAAGCCAAGGGCGTAATTGTAACACCCCCATCCGTCGTATGACATATAGTAGAAGGTCTAGCTATAACCCGACACCATATACCACGGACAGTCGGAAGGGTTACATATTAATAACCAAACTATCCAATTAAGACTACTCGTCGTAACACAGAGCATTCTAGCAGAAGCTTTTAAACAGTTGAAAGAACCGAAAATTGTATCCCATACTCATGAATGTCTAACACCAATACAACTGGAATGAAAACAAATACATTGAAAGGTACACGACCTTATGGCCTTACAGAGGTTCACTTAATTAAATAATGTTTTCCATAAATCGGCTCGCAGGCCGGCCGCACATGACATAATAAAGTACAACTATTCGCTTTGGCCTTCTAGGGCCAACACAGTAACATTGGCTCCAGCTCGCTATTTGAAACTCGGCTCCACAGCACCTGCAAGCAACATTCCACCGCACGGTGGCAAACAAAGCAAGTCAGCGAAAAGCCGACCAAATTATAACGACCCCGCCCCTAACTCGGGACGACGGTGCTCCTTCCCTGCAATTCATTAGCCCAGATAAATAATATAGTACAAACATGCTATCCACAGGTGTAGGCTCGCACAACCAAACACCCTGTACACTCAGGGCACATTATCGGTGAATCCTGAAACTTCAGCGTCTTCACCACTACCCCCGGGATGGCAACAACGTGAGAATTTTAGCCTTTCTGACCACTGTCTAAGGCTCCCGACTATGCCAACGGCCAGTCCCCTTTTCGGGTCTCTCTCACAGAACCACATAGCCCAGGTCCGATTCCACTTGCCCGTTGCTCACAATGCGTAGTACACCTTAAGACATACGCACGAGCCAACCTTCTCTCGAATCCTGCCATTTCCAAATAATCACATAACCCAGTTATGTTCAAGGCCGGTTCCTAGACCGCCAAGTTAGCAGAACAATGATTCCGCTAAGTTTTCCGGGTGCGCCTTGGAATTAATCCCCAAGGATCCCTGCTGTAATCTACCGCGTAGAAACCCGAAAACCCAAAGCATGGAGTCTTCTCCGGGAAACCATAACAAATGCAACATCACTGATCCAGACCAACATGTCCGGGTAGGCTTCACACACAATGCCTATGTCCGTACTTCGATTCCGGACTCTATATGCAACACAAGTGGGACTATTCCCATTAACCCCAAGGAATACCACACACTCGCCGCACACTCGCGGGAGCGGGTTTCCCTATGCAAAAAGAAAGAGAGCTTCACATGATCAAGTAGAGAATTGTTACCCTTGTAGTACGCTTTTGCGCCATGGAAAATTACACGGATAGATGTCTTCGCAACGGGATTTCCTCTACGGATCTGCTCTCGGTTCTCTAAACGGTGCTCCAATGCTCCGACGGTGGACAAAATCCTCCTCCTCCTTCCTCCTTGCTCTAACTCCTTGGAAAGAGAAAGTTTAATGGAGAAATGAGGAGTTAAACCACCATTCCCGGCCTTAATAGAGCAGGAACACGCCTGAGCCATCAGATCTTACTTAAAGAAAACAAACGGCTCATATCTATACAGAAATCCTCAAACCTGGGCCGAACACGGCCACGCACACGACCGTGTCCCAGGCCGTGTCCCAGGCCGTGTGCCTCGATCCAGGCACTATCGTCGAACGTAGAAAAAACCACACGGGCAAGATACGCCCGTGTCTCAACCTGACACGCCCGTGTCGGGTCCTCGACACGCCCGTGACCGGAGGTGTGTCACGAATAACTGTCACGCAAACAGTCACGACTCTAGGGAACACGGGTACTAACATAGGTAGGCACACGACCATGTCAAATGACACGCCCGTGTCATTCTGCCATGTTTCTTGTCGTGTCCTTCTCGGGATACAGCCGACCAAAACACCAAGAAATAAACGGCCTTGGACACGCCCGTGTCCTAGGCCGTGTACCCTAATACGGGAACCAAAATTACTTTTGGACGCGACCAGCTCTACAACGATTTTCGAGGCATTACAAATCTCCCGAATTAAGGAATTTCGTCCCAAAATTAAGTAAAGGTATACAAAAATTAAATGTTACCTGAGTGGAATAACTCAGGGTATTCCTCCAACATAGTTTGCTCTCGATCCCAAGAAAGCTCCTCACGTCCGCAATTATACCAATGAACCTTAACCATTCAGATTTCCTTGTTGCAGAGACGTTTGACCTCAATGTCTTCTATACGTATAGGCTTGACCTTTGTGGTCAACTCATAATCCACTGACACTTGATCAATCAGAACTATCTGTGAAGGCTCTTGCACCGCCTTCCGCAACACTGATACGTGGAACACATCGTGTAGCCCACTCAACTCCACCGACAGCTTCAATCTAAATGCTGCCTCGCCAACACGCTCCAGGATTTCAAATGGTCCAAGATATCTCAGACTCAGCTTATTCAGGTGTCGAACCCGCGAAACACCCTTGAACAGCTTGATTTTTAAATACACCCAGTCGCCAACACCGAACTCCACGTTCCTATGCTTTGCGTTATAGTACTTTACTTGCCTGTCCTGAGCGATCTTCAACCTTTCCTGAATTGTACGTACCATTGAAGTGGTGTCTTCCACCGCTTGATGTTTATACAACTTCGACTCGCCTGTCTCCAACCAAGATAACGGCGTACAATACTTCCTCCCATACAAGGCCTCGAAAGGTTCCATTCCAATACTTGCTTGAAAGTGTTGTTATACGCAAACTCCACCATGTACAAGTGATCTTCCCAATGCTTTTCAAAATCTTGGATGCACATGCGAAGAATATCCTCCATCATCCTGTTGACCCTCTCGGTCTGACCATCCGTCTGTGGGTGGAAGGCTGTGCTGAAACTCAGCTTAGTTCCCAAAAAATTGTGCACCAGCCTCCAGTCCTTCGACGTGAAGCGTCCATCTCGGTCACTAACAATACTGCATGGCACACCATGCAACCGTACGACATTATCCACATAGAGTTTGGCTAACTTTTCCACTGGATCTTCCTTCCTATTCGGGATGAAATGTGGCACTTTTGTCAACCTATCTACGACCACCCAGATGACGTCGTTTCCCCTCTACGACTTTGGCAAACCATGCACAAAATCCATGGAAATGTCGTCTAATTTCCATTCCAGGATAGGCAAGGACTTTAGGAAGCCTCCGGGCTTCTGGCACTCCGTTTTCACCAAGGCACAAGTTTGGCACATGGCCACATAAAGTGCTACATCCTTCTTTAATCCTAGACACCAGAATAACTTCTTCATGTCTCTATACATCTTCGTGCTACCCGCGTGGATTGAGTACTTGGTATGATGAGCCTCGTACATCAACTCCTCCTGAAGATTATCCGCACTAGGGACGCATAGACGACCGTCCTTCCTTAGCAGTCCATCCTCAATCGCAAACTGGGAATTTCCCCATCCAAAGATTCATCCAAGATCTGCTTCATGCTGCTATCCTGAATCAAATCCCATCGGACACTATCAACCAAGTCATACTGCACCTCTGTCCAACACAATATTTCCCCGACACTAGACTGCTTATCGACGTAGGAAATCTCTAATGCCTCCAAATCACTGACCAATCTCTCATCATGTATCGATAACCAACTGGCCAGCGCAGGAGCCCTGCGGCTCAACGCATCCGCCATCGCATTTCCTTTCCCAGGTACATAATGTATCTTGAAGGTATAGTCCCCCAAGAACTCCATCCACCTCCGCTATCTCATGTTCAGATCCTTCTGATCTAGCAGGTACTTCAGGCTCTTATGGTCGGTGTATATAACGACCTTTACCCCATACAGATAGTGCCTCCACAGCTTTAGAGAAAATATCACGGCCGCTAACTCTAAGTCATGGACCGGATAATTCCTCTCGTGAACCTTCAACTGTCGTGAACCATAGGCTATCTCGCTCCCATGTTGTAGCAGAACACAACCCAAATCACTGCCCGAAGCATCACTATAAATCTCAAACCCTTCGGTTCCACTCGGCGAACATAAAATAGGCGCCGTGCTCAACCGCCTCTTCAATTCCTCAAAAGCCTGCTCACACCCCAGCGACCGTAGGAACTTTTGATCTTTACTTGTCAACGTCGTGAGTGGTAACTCTATCAGCGAGAAGTTCTCTACGAAGCGCCTGTAGTAGCCGGCAAGCCCCAGAAAGCTCCGAACTTCTGCCACTGAAGACAATACAGGCCACTCCCGTATCGCTGCTATCTTCGCCGGATCCACCGCTATCCCTTCTCCACTAACAACATGACCAAGGAACGCTACTAAGGATAACCAGAACTCACAATTGGAGAACTTTGCATACAAGTGATTCCTCCTCAAGGTCTCCAACACCATGTGTAGATTCTTGTAATGGTCCTCCTCACACTGCGAGTATACCAAGATATCATCGATAAACACTATCATGAAATGATCCAGGTATTCTCTGAACATCCTGTTTATCAAATCCATAAACACGGATGACGCGTTTGTCAGCCCAAACGGCATGACCGTGAACTCGTAATGCCCAAACCGCATGCTGAACGCTGTCTTTGGGATGTCGCTTTCCCTTATCCTCAATTGGTAGTAACCGGACTTCAAATCTAACTTCGAATATACTGTTGACCCAACCAATTAATCAATTAGACCATCAATCCTGGGGATTGGATATTTGTTTTTCTCCATAAGCTTGTTCAACTCCTGATAGTCAATACAGAGTCGCAAGCTCCCATCCTTCTTCTTAACGAAAAGAACCGGTCCGCTCCAAGGCGACGAACTTGGATGCACATAACCTTGCTCCAACAACTCTTGTAGTTGCACCTTCAACTCCGTCATCTCTCGCGGCGCTATCCGATACGGATAGCGTGACACCGGTTTGGCAACCGGTACCAACTCAATGGTAAAATCAATCTCCCACTGAGGAGGGGCTCCTGGGAGATCATCTGGGAACACATCAGGATACTCGGAAACAACTGGTATACTGTCCAAACTTGGCCTAGACGTTGAAGCCTGCACTAAGGTGACAAACAGCTCTGCACCAGACCGAAACTCCTTAATCACTTGAAGGACCGACATTAAAACTTTACCCTCCCCCTTCATGCCCGCAAACATAGTCTCCCGTTCAGTATGCAGTCCCAACTTAATCTCCTTTCGGTTGCAATCGATGTAAGCTCGCTGCTCCGAGAGCCAGTCCATACCAAAGATTACGTCGAACTCCACTAACGGTAGAACCAACGCTCGCAAATCAAAATCCTGGTCCACATTCCGAATCTTTACCACACAGAACTTATCCGCTCGCATTGAGCACCCATTGGGCAACAACACATCCAACCTGTCTTTTTCCATGGAGGAAGGGACCCTGATGTGCGATATGAACCTTTCAGACAAGAAGGAATGTGATGCTCCCGTATCAAATAGGGCTCTTGCCGGACGATTGAAAATCAACACGAAGCCTAGCAACAACAAATTTAAGCTAACATATAAAAAGGTAACAATTATATAAAGTTAAACAGCTAAAATTTAACTCATACCTGTCACCACGTCAGCTTGTTTCATGGCCTCCTGTAGACCAAGATTATAAACTCTAGGCTGGGCTGGAGCATGGTGGGACCCGCTTGATTCCAACGCCTTCCCTTTCTCTTCATAGGTCACTCCAGGCTTCCTCTCGGACTTTGCACGTACGCTCCAACATTCACGAGCAAAGTTCCCCATCTTCCCACAGTTATAGCAAGCTCCTGGAACTCGACTTGTGGTTGCTCCCGACGCACCAGGCGAAGGGGCTGAGTCCGAAGTCTCCTGCTTCTTGCTCCATCTGCGGAATCTTGACTTTGTATTTGGCACTTTGAACTCTGCCTTCTTTTACCCTAGGTCCTTCTTCTCTTGCACTTTCTTCATAACCTTTTTCCAATGATCGGGCTGAATTGACTAAGGCTAGGAAGTCCTGCGCCTTAGGCCCAGCAAGGAGTAACTGTAGGTCACCGCGTAGACCCTCATAAAATCGATTGGTCTTCCTCTCTTCTTTCGTAAATATAGCACCACCATACCGACCCAACCGTGTAAACTCGTGGAGATACTTGTCCACGCTTTTGGCTCCCTGAGTCAACCCAAGATAATGATTTTCCATCTCAAGCTTCTGAGAAGAGGGTAAATATCTGACCAAAAATAATCTTGAGAATTCCTCCATAAGAACATCAGCAAGCTGCCTTCCCACTAAGAAATGAAACTCCAACTCATCCCACCATAGCCTCCCCTCACCAGCCAAAAGGAAGGTCGCTATGGTGGTCTTCTGCCACTCTTCAGTTAACATGGCCATCAAGGCCCTCTTTCTCATAGAGAGCCAATCCTCAGCTTGAGCTGGCGTTCTAACCCCATCGAACCTCGGAGGATTAAAGCCCATTACATGCTTGAGCTGTCTCTCCGTAGCCCTCCTCGACTCTACTTAATCCACCACCAAGCACTCCACCACTCTCGGCTCTGCCTCCCTAACCAGTTCTTGCTCATTCACAGGAGGTGCGTGATGCATTTGCCCTGCAGGTTGGGCATTTATCATGCCAAAAACTGCGTCAGCCACCAACCTGATGGTTTCCGCTGAAGGAGGTGTTGTAGGCACATCCCTCGGTACAATACTTTCCGCCGATTGCGGACGCTCCGATTGACCAGCACCACTCCTAGCTGCCTATAATAGCAAAGAACCTAGATTAGATGACACACAAATTGCTAAAAGCAATCATTAGAACACTCAGGTTCCACAAAACAAGTGTATTTTTCATTTCTAAGTGGACATTCATGGGTTTTTTGATGTTATAACGATGACGCACACATGTGCTTACCAACCCTTAAAAGAATTTGCCCACGAATTCATTTAAGCCTGACCGTAACCAGAAGTCTGATACCAAATTGTAACATCCCCTTCCATCGTTTGCCATATAGTAGAAGGTCCAGCTGGAACCCGACACCATATACCACGGACAGTCGGAAGGGTTACATATGAATAACCAAACTATCCAATTAAGACTACTCGTCCTAACACAGAGCATTCTAGCAGACGATTTTAAACAGTTGAAAGAACCCAAAATTGTATCCAATACTCATGAATGTCCAACACTACTACAACTGGAATGAAAACAAATACACTGAAAGGTACACGACCTTATGGCCTTACAGAGGTTCAATTAATTAAATAATGTTTTCCATACATCGGCTCGTAGGCCGTCCACACATGACACAACAAAGTACAACTATTCGCTTTGGCCTTCTAGGGCCAGCACAGCAATATGGGCTCCAGCCCGCTATTTGGTACTCGACTCCGCAGCACCTGCAAGCAACATTCCACCGCACGGTGGCAAACAAAGCAACGGTCAGCCAAAAGGCGACCAAATTATAACGACCCCGCCCCTAACTCGGGATGGCGGTGCTCCTTCCCTGTAATTCATTAGCCCAGCTAAATAATATAGTGCAAACATGCTAGCCACAGGTGTAGGCTCGCACGGCCAAACACCCCGTGCACTCAGGGCACATTATCGGTGAATCCTGACACTTCAGTGTCTTCACCACCACCCCCGGGATGGTAACAACGTGAGCATTTTAGCCTTTCTGACCACTGTCTAAGCCTCCCGACCATGCCAATGACCATTCCCCTTTTCGGGTCTCTCGCACCGAACCACATAGCCCAGGTCCGATTCCACTTGCCCATTGCTCACAATGTATAGTACACCTTAACACGTACGGACGACCCAAGCTTCTCTTGGATCCTGCCATTTCCAAACAATCACATAACCCAGTTATGTTCAAAGCCGGTTCCCAGAATGCCAAGTTAGCAGAACAACAATTCCTCTCAGTTTTCCGGGTGCGACTTGGAGTTAATCCCCAAGGATCCCTGCTGCAATCTACTACGTAGAAACCCGAAAACCCAAAGCATGGAGTCTTCTCCGGCAAACCATAACAAATGCAACATCACCGATCCAGACCAACATGTCCGGTTAGGCATCACACACAATGCCTATGTCCGTACTTCGATTCCCGACTCTATATGCAACACAAGGGGGACTATTCCCATCAACCACAAGGAACACCGCACACTCTCCGCACACTCACGGGAGCAGGTTTCCCTATGCAAAAAGGAAGAGAGCTTCACATGCTCAAGTAGAGAATCGTTATCCTTGTAGTACGCTTTTGCGCCATGGAAAATTACACGGATAGAAGTCTTCACAACGGGATTTCCTCCTCGGATCCTCTCTCGGTTCTCTAAATGGTGCTCCGATGCTCCGCCGGCGGCCGGAATCCTCCTCCTTCTTCCTCCTTGCTCTCACTCCTTGGAAAGAGAAAGCTTAAGGGAGAAATGAGGAGTTAAACCACCATTCCCGGCCTTAACAGAGCAGGAACACGCCTGAGCCATCAGATCTTACTTAAAGAAAACGAATGGCTCAGATCTGTACAGAAATCTTCAAACCTGGGCCGAACACGGCCACACACACGGCCGTGTGCCTCGATCCAGGCACGATCGTCGAACGTAGAAAAAACCACATGGGCAAGACACGCCTATGTCTCAACCTAACATGCCCGTGTCGGGTCCTTGACATACCCGTGACCAGAGGCGTGTTACGAATAACCGGCATGCCAACCATCATGACTCTAGGGAACACGGGTACTGACACGGGTAGGCACATGCCCGTGTCAAATGATAAGGCTGTGTTTCTTGTCATGTCCTTCTCGGGATACAGCCAGCCAAAACACCAAGCAAGACACGGCCTTGGATACGCCCGTGTCCTAGGCCGTGTACCCCTATACAGGAACCAAAATTACTTTTGGACACGACCAGCTTGATAACGATTTTCGAGGCGTTACAGTAATGGAAGCAGGCCCCAGTTATAAAAGTAGGCAGGACAACAGAGGAAGTGGATACAATAGAGGCAGAGGTCGCTTCCTCTAGAATTTCAGAATGGAGCATTCGGCACCGCATCCAGCACTACCTCCACCACAACAATTGTACATGCAGCCTAGGGAGCAGCACGAGCGAGTTTGCTTCCAGTACAATCAGGTGGGTCACATCCGACACTTTTGTCCACAATCAAGTGGAGATGCTCCCCCTGCTCTTCCTCTAGCAGCTCCACGAGGACGAGGACATGTGCATGGTCAAGGACGAGGACCACGAGGAAGGAATCCTGGACCTGCTTGAGTGCAGATGTTTGCATTAGATATGGCACTGGAGCAGAATCCTCGGGATGTTATCACAGGTATGTCGTGATTTGGTTAATATGTTATAAGTATTTCTCTTTAATTGACTATGATATGTTAGAAGGCTAGCTTTGTGTCTTTATAATTAATACATAGGCACCGTAATGGTTAGTGGGAAACCAGCTCATATACAATTTGATACTGGTGCCACTCACTCGTTCATTTCGGCAGACTTTGTTAAAGACTTAAAAGGGGTGCAAAACTTCATCGGTACCACTTGGAGAGTACTCCTTTCAAATGGCTCTGAGGTGACCTCGTCCGCCAAATGTGACTTCGAAGTATGTATTGGAGGAAAGATCTTTGAAACCCATGCAACGATATTGAGAATAACAAAATTTGATCTTATTTTGGGCATGTCGTGGTTGGATTGGCACCACACTAAGATACCTTGTGCGGCAAAGCAAATCACCTTGAGGCATGGAGACTTGGAGGTTATTTTCCAAGGTATCAAATTTGCACCTCGCATGTTATTGTCTTCGATTCAGACCCTTAAGGACCATATGGGAGGGGATGAGGTATATATGATATGTTTTGAATTAAAAGAGATGGCATCAAGCATGAAAGATGTACGGTAGTGCGGGACTTCCCCGAGGTATTTCCTGAGAAGTTGTAAAGCCTCGAATCTCAAAAGAGCGACGGGAGGCGTTTTGAGCCAAGTTTGGAATTTGTCACGGGGCACACGGCCTGGGACACGGGCATGTCCCAGGGCATGTCGTGTTTGGGTCGACGATTTGGCCGAGAGGTCGACGAATTTTAGAGTCGACGATCGTCGAGCAACGAACACGGCCTGAGACACTTGCGTGTCCCAGGGCGTGTCGTGCTCGTGTAGACGATCTGCCAGGGAAGTTGACGATTTTACTCGACGAAGTGTCGAGACAGGGAACACGGCCTAGGATACAGGCGTGTCCAAGGCCATGTCAGGTGGTCGACAAAGTGTCGAAATGAAGTGTCGAAACAGTGAACACGACCTGGAGCCCAGGCGTGTTCGGGTATGACACAGGCGTGTCAAATAGGACTTGGGCATGTTCAAGACCCGTGTGAGTCTCGGGTTGGTGTTGGTCCTGTGTTGATAGAGGAACACGCCCGGGAACACGGGCGTGTACTGGTCGGATATGGGCGTGTCAGGTCGAACACGGGCATATCTGGTGCCCATGAGTTTATCGAGACGCGTCGATTTCGACGACAAATGGGGGACACGGCCCTGGACACGGGCGTGTCGTAGGCCGTGTTCGGCCCAGGTTTTGCATTTCAACTCCGGATCGTGGACGTTCGTTTCCTTATTTTGTGATTCGACGGCTGGGGGTTGTTCCTACTAGGATATATCCGGGAATAGGGTTTCAAATCCCTCACTTCTTTCATTTAGTATCTTTCTAAAAGTTTAGAGCGAGGGGAGAACAAGGAAGAAGAAAGCAGGCTAGATCCGGTTATCGGCGGAGTTTCGGAGCTCCAAATCGCGAGCCGACTTCGGATCTACGGAGGCAAGGAGATTTCGTTGCTTTCCGTCTGCATACATTTCCATGGTGCCAAGGAAAAATGCTAGGGTAACGATTCTCTACTTGAGCATGTCAAGCTCTCTTTTCCTTTGCATAGGAAGACTGCTCTCGCGAGTTTGCATTGAGTTGAGGCGTTCCTTCGGGCAGACATGAATAGTCCCCTTTGTGTACATGTAGAGTCCGTAATCGAGAACGGATATAGGCATGATGTGTGGAGCCTACCCGAACAAGATGGTCTGGATCGTTTATGTTGCATTGCATAAATGGCCGGAGAAGACTCCGTGCGGATGTTTGTTTTTTGGGTTTTCTACGCGGTAGATTGCAACAGGGAGCCTTGGGGAATAACTCCAAGGTACACCCGGAAAACTGGGCGGATGCGTGATTCTGCAAACATGGTGGCCTGGGAGCCAACTTGAACATAACCGGGTTATGTGAAGTGTGTGACTGAAACGGGACTCGGGGAGGTTTAACCCATGCATATGTCTTAAAATGACGTTGTGACGTGAGCAACGGGTCAGGCGGAACCGTACCCGTTCAATGTCGTTCGGTGGGATCTGTTGGCATAGATGAGGTTCTACGGCGGTCTATGTCTTAAATTGACGTGACCCATGCGGGGAAGACAAAATGCGGGCATGATTGGCCGCACAAGTGGCGGTGGTGAGACCGGGGTGTCTATGGCTTAAATTCACGTGACATTGACCGGTTCACCGAGAATGTGCCCTGAGTGCACGGGGTGTATGGCCGTGAGTGCTTGCGCCTGTGTTGTTGTGTTGTTACACTCTATTGCTGGATTATCCTAACAAAGTGCAGAGAAGTAGCTTTGCCGCCCCGAGTTGGCGGCGGAATCGTTATAATTTGGTCAGCATAGCTGACCGTTGCCTTTGTTTGCCACCATGTGGTGGATTGTTATTTGCAGGTGCTGTGGAGCCGAGTGCTAAATACTGGGCTAAAGCCCAAGTTGCTGAGCCGACCCTTGAAGGCCTAAATTGAGTGTTAACTAGCTTTATTCATGTATGACCGGCCTCCGTGCCGAGGTTTTCAAAACATGTTATTTGAGTAAACAAATATAAGGCCTTAAGGCCATCGTACTTGTGTATTGTACTTCATTCCTGTAGGGTTTTTGAGTTGTGTACATTCATGTTTGGTTGGGTTCTTTATTCTTGTAAATTTAAATTGCTTCCGCTAGAATGACTCCGTGTAGGACATTGGATATTAGTTGGATGGTTTCCAATGAGTAACGACCCGGTCTGTCTGTGGTATATGGCGTCGGGCCCCGGCCGGACCTACTTCTATATGCTATGCGACGGATATGGGTTGTTACAGAAGTAGCCAGGATTAACCCCACATAGAGAGGTGGACTTTAAGATTAAGTTGGTACCAGGGGCCAACCCTGTCTCTCGGACCCCTTAACGAATGGATCCAAAAAAACTCGCTGAGTTTAGGGTTCAGTTACAAGAATTACTAGAGTCAGGGTTTTTTGACCCAGTTCATCGCATTGGGGACCCACTATTTTATTCATTAAGAATAAGGACAGAACATTAAGATTGTGCTTAGACTACTAGGAACTCAATCAATTGACGGTACGAAACACCTACCCCTACCTTGGATTGAGGAGTTATTTGATCAGCTGGTAGGAGTGCATTGGTTTTCGAAACTGGACTTGCGCTCGAGGTATTACCAGTTTAAGATACAAGAGGAAGATATCCCGAAGACAGTGTTTAGCTTGAGATATAGTCTGTATGAGTTCACGGTGATGTCGTTTGGACTCACAAACGCCCCTTTCTGCATTCATGAGTTTGATGAACCGGGTGTTCAAGCCGTACTTAGATGTCTTTCTCATCATGTCCAACGATGATATTTTGGTCTATTTGAAGACAGAAGAAGAGCATGTTGAGCACTTGGACCAATTATTGAAGAAGTTAAAAGAGCATGCCATGTTTGCCAAGTTTAGCAAATGCAAATTTTTGCTCCGAGAAGTTGCCTTCTTGGGCCATATGATTAGTGGGGCTAGGTTAGCAGTGGACCCGGCCAAGGTGCATGTCATGAAGGAGTGGTAGCCTTCGAAGTTAGATGCAGACGTATGGAGCTTCCTTGGACTTGTTGGGAATTCTCACAAATTATTGAAAGGATTCTCGAAGATAGCCCTTCCCCTTACAACTTTGATGAAGAAAGGTGTGTCATATGATTAGACACCACAGTGTGAGGCTGCATTTCAAGAGCTGGAAGATAGACTTACCACCGCACCCATCCTAGCTCTTCCATCAGGGAAAGAGGGATTTTAAGTTTACATTAATACCTCCTACCAAGGGATGGGAGCAGTGTTGATGCATCACGGGCATGTGATCTCTTACGCTTCAAGGCAGTTGAAGAAGCATGAAGTTAATTATCTGGTACATGATTTAAAGTTGGGGGCAGTGGTGTTTGCCTTAAAGTTTTGGAGGCACTATTTATATGGAGTCCACTGTGAGATCTTTTGGATCACAAAAAATTGAATTATATTCATACCCAGAAGGAGTTGAATTTGAAACATCAGCAGTGGCTAGAATTCTTGTGTGATTATGTGTTTACATTGAACTACCCCCCCCCCCCCCCCCAGAAAAGCAAACTCCGTAGCAGATTCGTGGAGCAGAAAGGGACCGGAGTCGAGCCTTGAATCCCAGTTGATGAGTATGGAACTAGCTCGAATGCTCGCGGAGATGGAGATCACGTTGGTGTATAAGGATCATTCTGAGACATATACTGAGTACTTAATTTCTATGAGTATAGTTTGTGATATTCGAGATTTAATTCGTGCAGAGCAAGGGAAGAATGTCGCTCTGGACCTTGTGATTAAGTCAATTAAAGATGGATCTATCGAAGAGTATACTTTAAAGGACCGCCTCATTCATTTCCATGGCAGACTTTACATACCCAATGGCGGTGAAATCCGGGAAGACATTTTGAGAGAGGCTCATTGCTCCAAGTATTTGGTGCATCCCGAGATTTCCAAGATGTATAGTGACTTACGAAAAACCATGTTCTAGCCAGGAATGAAGAGTGCTGTTAAATATTATGTTACACACTGTGAGGCATGTCAAAAGATGAAGGTGGAGTGCAAGAGAGCCCTGGAGGATTGTTACAGTCATTACCTATTCCAGAGTTGAAGTTTGGAGATATTTTCATGGATTTTGTTCAAGGCCTTCCCCAATCACGATCATGGAATGATTCAGTTTGGGTAATTGTAGATCGCTTAACTAAGTTCTCTTGATTCATACCAATGAAGAAGGAGTCGCATGTTGATGTTTTAGTGCGTCTCTTTGTGGAACAGTTTGTACTGTACCGTGGTGTACCTAAGATGATAGTCTCCAACCATGATGGTCGCTTCACCTCCAAGGAATGGAAGGAAGTTCAAGCGTATTTGGGTTCCGCCTTACCTTTAGCACCGCCTTTCATCCTCATACGGACTGTTAGTCTGAGAGCACCAAAAGAACAATGGAAGATCTATTGAGATTGTGTGTATTAGATAGAAGGGAGCTGTGGGAAAGGCTCTTACCGCTGGTAGAATTTTCATGCAACAACAATCATCAAGCTAGCATCGGGATTGCACCCCACAAAGCGCTTTATGGGAGGAGGTGTAGAACTCCATTGTCATGGGTGTAGGATGAAGATCCAAAGATTTTGGGGATAGAGTATATATATGACATCAATATGATGGTTAGACTGATAATAAAGCACATGTTTGAGTCTCAAAGTCGGCGGACAAAGTACTACAATGCGAACCACTGGATGGTGGAGTTTCAAGTGGGTGACAAGAAGATCAGGCCGATGTATGGAGTGTTACGAGTGTGTGGTAGAAAGAAGCTCAGCCCGAGATAGGTGGGGCCGTATGTGATATTGGAAAGGATTGGCCCTTTGGCCTATCAGCTAGAGCTACCGCCAGAGCTTGAAAATTTTCACGATGTCTTTCGTGTGTTGTTGCTTCTAACGGCACTATGACATCCCGATCAACATGTTTACAACACAGATGGAGCGGTGGAAACTAATATATCTGTTCGACTAGAGCCGTTGCGGATAATGGACACTGGGACAAGGAACTTGTGTCGAAAGAGTGTTCCTTTGGTGAACGTCTTGTGATCTAATCATGGGAAAGAGGAATACACTTAGGAGCCGGTGGACTTGATGCGGAAGCGCTACCCAGAGTTTTTTCCCCAAGGTAAAATTTAAGTATAATATATTTTTGAGCTTTATCTCCCCCACAACCTTAGCTTGATTTCAGGGATGTAATCTTTTATTTTGTTTATAGGATTTGTAACGTACCATTTCACTCTAGACCCCTCGCACGTGTTTTGTGTCAGGAGAGTTGACTCGGGATCAGGGTGCACTGGAAATAGGTGTCGATTGCATTTGCTGCAGGGCTAGGGTTGAGTGATACTCAATGAATCGTGGGTGAGGGGACTTCGGATAAAAACAATCAAGGGAAATTCGTCGAGTATGATTGGGTAGTTCGTAGAGGACAAGTGTTGTTCGTCGAAGTATCGTTGGGTGATACTCGACGCACTCGACGCTTGATCGAGGAAAACTGTTAAGTGAAATTTGTCGAATATCGTCAGTGATATCTGACGAATCCGACAAATATAGCTGAGAAGAATTCAGTGGGATAAAATGTGGAAGATTCGGCTAAGATAAATTCATCGGATATCGCCAAGGATATCCGACGAATTCGTCGTGGATTACCTAGACAATTCGGCAAAATAAGTGAAGTGTTTGTCGAGAATATATGGATACAATCGATGATTCACGAGTATGGAGGAGGATACATGATGAATTTTACTTGGTGCAGCACTCTGAGAGTAGGGCCTTGTGCATGAAGTTGTAGGGCTAAACATCCTAAGCTGTAGGCCTTAGAGATAATGCTGAGGTAGGTGGCTTGCGGGTCACTGAGTGTAGGAGCACTGCAGAGCTCTGAGGTAGGATCTCTTATGGATCTGGGGTAGGACTGTCCTCCTATAATAAGTGTAGGGCTTAACAGCCTGAGTTAGGTGGTCTGCTGACCACAGAGTATAGGCCTTTGTGGCTAAGATGTGAGTCTTTGAGGTGACTTGGAGATCCTACGAGATCTATGGTGTAAGCTCTTAGGAGCAGTTTGGAGGAGTTTGTGCCTAGTCCAACAAGGTAGTTGGATAGGTGGGAGGGAAAGTGGATGTAACCAATTGGGGAACCACTATAAATCACTATGTGCTTTTCTGTGGTTGTTTTTTTTATTACAGGTGTTAAGGACAAGCTCTAGGTCACCCTATGCTGAAAGATAAAAGAAAACAACAAGATATTACAAAGAAAGCAAATGGTAGTCTCAAAGACACCAATAACCTATTTACCACCCCCCTCTAGGTGATTTAGCTATCCTTGAAACATAGACTTTCAAGTGGTATTAGAGGGAGGTTACTCAAAAAGGACTTAATAGTCTGAGTAGAACTCAAAGGTTAGTTAAAAGGTTTGCATTTGTTGGTTCAAAGGAGAACCATATGGAGTGGAGCTCAATGAAGTTTCTAGTCTGCAGTGTGTACATGGACCACATTGGAATGTTGGTAGGTCTTTTAGATGATGATGACTATGTAGGTGCAAGAATGGAGATTAGGGCCCCTCTATCACACTCAGATAGTGACTCATAGGTGGATGAAGCTGAGGAAGGGGAATGCAGATGCTATGGGCTGATTGCTACACCAGAAGAAGAATAATCCTTCTAGGATCAGCCTATTCCAGATCAGGTACAATCTCTGTCTAGTTCTTCTTATTGCTTAGGTCATGAGTTTTGCTAAGACTCTGATGCTTCCTCATCAAGTAATGTTGAGGGTCCTTTGACAGAGGATAGAATCAATTAATTGATTGACAATCATGTTGTCCTTCTGAAAGCTTTCAAGGAAAGCAAGCTGATTGTTAAGAAACAACAGAGGAAATTGCCTCCCTCCAGCTGGCTGCTTCCCAGCAAGATGAGGCTTCATCCTTGCTATCTCAAAAAGAGAGGGAAGTTGCTCATCTGAAGATCATGGTAGATATCCATGTTGAGTCTGTCAAATATAAGTACTCTATGATCAAGGTTCTTGAAGAGAGACTTGAAAGGGAGAAGAGGATAGTGGCCTATTTCTCTAAGATAGATGCTATCAATAGAAAATCTGAATCTGAGTGGATTACAAAAGTTATCCTATCTTAGAGGAGAGGTCAAGCTCATATTGAGCCACAATCAACATTTCACAAGGAAATACTCGCTTCTCATAGGTATGACCAAGGCTTCATGCATGGTCACTGAGAGAATGAGAATTCTTCTTGAAAGAGAACAAGAGTATCTTCCAATGGAAGAAGAAATGGTAGTTGAATGAGTGCCTTTAAGGCTCCCCATGAAAAAGTACAAATGGCCCATGCTGGACCATTTATATCTGGTGCCTCACCCCCAACTCACAAGGAAAAGGTAGTGGCTTTCACTCAAGTCCATCCAGCAAGGAGTCAGACAACGGGTCAGTCTACCAGTAAGCCTAACTTGGCTTGCTCTGATGATATAAACAACTTGTCATCTACAAAGAAGACAGCTGTAAATACCATTCAGGGCAATCAAAGAAAGCCTGCTGGAAGAATGAACTTCAGTCAGATCCTTACTGAAAGGAACCTGAAGAAAATTGTTGCTCGTCTTCCTTCTCTTCAGTCAGCAGTTAACCACACTGCAAAGCCTGTCCAGAAAAGAAGATATAATATCCATGAGTGTTGGTGTTGTGTCAAGGTGGGGCATTTTGCCTTCGATTGCTGGCACAATCGTTCCGTGTCTAGAGCAAGAGTTAGCCTACATGTCAAAACTTCTGCATGTAGGCAAGTCAGATTTTAGGCTAACAAGAACCTAGGACCCAATACCTATTGGGGTCTTAAGGTAAGATAATTCTTTTTTGAAGGATACTCTATGTGCCCATCCCCCATGTGGCACATGGACCGAAGATGTTCCAAAACTTGGATTGGAATAAGGAAGTTATCCTAATAGAAGGATAAGGTGTCCAAGTCAGTGGGCTTTAAGGACAGGATCTGTGCAAATGCTGATGGGGAACATGTTTAGTAAAGGTTGTTGGATAAGCTTGAATCATACTCAAAGTTCCCCAACACAGAATTGATCAGCATTACTGCTGAGGATCAGCTTGCCCCCATGGACATTGCAAAAGCTGAGAGGGAAACTACCCAAGTGATGACACCTGCTGGAAGAAGGCAAGCCAATTAGTTTTCCAGAATAGCTGGATTGCTCCAGCTATTGTTGATACAAGTCAGCTTACTCTAATTGGAATAGCAGTATAAAGAAAGACTTGTTATCTGGATGAAAGGATGCCTTATGGAAATATCATTCAAGGTTCAAGTAGTCTTAAAGTCCAGCAGTTGTAGAAGAAAATTCGGCCTCAAGAGAAGAGAAAGCTGGCAGCTGCAGCAATGGTATTATCTGCAATCAGCTAAGGGGAGAAGAGAATCACTGGTGGAGATCAATAGTGCTGAAGCCAATGATAAGTTTGTTGCTAAAGAAGAAGAGAATATCTGACTCAGCAAAAAGAGACTGTGCAAGGTTCTAAAGAGTTGCTAAGCATCAACATGGTTGGAGCTCGAAGAAATAAACCTCATTCGTCGAACAGAGCTCAACGAAATCAGAAGAATTCGTCGAATAGAGCTCGACGAAATCTGAATAATTCGTCAAACTCAATATTGTCAAACAAGAACTTTATGGCATCAGAATCATAACCTCCAGATAAGTAGAATTTCTTTTATATTGATATTCTACTAGTGTAATCTAAGTTGCTAGGAATCCTGACTATCACAGTAGGACTATGCATATGTAGATTAAGTATCAATAAGTTTGGAAGCATATGGAAGAACTCAATTCTGAGTTTGCCCTGACTGACAAGTGGCTGTCATGATTATCATGCCACTAGATGAAGTCAAGTTCAACACCCTCTTGCTTGAGTTGGGTATGTTGAACTTAGGAAAGCTTCAGCAGCTCCAAACTCCAGTTTGTGTTGCAGGATTTACTTTTCTTGCAGGTAAATGAATACTTGATGAGACATCAAGACTATAAATACCATCAAGTGGTATCCAGACTGGCATAAAATAGAATGTCAACCACAAATCTAACAAAGGATGCCTCAATTGAGGGGGAGCTAGCAGCTGATGTTGTAGATTAGCTGTCAATACAGATGATCAATTTGTCTTAAGGATAATGCACATACTAAGGGGGAGAATATGACAAGAGAGACAGCCAGCAGCCGGCTCATGTGGATCCATGGCTCACTCAAGTAGAACTATGTTAATAGCTAGTTAAAATGCTGCAGTATTGTGTTGTATTATTGTATCAACAAAGAAGGTATGACTCCTAATCTTGCAGACTGATCACTAGGATGATTTCCTTAGTAGTATCAACATAGGACTTTGTCTAAGATCATGAGATAATCAATCCCATAATATTTTCTACTCAATCAACAAATATGCTTATTGAAGAAGACAGAAAGGGGGGATATAGGTGTGGAAATACACAAGGGGCAATGCTTCTAGTTATGCTCCACTTAAGTATTAAGTGCTACAAAGGAGAGTTCATATTACTTGAGCAATTGCACAAGTAGTATGAGGGTGCATTGACTTAACTTACTAAGTCAATAAAATTAATTTGAGCACACTGTATTAATATAGCATAAGCTTGTAGTTGTAGCAGATTATAAACTACAACTGTATGAATTTAGAAGCATATTATGTTAATGCCTCTTAGTGCTTGTTGGGTGTTTTGCGTTCTTCAAATAGGGGGAGATTGTTGGGTCCATTGGCCACAAAGATCCCTAGATTGGATTTGAAGAGGCATCACCATCAAGACTAAGAGTATAGTTGTATTTGATGTTGTTTAAGCTTATCTTGTGCAGGATGTTCCATGGAACAAGTCTAAGTGATGTGACAGGTGGTCACAAAGTGATGATGCTAGAAAGGCAGGAAGTAGCCTAAGTGGCCAAGTCAGGTAAACTCTTACCTATGATATTGGCTGATAGAAATCTGTCTAAATCCATAGGCGTTGAGTGATGAACACACACTCAATGCCATACAACAAAAGTTTGTGAGTAGAACTCAGTTCAGCAATTCGTCGCACTGAGTTCAGAGTTCGTCGAGCTGAGTTCAACATTCGTCGAGCTAAGTTCAGAGTTTGAGACTCTGAGTTTGTCGAATGCAGTTCCGAGAATTAATCAAATTGAGTTTAGAGTTCGTCGAGCTGAGCTCGTCATTCGTCGAACTCAGTTCAGTTAGTTGAACTAAATTGCAGAAAGTTTTTTCTAATGCAAAAAGCGTTGAGTGATGAAGACACACTCAATGATATCAATGCTAGAGTAAAAGAAATGTTAGTCTCAGCAAAACTTCTAAGATAGGAGTTGGTTTCATCAAAAACCACTGAGACAGGAGTTAAACTCAATGCAAAAGTGCTGAGAGAAATGTTGGTAAAATTGCTGAGAAGAACCCGCTGAGACAGAAGACAGTCTCAGCTGAGAAGATGGATGCGTTGAGACCACTGAGAAGAAACCACTGAGATAAAAAAATACTCTCAGCCGTGAAGAAAGAATCATTGAGACAAGAATTAGTCTCAGCACAACCGCTGAGACAAGTGTTGGTCTCAGCACAATCGCTGAGACAAGTGTTCATCTCAGCATAATCGCTGAGACAAGTGTTTATCTCAGCTGAGAACAAGAAAGCACTGAGACAAGTTAATCAGGAAAATGGTTTAGGCAAAAAGTGTTGAGTGAAGGTTGCTCACTCAATGTTGTGAGAGCCTAGTGAAGACAGAATTTTGTCTAAGGTGTTTGGCGTTGAGTGATGCTCACACACTCAATGCCAAGCATCAAATAGCTGATAAAGCAAGTTGGTGTTGAGTGAATCTGAATCACTCAACGCTTAGAAACAGCTTTACATTCTATGTAGTTTGGCGGTGAGTGAAGGTTACTCACTCAATGTCATGAGACAGTAAATCTATCTAAGTATTTTGGCGTTGAGTGATGCTTACTCACTCAACACCTATGCTAATGATGTTTGATTTTTGGCTAAGACCACAGCTGATGACATCAGCAAGTCAACAAGTAAACATATTTCAAATTAGTGGCAGGATGGCTACAGTACGCGACAAATGTTGTCGCAGACCTATTATACGACAGTTGGCGTTAAAGTAAAGTTGTTGCAGGCCATTAATTATGTGGGGCCCACTGCTCAAGAGCCGTTTGGTCAAGAATCAATAAAATAAAAGAGAAGTACAGAGGAAAAGAGTGACTTTGGGGAAAAAGAAATCAAGTTAGTTCTTCTTCTCTGTCATTGTTGTGGAGCAAAAGAATAGGAAGCTCAAGTATACAAGGCAGAGAGCAAGTTAGCTGTTGGATCAAGACCTTCAACAACAAGATTGCTGGTGCCATTCTCACCTGCACCAACAAGCTAGTTCAGAGTATTTTCTCTGAGGGAAAAGATAGCAGCCAAGGGCCGACCATTGCTGCAGGTTCTTCACAGTTCCAGCAACACGAGCACTTGAAGATCCTTATCTGGAATCTGTGAAGAGAAGAAAGGTTGAAGAGGCTGTAGGAAGACTCAGATTACTATCCCTCAGGAGTCAAAGCTAGGGCTGAATCACCTCAGCCCAGGAAAGGAGCAAGAGGCAGAGCCATTCCAGTCTGCAAAGTTAGAGCTGTGATTTTCACAACACAGGTAGCAGTAGTTAGATGTAGTGACTTTACTGACCAAAAGGAAAATCCCTGGTGCTGTGAAGAAGTAGTTAGGGCTGAGCTTTAGTCTCAGTTCAGGATGTGGCAGAATAATTCTCAACAAGTAACATCCAGCATAAGTAATTACTTGTTTGTGTGGAAGTAGTTAGGACAAAGTATATCTTAGTTCAATGTAGGTTGACTCAGGAAATAAATTCCTGTAGTCATTGTTGGGCTGAGCCTATCTTAGTCAAGAAGCTTGGCACAGAGAAATATCTCTTGTGTCAAGAATATTCATCAACCCATCTTCATCCTATAGGATTCAATTTACCTGAATCTGAGTCGTATGTGACTATTTAGTCACTAAGTAGTAGGTGCCCTGCTGGGGTACTGAGGTAGGATTCAAGTGTGGATCTTAGCTGTGTGGCTTAAATACCTGAGGTAAGAGAGTGCTGATCTCTGAGTGTAGGGCCTTTGTGCCTGAGGTAGGTGACAAGTTTATCAGTGAGCTGTAGATGCCTGGAGGGCACTGAGGTAGGTACCTGGATGGGTATTGAGTTGTAGGAGTGCTGCAGCACTCTGAGAGTATGGCCTTATGACTGAAGTTATAGGGATGAAAAGCCTGAGCTGTAGGCCTTAGAGATAAGGCTATGGTAGGTGGCTTGTGGGCCATTGAGTGTAGGAGCACTGCAGAGCTCTAGGGTAGGATCTCTTGTGGATTTGAGGTAAGGCTGTCCTCCCATCCTGAGTGTAGGGCTTAATATCCTGAGGTAGGTGGTCTGTTGACCTCTGACTGTAGGCCTTTGTGGCTCAGAAGTGTGTCTTGGAGGAGACTTGGAGATCCTGTGGGATCTGTGGTGTAAGCTCTTAGGAGTAGTTTGGAGGAGTTTGTACCTAGTCCAATAAGTTAGTTGGATAGGTGTGAGGGAAAGTAGATGTACCCAATTGGGGAACCACTATAAATCACTGTGTGCTTTTTTGTGGTTGTTTTTCTTTTCTTATTACATGTGTTAAGGATAAGCTCTTGATCACTCTAAGCTGAAAGATAAAAGAAAACAACAAGATATTACAAAGAAAGCAAAAGATAGTCCCAAAGAGACCAATAACCTATTCACCCCCTCTAGGTGATTTAGCTATCCTTGAAACATAGACTTTCACCTCTTAGCTATTTTTCAGATTATTTTCTGATGGTGTATCCTCTCTCGGTGGTTGCATTGGAAATTTTTATTCATCAATAAAGAAAATGGACTCAAACTGCTTCAAGTCGGAAATTTGTAGAAATATGTTGCTAATTCCAAAACTTTCTGCTTTTTATGGAATTAAGAATTTATTGTTGGAATTGAAAGAAATTAAACTCACAAAATCAACAGTGTTAATGAGTTGCATAAAATGTTATTTGGATAATGTATGCAAATCATGTACAACTACTCCATGTGCACATGGACTTATAGAGGTGAAATTCATAGAACATAATTCAAAGTGGGCAAATGGAGTGACGAGTAATGGTGGAGCTTTTGTGGTAGGTTCAAAATGTTTTATGGAATCAGATTGTCTTGACATCTCTCTGCTATCTGCCATCTCTGTCATAAATAAATGAAAGTATACGCATTGATGTGTAAACAAAAATAGAGGAGGGAAAGAGGAAGAAGGCTCACAGTGGGAGCGATGGTTATGTAGCATATATTGTAATTTTGGATAGGGAATTATAGATGAAAATCGTCTACAACTGCTCCATGTGCACATGAAAAGTGCACTAATACTCTAAACAAGTCAAATTGATCTTCTACGACACACACTCGTCGCGCCGATCAACTTAAACTTATGTAAACTCGAGATTGTTATAATTAGGCTAAACCACACCAAGCTACCAGACTCAACTAGCTCATCGATGCATGATGCCCATGAGCCGCCAACACATTTGAGTAGCTGCATAATGCCACATGAATAGGGGAAGGATATCTAAAAATTATTTAGATAATTTAATTGATTAAAATAAGTGATAATTAAATAAATAAGAAGGGAAATTAAGAAAAATATCAAATTTTCTCCGAAAAATCCCAAATTTTTACCAAGACACCCTAAAAATAGTAATATTGATTTTATAAATTAAAATATATTACTTAATTTAAATTTATTTTATTTTATTTTAATCATGCTATACACACTAATAAAATTAAAGAATATATAAAAATACTTCTAAAAATTATGAAATAATTCATGAAGATTCATGAGTGTACTAGAATCATATGTATAAAAGTTGAATTCCAACTTATTTGTATTTAATTAGTTATTATGTTTTTCATTCTCAAATAGGTATTAAACTCCCCGAAAAATTGATTACATTCGTCACCATGCTAAGGGCCAGCTTTAGTGAATTTTTTAAGATCTCCTCATGGTTTCATTGAATGTTTTGAGATCTTTAGTGATCAATGGGACCTTTAAGATTGCCCTCAAATTTCTATAGTGTCTAATTCAAAGTGGATGGTACAAAGTAGCACAACGATCCAATATGTGGCTCGTATTTGAGGATTTCCTGTTCCTTGTCCATGAACATATATAGCTAGTCATGCCCAAATAAATGCACCTCCTCATGGCCAAATGAGCATTTGACCCATTGGCATAGAGTTCATTATTCCTTAATAAATTGAATACCAAGAAAAGAAGTTTGACATGTTCTTTCATATTGTTTGTATATGTAGGATAATCACACAACTACCAATTTTTCCAAGTTGTAGTGGAAGAGATGATTCATCAATATGTAAAAGGTTGTTGGTGCATTGTTTAATCAAAATAGCATCGCCAAGCACTCAAATGATCCATAGCATATCACACAAGTCTATTTTTTGTATACCCTCGCACCACCAAATCAATTGAACAAATTGATGATTAATGAGATAAAATATATATCCATTATTTTTTATTTACTTAATGCTAGGTAGACAATACAATGGCATAGTGTTCCATCCTTCTTCTAAAAAAATATGTGTGTGTAAAATGGTGTTTACAATGGTCTGATCATCCTAACACCAAGAATCTTTTGTAACTTCTTCCTCAATTCCTTGTGTTCAAGGGCATCCATCTAGTATGGTTCCATTACCGATCATTTTCATTCCATCTCTGACTCAATCCTATGATCCACCTCCCGACATTGTGGTCTGTAACTATATAAGCACGATGTCCCTGTTCTCCGCAAGTACTTCCAAAATAAGTGGAGGCATCTCCTCCATATTTTGTTTGTTGCATGCACCTTCAAAGTAGCTAAGAAAATATGGGCTACTTTCTTAAATCCTTTTGTAATCTGTATTGAAGATAATTTCTTTTCCGCATGGCTTCTTGCTGGCCCCTCAACCATGTGGACCATGCAAGTACATCCCTTCTCAATTATGCAAATCGAGTGGCATCTTGGCATGCATGTTGCACTTAACAAAGCAAAGAATTCAATGCCCAACATAAATTTGTGATCTTCCATTATTCTAACCAAGAAGTTTATTTGTCCTCTCCATGTTCCCAAGCATTGCTCCATTTAATGAGTCACTCCAGAGAGTTGTTTGACTTTCCATTCATGTCCTTGATCCATATATATCTCTTTGTAAGTTAAAGGTAAAGCCTATGACCTTCTTCATTTATCATAAAGTTGTTAGTTTCCTTATATCCACCATTTCTCTAGTGAAATTATTGTTGACCATAGATTTAATGTATATAACCCCCTTATTGATTAAATAAATTTGATAGATTTCATCATCATTTAGCATATTATTACATCCTTCGCTTACAATACTAAAGGTGAACCAAGCTTTGAGGATTTATTCATAATGTGACGACCATTCCAAATAAAGCATCCATCTTATGGCATGAAATTCTTTTCCACCATTGATCTCTTTCCCATCATAAGAAGAGGTGCAATTTCCTCTAGGATGTCTCCATGATCTTTTCGTCTCTCCACTATTAATGACCTTCTTCTATAGGGCCAGCTCATCCCCTAAACTAATGATTTTATCCTCATAATCTTCTTATGGGGGATCATGCCTTTATTTTTACTCCGCATTATCATCAAGGTAAGCTTGTACTTGCGCCCTCAAAAGTTCAAACTCTCTGCAAGCTGGTAGCACTTGCTTGGTTGTCACTAGTTCTTAATGAAGTCGGTTGGAACTTATGTCTCCCTTAGAGGGGGGAGTACGACCCTTTTAAATTTTGAAAGAGCTTAAGAAAATATTTCGCAAATAATCAAAAAACACAATGACAATTTCTCTTACTGAATACTTTTAAGAAATTAACACTTAGAAAAAAAGATGTGGAAAATTGTTGATTTTATTACTCAAAGTAAATTATAGAAAATGATGATTTCAATAAAGCTTGAAATCAAGACTATATGAGAAAATCATTATGATGAATTCACCTGACCTTCTCCCAAAGACCAGCCTCCTATTGATTTTCTCTTCCAAGATACAACCTCTAGCCTCACCCTAGATCAAACCTCGACCTGATCATTGTACACAAGGCGACAAATCCCACCTAAACCATATAAGGGCCTAGTCGCCGCACGCAAGATAGCGAATTCTCTACCATTTACAATCACAGAGGAAAAAAAACAAAAGAAAGAAATATAAATCTAAAACTCCCTCAAATGAAGAGGAAGTACACAAATGATCTCCTCTTTTGCACTTGAACGTTTGAAGCTGGTTGGGTTTTTTCTGGAAAAGGAGATGTAAGGATGAGAGTGTACGAGAGTATTGGCTTGACGAAGTGTGTAACATTGATAGCATGAAGTTATAGCCTTTTATAGATTTTGTCACTTTTGCAGGAAATAGGTAGCTATCTCTTGTAATATCTCCATATGCTGTCACATATCCAACGTCATGGTGTTCGTGTTAGTTGGAAAGAGAATGTGATTGGGTCGTCGAGCAATCACAAGCGATAGCTACTATCACCTGGTGACACCTCATAAAATGTGCGGCGTTGCTTAACTGTGCTGGTCACGGTTGACATCATAATGGCAATTGCTGGCGATAGCTAGGTATAGCCCATGATATCAAGTTTTTCAAATCTTAGCTTATAATCTTCAGAACACATTTATATGAGAAATTAAACATGTTATATCTGCATATAATAAATAAACTATGATCAACATTCAGGATTTGATATTCTCAAACCAAGGAGTACGGAACGCATGCTCCAACTATCTCCCCCTTTTGATAATAACAAATCCTTTTAGAAGAAATTAACTATGACTAAATTTTTGTTTATAGAATATGATAAGCGAGATCAAATCATGCATAGTCTCCCAATAGATGGATGCTACCCCTACATAAATGTATTTTGTAATTTTTACTCCCCTTAAATTATCTACACAATATATTTCTGATATAATTCTCCCCCTTTTGGTATTATCAAAAGAAGGAGGAGTGGAGTGTATTGCAATAAGGATGATTGAGATTTATGTAGAGAGTAAAGTTTATAATTTTAAGTTGATGTAAAGTAAGCACGGCGGAAAGATTGATTGTGATTATAGAGTATACACAATTATTCAATTAAAGAATTACTAAAAATAGTATTTTAAGATCGAAAAGTTGAAGTTGTGAAATTAAAACTGGGATATGCTACATTAGAATGTGCAAGAAAGATTTGAAAATATTAAGAAAAGAGTTTAAAAACAATGTAGATAATTTGAAATTCAAGTAAACACAAACATTGTAAATGCCATGATTTGTTATCTAATATAATTACTCTCATTGTAATAAAATAAATAGAGTTGCTTTTGAGTCTAATTTGCTTTAGAAGAGGGTTTATAAAAGAAAATGACATGTCCAATTAGTGCTTTGATAAAGAATTCAAGTTTATAAATTAAAACAATATGAAATATGAAATGTACAAACATAACATTGAATATGCCAAAAGAATTTTACTAACTCAAAAATTCAATACACAAAGATTTTTGAAAGAGAGGTGGCAACAAATTGTTTCTACAAGACACTGTACAATTCTTTCTAAGGTGCTCAACCTCATAATGTTCATTAAGACTTATCAGAAGGGGTGAGTAGTGCTTGGTGGAGTATTCTTGTCAAATTATTATTATATATATATATATATATATATATATATATATATATATATATATCATTTTTTATTTTGACGAAAGACTCCGAATTCACTTATTTTGTAAGCATAGATAGTTGTTTTATCGCCACACTTTGCTAAAAAATAGGTGCATGAATCATGATTATGATATTTATGTAGTTCAAGAGGTTAAGTTAACACATGACACATTCATGCAAGAGTAAAATTTAATACACATGAAGATTATCAGATATTGTGACTACAATATCATTATCAAATATAAAACATTACTCATACTTAGAGGCATGCAAAAATAATTCTACCTGTATTCTACAAACTTTGGTAATGCATATTAGAAGAGATATACATGACATGAAAGACCAAGTACTATGTTTTATGAGAATTGAAAAATAAAATCACTCATTGTAAATAATCCATAAATGATAAATCTAGTCAGCCTCAGCCTTGATTTTCTACATTGTAGCAAATATACAATGAAATTTTTGTTTTAATAATTGTGAAGAATTTAATAAAAATATTTTGTAGTTAATTGATATTTTGTAATTAAAAAGAAAACGTGAGAAAAATCAAAATAGAAAAGGTAGTGAAATAGTAAAATAAGAGAAAATAAGAGAAATAATAAGAATATATATTTTTTAAATAATTGATATCGCCGACAATAGCACGATCTCATTGGGCGATAATGCTTTTTATAAATAGAGAAATTAGATCTGAGATCAGACTTTGCCCTATTTCCCTGTAACTCTCCTACAGCTCAAATCTGATTCAGATCCTACACCAGGGCAAAGGCCCAACCTCGGATTCTCAACAGAATCCTACCCTAGATAATATATCTAATACCTCAGGCACACAGGACCTACCTCAGATCCACAACAGGATCTGACAACTCAGTCTTTATATCTTAGGCTTATAGCTCGGATCAATTAAGATCCCACTGAAAGACAGATTTTTATTGATGATTGAATCCAGAGAGAATGTTCTCTGAATCTGCCTTTCTGGACTGAGTAAACTCATACCTAACTTTGAATCCAGAGAAATGATTCTCTGAGCCTTCTTCTTCATGAATTGAGAAAGCTCAGTCATATCTTCTTCAGGGAACCAAGAATATATCTTCAGGATGTTTCTTATTGTGCTGAAAAGTTATCAACATAGCACTGTTCCTTCAAACCTATTATATGGTGGAGTTTATTGTAGTTGCCTTGAAGAACACCAGCAACTTGGCCTTGCTTTGCCTCTTTTTCTTACTCAGAAAGAGAACTTTTTGATCTTGTTGTTGAAGACAAACTGATTATTCAGTTCTCCATTTCTTCAACCACCTAAAATTTTCTCTGCTTCTCCTTTGAATTTAGAAACACAACTTTATGATCTTGTTGAAGAAGATAGATTTATTCTTGAGTGATTTATTTCTTCAACAACCAACTCTGTCTATGATTCACAAACTAACTGTAAGAGCAAGTTCTTGCAAAACTTCAACTTCATCGAGTGGAAGAAGATGACTAGAAAGCTCTATGCTTTTTCTTTATTCGCTTTCTTCTCTATATTATTTTTTTCTTAGAACTCTACTTTTGTATCCCATCGTCCAACAGTTCTTTGTGGAGTATGGGTCAGCCGAAGTTGACAACTGCAACTCTTTTTTTGCATTAAATGTTGTACTAAAGGCAAGCAGTGCTTTTGTCAACTATCGTGCAAAACCTGTAACATTTGAATTCTTGATGATGTCAGTATGACTCCGCGCCTTTAGACTAAGCAAATTTCAGATAATCTGCATAGGCGTTGAGTGATGCCTTGTCACTTAACGTAGAAATACTTAGCAGAATTATGCATCTTCAGGAATTGAGTGAGCCTTCATCACTTAACGTATTTGACTTTTATAGTCTAACTGTTAAGGCGTTGAGTGAGGCTTCATCACTCAATGCTTCTAGACTTGGTTGAAATTTCTCTGCATGAAGGAGTTGAGTGTAGCTTTTTCACTTAACGCTTTTGTCCTTAGACAAATTTCTTGATGAGGAATTGAGTGGCCTGTGTTCACTTAATGCTTCTATACTTGGACATAAATCCTGTTGAGTAGGCGTTGAGTGAACTGTCTTCACTTAATGCGTTTATCCTTAGGAAAATTTCTTGATGAGGCGTTGAGTGGCCTATCTTCACTCAATGCTTCTATACTTAGATAGATTTCCTATTAAGTAGGCGTTGAGTTAATTATCTTCAGTCAACGCTTCTGTCCTTAGATAGATTTCTTGTCAGCAATACTGCGACAATGACTGTATGTGGTACTGTCAATGCTTTTTAGGCTCCTAGCATTGAGTAATATGAGTTCACTCAATGCTTCTGGACTTTGTGATTTTTGGCATATCTAGTAACCTATTTTGAGTCCAACTATCATTGTGACTCTGACTGTCTGTCTAATCAATATAGTAGAGTACAACCTCCATACAATGAACTTAATCATATATCAAATACATTCATGTGTATACCATTGACTTGTGAGCCTTATTCAAATATAGGATATTGTGAACAATGGACCCAACAATCTCCCCTTGAAGATGTCAAAACCCCAGTCTATGATATACACTACCATATATAGAAGATAAACATTCAGAGTATATAGGAGCAGTAATTGATGCACACACACAAATATGATTATCAAAACAGACAATACGAATATAACAAAATGTTCACACTCCTAAAGCCCTTAAGTAAAACCAGAAACATGGCATATTTCAGGTTCCTTGATCACTATACCCATCTAGGTTTCATTGCAGCTTTTTACTAGCTTAGCTCAACAATATCTGGTGTCACAACACCTGACATTTTGTCTTTTCAGAACTTTTTCATGGCCTCTTCATTTCTTTCTAGCTTGGCCTATTCTAGGAAGCTATAAAGATTTCCCCTGTGAGTTTTCCTCCATTTGATTTGATCCCAGGTAGACAAGATGACAGTCCTTGATATAGGACAACACTTCTCGAAGTCTGGCTTGGTCTCCATGTCTTCTTTATACCCCTTCTTATTAATCCAGGTCCTTCCTTCAACAACAGATTTGCCTCTGGCTCTAGCTATCTGATTAGCAGCATTAGAGGGTTTAGATCATTGATCACCATCTTGATCATCATATTGATCTACCTTCTAATCACCATACTATTCATCATAAAGTCCTTCTTGAATACAGTAGGAATGTTGTCATATGTATGATGTTCAAGACTCAATGAACCTCTAATTTACATTGATAACCCAAACAAAATTCTCTCCCCTGATCATTTCCTTCTCTCTTTTCTGACTTCTACAGATACAGCTGCAGTCAGGGAGGTTTTTGCATGATCTATCTTTTCATCTAGATAGCGAACTATCCTATAACATTTCAATAATAATCTCATTTTTTGAGCAGGGAGCTCTATTGGAAACTCTCCCACAATCTCTATACTTACAGTAGGAATTTGTAGATTTGGATCTGCTATGTCTTGAGCAACTTCAGTTATTTTATCAAGGACTAACTCCCCATCAACTTGAGGACATAAAGGAGACACTTCAGGATATTTGAGCAATCCTATTATGCAGATTTTCAATGAAGCAATCCAGCTGTTCTGTAGATTTTCAATGAAGCAATCCAGTTTTTCTTGAATTAATTGTACTGGCACTCCTACAATCGGTGCAACCATTTGGGAAATCGAATCCTCAATGTTTGCCCAGATCCTGTCCACAATACCTTTAGTCACCATTTCAGCTGCCTCTGCTGGAATGTTCTCTAATGGAGAGCCACTAAATTGAACATCCTTTGCTATATATTTAGAATATATGAAACCTGAGAACTTCGCCTATGTATCTCTTCTTGTTTCCTTTGAAGAATCAGATATATGAGGATCATGTGGCTCTTCCTTACTGCTGTAAGAAGAGTTGCTTCCTATGCTTTCCTCTCTGATGAGAACATCCTTTGTTTTCTTCTTCCCACTAGTTTATTGATGTGGTAGCAAAACTCTGTCCCACCAGACAATCATATTTCTAGATATCTTATCATGGGAATCTGTCTTGCAGATAAGAGCTTCCCAACTATATCTTGCAGAAACATTCCTTTGAGATTCAGCACTTTTCTCAAGTTTGATCCAGTAGTGTGCTTTGGAATTCTATGGATTTCTCGAGCTTTGATCGTATGGAGACAGAAAGACTAAAGGGTTAGGAATAATGTATTTTATTTGAAGCAGAAACATTTATATTTATGATATCCTCTTATTTGAGAATGTGGAGAGGCGTGTACCTGATGTGATAATCATGAGGAAATCATTGGCTGAGATTAATCTTGTGAGTTACCCATAAATAGAAGTCCCTGGAAGTATGTGTTTAGTGAAATCGACGCACTCGACGCCCGGGCACTTAAACTCACCTCATTTGATGCTTCAAAACTTGGTCCATATCTTCTTTGTTATCCTGAAGGGATTAATACTACCTGCAACTAAAATACATGATGAGTGCAATTATGATAGGTTTTTTACTATCATAATTATAATCATGTCTACTATTTTCTACCTCTTTGTGTAGTAATTTTGAGAGAATAGTTGAGAAATTATCTTATCATTAATAGGAGAGCACAGTTAGGATTTTTGTTATTCCTTGTATTAAGTTATCTAATTTATTTCTTCACTTTTAGAATGTAGGTAATGCCAACCAATGGAACTAAAAGTCTTGGAGCAAACAGAGGAGTTCACTGAGTCAACATGGCTGATGATAGGACGAAAATTGGGCGTACACGGGTAGGCACACGCCCGTGTCCCTAACCGTGTCCAATGTGCACGGGAATTGAAGAAATTGGAGGTAGAAGACAGAGACTCACACGGGTTGGCAGACACCCGTGTGCTTACCTGTGTCAATTCATCCTTGACTGCTAACCAACCTGTGTCTGAAGAACATGAAGAACAACACGTCTGTGTCAGTACCCATGTTATCTGACATGGCCCACTACCAGACACGCCTGGTCGTGTTGGAACCCGTGTTCGACCTTATTTGCAAGGGACTATAAAATACCTGTAGGAAAATTAGAAGGGACTTCTGGATCATTTTTCATTGGGGAGAACTTCTGGAGCACGAAGTGGAGCATCCAAGAGATGGACGATTTGAAGGGTATTTTTGTATGCAATTAATCTTTTGTTAATCCCTTTTAATATTCCCTATCTCTTGGTTATTCAACTTTAATTATATTTTATTTTGCATGAACTTAAATTTGGAACAATTTGTTAATCATGTATCGTATTGCTTTCATCGAATTTGTGGTATTTTATTCATATGCAGGCTTACAAACAAAGAGTATTATCCTAATTATGAACTGCTTATTTGTTTTACAAGAATTGCAAATCTCTAGATTGAGAAATTGGATGTTTGTGATGATATTTACATGTTCATATTTTGGTGTTAGATCTCGTTGTAAGTCGAACTTCATGATCGAGAGATATGTTGTTTGGATAATTGGAATACGAATAGATGGATTCATGGTATTTTAGAGATAGAATTTCATGAATTTATGTAATAGATAGGTTATTTTCCATTAATGCAAATTTGAGTGTTGTAAATTGTTCGAGAGAAAATTTACTAACTTAGGTTTAGATTTTGAATTGCTCGAGAGAGAATCCGATAGATGTTTACCCTTTACAATATAACAAATTTGATAGTTTTATTTCATGATTACATAGAATTGAGTTAATGAATGAGTATGTTCATGTGATTGCTCATAAGCTTTCGGCATTTTATCATGTTTAATCCTTCAATGTTTATTTATCCAAATATTCATAGTTAGGTTTATTTAGATTAGAAATCCATTTTAATTACAGGTATGATTATAGAGTGAGGGTGAGTACGAGTAGTTGAAAGGACCCTGTGGAATATGACACGAGATGTAGATTTCTCCTATACTATGATTGATAGGTGCATTTGCCTGAAAGTTAATTCGATCTAGCTTATGCCCATTTACATAGTTTATACTAGAGAGTAGAATGAATCCGCATCAAGTTATTACTTGTTAGCAAAAGAAATCATCAAGTTTTTGGCGCCGTTGCCGGGGAACCTGATTTCAATATTTTGAAAGCCTAAACTTTATTAATCTACCAATGTTAGTTTATTAATATATATAATTATAAATTAGTTTATGGAATAATTATATCGCTTAATCTCTGTTTTGTAGTCTGTTAGTCTATGACCAGGGGCAGAAATTCTGGGCTAGCACCATTTCATCCTGAACCTGAGCGAATTATTCATAACACCTACCAAAGGGACGTGGGAGTTAATACTACAGATATTTCAAACGAACTATTATAAGAAGAAATAGTTAACCAAGGAGAGAATCATCCAGAAAATTTGGACATCATGGCAAACCAAAATGAGCAAACTATGTCTGACTTTGCTAGACCTAATCTCCAAGGAACTGGTCAAGCATCGTTAGACCACCAATAGTCACCAATAACTTCGAATTGAAGCCTAGTGTTATACAGATGGTTCAACACTATGTCCAGTATGATGGCCTGCAAGATGAGGATCCTAATACCCACTTGGTCGGATTCCTGGAGATATGTAACACATTCAAGATCAATGGTGTTTCCAACAATGCCATTCGATTGAGATTATTTCCATTCTCGTTAACTCATAAGGCGAGGCATTGGTTGAATTCATTACCTAGAGGGTCAATTACTACTTGGGATATGATGGTTGAGAAGTTTTTGATGAATTATTTCCCACCGCCAAAGACTGCAAAGCTAAGGAATGACATCTCTACGATTATGCAATTGGAATCTGAATCGTTGTACGACACATGGGAATGATTCAAGGACCTTTTGAGGAGATGTCCCCACCATGCTCTACCTTCATATCTTCAGATTCAGACCTTCTACAATGGTCTCAATCCGGCCACTAAATAGATGATTGATGCAGCTAGTGGAGGCACTTTGAATAAAAAGACACCTAAAGCGGCTCAGTAGTTGATAGAAGACATGGCTATGAACAACTATCAATGGACTACCGTAAGACAAAAGCCTAGTAAGCCCGCAAGAATTTATGAAGTGGATGTTGTCACTGCCTTAGCCATTCAAGTGGAGAAGCTTCACCAAAAGATGGACAACCTTGCCTTAGCATCTCCCTCCATGACACCTCAACAATGGGACTCTTCATGTAATGGAGTGCCTAGTTGTGACCCTTCAATACAAGAGAATGTTGACTATATGGGCAACAATATTAGACGTACTTTCAACCAAGCGAAAACCCATATTATTCTACATACAATCCTGGATGGAGGAACCACCCCAATTTCTCATGGGGAGGATAAGGTAATCAAGTGAAGCAACCTATGTTTGGACAACAACAACAACAACAACCGGAACCAAGGAAGCCTACATTGGAAGATGTGATCACCAAGATCATGCAAACTACCGATGCAGCCTTCCGAAATCAAGAGGGCTCGATTCGGAATTTGGAGAATCAGATTGGACAGCTTGCAAGGATGGTTTCTGAAAGGCAACAAGGGACACTTCCAGGAAATACTGAGACAAATCCTAGGGTGCATGCGAAAGCCATTCAATTGAGGAGCGGAAAGAAGTTACAAGACCCAAGGCCTACAATGGAAGCACCCCAAATGGATTCTAACTGCGAAGTACCGAGCGAGATGAACGTGCAATCGATGGAGTATCAACCAGTAGTACCATACCCAACAAAGCTTAACAAGGAGCGTATGGATGCGCAGTATGGTAAATTTTTATTTACGTTTAAGCAATTACATGTCAATTTACCTTTTTCTGAAACTATTCAAATGCCTAAGTTTGCGAAATTTCTTAAGGATTTAATTTCTAATAAAAGGAAAATAGAGGAATTATCTTTAGTAACACTTAGTGAAGAATGTTCTGCCATTTTGCAAAATAGATTACCACAAAAACTTAAGGATCCCGATTCATTTTCAATTCCATGTTTAATCAGAAATTTGCAGGTAAATAAAGCTTTAGTAGATTTAGGGGCAAGTATACATTTAATGCATTATCAACTATATTTGAAACTAGGTCTAGTAGAACCTAGCCCAACTAGAATAATCATTCAACTAGCAGATGATCAGTTAAGTATCCTAGAGGAATAGTGGAGGATGTATTGGTTAAGGTAGATAAGTTTATATTTCCTGCTGATTTTGTTATTGTAGATATGGATGAAAATATTGAACTACCACTCATATTAGGTCATCCATTTTTAGCAACTTCTAGAGCGCTTATTGATGTTTTTGATGGTAAATTAGTTTTGCGAGTAGGGGAAGATGAAGTCACTTTTCAAATAGGCAATACTATGAAACAATCTTTAGATAATGATGATTATTGCTATTTGTTTCATGGTGTTGATAATTTTATGCCTTCTATGCATTCCAATTTTTATTATAAAGATCCTTTAGAAATTTGCATTACTAACTGCTATCTAGAAGAAGAAAAAAATAAAGACATTGTTGAACATTTATTTTTTCTAGATAATAGTGTTGCGATGAATAAAACGACTGAATATAGTTTGATTACTCATGGAGATCATGAAGCTCTTAAGAATAATACTAAGAATCCACTAATAGTAGAACTAAAAAAATTATCGAATCATCTTGAGTATGCATTCTTAGGAACTAATTCTTCTTACCCAGTTATTATCTCTACTCTTTCTAATACTGAAAAAGATAAACTAATAACTGTGCTGAAGAGATGTAAAGGTGCAATAGCATGACAAATATCTGATATAAAGGGTTTTAATCCTAGTTTTCGCACGCACAAAATTCTTTTGGAAGAAAATTATAAATCTTATATTCAACCGCAACGTAGCCTAAACCTGAATATGAAAGAGGTAGTAAAGGCGGAGATTGTTAAGTTATTAGATACTGGTATTATATATCCTATTTCAGATAGTTCATGGATTAGTCCTGTACAAGTCCTTCCTAAGAAGGGTGGTCTAACAGTGGTAGCTAACGATAAGAATGAGTTAATTCCTATGTTGGAACACCCTATTACTAATTTGGGTCAGGATCACTATGTCTCTAGGAATCTGTGTTTGACCTTCTGTATAGCTTAATAGGTCAATTAGAATTGAGTCTAAGGGATCAGGAGTCTAGGTTTGGAAGCTGCCCTGAAGACCAAAGTTTTTCTGGAGACTAAGTCCAATCGTCGAGCTCAGCACGACGTTTCATCGAACTCCGGTCGACGATCGTCTAGCTCAACTTCGACAGATCGTCGAGCTCCATTCGACGATCGCTGAGCTCAACTTTTCAATATCGTCGAACTCCATTCGACGATCGCTGAGCTCAGGTCGACGATTTTGACTCTGCACTGGATCCTTATCTCTGAGCTCAGTTCGACGATCTTTGAGCTCAGATCGACGATTTCTTTGCTGCTTGTATTTTCCAGTTCGCTGAGCTCAGCTCGACGATAGTAGAGCTCAGTTCGACGATTTTAGTTATCTTTCAGAATTCAAATTCAAATCAGATAGAAGTTATTCTGCATTTAATTCAGAAGATCTTCCAGCCGTTTTCATTAACTTCTGGAGCAAGTTTCAAGGGATTTTTCAAGGAACAAATCAGTGGACTTTCCTTTAGAAGAAATTATGCAATTAAGGCTGTAATCAATGCAGACCAACGGCTATCTTTGACAGAGTGATATCCTATTCAGACACAGAGAATTAAAAGAGAGAATATTTTTTGAATCAAAAAAAGAGATTGACAAGAACAGGACACAACTCAATATACAGAGACTCTTTGAAAATATTCTGTCAACAAGAATTCTGTAGAACACTCATCAAAAAGAGATCAAGCTTTCAAACAATCTTCAGATCTCTTCAGCTCTAAAAGTGTTCAAGGCCAACATCATTTCAAGACTCCAGACACTCAACATTTCAGCTTGCTGAAATCATCTTTTGCTGGAGATCTATCTTTGAAGGCCTATCACCCTCAGCAAAGCTCATCTTCCTGAAGATCAAGGACTCAGGGGGAGCTTTGAAATCAATCCACTTAGTCTTCTCAGTTGATTGAGAAAGAGAAGACTGCCATCACTCTCTCACCCCCACTCTGTAAAGGGTTGTTCAAACTCCCTTCAAAAGTTTGAATCTGGTTTTTGAGCACCTTGTCAAAAGCTCATTGGTGGCAAGACACCTGATCAAAAAATCTGTTTTGGTTTTTGAGCACCTTATCAAAAGCTCATTGGTGCCCAGGACACCTGATCAACTCATCCTGCAGTGGATTCCTACCTAGGGTGGTAGAAGAGTGGATGTACCCAAGTTTGGGGAACCACTATAATTCCTTGTGTCATCTGGTTTTGCATGTTTTCTTTTTGTTTCTGGCCTAGATTTTCTTGTGCTTAATTTCTGCATAGCTTAGTGTTGTGATTAGTTTTATTTCTGCTTCCCTGCTTACACTCATTACAACAATTGTTGTAAAGCTTTGCAAAAGTTTTTTTTTGTTTCAAAAAGCACCATATACTCTATTCACCCCCCTCTAGAGTATATCAGATCTAGTTTCCCCTTTCAATTGGTATCAGAGCCAAGTTGGTTAAACATACCATATCTGTTTGGTTGTACAGGCTAACACCTGAACCCCAAGATCCCAATCTAGATCCTTCTTTTATATTTCATTATTAGATTTAGCTTGCACAAGTCATGGCCCAAAACAAAGATTATGCTAGCACCAGACCTCCAGTGTGCAATCTGTCAAAGTTTGCACTTTGGAAAGCAAGGATTAGACTCTACATGAATTCTATTGACGAAGACATTTTTAATTCTGTTTTGACAGTGTGTCCAAGACCTCCAGAGGGCACAAGCACAAATGCTGTTCCACCTCCATCAGGAACAGATGCTGACATCAAAAAGTGGAAAGTAGCTGATGCCAAGGCAATGAACATTTTAGCTCAGACAATGTCAAATGACATTTTTCAAAAAGTAGCTGAATGCAATTCAGCCAAGGAAATTTGGGACAAGCTCTCAGAAATTGTCTCTGGCTCAGCTGATGAGAGAAAGGACAGAAGATCCCATCTCATCTCCCAATATGAGAACTTCAAGAAGGGAGAAACAGAGTCAGTGGGAGACATGTACAACAGATTGAGTCTAATTGTCAGTGAACTGAGGACATTAGACAAAGAGATCTCACTGACAGAACTTAATGACAAGATCCTAATGTGCTTCCCCAGCACTTGGGATTCAAGAATCTGGCCAATTAAAGATGCCAGAAGTCTGAATGAGATCACCACTGAAGTCTTGTTGGGTAAGCTCAAATCTTATGAGCTACTCATCAAGAACAGAGAAGAAGAACAGAAGGCTGCTTCACCAGCCACAAGAAAGGAGAAGACTATAGCATTCAAGGCAACTGAGGATCTGCCTGAAGAAAAAGGAACAGCCAATGATGAACTTCTCAGCTTGTTGGCCAAAAGATTCTATAAGATGGCCAGAAAGGACTTCAGAAGAAGATCATACAAGGAGCAGGATAAGCCAAGGTATGACAAGTCCATTGGCAATAGCAAAGACATCATTTGCTTTGGTTGCAGGAAACCAGGGCATATGGTTCCTGACTGTCCAGAGAACAAGAACAAGGACAGAAGGGACAGAAAAGAAAGAAGAAAGGAGAAGGACTCCAAAAGGAATGGAAGTAGCAAACCTTCCTCCAGCAGAAATAAGCACACAAGGAAAGGATTTGTTGCTGAATCCTGGAGTGAGACTGAAGAGGAGTCAGAAGCCTCTTCCAGCTCAAGTGATGATGAGGATGATGCAGAGGAAAAGGAGTTCTGCATGATGGCAATCAATGCCTCACAACACAACTCAGAGGAAGAGGAGTCAGAGTCAGACTCAGAGACTCAACCTGAAGAAGATCAGGTAATCAGCTCTTTTGATTTCACTTCAGAAGATTTTAAATTTGAATTTAAAGCACTATGTTTAGACCTGCTAAAGTCTGAGAAAGAGATCATCTCTCTCAGAAATCAATTATCTGAACAAAATGTTTTAAAATCAGAAAACCTCAAACTTTCTCAGGAGTTGGAGAACTATAGGGAACAGATAGCTTCACTGAAGAGTGAGCTCTCTGAGGCCAAGAAGCTTGAAGAATCTCTCAATGGGAGAAGCATCAAGCTGATGGACATCACAAGCATAGTGAACTCAAGATTCAACAGTACACTGGGCTTGGGTGCCTCATCCAGCCAACCTATTGTTCTAACAACCCCTATCAAGTTCATTTCTGACAAGGGAAAGGGAGTTGTAGAGGTTGCCAGGAAAAATTCTGATCTGTCTCAGAAAACTAAAGTCCAGCACAAATCGTCGAACGGAGATCGACGATCGCCGAATGAAGATTGACGATCGCCGAACGCAGCTCGACGATCTCAGGACAAATCGTCGAACGCTGATCGACGATCTCAGCCAAAGTCGTCGAACGCAGCTCGACGATCTCAAATACCTGACCTCAGCCATAGTCGACCGTCGAACGGAGCTCGACGATCTGACCCACGATCGTCGAACGCAGCTCCAAGATCGTCGAACAGAGGTCAGAGCTCTGGAAATTCTTTCAAAGGCAAGTCAAAATTAAATCCTAAGGGTTTTTCATCCCAAACCTTCAACCCTTATACTGAATGGATTATACCTCCAAGGAGATATCATCCTGAAGGATATAAGAGTCAGCCAGGGATATCCTTCATTTCTGAATTTAAAGGTTATCAACCTAGGCCCAAGGTAAACTGGGTCAAAAACAAGTGAATTGCTTTATGTGCAGGTGAAGACCTATCCAACATCTAACCAGCAATGGTATTTGGATAGTGGGTGCTCTAAGCACATGACAGGGAACAAGGACAACCTCAATTCCTTTAGAGCCAAGCTTGGACCCAAGGTTATCTTTGGTGACTCCAACTTTGGACAAACTAAAGGTTATGGAGCAGTCCAGATTGGTTCTGTAACCTTCAAGAAAGTAGCATATGTGGAAGGACTGAAGCACAACCTAATCAGCATCAGTCAGCTATGTGATGAAGGCTACCAGGTGACCTTCAGCAAAACCTTATGCAAAATCAAGTCAGAGGACAACACAACTGTGTTGACACGTAAAAGGAAAGGTAACATCTACCTAGTAGATTTTCTTTCAACTACTATAGATATCTGTTTATTCAATTCAGTTTGTAGACCAAATGTTTTATGACATAAGAGACTAGGACACCTAAACCTTAGAACTATTGCTAGGCTATCCAAGGACAACCTTGTTAGAGGACTACCTTCTGGCCCCTACAAGAAGGAAGGACTCTGCAAGGCTTGTCAATTAGGCAAGCAAACTAAAAACAGTTTCAAGTCACTTAATAAGAGTGATTCACCTAGGATATTGTATCTGTTGCACATGGATCTATTTGGACCCATCACAGTACAAAGCCTAGGAGGGAAATCCTACACTTTGGTGATTGTAGATGACTTCTCTAGATTCACTTGGGTGTTCTTTCTAAGGAAGAAGTCTGATAACTTTAAGTGTCTGACAGAGTTTCTCAAATGTATAAAGATTGAGTTCAATACTCACATTGCCCTGATCAGAAGTGATCACGGGACAGAGTTTGATTCTCTTCTTATGCAAGAGTTCTGTCAGAGTGAAGGGATCAGGCATACTTTCTCAGCTCCTAGAACTCCTCAACAAAATGGGGTAGCTGAAAGGAAAAATAGAACCCTTATTGAATCTGCCACTACATTGTTGTCAGATGCTCATCTACCTCTATCCTTCTGGGCAGAGGCAGTGAACACCTCCAACTATGTGCTGAACAGAAGTCTGATACATAAACTGAAGGGAAAGACTCCCTATGAATTACTCAAAGGGAAGAAACCTAAAGTTGACTATTTCAGAATTTTTGGCTGCACTTGCTATATTCACAATAATGATAAGAAATATTTAGCAAAATTTCAAGCCAAAGCTGATGAAGGAGTGTTTCTGGGATACTCCATGATCAGCAAGGCCTATAGGGTATATAATAAATCATCATTGAAAATTGAGGAATCTGTTCATGTTTCTTTTGATGAAACTAACATGTCTTTCAAGGAGAAGATTTCTTCTACCATAGAACCTTTGCAGGAACACTCTCTAGTTGAAGATATGAACAAGTTGTAGGTTGCTCAAGAGAATGAAAGCAGTGAAGATGAAGGGAATGCTCAACACATTGAAGCTCAACTTGAAGAGCCAGTTGTTGTACCACAAGAGGAAACAACAACACAGGTTGGTGAACAATCAACACCCCCTGTTGATTTAGTAACATCAAGAGACCATCCAATTTCCCAAATAATTGGAGAAATCTCAGCTGGTGTGCAAACCAGAAATCAGGTCAACCAAAACCTGTTGCACACCTGCTTCCTTTCTCAAATTGAACCTCAGTCCATTCAAGATGCAGAGCAAGATCCACACTGGATCATTGCCATGCAAGAGGAGTTGCATCAATTTGAGAGGAACAAAGTATGGGAACTAGTGCCAAAGCCAAAGAATCATTCCATTGTTGGAACAAAATGGGTATTCAGAAATAAACTGGATGATCAAGGAGTAATAATAAGGAACAAGGCAAGGCTAGTTAACCAGGGATATTCTCAAGAAGAAGGAATTGACTACGACCAGACTTTTGCACCTGTTGCAAGATTGGAAGCCATCAGAATTTTTCTAGCTTATGCAGCTCACAAAGGCTTCAAGGTTTATCAGATGGATGTCAAGAGTGCCTTCTTAAATGGAGACATCAAAGAGGAAGTCTATGTCAGACAACCTCCAGGTTTTATCTCTCCAACTTACCCTGATTATGTTTTTAAACTACATAAAGCATTATATGGTCTCAAGCAAGCTCCTAGAGCATGGTATGAGACCCTAGCATGCTTTCTCTTGGAAAATGGTTTTATAAGGGGTAGAGTAGACCAAACTCTTTTTATTAGAACCCATAAGTCCCATACCCTACTAGTACAAATTTATGTAGACGATATCATTTTTGGTTCTACTGACTCAAAATTGTGCAGAAGGTTTTCTAACCTAATGCATTCTAAATTTGAGATGAGTAGCATGGGTGAGCTATCCTTCTTCCTAGGATTGCAAGTCAAACAACATGCTGAAGGCATCCTTATTTCTCAAACCAAATATGCTAATGAGCTGGTTAAGAAATTTGGCATGTCTGAGGCATCTTGTATGAAAACACCCATGCCTACCAATGCTGTATTGGATGCTGATGAACATGGGAAACCAGTTGATCAGACAACATATAGAGCAATGATTGGCTCTCTGTTGTATCTTACAGCTAGTAGACCAGATATAATGTTTGCTACATGTATATGTGCTAGATTCCAAGTTAGCCCTAGAGAGGCACACCTCACATTAGTAAAGAGGATTCTTAGGTATGTTAAAAGTTGTCCAAATCTAGGTCTCTGGTATCCAAAAGATTCAGCATTTGAGTTAACTGGATTCTCTGATGCTGATTATGCTGGATGCAGAATTGACAGGAAAAGCACCAGTGGAACTTGTCAGTTCCTTGGTGATAGACTTGTCTCTTGGTTTTGCAAGAAACAAACATCTGTGTCAACTTCAACTGCTGAAGCTGAATATATGGCTGCAGGTAGTTGTTGTTCACAAATATTGTGGATTCAAAATCAACTCCTAGACTATGGTTACAACTTAGAGAAGTCAAAAATATTTTGTGACAATACAAGTGCTATTTCCATAGCTCAAAATCCAGTCCTCCATAGTAGGACAAAACACATAGAGATTAGGCATCACTTCTTAAGGGACAATGTTGAAAAGAATAAAATTGAACTGCATTATATCCCAACTGATTTACAAAGGGGAGATATTTTCACCAAGCCCTTGGATGAAAAGAAACACACCTTCTTCCTAAATCAGTTAGGAATGTTAGATGGAGGAAGTCTTAAATAATATCCAAGATTTTGAAAGCTAAAAATTGACCAAGACTAGGCAAAAATTCTGATTTTCCTTAGTGTCTAGAATTTTCTGATCTCTGAACTGCGCTCGACAATTTCCCCAAAGAACGTCGAACGGAGTTCGATGATTTCCTGAATCGTCGAACGGAGTTCAGCGGTCCTCAGATAGTATGAACTATCTCTTCTGGTCAACGATCGTCGAACGGCGCTCGATGATCTTGTTCCCTGAATGATCGTCGAACGGAGCTCGACGCCTTTCCAGATCGTCGAACGGAGATCGACGATGTTGGAGTCTCTTCAGATTCCTTTAGAAGCCTCGATCGTCGAACTGAGTTCAACGATCTTTCCAATTCTGCGTCGAACCCTAATATAAAACTCATTTTTCGCCGTCGTTCTCTCTTGCGCTTTCAATTTCTCTGCAAAATTTTCTTCCCTCCAAACAGTTCTACGCTTGTTCGGTTTGTTTGTTAAGTTTTTGCAGGTACCATGGCCGTCTCAGTTGCTGTCCTCGCCGCCATGAAGTTTGATGCAGGGTTTGACATTGATTTGGACTCCTTCAACACCACTGATCAAGTCTTCCAGGACATCCTGAGTTTATTCAAAGATTAGCATTTATCTGCCCTCATGACCACAAGAATCAAACTTGCCTCAGATGAAATAAAGGAATGGGTATATACTGCACACAACCTTGACAACAACACCATTGTTGGATCTATTGCTGGCACCCAGGTACCTCTGACCCCAACAGTCTTAACAGAAGTTTTTGGTTTAAGAAATGGTGAAGACTCTGCTGAACTTTCTGGAGAAGAATTTTCTGATATACTTGCCAGGATGGGTCATCCTGAGGGAAACCCTAGCAAGTTGTTTAAGAGGAACCTGTCAGTTGAATACAGGTTTCTGGCAGATGTTGTAGGCAAGGTTCTGTTGGCAAAACATTCTGCACATGACACCATCTCCAGACATCAGCTCTGCCTAATGGGAGCTCTGGTAGATAGGAAAAGCTTGAACTGGGGAGAGGTCTTCTTTGACCTGATAAAGAAAAAGATTAACAAAAACTTTGTAAATTTTGGAAGAATTCTTGGAGTCTTCCTTCAGGCAAAGTGCCCTGCTCTGTTAGTCTCCTCTGGAGTGCACATCAATGCCTCCAAGAGACTCACCTGTGCCCTATTTGGGAAATGGGACAGGCAGATTAGCAAGCCCAGCAGGCCCTCTTCAACTGCCCCTTCAGGCACCAGGACTCAAAGAGTCACTCCCCCCCAGGTCTCTGCACCTGCAGAAGACCTACCTGCTGCTAGTGCTGCTTCTCCTCCTCCTCCAAGTTCAATCCTACCTCCAGCTCCATCCACCATTCCAGCCTCATCTCCCATTACAATCTCCAGCCCATCTCCAACCTCTCTTCCATCTCCAGCAACCACTTCATCTCCTCCAGTAGACCACTTCCACTCATTATTCTCATATCCACCTCCAGATGTCACCTCATCCCCATCCATACCATCCTTCACACTTCTGGATGAATCCTACATGGATGATTCCCCCTCCTCTCCTCCAGACTTACCATCCTCCTCAACATCTTTCCAAGATCTCCTCCACCACATCCTTGACCAACCCACTTTCACTCCCTCCATATCCCTCCCTTTGTCCTCCATCTCCACCATCCCCTCTCCTGAGCCATTCATTCCACCATTCAGCCCTCCTCCTCCAGCTTCTTCAGCCATCCCTGTACCCCCTACCTCTGCTCCTCTTCTTGAGCAAGTAGATCTTTCAGCCCTTGCTGACAAGTTGTATGAGCTCATTGCCCCTAGGCTCTCCCTTCTCTTGGAGACCTCTTTGGCTCCTCTACACTTGTCAGTGGCAGCCCTCTCTGCCAGGCTTTCTTCTCTCCTCCCTCAAGCAGCCCCACCAACTGTGTGCCTTGATACAGAGGTATCTGCATCCAGGCAGGGGGAGATGCCCTATGAAGCCAGCCTTCATGTTGCTGTTGCTGCTGCCTCTGCTCCTGCTGCTGCTGCTGCTGCTGTGCTTGTATCTTCTGCTCCAGTTGCTGTGCCTACTCCAGTCTTAGCAATAGACCTAAGGTCTTTGCTATCTGCATTTTATACTGCATATTACAGCTACCTTCCAGAAGCCATTGCTGTCCAGCCCTCAGAAGATCTGTCTAAGGCAATGGTGCCCTTCTCTGGCTGTGACCCCAACATTCTTTCATCCTTTGTACTCTCAGTGATGACTGCTGCTGCTGCTGATAAAGAAAAGGCTGAATCTGCTTCTGAAATTGTTCTTGCTGCTGCTGAAGACAATGTTCCAACTGCTGCTGAAAATCAAAGTGTTTCTGATGAGCCCATTTCCCAGGATTCTCTGATGACAGAGGCTGTTGTTTTTGAGCCTGCTGTAGATGGTGTTGTTGTGTCTGAACCTGCTGCTGCCATAATTCCTGAAATAACCAGTGTTGCTTCTACTGCTGCTCCAGTATCTGTGGTTATATCTGCTGCTGTATCTGTCTCTGTTGCTCCCTCTGCTTCTGCTTCTGCCCCATCTGCTGCTGTTCAACTGAAAGAAGATGTGATGAAAAGGATTGATGCTTTATATGATGCTCAAAGCTCTGAATCTGATGACTACAACACTGCTTCTGATGATTCTTCTGCCACCATTGCAAGGAAAAGGAAGGCAAGAAGTAAGGCAATGAAGAGGGTTCCACCTGCCAAAGTTAGAGATGATAATGATGTTCCTTACTATATTCTGCACAACTGCCCAATTACTGAGCATTGGATGCAGTTCTCTAAGAATCAGCTAAAGGCTATGAAGAAGAAAAGGAAGTATGAGAAAGGTTCCACCCAGTCCAAGCACCCTCATCCTCCTCCACCACCTCCACCTGATGCAGGTGCAGGTGGCAGCTCTGCAAGATCAGGCCCAGCTAGAAGCCAGGCTCCCTACCAACCTCATGCTAGAACATATCAAAGGGAAAGCCAGTCTAGGGGCTCTTACTCTAGAAGGGGAGGATATAGGGTAAATCAAAGAGAGACTCAGGTTTACTCCAAAGGGAATTCCAGGCAGCACCCTTATTCCAAGGGAGGACATGTTCCTTCTGATATATCTTCAGGTCCATTCCCCTATAAGCTCAAAGAAACTGTGACTGCCAGGACTCCTCAAGATACTTCTTCCAACAGGTATGAGCCACCTGTTCCATTTGAGGACCCTGAGAAGAATCCTGTTGCTTGGACTGCTAGAATGAAAGAGTTGGCTGCATTAGATCAAATAAAGAAAGCCAGAGAGCAAGGCCTAGACACCTCTAATATATCTACAATGTCAGAACAAAGACAGAAAGAACTAGAAAGATATGCCTCCAGTAAATTTTTTGATGCAGACAGGTACATGGAGTTGCATCCAGCTGCAGTGGTTCCCAGGACATCAAATCAAACATATTTGGGAGCAGCTGATGATACCAGATCCAAACAAGAAGCTTTAAATCCTAACAGAGAAATCAAGTTGGTAAAAGGTAAAGAGAAAGAGTAACTCTGTAAGGTGACAATTCTTGGTTTTTCTGACTGATATCTGGATGACATATATATATATCTCTGTAATGGTTATGTAATGTCTAGCTACTGTTGTTTTTGTGTTTTTCTGATTGTATGATGTTGTTTGATTTTCCAAAGTCTGTAAATAGTTTTCCTAACCCAAATAGGGGGAGATTGTTGGAACACCCTATTACTAATTTGGGTCAGGATCACTATGTCTCTAGGAATCTGTGTTTGACCTTCTGTATAGCTTAATAGGTCAATTAGAATTGAGTCTAAGGGATCAGGAGTCTAGGTTTGGAAGCTGCCCTGAAGACCAAAGTTTTTCTGGAGACTAAGTCCAATCGTCGAGCTTAGTACGACGTTTCGTCGAACTCCGGTCGACGATCGTCTAGCTCAACTTCGACAGATCGTCGAGCTCCATTCGACGATCGCTGAGCTCAACTTTTCAATATCGTCGAACTCCATTCGACGATCGCTGAGCTCAGGTCGACGATTTTGACTCTGCACTGGATCCTTATCTCTGAGCTCAGTTCGACGATCTTTGAGCTCAGATCGACGATTTCTTTGCTGCTTGCATTTTCCAGTTCGCTGAGCTCAGCTCGACGATAACAGAGCTCAGTTCGACGATTTTAGTTATCTTTCAGAATTCAAATTCAAATCAGATAGAAGTTATTCTGCATTTAATTCAGAAGATCTGCCAGCCGTTTTCATTTACTTCTGGAGCAAGTTTCAAGGGATTTTTCAAGGAACAAATCAGTGGACTTTCCTTTAGAAGAAATTATGCAATTAAGGCTGTAATCAATGCAGACCAACGGCTATCTTTGACAGAGTGATATCCTATTCAGACACAGAGAATTAAAAGAGAGAATGTTTTTTGAATCAAAAAAAGAGATTGACAAGAACAGGACACAACTCAATATACAGAGACTCTTTGAAAATATTCTGTCAACAAGAATTCTGTAGAACACTCATCAAAAAGAGATCAATCTTTCAAACAATCTTCAGATCTCTTCAGCTCTAAAAGTGTTCAAGGCCAACATCATTTCAAGACTCCAGACACTCAACATTTCAGCTTGCTGAAATCATCTTTTGCTGGAGATCTATCTTTGAAGGCCTATCACGCTCAGCAAAGCTCATCTTCCTGAAGATCAAGGACTCAGGGGGAGCTTTGAAATCAATCCACTTAGTCTTCTCAGTTGATTGAGAAAGAGAAGACTGCCATCACTCTCTCACCCCCACTCTGTAAAGGGTTGTTCAAACTCCCTTCAAAAGTTTGAATCTGGTTTTTGAGCACCTTGTCAAAAGCTCATTGGTGGCAAGACACCTGATCAAAAAATCTGTTTTGGTTTTTGAGCACCTTATCAAAAGCTCATTGGTGCCCAGGACACCTGATCAACTCATCCTGCAGTGGATTCCTACCTAGGGTGGTAGAAGAGTGGATGTACCCAAGTTTGGGGAACCACTATAATTCCTTGTGTCATCTGGTTTTGCATGTTTTCTTTTTGTTTCTGGCCTAGATTTTCTTGTGCTTAGTTTCTGCATAGCTTAGTGTTGTGATTAGTTTTATTTCTGCTTCCCTGCTTACACTCATTACAACAATTGTTGTAAAGCTTTGCAAAAGTTTTTTTTTTGTTTCAAAAAGCACCATATACTCTATTCACCCCCCTCTAGAGTATATCAGATCTAGTTTCCCCTTTCATCCTACGCGAACGGTAACAGGTTGGCGTGTCTGTATTGACTATAGGATATTAAACGATGCCACTAGGAAGGACCACTTCCCTCTTCCTTTCATTGACCAAATATTAGAACGTTTGTCAGGACATTCCTATTATTGTTTTCTAGATGGACTTTCTGGATACTTCCAAATTCCTATAGCACCAGAAGACCAGGAGAAAACAACATTTACATGACCATTCGGTACCTTTGCCTATAGACGTATGCCTTTCGGGTTATGTAATGCACCCGCCACTTTTCAACGGTGCATGCTATACATCTTTAACGAATACGTTGAAGATATCATGGAAGTATTTATGGATGATTTTTCTATTTTTGGCGACTCATTTGATCTATTTTTGAATTATTTAGAAAAAGTTCTTAGGAGGTGTGAGGAGACTAACCTAGTGCATAGTTGAGAGAAGTGCCATTTCATGGTCGAAGAAGGGTTAGTACTTGGCCATAAAATCTCAAGCCAAGGAATCCAAGTAGATAGAGTGAAAATTGAAACCATAGAAAAGTTACCACCACCAACCTCCATTAAGGCAGTGAGAAGATTCTTAGGACATGCGGGATTTTACTGTCGGTTTATCAAGGACTTCTCTAAATTAGCTTAATCACTTACGAGGCTATTAGAAAATGACACACCTTTCAATTTTGAACAAGAGTGTCTACATGCCTTTGAGTTCTTAAAAGAAAGGTTAATTAATTCTCCTATTATGATCGCGCCCGATTTTAGTCAACCATTTGAGATCATGTGTGACGCTAGCAGTTTTGCGGTAGGAGCTGTTTAAGGACAACGCCGAAACAAACACTTTCACCCTATATACTACGCTAGCAAAACAGTTAATAATACACAAGAGAATTATACAACTACAGAAAAAAACTCCTAGTAGTGGTATTCGCCTTCGATAACTTTAGATCTTATTTAACATTATCTAAAGTGTTAGTATATACCGATCACTCTGCCTTAAGATATTTATTAGCCAAGGCGGAAGTCAAGCCTCGTTTAATCCGTTGGGTTCTTTTATTATAAAAATTTGATTTAGAAATTAGAGATAAACGAGGAGCAGAAAACTTAGCGACAGACCAACTTTCACGTTTAGAAAATCCACTACGATCAATGTTAGATGAATCTGAAATTTCTGATACATTTCCTGAGGAATCGCTATTTGCCATATCTACAAATATACATCTTGATTATCCATGGTTCGCGGATTATGCAAACTATCTTGTAGCTAAGGTTCTTCCAAAAGAAATTTCATATCAGCAGAAAACGAAATTTTTCTCTGACTTGAAATATTACTTTTGGGAGGACCCCTTTATTTTTCGGATATGTGCAGATTCCGTTATACGAAGGTATGTATCAGCGGAGGAAGGTTGGAAAATTTTGGAGCAGTGTCATTCAGGCCCTGCCGGTGGTCACTCTAGAGCAAATCGCTCGGCAAAAAAGGTTCTTGATTTCGGTTTTTATTGGCCCCTTCTATTCAGGGATGCCCAAAGATATGTGCTTTCATGTGATTCTTGTTTGAAAGTAGTTAATATTTCTAAATTGCATGAAATGCCACAAAAATTTATTCTTGAATGTGAAGTATTCGATGTGTGGGGTATTGATTTTATGCAACCATTTCCAGTTTCTTTTGGGAATAAATATATTTTAGTAGCTGAAGATTATGTATCGATGTGGGTTGAAGCTCAAGCTTTGCCTACTAATGATAGTAGGGTAGTAGTCCGATTTTTAAATTCCTTATTTGCACGATTTGGCACACCACGTGCACTTATTAACAATAGGGGTTCATATTTCTGCAATTTGCAGGTAGATAAAGTATTGCAAAAATATGGAGTTACACATAGGGTAGCCACTCCTTATCATCCGCAAATTAGTGGTCAAGTTGAAGTCTCCAATAGAGAGCACAAGAGGATCCTAGAAAAATCTATAGAAGGGAATAGGAAGCAATGGTCTAGAAAACTTAACGATTGTTTTTGGCATATAGGACCGCCTTCAAAACACCTATAGGGACCACCCCTTTTAGATTAGTATATGGTAAATCCTGTCACCTACCTATAGAATTAGAACACAAGTTGTATTGGTCAATACGCTCTTTGAATTTTGATACTAATTCTATAGGGGAGAAACGTAAACTTCAACTTAACGAGTTAGATGAGTGGAGAACCAAGGCCTATGAAAACTCCCGGATTTATAAGGAGAAGACCAAGCTATTTCATGACCGTCACCTTCGCCAACCCAAGACATTCCAAAAAGGTGACCAAGTCCTCCTTTTTAATTCCCATCTTCGTTTAATCCCAGGGAAGTTAAGGTCTAAGTGGTCCGGACCCTTCAAGGTTAAAGAAGTCTTTCCCTACGGCACCGTCGAACTTACCCACCCTGAGAAGGGATATTTTAAGGTTAATGGACACCGACTGAATCCTTATTTTGGTGAGCTTCCTAAAGACTTTGCTCGTCAAGAGTCCTGCCTCCGTCTAGATTAGGATTATGTAAAATGTAGTAATGTTCCTCATTTAAAATTTTTTTAGTATATGTCTAGTTAGGTTTTAAGAAAAACAAATTCTGTAATAAAATTCACCTAGGAAGAATTCAAAGGGCAAGGGAAGACACGGGTAACCACACGCCCGTGTGGTTGGCCGTGCGCTCAACATAGCCTCAGGCCCAGCCGTGTCATTTAAAATCTGTAGTAGGAAGAATTCATCCCGGGAACCACACGGGTTCACACCAACCCGTGTTTGTGGTCGTGTCATATGGCGTCTCTTCACTCGACGATCGTCGAGACCATTTTGTCGACAAAAGAGACACACCCTCCGACACGCCCGTATCGGATGGTACACGCCCGTGTAGCATGGCATGTTCCCTTTGTTGACCACTTTGACTCGAGTGTCGACACAAAGCAGGACATGCCCTGGGACATGCCCGTGTCCAAGGCCATGTCAGCTAACAACCCATGTGTTTTTACACGTGCTGTGCCAGATCAGACACGGGTCAAAACACGACTGTGTTGTTGACCATGTCCTCCTAACACGATGCTCTCTCGTGACTTTGACCACACGTCTCGAGGCACCCCGTGTTCCACGAGGTTTAAATTCCCTAACACGGGTGCACACACGGCCGTGTCTGCACCCGTGTTCGTCTCCTTTAAATTGAGGACGTGTGTTATTCTTCCTCATCTCCTTCCCCTAGTTCCCAGCATCAGTCCTCTGCGAGTTTTTTCCTGCAGGTCTGGTGGAATTTTTGTCTTCAACATGCGTGGCTTCGTGTCCAACATTCGTCTTTTTTCCTCCTAGGCAACCTTTCGTTTCCATTTTTATGCATCCTCTTCTTCATCTCCTCTTTTCTTTCCAAATTCTTCTCCACAAATTTAGGTTTTTTTTTTTAAAAAAAATTCTCTTTCTATTTTTCAACATATAATGTCTTCCAGAAGAGCACAAGGCGGTCGCCGTTGTCAACCGGAGCTCCAGGCTCTATCTACTGAGAGGCGCGATGCTACTGTACCGCTGGTGTTCACAGATCCTGCGCACGTCGCTCACTACAATCGCCTCCAATCGAAGAAATTTCAAGATATATGAATAATTGATTGGACTGTCCTCGAACAGATAAATTTAGCGGGGGATGTCAGGGAATTAATATATGTAACGGGTTGGGAGAAATTCTTTGCAATAGTGGAGTTAGGATTTAAGGAACTCACACTAGAGTTCATGTCCACTTTTTACTTTAATATTAGGCCTAATCTCACTGATTCTGCTCGCACGCACGAGGGGGTCATTTCCTTTTGAGTAGGGGGCACCTTTTATACACTTACTCTTCTACAGTTCACCCAATACCTAGGGGTGTATGAAGAATCATTCCTCTTTAGTGCTGCCTACCCTGAGCTCCATTTCGACCTCCCCTATCACGACCTTGCCGGCAATATCTGGGCCCGGATTTCCTTTGATCTTAGTCTGTATGAGGCCAATAGGTCTAAGGCCTCCCAGTTATATTCTCCCGCCCTCCATTACATTCACCACCTCCTTAGCCACACCTTGAGCGGCCGGGGCGAAAGCTCCGGCGTTGTTAGTCTGTAGGAAGTGATGTTCCTCGACAGCATGTCGTCTCGTTATCCCCTCCACCTAGGTTTCCTGCTCGCCCAATTCATCCTACACCAGGCCGACAACTCTCGAATAGGGTCTATTTGTATAGCACCCTACATTACTCGGCTGGTGAAGAGCATGAGCATCTTCTTATCCCTCCCCCCGATGACGGTGGTCGCGAAGACCATGCTGATTACTATGGCCAGTCTTCGATCCCTCTGCCTCGTTACTGCCCGTCAGGGCCGGGGAGGTTTTATTTATTCTCTTTCGAGGTGTAGACCGCACGCGCAGGACGACGCTGACGACGAGGTGGATCCGGACCTCGATGAGCCGCTGGTGCCTCCGTCCCGTTCCACTTATGATCGGGGAGAGTCTTCTACTGCCCTCCATCCAGCTTGATCACAGTATTTGTGGGAGCTCTGGCATTTCTTCGAGACCGAGCTCTCGCCACGCTTCTAGCGTATCGAGGATGCACAGGCGCGGATAGAGGACCTCCTCCTTCAGATCAGGGACCACCTTGGGATTGCCCCTCACACACTGGCAGCTCCTGGCCAGCCACACTTCCCCAACGACCAGACCGACTAGCCGCCTTACTTTTGACATTTACCTGTATATTGTCGTATTTATTTATCTCAGTGTATTTCAGATATTATATATGATTTCATGTCAGCTCCTGTTTCCTTCATGTGATCTCCTATTTTCATGATAGCAGTTTTTTTTAGTGAAATTACTCTTTCAGCACTTTATATTGCAATGAGGACATTGCAAATTTTCAGCAGTTTTTTTTATTAGTGGATGTTCTTCCATTTTATAATTGCTGTGATAGACATGGTTACAATTGATTATAATTTTGCTATCATACTACTCAAGTTTGTTATACCCCCATAAAATTTTTTATTGATTTTTGTACTCTTTTAAGCTCTCATTATTCATTCACCTGGGATTACAACTATCTAATTTAACTTTGCGCACTGATTAAAATGAATTGATGTAGACTCATTAAGTATTCAGCTTTTTTGATTTGTAATCAAGTATAGAAATTCATTAGCAAAATTTTCTTTATATATTTTATTGTTAAGATTAATCCTCTATATTATTAACTATCAATCACTCTATTTTGGAAAATATAGTTATCTATAATAAATTGAGTCGAAGAGTGTAACATTTTTATAAGTTGGTATTAGGGAATTAAAATGAAAAATACTCTCTATTGATGCCTAGAACTTACCCTCTAGCGGTCCTCAAAACTTTTGCATTAGTTAATTAGTGAGGGTGGAAATGACTTAGGCCTCCTTTTGGATAGCTTGAGCCTTGCAATCCCAAAACCTTAAACATTATACCCTTGCACACCCAATTTGGACCTAATCCCTATCCTTTTGACACTCTATTATTAAAATTCACCAAGGCCAAATCCTCACCTATTAGCACACCTATCATTGAGACCTTCTTGGAATGAATTTGTTCATAGTGATACGTTGCCTGAGTGCGTGTATACTTGCACCCACTTGGAATGATCCCTACTATGGACCCATGAAAAGAAAAGACATAGTGATATGTGGCCTGAGTGCGTGTATACTTGTACCCACTCGGAATGATCCCTACTATGGACCCTTGGTTAAAAAATAAATAAAAAGTTGGAGTATCTTTCAAAAATGTGGGAAGTATACTAATTGCAAAGTCTGGGGGTGCTTTTATAACATTGATGTATGTTGAGGTATTTACCAATAAGAAGGCTCAATTGTGATTTGGGTGTGAAAGAAAAGAAAACAAAATTCATCAAATTTATCTTTGATTACCTCACCTATGATGTTCTATCCTAAGCCAAAGAGGCTACACCATAATACAAGTCCTAAGGATCTGACCTCACTAATTCTAACTAGTGTCGCAGAGTGGGTGTGAAAAGGGTAAGCTCATGACTATCAATATTGTAATGCCCCCGATTTTTTTTTGTTGATTTTATTTGATTTGATATCATCATATTTTTGACGTCGGTGCGTTACTCTTTTTACGTCATGTTGTCGGCGCTGTACCGTTAGTGCGTTTTCGCGTCCGTTTGGTCTGATTGACCAGATTTTTGGGATTTTCGACGAAACTGAAAGTTTTCGAGTTGATAAGTTAAGTTTTGTGGTGACTTCGCTGTATAATTTGTAGCGTCAGTGTTCACCTTCGGTGCAAGTTTCGTTTAATTCAGCACTCGTTTGGGCTTTCGTTCTGAGTCTTCTCGAGTAGCGATGGCTCTACTCGAATAGACCGTTTCAGATTTTGCTCGGATGCCATTTTGAGTGTCAAAACGACATTTAATCAAACAATGGTTAACATGAAATTTGTTTGTATTGTCGAGATCTACAACTTTTATATTGACCACTATTCGATTTTGAAGCCATTTTGAACTCCTAATTTCATTTTATTATGCTGGAACTCGAGTGTTGAGCTGCTACTCGGGTATGTTATGCTACTACTCGAGTAATGCATGTTGGAACTCGAGTAATGTACTTTTATTCGAGTATATTATGCTACTACTCAAGTAGGTTTGCTGCTACTCGAGTAGGTATGTTGTTACTCGAGTAGGTATGCTGCTACTCGAGTAGTTATGTTGGAACTCGAGTGGTTCATGCTGCCACTCGAGTAGGCCATTCATGTCTGCGTTCGGCCGCAGTTTTGAGGGTCAAAATGGCATCGTATCAAAAAATGGTTAACATGACATTTGTTCGTATCGACGAGATCTACAACTTTCATGGTGACCACTTTTCGATTTGAAGTCGTTTTAAACCCATAAGTTTGTTTTACGTGCACACGCTCGTAAATAGTACATTTTTAGACAAAACTTTTCATAAATACATATATATATATATACGTATACTTAGAATTAGAACCAACCCCACTCTTTATTTAGGACTTCTTCTTCTTCATCTTCAATGAACCGAACTAGAGCTGAAGAAACGTGAGGACGGTGATGGCGGAGCGTGAGATTTCGTGAACCTTCTGGTCGCCGCCGACGGAGTTCCGGTGCTCGAAATCTTCATTCGAGCATAGAGTTGAAAAGCTCTCGGTGAGATCTACGTCGTCGTGGTAAGTTTTTTCCATTTCTTGAGATTTCTCATTAAGGTTTTTTGGCCCTAACTTCTATTTCATCCACTCTTGTCCAGATTTCGGCTTCTCTCATCTCCCTTAGTCCCGATCTACGACGAGGTGTGATTTGGAGGCTTTCTTTGATAAAGCCAATGCAAGTGGCTCTTTTCCTCTCCTTTTCTTTAAGTTCTTATGGTAAGAATTTCACCTTATATTAATATTCCTGGTTCCTTTAGAGTATAAGATGTTTAAATGTTTTTTAGGGCTTACTCTTAGGGAAAATTTTTCGACGCCGTTGAGCGTAGGATGCGTTGCGCTTAGTATAGGTCGATTGTAAGTCGTGGTCTTCGATTTAGTGTTGTAATACTTAGGTGTTGTGCCAATTTTGAGATGGTGATGTTGGGGGTATGTGTACAACCCCATATTCGCTGAGCCAGACCAAGAGGCACAATGGTCACAGGAGGGTTAGCCAAAGTGGTCCCGCCCTAAGGAGGATCTCGCCCACAGAAGGCGGAAGCGCTCTCGCCGAATGATATAAGGGAGAAATCGTGGGCCGAGAACGCCAAGCGCAAGCCGCGCGGAAGCACTCCCGCCCAAACCAAGCTCCTTTCTCAAAGAGTTCTCGCCTAAGCGGCGAGAACGTTCGCGCCATGCCCTGGGCCGAAAGGTCTCGGCACTAGCTCCCGCCGAATGGGGCCCAGGGCCTTTGGAAGAATGTCTTTATTGCCCTCAGGAGAAATTACTTCAGTACCCTCAGGAAAAACAGCGGGATTTGGCTATTGGCAGACCAACTAAGGGCTTTTCAGTAAATTCAGGACAGCAAAATGCTATAAATAGACCCATAAGGGCTCCTTAGAAAGCAAGCGATCATTGTCTCCGGAATTCTAGTGCTTTCTGAGGAGCTCCTAGCCCAGCTTTGGCTTTGGAGGGGAAGCTCTCAGAGATCTTCCGGGTGTGAGGTGGGACCTCCCTGCTGAGGCTTTTGGGTCAGTCCTAGGTCCTTAGAATCCAGCCGAGGGGTGAGACTTGAGAGAAGTAGGTTTTGGCTGCACCCCTTTTTCTTCGAACTTCAGTTGAGGTCAAATTTGGCTTCAACAGTTCTGGTGCGGTGAGCGTGGATAGGCAGCCGATTCAAGAAAGCCTTAAGTTTGGTCCCATGGCTGGAGGTGAAGGTGAAGGGTCAGGATCTGGAGGCTCCCCCACCCGGGGAGAGGAAGCGACAAGAAGGATGCTGGATGAGTTCAGGCGAGAGGTTCTGCAGACGATCAGCTTGGCCTTCTCGGCGAGAGGCGAGTGGGCCACCCCTCAGGTCCCGATAGAAGAGGTTCCGCTCTTGGGCGAGAACGCCCCAGGACAGCGCCCAGGAAAGGAGGTCCCGGGCGAGGCTGGCGAGAGAGACGTGGCCGCGCGGGAGCTATTCCCGGGCCAGAGCCAGCGCCCAGGCAAGGAGGCGCTAACAGAGCCAGGCGAGAAGGAGGCGGCGGTGCGGGAACTCTTCCCAGGGCACGGTCTCGCGGATCGGGCGAGCCAGCCGAGGCCGCGAGACGTGCCTTCTCGCCAGGCAGGAGGCGAGAGCCCATTTAGCGAGCTCATCATCTCGGCTCCGGTACCGGAAGGGTTCCGGGAGCCCGACATGTCCTACTACTCAGGGAAGGATGACCCGGTGCAACACGTACAGTGGTTTGAAGACGTCGTATCAATAAGGCAGATGACAGACGCCTTCAAGTGCCGACTGTTCGCCATCACGTTGAAGGAGAAGGCAAGGGACTGGTTCCACCAGTTGCCAGCAAGGTCGATCTACTGTTTTGAAGATTTGCGGAGAAGCTTTCTGTTGAGATTCTCCACCTCGAAAAAGCGGAAGAAGGAAGCGGAGTGTCTGTTTGCAGTGAGGCAGAGGCCGGATGAGACGTTGGGTCACTATGTCGACCGGTTCCAGGAAGAGATCCTTCTGGTCCAGGAGGTTCCAGGGTACGCGCTGATGTTGGCCTTCACCCTGGGGCTGAGACCGGGATTTTTTAGCATGGAGTTGAAGAGGATGCCCCCCCTCTCCTTTGAGGAGCTCATGGAGAGGGCGGCAAAGGAGATCGATTTCGAGAGAGCAAACCCAGCGTTCGCCAGGAAGTTGGCCAAGCTAGCAGAAGAGGACGGGAAGGAACCAGCGGCAGGAAGACAGAAGGAATCAAGAGAGCAGAGGGAGCAGAGAGAAGATAGGAGAAGGGAGGAGCCCCGAAGGTTTGGGCAGCAGCAGGGGTGGGGGGCCCGGGAGCCAGTCAACCGGTTGGGTTGGAGGCCCCAGGAGGGTCGCCCCCAAGGTCCAGGAGAAGGCTATCGGGGAAGAGATAACCTACGGGAGCCCCGGAGGTTCGATCGACCGGCATGGAGGCAGGAGCCGAGGGATCGTCCCCCACCACCGTAGGAGGCAATGGAAGTAGGAAGAGGGAGAGGAGCAGCCAGAGGAGCTCGAGGAGGAAGAAGAGGAAGGGGAGACGGGAGAAGGGGCGGGGAGGCGTTGCTCTTTTGTGACTTCCACCAGGAGGAGGGGCACGCAACGGCCACCTGCCCGGAGTTCTTAGAGTTGAGGGGGCCAGAGGAGCAGGGAGGCAAGATCCACCGATGAGGATAGTGGAGGTACAGCAGGGCGAAGCGGAGGACAGGTGTGAAGACCGGGTGGACGTAGGGACCCGGGGAGGAATCGGGGTGATTCATGGAGGAGTGGGGATTGAGGCAACCCGCAAGGGGAGCCTGCAAACCATGTATCGGAGGGGGGTGGCATCCACCTCCCAGGTTCCCCCACCGGAAGAAAAGATTACTTTTTCATCAGCGGACATGCCAGACTATGAAGACCCATTCTGCGACGCCCTGGTGATCCAGACGGCAGTGGAGAACTATACCGTTTCTAGGATACTGGTAGATAACGGGAGCTCGGTTAATGTCATCTTCAAGAAAGCTTTTGATGAGATGAGGGTTGAAGGGAAGAGGGTCTTGGCATCGGACGGACCTCTGTTCGGGTTCTCCGGCGAGAGGAAGGAGGTAGAAGGAGGAGTAGGGTTACACGTAAGGTTGGGGGGCGTATCGCGGAACTGCAGGTTCGTGATCGTGGACGCCCCGAGCAGCTACAACGCCATCTTTGGGCGTCCCCTCATCAGCGCCTTTCGCTGCGTCCCCTCCTCGTTCCATCAATGCCTCAAGTTCAACAATGGGGGGGTGCAGGTCAGGGTTAGAGGGGACCCGAAGGTGGCAAGACAATGTTACGTTACGGCAGTCAACACTATTTCGTGGATGGCAGAGGCGGAAGAGTTGGAAATTGAGATGGCGGCCCTAGAAGAGGTGGGGAGGAAGTGGAGATGGTCCATGAGGAGGTAAGGGAGGAAGCTGGAGAGGAAGAGACAGAGAAGATGCGAGGGGATGTGCAGGTGATACGGAGGAGCGATGGGCAGGAGAGCCCGGAAAGGGCAGTGGAAGTAGGAGAGCAGGCGGCGGGAGAAGTCGTGGGAGAGGTCCCAGGAGGCGTGGGAGCCGAGCAGCAGCAGCAGAGGGGGATAGAAGCGATGGAGATTGAGGAGGAAAGGGGAGAGCTGGAGCTGGAGGAAGAGGCAAGGACTGGTTGGGAGCAGTCGCGGCTGGAACCGGCTGAAGAAGTAGTGGAGATGGAGGTCTTCACCAAAGCAGGAGAGGTGCAAAGGGTGCGGATCAGCGGGGGGTTGAGTCTTGAGACCCGGGAGCAGGTGCGGGCCTGCATTCAAAGCAACGTTGACGTCTTCGCTTGGAGCGCGGCGGACATGCCAGGCATCGACGCCGACGTAGCCTGCCATCGCCTGAACCTGGATCCCCGCGCCCGTCCCATCCGTCAGAAGATGAGAGCCATCGCCACCAAGCTGGAGGAGCCCATTCGCGAGGAGGTCAAGAGGCTCTTGGAGGCGGGCTTCATCTCAGAGATCCAGTATCCAGGCTGGATCTCCAATGTGGTAATGGTGAAAAAGGATGTGGTAAATGGAGGATGTGTGTAGACTTTTCCTTGTTGAATAAATCATGCCCTAAGGATTGCTATCCCTGCCTCGGATCGACGCGCTGGTTGATTCAGCCGTCGGTTTTTCTGTTATGAGTTTTTTAGATGCTTTTTCAGGTTATCACCAAATCCGGATGCATCCTCCTGACACCAAGGATGTGTCCTTCATCACAAGGGAGGGGTGCTTCAGTTACAAGATGATGCCCTTTGGGTTAAAGAACGCAGGGGCTACCTATCAACGCATGATGGATAGGGTCTTCCGGGATCAGAGGGGGAGGAACTTGGAGGTCTACGTCGACGACCTAATGATCAAAAGCAAATGCATAGTCTCGCACCTGCAAGACCTCGAGGAAACATTCGCCACCCTGAGAAGGTTTAAAATGAGGCTGAATCCCTTGAAGTGTGTCTTCGGGGCAAGCCGCGGGAAGTTCCTCGGGCATCTCCTGACTCCGGAAGGAGTGGAGCCCAACCCGGACAAAGTCAAGGCCATCCTGGATTTGGAGTCACCTCGCGACGTCAAGGAGGTCCAGCGCTTGACAGGCAAGCTGGCTGGGCTAAGCAGGTTCCTCTCCCGGGCAGGAGACAAATGTTCGTCATTCTTTAAAGTGCTGCGGGGGAATCAAAGGTTCGAATGGACGGCCGAATGCGAAGAAGCTTTCCAGGGGCTGAAAAGACAACTCTCTCAGGCTCCCCTCCTTCAGAGCCCAAAAGAGGGGGAGGATTTGACCTTATATCTCGGAGTAGGGGCGGAGGCGGTAAGCTCCGTCCTAGTAAGAGAAGAAGGAAAGAAGCAGCTTCCCATCTATTACGTCAGCCGGATATTGAAAAAAGCAGAGCTTCGCTACCCTATCCTGGAAAAGCTTGCTTATGCCTTGGTCATCTCGGCCAGAAAGCTCCGTCCGTACTTTCAAGCGCACTCAATTAGGGTGGTGACCGACCACCCTCTTCGCAAGATCTTCGATGGAGTGGAGCACTCGGGAAGGCTGGCTAAGTGGTCCATTGAGCTAAGCGAATTCGACATCTCCTTTGTACCAAGGCTCTCCATCAAGGCGCAGGCAGTGGCGGATTTTCTAGCAGACTACGTTGTTGAGGTCGAGGGGGAAGAGCAGCAACCGCGAGAAGCATGGAGGTTAACGGTTGATGGGGCCTCAGGAAGGCACTCCCTAGGGGCAGGGGTGGTGTTGACAAGTCCCCAGGGGGTAACTATAGAGCAAGCAGTCATTTTACATTTCCCAGTGACCAACAATCAAGCGGAGTACGAAGCCGTCATTGCTGGCCTTCGCCTGGCAAAGGAACTGGGGATTCAGGAGGTAGAAGTTTCACTGATTCAAAGGTAGTGACATCGCAAATCCGGGGAGAGTTTGAAACTCGGGAGCCAACCCTCATCAGATACCTCTCCAAGGTAAGGGTGATCATCGGAGGATTCCGGTCTTTCTCAATTCAACATATTCCAAGGGAAGAAAGTGTAACCGCCGATCGACTGGCCAAGTTCGGACCGCAGGTAGGAGGGACCTTGACAGAGCTATTCCGACCGGCTATAGATGAGGGAGAATTGATGATGGTGGATCGACAGCCCTCGTGGGTGGATCCATTTGTGGCCTTCCTAACCACCGGAGAACTGCCTGAGGGGATCAAGATGGGGAGAAGCTTTAAGCGCAAGGCGGCTCACTACTTGATGATGGAGGGGGGTCTGCATCGCAAGATGTTGTCAGGGCTCCTAGCCAGATGTGCGACCGAAGAAGAAATCCCGAAGATTTTAAGGGAGGTGCATTCGGGCGAGTGCGGCAGTCACTCTGGAGGAAGGACACTGGAGGCCAGGGTGGTCAGACAGGGGTACTTCTGGCCCACCCTAAGGAAGGATGCCATGGAGTTTGCAAGGAGGTGTCAAAAATGTCAACTCTACGCCCCCCTTCAACTCTTGGCAGCTCAAAGACTCCGGAGTATCACGGCGCCATGGCCATTTGCTATCTGGGGAATGGACTTGGTTGGGCCCTTTCCTCCGGCTAGTGGACAGAGGAGGTTCCTCTTGGTCATGATTGATTACTTCTCGAAGTGGCTAGAGGTTAAAGCCTTAGCCAAGGTCACCTCGCAGGTTATAAGGAACTTCATCTGGGAGAGATCATTTGTAGACATGGGTTGCCCCAAGCAATAGTGACCGATAACGGCCCCCAGTTTGCCAGCGAGGAGTTCATCAGCTTCTGCGCTCAACTAGGAATAGATCTCCGGTTTGCCTCCGTCCATCACCCTCGAAGTAACGGCCAAGTGGAAGCAGCAAACAAAATCATTGTAAATCTACTAAAGAAGAAGGTGGAAAACTTGAAGGGAAATTGGGTGGAACAGCTCCCATCGGTCCTGTGGGCACTACGAACGACTCCGAACACGGCCACTGGTGAGACCCCCTTCAAGCTCTCTCATGGGTGTGAAGCCGTCCTACCGGTGGAGTTTGAGGTCCGGTCCCCGCGAGTCACAGCCGCGGGCGAAGGTGACGAGGCTTGGAGGGTGGAAAACGAAGAGGGGCAGCGCCTCTCGTTAGATATGATGGAGGAACTGCGAGACGTGGCGGCTATCAGGCAAGAAGAAGTCAAGCGACGGATGGCCAAGCATTTTGACAAGCACGTCAGGGTCAAGCAGTTCGCAGAAGGGGATCTGGTGCTGAGAAAGGTCGACGCGGCAGGAAGATCGGCTCCCGTGGGTAAGCTCCACCCAAACTGGGAAGGTCCATACATAGTGAAGGAAGTCCTCGGAACAGGGGGATACTACCTCCAGGACGTGGAGGGAAGAGCCCTAAGCCACACTTGGAGTGGTGATGATCTGAAACGCTTCTACCCCTGAGGGGGGAAGGATGTAACCATGTATCTTGAGATTAAACTTGTTATATTATACCAATTGATTCTCCCTTAGCTAGTGCCGAATTTTTCATGGCATAATATAGTTGAATGTTTTGTGATACCCCGAGCTCGGCTCGGCCCCAGGTAGACCCGCTGCGCAGGCTCTCATCTAGCTGGCAGGTCCGAAGGCTCGCCTGTGGGGGTTAGGTTTGGTTGGTTTGAGATCTTCATCGGCACCCCGAGCTCGGCTCGGCCCCAGGTAGACCCGCTGCGCAGGCTCTCATCTAGCTGGCAGGTCCGAAGGCTCGCCTGTGGGGGATAGGTTGGTTTGGTTTGAAATCTTCATCGGCACCCCGAGCTCGGCTCGGCCCCAGGTAGACCCGCTGCGCAGGCTCTCATCTAGCTGGCAGGTCCGAAGGCTCGCCTGTGGGGGATAGGTTGGTTTGGTTTGAAATCTTCATCGGCACCCCGAGCTCGGCTCGGCCCCAGGTAGACCCGCTGCGCAGGCTCTCATCTAGCTGGCAGGTCCGAAGGCTCGCCTGTGGGGGATAGGTTTTGGTTTGAGATCGTCATCGGCACCCCGAGCTCGGCTCGGCCCCAGGTAGACCCGCTGCGCAGGCTCTCATCTAGCTGGCAGGTCCGAAGGCTCGCCTGTGGGGGATAGGTTTTGGTTTGAGATCGTCATCGGCACCCCGAGCTCGGCTCGGCCCCAGGTAGACCCGCTGCGCAGGCTCTCATCTAGCTGGCAGGTCCGAAGGCTCGCCTGTGGGGGATAGGTTGGTTTGGTTTGAAATCTTCATCGGCACCCCGAGCTCGGCTCGGCCCCAGGTAGACCCGCTGCGCAGGCTCTCATCTAGCTGGCAGGTCCGAAGGCTCGCCTGTGGGGGATAGGTTGGTTTGGTTTGAAATCTTCATCGACACCCCGAGCTCGGCTCGGCCCCAGGTAGACCCGCTGCGCAGGCTCTCATCTAGCTGGCAGGTCCGTAGGCTCGCCTGTGGGGGATAAGTTTTGGTTTGTGGGTGATAGGTTAGGATAGGTTAGGTTAGGTTTGTGGAATCGTCATCGGCACCCCGAGCCCGGCTCGGCCCCAGGTAGACCCGCTGCGCAGGCTCTCATCTAGCTGGCAGGTCCGAAGGCTCGCCTGTGGGGGAAAGGTTTGGTCTGGTTGGCTTGGATAATGTAAGGCAGGAAGCACGTTGGGAATGCCAAATGAAAAGTGAAAATGAAGAGATAGATTTCGGCAGAGAAACATCTCGGCAGGAACAGGTCTCGGCAGAGATACATCTCGGCAGGAACAAGTCTCGGCAGAGATACATCTCGGCAGGAACAAGTCTCGGCGGAGATATATCTCGGCATGAACAGGTCTCGGCAGAGATAGATCGCGGCAGGAGAATCCTCATCAAAGGGGATCCCAAGGTGGGGAGGCTTTCGCCGAAAAAGTTCCTCAGATTTCTTGAACAAATAGGCGAGATCGTTATACGATGGGCGAGTAGGGACTCGCGCAGTCTAGAGGGGACGGTCCCGTCCTAAGGATTCGAGAGTCACGCTTCCGGCTGGCCGGTTACCGCGGGTTCTTGCTGATTCATCGCTACGAATTTCCTAAGGCCAATGGCCTTGGCGGAAGCCTACGCCGAAAACATCCAACTACGACAATCACATCAAGCACATTCGCAAATAACAGAATGTTCGCAAGAAAAAACATTTGCATTAACAAATACTATATACGGGTACAAAATGATAGCGTCTCGCGCTTTACATAGAAATGAAAAACAAAAGCAAAAAGAATACACTCAAGGGGACAAGCTGTATCCTTCTGAAGTCTCGCTGGAGCTTCCGCTGGAGCTTCCGCCGGAGCTCCCCCCGGAGGTCTCGCCATCAGCTGCGGGAGACTTTGGGACATCCGAGGGAGGGGTAGTGGGGGCGCCAGGGGCTTGGGGATGGGCTCGAAGAGCCATGGGACAAGTTGTGGAGCGGTAATGTCTCTGCCCTTTTCGTCCCAACAGTTGATGTCGCGCAGCGTCTCCAGCGTCAGCCTTACGGTGGCTTGCGCGTTCCCCTGAAGGAGCTTGTCGATGTCATAAGCCGAATAATACTGGCTCTTCAATCTCTCGTCCAGCGGAGGGGGTGCACTCGCCTCGAGGCGCGCGATCTGTTCTCGCAGGAGAATGTTGTCATAGCGGGCCTGAGACAGCTCCTCACGAAGCGCGGCTTGAGCGGAATCCTGAACAGCGGGAGGTTAGCATAAGAAAAAGGTTAGGATTGCGAGAACAACTGATTATGAAAAGTCTCGCTTACCCCTTCCGCTTGGCGCGAGGATAGTAGTTGCTGGGCCTCGGCCAGCTCCTGGGCCAGAGAGGCCGCCCGGGCCACCGCATCCTCCCTGGCCTTCAACATATCTTGAAAGTTACGGTCTATCGTAATGCTCCGCCGGGCGCACATGTGCGTGAGCTCCAACCCACGCATTAAAGCGCGAGTGGAGTCATATGCCAACATCCGGGTCGACGTCCTGTCGAAGACGCTAGCATCCTCCCGGTTGTAGAGGTCGTACCCTAAGGCGAAAGCTTCGCCGGTGACCTCGTCTCGCTCTGCCCAGCTCGGCAAGAGGGACGAGACCGTGACCTTGTTGGCGTCAGGGTCCCATTGCAGCAGCGGCTTGTTCTCCGCGTCCAGGTACCTCACGCCGAGGCCATAGTTACGATGACCCCGCGGCACCTCTTCAGACGGAGGTTGGTCGGAGGTCCCGGCGGCGACACCCTCGCTCTCGGCGGCGCCAGGGGTCCGAGGGTTCTCGGCGGGAGTCCCCGAGCCGCCACTGGTGGCCGCAACCCTGCTCGCTGCCTCCAAGACCTCCTCGAAGGAGCGGCCGGGGGGGAGAGGTTGGACGGGCTGGACAACCGCAGCCTTGCCCTTCTCGGTATCCATAGTCTTGGGCCTCTTGATTGCCTGAGGTGCGGAAGCAACCGGTTTTCGCTTCACAACACCGCTCGAGGGTGGGAGGCCCGGCTCCTTTCGGCAGGCTTGCGCGGCGGCTTTCGCAAGAGCCAGCGGGTCCTTCGGAGGCTGACTCCCTCCGGCGCGAGCCTCGTCAAAAGGCTGGCGGAGAGGGATTTCGCGCTCTCCTGCAAAAAACAACATTGATAAGTTCTAATCTCGGAAAAGGCAAGAAAAAGACAAATGAAGGCGAGACCCTACCTTCTCCCGGAAGCACAGGGGAAAGAGAATCGACGTCTCGCCGGAGGTGGAGGACGTCGAAGTCCTTGGTTCCGAAGAACTCAAGGAGGGCGCTCTCGCGGGAGCCCAAGGACGGAGGCTTGTAGGCAGCATCTTCATATTGGATGGGGGCCAAGGGTACGTTCCCGAAGTCACCGGAGACGTAGAGGAACTTCTCGCCCCAATGATGATGCTTGTTGGCGAGACCGATCGTCTTCAGAAGCTGCCCGGAGAAGAACACCACGCCTCCTTTCGCGCGGAAGGTAAACAGCTTGCGGAAGATCGGCAGGCTGAACTCGATCCTCTCGGAGCGCATATAGCATATGAATGCCACGAGAATGGCAACTGAATTAGGATTCAGCTGCGCGGGAACCACCCCGTAGTACCGGAGAGCCTGTCGCATCTCAGGCCACAGCGGAAGGCGGAAGCCCACCTCGAAGTGTTCTATGGGGATGGCGAGCTCCCCCTCCCCCGCAGTGTTGACCTTGTCATGACTGCCCGGGGACCGCGCGACGAAGCCAGCGGGAACGTGCTGGGCCTTGGTCAGATTGAACTCCTCCAGAGTGAGGGTGCAGGAGGGAAAGAGATGCTTTTGGAAGGCTTCCGCGCAGTTGGATCTTCCTTCACCACCACCCGGCATCGCAATAGGGATCGAAGGCGAGATCTACGGGGGAAAGGCGAAAGCGAGAATGGGGCGAGAACGGAAGTGGAAGACAGAAAAGGGCGAGAGCTTCGCGAAGACCGCGAGAGCAACAGCAAAGAGGAGAGAGACGGGAGTCAGAGGAATGAATGTGGTAGGTGAGCCTCCTATTTATAGAAAATCGTGGTAATGATGGTAGTTTTCAGGAAGGCGGCGAGGGTACAGCCGCCGCGTCCTAGGTCAACGGCGCTTCGTTTTTCCCGCCCGAATCTGACAGCGACCGATTAAACAGCTGGCGCTAACATTGCGAAGTGTCAGACGGCAGGAAAAGTAGGCGGAAGCAAGATGGCTCTCGCCACCCCAAAGAGCTGGGAAGATAACTCATATGAATGCAAGAATATTAAAGACAGAGCCATCGCTCTCGCTGAGCGGGAACGCGATAAAAAATAATAATAATACAATAAGCGAATAAAGAGCGGGAACAACAGTCACAACTACAAGCGAAAAAGTAAGGGTACATTAGAGAAGGGAAGGCCAGAGGAAGAGGAGGGGACGTCTCGCGCTTCAGTACGGTTCCCAACGCCATTTGCCTCGGTCCCGCAACTTGGTCCGGGGGGGCGCCTGCGGGTTGAAGTAGGATGACAGAATGCTGCAGCCCAGGTCAACCCGGCGAGACAGATCCCGGATCCTCTCGATGCATCTCTCAGGTGAAGATCCCGCGGTAGCTCCTCCGGGCCGGTCCATCTCGCCTAGAAGGAAGTCTCGCTCCAAGGATTCCAGCCTCTTCTCCACTGACTGGCGGAACTCTCGGGCCGCAAGGTCGCGGGCCCGTTCTCGCCGGATGAGTTTCGACAGAATGGCGGCAACCTTCTTCCCTCGTCTTTTTGCGCTCCCGGCACCGGTCAGGATCTCCTCCACTCATCAGATGAAGGGAAGGGAGAGCTCTCGCCATCCTCTCCTTCTCTTTCTTCTTCTTCTTCTTCTTCTTCTTCTTCTTCCTCTACCTCAGCGCCAGGCCGCGAGTCCTTGTCCCCTATCGAAAGAAGCCCCATTTTAGCGGAAACTAAAGGGTAGCAGCGATAAAACGGCCGTATACCTTCGGAGTGACGAGGCCCCCCGGTCGACGGCAGGCGAGAAGGCCCAGCCCCCCCTCAGCTCCAAAGAGGAGGTGGATTGGCTTTCCTTTGCCGGGGGGGGTAAACTTTGCGGAGGGTGATCCCGGCCTGATCGAGAGCGGGGGAGCGGGTCTCCTCAGCCGCTGAAGGACTGACGTCTAGCGGCGGCACGGGGATCTCGGCACTTTTTCCTCTCGCCGATAGGGAGGAGTCAACCGCACGGGCAGGCTGATCGATAGTTCTCGCCCCACCATCCTGGGTGGCGAGATCCGAAGGTACAGAAACCAACGCTGCGAGAAATCAAGTCAGCATTTGGAAAATACCAGGCGAAGCCAAGAAGGGAATCTTTACCGGCGGTGTTCGGGTCTGGCGGAGGAGGAGCCTCAGGAACCCGTGGTTGATCGTCGTGATGGCTAGAGGGCGGATTCGAACGTTCTCGCGGGGACGCGGCAGCGTCAGGAACCGTCTCCTGCAAGTGGTATCAGGTTAGACAATTGAGCAACTAGATGTTAATGGGTATATCAAGCCTACCTTCCGCGGCGAGGCGCCGTCCGTGCAACTAGGGGTCGGGGTGGGCGGGCTCCTGTTCTCGCGGGATAGGTCCCGCTGAACCACCTTCGCTTTCTTCTTCTTCTTCTTCTTAGGCAAAGAAGGCTCAGCAACTGGCGGCTGTCTCGCTAGCCATGGGGCGACAAGGGCACTGTTAGCCCTAGCTCGCGCCTGCGCCGCGTTGATGCGGTCCTGCAGATCCTGCGGAAGAGGTTTATCGGCACGCTTCGAAGGCATCGCGAGAGAGGGCGAGAGCTCAGAAGGAGAATGACGGCTCGAGGAAAGTGTCATGACCGTCTATCGGCACTCATATTTATAGACACCGTACGGACCCACCAAAAGATTCCCTGATGTTGACACGTGCTCAGCGAATATTTTTGGGGTTGGACATGTCTTTTCGAGCGCGGTGCTGGCTCAAAAAGAGCGGGGATTGTGTACAACCCCATATTCGCTGAGCCAGACCAAGAGGCACAATGGTCACAGGAGGGTTAGCCGAAGTGGTCCCGCCCTAAGGAGGATCTCGCCCACAGAAGGCGGAAGCGCTCTCGCCGAATGATATAAGGGAGAAATCGTGGGCCGAGAACGCCAAGCGCAAGCCGCGCGGAAGCACTCCCGCCCAAACCAAGCTCCTTTCTCAAAGAGTTCTCGCCTAAGCGGCGAGAACGTTCGCGCCATGCCCTGGGCCGAAAGGTCTCGGCACTAGCTCCCGCCGAATGGGGCCCAGGGCCTTTGGAAGAATGTCTTTATTGCCCTCAGGAGAAATTACTTCAGTACCCTCAGGAAAACAGCGGGATTTGGCTATTGGCAGACCAACTAAGGGCTTTTCAGTAAATTCAGGACAGCAAAATGCTATAAATAGACCCATAAGGGCTCCTTAGAAAGCAAGCGATCATTGTCTCCGGAATTCTAGTGCTTTCTGAGGAGCTCCTAGCCCAGCTTTGGCTTTGGAGGGGAAGCTCTCAGAGATCTTCCGGGTGTGAGGTGGGACCTCCCTGCTGAGGCTTTTGGGTCAGTCCTAGGTCCTTAGAATCCAGCCGAGGGGTGAGACTTGAGAGAAGTAGGTTTTGGCTGCACCCCTTTTTCTTCGAACTTCAGTTGAGGTCAAATTTGGCTTCAACAGTATGAGTGTTGGTTGTGGTTAGCGTACCACCCAATCGGGAGGCCCCTTCTTTCTGTGGATCATCACAGTGGGGGTATGCTTAGTTTCTCCTTTCTTGTACTGTTGGGTTCTGGTTGGCCCGATTTGGCCATGTTTGTGGAACACAGTACTGACTGTGAGACGGTTGAGGATCCGGAGTTGGTCTTAGGGTGCTTGAGGTCATCGCCCTCTCCGGCCTGCAATGCAGTCATACCACATGTTGATGATCCACCCTCTTCGAGCTATATTGTGATCAGTTGTTTTTTTGTGGTTTATGCCACAATTTTGCTAAATTTTGCTTGTTGTGCCCAGACTTGTTCACCTTCGCGCTTGGTGCATTCTTTTTAAATTTAGAGGTTATTATAATGGCTAACCTTCCTCTATATATTCTATTTGGCTAATTATTGCTGTTTTCTTTTGCATTCTTCCTCCTTTGGTTGGGTTTGGTACACCCTCCTTTGTTTGGCTTACTCACTTGCTTACCTATTCTTTTGCCACTTGTTTTTTTTGTTCTGCTTGCTGAGGTGTTCTTCTCTTGAATGCCTCAGGTTCAGAGCTGTACCCGGTGGTGCGGCTGAGTAGTTATGTTGTTGGGTTTGCTGAGGGTGCCTCGAGGTTGTGAGGTAGCTTTTGTTCTTTTGTAGTATACTTCAGACTTGTGAACTTTTAGTGGGTTCGTGTCAGGTGTTTGACGCCCACTGATTGTTTATTGTTGTTCTTAGATATTTGGCTATTTGCTAGTGTCTACTTTTATGTTAGTAGTTCTTGCTCTCTGGGAAAGATTTATGATAGGATGCCTATAGGTATTTTCAACTATAAAACCAACTAATATTACTACATCATGCATATCATATTTTAAAACTAAAAATCACTATATTTAAATACCGTATAAACTATTTTGATATTATAAATTTAGGGTAATGCATGCCATGAGTTTTTTTAGGGATGCTAGACTCATGTAGTATGTCTAACTTGTTTACTATAGTATTTTTTGTTGCGTATAATTACTTTCCTTCTGGTAGACTCGTGAGCCATTAAGCCGAGGGATACAGCTAATTGCCTAACTTAAAATAAACTCCTTCAATAAAACATTTAAATCATATTTTTTGTATTGAGTCGGAGTGTTGCCTAAGCGTCTGCAGTTATCCCCTGCTGACGTGGCATCATGACCCGCATTATTCCTTACTTTGATATTTCGTCGTTGTGGTGAAAATGCGGGTTGTGACAAATATGGGTACTTATAAGTTTTGAAACACTAATACGTATCTTATTGAGATTGTTATTTTCTCCTCACATTGGTTATAGATGACTATACTTTTATTTCTAAGGAGTGAAAGATAGTTAAAAGATATATTTGAGGAATTTTAAGATAAATCTATGCTAAGAAACGTCTGCTAAACTATCTCTTATACTATTACATCATCGAAGTGCTCTTTAAATTCATAGCAACCAGTGTGTGGAGGTAAAATTATCTATTGGTAACCCAAGTGTTTGAATTAGTTTTCTTAGGGACAAGCAAACATCTAAGTCTGGGGGTATTTGATGAGTGCGATTATGATAAGCTTTTTACTATCATAATTGTAATCATGTCTACTGTTTTCTACCTCTTTTTGTAGTAATTTCGAGAGAATAGTTGAGAAATTGTCTTATCATGAATAGGAGAGCATAGTTAGGATTTTTGTTATTCCTTGTATTAAGTTATCTAATTTATTTCTTCACTTTTATAATGCAGGTAATGCCAACCAATGGAACTAAAAGTCTTGGAGCAAACAGAGGAGTTCACAGAGTCAACATGGCTGATGAAAGGACAAAAATTAGGCGTACACGGGTAGGCACACGCCCGTATACCTACCCGTGTCCTATGTTCGCTGGAATTAAAGAAACTAGAGGCGAAAGACAGAGACTCACATGGGTTGGCACACGCCTGTGTGCTTACCTGTGTCAATTCAGCCTCGACTGCTAACCAACTCGTGTCTGAAGAACATAAAGAACAACACAGCCGTGTCAGTACCCGTGTCATCTGATACGGCCCACTACCAGACATGCCTATTCGTGTGGAACCTCCTTAGAACCGTCAACACGGCCTGGCACATGGCCGTGTTGGAACCCATGTTCGACCCTGTTTACAAGGGACTATAAAATACCTGTAGGAAAATTAGAAGGGACTTTTGGATCATTTTTTATTGGGGAGAACTTCTAGAGCACGAAGTGGAGCATCCAAGAGAAGGAGGATTTGAAGGATATTTTTGTATGCATTTAATCTTTCGTTAATCCCTTTTAATCTTCCCTATCTCTTGGTGATTCAACTTTAATTATCTTTTATTTTGCATGAACTTAAATTTGGAATAATTTGTAATCATGTATCATATTGTTTTCATCGAATTTGAGGTATTTTATTCGTATGTAGGCTAACAAACAAAGAGTTTTATCCTAATTATGAACTGCTTATTTGTTTTACATGAATTGCAAATCTCTAGATTGAGAAATTGGATGTTTGTGATGATATTTACATGTTCATATTTTTGTATTAGATCTCTTTGTAAGTCGAACTTCATGATCGAGAGATATGTTGTTTGGATAATTGGAATACGAATAGATGGATTCATAGTATTTTAGAGATAAGATTTCATGAATTTATGTAATAGATAGGGTATTTTCCATTAATGCAAATTTGAGTGTTGTAAATTGTTCGAGAGAAAATTTAATAACTTAGGTTTAGATTTTGAATTGCTCTAGAGAGAATCCGATAGATATTTACCCTTTATAATACAACAAATTTGATAGTTTTATTTCATGATTATATAGAATTGAGTAAATGAATGAGTATGTGCATGTGATTGCTCATAAGATTTCGGCTTTTTATCATGTTTAATCCTTCAATGTTTATTTATCCAAATAGTCATAGTTAGGTTAATTTAGATTAGAAATCCATTTTAATTATAGGTACGATAATAGAGTGAGGGTGAGTACGAGTACTTGAAAGGACCTTGTGGAATACGACAGGAGATGTAGATTTCTCCTATACTATGATTGATAGGTGCACTTGCCTGAAAGTTAATTCGATCTAGCTTATGCCCATCTACATAGTTTATACTAGAGTGTAGAATGAATCCGCATCAAGTTATTACTTGTTAGCAAAATAAATCATCAAGCTACCTAAGCTATACTAAGTTCACCATATCTAATTCAAATTTGAAGGTATTGAACTTGGCTTCATCTAGTGGCTTGGTGAAGATATCAGCCACCTATTTGTTTGTAGGGACAAACTCAAGACTTTTGTCCTCACTTTCCGCATTCTCTCAAATAAAATAATACCTAATCTCTATGTGCTTATTCTTGCTATGAGATACAGGATTCCTAGCAATAGATATTGCATTAGTAGAATCACAAAACATAGGAGTTCTACTTAGCTTGAGATTGTAGTCCTGGAGCTAATGCTGAATCCATAATGGTTGTGCACATCAACTACTAGTTGATATGTATTACGATTCAACTCTTGAGACTGCAATACATGTTTGCTTCTTGCTGCTCCAAGATACAAGTCTTCTTCCTAGAAATTGATAGGTGTCAAAGGAGATTTTCTTGTCTTCTCTACAACCATGCCCTAGGGGTTTGCTTCAACCCATATAAAACCTTGTGATGGATTCTTGTTCCAAACATATGCCTGGAACATTCACTGTCCAAGTACCATATTAGTATTATATGGGTAGTTGGATAACCCTGCAAAAACAGATTAGTTTACCGTAAGAACCCAAAAGGGATTTGGTCCTAGGTTCATGTTAGCTTGAAAATGCATATGTCTTCCTACAACGTTCCTGTCAGGAAGACTCACCCTTGCCCTTGGCACACTAGGATTGTGCCAACAATATATTACAAAGTGACCCACTTTACCACACTCATGAATTTTTTATCTCCACTTCTAAATAGCCTTTGAAGTGTGCAAGCTACCAATAACTATCTGTCCATAGGGGAGAGCTGTAAACTTTTTCTTGGTTCTTTCAACAAGTATCTGACTGAAAGTTAGTTTGTTAGTGGATGCACATGGAACATTCTGAGTAGCACCAACAAATGTCATCTTTGTAGCTTACATGGAGTTAATGGCTTAAGAAACTTCTAGGTTGGGCCTACTAACTGACTTACTGTTAGCCCAGGTGTTTGCTGGAGGAACCTGAGAATTGACCACTACCTTATCCTTGAGTGTGGGGGCTGGAGTACCAAAACAAATGGTCCATAATGGGCCATCTAGATTTCCCCCAAGGGAGCCTTCAATGTACTCAAACCCATGCCCTTTCTCCTTCCATTGTAAGATACCCTTGTATTTTTACAAGAAAAATTCACATTCTTCTAGTGACCATACATGTTTTCCTGGTCATACCTGTTGGAAGGGAGGATTACCTTATGAAAGGTGGTCTGAGGCTCTACAAAAGATTTTCCTTTCCCTTTGGAATGGGCTACTCTAGAGTTCCACTTAAATCATAAACCTCTCTTATCCTTTTGGGAGGTAAAAGAGGCAATCAGTGGCAATATAGTCTTAGGCATAGAGAATTCAGCCACAATGTTTCTCTCCTTAAGGAGATTCTCTTCAAGATCAAAGATGATCTTGTTCTTCTGGCTAATGGTCCTAATTTGGATAATTGAGATTATCTTCAGTTAGCTAACTTCCCTCCTAATCGGAGCTAGCAATAGTGTTGACTCATAATGTAGGGAAGCAGCTTGTTATAGGTAGACAATCTCCTTAGCTTGTCTCTTGAGAAGACTTTTGCTCTTCTTCTGAGCATCCATAATAGCACCATACTTGTCAATCAATTGATTGACATCATCTTCAGAATTTGATCCCTCATCACCACTGGTCGAAGTGGATGCTTTAGTGTTTGATCCAGACTCATAGATAGAAGGAGTGCTAGAGATAGAATGTACCTCATCAAGAATAAAATTTTCCTGGTTGTCCTCTAATATAACCATGAGCCTGAAATATTCATCCTCTTCATAATCACTATCAACCAAGGACAGTGGGTCCCTTATGCCAGATGAGGCAACAGGATGTTCAACCTCTTCTTCAATAGTCAAGAGACCAATATAGGCCTCATCTTCATCTGATTTTGAGGACTCAGAATCATTGATTGATAGGCTGACCGTGTTTTTGGCCAAGAAACTCTTTTCAGCCTTCTTGTCCTTGTGATGATTTTTTCCCATATACTTCATGTGCTCCTTCCTCTTAACTGGACAGTCAATAATGATATGCCCACACCAATTATAGCAGTAATAAACAACAATAGTCTAAACATATTTGTTCTATTTGGAGTCATACCTTTCCCCAGAGGGGTCTTTTCTGTGCTTATCCTTGATGGGAAAGGGCTTCGTTGATGAGGAGATAGAAGTGCCCTTATTCTTCTAATATCTCCTCCTGCTTAGCATCTTCTTGAACTGCTTGGAGAATAATGTTAGTTTTCCATCTGACAACTCACTTACAGAGGAGCTGAAATCTGAGCTTTCTGACTCTACAGCTCTCCTTCGTGGAGGAGTCTTTTCCCTGGATCTTCTTGTGGCTTCAGTTCTATAGGCCACAGTATTTGATGACTTATTTTAGTCATCGTTTTTGGGATAGTTTAGTATGCAAAATTCCTAGTTTAATTATATGTTTCAAGTATTTTTATGCATGTTTTGTTTTATTTCTTCTTAAAGTCTTTTTGTGTTACGATATTATAATTCCTAGTTTTATTATAGTTTTATTTGCTTGTTATGTTGCAATTTTATTTTGTTATGTTTTGATATAAAAATCTATAGTTTTAGTACATGTTTTCTGTTTTATGTTTACTTGTATTTTGTTATGAATATAATTAATTAATAGTATGATATGCTATGTTTAGTTTTATTTGTATTAACTAATGTTTTGTTTTGCTTTATTTGTTGGTTCAAAGCCCATTCTAGTGCAGCCCTTTCACTTGATCAAGCCCTTTGGAGAAGCCCGGCCACTTTTAGAGCAGCCCCTACATGCAATCCTAGCCCTACCCGAGCCTACAACAAAGCCCACATCATGGTGCAGCCCCCTACATGCAGCCCACATCATGGTGCAGCCACCTACATGCAGCCCTTGAAGATTGGAGCAGCCCACATGATGCATTCAGCCCCTCTTCAAGCTACCCGAGCCTATATAGATGCAGCCCTCTTCCACCAAAGTAGCCCACCTCATTGGAGCAGCCCAATAGATGCGGCCCAGCCTCCTCCCCACTTCAAAGTGCAGCCCACTCTCTTCATTACATGAATGGCCGGCCACCTCATGCCCTCTCTCTCCCCTCCTCATTAATTTCCAAATGCATGAAACCCCCACTTCCCAAGGCCGGCCACACTCTTTCCTCCACTTTTATTTCTTGTTTTTATTATTCTACATTCAACCCCTCTCTCTCTCTCTCTCTTTCTTTATTTCTTATTCACTCCCCCTTTTCTATTTTATATTTTCCAAATCATTCCCTTAAAGTCCATGCATTGAACCCACCTCTTTCTCTCCACCTAATTAAATATCATGCATGAATTCTCTCCACCTTATTTAATGTCATACATGAACTTCTCTCCCTCTACATGGCCGGCCACCCCCTTGCCTCCTCCTCTTCATTCCCATCTAGAATCTTCCCTCCTCATCTATAAAAGGGGCACCATGGTCTCATGCTTTGGGAGGAGATTTTTGGAGAGAGTGAATTTTATCTTTGTAAGCAATTTATGTTAAGAAGTTTAGGGAAGTTTTGGAGTTAAGTTGTAGGAGAGCAAAAGAGTTAGTGCGTTGTTATTTTCTTTTCGTTATTGTTGTAGTCTTTTCATTATGGTAACCCTTTTCTTTCAATATTGTCCTTTTTAAATATTGTGTTCTCTTTTATTTTTGCAAGTAATGAAAATGAATTTCTTTCATCCAACTTTGATTTCAATTTCCATTATGCGTAGCTAATTTTCTTTAGCGTTCGATCGTGAGGATCCATAAAATGAGATGAGGGTTTCTTTTATTCCATTGTTTTATTTTTGTCTAAATTACATTCGATCCTTCTTTGATTTTTTTTTTATTTTGTCGACTCCGTATTTCTGGTATACGGTAGTAGGTTTGGGATCTCATATTTGAGTAGCCGAGAGGCTCATGAATGTGAAAGATTACTCAAAGAAGAAAGGAGTTGAACGCAACCTAGAGATAGGATGACGTAAATCTTCCGGATTGGAGTCAAATCCAATAGTGCGGGTCACCTCGATAATGCAGCTTTAGGCCTTCTTGACTTGAAAGAGATTTCGGTCAAAACGTCTATAAGTCAGGGGATTTAATTCTCTAGCAAGATTATTTCCTAATTTCGGATCCGTCACGGTCGAGTATGATTTGCAAATTTAAAACTATGCCTTTTCATCCCTCTCATTTCATTTTATGGTGAATCTTCGATCGAATGCTAGCTTTTTATTATAAAGTTTTTCGTCTAAAAATTGTCTTTCGTTTTAGTTTAAAAATTCTCAAAATCCACTTTTTTCGGTAGGATAATAGTTCAAGCGTGAGTAGAAGTACTTAACAACCCCGTGTTTAAATACGACCTTGATACTACAATTCGACAGGTACACTTGCCTGTTCGGGTTTTAGCCCATCAGTCTTCTCTTTGTTGAGAGATCTGACAACATCCTGTTCAGCCTTCCTGGAGTTTAGTTGTATCTTATGGGAAAGCAGCTTCCCAAAAAGATTATGAGGAAATGTGTTGGCCAAGTTGCTAACTTCTTTGATGACATAGATTATGATATCCCATTCCTTGTTTAGATATCTAAAGAACTTGCCATTCAACTTATAATTAGAGAACTGTCTTCCATAGGTGATCAGACTGTTCACTATTATAAAGATCTTCTCATAGCATTCAGCTATGGAATCCTTCTTCCCATGCTTGAATGTTTCATATTATTAATTCAGGAGGGATTTCCTATCCCTTCCATATGCACAGTAATAGAATCCCACATCTCTTTGGCTATTTTTAGTGGGCAAGGTTCTGGAAGGTGGAGTCATCTATGGCACTACCAATGATGTTTTGTTCCCTCTTAACCATAGTTTCAAAGATGACTTCATCCCTGGTCATTTTAATATACTTCTTTGGAGTCTGGACATTGGCATATAATACAGAGACCTTCATGGGGATGAATGGTCCTTCTTGGGCTATAATGAAGATCCTAGGATCTGAGGCTTCTATGGATATCCTGACCCACTCTTTTTAAATCCAAATTTTTTCCTTCCTACAAACTAGAAGCTTCATTGAGCTCAACTCTTTGTGGTTCTCACCTGAACCCGTGGAGATTATCTTTAGCTAATCTTGGAAATCTGTTCAGACTGTTAAGTCCTTTTTGAACAACCTCCCTCTAATACACTAAAAAGTATTTGTTTCAAGAGTAGTTAGAGACTTAGAGAGGGGGTGAATAGGTTTCCTAGTCATTGTGACTACTTTTTTCTTTTGGTGTGTTGAGCATTACTTTATTTTGTTAACTTTAAAGAATAAGACTCGGGACACTAGGATTTATAGTGGTTCACCAAAGAATGTGAACATACACTTTCCCTCCCACATTTCTAACAGTGTGTTAGATAAGACAATCTTCTCCAAACTCAGCTCAAAGAGATTATAAAACAAATCCTGCAGGATCTCTCAAACTTCCTCCAAGTCCTACCTCAGGCCAAATCCCTATAACTCGGAGATAATATCTCCTACAGCTCAGTGATCCTTCAGATCACCTACCTCAGACTTAATCAAAAGTCCTACAACTTAGGCTAGGAGGATATCTCTACAAGTATAGAGTATAACTCTCCTACATCTCAGATCTAATTCAGATCCTACCTCAGGACAAAGGCTCTACCTCAGATTCTCAATAGAATCCTACCTCAGAGAATATATCTCCTATCTCAGGATCACAGGCCCTACCTCAGATCCACAACAAGATCCTACAACTCTGTTTTTATATCTTAGGCTTATAGCTCAGATCAATTAAGATCCTATAAAAAGAGATATTGTTGGTGATTATTGACTCCACAGAGAATGTTTTCTGAGTTTGACTTTCTGAACTGAGTAAACTCAGCCCTAACATTGACTCTAAAGAATTGATTCTCTAAGACTTCTTCTTCCTAAACTAAGAAATCTCAATCCTATCTTATTCGCAACACCAAGAATAGATCTTCAGGATGTTTTTGATTGTCCTGAAAAGATATCTGCAGAGCACTATTCCTTCAAGCCTTTTTTGTGGTTGAGTTGATTGTAGTGGCCTTGAAGAACACCAGCAACATAGCTTTGCTTTGCTTCTTCTAATTACTTAGAAAGAGAACTTTCTGATCTTGCGGTTGAAGACAAACTGATTCTTCAGTTCTCTATTTCTTCAAACAACTAACTTTTCCTCTACTTCTCCTTCGAAATTAGAAAGAGAACTTTCTGATCTTGCTGTTGAAGATAGATTTATTCTTCAGTGATTTAAATTTTCAACAACCAACTCTGTTTGTAATTCATAGACTAACTGTAAGAGCAAGTTCTTCCAAAAATTCAACTTCGTCAAGAGGAAGAAGATGACTAGAAAGCATTGTACTTATTCGTTATTCGTTTTCTTCCCTATATTGTTTTCTTTCTCAGAACTCTACTTATGTATCCCGCCATCGAATGGTTCTTTGTGCAGTATGGGCCAGCCGGAGTTGGCAACTACAGCACTTCTTTTGCATTAAATGATGTAATAAAGGCAAGTGATGCCTTTTGTCATCTATCATGCAAAACTCGTGATATTTTCATTCTAGATCACGTCAGCATGACTCAGCGCTTCTAGACTTATCAAATTTCAGCAATCTGCATAGGAATTGAGTGAAGCCTTGTCACTCAACGTAGAAATACTTAGCAGAATTTTTCATCTATAGGCGTTGAGTGAGCCTTCATCACTCAAGATATTTGACTTTTATAGTCTAACTGTTAAGGCGTTGAGTGATCCGTCATTACTCAATGCTTTTGGACTTGGTTTAAATTTCTCTACATGAAGGCATTGAGTGCATCCTCTTCACTCAACTCTTCTGTCCTTTGACAGATTTCTTGATGAGATGTTGAGTGGCCCGTCTTCACTCAATGCTTCTATATGTGGACTGAAATCCTGTTGAGTAGGCGTTGACTGAACTGTCTTCACTCAATGCTTCTATCCTTAGATAGATTTCTTGATGAGGCATTAAGTGTCCAATCTTCACTCAACACTTTTTTACTTAGACAGATTTCCTGTTGAGTGGGCGTTGACTGAACTGTCTTCATTCAATGCTTCTGTCCTTAGACATATTTCTTGCCAACAACATTGCGGCCTTGACTGCATGTAATTCTATTAATTCTTTTTAGGCTCCTTTCATTGAGTGAGGTGAGTTCACTCAACGCTTCTAGACTTAGTTGACATTCTACCTGTCCTGTAACCTTTCTTGAGTACAATTGTCATTGTGACTCTGATTGCCTGTCTAATCAATTTAGCATAGTTCAACCTGCATATAATGAACTTAAACATATATCAAATACATTCATTGTATATAATTAACTTGTGGGACTTCTTCAAATCTTGGACATTGTGATCAATGGACCCAACACTTTCCATTTTAATGGTGATTTTCAGTCAAAATTTTGATTTTGAGAGAGATCTAAGGTTTATCTTTGAAAAAGATTAGTAAAAATAGAATTTCTTGGCGTTAGTTTTCTTAGATTTGATGTTTATGAGTTATATTTTAGATGAAATTTCTTGTGTTTGCATTTCATGGATTACCCATCATAGATATAAAAATAATGTTTGTGGAAGATGAAGAAAATGAATAATGTTCTCATTTTTAGTGAGAAATTTTAAGATATTATTAGTTTTGTTATGTTGTTTTATAAAGATTTAAAATTCTCACATTGCTGAAGAATTATATGTTAAGATTTGGCAGTAGTTTGAAGATTTGAAAATCTAGCTCTATCGAGATATTGCCCGACTATTGCTTGAAATCACCAGCGATAGAGAATTGGCTTGATTTAAAATTTTATAAAAAAATATTACAGGAAATGGCATCAGGTTCTACATCAAGATCTCGGAGCAGTACATCCACCAATCCGCAAACATCTTACCAATCTTTTATTAGAATTGAGAAAGATTCAATTGGGATAGTAATGATGGTGCAATTCAGTCAAACTATGCATGCTCACATTTGTGACTTGCTCGTCGGGACATGTATAATGTTCATTATAGTTCCATATATGTTCTCATACATAATAGATAGTGAATTATATAACCACTTGGATGATCCAACATATAATGAATTAAATGGCAGTGTGAGATTCAAAATATAAGCGTATGAAGTTGAGATCACACATGAAGTTCTGAGGAATTAATTTGGTTTGATAGAAAGTGGGAATATCCTATATATGGTGGAGAACTCTAGGAAGGAAAGAGATTGGACACTACTAAATCAAGTTCTAATGGACGACCTAGTAAAATTTTGATTCAAAGTACTATTATCCTCACTCCTGATGATTATATGATCCAGGATATACTGTGTCACAAAATTATGTTAAAATCTAGGGTTATTAAAAGATAGTAGTACAACTTATGACCCATACTATTCTATAGCGGGAGTTGTTTGCTGTCACATATTTGATTTTATTTATTATCCGATATACAGATAGGATGAAAACTCCATTGAGGAGAAAGCTTAATACACTCCCTTTGGTAGGTATTATACAATATGTGTTATATCATATGTATGCATGGAACATTATTCATACGAATGTGATCACAAATGAAATAATGTTCTCCTACGAATATAGCTCAGACACGATACGAGTTCCACCATCACAGTGTGTGCTTTCTACTTCTGCAATGCCGCCTTTTGCATGTGGACGATTACAATGCGAGATACAGGAGTCCTTAGAGGAACCAAAATTGATATTGCAAATAATTTTGCAGTGATAAAAAAAGATGCTCAAGTTTCTGATTGGAGGATCTAAGAAGAAACCTACACCCATATATGAATAAGAATGGGAGAAGCAAGTGGTGGATCAGCCACGACACTCGATTCATCGCATTAGAAGATAGAGGGATAGAGGGGAGAGCACATGTGAAGAACGGCTAGAGACTAGTGGATACAGTCATGACTTCTGATCCTAGGTTGTGTGCAAGTGATCATGGCGATTTTCTAAGAAGCTCACTATCACCGGCTATATCTTTTTTTTATTTGGATGTTGTACTACCCAAACTATTATCTTCTATGATTTTGTTCTATTTTATATGGAATTCAGTTGTTTATCTTAATAAATCCCTTAGGGTTTATGAATTTGATTTTGTTAAATTAATTTTTAATTTTAGTTTTAGTTGTTTTTTAGTTTTTGATCAAATTAATTGTTATAATTTTAACTAAATTTAGTTTAAAACATACTAAATGAAAATTTTCAGTTTAGAATGTCAAAAATTCCAAATTCTAAACAAACATTATGAAACGTGAATCTGGAAGTGGTTTTGTGAAATTTCTACAACATGTGATCTAGTTCCTATAAAATTGATTTCATATATTCTTGTTCAATGTGATCACAAATGAAATGATGTCAAACATATATGTGTTTTGATCTAGAATGATGTACATGATTGTTAGGTCTATCGAATTTTTATGATCACACCTCAGTTCTACATTTTGTTGATCAATGCCAAAGTCTTTAATGTTTGAGTCATTCATATGGATTGTGAACAACTACATAATGCTAGTAATAGGCTTCGGTGGCGGAGAGGGCAACATAATTTTATTTCCTACTTGACCATGAAATAAGTGAAGGACTTAAGAAGTGATACGTGCTACTAGTGCTCTTACAATCTAACGAACATCCTACACAATCAGAATCAAAATAACCATGTAAAATAAAAGAATCTTTATGTTGATACCATAATACTAGTCTAGATGTACTGATAAGATACCTAAAAATTTGTTTAATCACTTTTAAATATGATTCTTTGCAATTAACTTGAAATATTGCACAAAAACAAACGACAAACATAGTATCAGCTCTGCATGCAGTTACAAAAAAATAATGATCTTATCATTCCTCCATATAAGATTTGATCAATAGAAATTCCTCTATCATCTTTTCCTAATTTCAATGAAGCACTCATAAGAGTATTAGCTTGCTTGAGATTTTCAAATCAAAATATTTTAAAAACATCATGAATATAATTAGATTGACAAAAAAATTTCCATCATATTTTGTGTAATTTGAAAACCTAGAAAATAAGTAAGTTCTCCTACCATGCTCATTTCAAATTCATTTTTCTTAACCAAAAAAACTTCATTACACAACTCTTCATTAGTGTCTTAAAGATCATATCATCCATATAAATTTGTAAAAAAACAAAATCATTGTTAACATGCTTAATGAAGAGTGTGTTATCTGCACTTCCTATTTTATAATCATTTTTAACTATTATAAAGTTAATCTTTCATACCATGCATGTGGCACTTGTTTAAAACCATAAAACACTTTTTCTAATTCATAAATATGAACATGAAATTGTTCATTTTCAAATCCAGAGGGTTGTTCTATGTAAACTTCTTCCTTAATATACCCGTTAAAAAATAAAGATTTAACATCCATTTTAAATAATTTAAATCTTTTAAAACTAACAAATGCAAGAAAATTCTAACTTCTTCAAGATGTGCTGCAGATTCAAAAGTTTCATCAAAATCTATCCCCTCAATTTGGGCATATCCTTTTTCTACTAATCTAGCTTTGTTTCGTGTAATTCTAAATTCATTATCTAATTTATTTTTAAAAATCCAATTAAAACCTACTATAGGTTGATCAGAAGGTATCACTATAAATTTCCAAGCCCTATTATGTTCAAATTGATTAAGTTCTTCATTAATAGCCCAAAACCAAAATTCAACATTAAAAGTGGTTGAAACATCTTTTGGTTTTATTTCAGAAAAAAAAACACAGTATGAAAATAAATCATATAAAGAAGAATGAGTACTAACCCCTTTTGATGGTTCACCAATGATTAGTTCCTTTGGATGAACTATTGTAAATCTATGTTGACTTTGTGGCACATAATGATACACTTCTTCTTCTTCTTTACCCACTTTTTATTGTTTTTAACTCCATGTAATTCTTCATCTTCATGTTCTAATGGAGGAAAGGGTCTTCCTCGTTTCTTATAGAATTAAAATCTACACAAGAAACAAGCATATCAAATCTAATAAGAATAGATTCTTCAACTATTTTTGTCCTTTTATTATAAATTTGATAAGCTTTACTAGTTGAAGAATAACTAATGAAAATTCATTCATCACATTTCTCATCAAATTTACCGAAAGTATCTTTAGTGTTTAAAATAAAACATTTATAGCCAAAAACTCTAAAATATGATACATTTGATTTCTTTTGATAATATAATTCATAAGGATTTAGTTTCAAAAATGGAAAATGCATGACATGATTAATAACATAACATGTAGTATCCACAGCTTCAGCCAAAAAAATCTAGGTAACCTATATTCAAAAAGCATAGTATATGGTCATTCTTGAAATGTTTTATTTTTTTTCTACTACACCATTTTGTCGGGGTGTGTGAGCACCAGAATATTCGTGCTTTATGCTTAATTCAGTGTAAAAGGTAATAAATTTATCATTTTTAAACTCACTTCCATGATCCGAGTATATGCATTTAAATTTTCAAATCAAGTTCATTTTGAATATGAATACATAACATAGTAAATTTAAAGAATGCATCAGATTTTGAAGTCAAAAATATAATTCGACAAAATCTTGAAAAATCATCTATTAAAACAAAAGAGTATTTTCTACCACCTAGACTTTCTAGTGCTAAATGGTCCAAATAAATCCATATGAACCAACTAATCTGGTCTAGTAGAAGCAACATTTTTGCATATAAACAAAGAATTTGAAGATTTTCCTTTTTGATAAGGCATATAATGTCAAGATAAAGTTCCATTTATTAAAGGTAATCCTTTAATTAATTTATCTTTTGAAAGATTCAAAATTAGCTTGGCACTAGAGTGACTAAGATGCTTATGCAACAATTCTAATTTTTCATTTTTAGAAAAACAATAGTTTAATGATGAATGTGAAAGATCATGAAAAGCTATAATATAAACATTATGAAATATAGGGACAGTAAGAGCAATATCTTTTATTTTTGAATAAATAATTTTGAAAGATTTATAAATGATTAAAAAAGAACTTTTAAACCTTTATCGCATAATTGATTAATAAAAAATAAATTATGCTTCAAACCATACATATATAAAATATTCGAAATAGTAAAAGATTTGTTACCACTACACTGATGTCAATGATCCTTACATTTTTGTTGTCTTCAAAGGTCAGCATGCCTCCTTTCATCAACTTTAGGCTATGAAACTTTGATTTATTTCCCGTAATGTGTTTTGAACATCCTGAGTCCAAGTACCACATGTCATATTTTTCCTTAGCCAGCCAACATACCTTGATAGGAGATGAGAGTTAAATTTTCCTACCTAAGTGGTTCCTCCCTTTGAATAGGTGGAAACCATAGGCAACTAGATTTTTTAAAAAAACACTCTGACCTTTCTTTATGCACGAGTCTGTGTTATGTCCAAATCTATTACATTTGGCACAAGTAATAAAGGGATATTTAACTCTTTTTAGTGTTTTATGTGGACTCTTACTAGAAGATGATGTAATGACAGAATTAAATTTTTATTGCTAAATTTTGTTTTTTTAGAAGTTTTGATAATGCCAACGATAATGGTTATCGTCGAGCAATATCTACTATTGACATAACCAAGCAAAAACTTAGAAGATCCATGGAACTAATTGGCTAAAATTATATCTCCTGATTTTTGGCCAATTCAAAATTTCTTTATCACCAAATTTAAGTCATGGATCCGGAATTTCAAAGCGGTGTTCTCATAAAGTAGCATGACACACCAGTTAGCGAAGGTTTTCTTTACTTTTTCAATCTGAGAACGAGATGATTTAAGAGATCTTTTTAAGTCCCTAGTTAACTTGGTATGAGTTTTAAAAGAGGAATGCGACTTAGCAAGAGCTTCTTCCAAATCTTTTACCCTTGCCAAAGAATGATCACTCTCTTAGCAAGTCATCATCTCTTTTCCTAAAATCGTAACTTCATTTGCAAATTTTCTATTTTCTTTTGATAAAAATTTATTTTTAAAATTTAACAAATCAACTTATTTTAAACTCTTATCAAAAAATTTGTAAGTTCATAAGAATTTTGAATATAATTCATCATAAAAAGAAGGAGTTACCTTCGTGTTGCTTTAGACACTGCATTTGTCATCAAATGTCATTTTGATCTTTCCCATCAAGTACATGTTGGCCTCTTCCTCTTTTTTAGTACTTGATCCACTTGAATCCTCAAATGAGGAATCATACCATATCTCAGACTTTAACACTTTTTTTGTATTCCATTTTCTTGTGCCTCTTATCATACTGCTCTTTCAGATATTTTGGTTAGTTTCTCCAAATGTTCCCAACCTTTAAACAATGATAACATTCTAGTGGGGACATTCCTCATCATCAACACCTTTCCTTTACCTTTCTTAAATGCTGAGTCCTTATTAAATTATTTCTTAAACGAATTTCTTCTCTCCAGATTTCTCATAAATCTTCTAAACTACTTCACAAATTGATTATCCTCGTCTTCATCATCATCCTCAGTTGAATCAGACTCTTCATCCCTCTTTAACTTTAGTGCCATTACCGTTTACTTTGTCACATATTGCACTCCTGTTATTGAATCCTTAGTTGTACCTCATGGGTTCTAAGATTCCCAATATGGTTTTATATTTGAAGAGTCTTTAGATCGTGTGACTCCGAGATGTCAGACACTTTTAGATTGACTATTGGGATGGAGCGATCTATGTATCTTCCTTACTAAGTGACCATTGGAGAAGTTCTTTCCTAGCACTTTGGAGTCATTGACAATCTTTGTGAATCTGGTGTATATTGAATCAACATCTTCATCAACTTCCATTCTAAACTTCTCAAACTCAGTATCCACTTGAAAAGGTTAGAATCCTTCACTGGCAAAGTACCTTTATGAGTAATTTCAAGTAGTTCTAAATATCATAAGAAGTTTTGCAAGCTCAAGTCCAATTAAATTCAGCTCTATCTAACACACAAAATAATGCATTCAATACCTTAGCATTATTTTTGCACCTTAACCTATCTGGGTCATCTCATATGTCCTTAGGTTTCTCCATGGAAATATTTCCAACAACAAATGTAGGAGTGTAACATTGTTCAACCAAGTTTAGGAGTTCAATAACTAAAGCAATTAAAAAATATTGCATTTGTGTTTTCTAGTGTTATAGTCAGTACTGCATTACTCCTCAGAAAATATGTGATAATGGTGCACCATTATTCCCAGTGGTGATACCATTTTGGACTAACCTATAGCTAATACCAAATTTTGGACCACATGATGCTCTTATAGGAGGGGGTGTGAACATGTTCATTTTAAAAATTTTAAATATCTTAAGAAAATTTTTTTGCAGATAATCAAAACACAAGGACAAGTTCTCTTGCAGAAGACTTTTAAGAAATTAACACTTAGAAAAATGTTAACCCCGAAATCGGCGATCCTTCCTAAGGCAGCCAGCTTGCCGGTAGGGGCCTGCTCCAGGATCCTTCTGGAGGTCGCTTCTTAGGTTGGGCAGACAGGTTTTCCTGTCCGCTCAGTCCACACGACTTGGGCAGTCTCAGCGGTCTGACTGCCCAGGCCGCGTGCCTTCCCTTGGTCGGCAGGGGCCGCGGACTGCTTCTGCAGTCCGCCTCTGCAGGCCGCCCCCTTTTTCAACTTAACCGCAAGGTTATCTCCGCATGACTCTCATTGCTGGACTCAACTCCCTATTTGCCCAGGTCGGCAACAAGCCGAGTCCCTTGTAGCAATTGGACTTCCTTATCCCGATCCTACAGGTCGCGCCTCAAGAATACCAGGCCGCTCAAAGCGCCAACCACAGGTGGCAACCCGCCCCTAGGCTGCCAGCCAGCTACCTCGGCTTCCACCTCGCCAACACGCACGGCCTGCCTCATCAGTTCAACAGGTCGCTCAGTCGTTGGCCACCAACAGTATGGGCAGCAAACTCCTTCATTCCGCCCCCAGAGCGCAGACACTCGCTCTCCGGCTACCCGCGAAGATCAGCAGCAATACCCAGTTCCTTGCGAGCTCGACGGACTCGAAGTGCGATCACGTCTTCCAGTCCGCCTTTGTTGGTGAACCCCAACAGATTCAACATCCAGGCTATCCATTCCAACATAAGAGTACTCATCTTAGCAGCAGGTGCGGACTCATAGGACTCCGCGGAATCACTATGCAATCCGCCTTTCCTTGGCCTCCGCCCGCTCTTATCCAGCGGCAGTCAACCTCCCTCAGTCCACAGTCTTGGCGCGGGCTCAGTTAGTAGTGGCGGACTCTTTCCAGCCCGCCAGGCAGTAGAACATCCTCAAGGCAGTCCCAGACCGCATAACCTCATTGCGGACTCAGCGGACTCAGCGGGCACTCCTCAGCTCGCACCACCTTAGAGCTCACTCAGTTCAGCAGCGGCGGACTCTGCGGAATCTCCTTGTAGTCTACCGCTTAGCCTCCAGCATCCGCCACCCCAGCAGCAGGCAGACAATCTCAGCCCAGTAGTGGCGGACCCTGCGGACTCGCCTCGCAGTCCGCCACTAAGTATCCCAATTCGCGATCAGCAGCACCAGCTCCAGAAGCCCTAGTCCCCGCGGCCTGTTGAGGACTCGGCGGACTCCGTCTTCTTCTCATTCAAGTTACCCGCTCACCCGGGGTAACATCACCACAAGCTGTTACCTCCTTGGGCCTATAAATAGACCCATATACCTCTCAAGGCAGGGAGTGTGGAACCTCTGCTTCAGCTTCAGCGTCAACATCAGCTTCAGATCGTTGCCAAGGTGTTTACGCTAGAAGTCAGCCCTCAGCAAGCTCATTTCCTGCAGACTCCGTTTTCTAGTCAGCACTCTTCTCTCTACCTTTAGTCGAGCGGCCTGCCGGCCTCTGTTCCTAGTCTCCATGGTCTCCATTTTTCCCTTAACCACGCGGCCTACCGACCTGGCTCTTTAGTCCGCGCGACCACTTCTGGCACCTCTTTCCTTAGCCGCCAGCTTCCTTCTTGTACCCCTTTATTGCTTTCTTGTAAAGGTGTATTACCAAGATGTAACTCTCAATATTAATCAAAGGAAAGCACATTGCAAGAGTGGCATTTAAGCCGCAGCGGGCGAAGTCTGATGTTGCCGCTGCTAGTGGCCCTCTCTCCCTCCTTCTTAGCTCAGCTCCCTCTCGGCATCAACTAGTAAGCACAACCGTCATAGTAACCGTATGCTCGACAGCTCCTGGTCAACCTCCTCCGCTGCTCTAAGCAAACCTCTCCTCTATCCCCGAAACCCCTTTGACAAGCGTTTGCTCCACTCTCGAGCACTCAGAAGCTTCCTCTTCCCTCGCAACCTTCATCCTCTTCCTCTCCTAGCCTGTGAGATCGAACACTCCCTCCGTGTTAACTAGGCGTTGCCGTTTTCGCGCATCAACAGTTAACACTCGACCTTCAGATCCAAATAGACAGTGGGAACCGATAGTTATCCATGTCAGACCATCAACCAGCCAAGAACTTTTCTCCAAGTCCTAGAGATGATCCTCTTTTGGTGGACTTCGAGCAATCGTGTCATGAGAATGCTCAGCAATTCCAAGCGATCAACCAAATGCTCGCTATGATCATGCGGTGACTAGACTCTCAACCTGCAGCAGCTCCAGTTGCTTCAGCTGCTCCAGTAAATCCAGCACCAACATTGGAGCATCAGCAAGCTTGTCCTCCAGCTTGCCCGCTGGTCTATCCTCCTTATACAACAACCTTCCCGCAAGGGCCTGTAGCCCCTTTGCGACCTAAAGATGAAGAGTTTGCTTCTCGCCAAAACTTCTTGCAGGAAGAAGCCCGAGGAAGTCTTGCTAGATTTCTTAATTTTCAGGGAAGTCATCCTTACCCTAAAGCTCCTGCCTTTTCACCTCCTGCAGCAACTTTTCCCTTTTATCCTCCTTCTTTTGCAGTTGCATCTTATGCTCCTTTCCATCCTTATGCTGTAGGAGAACAAGAAGAGCCTACGCCATTTGCAGAGAATGTTCGCCATGAACCAACTACAACAAACTTCAGATAGCCCCGACTACCAATCTACACTGGAGAAACTGATCCAGTGAAGCATCTTCAAGCCTTCGAATTAGCCGTTGCTCTCAAAACCCTCTCAGATGCAACCAAGTGCAAGCTCCTTGTCACAACATTTGATGGACATGTAATGGACTGGTTCTACGGTCTTCGCCCTCACTCCATCACTTCATTTGCTGATTTGCAATGGGAGTTCCTGCTCAGATTCTCTACCTCAACCAAGAGAAAGGGCGGTCCTGAAGCCCTCTTTGAGATCAAGCAGCGTAGCAATGAAACTTGATCTCAGTTTGTTGATCGATTCCAAAGAGAAATCTTGGACATCGAAATTGTTAGCCAAGAAATATACTGAGTGGCTCTTATCCACGGTCTCCATGAAGGGCCTCTCAAGTTTGAAGCCAATGAACAAGCACCGTGGACATACTAAGAGTTGATTTCCCTAGCCAACTCCTACATCTGAGGCGAAAAGAGCATCCCGGGCTTCATCTCCAAGCTCATTTCAGAAAAAGATCCTTCTCATAAGTATCCTCCGATGTCTCCTCGCAGCGATTTTCCAACTCACTCAAGGAAGGGAAAAAGGTTTCAGCGCCATCGATATCCCTTCCCAAGCCGTGATGCGCTCAAGATTCATTGCTACCACTAGCTCCATCTTCTCAAATAGCTGCAGTTTATCAACAGCAAAGCAATGAATTGCATGAGTCCGAACTAGATGAAGTCATGCTACAAGTGAGCCAAGTTGTGAAAGACAAGGATAACTACAAGAAGCCTTAACGGCCAGCTGATCAAAGATTAAGGGACTCATAACCATACTGCAAGTTCCACAAAGAGTCAGGCCACTTGACTGAGAACTACCGAGCACTCCGTCGACTAGTGCAAAGGATGCTCCAGCAGGGTAAGATGCGTGATCTGCTTCCTAAAGATGATCGCCTTGATCAAGCAACCTCCAAGGGAAAAGAAGTTGCAGACATTCCTTGCAGCTCAAGAGGGGTGAGCCTAATCGAAGAGCCCCCTCTCCTTGTTGTTAATAAAACTATCAAATGCTTCGATGCCAATGACGAGGGCGTTCTTGGAAGGATATTCTAAGCCATCAAAGGACTTCATAGTCCAAATTTTTTCACAACCGTGATAGGTTATCTCTACCCTTACTCTTACTCTTCAAAACATTCTCATTTCAAAACACTTCTAAGTGTTCATTCTTGCTTTTCAATAAAGATTTAATCAGGGATCTCATACTGACAGAGTTCCCTTATTATAATGCTTCGCCCTCTATTCTCTCTTTTCCAATAAGATCTCTGAGCCACTGAGATGTCATCGAGTCTTGCTATAGGCCCCCTTGGGATTAGATTCCGGCATAAGACCATAGTGACCACATATCGCGGGGAGATTTCGCATATGTGTGTAGTGGGTGCTATACAACTCTTAAGCGGTGGAATACTGTACTTTGGATCCTAGCCAGCATCTGACATAGAGTTCATGCTAGGGAGGCCCCATGTGTTAGCTCTGCTATGCTCCGTTAGGATACATTACAGCTATGGTGATCTTTGCTTGACAAGCAATGACAACCAAGCGTGGCCCTGTCTCTTCGATCATCTCACAACTGTGATGGCTGAACGCTCTCTATTGCTCTCAATCCATGCTTTCGCGGGGTCCTCAACTCCACTGATCAATCCATAGACAATCTATAGGCCTCTTGGCGCAACCAGTGTCTTTGATTAGTGACGTAGTAACCCGAAGCATGTGATTAGTGCATCTAGTGATCCGTCTCAGGATTCCCCTTGCTTTTCTCTTTTGTGCCCTCCTATAGGATGCGCGGCCAACCCTCTTTGAGTAGGACAATACTCAGGATGACCTTTCTCATGCAAGCGATTCATAAGGCCCACGGGTGATCTCCTGTGGCAGAATCCAGTCTTTCTTGGTCATCTCCGAGTATAGACCTCTTTCTATCAACTGCCTCTTTCATAGGTGAACAGGTTAAATCCGACCTACCAAAAGAATTTGCAACAATCAACTTTGCTTATACTCATCTTATATGCATTGCTTGCTCAAAGCTCTATCAGATGATGTCTTACAAGCTCTCTACTTATATAAGCCTTATTACTCTCATCTTTTATTCGCTTCTTGCTTAAGCGCTATCAGATGAAGGTTCACAGAGCTATTCATTACTCTTATCAAACACTAATGACATCAAACATTGATCAAAGAACCTTACTCTCCTTGATCATCAAGCCATGCCAGCGAAGTCTAACTAAGATAATCTCTTCTTATCAATCTGGACTTCATAGCAAGAATGTCTCTAGTCTACAAGATCACTGCTTTGGTTTGATCTTCGATTATCAGCAGTGTATCAGACACATCCTCTGCTATTTGGTCATGTCGACCTTATCTTATCAACAATTAACACCTGAAAGCCTCAGCTCAGGTACTTGCAACTTAGCTCATTATTTTATGTCTGCTGATCACTCTTCTCTTTGCAGTGATTAGCAGGCACATGCAAGACATATCCATGTACTTGTAGCTTATTCTTTATATCCCATATCTGCTTCTAACTCTTCTCTTTGCAGAGATTAGCAAGCACTTGCAAGCCTTCTCCCAGGTACTTGCAAGCTCCTTTCATATCCCATGTATGCTTCTAACTCTGCTCTTTGCAGAGATTATCAGGCACTTGCAATCCTTCTCTCAGGTACTTGAAAGCTCCTTTCATATCCCATGTCTGCTTCTAACTCTTTTCTTGCAGAGATCAGCAGACTTTTGTAAGTTTCTTCACAGGTACTTGCAAGCTACTTTCATATCTTGTATTTACTTCTAACTTCTCTTTTGTAGAATCCAACAAAGATTTGCAAGTTCCTTTCAGGTACTTGCATCTCATTTTTCTTTCTTGTATGCTCCACACTCTTCCTTTTGCAGAGGATAACAGGTACTTGCAAGCCTCCTTCAGGTACTTGCAAGTTATTATGTTTCTATGTCCTCCTCTCACCTCTATTTGCAGGACTTAGTAGAAGACGCATCTTCTTCATTTTGCAAAGACAAACCCAGGTACACACAAGATGTACCTCACATACATGCATATACTAACTTTCCTATTGTAGGAAAAAGACAGGCAGCACCAAACTCCTAAGGAGAGTCCTTAGGTTTTACCTCTCCTTGCCCCCTTTTCTCTCCTTTGGGGTGGATCACGATTTTCGTGGGTCTCCAACTTTTTCGATGTTCTATTTGGACCTTAAAAAAGTGCGTGGATTATGTTAACCCCGAAATCAGCGATCCTTACCAAGGTAGCCAGCACGCCGGTAGCGGTCTGCTCCAAGTTCCTTCTGGAGGTCGCTTCTTAGGTTGGGCGGACAGGTCTTCATTTCTGCGGATAGGTTTTCCTGTCCGCTCAGTCCGCACGGCTTGGCCGGTCTCAGCGGTCTGACCGCCCAGGCCACGCGCCTTCCCTTGGTAGGCAGGGGCCATGGACTGCTTCTATATTCTGCCTCTGCAAGCCACCCTCTTTTTCATCTTAACCACAAGGTTGTCTCCGCAGGACTCTCTTTGTCGGACACAACTCTGTATACGCTCAGGTCGGCAACAAGCCGCGTCCCTTGCAGGAATTGGACTTCCTTAGCCATCTCCTTCAGGTCACGCCTCAAGAAGTATTGGCCACTCAAACCGCTAGCCACAGGTGGCGCCCTGCCCCTAGGCCACCAGCCAGCCACCTCGGGTTCCACCTCGCCAACATGCGCGGCCTGCCTCGTCAGTTCGGCAGGTCACTCAATCCTTGGCCACCAACAGCATGGGCATCCAACTCCTTCAGTCCGCCCCCAAAGCGCGGACACTCTCTCTGCGGATACCCGCAAAGATCAGCAGCAATACCCAGTTCCTCGCGAGCTCGGCGGACTCGAAGTGCGATCAAGACTTCCAGTCCGCCTTTATTGGTGAACCCCAACAGCTTCAACCGCCATGCTCACCATTCCAACATAAGCGGACTCAGCTTAGCAGCAGGCGCGGACTCAGCGGACTGTGCAGACTCGCTATGCAATCCTCCTTTCCTTGGCCTCCACCCATTCTACTCCAGCGGCAGTCAACCTCCCTCAGTCTGCAGTCTTGGCGCAGGCTCAATTGGTAGTGGCGGACTCCTTCCAGCCCGCCAGGCAGCAGAACATCTTCAAGGTAGTCCCATATCGTATAACCTCGTTGCAGACTCAGCGGACTCAGCGGGTACTCCTCAACTCCCACCCACTTAGAGCTCTCTCAGTTCAGCAGCGGCGGACACTACGGATTCTCCTTGCAGTCCGCCGCTTAGCCTCCAGCATCTGTTAAATTTTCTCAACGTGGTCAGCAAGATAGCCCAAACGCCAAATGAATATCTTCGGAACTACCCAGTTCTCACGTTGAACCAGCAGAAAACCAAGGAACAAAGGTTAAACCCAACAAACAATGGAAGCACAAGCAGGTCTTTTATTCATTCACTTCTTTACACCATGAGGAATACATAGCGAGACATGATTTCGCTAGTATAACAGCTGTAAACAGAAAGCACCAAAAAACTAAGCCGGGCGGACTGCACCGGAGTACGCCGAGACCGCCGAGGTCGCCGAGGTCGCCGAGGTCGCCGAGTCCGCTGAGATCACCCGCACTTAACTGCAGTCCGTCGAATAGCCACGGAGTCCGCCGAAGCCGCGAGGCCGCACGGACATACCGTTATTCGTCTCCTGCTGAAGCTGAACTGAGGAACACCCCCTACCCGCCTGAAGCCGGCGGACAGGTTATTGAAGCTGGCAAAGATGAAACAGCGCTGACAAGCCGCAGAGCGACCTCCTGCTGAGTCTGCAGAGACCGCACACTTCCAAGTACTTGACCGAACTCACAGCCAAACTCCTGGCTCCTTGAAGCTACTCGCGCGACCTGCATACAGCAAACGTCAGCACTGAAACAATCCGCGCGGACAGACAAACTGAGACCGCATCTCCTTGCCCAACCCAACTTACTGTTCACTCAAGTTACTGTAGACCTGCCAGGGGGGTCCTATTTATAGGCGAGGTGAGGAGTGTGGTCACCGCCCTAGAGATAGAGACACCGCCCCAGCCCGCGCGATAGCAAAAACACCGTCCGCCGAGTCCTCAAGGACTTAGCCGGATACCAAGGAAAACCGCCAGGAGCAAGGCAACATTGGCGAACCCTCTCCAGTCCGCCCAAGCTATGCGGACAAGGCATCAGCCTGCAAAGCTTCCGACCACTGCAGGACAGCAATCCCCCTTCAATGGCAGTCCGCACAAACCCGAGGCAGTCCGCAAGACTCACACCTCAATCCGCCACAAGTCCACGACCAAAGGCAGATAACAACAGTCCGCTCGATCACAGCGGACTTGGCAGATACCGCGGACACCATGGTCTTGGCACAGAGTGTGACCAAGTCCAAAACCATCAAAGGCCAATTCGAGCATGGCGGACTCAAACTCTCATCCGCCAAACAATGTAGCACAGACCGCCAGCAGTCCGCAAGCACCTCGCACTCCTGTCCAACGTAGCAGCCATCCCCGGACTCCAAAACAAGTCCGCCAAAGACCTCTACAGCAAAGCACCTGCTATACCACCAGAGCTCGACAAGGCCTCAGCCAAGCTCTAAGCCCAGTCCGCAACAGCCCACACCGCGGACACATCAGTCCGCAAGCTTCCCGCGGACACGAGCCAAACCGCCTATCAGTACAAGCTTGCACCACGGCCACTGAGCATAGCACCAGTCCGCAAGCCTCTCTATCCGCAGATACCAGACCGCATAGTCCGCGGACTCCATGCAAACAACCAGCTCAGAAGACAGCCGGCTTTTCACTAGACCTTCCACCAGGCCGCACATCACAGTCCGCCCAGTCCGCCTAGTCCGCCAAAGCTGTCCGCCCAGGCCGCCCGGCCTGTCCCGTCAACCACTTCCACTTCACAAAATTAAACACTCCCCCTCGAAGTGGGAAGTGGTGACCAAGCCTAGCAAGCTGCGCAAGCGTTCAAAGGGCCCCTTCGACAGTGGCTTCGTGAAGATGTCAGCAAGATTATCTTCACTCCGAACATGCCCGACCAGCAGAGATCCTTCCAACACCTTCTCCCTGATGAAATGGTGATCAATCTCTATATGCTTGGTCCTGGCGTGACACACTGGATTGTTAACCAGTTTGAGAGCACTCTCATTGTCACCCCGGAGTAAAGTAGGCCCTTGCACTTCTTCATGAACATATTCTATAAGCCTCCTCAACCAAACGGCTTCCCGAGCAGCCAAGGCCGAAGCCTTATACTCCGCCTCCGTGGTTGAAACCGACACCGAGTCCTGCTTCTTGCTACACCACGAGATGCTAGCTGAACCGCAAGTGTACACATAACCTGAAGTAGACCTTCGATCATCTGAATCACCGCCATAGTCAGCATCCGTGTACCCGAGCAACGCAAACTCCGGGTCCCTTCTATAGAGGAGTCCCATGTCAGAAGTCACCTTGATATACTTCAGAATTCCCTTTGCCGCCACTAGATGAGATTGCCTTGGTTCAGCCATATACCGACTTACTCGGCCAACAGCATAAGCAATATCCGGCCTTGTAATCGTCAGGTAAATCAAGCTCCCAACAAGAGCCCTGAACACCAAGGAATCATGAAGAACCCTTCCCTCATCTCGTCGAACCTTTAGCCCAGGTTCCAGTGGAGTAGAGCACTTCTTCCCTTCACCCATGCCGAACCGCTTCACAATGCGATCAACATACCCTTTCTGGCTAATGAGAACCCCGCACTCCTTCCTCTCTACTTCCAGACCGAGAAAGTGATGCAACTCTCCCAAGTCCTTCATCTCGAAACGTATAGCAAGCTCAGCCCTGAGCCTTGCTACTTCCCCCTCCAAATTCCCTGTGATGATCATGTCATCCACATACAGCAGTACCAAGTCTCGTAGCTCTCCCTTCTTCTTGACGAACAAGCTTGAATCCGAGTTAGAAGCAAGGTATCCACAGAATTGCAAGTACTCTGCAATCTTCCCATACCACGCTCTAGGAGCTTGCTTCAACCCATAGAGAGCCTTCTTGAGTTTGCAGACATAGTCCGGATGCTTTTCAGAGACAAAACCAGGCGGCTGATCCATGAAGATGTCCTTGTCAATCTCTCCGTAAAGAAAGTCATTCTTCACATCGAGTTGCCACAACCTCCATCCCTTGCAAGCAGCCAAGGCGATCATCACCCTTACTGAAGTCATCTTCGCAACTGGACTGAATGTCTCCTCATAGTCTTCTCCATACTACTGTGAGAATCCTCTAGTGACCAGGCAAGCCTTGAACCTATCAATGCTCCCATCGGCCTTCTTCTTCAACTTATACACCCACTTGCAAGTAACCGGAGTAATGCCATCAACCTTGGGCACAAGATCCCAGGTTTCATTCTTCTTCAGAGCATCATTCTCTTCTTTCATGGCACCTTCCCACTCCTTCACTCCAGTGGCCTCGTTGAAGTTTGCAGGCTCTCGCTCATCCAGAGGACCTGCAAAAAAGTAGGAGACAAAGCTCACAGCATTCCCATCACAGTACCGAGCCGGTGGTTTAACCACCCTCTTCGATCTCCGAAGGGTTGGCTCCTTGCTCACTGCTTTCGTTGCTTCTTCGGGCTCCACTCCTACCTGGGGCAAGCATTGAGCAGTGCTCCCCCTGCTTGCTGAGCTAGAAGGCTCAGCCTCGGAGTTCAAAGAAACAGGAGCTGCTGGTGAAACATCAAGCTCTTCTTCCAAGCCTTCAGTATCCACCACCGGTGCTTTATCAACCTTGCCACTTCTAGTGAGCTCAACCGAGCCACCTCCATATGACGTCAGCTCGTCAAAGACAACGTCTCTTGACACCACGAACTTCTTCGTCACAGGGTCCATGCATTTCCATCCCTTCTTCCGCTCATCGTAGCCAACAAAGACAAGTTTCCTTGCCTTCGCATCCAGCTTTGTCCGTGAAGCATCCGGGACATGCAGGTAGCAAGTTGAACCGAACACCCTAAGGTGTCCAACACTTGGCTTCTCCTTCAGCAATAGCTCAACAGGAGTCTTCATGTTGATAGGGCTGAGTGGCATCCGGTTGATAACATACGCAGCACAAGACATCCCCTCCGCCCAAAAGGACCTTGGGATATCTTTCGCATGAAGTCAGCATTTGCAGGTCTCCGTCAGATGACGGATCTTCCGCTCCGCTACCCCATTTTGTTGTGGAGTGTGAGCACAAGTAAGCTCCCGTTGGATCCCATGCTTCCTACAGAAGATAGAAAACTCAGAGGAGACAAACTCACCCCCGTTATTAGTTCTAAGCTTCTTAATCCACAAGCCAAGCCGGTCTTCTACCAACTCCTTAAACTCCACAAACAAACGGAAGGCTTCCGACTTCTCCTTTAAGAAGTACACCCAAGTATACCTTGTGTAGTCATCAACCAAGATAAGCATGTATCTGCTTCCACCAAGGCTGGCAGTAACCGTCGGTCCCATCAGGTCGCCATGAATGCACTCCAATGGTTTCTTGCTCTTTGTTTGTGATTTATCAAACGGAAGGCGATGTGCCTTACCGTATTGACAGCCCGCGCAAACATGCCCATCACCAAAGGAGGACAACTTCGACAACCCCCTCACCAAACTTCTACTAGCCATTGCCTTCAGCTTGTCCATGCCAACATGTCCCAGCCTCTCATGCCAGATAACAGCACTATCATTGGCTCTCATTCTATCAACATAAGCATTGGTGGAAAGAACAAACAAGTTCTTCACCCTACTCCCAATATGAGCAACATCAGCCTTTACTGCTGATACGTTGCGAAGGAACCTCACGTGTGTTGGCCCAAACAGAACGTGATACCCAGCGTCCACCGTATTGGTCACCGAGAAGAGGTTCTTCTTCATGCCCGGCACGTGATACACACTCCGTAACGTGAGTGTCCCCTAATCACTGCCCAAAGACATGACCCCCTCTTTCTCTACTGCATAAACAGTATTATCAGCAGTGATAATTACCTGAGTATGCCTGCATGCAGGTGAACTTCGACTTGTCTCCGGTGAGGTGATGACCACACCCGGAGTCCACGATCCACTCGCTGTTGAAGTCCTCAGCTGACAAGGCCCGGACACAAGTGCCCGTCATAAAAGCTCCGCCCCATCATGCTTCTTCACTTCTCGAGCAAGCTTCCTCCTTTCCCGCAGCATGCCCAGGCTGCAGTTTGACCTTGCAGTCCCGCTTGAAGTGCCCTCGCTGATGACACCGGTAGCACTTCAGGTTCTTCTTCCAGTCCTTAGGAGCATTGCTCCTCTCCGGCTGATATGAAGTTGAAGTCTCCTTCTCACCAGTGACCTGCACCTTCTTCTTCTTCTTCCCTTGCCATCCTTTCTTCTTGCCTGAGAAGAGAGCTTCGCTGCCTTCCTGATTCAAGTTCACTCCAGCCATCTGCCTTGCCAATCTCTCCTGCGATGCAAGCAGATTCTCCAGCTCCAGCAAAGACGGCTGAGTAGCCCACCCTTGAACAGATGTGATAAATGCCACATACTCCTTCCGCAAGACGCGGATAATGTGCCTTTTCATCTTAGCCTCAGAGATAGGCTCATCAGGATCCAGTGCCGACATCTCAGCACACAAGCTCTTCATCTTTAAGAAGTACTTCGAGATGGAAAGGTCTCCCTGAGTTGCCCTGGCCAACTCATTCTCCAGGAACTGAAGCCGCGCCACATTCTTCCTATTGAACAACTCATCAATGGTTGTCCAAATATCAGCAGCCGACTCACACCCAACGATGTGATCAAATAGTTCCGGAGACATGGCCCTCTTCAGAGTGAACTCCGCCTTAGCATTTGTTCTTCTCCAGAGCCTAACCTGCTCAGCAGGACCGAACGCAGCAGTCACTTCCTGTCTGTTGTCACCATCGACGACTTCCCACAGCTCCTCGCCAAGAAGATAACTCTTCATGCACGACTTCCACTTCTTGAAGTTAGTCGACCCCTTGCAAAGCTCCCTTCCATTGCAACACCTGTTGGCAACCTTTCAGAAGCTCCGAGCAACAACACAGGTTGAGCACCACTCAATCACTGAGTAACAACACTGGTTGACTTCCGCTCACGCAACTGAACCTCCCTCTGATACCATGTTAAATTTTCTCAACGTGGTTAGCAAGATAGCACAAATGCTAAATGAATATCTTCGGAACTACCCAGTTCTCACGTTGAACCAGCGGAAAACCAAGGAACAAAGGTTAAACCCAACAAACAATGGAAGCACAAGCAAGTCTTTTATTCATTCACTTCTTTACACCACGAGGCATACATAGCGAGACATGATTTCGCTAGTATAACAACTATAAATAGAAAGCACCAAAAAACCAAGCCGGGCGGACAGCACCGGAGTCCGCCGAGACCGCCGAGGTCGCCGAGGTCGCCGAGTCCGCTAAGATCGCCCGCACTTAACTGCAGTCCGCCGAATAGCCACGGAGTCCGCCGAAGTCGGGAGGCCGCGCTGACACACTGTTATTCGTCTCCTGCTGAAGCTGAACTGAGGAACACCCCCTACCCGCCTGAAGCCGGTGGACAGGTTATTGAAGCTGGCAAAGATGAAACAGCACTGACAAGCCGCAAAGCGACCTCCTGCTGAGTCCGCAGAGACCGCACACTTCCAAGAACTTGACCGAAGTCACAGCCAAACTCCTGGCTCCTTGAAGCTACTCGCGCGACCTGCATACAGCAAACGTCAGCACTGAAACAATCCGCGCGGACAGACAAACTGAGACTGCAGCTCCTTGCCCAACCCAACTTACTGTTCACTCAAGTTACTGTAGACCTGCCAGGGGGTCCTATTTATAGGCGAGGTGAGGAGTGTGGTCACCGCCCTAGAGATAGAGACACCGCCCCAGCCCGCGCGATAGCAAAAACACCATCCGCCGAGTCCTCAAGGACTTAGCCGGATACCAAGGAAAATCGCCAGGAGCAAGGCAACATTGGAGAACCCTCTCATGTCCGCCCAAGCTATGCGGACAAGGCATCAGCCCGCAAAGCTTTCGACCACTGCAGGACAGCAATCCCCCTTCAATGGCAGTCCGCACAAACCCGAGGCAGTCCGCAAGACTCACACCTCAATCCGCCACAAGTCCACGACCAAAGGCAGATAGCAACAGTCCGCCCGATCACAGCGGACTTTGCGGATACCGCGGACACCATGGTCTTGGCACAGAGTGTGACCAAGTCCAAAACCATCAAAGGCCAATGTGAGCATGGCGGACTCAAACTCTCGTCCGCCAAACAACGTAGCACAGACCGCCAGCAGTCCGCAAGCACCCCGCACTCCTGTCCAACGCAGCAGCCATCCCCGGACTCCAAAACCAGTCCGCCAAAGACCTCTACAGCAAAGCACCTGCTGTACCACCAGAGCTCGACAAGTCCTCAGCCAAGCTCTAAGCCGAGTCCGGAACAGCCCACACCGCGGACACATCAGTCCGCAAGCTTCCCGCGGACACGAGACAAACCGCCTATCAGCACAAGCTTGCACCACGACAACTGAGCAAAGCACCAGTCCGCAAGCCTCTCTATCCGCAGATACCAGGCCGCATAGTCCGCAGACTCCATGCAAACAAACCGCTCAGAAGACAGCCGGCTTTTCATTAGACCTTCCACCAGGCCGCACATCACAGTCCGCCCAGTCCGCCTAGACCGCCAAAGATGTCCGCCCAGCCCGCCCGGCCTGTCCCGTCAACCACTTCCACTTCACAAAATTCAACAGCATCCGCAACCCCAGTAGCAGGTCGACAACATCAGCCCAGCAGTGGAGGACCCTACGTACTTGCCTCGCAGTTCGCCACTAAGTCTCCCAGTTCACCATCAGCAACACCAGCTCCAGAAGCCCCAGTCTGTGTGGCGTGTTGCGCACTCGGCGGACTCCGTCTTGTTATCGTTCAAGTTACCATCTCACTGGGGGTAACGTCACCGCAATCCGTTACCTCCTCTGGCCTGTAAATAGACCCCCATACCTCTCATGGCGGGGAGTGTGGAACCTCAACTTCAGCTTCAGCATCAGCATCAGCTTCGGATCGTCACCAAGGTGCTCACGCAGTAAGTCAGCCCTCAACAAGCTCATTTCATACGGACTCCATTTTCCAGTCAGCACTCTTCTCTCTTCCTTTAGTCACGCGGCCTGCCAACCTCTGTTCCCAGTCAGCGCGGTCTCCATTTTTCACTTAACCGTGCGGCCTACCGACCTGGCTCTTCAGTCTGTGCGGCCACTTCTGGCACCTCTTTCCTTAGCCGCCAACTTCCTTCTTGTACCCCTTTATTGCTTTCTTGTAAAGATGTATTACCAAGTTGTAACTCTCAATATTAATCAAAGGAAAGCTCGTAGAAAGAGTGGCATTTAAGCCGCGGCGGGCGAAGTATGATGTTGCCGCTACTAGAGGCCCTCTCTCTCTCCTTCTTAGCTCAGCTCCCTCTTGGCATCAACCTGTAAGCACAACCGTCATAGTAACCATCTGCTCGACAGCTCCTGGACAACCTCCTCTGCTGCTCTTAGCAAACCTCTCCTCTATCCCCACAACCCCTTTGACATGCGCTTGCTCCACTCTTGAGCACTCAGAATCTTCCTCTTCACTCGTAACCTTCATCCTCTTTCTCTCCTAGCCTGTGAGATCGAACACCCACTCCGTGTTAACTAGGTGGTGTCGTTTTTGCGCATCAACAAAAAACATATATGGAAAAAGGATGATTTTTTTTTAAAGTCAAGTACAAAAAATGATGATTTCAGTAAAGCTTGAAATCAAGGATATATGAGATTTTTTATGAATTCAGTGGTCATTCTCTCAACCACCGACCTACTATAGCTTATCTTGTTTGGTTTTGATATACGTCGCCACACTTGTGCACAGCAAAAATTTGGAACAAGAAAACTCAAGAGAGTTTGGACCTAGCGATGAACATTAATCAAGAAGTAAAGTGTGGTAAATAAAATTTTACATTTGAAGGATTGAGTCAATACTCAACCAAGGTGCTCCGATTGATTCCAACGAATGGAAATAGCTTGAGTTCCGACCGTAGAATTGTGTCCATGCCTTTACAAGTGATCCACACGAACGGGAGAACCCATAGATTCTTGTCGCAGAAGATCTAGGTCAGAAGATAAAGTTTTGTGTCTTCACAGATTGCTAGGTCTGTAATAGAAGAGGCGACAACGACGAGTACGAATGCCCCGGAAACACTTTTCGACAAAGTATAAGGACGACAGATAGTCGGCGACGAGATCGGCATAGTCGGCCTTGGAGAAACAGTTCCGTCGGGAGGGGAGAAGTGCCGACTTAGGATTAGGTATTGCGTAACTTCCTTACTATGTTTACTGTACATAACATATTTATACTAAGTACCGAGCTAACCCATACCAGCAGACCGCGTCGAATTGGACTTAGAGGAATAAATCGGACGAAACTTAATTCATCGAGTATCATGTAGATATTCGACGAATCAACACTTGACTTGACGAATCATTGAGTATACACATTGATATTCGACGAATCAACAATTGACTCAATGAATCATTAAGAGCACTCAATGCACTCAATGCCTCAATGTCGGACTCATCGAATCAGCACTTGACTCGACGAATTGTTGAATGAACTCAACACACTCAATGCACTCAATGCCATCATTCGACGAGTCAACATTTAACTCGACGAAGGCATCAAGTGGTATCAACGCTTTAAACGCCAAAGGGACAAGTCAACATTTGACTCGATGAAGGAGTTGAGTGGTCTCGACATACTCAATGCTTGGCTGAGTTGTCTTGATACACTCAACGCCATCATTCGATGAATCAACGATTTACTCAACAAATCATCGAGTGGTCTCTACACTCTCAACGCTAACTCGACAAATCAACACTTGACTCGATGAAAGCTTTTAGTGGTCTCAACGCAGTCAACACATGGTTGAGTCCAGTCCTTCACTCATCACATGCCAGTGCTTGGTCCTTCACGCATCAAATGATCAAGACCAACAAAATCCAATCTTCCAAATTCTCCAAGTGCTATTATGTGTGACCATGATAAGCTCATAATGCGTTGGTAGTGAGACTATATGCTTGATCACTTCCAGATCACCATGGTAGCACCAACATATCTCTCCCTAGATATTGTCTCTAGCCTCCCTCTAAATCGAACGCCGACCTAGTTGATGTACACAAGGAGAAAATTCCCCCTAAACAATATAAGGGCATAGTCACTGCACGCAAGACGACAAATTCTCTACAATTTACAATTACAAAGAAAAAATATAAATGAATTAAATATAAATCTAAAACTCCCTCAAATGAAGAGATTTGTAGGAGATGATAAAGTGTTGAAGAACCCGAACGGTCTCCTTTTTTGCTCTTCAACTTTTGAAGGTGGTTGGGAGTTTTCTAGAAATAGAAATGCAAGGCTGAGAGTGCACGAGAATACTAGATCCAGGAGGTGTGTACCATTGACAATACAAAGTTCTAGCCTTTTATAGATTTTTTTCACTATCGTTGGCAATAGGTAGCTATTGCTGGAAATATATTCATATGCTCCCACTTGTCCCACTTCAAGGTGTTTGTGTCAAATGGAAAGCATATGTGATTGGGTCGTGTGGCTATCGCTAACGATATCTACTATCACTAGCAATAGCTACTATTGCCTTATTGGGAATATTGCCCTCAATATTTCAGGATTTGAGGAAGCATCACTTGCAAGGATGTGTGCATATTTTATTTGATGGAATATCTTTTTATATCTTGGCAGATGTTAGTTGTTATCTCTAAAATAGGTTTAGAGAAGTGTTAGTGAAGATGGATAATACCATTGAGATCGGTACATGTTTCTTCACAGTATTAGCGTGATCGTGGAATGCTTTGAGACGATATCGCGGAGAAGACTCGGAAAGAGGCAGATTTCGGCGCTAAGGAAGATACCATTGAGAAAGAAAAATTTTCTCAATGATATCGTGCTGACAGGGTTTTTATTAACGTTGAGAATGTGTAATGGCAGTATTTCAAATTTGGTTGTGGCGTATAAAGGCCTGTCAGTTATTTCTATTCCTTCCCATACTTTGACTGGAGTTATTCTAATCAAATGACCATTAGAAATGTCAAAGGTATATAAAGAAAAGTTAGGGCAGTTGAACAAAACCTTTGATCAATCCCGCTGAATCGTGAATAACCAGAGACTGTGAAATCAGTATTTACTGAGAAAGCTCTTTCTGAAGATGTTTTAAAAGAGCAAGGAGGAGTCAAGCTTTACAACTCAAGTTAGGTCTTCTTCCTGGAGAATAAGAGCCAGAAATATACACAACCTAAAGACTTACTCAAATTAGGCGTTGCTTCAAAGTGTTTGCTTTCACAACAAAGACATCTGAAGACTCAAAATCATCAACGTAAAATTTATAGTCTTTTGCTGTTTTCATTAACAAGCTTCCATCTATAGGATCGACTGGTAGATCTGAGTTGTAGCGTTATTGCCTAAGTTGTAGGGAATTTGACCCTGGGGTATGTTTGTTGGCTGTGGTAGGGTTGTTGTGCCTGAGGTAGGATCTATGTGTGAATCTGAGGTAAGAGACTATTTAGGTCTCTAAGAAGTAAGAGTTGGAACACTCTAAGTTGTAGGGTTGTTGAGCCAGAGGTAAGGCTGTATAGCATGAGTTAAGATCTAGGAGTAGACCTGAGAGATTTTGAGGAATGAGTTATATGCTCTTGGAGCCAAGTATTGGAGAAGATTGTTGAGTATAACATACTGCTAGATAGGCGTAGTGGGATAGTGGATGCCCTCATACCGTGGGGAACCACTATAAATTGGTGTGTGTTATGTGTTGTTCTTGTTTATTTATGCTTTACATTTCTTATAACTGCTAAAAATTAAAAAAGAAACAAACAAGTTACAAGACCATCTTTTCACCCCCCCCCCCAACTTTAGGTGAGTTAGACTACCATCAAAAACAATATTTCAAGCGCTATCAGAGGAAAGTTGATCAAAATAAGACTTAACAGCATGTCCAAGATCTTACAAGGGTATTCTATCATTCCATCATGTCATTAGATGAAAGCCATAAGGAGCTTAGCTCAATGAAGCTCCTCATATATAGAAAGGATTACTTTGGCATATAGAAGCAAAGAGTAAAGATGTTCATGGAATCCTCAGACCCTAGAATTTATATCACAGTTGAAGAGGGGCCATTCAACACTATGTAGGCTTCCACTATTGATCCTAATCTACCGGTCCCTAAAAAGTATGCTAACATGACTAGGGATAACATTGTACTTGCTACCATAGATAAGAGAACCAAAAATTTAATAGTCAGTGCAATTGATGATTCTATCTTTCAAAATCTAATTCACTACCAGACAATAAAGGAAATATGGAGTACACTAATTGTGTACATGGAATAGACTGAGGAAGTTAGGGATGATAGGAAATCCCTACTCAACCAAGAGTATAAAGCCTTCACGCAGGGCAACAAGGATAACATGGTTGAGTGCTATGAGAAGTTCTTCAAGACAGTTAAAGGGTTGAAGACCTATGGAAGGGTCTTCATAGATTATGAGCTAAATGACAAGTTCCTTATGTCTCTAACTAAATAATAGGACAACAAAATCTATGCCATTACGGAGATGGGGAAACTGACCAACATTCCTCCCCACACTCTTTTTGGGAAGCTGCTCTCCTATGAGATATAGTTGAATACAAGAAAGGAGGATTAGGCTGCTGCTAGGTCTAACCAAAAGGAGAAGAACGTGGCCAACAAAATCTATGTCATTAGGTAGATAGGGAAACTGGCCAACATTCCTCCCCTCTCCTCCTAGAAAGTGACTGTGTTCGAGTCTTCTGAATAAAGCACTTTAGATGATAACATGATAGATGTAGAGTTTACTTCCTTGTTAAGGTAATTTAAAAATATGATAACGAGGAGGAAGAAGTACAATGGCAGACCTTTATCCTCCTCCAAATATAAGAAGGAGAGCAGCACACCTAAAAGAGGCAAGAAGGACACCCAAAGTGGATAGGTATGGTTCTAAACCTAGTAAACATAGTTTTTTGATATTATTTGCTATTGTTGCAGTAGACCTAGGCATGTTATTGTTGACTGCCTAGTCAAAATAAAAGAGAACACAATTGTTTGTGAGAAGAAGTACTACAAGAGCAAGAAGTCTAAAAAGACTTTCCTTGCCAAGAAGGATAAAAGCTGAGTCAAATTGACTCAAGACTATTCTGAGTCAGAAGAATAAAAAACCTACAGTAGGCTATTTTCACAAAAAGAATAAGAAGAGGCACCTACTGCAAGGATATGCATCAAGGATCCCTTGTCACACTCAAATAGTTATAATGAAGAATATGAAGAGGGTTGTGTCTTGATTGTCATGACTGATGAAGATGATCTGGAAGAATCTATTCCTAATGAGGTAAAAATTATAAACTTATCCTCTTCCGATTCTGATTATGAGATAGGTACAGATTCTGAAGCACCCTTATCATCCCATGAGAAGGATGATTCAAATTCTAATAATGATCTTGATCACATGAGTAATAAGTATGATGCTCTTCTATAAGAACTAAAGAAAAGAAAGAATCTTGCTAAGAAGCAAGTAGAGGAGATTGCTTCTCTTCAGCTTGAAAAATCTGAAAGAATTGAGTTTGCTTATCACCTAACTTAAATGAGTGGAGAGATTAACTAACTAAAAGGGATGGCAATCATCCAATTCAGCACCATCAATCAGAAGAACAAGGTAATTAAGGACCTAGAAGAGAAGCTCCACCAAGAGAGGATGCTTGTAGCAAAATTCTCTAAGCCACAGGTTGTGCTACCTATTATTGATAGCTTGGATTCTTTGGTCTACTTAGGAGTGGAGTAGGTTAAAATAGGTAGAGAGCTATAGCTAGGGATAAGGGAAAGGAGGATGTAGTTCAGCCTCAAATCATGTTTCAGAAAGTGATACTTCCTTATAATAGGTATGACCATGACATTATGATTGGTCACTGGAAGGATTGAAGCACCTACAGTAAGGGCAATAGTGCACCTAACTATGGAGGTAGAAAGGGAATGGGGTTGAGTGCTTTGAAGGCTCCCCATGAGGAATTTCAGATGGCTCATTATGAACAATTTATTTTTGGTACACCAGCCCCTACACTCAAGGGTAAGGAAGTGGTATCTTCCAAACCTATTCCAGTGAAAAAGTAGGTTGTTTGTTAGCACAACTGTAACTTACTCTCACAAGGAAATATCAGATGCCATTAACATTACATCAACTATCAAGTTAACTACTATTTTTGTCAAGCCAATATCATCGAGTAAGAACAGTTATCGTCGAGCATACAACCAAGTAATTGCGGAACGAAATAGGTAGAATGCTTGTTCCTTCTCTATTAAACATGGACATTCTTATGCACCATCATATTTTAAGAATCTTTAAAAGAGAAGATACAATATTTTTGAGTATTGGTGATGTATTAAAGTGAGTCACTATGTCATAGATTGTTGACACAATCTCTCTGTGGCACAGGATAGGAAGAGCCTTCCTTGTAGAGTAGCTTTCAGTAGAAATGCTATTGTTAATTCTAACAAGAACCTAGGTCCTAAAGTCTGTTAGGATCCTAAGGTAAAATCAATTTTATCTTACATCTTAGTTCGAGTACTAACCTGAAGAAAATTTGGTACTTGGACTGTGGGTATTCTAGTCACATGACTATTACAAAGAGTCTTCTCAAGCATTACACTCCAATGAAGCATGGACCTAAGGTCATATTTTGCGGCACTGATAGAGGATCAATAAAGGACATGGTATGATTTCCAGTTGCATTCTCAATCACAACGGTAGCTTATGTAAATGGATTGCAACACAACCTCATAAAAATAATCCAACAATGTGACTAGGCTATGGGATTGAGTTTCGGAAGGATAAGTGTCAGATCAAACAATCAATTGACTTAGAGACTATTCTCTCAAGAACTCCCGCGGTGCCCTGGGAGGTTTATTTAAGGAAAAAGACGGGTTGTTTTATTTAGAAAATGGGGGGCGCGAATTTATTTATTTAGATATAAAACGGTTTTGATCGAGTTTTAATGAAAGGAGGCAAGTATACCTATCGCGTGTAGTACAGGATATTCCGGGGTGGAATATCGAGGTCGTATTGTTCTTGGGGTTGTTTCGATTATTTCTACTCTTCTATGGAGGGGACTATTATTATACCGATAATTACTTGTCGGGTTTTTTATATATATAATAAAAAGGAAAAAGAAAGACAGAAAATGAAAGCATAAAAGGGAAAGCAATAAAGGTGGAGCCGATGAAAAGCTTAGCGCGACGGAATTGAATAAAATTTGAACTAAAATAAAGTTCTAATAAAAAGAGATCCTAAATTTCAAATTAATTAAGGCGGAGACTTGGACGTGGAGGTTCCACTAGAATGAGCTCACTTATCTCGAGGACTATTGCTCACCTGAGCGCTAAGACTATTCGACCGAACGTTAGTACGATGAATGATTCCTCTTAACGCCCGCATTATGCTAAGAACCCCGCTATTCGGGGGGGGGGGGGGGGGGGGGGGGGGGTTGGGGGGAACCCAATCCGGTAGAGTTAGCGCGCCTCCTCTCTCGAGTGTTAGTGCGGAACTCCCTTAACCAAGGGGTGATCGGTCCATACACACGGCGTCTCGGCTAGCTAGCGTATGGACTACGGAAATATGGCCCACACATCGATATGTGGTCCTACGCGTCGTAAACTCTGACCAAACCTTAAGTTAATTTTAATTAATTAGAAAAATAAGGATCTTTAATTATTTAAAGCTATTTTTTCTGTCCCAATGCCCTTCGATACTGAGGGCTAAGAACGGTTAGCCAGTCATCGGAATGGGGACGGAAGGCGGTGAAAGCAATAAAGAAAGCAGTAAATGAAAGCAGGAAAAGAAAGCAGTAAATAAAGCAGTAAATTGCAATTCCTACTCAAATGAGTAGGAATGAAATGAAAGCAGTAAAGTGCGAGTCCCGGCGCAAATGCGTGGGCGGGAGAAATGAAGCGAGTCCTACTCAAACGAGTAGGAGGAAATAAATGCAACGCACGCACACATTCGACAGAAAGTAAAAACTCACACACACACTCGACATAATTGAAACACACACACACACACGACATAAATGAAAACGCACACACACTGCAGAAAGTAAAACACACTCACTGACTCTACTAGAAGGGAAAAGGAAAAACTGCGCCATTTAACTCTTAACAAAAAGGCGGATATAAATATGCACACATAAAAAATTGCAAAAATAAAACAAAGTTACCGAAAAATTAAAATAACTGCATTTCTACCGCTAGAATGCGGTAGAAATGCATAAAAAGATGAAATAAAAAATTAAACGGAGCAAAATGGTTTGCAAATAAATGCAAAATAAAAATGCTCGAAAAATTAAAACGAATACATTTCTACCGCTAGAATGCGGTAGAAATGCGTAAAAAGAAGACAGAAAAATTAAACGGGCAAAAGTTTTTTGAAATAAAAGCTAAAATGAAAATGCTTGAAAAAGGAAAATAACAACTTATCCATCCTTATAACTCTATAAAAACGCTTAAAAAGTGGAAAAAAAGATAAAAGAATGAAAAGTTAAAACTAAGTAAAAAAAGAAAAAACCAAACCACTTTCAAAACATTTTTATAAATTTATAAGGATGAATATGAAGAGTACGGAGAACCTAAGTTATGAAAACTATAAAAGATATGAAAGCATAAAACTACACTCATACACACACACACACCCGTATGAAAAAGAACGAAAACAAAACAAAAGAAAAAATAAGTAAAAATAAGATTGCTAAAGGGATAGTTGCTTAGATCCATTCCAAAGACATATAACGGAGAAAAACTATAATTTTTATTAATACTAAAAGATTATTACAAAGCTAAAATGAAAATAAAAGAGGGAGGGGGAGAAAATCCCTCACATAACATTTGGAATACATCTAGGCAGCATAATACCTTAGCAAAATGGCCCAAAAAGCGAAACAAGAATACATATAGAACACTGGTATTTATAGAAGAAAATTTCATGGAACACGCCCTCTGACACGGGCGTGTCAACACTGTTGATAATTCGAACTGGCGAGGTGATGGCTTGGTTGACTTCGGGCAGAACACGTGTCGGTCACGTGGCGGTCACGCCCCACGTCACGGGTGTGACTATGGGCGTGTCAGGGAGGTAGACCTGGGCGCGGGTTGCATTAAAATGTCGAGAGCATTGTGGCAAGTATGGAAGTTGTCGAGCGGAAAATGTCGAGAGCAAGTGACACAGGCGTGTCGATTTGGGTGATACGGGCGTGTCAGGTTGTTTAACGAACGTCGAATACAGATCGTCGAGCTTGCGTGACACAGGCTGGGGTCACGGGGCGTGTCATTGGACACAGGCGTGACGTCGGGCGTGTTCATCAATTTCTTTATTTTGTGGCCGATTTCACGGGATTTGAGTTGTCACGCCCTGGTCACGGGCGTGACCCAAAGAACACGGGCATGACCCATGCAAAATTTGACAATTTTACGAATTTTTTTGAAAATCAAAATAAAAGTAAGGTAGTATAATATTTACAAAATAGGAGCAATTTATTAAAGAAAAATAAGTAAAAATGACAAAAAGTAACTAAAATGACTTATTTAATGTACACAAAAATAGGTATATTTACAATTCATCAAATACCCCCATACTTAAGCTTTTGCTATTTCAGAGCAAAAGTTGGAGATGAACTTATAAGGAATTAAAGAAAAATCATAAGTTTAGCTACCGCTTGACTTAATTAAAAGTAAGATCAAAATAAATATCCGGGGTACTAGAGTTAAATCCTAATTTATGAAATGTTATAAATAGAAGAAGAGTTTCAAAAAGACTTCTACATAAAACAAATAGAAAGCAAAAATTTATTTTTGTTAGTTTAACAAAGATGTATTGAAATTATATAAAAAACTTTAGTTTAAAAGAAGTTAAATGAAACAATACATTTTAAAAATTATGCTCTCAAAAAATTTTAAATTAATTCTAGATTAATTGAAATAGGCTAAGTGGTTTCTTGGTTTATGAAGAGGGCTTGGATTTAGAGGCGAGGTAATTTTTTCTCGAACTTCTATATATTTTTTTCTTTTAAATAATTAGGAAAATGAAATCTGATTTTCCTAACATATAAATTTTTTCTTTCTTCATAAATAATAAATAACCCAATGTACATGTATAGGAGTAATGAATTTTATCATCTTTCTCCATAACATATAATCTTTTTAAATATTGGGTGCCTATGTTTGCCGAATGAAATCTTATTCCCATTGACATAAGATCTTTTTAAGGGATAAAATATGGCTAAGCATGTCAAGTGAGACATGAAAAAATTGAGGTGGGTTTATTTTTTTCAAAAAAAAAACTAGATTTTAATAAAAAAAGTTTTGAGTGCAACTTTTTTAAAATGAACGTTCTTATGTTTCTAAAAGCATGAAGTAAAAATAATTGAAATCCATGATTGTTATTTTCTAACATAAAACACGAGCTTCTATTTATAAAAATTAGAAGTGGTGGTGAAAAACAAGTTCTCTATTATTAGGAAAAGACATAAACAATTCTTTATATCTTAACCCCAGACACTGAAATCTATCGAACTTTAATTAATAAACGAATAGTAAAAAAGAATAAGTAAAATTCGCATATAAATTAACTGGAAACTAGATTTTTGGAAAGCAAAAAGTGTTAAGACATGCTATATTCGATTTTATTTGTTACAAAATTAACAAAACATTTTTTGAATTTTTAGGATTTTTATCATTTTTTTTGGATTTTGATTATCGTCTTTTTTTTTGAATTTTTGTTTATCATCTTTTTAGGATTTTTGATTTTTATCTTTTTAGTGTTTTTGGATTTTCAATTTTTTTTGAGTTTTTTAGTTTTTTATCAAATTATTTACAAGAAAGGGGAGAGAAAGAAGTGTTATTTATAAAGAAGAGCGGGGAAAGAGAAAATTTTTACAAAAATGTACAAAGTAAAAAAAAACTCGATGGCCCGCGAACAAACTCTTATTTAGGTGGTTGGTTCGATGTGTCGAACGCCGCGAGCTTGCTAAAAAGGCGAGCTTTTACAAATAAGAAGGGGGGGAGATTTTTTTTATTTGTTTTTTTTAAAAGAAGAAGAAGAGAGGGGAGAAAGAGAAAGAGTTTTTACAAAATTATTTTACAAATTAAAGTAAACAAAAGTTTTTATGATTATTCTATTTTATGGTTTTTTTTGAAGTTTTTGATTGTTATAAAAAGCAATGAATTTTTTTTTTGAGTATTTGATTTTTGTAATTTTTTTCTATTTTTTGATTATTTGTTTGTTATGCCAGAATATAAAAGTGTGGAAATTAAAAAAATAAGAAAACACCCCCATACTTAAACCCAACATTGTCTCCAATGTTGCAATCTAAGTATGCGGAACGATAATATACAAACTAAAATATGTACAAAAATAAAACAGAGGGTAGAAGTTTCCCTTACACGAGTTCGGGGAGGCCCGGGTTGAAGCCCTGCATTATTTTTAGGAAAAGAAGAAGCAAAAATATAACAGATAAAAGAAAACGAAGAGATAAACTCGGCCTAAATATTATGGGCGGTAGGGGATGACAAGTGCGTGTGTGACTCGTAAGCTAATGTCTTAGCTATAAAAGTGCTATAAAAAGGCGATCCCCTAGCGTGCACTAGTGTGAAGCGTGCGCCGAAGCGAACCAAAATAAGTTAAAATAAAAGTAGGTGAAATAGATACAGTTGTTGGTTGTTTTTTTTGGGTTTTGTGGTTTTATAGTTTTGTACGTGTTTGAGTTTTTTAGTTTTTAGAGTTTTGTGTGGTTTTTTAAGTTTTTTTGTGGCTGTTAGTTTTTTAGATTTTTTTAGAGTTTTTATAGTTTTTAGATTTTAAGGTTTTTGTTTTTTAGTGTTTTATTATTTTCATAAAAATAATGAAAATTTTGTTTTAAGTTTTTTCATTTTTTAGATTTGTTTTGGTTTTTTAACGGTTTTTCGGTTTTATGTTTTTTTTTTCAAATTTTTGGAAACAGCACTATTTCATTTTTTATTTATAGATAAATATATAAGAAATTATAAGTATAAAATAAAATTATTTTTGTTTTTTTGTATGTTTTTGTTTTTTTGTAAGAAGTTTTATTATTATTATTATTATTATTATTATTAGTATTAGTAATTTTTTTTCTTTTGTTGGTTAACCATTTATATATATATAGGTAAAATTAATAGATTTCTAGGGTTCAAAATAACGATTCGAAAAGTTCCCCTGCAACGGCACCAAAAACTTGATTGAATAATTTGCATCAAGTCCCCGCCAACGACGCCAAAAACTTGATTGAATAATTTGCATGAAGTCCCAGACAACGATGCCAAAAACTTGATTGATATTTTGGCATCGGGTCCAAAAACTTGATGCGGTTAAAACTCCAAAAATTGGTGAGAATTCCCGCGCCTCCCCGGGCAGTTTATTTAAGGAAAACAGTGGGTGGTTTTATTTAGAAAATGGGGCGCGCAGATTTATTTATTTGGATATAAAACAGTTTAGATCGAGTTTTAACGAAAGAAGGCAAGTGCACCTATCGCGTGTAGTACAGGATATTCCGGGGTGGAATATCGAGGTCATATTGTTCTCGTGGTCGGTTCGATTATTTCTACTCTTCCCTGGAGGGGAATATTATTTTACCGATAATTACTTGTCGGGTTTTTTTATATATATAATAAAAAGGCAAAAGAAAGACAGAAAATGAAAGCATAAAGGGGAAAGCAATAAAGGTGGATCCGATGAAAAGCTTAGCGCGACGGAATCGAATAAAATTTGAACTAAAATAAACTTTTAATAAAAAGAGATCCTAAATTTAAAATTAATTAAGGTGGAGACTTGGCCCTGGAGGTTCCACTAAAATAAGCTCACTTATCTCTAAGACTATCGCTCAGCTCAACGCTAAGACTATTCGATCGAACGTTAGTCCGATGAAGGATTCCTCTTAACGCCTGCATTATGCTAAGAACCCCGCTATTGGGTGCGGAACGCAATCCGGTAGAGTTGGCGCGCCTCCTCTCTTGAGGGTTAGTGCGGAACTCTATTTAACAAGGGGTGATCGGTCCATATGCACGGACTCTCGGCTAGCTAGCATATGGACTACAGAAATAGGGCCCACACATCGATATATGGTAATACGCGTCGTAAACCCCAGAAAATCCTTAAGTTAATTTTAATTAATTAAAAAAATAAGGACCTATAATTATTTAAAGCTATTTTTTCTGTCCCAATGATCTTCGATACCGAGGGCTAAGAACAGTTAGCCACTCATCGGAATGGGGACTGCAGGCGGTGAAAGCAATAAAGAAAGCAGTAAATGAAAGCAGGAAAAGAAAGCAGTAAAGGAAAGCAGTAAATAAAGCAGTAAATTGCAAGTCCTACTCAAACTAGTAGGACTGAAATGAAAGCAGTAAAGTGCGAGTCCCGGCGCAAATGCGTGGGCGGGAGAAATGAAAGCGAGTCCTACTCAAATGAGTAGGAGGAAATAAATGCAACGCACGCACACACTCGACAGAAAGTAAAAACTCACACACACACACTTGACATAATTGAAACACACGCACACGACATAAATAAAATGCACACACACTGCAGAAAATAAAACACACTCACTCACTCTACTTGAAGGGAAAAGGAAAAAATGCGTCATTTAACCCTTAACGAGTAGGCGGAAATAAATGCACACACATAAAAAATTGCAAAAAAAAACTAAGTTACTGAAAAAATTAAAATAACTGTATATCTATCGCTAGAATGCGGTAAAAATGCATAAAAAGATGAAAAGAAAAATTAAACAGAGCAAAACGGTTTGCAAATAAACGCAAAATGAAAATGCTCGAAAAATTAAAATGAATACATTTCTACCGCTAGAATGTGGTAGAAATGCGTAAAAAGAAGACAGAAAAATTAAACGGGCAAAAGTTTTTTGAAATAAAAGCTAAAATGAAAATGCTTGAAAAAGGAAAATAACAACTTATCCATCCTTATCTTTATTATATAAGCAAACCCAAAAGAAGAGATGGTGTAACATTTTAATCCCATTTTGCCCCTCAATTTCTTCTAACTCTCCTCATTAATACTAGGGTATTTGGGTCATTTGACTTTCTCTCTTTGATATTGTATTTACTATCTTTATATATCTTTGATATTGCATTTGACTTTCTCTCTTTATTATATATTTCTTCTAACTTTCGCTCAGCTTCCCCCGACCAATGTCATCGCCCACGACCAATGTTGCTCTCACGACAACTGTCGCTCCCATGACAATTGTCCCCCTACGACAAAGCCGCTGGCGACAACTGTCGCCCCGGCGACAACTGTCACCCCCACGACAAATGTCGCACCCACGACAAATGTCGCAGCCACGACAAATGCCGCACCCACGACAAATGCCGCACCCACGACAAATGTCGCACCCACGACAAATGCCGCACCCATGACAAATGTCGCACCCACGACAAATGTTGCCCGCACGGGGTCCCCCGTGCACGACTGCTTGTAACTCTATAAAAACGCTTAAAAAGTGGAAAAAAAGATAAAAGAACGGAAAGGTAAGACTAAGTAAAAAAAAGAAAAACAAAACCACTTTCAAAACATTTTTATAAATTTATAAGGACGAATATGAAGAGAACGAAAAACCTAAGTTATGAAAACTATAAAAGATATGAAAGCATAAAACTACACTCATACACACACACAACCGTATGAAAAAGAACGAAAACAAAACAAAAGAAAAAACAAGCAAAAATAAGATTGCTAAAGGGAGAGTTGCTTAGATCCATTCCAAAGACATATAACAGAGAAAAACTATAATTTATATTAATACTAAAACATTATTACAAAGCTAAAATGAAAATAAAAGAGGGAGAGGGGGAGAAAATCCCTTACATAACATTTGGAATACATCTAGGAAGCATAACACCTTAGCAAAATGGCCCAAAAAGTGGAACAGGAATACATATAGAACCCTGGTATTTATAGAAGAAAATTTCATGGAACACACCCTCTGACACGGGCGTGTCAGGGGGTGTGTCAACACTATTGAATATTCGATCCGGTGAGGTGACGACTTGGTTGACTTCGGGCAGGACACATGTAAGTCACGTGGCGGTCACGCATCAGGTCACGAGTGTGACTATGGGCCTGTCGGGGAGGTAGAACTGGGCGCGGGTTGCGTTGAAATGTCGTCGCGCAGGTCTTGTCGGCTAGGTGGAGGAGTGCACGTGTCGGGCACGCCCGTGTCTCTGTCTACACGGCGGGTGTCAGGTTGGTCTCGACAAATGCCGAGAGCATTGTGTCGTGTCTGGAAGTTGTCGAGCGTAAAATGTCGAGAGAAAGTGACACAGACATGTCGGTTTGGGTGACACGGGCATGTCAGGGTGTTCGACGAACGTCAAATGCAGATCGTCGAGCTTGCGTGACACGGGCTGGGGTCACGGGGCGTGTCATTGGACACGGGCGTGATGTTGGGCGTGTTCATCAATTTCTTTATTTTGTGGCCGATTTCACGGGATTTGAGTTGTCACACCCTGGACACGGGCATGACCCAAAGAACATGGGCGTGACCTATGAAAAATTTTATAATTTTACGAAATTTTCTGAAAATCAAAATAAAAGTAAGTTAATATAATATTTACACAATAGGAGCAATTTATTAAAGAAAAATAAGTAAAAATGACAAAAAGTAACTAAAATGACTTATTTATTGTACACAAAAATATGTATATTTACAATTCATCAAATACCCCCATACTTAAGCTTTTGCTATTTCAGAGCAAAAGTTGGAGATGAACTTATAAGAAATTAAAGAAATCCTAAGTTTAGCTACCGCTTGACTTAATTAAAAGTAAGATCAAAATAAATATCCGGGGTACTAGAGTTAAATCCTAATTTATGAAATGTTATAAATAGAAGAAGAGTTTTAAAAAGACTTCTACATAAAACAAATAGAATGCAAAAATTTATTTTTGTTAGTTTAACAAAGATGGATTGAAATTATATAATAAACTTTAGCTTAAAAGAAGTTAAAAGAAATAATGCAATTTAAAAATTATGCTCTCAAAAAATTTTAAATTAATTCTAGAATCATTGAAATGGGCTAAGTGGTTTGTTGGTTTATGAAGAGGGCTTGGATTTAGAGGCGAGGTAATTTTTTCTCGAACCTCTATATATTTTTTTCTTTTGAATAATTAGAAAAATGAAATCTTATTTTTCTAACATATAAATTTTTTCTTTCTTCATAAATAATAAATAACCCAATGTATATGTATAGGAGTAATGAATTTTATACTCTGACTCTGTAACATATAATCATGTTTGCGGAATGAAATCTTATTTCCATTGATATAAGATCTTTTTAAGGGATAAAATATGGGTAAGCATGTCAAGTGAGACATGAAAAAATGGAGGTGGGTTTATTTTTTTTTCAAAAATAAAACTAGATTTTAATAAAAAAATTTTGAGAGCAACCTTTTTTAAAATGAACGTTCCTATGTTTCTAAAAGCATGAAGTAGAAATAATTGAAATCCATAATTATTATTTTCTAACATAAAACACGAGCTTCTATTTATAAAAATTAGAAGTGGTGGTGAAAAACAAGTTCTCTATTATAAGGAAAAGACATAAAAAATTCTTTAAATCTTAACCCCAGACACTTAAATCTATCGAACTTTAATGAATAAACGAATAGTAAACAAAGAATAAGTAAAATTCGCATATAAATTAAATCAAAACTAGATTTTTGGAAAGCATAAATGATAAAGACATGGTATATTCGATTTTATTTGTTACAAAATTAACAAAACATTTTTTGAAATTTTATGGTTTTTATCATTTTTTTGGGATTTTGATTATCTTCTTTTTTTTTGAATTTTTGTTTATCATATTTTTTGGATTTTTGATTTTTATCTTTTAGTGTTTTTGGATTTTCAAATTTATTGATTTTTTAGTTTTTTATCAAATTATTTACAAGAAAGGGAGAGAAAGAAGTGTTATTTATAAAGAAGAGAGGGGGAAAGAGAAAATTTTTTACAAAAATGTACAAAGTAAAAAAACTCGATGGCCTGCGAACAAACTCTTATTTAGGTGGTTGGTTCGATGAGTCGAACGCCGCGGTGTTGTTAAAAAGGCAAGCTTTTTACAAATAAGAAGGTGGGGGGGGAGATTTTTTTGTTTGTTTTTTTTAAAGAAGAAGAAGAGAGGGGGGAAAGAGAAAGAGTTTTTACAAAATTATTTTACAAATTAAAGTAAACAAAATTTTTTGTAATTTTTCTGTTTTAGGGTTTTTTTGAAGTTTTTGATTGTTATAAAAAACAATGAAATTTTTTTTTTGAATTTTTGATTTTTGTAATTTTTTGTATTTTTTGTTGATTTTTTTGTTATGGCAGAATATAAAAGTGCAGAAATGAAAAAAATAAGAAAACAAATTTGCATTAAGTCCCCGACAACGGCGCCAAAAACTTGATTGATGATTTTGCATCAAGTCCCCGGCAACGACGCCAAAAACTTGATTGTCGATTTTGCATCAAGTCCCCGACAACGGTGCCAAAAACTTGATTGATATTTTCGCATCGGGTCCAAAAACTTGATGCGGTTAAAACTCAAAAAATTGGTGAGAATTCCCGCGGCGCCCCGGGCGGTTTATTTGAGAAAAAAGGTGTGGATGTGGTTTTTTTAGTGTTTGAGTTGTTTTTTCATAACAATAATGACAAAAAAAATTTAAGTTATTTTTATGTTTTAGATTTTTTTGGTTTAATAGGTTTTTCAAGTTTTTATTTTTATAAGTTTTTTTATTTTTGTGTGGAAACAACGCAATTTCATTTTTGTGTTTTTTTATAGATCAATATATATAAAATAATAAGTATAAAATAACTTATTTCTTTTTTTAAGGTTTTTTTGTAGGTTTATATTTATTATTATTATTATTAGTATTATTATTTTTTTGTTGGCCATTTTAAATTTCTGTTATAGATATATAGATAAAGGTAAAATTAATAGATTTCCAGGGTTCAAAATAACGACTCAAAAAGTTCCCCGGCAACGGCGCGAAAAACTTGATTGAATAATTTGCATCAAGTCCCCGGCAATGGCGTCAAAAACTTGATTGAATAATTTGCATCAAGTCCACGGCAACGGCACCAAAAACTTGATTGATATTTTCGCATCGGGTCCAAAAACTTGATGCGGTTAAAACTCCAAAAATTGGTGAGAATTCCCACGGCGCACCTGGCGGTTTATTTAAGGAAAAAGGCGGGTGGTTTTATTTAGAAAAGGCGGCGCGCAGATTTATTTATTTGGATATAAAACGGTTTAGATTGAGTTTTAACGAAAGGAGGCAAGTGCACCTATCGCGTGTAGTACAGGATATTCTGGTGTGGAATATCAAGGTCGTTTGTTCTCAGGGTCGGTTCGATTATTTCTACTCTTCCCTGGAGGGGACTATTATTTTACCGATAATTACTTGTCGGGTTTTTATATATATATATAATAAAAAGGCAAAAGATAGACAAAAAATGAAAGCATAAAGGGGAAAGCAATAAAGGTGGAGCCGATGAAAAGCTTAGCGCGATGAAATCAAATAAAATTTGAACTAAAATAAACTTTTAATAAAAAGAGATCCTAAATTTCAAATTAATTAAGGCGGAGACTTGGTCAAGGAGGTTCCACTAGAATGAGCTCACTTATCTCTAGGACTATCGCTCACCTGAATTCAAAGACTATTCGACCGAAAGTTAGTGCGACGAAGGATTCCTCTTAACGCCCGCATTACACTAAGAACACCGCTATTGTGTGGGGAACCCAATCCAGTAGAGTTAGCGCACCTCCTCTCTCGAGGGTTAGTGCGAAACTCTCTTTACCAAGGGGTGATCGGTCCATAGGCACGGCCTCTCGGCTAGCTAGCGTATGGACTACGAAAATAGGGCCCACACATCGATATGTGGTCCTACGCGTCGTAAACCCCGGGTAAACCTTAAGTTAATTTTAATTAATTGGAAAAATAAGGACCTTTAATTATTTAAAGCTATTTTTTCTGTCCCAATGCTCTTCGATACTGAGGGATAAGAACGGTTAGCCACTCATCGAAATGGGGATGGCAGGCGGTGAAAGCAATAAAGAAAGCAGTAAATGAAGGCAGGAAAAGAAAGCAGTAAAGGAAAGCAATAAATAATGTAGTAAATTGCAAGTTCTACTCAAACGAGTAAGATTGAAATGAAAGTAGTAAAGTGCGAGTCCCGGCGCAAATGCGTGGGCGGGAGAAGTGAAAGCGAGTCCTACTCAAACGAGTAGGAGGAAATAAATGCAACGCACACACACACACTCGACAAAAAGTAAAAACTCTCACACACACTCGACATAATTGAAACACACGCACACGACATAAATGAAAATGCACACACACTGCAGAAAGTAAAACACACTCACTGACTCTACTTGAAGGGAAAAGGAAAAACTGCGCCATTTAACTCTTAACGTGTAGGTGGAAATAAATGCGCACACATAAAAAATTGAAAAAAAAACTAAGTTACCGAAAATTTAAAATAACTACATTTCTACCGCTAAAATATGGTAGAAATGCATAAAAAGATGAAATAAAAAATTAAACGGAGCAAAACGGTTTTCAAATAAACGTAAAATCAAAATGCTCGAAAAATTAAAACAAATACATTTCTACCGTTAGAATGCGGTAGAAATGCTTAAAAAGAAGACAAAAATTAAACTAGCAAAATTTTTTTGAAATAAAAGCTAAAATGAAAATGCTTGAAAAAGGAAAATAACAACTTATCCATCCTTATAACTCTATAAAAACGCTTAAAAAGTGGAAAAAAGACAAAAGAATGAAAAGTTATGACTAAGTAAAAAAAGAAAAACAAAACCACTTTCAAAACATTTTTATAAATTTATAAGGACGAATATGAAGAGTACGGAAAACCTAAGTTATGAAAACTATAAAAGATATGAAAGCATAAAACTACACTCATACAAACACACACCCGTATGAAAAAGAACGAAAACAAAACAAAAGAAAAAACAAGTAAAAATAAGATTGCTAAAGGGAGAGTTGCTTAGATCCATTCCAAAGACATATAAGGGAGAAAAACTATAATTTTTATTAATACTAAAAGATTATTACAAAGCTAAAATGAAAATAAAAGAGAGAGAGGTGGAGAAAATCACTTACATAACATTTGGAATACATCTAGGCAGCATAACACCTTAGCAAAATGGCCCAAAAAGTGGAACAGGAATACATATAGACCACTGGTATTTATAGAAGAAAATTTCATGGAACATGCCCTCTGACACGGGCGTGTTAGGGGGCGTGTCAAAACTATTGAAGATTCGATCCGGCGAGGTGACAGCTTGGTTGACTTCGGTCAGGACATGTGTCGGTCACGTTGCAGTCACGCCCCAGGTCACGGGCGTGACTATGGGTGTGTCGGGGAGGTAGAACTAGGCGCGGGTTACGTTGAAATGTCGCCGCGCTGGTCTTGTCGGCCAGGTGGAGAAGTACACGTGTCGGGCACGCCCGTGTCTCTGTCTACACTGGGCGTGTCGGGTTGGTCTCGACGAATGCCGAGAGCGTTGTGTTGAGTCTGGAAGTTGTCGAGCGAAAAATGTCGAGAGCAAGTGATACCGGCGTGTCGGTTTGGGTGACACGGGCATGTCAGGTTATTCGACGAACGTCGAATGAAGATTGTCGAGCTTGCGTGACACGGGATGGGGTCACGGGGCATGTCATTGGACACGGGCGTGACGTCGGGCGTGTTCATCAATTTCTTCATTTTGTGGCCGATTTCACGGGATTTGAGTTGTCACGCCCTGGTCACGGGTGTGACCCAAAGAACACGGGCGTGACCCATGCAAAATTTGACAATTTCACGAAATTTTTTGAAAATCAAAATAAAAGTAAGTTAGTATAATATTTACACAATATGAGCAATTTATTAAAGAAAAATAAATAAAAATGACAAAAAGTAACTAAAATGACTTATTTATTGTAGACAAAAATTGGTATATTTTCACTTCATCACTAACCAAGACAAGCCTATCCCAAGCAAGATATCACCACCTGATGAAGATTTTTGTGGAGACATATAAACAACGGAAGAAGATTAGGTAGCTAAAGATTTTTAACTATTGCTAGAACACATCCAATTGTTGACAGGTTGTCTACAGCAACTACGCACCTGAGAGATCACCCTAGTAATCTCATTATTGGGGATGTCAATCAAGGAGTCACCACCAGAAGCAGGATTCACAATAAAGCTCTATTTTTGAGTTTCCTGCCTTAGGTGGATCCTAAGAAGTTTGAAGAAGCAAACCAAAACCCCTTCTAAATTAATTCTATCTAGGAGGAACTTCACCAATTCAAAAGGTGTAAGGTATGGAAGCTGCTGCAAAAGCCACTTGGACACAACATAATTGGCACCAAGTGGATCTTCATGATCAAATTTGATGAGAATGGTGTAGTTGTAAAGAATAAAGCCAAATTGGTAGCCAAAGGAGATAAGAGGAGGTTATAGACTTCAACTAAGCTTTTGTCCCAGTTACAAGACTAGAGGCAATAAGAATGTTCATGGCCTATGACGCTTTCAATGGATTGAAAGTCCACTAAATAGATGTCAAGTCACCATTCCTGAATGGTAATCTCAAGGAAGAGGTATATGTGGAGCAACCCTCAAGTTTTGTGCATTCAACACTATCTAATCATGTATATTTTCTTAACAAAGCTTTATATGGGTTAATACAAGCCCCAAGGGCTTCGTATGAAATCTTGTCTTTCTCATTAAGAACAAATTCAAAAAGGGGAGAGATAGATAACACATTATTCTTAAGGGAAGCAAAGGGCAAGTATCTGAGTCCAAATATATATTGATGACATTATATTTGGGTCTAATGATGATAACCTCTATAAAAGATTTGTCAATCTAATGTAGGGGGGTTTGAGAAGAGCAGTATAGGGGAGCTCAATTACTTTTTAGGTACCAAGTGAAATAGTCAGAGGATAGAATTTTCATCTCTCAAACTAAGTGCACTGGAGAGCTAATAAAGAAGTTTGGAATGGCATCAGCCTCCCCGTTGAGAACTCCAATGGGATTAAAAGTATCTCTAAACAAGGACGAAAAGGGGAAACCTTTTGATGAATCCATATATATGTGTATCATTGGGTCCCTACTTTACTTGACTACTAGTAGACCTGATATCATGTATGTTATATGTGTTTGTGCTAGGTACTAGATCTGCCCCAATGAATCTATAAAACCTCCATCCATCACATATAATATAACAGAGGGTCCAGTCGGGGCCCCACACCATAGTCCACATATATTCGGCGGAGTTACGCATTGAAACCACAGTATCATATAGAACACACATACCAGAAATGTACACTACACAAAAAGGTTTGAAAACCAAATAAACTAAATGTTCTGGCCTTAAGGCCTTTCAACTTTTTTCCTTTGCAAATAGTGTGTTTATACATCGGCACGTAGGCTAGCAACACATGCGAAACAGTAAACATCCGCCTTGGTCCTTTAAGGGACAGCCAATTACAACATAATGGACTTCAGCCCGCTACTTTCCACTTGACTCTCCTGCACCTGCATAGCATGACCCACCAAAACGTGGCAAACAAAGCAACAGTCAGCATTAGCTGATAATTTTATAACGACCCCACCCCTCACTAGGGGCGGCGATTCTCCTTCCCTGCAAGAAGAAGCATATATTTCTTTTGTCAAATAACAACGTGCACTTAAGCACCATTCACCACAGATGTAGGCTCGACCGACCACACACCATATGCACTTAGGGCACGTTCTCAATGTATCGGACTTCCCGGGTCCCGCCACCATCCACAGTACTTGAGCATTCTAGTCTTTTTGGCTCAGGGCTTAAGACTCTCATTATGTCAATGACGAAATCCATTTATTTTAGGTGATCCTGGTCCGAATGAAATAATGCGGGTACAGTTCAGCCATAGCCCGTTGATCAAATTGCCATGTCAACGCCGACGATCACGACCATCTTGGAGAACGACAAGACACGAGTCAGCCTCCCCTAGCCCTTTCGGCTCTCTGCCTTTTTGCTGGGCACTCCAGGCTCTCTGCATCAATTGCCGCTCACATGTCCCCTGGACCTGATCCTACAATGATCATCATGTCTCTCATGGCCAATAGCCGGGCTCACAAGTCTCACAGCTTTGCATGCTACCCACCTTGTCTCACGGACTCAGGCTTCGCAACAACATTCAGGCTGGCATGCATGTCCACCTTAGCTAGGCTCACAAGGCTCTCAGCTTCAAACAATGGCCTCGGGTCTCCTAGAGACAGGCCTCATAGCTTACTGGAAGCTATCACCAGCGGTAGTGACAGAAGTCACTTCTTCCCAATTTTTTGGTGTTTTCCTGGAGATCTCCTCCTGTACTATTACTGCAGCATCCTGCACACCCCCATACCCTGGATTCTATACGTTTATCCACATGTTATATCCACGGAGTCGTCTCCAGCATGCAAATCAATTCATCACCAATCCAGACCAAACTGTCTAAATGGGCTTCACATAGCTTGCTTATTCTGTACTTCGATTCAGGATCTAAATGCAAGTTTTATCAGAGATCACAATGATCTACATGCATAAACAACCTTTTTCTTCACCTTTTAGTGAGGGGTTCCATGCACGTATGCAAATTGATGACTTCACTTGTCCAAGGAAAATGTCGTTACCCTTATCGATCACTTAGGATCCATGTTCTTGTTCTTTAATCCGGATGGAACTGATCGTCACAGCTTCCTCTCCTCGAATCTATTGTCGACTCATAATTACGATCACAAGCACACCTTGGATTACTTCTCCTCTTTCGTCAAGTATCTCAAGAACCAAAAGAGAGTGTATGAGAGAGCAAAATGAGAATGAAATCTCAAATCCAACACTTAAAAAGCGAGTTACCGCCACGCGGTATCTGCTACCGTTGCGCGTTATCAAAGGTGGTCGCCGCTTGGCATAATTGGCATCGCTCTCTCTCCCAAAACAGCCTCCACCTTACTACCACGTGGCAATTTTATGCCACGCATTAACGTACTACCTCCAATCGGTACCTTCCTGAGGCATAAGCCATTTTAATCAGCGTGTCGTCGCGTGTTAGTTCATCACCGCCGCACTTTAGCTCTCTACCAGCCCGCGATAGTCTCTCAACGCTTCGCCAAAAGTGTTGAGTGTGTCGAGTGGTATTGCAATGTAATAGCCCACTACCGCCGTGCAGTAAGTTTCTCGATAATTCGCCGAAAGCGTTCAATACGCCTAGTGGTATCGCCAAGCGATATCAAGTTGATTTAATTCAAGGGCTAACATCGGTGATAACACTAGCGTCGCATGTTATCTTCCAATCCTTCCTTTTTCAGGATTTTTGGGGCATTACAATTTTCCCATAATTTAAGAAATTTTGTCCTTAAATTTTTTTCATTGAAATGAAATCAGTACATCAGCTTACAACATTAATTTACAAAAACAACTTGGGAAATTCCTCTCTCATGGTTTTCTTAAGCTCCCATGTCAGATCTTCAAGGCCACAATTGTCCCAACAGAATTTGACCATCCTGATTGCCTTGTTACGTAGTTGTCTGATCTCTGTTTCCTCGATACAAATGGGTCTCACCTTCATCGTTAGCCAACTATCGATCGGTACTTGACCATCTGCAATCACTTGTAGAATTGCTTGCAAAGCCTTTCGCAACACCGAGATGTGAAACACATCATGCAACCACTTATCTTCATCGAAAGAGCAACTCGACAAGCAGCTTCACCAACTCTTTCAATCACTTCAAATGGACCAAGGTATCTCGAACTCAGCGTTTTCAAGCGCTAAAACCTAGACAAACCTTTAAATGTCTTTATCTTTAGATATACGCAATCACCCACTACAAACTCCACGTTTCAGTGCTTGGTGTTATAGTATTTTGCTTGTCTATCTTGAGCCATCAATAACCATTCTCGAATGGTGCATTTCGTCGAATTGGCATCTTCCACCTCATTATGTTTATACAGCTTCGATTCGGTTGTTTCCGCCCAAGCTAATGGAGTACGACATTTCCTACTGTATTAACTTCGAAGGGCGCCATCTGAATGATAGCTTGAGAGCTATTATTGTAGGCGAACTTGATCGTATAGAAATGGTCCTCCCACCACTTTTCGAAATCCAAGGAGCGCACACGGAGCATATCCTCCATTGTCCTGTTGGTCCTCTTAGTCTGCCCATCCGGCTAAGGATGAAAGGCTATACTGAACTTCGGTTGAGTACCCAACAACTGGTGGATTAGCCTCCAATCATTAGAAGTAAAGCTCCTATCTCTGTCACTGATGATGCTACGCGGCACACCGTATAACCTTTCTATGTTGTCAACATAAAACTTAACAACTTTTTCAACTAAATTGTCCCTCTTATTTGGTTTGAAGTGCGATACTTTTATCAACCGGTCAACGATCACATACACAGCATCGTTGGCGCACCATGATCTCAGCAACCCATGTACAAAATCCATAGAGATGTCATCTAACTTCCACACTGAAATCGGTAATGACATAAGAAAACCATCAGGTTTCTGACATTCCGCTTCTACCAAGGCACAAATATGGCACCTTGCCACGTAAAGAGTTATGTCATTCTTTAAACCCGTCCACCAGAACATCTTTTTTCATGTCCTTATACATTTTTGTGGTCCCTGGGTGGATTGAGTATTTAGTAAAGTGTGTCTTGTACATCAACTCCTACTGTAGTTTACCCACATTCGGGATGCATAAACGACCATCCTTTCATAAAATAACATCATCCAATGAGAACTGGGAATCTTACCCATCCGCTGCATAGCATTTTATATTCTCATAGAGTTCCATTGCTTGTCAAATCCTGTCTGCAAGGTCATATTGCATCTACGTACAATTCAAGCACGCATTTGCAGTGGTATTCTTGTCAACACAAGAAATATCAAAAGCCTCCAACTCCTTGATCAAATGCTCTTCATGCATCTGTAGCCAACTTGCCAGTACTGGATTCCTACGATTCAAGGCATCTGCGATCACATTTCCCTTATCGGGAGTGTAATGTATTTCAAAGGTGTAGTCCCCAAGGAATTCCATCCACATCCGTTGTCGCAGGATCAGATCCTTCTGATTTATTAAGTACTTAAGGCTCTTATTATCCGTGAAGACATCAAATTTCACGTCATATAAGTAATGACGCCACAGCTTAAGTGCAAATATTACAGCCGCCAACACCAAGTCATGAGCTTGATAGTTTCACTCATACACTATCAACTGGCGTGAGCCATAAGTGAAAGTCTTTATTTTCAAGATAGCTTACAACCAATAGGAGGGTTAATAGGTTGGTTGGTATCTTGTGACTTTCTTTAAGTTTCTTCCTTAAGTTCTTGGTGTGTTAGTAGATATCAGCTTTTAAGAACCTGCAATAAATAAACAACACAGAAAAGCACACACATAATATATAGTGGCTCCCCAGATTATGGGTATATCCACTCTCCTCCCACCATTCTAACTTTCAATTAGATAAGGCACTTCTCCAAAACTCAGCTCAAAGAGCTTACACCTCAGATCCCTCAGGAACTCTCAGTCTCCTCCAAGACTTGCAGCTCAGGAACTAAGCCCTACAACTCAGTGATCAACTGATCACCTACCTCAGGCAAATGGCCCTACCACTCAGGGTAGAAGGATAACCCTACCTTAGAGAAAACTTGCCCCGACCTCAGAGAGAATGACTCTCCTACAGCTTAGGCCAAAAGCCCCTACCTCAGATAGAAAGGATCCTAAAGCTCATGCACAAGTGCCCTACAACTCAGAGAGAATGACTCTCCTACCTCAGGCTTAAATGCCCTACATCTATGTGATCAAATGATCACCTACCTTAGATACAAGCTGGATCCTACACTTAGAGAGTATAACTCTCCTACAGCTCAGGAAAATTTGCACTACCTCAGGCTCAAGAGCCCTACAGCTCAGATCCAAAAGGATGCTACATAAAAGTAGTGGTCATAATTAATTTGACATAGAGAAATTTCTGTGTCAACACCTAAAACTGTGTCATCTTAGCTCTATGTGTCTTTACAATGGCATGAAGATGTTCTTCAATAAAAGGTTGCCTCTACTGGAAATAACTCAGAATGTTATTTTTGAACTTGATGTAGAAGATTGAATATCTGCTAGGTCTTGAGTTCTTCAAATAGCTAGTTGAACCTGTAGAAGACTGAAGGTTCTCCTCTCTTTCTTTATCAGAAGTATTTCTGATCTCGCTGTAGCAAAAGAGAATATTATAGCTAACTGAACTTTTTGTTCTGCTAGAAGACTTCAAGCTTTTTCTCGACAGTGTTGGATCCCTAGTTGGATTTGGGCTAGGTTAACTAAGTTAGGATGTTTGACCCAACATGTATAGCTAGGGTCATGTATGAGTCTTAGAGTATAGGCCATGTCCTTAGAGTCATCACTGCATGGACCAGCCATCGACAGACTGCAAAAAGCCTCATGACTTAGAGATTTAAAAGACTCAGGAAAAGGAATTCGATGTTTGTGGAACTCAAGTAGACGAGAGTCGTGCTCAGCTCGACGAACTCAGAGACAATTCTCTGAGCTGAGCTCGACGAACTTGGTACTCAGGTCGATGACTTATGGACACTCTACTTCAATATTTCAAGTCCAAAAGTTCTCTGAACTCCATTCGACAAACTTAGTTCTCAAGTCGACGAACTATGGGTATTCTACTTAAACATCTTATTCCAGAAATAAGTAATTATTTTAAGTCCAGGATCATACTCCAGTCGACTAATTCACCTTCTTAGCTCGACGAACTTAGACCACATTCTTGGCAAGACTTATCTAGCAGTTTGAAGTTCTCTGCTCGACGAAACAAGTTCTCAGGTCGACGATTTCTGGTCATTTTACTTAAAACATTTTTGAGTCCAAGAAATATGGTATTCTGAACTCCAGTCGACGAAGTTTTATTCTCAGCTCGACGAACTTCATGCACAGAATTGGCAAGGTTCTGGACAAAACATTTATCTGTTCTTATGTCGACAATCTTGTATCTCAGCTCGACGAACAACTATTATCAGATCGATGAACATAACTTCTCAGCTCGACGAACTGTGGACTCAGCTCGACGAATTCTGTTCTCTATTCGACGATTTCAGACTTGGTTATTTTCATCCTTTTATCCTTATTCTATTGCAATAATTCCTGAGTAATTAATGCTAAAATATTCTCTGAATATTACCGTTAGACGGAGTATTGATTATGGTCCTCTTCAGGATTATTGTTTGCCGTTTTTCAATGGGACAGTTGAGGAAATAAATCAATGCAAAATATTCTCCAGGCCGTCAGCAATGAATGTAGAGAGGAATTCAAATTTCAAAAGGGAAATTTATATGGAAAATATAAAAGGGATTTTCTTGTTCTTCCAGTAGAAGGGCAGCAGTCAGAAACATACATAACATAACCATCTTCTTTCTCGACAGTACACAGGAAAATATCGCTAGACCAGAAACATCAAAGCAATCTGAAGAAGAAGAACAACTAATCAAAATCAAGAGTCTTCTTCTGTCTTCTTCCAGGATTCTTCAAAGGACAACAACTACAATATCTGTCAAGAAGTTCCTGGAGCTCATCTGGTCAAAGCAACAGTTTGAAGGTCTATCATCCTACAACAAAGCTCCAACTTCCTGAACTATTCTACATCTCAGGGGGTACATTTGCTAACATCAATATCCACTTAAGTCTTCTCAGAGTGTATTTGAGAAAGAGAAGACAAAATCAATCTCTCATCCCCCACTGTAAAAAGGGTTCTTAACTCCCTTCAAAAGTTGTTCCTGGTTGCAAGTCACCTGATCGAAAGACTTGAGGTTTGGTTTTTGAGCACCTGATCAAAAGCTCATTGGTGGCAGTCACCTGATCAAAAACCTGAGTGGATTCCTACCAGAGTGGAAGAAGAGTGGATGTATCCAGGTTGGGGAACCACTATAAAATTCTTGTATTGTCTGGTTGTTCTTTTCTTTCGTTCTTGCTGTAGTTGTGCTAGTTAGGATTGTTGTGTTTGTGTTTGTGTTTAATTAGATTATATTCTGCAGCACCTGTGATAGTCTATTTTATATCATGTCTGATCAAATCTGCAGAAGTTTTATTTATACCAAAAAGGTTTGAAAATTTAAAGATACTCTATTCACCCCCCCCCCCACCCCACCCCCACCCCAGAGTATTCCTGATCTAGTCCCTCACTTTCAATTGCTATCAGAGCCTGGATTCCTTTGGTTTTACAAGCTAATCCTTGAACCAAAGATCCTGATTTAGATCTGCTTTTATTTTTATTAATTTTATATCCACAGCATGGCACAGACCAAGGACTATGCAAGCACCAGACCTCCAGTATGCAATCTAAATAAGTTTGCCATCTAGAAGGCAAGAATTAGAATATATATGAACTCTATTGATGAGGATATCTATAATTCCATTATAACAGGTCCTCCTCAAGCTTCTGCCTCTATATCTACAGCAGCTTCAAGCACAAATGCAGTTCCACCACTGAGTGGACTGAAGCCCAAAAGAAAGCAAAGCTTGCGGATGCCAAGACAATGAACATTCTGTCCCAATAATGTCAGATGACATTTTTCAGAAGGTGGTTGAATGCACATCATCCAAGGCCATATGGGATTCTGTAAATCAAATGGTGGCTGGATCTGCAGATTAAAGAAAGGATAGAAGATCCAATCTCATTTCCCAATATGAGAATTTCACGAAGGAGGAAACCGAATCAGTTGCAGACATATATAATAGGCTGAGCTCAATCATCAATGAGCTAAATACATTGGACAAAGACATTACCCTTAAAGAGGTGAATGACAAGATCCTCATGTGCTTCCCAAGGTCATGGGATTTACGGATCTGGCCCATCAAGGAGGCCAGAAGTCTAAATGAGATTTCCATAGAATCTCTTTTAGGAAAACTAAAGTCCTATGAGCAGCTTATCAAATCCAGAGAAGTAGCTAAGCAGAGAACACCTCCACCACCAAGGAAGGAGCACATCATTTCATTTAAGGCTGCTGAGGAGACAGAGACTCCAACAACAATGACGAGTTGATGAGTCTATTTTTTCCAGAAGATTCTACAAAATGGCAAAGAAAGACTTCAGAAGAAAGTTATCCAGGCAAGATGACAAGCCAAGGTATGACAAACCAAACTAAAGAAGTGGTTTGCTTTGGTTGTAGGAAACCAAGACACTTCCTCTCAGAATGTCCAGAAAATCAAAAGAAGGAGAAGAGAAGAGAGAAGGATTCTAGAAGATAGAATAGCAGCAGGCCTTCCTCCAGCAAATATAAAAAGAAGGAGAAAGGCTTTGTAGCGGAAAGATGGAGTGAAATAGAAGATGAATCCTCATCCTCCAGCTCTAATGAAGAAGAAAAAGAGGCAAGGGCCAAAGAAGTGTGCCTCATGGCCATTGATGCTTCCAGAAGCCAGTCAGATGAAGATGCATCTAACAGTGAAGAAGCTTCAGAATCTGAAGCTGATAAGGTACTTTCTTCTTTTGATTATAGTTCTGATTCATTCAAATCTGAATTTAAAACCATGTGCATTGATCTAATAAATTCAGAAAAAAAAATTAAGACACTAAGGGAAAGACTAGGAAATCAAGAAAATGTTATCTCTGAAAATAATAGGCTAAAAGATGAACTCACATTAGCTAATGAATAAATTATTTCTTTAAAATCTAAGCTATGTGAGGCCCAACAACTTGAGGATTCTCTCAAAGGGAGAAGCCTCAAGCTGATGGACATTACAAGCACTGTTAATGCCAGACTAAATGGCAAGCTAGGCTTGGGTGCTTCATCATGTTTGCCCCCCATTCATAAGAAGAATATTTTGTCAACCCCCATCATGTTTGTTTCTACTAAAGGCAAGGAGATAATAACTAATAAACAAATCACAAAAGAAATGCCCAACCTTAAAAATCAAAATAACAGCAACCAGAAAATAAGTAAAAGCAAAGTTCATCAGATTTAGTCGAACTCAGATCGATGAAATGTGGCCAGTTCGTCGAACTCTAGTTGACGAACTCTGAACGCAGAGTTTAACTATAATTATTCATCTTACTGCGATCGACGAACTTTGTATAGTTCGTCAAGCAGAGATCGACGAATGTGGGGCACAGAAAATGACTATGTTCATTCTATGGGCAGAGATCGACAATCTCATCCCAATTCGTCGAACTCTGGTCGACGAACTCACAACATTTCATCGAACCCAGAAAGACTGAACAAAAATTATAACTATAACAGCAATTCTATTAAATCTAGAAAACCATTTAATCCATTAGCTGATTGGATAATTCCACCCAGAAGATATCATCCATTAGGATACAAATCTCAACCATAATTCTCTGTGATATCTATTTTTTCATATCAGCAATATAAAGGACCCAAGGTAACCTAGGTCAAGAACAACTAACTCTTTTTATTGCAGGAAAAGGGTTGTCCAATGATTAATCAAACTTGGTACCTAGACAGTGGATGCTCCAAACACATGACTCGCAGCAAGGACAATTTAATCAGCTACAAGTCCAAGCTGGGACCAAAGGTAATCTTTGGTGATTCGAAATGTGGCCAATCAAAAGGCTATGGAGAAGTGAAAATTGGAGTAGTCACCTTCAATAAAGTGACTTATGTAAGAGGACTCAAGCATAACCTCATCTTCATAAGCCAATTATGTGATGAAGGTTATCAGGTACATTTTAACTCAACATCTTGTATCATTTCTAATAAAGAAAAACAAAATGTTTTAATTGGGAATAGAAAAGGAAATATATACTTAGTTGATTTTCATTCTGCCAATTCAGATATCTGCTTACTTAACATCATTAGTAATTAGAATGAAATATAGCATAAAAGTCTAGGACATGTAAATATGAAAAACATTGCTAGGCAATCTAAAGACAACCTTGTGAGAGGTTTACCTTCTAGTCCCTACAAGAAGGAAGGCCTTTGCAGGGCTTGTCAACTAGACAAGCAAACTAAATTTAGCTTTAACTCAGTAAATAAAAGTGATTCACCTAGGATCTTGTATTTGCTACACATGGACCTCTTTTGACTCATTGCTGTACAAATCCTAGGAGGGAAATCCTACACTTTAGTTATTGTAGATGACTTCTCAAGGTTCACTTGGGTGTTCTTTCTGAGATCTAAGTCAGATAACTTTAAAGTTCTTACAGATTTTCTCAGGACCATACAGATTGAGTACTCTACTCATGTTGCATTGATCAGAAGTGATTATGGTACAGAGTTTGAGTCTCTTCTTATTCCTGAGTTTTGTGAGAAGGAAGGTATTAGGCATTGCTTCTCAGCTACTAGAACTCCCCAACAAAATGGGGTAGCTGAATGGAAAAATAGGACCCTAATTGAAGCTGGAGGCACATTACTTGCAGATGCTTACATGCCCCTATCCTTTTGGGCAGAGGCTGTAAGTACAACAAATTATGTACTGAACAGGTTTTTGATACATAAACTAAAGAACAGGATTCGCTATGAATTACTTAAAGGGAATAAACCTAAAATCACCTACTTTAAAGTATTTGGTTGTATTTGCTATATACATAATAATAACAAGAAATACATTAGAAAGTTTGAAGCTAAGGCTGAAGAGGAAATTTTTCTAGGATATTCCCAAGTAAGCAAGCTTATAGGGTGATTAATAAATCATCTTTAAAAGTTGAAGAGTCTATACATGTTACTTTTGATGAAACTAACATGTCTTGCAAGGAGAAAGAAGTTTCTACCTGTAATCCTTTGCAGGTACCTCACTTGTGTGAGAATTTGGATGGACTAAGCCTCACCCAAGAGGCTCCAACACATCCTTCTCCACAGGTTGATGAGGACAATGAAGAAGAACAGTTTGAAGAAGTTCAACCTCATCCAACAGCAAACTCAATTCCACAAGAGGAATTAATTCAAAATGTTGTTGTTGAACCAACTCCACCAAATGATTTTGTCACACTAAGGGATCACCCTAGATCTCAAGTGATTGGAGACATGTCAGTAGGTGTACAGACAAGGCATCAACTCAACGAAGACTTGATGCATGCCTGTTTGCTCTCTCAAGTTGAGCCTCAATCCATTAATGATGCTGAGCAAGATCCCCACTGGATCATTGCTATGCAAGAGGAACTCAATCAGTTTGAGAGATGTAGAGTTTGGGATTTGGTTCTAAGACCCAAAGACTACCTAGTCAATGGAACCAAATGGGTATATTGAAATAAACTAGATGCCTAATGTACAATTGTGAGAAATAAAGCTAGGCTTGTTGCTCAAGGATATAGGAAAGAAGAAGGCATAGATTATGATAAAACCTTTGCACCAGTTGCAAGGTTAGAGGCCATCAGAATTTTTCTGGCTTATGCTACCTACAAGAAATTTAAGGTATATCAAATGGATGTAAAGAGTGCCTTTCTGAATGGAGTACTAAGAGAAGAATTATATATTGAACAACCTCCATGTTTCATCTCTCCAACCCATCCTTATCATGTATTTAAATTGCATAAAGCCCTATATGGTCTAAAGCAAGCTCGAAGAGCTTGATATGAGACCTTAGCTAGCTTTCTGATAGAGCATGATTTCACTAGAGGCATAGTAGAGAAAACACTATTCACTAGACATCATAAGGATAAAATCTTTTTAGTACAAATCTATATGGATGACATCATATTTTGATCTACTGACTCTAAACTATGCAAGAAGTTTTCTGACCTCATGCATTCTAAGTTTGAGATGAGTAGCATGGGTGAGCTCTCCTACTTCCTTGGTCTCCAAGTGAAGCAGCTACCTGATGGCATCTTCGTCTCCCAAGCTAAGTATGCTAAAGAGCTTCTTAAGAAGTTTGGGATGGCTGATTCCTCAGCTAAGAAAACACATATGGCTACTAATGCTGTAATAGATTCTGATCCACATGGGAAACCTGTTGACCAGAAATTACATTGGGGCATTGTTGGGTCTCTACTTTATCTTATAGCTAGCAGACCTGATATCATGTTTGTCACATGCCTTTGTGCTAAGTTCCAAGTGAACCCTAAAGAATCTCACATAATTTTTCTAAAAAGAATTTTGAGATATATAAAGAGTTGTCCCAGTCTAGGACTATGGTATCCTACTGAGTTAGAATTTGAGTTAACTGGATACTCAGATGCTGACTTTGCTGGATGTAGGGTTGACATAAAAAGTACCTCAGGAACTTGCCAGTTCTTTAGTATGAGATTAGTCTCTTGGTTTTGTAAGAAGCAGAGATCTGTGTCCACATCAACTGCTGAAGCAGAATATGTAGCAGTTGGCAGTTGCTTTTCCTAGATGTTGTGGATCCAAAACCAACTCCTAGACTATGGTTTCAACTTAAATAATTCTACTCTCTTATGTGATAACACAAGTGCTATAGCCATAGCACAGAATCCAGTCCATCACAATAGGACTAAGAAAATAGACATTAAACATCATTTCATTAGAGAGTGTGTAGACAAAATCAAAATCAAGAGTCTTCTTCTGTCTTCTTCCAGGATTCTTTAATGGACAATAACTACAATATCTGTCAAGAAGTTCCTGGAGCTCATCTGGTCGAAGCAATAGTTTGAAGGCCTATCACCCTGCAGCAAACCTCCAACTTCCTAAACCATTCTACATCTCAGGGGAGCATTTGCTAACATCAAGATCCACTTAAGTCTTCTCAGAGTGTATTTGATAAAGAGAAGACAAAATCAATCTCTCATCCCCCACTGTAAAAAGAGTTCTTAACTCCCTTTAAAAGTTATTCCTGCTTGCAATTCACCTGATCAAAATACTTGAGGTTTGGTTTTTGAGCACCTGATCAAAAGCTCATTGGTGGCAGTCACCTGATCAAAAACCTGAGTGGATTACTACAAGGGTGGTAGAAGAGTGGATGTACCCAGGTTGGGGAACCACTATAAAATTCTTGTGTTATCTGGTTGCTCTTTTCTTTTGTTCTTGTTGTGGCTGTGCTAGTTAGGATTATTGTGTTTGTGTTTAATTAGTTTATATTCTGCAGCACCTGTAATAGTCTATTTTATCTCAGGTCTGATCAACTCTGCTGAAGTTCTATTTATACCAAAATGTTTTGAAAATATAAAGATACTCTATTCACCCCCCCCCCCCTCTAGAGTATTCATGATCTAACCACTCACTTTCATGCAGTAATAGTGAGGAGGATGAAGTCTAGCCACTCTTTTTCTTTTTGAGTAAAATCCTAAAAGTTGTGTTCAACATCCAAAAGCTGTCCCTTTTTTTCGCCGATTAACGACTATAGGAAGTTGTGGGGACCACCTACAACATACAATTTCATCTTGCTTTAACAGTAGAGGACATACAGTAGACCTTCAGCAGTGTTTGTCCTGTTCCGTAGCTTTCCCGCACTTAATTTGAACTCGGTTGACTAGTTGACTTTGCTTACATCACCATCTGTGGACTTAGACAAAATCAAACATCTTTAGTATAGGCGTTCAGTGAGTAAGCTTCACTCAACGTCAAAATACTTAGACAGATTTTTTTTGTTACAAGATGTTGAGTGAGAAACCTTCACTCAAAGCCAAAACACTTAGAAAAAGTTTTCTTTCTCTAGGCATTGAGTGATTGAGCTCCACTCATTACCAAACTGCTTAACTGGAGTTCTGTCACTTGGCGTTGAGTGAGTAAGCTTACCTCAATGCCATAACACTTAGATTTGATTTTAGTCACTTTCCATTAAGTGAGTAAGCTTCACTCAATGCCAAACTACTTAACAGATTTCCTTCTTTTACCATGCGTTGAGTGAGCAGTCTTCACTCAACGCATTTGGACTTCGCCAAATTTCTATGAAATCACAGTCTCTGACTGACTAAGGTTATGTCAACGCTTTTTATCACATGACATTGAGTGAGTAAGCTTCACATAACGCATGTGGACTTAGTTAAATAGCAACACAGATTTTCTATGGCTTTGACTATCTGAGCTATACTCAACGATTTATGTTGTATGGCGCTGAGTGAGTAGACTTCACTCAACGCCTATGGACTTATCCACATTTCTACTTATTTCTTCTTAGGCTTTCACTGCCTTAGCCTGTCTCACAACTTTTTCTTGTTTGGCATTGAGAAAGTAGACTTCACTCAATGCAGGTGGACTTCGCCACATTTTCAACTTGCCAATAGCTAGGCTAAGACTATACACAATGCTTTTACTCACCTGGCGTTAAGTGAATAGACTTCACTCAATGCCTGTGGACTGAGGTAATTTCCATCCTATCCAGCATCTTCCCTTGCATCTGGAATTGACTGAACTGGCTTCACTCATTGCCTGTGGACTTAGATAAATTTTTGTCCCTCCATATCTTTTCTTTGTGACCACCTGTCACATCACTTGTTATACCTATCCTATCAATGTTTCAAGGACAAACGTGCATGCATGAACTTAAGCATAAATCAAATAAAACTTCATGTATATCATTGAGATGATTGACTTCTTCAATTCTGGGACATTATGGGCAATGGACCCAACAAACTCCCCCTATTTGAAGAATTCAAAACCCTCAACCAATTGAGTCAATGACATACACTAACATATATAACAATAGAATATTAACTTAAAACAAGAAAAGAAGTTTTAGTTACCATATTTCCTTGGCTGCAGGGTGATCACCATCACACCTGCTCCCCCTAACTTGTTGATACCTGGTCTTGATCAATTTGATCATATCCTTCTCATAGTTCTGATACTGCTTGTATCCCTCTCCTCCTGATATGATCTGATACCATATCATATGCTTCCCCTCACCCTTTTTGACTTTTATAAATATTCAGGGAGGCACTGAGTATCTGCTCCCCCTTTTGAGTACAGATAAGCAGCAGTTGAACCACTTGAGAGTGATGGAGCAGTGCTGAACCTGCTCTCCCTCAACTGAAGCATCATATATCATGCTTCCTGATAGACACTTAAGTCTACACCAATTGGATATTACTTCCACCAGCATGATACCATTCAAGATATATAACTTTAAAAATCTTCAATTCACTGAAGTACTTGTCCACCTGCAAGAAGGAACATAACCTGCAATAATATGAGGAGCAACTGAAGCTATACTAGGTTCAACATATCAAATTCATCTAGTGGCTTACTAAAGATGCCAGGCACTTTCGTGTCTATAGGGATAAACTTAAGGTTGAAATCTTCACATTCCACATGCTCCCTAATGAAATGATATCTAAACTCAATGTGCTTTGTCCTACGATGAGAGATAGGATTGCTAGCAATTGAGATTTCACTAGTAGAATCACAGTATAAGGGACTTCTACTTATCTGTAGATTATAATCCTGAATCTGATGCTGGATTCAAGTAATTGAGCATAGCAGCTACTTGCTGAAATGTACTCTGACTCTGCAGTTGAGATTGCAACACTGGTTTACTTCTTACTTCACCAAGATAATAGTCTTCCTCCCAAGAACTGACAGGTGCTAGAAGTGCTCTTCTTGTCCTCTTTACAGCCTACAAAATCTGCATCTGAATAGCATGTTAGTTCAAACTTCCCATTCCAAGGGTACTATAGGCCAATATCTGGTGTTCCCTTAAGATACCTAAAAATTCACATTGCAGCAAAGTAGTGAGACTTTTTAGGGCAAGCCTGATCCTTAGCACAAACATATGTAGCATATAGGATGTCTGGATACTTGCACTTAGATATAAAAGGGAGCCAACTATCGCTCTATACAAAGTTTCATCAAATGGTTTCTTGGTCTCATCTTTACCTATAGGCATACTTGACCCAATGGGAGTTTTCATGGTGGAGTAATTCTCCATACCAAACTACTTGATTAACTCCCTGGTGAACTTAGATTTGGATTTGGACAAGCCATCATCAGTCTATCTAACTTGGAGACCAAGAAGAACTTGCGTTCACCCATATTGCTCATCTCAAACTTTCATTGCATAAGTTTGGCAAACTTTCTGCAAAGGTTATCATCAGAAGATCCAAAGATAATGTCATCTAAATATATCTGGACTAGGATGATCTTCCCCTTAGATACCCTTAGGAATAGGATTTTGTCTATCTTCCACCTTAAGAATTTTATCTCAATGAGGAAGCTGGACAAAGTACCATACTATGCTCTAGGGGCATGCTTTAGCGCATATAAAGCTTTCCTAAGTGTATAAATAGAATCAAGTGAGTTAGGATCAACAAAACCTGGAGGCTGCTCAATATATTCTTCGTCCTTTAAGTCACCATTTAGGAAGGCTGACTTCACATCCATTTGGTAGACCTTGAATCCCTTGTGTACAGCAAATGCAAGGAACAGTCTGATGGCCTCCAATCTTGCTACAGGGGCAAAGGTTTGACAAAAATCAATACCTTCCTCTTTCTTGTACCCCTTAGCTACTAGCCTTGCCTTGTTCTTGATTATAATGTCATTTTCATCAAGTTTATTCCTATAAATCCACTTGACTCCAATGACATTATATCCTTATTGTCTAGGAACCAGCTTCCAGACCTTATATCTCTTAAACTAGTTCAGTTCTTCTTGCATAGCAACAATCTAAAACTGATCTATGTGATGTAGTGGCCTGGCTCTTATACGGTGGCCCACTGTCGGGCTGCAGCCCAAGCACCCCACCCATGACTGTACCTATTCTCAGTGCGGCGGGATGTTGAGGCGAGGTCTCGAACCCAAATCCCCCTTGATAAAGATCTTTCCTAATAGCTCCTATCACCAACTGAGCTGCAGCTCAGTTGGTGATGAGAGCTGTTAGGAAAGCTCTTTATCAAGGGGGCTGGGTTCGAGACCTCGCCCCAACATCCCGCCGTGCAGAGAATAGGCGCGGTCATGGGTGGGGTTCTTAGGCTGCAGCCCGGCAGCGGTCTCCAGAACGTGGTCCTCTGGCTAGGCCAACCGTGAGGGGTTGGCTCGGGGCTACTGCATCACTATGTTGGCCTCTTCAAATTTCTTTGGCTCAACTTGTGAACGGAAGCTTGATTAAAGTGTTGTGTTGATACTTCTACTCCTTGTCACTACTCCTTGGCTAGTATCACCAATGATTTGGTGTCTTGGATTACCCTTCTGATGCCTGATTATTGGATACAATATAGCTTCAGCCACTGGGCAGCTTCTTAGTTTTCTTCATCCACCTCATTTGTGTCTTGCTGTCCCTCAACTGGAATGTTAACTTTATCTTGGATAATTGGAGCTGCTTCCTTGATGGTTAGATGGTCCATCATCAGTTATATACCTGCAGTACTAGAAGAGGAGCTTAGCAGCTCACTGTCAATCATAGTAGACTTATCAAAGACTATATGTACAGATTTTTCTACAACTTGGCTCTTCAAGTTATAGATCCTATAGGCTTTACTATGATTATTGTACCCAACAAAAATCCCATCAAAGGAATTGGCAGTAAACTTAGTAACATAGGATTTCCCATTATGAAGCACATGGTACTTACTAACAAAAATTTTGAGATAGCCCAGGTTTGGTTTTCTGCCCTTCAATATCTCAAAGGGAGTCTTCTTGTGTCTTTTGGTGATAGAGGCCCTATTGAGGACATGACATGCAATATTCACTACCTCGGCCCAGAAATATTCTGGGAGAGATGTATCACTCAACAAAGTTCTTTCAGCCTCTATGAGAGTCATATTTTTCCTCTCAACAATCCCATTTTGCTGGGGAGTTCTTGGAGAAGAAAATTCTTGATGAAACTGTTACTCTTCACAGAAAATTTTCATGATTTCAGACTGGAATTCAGTTCCATGTTCACTTCTAATTTTGACCACTGAACTGTTAAACTCATTCTGAATTTGCTTGATAAACTTGATGAAGATGTCAACGTCATTCCTTTTCATGAGAAAGAACACCCAATCAAACCTGGATTAGTCATCAATCACCAAAAGGGTGTAGACATTCCTACAAAGACTATGAACTGACATAGGACTAAACAAGTCCATATACAAGAGGTACAAACGCCTCACAGATTCTTTGGTTCCAATGCCCTTGAAGGAGGTTTTTGTCTGCTTGCCCTTTTGGTATGCTGCGCAAATGTCCTCCATGGTGCACTTCAATTTAGGACCATTCCTAACTAGCTCTTGACTAAAGAGCTTGACAATAGTCTTGTAATTCAAATGAGCTTGCCTCTTGTTCCATTGGACATAATATGAGACTTCATCATTTGCCACTAGATAAATAGGAGAGTCTGCATCTAGACAGAGAAAGTTTAAATAATAAATATTTCCACTCCTAGTGCCTTTCAAGATGAAGTCTTGGTCACTTGAACTCATAATATGGCACTCATCCTTGTGGAAGATAATAACATATCCAATATCAGAGAGTTGTCTTATGCTAATGAGGTTGTGTTGCGACACTTCAACATAAGCCACTTTTAAGATGGTGACTATGAAATTGATAATATTACCATAGCCTTTAGTCACCTCTCTTTCTGAACTACCAAAGAGAATCTTGGGTCCATCTTTCACTGGAGTGTACTCCTTTAAGTTGATCCTTGTCCCAGTCATGTGCTTGGAACAACCACTATCCTAGGTGCATGTTAGTCTGAAAATGAACTAACAGCTACTCTTGACACACTTGGATTGTACCAGCAGTCTACAGTAAAGTGACCCACTTTGCCACAGCACCAACATTCATGAATGTTGTATCTTCTTTTATGTGTAGGCCTAGTAGTTTGGTTAACTACTGGATGAATAGTAGGAAGAGGAGCAGTTGCTTTCTTCAGATTCCATTCAGTAAGGATTTGACTGAAGGTAAGACTTTTAGCTGGCTTGATTGGCCTGCTCTGAGTGACATTAGCAGCAAATTTCTTTTCAGAAAGCATGCTCTTGATGGCATTAGACACAGCCAAACAAGGCTTGCAGGATGACTGACCCTTGGTCTGAGTCTTTGTTGAATGAACCTGAGACTTTGCTACAGCTAAATTCTTGAGAGTGGGGGCTAGAGCACCAAAGACAAATGGTCCAGGATGTGCCAATTGAATTTCTACATGGGCAGCCTTAAAGGCACTCACCCTGTTATACCTACCACCTCGGACATGAACATTTTTGTTCACACCAGTGTATTTGTCATTCATCCAGGGACCAAAGATACTTTCTTGGTCATACCTGTTTGAAGGAAACTGAACTTTCCTAAAAGGAATGGGAGGCAAGGAAGCAAGAGGATGAGCTGGAGCTAGAGCTTTGCCCTTTCCTTTGGAAGGAGCAACTCTTGTGCATTCCTGGAATCCTAATCCCTTCTTACCCTTCTGAGAGGAGAAGGATTCTATCAAGGGTAGAACAGTTCTTGGCTTAGAATAGCTAGCCACTATTCTTTTCTCCCTCTAGAGCTTCTCTTCAATGTCCCTAACGAGACTATCCTTAAACTTGATGGTGCCAATCTGAATGATAGTGATGTTTATCACTTGGCTAACTTCCCTTTCTTTCTAATCCAGTAGAGTTGTTGTTTCAGTCAGTTGGGCAGCAGCTAGCTAAAGAGAGGCAATCTCCACAACTTGCTTTTTAGTCAACTTCTTGTACCTCTTAAGTATATCCAGAAGTTCACCATATCTGTCAATCAATTGATTGACATCTCCTTCTAATTCAGAGTCATATTCACCACTGGATGAAGACGCTTCTATACAGGGACTGGTCTTATATCCAGACTCAGAAGAAGAGCTTGATAGAGATTTTGCCTTGCTTGACCAGGATGGTCAAGGTTGGATTCCTCATTAGTCATGTCCATTAGCATATAGTAGCTATAGGCATCTTCTTCACCTTCCTCATCCACCTCTGAATCACTATCTGAATGTGATAAATGGGCCCTGATACCTATCATAGCACCAGGATTGCCTTAATCTACTGCTACAGCTTCTTGTTCAGCAGCAGTAATTAGCCCAATATAGGCTTCTTCTTCTTCGGACTCAGATGAAGATGAGTCTGTCCAGCTCTTCTCTTTCTTGGCAATAAAGGACTTCTACTTCATACCCTTGTGTTGGTGTTGTTTCTTCTCAACAGCTTCCTTCCTCTTCACTAGGAAGTCAACTATCACATGACCTAGTTTGCTGCAATAGTAGCAAAGAACTTTAGAGTATTTGTATTTACTGGATTTATAATCATACCTGTCAGTATTGGAATGATACCTCCTGTGATGAGAATAGGTGGAAGGTCTGCACTACCACTGTTTCTTCTTCATAAGCTTCTGAAAGTGCCTGGAGAAGGTAGCAATGTCCTCATCTGACATGTTGTATTATGTTGCATCTAACTCTGAGCTGTCTGAATCAGCAGGTCTTCTTGGAGGAGAGGGAATCCTCTCCTTACTCTTCCTGATGTTGTCAGCTTTGAATGCCAAGGAATTCTCCGTGGCTTGGGATCTGCTGGTGGCTCCTCCTCTTTTCTGGAAGCTAGCTATATCTCATAGGAGAGCAACTTTCCAAATAATATTTGGGGAGGAGTTTCAGTAAGCTTGGTCACCTATCTTATGACATAGATCTTAGTATCACAATCACTAGTGAGAGATCTTTGGAACTTGTCATTTATTTCATAATGACTGAAGACCCTCCCATGGGTCCTCAGTTTATTACTGATCTTGGAAAATCTTTCATAGCAAGTAGTTATGTTCTCTTTTACGGATTGCCTGAAGGCCTCATACTCCTACTTAAGCATAAACTTTTTATTATCTTTTACCTCTTCAGTACCCTCTATGAAGACCACAAGGTTGTCCCATATCTCTTTGTAGGTCTGGCAGTGGACTATGTTTTGAAAGATAGAATCATCAATAGCACTGACAATGATGTTCTGGGCTCTCTTGTCAAAGGTAGCCAATATGACCTCATCCTTGGTCATTTCTGAATAATTCTTGGGAGTATGGACATTTTCATACAGAACAGAGATCTTCATAGGGATGAAGGGTCCCTTCTTTGCTATTATAAAGATCCTAGGGTCATAGGCTTCGGTAAATAGCTTCGCCCTCTCTTTCCAGATTCCAAAATTCTCCTTTCTGCAGATGGGGAATTTCATGGAACCTAGCTCCTTATGGCTCTCTCCAGAACCCATAAGTATAGAGTTGTAGCTACCCTTGGAGATCACTAAGATTGATAAATCCTTTTTGAGCAACCTCCCTTTGATACCACTTGAAAGTCTTTGTTTTCAAGGTTGCTTGCAACCTAGAGGGGGTGAGTAGGTTTGTTGGTACCTTGTGGCTTTCTTTATGTTTCTCCCTAAAGTGCTTGGTGTGTTAGCAGTTTTCAGCTTTCAAGAACATGCAATAAATAAACAACCTAGAAAATCACACAGAATATATAATTTTTGCCCAGATTATGGGTACATCCACTCTCCTCCCACCTTTCTAACTTTCAGTTAGGCAAGGCACTTCTCCATAACTCAGCTCAAAGAGCTTGCACCTCAGATACCCCAGGATATCTCAGTCTCCTCCAAGACTAACAGCTCAGGCACTAAGCCCTACAACACAATGATCAAATGATCACCTACCTCAGGCCAAATGTAACAACTCCATCCGTTCATATAGCATATAATAGAAGGTCCGGCCTGGGCCCCAAAGCATATGCCACAAAATAGGCGGGAAGTCATAGGATAATCCCACAACACAATCGCATCCTAACTCAGAGCATTCTAGCGGAAGCTTTTAACAATAATATTGAACCCCAACCATGCATGTCCACTATATAAATAAACAACCACATTTAGATATCAACTTCTGAAGGAATGTACAGCAAATACAACATTGTTTGGCCTTATGGCCTTAGAGTTACTCTTAATATGTATGGATTCTAAACATCGGCGCGTATGCCGGCCACACATGAACAAAACACAATATTCTTTGTGTAGCCTTCAATGGATAGCAGCAGTAGCAGGGACTTCAGCCCTTTTGTGTCATGCTCGGCTCTCCAGCACCTGCACAAGGCAACAGTCAGCATTCAACTGACCAATTTATAACGACCCTACCCCTTTCACGGGGTAGTGGTATTCCTTCCCTGCATGCATAACAATTCATAGGCAGATATATATAAATATATCACACATTGTGCTCTCACGCACAAACAATCCATCACAACCATCAGCCACGTGGCCTGACGATCCGTGCACTCAAGGCACATTCTTATTGTACTGGCGAAGTAGGGTCCCGCCACCATTCCAGGTCCAGTACCCGGCGGTAAAATTAAGCATTTAGTCTTTCCGGTGCGAAGTCCTAAGACCCACATTATACGCTCCAACTAGCCGCACTTTCAGGTCTCCAAGTCGGACGGACATAATGCAGGTACGTATCAGCCACCCCACGTTGCTCAAGTCGCCTTGCCATCACCGAATACCAACATACTCGAGGTGAATTTTAAGGTGCGGGTCGGTTTTATCTTTCCTGTTCGGCACGAGGCCTTTTCAATAGCTCATCAAGCTCACAATCGCCATACTGTCCACCAAGTACTGGCTTCATAATGGCCACAATATCCACCAAGGTACTGGCTTCAAAATAGCCATAATGTCCACCAAGTGACTGGCTTCACAATCATCAAGGGTAGTTCATGCTAGCGTCTCTCACGATCACCTAACGGGTTCTGAGAACTCACTTTCTGCACCCAACTCCGCCCAAACCTGTAGCATCCTGCAGTGCCAGAAAATGGGTCATGCTATAGCACACAGCACAAGCATCACTAGGGTATTTTCCTGGACTACCACTCCAGTACTTCCAGCTACTGCCCTTAATAGGTCCAACTCATCGACTCCACAAACTACACGTTTATCCACTGAGTCTTCTCCGGTGTGCAAATGAAACATCACCAATCCAGACCAACCTATCCAGATAGGCTTCACACAGCATGCTTATTCCGTACTACACATTTCAAGATCTATATACAAAACTATTGGGGATTCCAATAATCAACCCAATGAAATCCCTTCGCCATCCACCCTCTGGTGGGGGAAATCCATGCACATGCCAAAAGTAGGACTTCACATGTAGAAGAAGAAAGATCGTTACCCTTAACGACCTCTTTGGAGACATGGAAATCTAGCCATTTGGAAAGCGTCGCAGCGGCCGTGCCTCCACAAATCTTGCCTCGTATCTCGCTTCGGAACTCGACAGCTCCACCGGTGGCCGAATCCATTTCTCCTCCTCCTCCTTCCTCTCCCTTATCTCTAGCACTTTTAGAAAGAGAACGGCATAATTTAAAATGAGAATCTCTTTCTCATTCTTGGCTATTAACCAACAGGGAGAAGCCTAGGCCATCGGATCCCATATAAAGAAAATGGACGGCCACAAATTGCACTCAAAACTCTATTTTTGGGTTGACATGGCATGTGACACGCCTGTGTCACAGGCCATGTATCTTAAGCGGCACACAACCGACTTACCCAGAGCTGGACATGGCCATATGACATGCCCGTGTCATAGGTCGTGTACCCTGACATGCCTACAGACACGCCCGTGTCTGCGGCCGTGTACCTCAGGCAGAACATAACCGATTGAACCCGAACCGGACACGGCCATGTGACACGCCCGTGTCACAATCCGTGTGCTGATGTAGCTCGCGAACAGACTCTTATGTGGGTGGTTGGTTCGATGAGTCGATCGCCGCGGGCTTGCTTAGGTAGGCAAGTGCACCTATCGCAAGTAATACAGAATATTCGGGGGAATATCCAGATCGTAAATTTCCCGGGAACGGGTTGATTATCCCTACTGCTCCAAAAGCACTATTATTTTATCGGAATGGTAAGTTATTGATTTTAACTAAAATAGGACGAAAATAGATTAATATTAAAGACGATGAAGAGATAACACTCGGTATCGAATTACGTTAGGATTAAAAATAGATTTAAATAACTAGAGATCTATAGTTTCAATTCAATTAAAGGAGAAATTTGGTCGTGGAGGTTCCAAAAGTATGAGCTCACCTATCTCTAGGAATATCGCTCACCTGAACATTAAGACTATTCGACCGGGCTCTCATCCGAAGAAGGATTCATCTTAATGCCCGCAGTACGCTAAGAACCTCGCTATTGGGTGGGGAACCCAATCCGGTAGAGTTAGCGCGCCTCGTCTCTCGAGGGTTACTGTGGAACTCTCATTACCCATGGGTGATCAGTCCATACGCACGGCCTCTAGGCTAGCTAGCGTATGGATAACAGAAATATAGCCCACACATCGATATGTGATTCTACGCATCGTTAACCAGGGGTAAACTTTAAGTTTTTAATTAAATAGAAAAATAAGACCTTTAGTTATTTAAAACATTTTTTAAATCCCAATGCTCTTCGGTATCGAGCGCTAAAAGCGATTAGCCACTCATCGAAATGGGGATAGCTTATGAGATTGGTTTGGCCAGCGTTCTAAACTATTTGCTGAAGGATTATAAAGAAAATAAGAAGAAAAAGCAAGATAACCTAATATTAGAATAGTTACTACAAATAAACGCACTCGTACTCATCCAAACACATAATAAAAAGACAGAAATAAAACTAAGTTACAAGTAAGTGAAAAATGCATAATTGAAATTACAAGTCCTACTCAAACGAGTGAGCGAGAAATATAAGCTGAAAATTTGCAAGTCCTACTCAAATGAGTAGGACTGAAATGAAAGCAAGACCTACTCAAACAAGTAAGCGGAAATAAATGCGATTACAAGTCCATCTCAAATATTTACAGGGAAATAAAGTCCGGCCATTTAACTCCTAGCGAGTAGGCGGAAGATAAAAACCTATCATTTAACTCAAATGAGTAGGCGGTAGATAAAAACTGAAAATGACATGTACTACTCAAACGAGTAGGAGGGAAATGAAGTCCGGCCATTTAACTCTTAGCGAGTAGGCGGAAGTAAAAACAACAAGTCATACTTAAATAAAATCCAGCCATTTAACTCAAATGAGTGGGCGGAAAATAAAAACACACAAGTCCTACTTGAATAAAATCCAGCCATTTAACTCAAATGAGTAGGAGAAAAATAAAAACACACACACTTGCTGAAATTAAACACACACACACACACACACACAAGACAGAAATTGAAATACTCACACTGCAGAAAGTAAATACTCACACTTGCAAATCCTACTCAAATGAGTAGGTGAAAAATTAAAGACACGCCATTTAACTTTTAACGAGTAGGCGGAAATAAATGTGCACACGCACACACTCTACATAATTGGAGAAAGCAATAAACTTATCTCATACACGCACGCACGCAGGCAAAGAAATTAAGAAAAACAAAGTTGTCGAAAAATTAAAACAACTGCATTTCGACCGCTAAAATGCCGTAGAAATGTATAAAAAGCCAAAATAAAAATTGTTTGAGCAAATAATTTTCAAATTAAGGTGAGAAAAACAAGTGCTTGAAAAATTAAAACGTTTGCATTTTTACCGTTAGATTTTGACAGAAATGCATAAAAAGTGAAAATAAAAATTGTTCGAGCAAAAATATTTTTATTTATGTAATTGCTAAAATCAGAATTCTTGAAAAACTAAAATAACGCTTGATTCATTCTTATATATTTGTAAAAGAGTTTAAAATGTAGCAGAAAATGAAAATAAAAATCCTAAGTCTAACCAATTTTGATAAAAAAACGGCTATAGTAATGGCTAGAAATTTTGATAAAAATGAAAATTAGGCAAATAGTTTTTCATTTTAAAGTATAAATTTTGCAATTTTAACACATACACACACACACGCAATATGAAAATGAAAGCAAAAGCACATAAGATTGATGGAAAAGAGGCCATCAGAGATAATTCAGAGCATGTAAGGAGGAAAAACTAACGATTTTATTACAAAATAAGTTGATTACAAGTGTCTAAACAAACAAACTTAAGAAGGGGGAGGGGGCAATAAACTCCTTACATAGCACTAAGCAAGCTCCAAACGGCAGCCCTTGTCAACAAAATGGTTCAAAAATTTGGAACACTGGACTCAAACAGCAGCTGCCCTTTTATAGGCAAAAATTTCCAAGTACACGCCCGCCGACACAGGCGTGTCGGGGGGGCGTGTCAGCACTATTTATCAGCAGATTTTGGTGGTCTACAGTGATTTGAAATTGCGGCTGAATACGCGGCGGTCACGCCCTCGGTCACGGGCATGACGCTGGGCGTGTCGTCTTTATTTATCATCAGAATTCGGCGATATGACAGCGTTGTTGACTTCGAGAGGTCCACGTGGCAGTGACACCCATAGTCACGGGCATGACAGGGAGGTTAAACTGGGCATCGTTTGCATCGAAAGTCACCATCAGCGGTTTGTCGGGCCAGATGGAGGAGTCATACCCTCGGTCACGGGCGTGACTGGGGCGTGTCAGCCTGTTCGATGATCGTCGAGCGAATTATGTCGAGACCGAAATCATCGAGCGAAAAATGTCTAGAGCAGGTGACACGGGCGTCTCGGGTTGGCTGACACGGGCGTGTCATGTTGGTCGACGAATGTCCAGAGAATTTCGTCGAGCGGGATGGATACGGGCTCAGGACACGGGGCGTGTCAACCGACACGGGCGTGTGGCCAGACATGTCCATCAATTTCATCCAAAAATTGACGATTTCCACGGTTTTGACGTGTCACGCCCTTGTCACGGGCGTGACCAACAGTACACGGGCGTGACACATGATTTTTCTGGCAAAATTCTGAAAAATTCTGGAAAATAAAATAAACTAAGTTTGCAAAATATATACAATAAAAGGAGCATTTTATTAAAGAAATTGAACATAAAACAACAAAAGAAAACGAAAACTACTTAAATAATTAACATGAAAATAGGTATATTTACAACTCATCAAATACCTCCATACATAGGCTTTTTTCTATTCCAGAGCAAAAGTTTGAGGTGAACTTATAAGGAATAGAAAAAATTCTAAGTTTAGCTACTCTTAATTAATTATAAGAGAGATCTAAATAAATATACGGGGTGTAAGAGTTAAGTCCTAAAATCATGTAGATGATTTAAATAGCGCAAAAGTTTTGGCCAAAAGACTTCTTGATGTAATCAAATAGAAAGCAATAATTGTAATGGTTAGATTAACAAAAATAGTTTGGAATTATATGAACTTTAGCTTATAGGAGTTTTACTGAAAATAATGCAATTTACAAATTATGCTCTCAAAAAGATTTTTGAATTAATTTTAGAATCGTGAAATTGGCTAAGTGCGGTTGATGTTGGTTTATGAAGAGGGTTTGGATTTTGAGGTGAGGTAGTTTTTTCTCGAACCTCCATATTTTTCTTTTTGGATTATTAGGAAAATGAAATCATATTTCCCTAATATCATATTTTTTTCTTCATAATAATAAAATTAACTTAATGCATATGTGTGGGAGTAATGAATTTTATTCTCTTACTCTGTAACATATAATCTTTTTTAATTATTGGGTGCCTATGTTTACGGAACGAAATCTTATTCCCATTGACATAGGATCTTTTAAGGGTAAAAAATTTTATCATGCCAAGTAAGTCATGATTAGTGAGGGGAGAAAAGAAAACTAGATTTTTAATTAAAAAAAATGTTTGAGAGCAACCTTAATAAATTGTAAGTTCCAATTTTTTAGAAAGCTAAAAGTAAACATAATTGAATTTTATAGTCGTTATTTTCTAACATAACACAAATTTTTCTATCAATGAAAAATTAGAAGTAGTGCCTAAAACGAGTTCGCTATTTTTAACAAAGCATAATTAATTCTTTAAAACTTAACCCCGGCTATTTAAATTTTTCAATCAATAATTAACAAACGAATAACAAACAAAGAATTAATAAAATTCACATATAAATAAACCCAAAACAAAATTTTTGGATAACAAGAAGATCAAGAAATGGAATATTTGATTTATTAGTTTCAAAACATTTTTTTTGGATTTTTAGAGTTTTTATCATTTTTTGTGTTTTTGATCTATTATCTTTTTTTTTGAAATTTTGTTTAGTTTTGCTCTTTTTTTGAATTTTTTTAACTCATTATCTTTTTTTTAGATTTTTAAGTTTTGCGAAAAGTGCGAGAAAAAGAGACGTTATTTACAAAAATGTTGGTGAAAAGGAAGGGGGAGAGAGAGAAGATTATTTACATAAATTTTTCAATCAATAATTAACAAACGAATAGCAAGCATAGAATTAATAAAATTCACATATAAATAAACTCAAAATAAAATTTTTGGATAGCAAGAAAATTAAGGATGGTATATTTGATTTATTTGTTTCAAAATATTTTTTTGGTTTTTTAGAGTTTTTATCATTTTTTGTGTTTTTTATCTATTATCTTTTTTTTGAATTTTTGTTTCGTTTTCCTCTTTTTTTTGAATTTTTTAAATTATTATCTTTTTTTTTAGATTTTTAAGTTTTGCGAAAAGTGCGAGACAAAGAGATGTTATTTACAAGAATGTTGGTGAAAAGGAAGGGGGAGAGAGAGAAGATTATTTACAAAAATATTTACAAAGATTTTTACAAAATGAAACTAAATATTTTTTGAATTTTTGTTTTATAATTGTTTTGGAATTTTTGTTAAATAGTTTATTTGGAATTTTTGTTTTTTAAATTTTTTTGGAATTTTTGTAATAAAAAGAAAGGAAAAAAAGTAAGACCTTTATTTTTTTGGAATTTTTGTTTTATAATTTTTTTTGTTTTATTGTTATATATTTTTTCATATATATATTTTAAATTTTTGAAGTGCAGAAAATAGAAATACAATGCAAAAACTAGAAGTGCGAAAAATTAAGCGAGAAAACAAGCTCATACTAAAGTCCAACATTGTCCCCAATGTTGTAACGTAAGTATGCAGAACAAATAGGAAAGGCATTATGTACAAAGGAAATAAAGAGCGGGGGGGGGGGGGGGGGGGGTAGAAGCTTCCCTTAAAGGAGGTTGGGAAGGCAGTTTAGGAACCCTGCATTATTGACAAAATAGCAAAGAAAAAGTAAAGAAATAGCGAAAAAGATAAACATGGGGTGCCTCCCAGGAGCGCTTTGTTTATAGTCGTGTATCTTGACTATTTTGGCGGTTTATATATCGAGGAGGCTTATGGATTCGAAATTACCGCCCATAGGATTGCCTGCTTTTTATAATTTTAAGCGATTACCGTTCACCTTAAACGAGCCTTTATCCTGGTGGGAGACGAGTACGGTCCCATATGGCCAAACCTCTTCAACTTTGAAGGGGCCAGACCAGCGTGATCTAAGTTTACCGGGAAAAAGCCTCAGTCATGAGTTATAAAGAAGGACAAGATCGCCCAGAGAAAAAAAAATTTGGGGCTTGAGTTTTCGATTATGATAAAACTTAGAACTCTCCTTATAGAACTTATTGCTCTCGTAAGCGTTTGCACGTCATTCATCGAGCTCGTTTTGTTGCAGTTTTCTATTTTGGGCGGCTAAGTTAGCGTCGAGATTTAAGAGTTTTAAAGCCCAAAGTGCTCGATGTTCTAATTCTATGGGGAGATGACACGCTTTGCCGTAGACTAATCGATACGGCGTACAACCAATTGCGGTTTTGTATGCGGTACGATAAGCCCACAACACATCGTCGAGTTTGATGGACCAATCTTTCCTATTAAGTGAAACAGTTTTCTCTAATATACGCTCAATCTCTCGATTGACTACCTCTACTTGGCCACTAGTTTGCGGATGGTAGGGGGTGGCAAGTTTGTGCGTGACACCGTATCTAGCTAACGTCTTAGTCATCTGGGTGTTGCAGAAATGCGTCCCCCTATCGCTTATAATAGCACGAGGCGTGCCGAAGTGAGAAAATAGTTTTTTAAGAAATGTAACGACGACTCGCGCATCGTTGGTGGGGAGAGCATGCGCTTCTGTCCACCTCGATACGTAGTCGACCGCTACTAAAATATACATATTTTTGAAAGATGGAGGTAGGGGGCCAACGAAATCTATGCCCCATAAATCGAAGACTTCGCATTCTAAAAACAAATTTTGGGGCATCTCGTCGCGACAAGAGATGTTACCCGACCGCTGACAGCTATCGCAGGTGCGTACAAAATAGTGAGCGTCTTTGAATAGAGTGGGCCAAAAGAAGCCCGCCTAGCAGTGCCTTCCGCGCGGTCTAGTTAGCTTGATAATGCCCACCAGCCAGACCTTCGTGGCAGTGCCTAAAGATTTGCGTGCACTTTACACCCGCGACACATCTTCGGACGACTTGGTCTGCACAGATACGAAAAATAAAAGGGTCCTCCCAAAAGAAATATTTCAAGTCAGAAAAGAATTTCTTCTTTTGCTGGCTTGAAAAGTCTTTTGGAAGCACCCTCGCAACTAAATAGTTCTCAAAATCTCTGAACCAAGTCGGGGAAGATGAACTAGTAGTTGTGGCTAGGAGGCGTTCCTCGGGGAATCTGTCATTTATGTCAGATTCGACGAGCGCTTCTGCAGCAGGATTTTCTAAGCGGGAGAGGTGATCGGCGACTAAATTTTTCGCGCCCCTCTTATCCCGGATCTCTAAATAGAACTCCTGCAAGAGGGGGATCCATCGAAGAAGGCGGGGCTTGGCGTCCGTTTTTGCTAACAAATATTTTAAGGCGGAGTGGTCGGTAAATACGATAACTTTGGATAGCGTAATATATGAGTGAAACTTATCAAAAGCAAAAACGACGGCTAAAAGTTCCTTTTTCGTTGTCGTGTAATTTTCTTGTGCGGAAGTGAGCGTCTTGCTAGCGTAGTAAATAAGATGAAAATATTTGTTTATACGTTGGCCAAGAACGGCTCCTACGGCAATATCACTAGCATCACACATAATTTCGAATGGAAGGTTCCAATCGGGCGCCACTAAAATAGGCGAATTGATAAGTTTTTGTTTTATAAAATTAAATGCAGACTCGCATTCGCTATCAAAGACAAAATTTGATTCCTTTTCCAAGAGGCGAGTAAGCGGATTTGTTATTTTTGAAAAATCTTGAATAAAACGCCTATAAAAGCCCGCGTGCCCTAGGAAACTCCTAATAGATTTAACGTTAGAAGGCGGGGGAAGTTTTTCGATAATTTCAACTTTGGCCTTCTCGACCTCCATCCCCTTAGACGAAATCATATGGCCGAGAACCAAACCTTCTCGAACCATAAAGTTGCACTTTTCCCAATTTAAAACAAGATGCGTGTCCTCGCATCCCTGAAGGACACGATCTAAATTATGAAGACAGGACGGGAAAGAGCTTCCGAAAACAGAGAAGTCATCCATAAAGACTTCCATAATGTCTCCTACCAGCTCGCCGAAGATTGCCAGCATACATCGTTGGAATGTAGCAGGTGCGTTGCAAAGGCCAAATGGCATTCTTCGATATGCGAAGGTACCAAATGGGCAAGTAAAAGTTGTTTTCTCTTGGTCATCGGGGGAAATGGGGATTTGGAAAAACCCCGATAATCCATCAAGAAAACAAAAATATGGATGATCAGAAAAACGCTCTAAAATTTTGTCTAAGAATGGTAGTGGGAAATGATCCTTACGGGTGGCGTCATTTAGTTTTCTATAATCGATGCACACCCGCCAACCCGTAACAGTGCGAGTTGGGATGAGTTCATTGTGCTCATTCTCCACTATGGTAAGACCGCCTTTTTTGGGCACCACGTGAATGAGACTAACCCACGTACTATCCGATATGGGATAAATAATCCACGCATCTAATAATTTAATAATTTCAGCCTTAACGACGTCTTTCATGTTTGGGTTAAGTCGTCACCGCGGCTGAATAGTTTTGCTGCAATTATCGAGAAGGAAAATCTTATAGGTGCAGAAAGACGGGTTAATCCCTTTTAGATCAGAAATTGGCCACACAATTGTGTGGCGATGTTTAAACAAAACTCCCAATAAATCGGAAGTCTTCGATTCGCTCAAATGCGAAGAAATTATAACGGGAAGGGTATCATCTTTTCCCAAAAAGGCGTATATGAGTGAATTAGGTAGGTGTTTGAGTTCAAGGGAGGGCGGTTCTTCTAACGAGGTTTTAATTCCTATGTCTTTCTTACCAATTGGTTCGAAAAGCAAGTCTATAGAGGTATCCTCATCGCATTTAAAATTTTCGAGCGCATAAATATCGTCGTTTAAAAAAGTAGACTCAAAAATAGGGGAAGAACAATCTCCGAGATATGTGTCTAAATTATAACAAAAGTCATCGCTCGACGACGAGTCTCCTATGGAGGAATTAATAGAGAAAGTAACTTCGTCAGCTCCTACCCGAAGGAGAAGACGACCGTTATTGACATCAATTAATGCGCGGGAGGTGGCGAGAAAATGGCCACCGAGTATAATTGGTACATCGGTGTCCTCATCGATGTCAAAGATGACGAAGTCTACCGGAAAGATAAACTTATCAACTCGGACAAGTACGTCCTCCACTACCCCGACGGGAAACTTTACCGAGCGATCCGCTAGTTGGATTCGCATTTTAGTAGGGGCCGGAGTGCCCAAACCTAACTTTTGAAAGAGCCAGAACGACATCAAATTAATGCTCGCGCCTAAATCTGTTAGAGTGTATTTTAATAATATATTGCGAAAAAGGCACGAGATGGAGAACCGTCCCGAGTCATTTCGTTTTAGTGGAAATTTATTAGTAAGAGCCGCTGAGCAGTCAACATTTAGAGAAATATGCGAAATATTTTCTAATTTTTGTTTATTGGAAAGGAGTTGTTTTAAGTATTTCGCATATTTATGCATCTGAGAGATTCCTTCGCAGAAGGGAACATTAATACGAATTTGTTTTAATAATAAAATAAAATTTTCATATTTTTTTTCCTTACGCTCACTATTGAGTTTATGCGGATACAGCAAGGGCGTTTTAATAATTGTTTCATTTGAAATTTGTGAAGGTGGCATAGTCGAAGAAGGGGGAAGAGGGGTCGGAGGTGAAATATGTACCTGAGGATCGGTCCGTTTTGGATTGATCACCTCCTTTCCGCTACGGAGGGTTATAGCATTAATATTCTCCCACGGATTGGGCTCTGTGTTTCCCGGCAGTGCCCCGAGTGCGTGCTCAGTCATCATTCGCGCTAGCTGTCCAACCTGGAGTTCTAAGTTTTTTAGCGATCCGGTGATGTTCCAGATATTTGACTCGTTGGAAGCGATATATTTTGAAAAACTCTCCTCCGTCGGGGAGGGTTTTGGAAGAGGGGGAGGCGGAAGAAATCCGGGCGCGAAAGAATTGGGCGGGCACTGCGCATTATTCGCATAGCTCCATGAGAAGTTGGGGTGGTTCCTCCAAACCGGATTATAGTTATTGCTTTAAGGGTTGTTGTTGGGGTTGAAGGAAGGTCGCCCAGCATTTCCCACGTAGTCTATGAATTCATTGACTACACCAGCATTAGGGGGAATCGCCCAAGGCGGAGTGGTGGAGGCAGCAGACATCTCGACCACCTGCTTCATCAGCCTTTCAACTTGAAGGGCTAAGTGGGCAGTGGCATACACTTCGAAGAAGTCGGCCACCTGCTTGGGACATCCCCGTGGGACGTTCCATTCGTAGGCGTTCATAGCCGTCTCTTCAATAAGAGCTTGGCAGCCTCGGGGGTCTTATTATTCAAGGTACCCGCGTCAGCCGCGTCAATCATTTGACGCATCTGATAGTTAATCCCATTGTAGAAGCTTTGGACCTGCAACAACGCAGGCAGCGCGTGGTGTGGACACTTGCGGATAAATTTTTTAAAGCGCACCCAAGACTCAAATAGAGACTCAGAATCGTTCTACACGAACGAAGAAATGTCCGCCCGCAACCTTGCAGTTTTGGCGGGCGGAAAATACTTCGTTAAGAACCGTTCCGCAAGCACGACCCAAGTGGTGATACATCCTCGTGGGAGGGAATTCAACCACGCCTTAGCTTTGGATCTGAGGGAGAATGGAAAAAGGCGCAAACGAATGGCGTCATCAGTGATGCCATTAATCTTAAAAGTATTGCAAATTTCCAAAAACAACTAGACAAATGAATGTTCGGGTCCTCATCCGGCAGTCCATCGAACTGCACGACATTTTGGATCATTTGGATAACGCTCAATTTGATCTCAAAATTACTGTTCGCCACCGTCAGGCGAACAATACCGGACCCAGTATCGTCCAAATTCGTCGAGCGTAATATGACATTGTACGCTCGACGACCGCGTTCGGAATGGGGTCAGCCATAGCAACGGCAGAGGGTTCTCCGATGGATTCTTTGGGATCCAAAGAGGGATTTCGGCATTGAGACCGAATACGCGCAAGCGAGTGTTCGATCTCAGGATCGAAACCAAATTTTCGGACTCCGAAGGCTGTCCACAGGTCATACACCCTAAAATAGAAAGTAGAAAATTAACTTCTTTTTTTGGATTTTGAAAAAAAAGTTTTTAAGTTTTTTTTAGTTTTTAGAAATAAAGGTCGGATTCGAAATAACAACTCTAAGATTGTCCCCAGCAACGGCACCAAAATATTGATGTAGCCCGCTAACAGACTCTTATGTGGGTGGTTGGTTCGATGAGTCAGTTGCCGCGGGCTTGCATAGGTAGGCAAGTGCACCTATCGCAAGTAATACATAATATTCGGGGGAATATCCAGATCGTAAATTTCCCGGGAACGGGTTGATTATCCCTACTGCTCCGAAAGCACTATTATTTTACCGGAATGGTAAGTTGTTGATTTTAACTAAAATAGGATGAAAATAGATTAATATTAAAGACAATGAAGAGATAACACTCGGTATCGAATTACGTTAGGATTAAAAATAGATTTAAATAACTAGAGATCTACAGTTTCAATTTAATTAAAGTGGAAACTTTGCCATGGAGGTTCCAAATGTATGAGCTCACCTATCTCTAGGAATATCGCTCACCTGGATATTAAGACTATTCGACTGGGCTCTCGTCCGACGAAGGATTCCTCTTAATGCCCGCAGTACGCTAAGAACCCCGCTATTTGGTTGGGAACCCAATCCGGTAGAGTTAGCTTACCTCCTCTCTCGACGGTTAGTCCGGAACTCTCTTTATCCAGGGGTGATCACTACATACGCTTGGCCTCTCGGCTAGCTAGCGTATGGATAACGGAAATAGATCCCACACATCGATATGTGGTTATACGCGTCGTTAACCCGGGGTAAACCTTAAGTTTTCCAATAAATAGAAAAAATAAGACTTTTAGTTATTTAAAACATTTTTTAAATCTCAATGCTCTTCGATACCGAGGGCTAAAAGCGATTAGCCACTCATCGGAATTGGGATAGCTTATTAGTTTGGTTAGGCGAGCATTCTAAACTATTTGTTGAAGGATTATAAAGAAAATAAGAAGAAAAAGCAAGATAACCTAATATTAGAACAGTTACTACAAATAAATCCACTCGCACTCATCCAAACACATAATAAAGAGACGGAAATAAAACTAAGTTACAAGTAAACAAAAATTGCATAATTGAAATTGCAAGACCCACTCAAACGAGTGGATGAGAAATATAAGCTGAAAATTTGCAAGTGCTACTCAAACGAGTAGGACTGAAATGAAATCAAGACCTACTCAAACGAGTAGGCGGAAATAAATGCGATTACAAGTCCATCTCAAATATTTACAGGGAAATAAAGCCTGGCCATTTAACTCCTAGCGAGTATGCGGAAGGTAAAAACTTGTCATTTAACTCAAATGAGTAGGCGGTAAATAAAAACTGAAAATCACATTCCTACTCAAACGAGTAGGAGGGAAATGAAGTCCGACCATTTAACTCCTAGCGAGTAGGCGGAAGTAAAAACAACAAGTCCTACTTAAATAAAATCCAGTCATTTAACTCAAATGAGTTGAAGGAAAATAAAAACACACAAGTCCTACGTGAATAAAATCCAGCCATTTAACTCATATGAGTAGGCGGAAAATAAAAACACACACACTTGCTGAAATTAAACACACACATACAAACAAACGACAGAAAATGAAATACTCACACTGCAAAAAATAAATACTCGCACTTGCAAATCCTTCTCAAATGAGTAGGTGAAAAATTAAAGACACACCATTTAACTCTTAACGAGTAGGCGGAAATAAATGCGAACACGCACACACTCTACATAATTGGAGAAAGTAATAAACTTATCTCATACACGCACGTACGCAGGCGAAAAAGTTAAGAAAAACAAAGTTATCGAAAAATTAAAACAACTGCATTTCTACCACTAGAATGTCATGGAAATGCATAAAAAGGCAAAATAAAAATTGTTTGAACAAATAGTTTTCAAATTAAGGTGAGAAAAGCAAGTGCTTGAAAACTTAAAACGTTTGCATTTTTACCGTTAGATTTTGACAGAAATGCATAAAAAGTGAAAATAAAAATTGTTCAAGCAAAAATATTTTTTTATGTAATTGCTAAAATCAAAGTTCTTGAAAAACTAAAATAACGCTTGATTCATTCTTATATATTTGTAAAAGAGTTTAAAAAGTAGCAGAAAATGAAAATAAAAATCCTAAGTCTAACCAATTTTGATAAAAAAACGGCTATAGTAACAGCTAAAAATTTTTATAAAAATGAAAATTAGGCAAACAGTTTTTCATTTTAAAGTATAAATTTTGCAATTTTAACTCATACACGCACACAAACAATATGAAAATGAAAACAAAAGCACATAAGATTGATGAAAAGGAGGAAAAACTAACGATTTTTATTATAAATAAGTTGATTACAAGTGTCTAAACAAACAAACTTAAGAAGGTGGAGGGGGAAATAAAGTCCTTACATAGCACTAAGCAAGCTCCAAACGGCATCCCTTGTCAACAAAATGGTTCAAAAATTTGGAACCCTGAACTCATTCAGCAGCTGCCCTTTTATCGGCAAAAATTTCCAAGTACATGCCCTCCGACACGGGCATGTCGGGGGGGGGGGGGGGGGGGGGGGGGGGGGGCGTGTCAGCACTATTTATTAATAGATTTTGGTGGTCTACAGTGATTTGGCATTGCGGCTGAATACGCGGAGGTCACGCCCCCGGTCACGGGCGTGACGCTGGGCATGTCGGTTTTATTTATCATCAGATTTCGGCGATTTGGCGGCATTGTTGACTTTGGGAGGTCCACGTGGCAGTCACGCCCATAGTCACGGGCGTGACGGGGAGGTTGAACTGGGCGTCGTTTGCTTCAAAAGTCGCCGGCGGCGGTTTGTTGGGCCAGGTGGAGGAGTCACGCCCTTAGTCACGGGCGTGACTGTGGCGTGTCGGCCTGTTCGACGATCGTCGAGCAAATTGTGGCGAGACTGTAATCGTTGTGCGGAAAATGTCGAGAGCAGGTGACACAGGCATGTCGGGTTGGCTGACACGGGCGTATCATGTTGGTCGACGAATGTCGAGAGAATTTCGTCGAGCGGGATGGACACGGAATCAGGACACGGGGCATGTCAACCGACACGAGCGTGTGGCCAGGCGTGTCCATTAATTTCATCCAAAAATTGGTGATTTCCACGGTTTTGACGTGTCACGCCCTTATCACGGGCGTGACGAACAGTACACGGGCGTGACACATGATTTTTCTGGCAAAATTCTGAAAATTTCTGAAAAATAAAATAAACTAAGTTAGCAAAATATATACAATAAAAGGAGCATTTTATAAAAGAAATTGAACCTAAAACAAAAAAAAATGAAAACTGCTTAAATAATAAACATGAAAATAGGTATATTTACAACTCATCATGTGCCTAGAGACACACCCGTGTTATTCCAGGTTTCATAAGGCCTCAATGCCTTGGCAAAATCCAGAGAAGGACACGGCCATGTGACACGCCCGTGTCACATTTAACATGCCCGTGTCATAGGCCGTGTTCCCCACTCGAGGATCGTCGAGCACATTTACTCGAGTGGAGGTCGACGAACCAGAGGAGGACACGCCCTTGGACACACCCGTGTCGCAGGGCGTGTTCCCTCTCGAGAACTTGTTGAGTGTATTTCATCGAGCACTCGACAGGCTGCTCAGCCATATAGAGCAGGAAACGGCTTGGGACACGCCCGTATCCCAGTCCGTGTTGCCGAACCTTAACCCAATTTTGGGATTTGGGTTGTTACAACCCTCTCCTCCTTACAAGAAATTTTGTCCTGAAATTTACACACAATAAGGAACCAAAAACACGATGTTATCACTCAACAAAGTATAATACATCTTGACATGCACTGCACAACAATGTTACATAAATAGCTTGGGAAATTCAGCTCGCATGGTCTGCTCTCGCTCCCATGTTAGCTCCTTATGACCATAGTTGTCCCACCAGACTTTGATCATCTAGATTGTCTTATTTATCTGCTCTATCCTCGATCTGAATGGGCCTAACCTTCGTCTTTAGCCCATACTCAACCGGCACAGGATCGTTCTCAATCACTTGAGCTGGCTCTTTGACGTCTTTCCGAAGCACAGATATGTGAAACACATCATGTAATCAACTTAATTCTGTTGAAAGAGCTAGCCGATAGGCAGCTTCCCCAACTCGCTCCACCACTTCAAACAGACCAATATATCTCGGACTCAATGTTTTCAGACGCCGAATCCTGGTCATGCTTTTGAAGGTTTTGATCTTCAAATATACCCAATCTCCCACCGCAAACTCCACGTTCCGGTGCTTGGCATTGTAGTATTGTGCTTGTCGATGCTGGGCTATTAGTAGCCTCTCACGAATAGAGCGTATCGTCGAGTTAGCTTCATCGACTTCTTTACGCTTGTATAGTTTGGATTCGCCTGCTTCTGCCCAAGCTAACGGTGTACGACACTTACGACAATACATTGCTTCAAACGGTGCCATACTAATGCTCGTTTGCTAGCTATTATTGTAGGCAAACTACACCATATAGAGATGATCTTGCCATCTCTTTCCAAAATTTAGGGCGCACATTCGGAGCATATCCTCCATTGTTCTATTGGTCCTCTCAGTCTGGCCATCAGTTTGGGGATGAAAGGTCGTACTTAACGTTAACTTCGTTCCCAACAATTGATGGATTAGCCTCCAATCATTCGATGTGAATCACCCATCACAGTCACTCACGATGCTACGAGGAACATAATGTAGCAGTACGATATTTTCCACATATAGCTTTGCCAAACTTTCCACGAAATTGTCCCGCTTGTTCGGAAGGAATTGAGCCACTTTCGTCAACCGGTCTACAATCACCCAGAGTGAATCATTCCCTCATTGAGATCTCGGTAACCCGTGCACAAAATCCATTGAAATATCATCAAACTTCCATTATGGAATCGGTAATGACTTCAAGAAACCTCCGGGCTTATGGCATTCCGCTTTCACCTAAGCACAAATTTGACATTTAGCCATATAATGAGCTACGTCTTTCTTTAGTCCTAGCCACCAGAACAACTTTTTCATATCCTTGAACATCTTTCTGCTCCCATGGTGAATTGAGTATTTTGTAAAGTGCGCTTCATACATCAATTTTTCTCTCAACTTACCCATCCTCGGGACGCGCAAACGACCCTCTTTCTGCAAAAGACTGTCATCCCTGGAGAATTGGCCATCTCTCCCATCCTTTGCATAGCATTGGAGACTTTTATCCAGCTCCATTGCTCATCGAACCCTATCCGCAAGGTCATATTGTACCTCCATCCAGTTTAACCATGCATCAGTTGTGGAATTCTTATCAACACAAGAAATCTCCAATGCTTCCAACTCCTGGATCAGACTCTCATCATGCATCTGCAACCAATTTGCCTTTGTCGGAGTCCTACGACTCAAGGCATCAATGACTACATTTCCCTTACAAGGAGTGTAATGAATATCAAAGGTGTAGTCCCCAAGAAATTCCATCCACCTTCGTTGTCTCATATTCAGTTCCTTCTGATCCAACAAGTACTTTAGGCTCTTATGGTCCGTAAAGATATCCAATTTTATGCCATAAAGATAATGCCGCCATAACTTAAGTGCAAAGATGACCGCCGCCAACTCTAGGTCGTGGACAAGATAATTTCGCTCATGCACTTTCAACTGTCGTGAGCCATAAGCAATCACTTTTACAAACTGTAGAAGAACGCAGCCTAAGCCGGTCACTGAAGCATCACTATAGATCTCATAGTCGTCTGTACCACATGGCGACGTCAACACGGGTGGCATGGTAAAATGACTCTTTAGCGCTTCAAACGCTCGCGCGCACTCTCGCGTCCAAACGAACTTCTGATCCTTCCTCGTCTATGTGGTCAGAGGCAAAGCGATCCGCGAGAAGTTTTCCACAAAACGTCTGTAGTGGCCTGCTAGTACAAGGAAAATCCTGACTTCGGCCACCGAAGACAACACCGGCCACTCCTGTATGGCTTTTATCTTTGACGTATCCACTGCTATGCCCTCTCCACTTACCACATGGCCAAGAAAAGCCACCGACGACAGCCAAAACTTACACTTTGAGAACTTGGCATAAAGCTTATTCCTTCACAAGGTATGCAACAACAAATACAGGTGGTTTGCATGATCAGCTTTCGATTGAGAGTACACCAAAATATCATCAATGAATACAATCACAAACAGGACCAAGTACTCTCAGAACGTTCGGTACATTAGGTCCATGAACAACGATGGCACATTACATAGCCCAAATGACATTACTATGAACTCATAATGACCATATCGTGTTCCAAATGCGGTCTTGGGAATGTCACCTTCGCGAATCCTCAATTGGTAATATCCAGATTTCAAATACAATTTGGAATAGATGGTTGATCCCACTAGCTGATCGAATAATTCATCTATCCGTGGAATCGGATACTTGTTCTTCTCTATCAGCTTATTCAATTAACGGGAGTCAATACATAACTGCAAACCACCGTCTTTCTTTTTCATAAAAAGAACAGGTGCGCTCCAAGGTGACATACTTGGGCGTATATATCCCTGCTCCAGCAACTCTTGCAATTGAACTTTCAATTCAGCCATTTCATTTGGCGATACGCGATATGTCGAGCGGGCCATAGATTTCGCACCTGGCACAAACTCAATCGTGAAGTCGATCTCCCACTGGGGTGGTAGCCCGGGAAGATCCTGAGGAAACACATCTGCAAACTCCGATACAATTGGAACATCACTCACATTGGCCTTTGGCTCAACATACTGAATCAACATGAAGAAAAACTCTGCGCCCTTCCTAACAGCATTGACGACTTGGAGTGCAGAAATCAAGGTCCCGCTCACTCCTCGTATAACAGCGAACTTAGTCTCAAGCTCAGTATTTTGGACCAGTGTGATCTCTTTTGACGTGCAATCAATAAAGGCACGCTTCTCCGAGAGCCAGTCCATAACAAAGATCACATCAAATTCCGATATCGGTAGCACAGATGAATTCAAATAGAAATCCTGACTTCCAATTTGAACTTTACATCACAATCCCTATCCGCAAGCATCAAACAACCATTCGGTAAAAACACCTTTACGCTCTCTATCTTCACATGACTAGGTACTCCAATTCGAGCTACAAAGTCCTTAGACAGAAATGAATGCGAAGCACCCGTATCAAATAGTGCTCTCGCCAGCGTGTTACGAATCATAACAAAGCTTGTGGCAACCACATCACACACAAGTCACATATAAAACATGCAATAAGAAAAGCAATCAATAACTTACCTAGTGCCCGTGTAACGTCACTTTGCTTTATGGCCTCCTGCTAGCCATGGTTATAGACTCGGGGCTGCGCCTGGGATGTAGAGGACTCCACCACTACCTTTCCCTTCTCATTATAAGACGCTCCCATATTCTTGTAACCCTTTGGTGGACCAACCCGACAGTCAAGGGCTATATGCCCCACTCTTCAACATGTAAAACAGGTACGAGTCTCTGGCCTCGAAGTGGCCCCTGACAGAACTGCTGAAGGAGCTTGCCCAGAAGGCTTGGACCTCTTGCCCCATTTCTTTTGATAGTACGATTTTCAAGGTCGGGGCAGTTTGAACTATGGCTTTTTCGCAGCCAAGGCCTTTTTTCCTTGCACACGCTTCATATCTTTCTCCAGCGCACACGTAGCATCGACCAACGCCTGAAACCCTTGATTCACCGAACTCGAGAGCATGAAACGCAGCTCATCCCGCAATCCTACGTAGAACCTATTGGTTTTCCATTGCTGATTGACAAAAATAGAGCCCGCATAACGTCCCAGCCTTGTGAACTCATGCAGGTAAGTCTCAACACTACTTTCTCCTTGTGTTAGCCGTTGGAACTCATTTTCCATGGCAATACATTGTGCCGCTGGTAAGTGCTTTGCCAGGAATAGTCGTGACTACTCATCGATCTAAACTTGTGTTAACTACCTGCCCGCTAAGTTGTGTAACTCATTCTCGTCCCACCAGAGCCGATCCTCTCCTTCCAATAAGAAGGTGGCCAAGATGACCTTCTGATCTTCCTCCATCCTGATCGCCGTCAATATACGCCTGAAACGCGACAACCAATCCTATGCCTGTGTAGGGGATCCCACACCCGTAAACGTAGGGGGATTGAAGCTCATGAACTGCTTCAACTGTCGTTCAGCTGATCACGCATTAACAGCAGCAACAGGTTCTGGCCTACCACCAACCTATTCTAACACCACTGTCAGTTGCGCTTGCCCCCAAGGCTGTGCTTGAAACATTGCAAACAGCGCCTCAACAACTAAGCGGACGGTTTCCGCAAAAGGTGGAGGTGTAGGCACCTTAGCTGGTGTTGTACTCTCATTAGAACACTAAGGCTCCGACTGCCCAGCACCACTACTAGTCACCTATAGGTGAACAAGACACACGTTAGCGACCTCGCACAAGCAATAACAACAATTGTATTTGCATTTTTAAGTGGACATTCAAGAGTTCATTAGTGTTAACATGGTTCACACTTATACGTGCTCGCCACCCCACAAAAGAATTCGACCACGAATTCGAAAGAGGAAGACCGAGACAGGCTGATACCAAAATGTAACGACTCCATCCATTCATATGGCACATAATAGAAGGTCCGGCCGGGGCCCCACACCATATGCCACAAAACAGGCGGGTAAGTCACAAGTTAATACCACAACACAATCTCATCCTAACTCATAGTATCATAGCAGAAGATTTTAACAATAATATTGAACCCCAACCATGAATATCCACTATATATATAAACAACCACATTTAGATATCAACCTCCGAAGGAATGTACATCAAATACAACATCATGTGGCTTTATGGCCTTACAGTTACTCTTTACACGTGTGAGTTCCAAACATCGGCGCGCAGGCCAGCCACACATGAACAAAACACAATATTCTTTGCGTAGCCTTCAAGGTCTAGCAGTGGCAGCGGCAGCAGCATCAGGGACTTCAGCCCTTATGTGTCTCGCTCGGCTCTCCAACACCTACATAAGGACAGCCCAACAAACGGTGGCAAACAAGGCATCGATCAGCATTCCGCTGATCAATTTATAACGACCCTACCCCTTTCCCGGGGTAGTGGTATTCCTTCCCTGTAGGCATAGCAATCCATAGGCAGATATATATATATATATATATATATATATATATCAAACATTGTGCTCTCACGCACAAACAAGCCGTGTTGCCCAACCTTAACCCATTTTGGGATTTGGGGTGTTACACTAATGGCCCTACCTCTCAGGCTAGGAGGATAGCCCAACCTCTTGTATATCATTGACATGATTGACTTCTTCAAATCTGGAACATTGTGGGCAATGGACCCAACAATAAGCTATAACCTTTCCGAATAGTAGAAGAACACAACCTATGCCTCTCCTTGAAGCATCACTGTAAATCTCATAGACGTCTGTACCACATGGAGAACTTAAGATAGGCTTCATGGTCAAGCGACTCTTTAACTCCTCAAAAGCCCATGCACACTCTGGAGTCCAAACGAACTTCTGATCTTTCCTCGTTAGTGTGGTGAGAGGTAAAGCTATCGTGAAAAGTTCTCCACTAAGCGTTTGTAGTAGACAACAATTCCAAGGAAGATCCAGACTTTTGCTACAGTTGACAACACAGTCCACTCTCGTATAGCAACGACCTTTATCGGATCCACAACAATACCCTCTCCACTGAACACATGGACAAGAAAATCCACCGTTGACAGCCAAAACTCACACTTTGAGAACTTGGCAAAGAGTTTGTTCCTTATCAAGGTATGCAAAACCAACCTCAAATGTTCTGTAAACTCCTCTTTAAACTTAGAGCATACCAGTATGTCGTTAATAAAGACAATCACAAACAGGTCTAAATACTCTCGAAAAAGTCCTATGCATCAGATCCAACAATACTGATAGTGCATTAGTGAGTCCAAATGGCATCATAGTAAACTCATAATGCCCATTGCGTGTACCAAACATTGTCTAAGGAATATCACTTTCCCAAATTCTCATCTACCAGCAGTAGGACATCAAATCAAACTTCGAGTAGACAGTCGATCCAACCAGCTGATCAAACAGATCATCGATTCAAGGAATCAGATAATTTTTCTTTTCTGTCAGCTTGTTTAGTATGTGATAGTCAATGCATAGATGCAAACCTCAATCCTAATTCTTTACAAAGAGCACCGGTGCACTCCATGGTGACATACTCGGATGTATATATCCTTGCTCTAGCAATTCTTGCAACTGAACTTTCAGTTCTTCCATTTCCTTTGGCTCTACTCGGTACGATGAGAGTATAATAGGTTTTGCACTTGGAACCATCTCAATGGTAAAGTCAATCTCTCGTTGGGGTGGAATCCCATGGAGATCTTTAGGAAAAACATCTGCAAACTTCGATACAATTAGAATGTCACTCAAATTGGGATTCAGCTCTAAAACCTCTAATAACATGAAAAATAATTTTGCGCCCTTCCGAACCGCCTTGACTACCTGGAGAGCAGACATCAATATCTTGTTTGATCCTCATATAGCCGCGAACTTACTCATGCATTCAGTGTTTTCTCCAGTATGAATTCCTTTGAGTTGTAATCTATATAGGCACACTGCTTTGAGAGCCAGTCCATACAAAAGATTAGATCAAACTCTGATATCAGCAGCACAGATGCTTCTAAACCAAAGTCATGACTTCATATCTGCACCGCAACACAGCATGCTTTATCCACGCGCATCTAGCACCAGTTACGCAGCAACACATTCACTCGATCTGTCGGTATAAATGAAGGCACTTTGATCCGCCCCACGAAGTCCTAATACAGAAATGAATGAGAAGCTCCAGTATAAAACAGCGCTCTCACCGAATATTCCGATATCAGGATAAAGCCTGATTCAAACAAATCATACACATGCAACACACAAGGTACTAAGTATAGAAAGCAGTAAAAACTGTATCTTAACTCATACATATCATGACGTCACTTTGTATTATGGCCTCTTACAGGCCAAGATTATAGAATCGGGGTTGCGCTTGAGATACAGTTGACTCCACCACTGCTTTTCCCTTTCCAGCATAAGTCGCACCCGTCTTTTTCTCCAACAATGGAGGACCACTCCGACATTCTCAGGCCATGTATCCCACCTTGCCATAAGTGTAACAAGTGAGCGGACCTCGCCGTGTCGCCACATTAGGTTTATTCGAAGAAGTTGGTCCTAAAGACTGAGCCTTCTTATTCCACTTTCTATACCCAAACTTTGTCAAACTAGGTACTTTAAACTCTGGCCTCTTCATCTCAAAGTCATTCTTATGTTGCACACGTTTCATATCTTGTTCGAGGAAATGGTCCATATTAACCAAGGTAAGAAAACCTTGTGTCATCGGTCCTAATAGAAGCAACCGCAAGTCGTTTCTCAGCCCTTCGTAGAATCGATTTATTTTTCGTTCCTTATCTGCACACGTAAAGCCTGCATACCTTCCCAATCTCGTAACTCGTACAAGTAGTCAACCATAAAAATCTCGCCTTGTGTTAGCCTTTGAAATTGGTTTTCCATTGCAACTCGCTATGCAGATGGAATATATCTCTCCAGGAAACACCTTGAGAATTCCTCCATCGAGATCTGTAGCAACGGTCGACCAACAAACTGATGCAGCTCTGACTCATCCCACCATAGCCTCGCCTCACCATCTAAAAAGAGGGTAGCTACAGTGACTTTCTGCCACTACTCCATTTCAGTTGTCGTCACGATTCTCTTTATTCTTGAGAGCCAATCTTTGGCTTGTGTAGACGTTCTAGTACTCGCAAACATTGGAGAATTGAAACTCATTACTTGTTTCTATTGCTTTTCCGTCACTCCTCTTGCTATCACTGGCTCAACCGCCACTTGTCTTACTACTACATGTTTGACTGCACCAACTGGTTCCTGGACAACCACAGGGGTAGGAGGTTGCACTCGCCCTCCTGGTTGCGCATTGATTAACGCGAACACAGTTTTTTCAACCAACCATGTAGTTTCTGTAGAAGGAGTACATGTTGGAACCTCAATTGGTGCATTACTCTCCACCGAGCACTAGGGTTAATGCTGCCCAGCACCACTTCTCTTTGCCTATAATCGTGAAACACACAATTAAGCAACACACAATATTTCCATAAGCAATTATAGAAACACAAAAGTTCCTTCAACATATATATTTTCATTCTTAAGTAGACATTCATGAGTTCATACATATTATAATGGTAACGCACATACCCGTGCTCACTACCTATTAAAAGAATTCGACAACGAATTCGAATAAGAAAGACTGATACCAACCTCTGATAACAAATTGTAACACCTCCATCTGTCACATAAAATATAATAGAGGGTTCGGCCGGGGCCCCATGCCAAATTCTACAGACAGTCGGTGGAGATAAGCATTGAAACCAAAGTATCATATATGCATCCTAACTCAGAGTGCATTCTAACAGAAGAGTTTAAGTTGTAGAACCCATATACCAGAAATGTCCACTACATAAAAAGTAATGATAACAAAATACATCAAATATTCTACCCTTAAGGTCTTATAATGGTTTCCTTTATAAAAAGTGTTTTCATACATTGGCACTCAGGCCAGCCACACATGAGAAATAATAAACATTCACCTTTGGGCCTTCGAGGGCAAGCCAATTGCAGCATAAGGGACTTCAACCCGTTACTTTCCAATTGGCTCTCTCGCACCTATATAGCATTACCCACCAAAACATGGAAAACAAAGCAACGGTCAGCATTAGCTGAACAATTTATAACGACCGCACCCCTCACTTGGGGCGGGAGTTCTCCTTCCCTGCAAGTAGCAGAATATATATTTTTTGGCAAATAATAATGTGCACTTAAGAACCATTCGCCACAGACACAGGCTCCTTCGGCCATATGCCCCATGTACTCAGGGCATACTCTCGTTTACCGGACTTCCCGGATTCCACCACCAACCACTGTCTCAGACTTGATGGTATACTATAGCATTCTAGTCTTTCCTGCTCAGGGCCTAAAACTCTCATTATACAAATCACGAAAGCCAGTTACTTTAGACGATCTTGGTCTGAATGACATAACGTGGGTACAGTTCAGCCACAACCCGTTGCTCAAATTGTTTGTCAACACCGATGGTCACATCCATCATCGCGATCGAAAAGACGTGGGTCAGCCTCCACTTACCCGTTTGGCTCTCTGGCATTTTTACTGGGCACTCCAGGCTCTCAGCATCAATTGCCGCTCATATATCCCCGGAACCTAAGCCTGAAATGATCATTATGGCTCTCATGGCCAATAGTTGGGCTTACAAGACTCACAGATTTTCATGTTATACACCATGTCTCACGGATACAGGCTTCACAACAACATTCAGGCTGGCTCGCATGGCCACCTTAGCTGGGCTCCCAAGGATCTCAGCTTTAAACAATGTCCCCAGGTCTCCTAAAGACAGGCATCATAGCTTATTGGAAGTTATCGCTGGAGGAAGTACAACTGCCATGCGTTAGGGACATAAGTCACTTCTTTACCATTTTTGGGTGTTTTCCTGGACATAACCTCCAGTACTATCATTACAGCATCCTGCACATCCCCAGACCCTGGATTCTACATGTTTATCCACACGTTTTATCCACGGAGTCTTCTCCGGCACGCAAATCAATTCATCACCAATCCTGACCAACCTCTGATGGCGCGACCCCTCCAACACTTCCTGATGATGACCCGGTTGCTGCGGCGCAACAATTTAAAGACTTGCGATGTCATCACAACGCCACGGACGCTAACGGAAAGCTACGATACAACCTCCATCCGCGGCGCGCAAAACTTGCTTAAAAGTTTTATTTATTTTTTAATTAGTTTTATTTTAATTGCTTTTAAAAATATGGCTTGTATTAATTTTTATTTTCATGTTGGTGTGCTACTAAGCATTTGGTGTGTATTTAACAGCCCGGATGGATGAGATTTCATCTCCATCACGGACGGTTGGATCTCTTTTGTAACTCCTATTTAAAGGAGGCTATTATGAGGAGTTAAAGGATTGGAAAAGAAAAACCTAAAACTCCCCCTTGAGAATTTCGGCCACCATGGAGAGACTCCATTAGCCGCCCACCCCCTTGGTGTGAAGCCATACCTTGCCTCCTCCATCCCCATTCGGTGCGACTCCGGCGTGGCTTCTATCGGTGCGACTCCATGGAAGAAGGAAGCAGCCCCATTCGGTGTGAAACCGGTGGATCCATGGAGAGAGTGATTCTCCCACAAATCTTGTGTGATCATCTTCTTGGTTGGGTAATATCCTTCCTTGCTTTGTGTTTTCTTGCTGTGAGATTTTGTGGAGGTTATACATCCGTCTTTTCTGCGATTTGAAAGTGTTTTTCCGCTTGCAAAAATCTGAATCGAAACGTTGTTATTGATCCTCTTTGAAAGATATGGTACCTAAACACCTAGAGGGGGGGGGGTGAATAGGTGACCTAATCCTTATTAAACTTTAATGGCAGCAATCAGTTATATCACAGATTTCTAACTACTTTTGCACAGCAATAACAAAACATACACAGCAAATAACAATCACAGCACAGCAGACACAGTGATTTATAGTGGTTCCCCAAGCTTTGGGTACATCCACTTTCCCCCTTCGCCTATCTAGCAGTGTACTAGATTCGGCCAAACTTCTCCACTGTCTCAGAACCCAAATTGGTTCCTACTCCTCAGGCCCAAGGCCTTACAACTCAGCTTTATCCCAAAGCCTACACTCAGCCACAAAGGCCTACACTCAGCCAATCAAGGCCTACACTCAGCCAACAAGGCCTACACTCAGCCAACAAGGCCTACACTCAGAGATTTCAATCTCCTACACTCAGGCCAAAAGCCCTACCCTCAGCCGTTATAATTATAGGCTTACAATTCACTCAGATCCAGAGGATCCTACAAGTTAAAATGATTTTACAAATATTAACTCTACAACTCAGAAACAAGAGAGGGGAGTTGAGAGTTTCTTGATGAGTTCTTGGAAGAACTCAGCTGGATCCAATCTGACTTAGCTTTCTTCAAAGCTTCTTGAAAGTAGAACTGAATAAGAATGAATCCTTCTGCAGTTGTTCCTTGACCTCTGCCACTTAGAATTCAGAATTAATCTGAACCCTTCTTCTCAGCCTAGTTCCAAAGGCTGATTTCTTGGATGGAGCCCTCTCTCTCCAACTTCTTAGATTTGCACTTCGACTGCAAGATCTTCTTGTGTTGATACTCTATGTACCACTTTAACAACTTGTTTTTCAACAAACTGAACTCTCGTTTCTGTAAACTGTAGGTGCCTATTTATAGGCCTTCTTCATGGTAACCGGCTGGTCCGGTTCATAACTGTCTTCTGACATCTCTGACAGGCGCTGTAGACCGGCTGGAACGGCAGCTGTCAAGTCATCCAGTCATTTCTTGAAAATCTCTAACTGTCTGAAAGTGTCGAGACTTTCTGTCTTTAAGTGTCGACACTTATAGTCCAAGTGTCGACACATGCTGTGTAAGTGTCGACACAAGTCTACAAGGTGTCGACACAACTCCTTGTATGTCTCGACACAGATTCTTCTTCAGGTGTCGACACTGAAATTGAGTGTCGACACAAGTACTTGATCTTCTATCTTTAGCTATATTCTTCTAAGTGTCGACACATCTCCTTTGTGTCGACACATCTTCTTGTGTTTAATCTGTTAAGTGTCGACACTGCTTCTTGGTGTCGACACATAGTCTTCTATGTTGATACTTGCTAAGTGTCGACACAGCTCCTTGTGTCGACACTTGATTCTTCTGTTGAGACTTTAGCTGAGTGTCGACACATTACCTTAGTGTCGACACTTGTACTTAGAATATTTTGGAGATAATTCTGTTCTTTGCTAAGTGTCGACACAGCTCCTTGTGTCGACACTTTCTTCAAGTGTAGAGTCTTCAGCTGAGTGTCGACACATTATTCTAGGTGTCGACACTTACTTCATGTGTTGACTCTTCTGTTGAGTGTCGACACTCTGTTTTTGGTGTCGACACTTTCTTTAAGTGCTGACTCTTCTTGTTGAGTGTCGACACATTGTTCTGAGTGTCGACACTTTAACAGTCTCTGCAGACTTTTGCTGTGTGTCGACACAGCTCCAAGTGTCGACACTTTCTGGTGTAGACACAGCTTTACTGGGTGTCGACACAGCTCCTTGTGTCGACACTTTCTGTCTGCACTTTTCTTCACTGAGTGTCGACACAGCTCCTTGTGTCGACACTTTCTGTCTGGTGTCGACTCTGCATCCCAGGTGTCGACACAATGACTCCAAGTGTCGACAATGCTTGTCTGGGTGTCGACACAAGCCTTCTTAAGTGTCGACACTTTCCCTCTGGGTGTCGACACATGGACTTAGAAACTTTTTGCTTCAGTCCAGTGATTACTTAACCTGCACAAGTAAACTCAACATACATCAAATACATTATGATGTATATCATTGAGTTGGGTGAGGCTTCTTCAAATCAGGTACATTTAACCAATGTACCCAACAATCTCCCCCTATTTGGAGAAGTCATAACCCTTAGTCAATGATATACACCATTCATAATTAAAAATTACAAAATGATGTAAAGCAGGATAATGTACAGCAGGGTAAACATAAACATGTATAAATCACACATGTATACACATACATCAACATAGAACAAATAAGAAATAGACATATTCACAGAACAATCATGAAATATATTGATCACATATTGTTCTAACATTTGTCTTACACATTTTCAGTAGTTCACAAAAATGTTTTACATTCAAAAGATTACAAAATAATCTTCAAGTAAATTCTTAAACTATTTCTGTTCAGGTTCCTTGATAACTATTCCCTTGCCAGCTTGAACTTGAGCTTTGATAGGGGCATCAGTAGTTTCAGCATCAGCAGGCTTCTTGCCTTTTAGATCTTTCTTTTTGAGCTCTTCAGCTTTGATCTTCTGCCTTTCAAAATAGTGATATGGCTTTGGAAAGTACATGCTAGGCTCCACTGCAGTAGGAGGTAGCTTTCCCATACTTGCCTTCCTTCTATACTGAACTATTGCCTCCTGCCTGATCTCATGTTTTCTCCATTCAGCTTCAGAAAACCATTTGTTCCTGTCATGAGTGTTATCCTTGGCAGCTTTCCAAGCAGTTAATATTATGTTTCTAGTGGTAGGGCTCCACTGTTCAAAGTCTGGCCTTTGTTCTGCTTGTTCCCTAAACCTCTTCTTAGACAACCTTGTCTCTTCCTCCTTCTGTAATGCCTCTTGCATGGCTTCAGTAATAGGCTGAACCACTTTATCTAGAATAACATTAGACTTCCCTTCAGTTGGGCTATACATCTGATGAATATCAGCTTGCACCATGTCAAAATCTGGTGGAGGATAGATCACTTGAGCTACCTCTGGTTGCTCACCTCCAAGATATGCAGGTTGAATTCCATATTCTGCAACATTGTCATCATCACAGAGTGGAGGATAGCCCAGTGTAGCTCTGATAGAATTAGATATCCATTTGGCATGATCAGAGCTAGCTTTGACTAAAACTCTCTCCCCCTTTATGACTTCTCTAGCCATATGATCTCTGACATCATCCTTTTGAAATCTTATTTGACTATCCAAGTATCTGATTCCATCTTTAAAGAATGGTTTGAGCTTTTGAAGTTGTTCAGAGATGGCTTTCTGGGAGGCTTGGATTGCAGACTTAACAGCATAAATTTCTTCTTGAAAGGCTTTGTCAAATTCAGCTTTAGCAGCAGTAGAAGTAGAAGGTTCAGCAGCCTTGTTCTTCAATTCAGTGACTATAGCATTATGTGAAGAAGTCAAGTTGTCATTCATTCTTAACTGATTTTCAAGAACATATCCGTGCTTCAATGCTATGTCATCCACTTGGGCTTTTATCTTTTCCTGGTGGGTTGCCAAGTACACCACTGCATTGCCACCCTTGTGGAAGCAGTCTGTCATCTCCTTCTTGTTAAGGTTCATTTCAAACCTTATAGACTTGATGTCCTGGGCTAGATCAAATTGTAAGGATTTCTGCCCTTCATCCACATAAGCTTCTATGGCTTTTCTTTGTCCATCCAATTTTATCTGCATGGCAATCATCAAAGCACTATAATCAACAGTTGGAGCTTGCTGAACTATAGGCTGTGGGGCAATAGATTGCAGAGCTTTCTTATAACTTTGACTTCTTCTCTTGAAGACATACAGTTTCTTCTTCTTTGCCCTAGCACTCTCCTCATCTTCAGAGGCAGAAGTGCTGGCTATGTCAACCCTTTCCTTAGGGCTTGAAGGCTTCTCAGGTTGCACATCAAGTGCCTTCTCAGTTTCTTGCCTTATAGGCTCTTCCAGAACTTGCACTTGCTCCCCCTCAGCAGCAGCATTCTTATTCTCAGTAGCATCTGTTTCCTTGTCAAAATCTGCTTGATCCAGATTTAGGAATAAATCTTCCATTGTGTATTCTGGTGGTGAAGGAGCTGGAGACAGTCTTTGCTCTTCAACCACTGGATCAGGAATCACTTGAACAGCAGATGTGTCTTCTATAACAACATCTGGAACTTGACTATCCATCTGGATTTGCTGATGATCATCAGACAAATCAGTATCTTCCATAGAAAAATCTAAAGTGTTTAGTTCAGTGAGTACCTCTTGTATGATGGTAGTGGCTTGTTCACTTTCCAGTGTAGAGGGTTCTTCTACAACTGGAGGCTCTCCCTGGCTGTGATCATTGTGGATGGGGCTAGCTTGAGGCAGCTCCCCCTGGATCTCAACAGCCTCTTGAGGAGTAGGAGATTTCACTGCAGTCTCTTCCTCTTGGTCATCTGGAGTGAAAACAACTTGTTCTTCACTTTCAGAACTGCTGGAGGACTCTTGTGCCACTGGAGCAGTTTTTCTCTTTTTCTTTGGAGGAATCTCCTTCTCAGTAACTGCCTTCTCTGGGGTTAGCATTTCCTTGGACAACACCCTGTCCCATCTAGAAAAGATCCTTAAATCCATCTTCCTCATATGATTTATCTTGCTGCCTGCAGCAGTACTCATTACCTCTGGTATCACACCAGCTAGGTAGAGACTTAAGATTCTGCCCAGATTGGGCTTCTTCAGACTTTCCTTAATCTTGTCAAACACTATAACTGACCAATCAGTTCTGATAGTGAAGATAATTCTTGTCATTATATTGAACATGGAGGCAGACACTCGGTCATGCCCTCCTGGCTTACTGAGTAAGACCTTTCCCACTATCTCAGAGAGGAATTTGCCTTGGCTATTCATCCCTTTCCTGTTAAAAATAGAACCTATCTTCATCTTGGAAGCAAGACCACACCAGGTTAGAGCTTCCCTGGTATTGGATGCAGTAACTTCTTCTTCATCTTGAGTTTTTGGAAGCTGTAGAATCTTCCTTAGACTCTTTGGTGATACCTTGACCTTCGTTCTATGAACTCTGGATTTGATTCTGTATCCAGACTCATCTACTTCAGCTCCATTTAGAAATTCAAGAACCTTTTTCTTCCAAATCTTTGTAGGTTCAGAAACTAAGTATTCTAACCCTGAATCAGCAACTATGGTTACGACCGCCTTGATTTCTGCATCAGCATCATTGAAAGCGCCGCGCACCAGCTCGTATCCTTCGTTGACGTTCTCCTCTAGCTTAGGCGCCATTAGGGTTGTAGAATTTGTCTTGAGAGAAGAGAGGTGTCGACACAGTAGTTTTGGTCTCGAAACTTTGAAAGCGTGTCGACAAACAAAGACAGAACCCTATTTATACCTTTCTGATTTTGAAGATGAACAGGCGGGACTGCTAACTTAAAATGTGTCGACACTGGCAATAAGTGTCGACACAAGTTTAGTCAACAGATTTTATGTGTCGACACGTGGTTATGTGTCGACACAACATAACTCGACACATTGTCGAGACTTTACTTAGAAAATTCCGAGTAAAACTTAAGTGTCGACACCACATTGGATGTGTCGACACCTACTGGACATGTGTCGACACCAACATTCTGAAGTGTCGACACCAACATCCTAGATGTGTCGACACTTATTTCCTGAAGTGTCGACACTACTATATAGTGTCGACATAGACTTGTCTATGTGTCGACACCTTTTTACTTAGCCAATTTTAATTCTGTAAACTTACTCTAAGTTTATCATTCCTAGTTCAATTTTGAATCTATTGAACTTAGCTTCTTCTAGGGGCTTAGTAAACATATCAGCTACTTGATTATCAGTTTTAACATATTCTAATAAAATATCTTCTCTTTCTACATGCTCCCTAAGAAAATGATATTTAATTTCAATATGTTTAGTTCTACTATGAGATACAGGGTTATTAGCTATTGAAATAGCACTTGTAGAATCACAGAAAAGTGGAGTTCTACTTACCTGAAATCCATAGTCCTCTATCTTATGTTGTATCCACAGAAGTTGAGCACAGCAACTTCCTGCAGCCACATACTCTGACTCTGCTGTGGAGATAGCCACACTGGTTTGCTTTTTGCTACTCCATGAAATTAGTCTCCCACCTAGGAATTGACAGGTTCCAATAGTGCTCTTTCTATCTTCTTTGCATCCTGCAAAGTCTGCATCTGAATAACCTGTTAGATCAAAATCTCCATTACTAGGGTACCAGAGGCCTAGATAGGGAGTGCCCTTTAGATATCTCAATATTCTTTTGACTGCTGTCAAATGAGACTCTTTAGGGCAGGCTTGATACCTGGCACAAACACATGTAGCATACATGATGTCAGGTCTACTAGCAGTCAAGTATAATAGGGAGCCAACTATCCCTCTATACAAGGTTTCATCTACAGGTTTCCCTGCATCATCCTTGCTAAGAGACATACTTGACCCCATAGGAGTCTTCATGGTGCTGGATGAATTCATACCATACTTCCTTATGAGTTCTAGGGTGAACTTGGACTGACAAATGGATAAACCACTCTCAGTCTGTTTAACTTGGAGACCCAAGAAAAACTTCAGCTCTCCCATACTACTCATCTCAAACTGACCTTGCATAAGTTTTGCAAACTTTTTGCAAAGGCTGCTTTCAGTAGACCCAAATATAATGTCATCTACATATATTTGGACTAGTATTACTTTGCCTCTAGATTCCCTAAGGAATAGAGTCTTATCTATTTTCCCCCTTGAGAACTTGTTCTCAATGAGGAAACTAGATAGGGTTTCATACCAAGCCCTAGGGGCTTGCTTTAACCCATATAAAGCTTTCCTAAGTCTATAGACATGATGAGGTAGAGTTGGATCAACAAAACCTGAAGGCTGTTCCACATAGACTTCTTCCTTAAGATTACCATTTAGGAATGCTGACTTGACATCCATTTGGTAAACCTTGAATCCTTGATAGGTTGCATAGGCTAAGAACATCCTTATGGCTTCCAGTCTGGCTACTGGAGCAAAGGTTTGATCAAAATCAATACCTTCTTCTTGCCTATATCCTTTAGCAACCAGTCTAGCCTTATTCTTAATGATGACCCCTTGTTCATCCATATTATTCCTGTAGATCCACTTAGTTCCTATTATATTGTGGTCTTTAGGTTTAGGAACTAATTCCCAGACCTTGCATCTCTTGAACTGATTAAGCTCTTCTTGCATTGCTTCAGTCCATTGTGGATCCAGTATTGCTTCTTCAAATTTCTTAGGTTCAACTTGAGACAGAAAGCTAGAGTAGATTGCTGCATTTATGTATCTGCTCCTGGTTTGTACTCCTTGTCTTGGATCTCCAATAATCTGCTCTACTGGATGATCTCTTAGATGTCTGTTGGCTGGAGGCATCCTAACTTCTAGTTGAACCTCTTCAGCATCTCCATCATGATGTATTCCTTGTACTTCATCAGCAATTGGCACATGTAGTTCTCCCCCTGGACAACAGCTACTCTCCTCTCCTTGCTGTCTTGCAGCAGGCACTTCTTCTATAGTAAGCTTGTCCATTTTCTTTGTTAAACCTGTGGGGCTGCATACACTACTAGACAACTCATTATTAATAAGTTTAGTCTCATCAAAAACTACATGCACAGATTCTTCTACAACTTGTGTAGTCATGTTGTAGACTCTATAAGCCTTACTATTATTGCTGTACCCAACAAAAATTCCCTCTTGGGACTTGACAGCAAACTTAGTTAAGTAAGACTTCCCATTGTTAAGTATGAAGCATTTGCAACCAAAGATCCTGAAATAGGATAGGTTTGGTTTCCTGCCTTTCACAACTTCATAGGGGGTCTTGTTAAGCCTTTTAGTGATGGTAGCCCTATTTATAACATGGCATGCAGTATTAACTGCTTCAGCCCAGAAATACTCTGGCAGTGATGTATCACTTAATAGGGTCCTACCAGCCTCTATCAAGGTTCTATTCTTCCTCTCAGCAATGCCATTTTGCTGAGGTGTTCTAGGTGAAGAGAATTCTTGAAATATCCCAAAGTCTTCACATAGTTTTGTCATGCTATCAGACTGAAATTCAGTACCATGGTCACTTCTAATTTTGAACACTGTACTATTTAGTTCATTCTGAATTTGCTTGACAAAGCTATAGAAGACACTAGGTGTTTCAGATTTTTGTCTTAAGAAGAACACCCAGGAAAACCTTGAGTAGTCATCTACAACTACAAAGGTATAGACCTTCCTACCTAAGCTGTGAACTGGCATTGGACCAAAGAGATCCAAGTGCAAGAGGTATAAACACCTCACAGCATCTTTGTTTTTTATGCTTCTAAAGGTGGATTTAGTCTGCTTGCCCTTTTGACAAGATGAGCAAATACCATCTTTAACACACTTAACTTGAGGACCATTCCTCACTAACTCTTTGCTAAAGAGTTTGCTAATAGTCTTGTAGTTAAGATGGGCTAGCCTCTTGTGCCATTTGACATAATGAGAGACTGTCTCATCAGCTACAAGACAAACTGGAGAACCATTGTTCTCAATCATAATGTCTAGGCAGTAGACATTCCTCTTCCTATAACCTGTCAAAATGATCTCTTGATCACTTGACCTCTTGATATGACAACCATTTTTAACAAATGAGATGTCATACCCTACATCACTTAATTGACTTATACTTATTAGGTTGTGTTTCAACCCTTTAACATAAGCCACTTGAGTAATGGTAACCAAGTTGCTAGAAATGTTACCAAATCCTTTGATGATTCCTTTTTCAGAACCACCAAAGGTGACTTTTGGACCATCTTTTATTGGTATGTAGTCCTTTAGTAATCCTCTAGTTCCAGTCATATTTCTGGAACATCCACTGTCCAAGTACCATATTGGGGTATGGCCACTTGGACTCACCTGCAAAACAGATTAATGAACCTTAGAACCCAAAAAATTCTTGGGTCCTTGGTACTTGTTAGTCTGCAACTTGACAAAACTACCTACTGGCTTTCCACCAGGTAGCTTGCTACTCACTTTGGCACTAGCATTGTGCCAACAGTCCACTGCAAAATGGCCAACTTTGCCACAACACCAACATTCAAACTTATTGTACCTTTGCTTAGGTACTGTCTTGGCTGTCTTGTCTACAGCAGACTTGTTGAATGTTGGGGCTTTGCCCTTGGACTTAGACTTGAACTGCTCAGTCCTTGCAGGTCTAATAAAGTCCAGTCCAGCCTTGCCTTTATGATGAACAAATTCATCAATTAAAGGTAGCACTGACTTAGCTTTAGAAAACCTAGCAACAAGCTCTCTCTCTTTCTGAAGATTGATCTCCAGACTCTTGATTTGATCATTCTTAAAGGTGATAGTCCCCATCTAAATTACTGTAATGTGTTTCAGCCTGGCTATCTCATTAAGCTTTTGATCAAATTGCTTCTCAAAATCTGTTGCAGCAGCTTTAAGATCAGCAATTTCCTTTGCCTGACTTTTGGCTAGGGACTTGCTTTTCTTATAAGCCTGCAACAGCACCTTATATTCATCTATAAGCTGATGAATATCATCCTCTGACTCAGATACATTCTCATCACTTGTTGAAGATGAATCTGATTCTGAACTAGAACAAGAAACTGAACTAAGAGTTGAACTTTGTACCTTACTGGGTCCTGGCTGCTCCAAGATTTTGTCACTCTCAGTCAATGCCATCAGTCCTTGGCACTGACAGTCTTCTTGTTCATAGATAGACTCCATTATCTGCATGAATTCTTCTTCTTCTTCTTCAGCAAACAGCCCTATGTAGGCCTCAGCCTCAGACTCAGTTTCTGAAGAAGAGATATCTGATAGAGTCTTCTCTTTCTTGGCTACAAAAGACTTCTCTTTCTTGCCTTTGAAATGAGTCTTTTTCCTGTCACCAGATTCTTTCCTCTTTTCAGGACAGTCTGCAATAACATGGCCCTGTCTATTGCAGCAATAGCACACTATCTTAGATCTAGTTGCCTTGCTAGATTTTGTTCTCTTCCTGTCCTTCTTTGAATCCTTTTTATCTTGATAAAAATCTTCTTTTCCTTTTGAAGTAGAAGGCCTTGACCTCCACTGTTTCTTCTTCAGGAATTTCTGAAAGTGTCTAGTGAAAGCAGCAAAGTCTTCATCACTTTCACTGCTTGCAGATTTGGTGCTGACTGACTCATCTGACTCAGATTCAACTACCTTTGGAGGTGGAGTTGATGACTTATTTTTGCACTTCCTGGAGGCTTCTGTCTTGAAGGCTACTGTTCTTTCCTTGTGCTCAGTTCTTGTTGATTTCTCCTCCTCTTTTCTCACTGTCAATTACATTTCATAAGACAATAACTTGCCAAACAGTGTAGGAGGAGGAATTTCCCTCAACTTAGCCATTTCTCTTATGGCACAGATCTTGGTGTCCCAATCTTTGGTTAGGGACCTTAAGAACTTGTCATTTAGTTCATAGTTACTGAACTCTCTTCCATAAGATATGAGTTCATTCACTATTCTGTAGAACTTCTTATAGCACTCAGTTATGCTATCACCTTTTCCTTGTCTAAAACTCTCATACTCCTGATTTAGCAAGGATTTTCTATCTTGTCTAACTTCTTCAGATCCTTCCATATACACTATAAGAGTGTCCCACATCTCTTTGGCTGTCTTACAGTGTATAAGATTCTGAAATGTTGCATCATCTATGGCACTCACTATAATGTTTTGTGCCCTCTTGTCCATGGTAGCTAGGACAATCTCATCCTTAGTCATCTCAGAGAAATCCTTTGGAGTTCTCTGATTTGCATCTAGAACTGAAATCTTCATGGGCACATAAGGCCCTTCCTTTACTGTGATGTAGATTCTAGGGTCTGAGGCCTCCATAAACAGCCTTACCCTTTCCTTCCAGATCCCAAAGATCTCTTTCCTGCATATGGGCAATTTCATGGAACCCAATTCCTTGTGATTCTCAGAGGAACCCATGTTTCTTGATTTTCTTGAATCTGTATTTTCTTGAATCTGTATGTTGCCTTACACTGAATCTGCCAATCAGGATCTCCTCAGACTGTTAGTCCTTTTGAGGAACCTCGCTTTGATACCACTTGAAAGATATGGTACCTAAACACCTAGAGGGGGGGTGAATAGGTGACCTAATCCTTATTAAACTTTAATGGCAGCAATCAGTTATATCACAGATTTCTAACTACTTTTGCACAGCAATAACAAAGCATACACAGCAAATAACAATCACAGCACAGCAGACACAGTGATTTATAGTGGTTCCCCAAGCTTTGGGTACATCCACTTTCCCCCTTCGCCTATCTAGCAGTGTACTAGATTCGGCCAAACTTCTCCACTGTCTCAGAACCCAAATTGGTTCCTACTCCTCAGGGCCAAGGCCTTACAACTCAGCTTTATCCCAAAGCCTACACTCAGCCACAAAGGCCTACACTCAGCCAATCGAGGCCTACACTCAGCCAACAAGGCCTACACTCAGCCAATAAGGCCTACACTCAGAGATTTCAATCTCCTACACTCAGGCCAAAAGCCCTACCCTCAGCCTTTATAATTATAGGCTTACAATTCACTCAGATCCAGAGGATCCTACAAGTTAAAATGATTTTACAAATATTAACTCTACAACTCAGAAACAAGAGAGGGGAGTTGAGAGTTTCTTGATGAGTTCTTGGAAGAACTCAGCTGGATCCAATCTGACTTAGCTTTCTTCAAAGCTTCTTGAAAGTAGAACTGAATAAGAATGAATCCTTCTGCAATTGTTCCTTGACCTCTGCCACTTAGAATTCAGAATAAATCTGAACCCTTCTTCTCAGCCTAGTTCCAAAGGCTGATTTCTTGGATGGAGCCCTCTCTCTCCAACTTCTTAGATCTGCACTTCGACTGCAAGATCTTCTTGTGTTGATACTCTATGTACCACTTTAACAACTTGTTTTTCAACAAACTGAACTCTCGTTTCTGTAAACTGTAGGTGCCTATTTATAGGCCTTCTTCATGGTAACCGGCTGGTCCGGTTCATAACTGTCTTCTAACATCTCTGACAGGTGCTGTAGACCGGCTGGAACGGCAGCTGTCAAGTCATCCAGTCATTTCTTCAAAATCTCTAACTGTCTGAAAGTGTCGAGACTTTCTGTCTTTAAGTGTCGACACTTATAGTCCAAGTGTCGACACATGCTGTGTAAGTGTCGACACAAGTTACAAGGTGTCGACACAACTCCTTGTATGTCTCGACACAGATTCTTCTTCAGGTGTCGACACTAAAATTGAGTGTCGACACAAGTACTTGATCTTCTATCTTTAGCTGTATTCTTCTAAGTGTCGACACACCTCCTTTGTGTCGACACATCTTCTTGTGTTGAATCTGTTCAGTGTCGACACTGCTTCTTGGTGTCGACACATAGTCTTCTATGTTGATACTTGCTAAGTGTCAACATAGCTCCTTGTGTCGACACTTGATTCTTCTGTTGAGACTTCAGCTGAGTGTCGACACATTCCCTTAGTGTCGACACTTGTACTTAGAATATTTTGGAGATAATTCTGTTCTTTGCTAAGTGTCGACACAGCTCCTTGTGTCGACACAGCTCCTTGTGTCGACACTTTCTTCAAGTGTAGAGTCTTCAGCTGAGTGTCGACACATTGTTCTAGGTGTCGACACTTACTTCATGTGTTGACTCTTCTGTTGAGTGTCGACACTCTGTTTTTGGTGTCGACACTTTATTCAAGTGCTGACTCTTCTTGTTGAGTGTCGACACATTGTTCTGAGTGTCGACACTTTAACAGTCTCTGCAGACTTTTGTTGTGTGTCGACACAGCTCCAAGTGTCGACACTTTCTGGTGTAGACACAGCTTTACTGGGTGTCGACACAGCTCCTTGTGTCGACACTTTCTGTCTGCACTTTTCTTCACTGAGTGTCGACACAGCTCCTTGTGTCGACACTTTCTGTCTGGTGTCGACTCTACATCCCAGGTGTCGACACAATGACTCCAAGTGTCGACAATGCTTGTCTGGGTGTCGACACAAGCCTTCTTAAGTGTCGACACTTTCCCTCTGGGTGTCGACATATGGACTTAGAAACTTTTTGCTTCAGTCCAGTGATTACTTAACCTGCACAAGTAAACTCAACATACATCAAATACATTATGATGTATATCATTGAGTTGGGTGAGGCTTCTTCAAATCAGGTACATTTAACCAATGTACGCAACACTCTTGTTATCCGGATTGAGAAGATCCGTTGGAGAACAAACTAGGTGTTGGAACACCCTATTACTGATTTGGGAAAGGATCACTATGTCTTTTAGGAAATCTGGTTTGACCTCCTTGTATAGATCTAAAGTTCAATTAGAATTAAGTCTAAGGGTTAGTACTTAGGTTTGAAAGCTGCCCTCAAGACCAGATATTTCAGTTCAGGAGACTAAGTCATTTCATCGAGCTCAGTAAGACGAATCGTCGAACTCCATTCGACGATCACTGAGCTCACTTCGACGAATCGTCGAACTCCATTCGACGATCTCTAAGCTCAACCTCAACAAGTCGTCGAACTCCATTCGACGAACTTCGAGCTCAGATCGACATTCTTGTCTCTAGTTTGTTTCTCTATCTCTGAGCTCAGTTCGACAATAGTTGAGCTCAGATCGACGATCTCTGTTTCAGTCTAAGTCCAGTCTCTGAGCTCAGTTCAACGATAGTGGAGCTCAGTTCGACGTTTTTCTGGTGAGATCGACGTTTTTCAAGATTCAAATTCAGACAGTTATGGAATAATTCTCAGCATTTATTTTAAGGATCTTGTAGCCGTTTTCAATTAATCTGGAGCAAGTTTCAAGGGATTTTCAAAGGAATGTTGTTATTGGACTTTCCTCCAGAAGACAAATGCAGTTAAGGAAGTCATTTATGACAGGCTAACGACTATCTTGGACAGAGAAATATTCATTCAGATCTAAGGAATAAAAGAGATATTCACATTCTGCTTGAAAAGAGAATAACATAGAAGAATAACATCATCAACAACAACTCTTACAATAATCACAACAACAGAAAGAGAAAGAGTTGCAGATATTCTCAGTCTTAGAATTCATACAAGAATACCATCACAAAAGGAGATCAATGTACTGAAATTTTCAGATCCCTTTTGATTCCAGTGTTCAAAGGCCATCATCATTCAAGACTCCAGACAACACATATTTCAGTTGCTGCTGAAATCATCTTTTTCTGGAGATCAAATTTTCTGAAGGCCTATCACCCTACTGCAAAGCTTTACTTCCTGAACAACTCAAGATCTCAGGGGGGAGCTATGACAAACATCCACTATCTTCTCTCTGATTGTTGACAGAGAAGATCATCTCATCCCTCTCTCTCTCTCTGCTGTAAAGGGTTTTTCAAACTCCCTTCAAAATTTTGTGCTGGTTTATGAGACCTTGTCAAAATTCAGTGGTGGCAAGACACCTGATCAAAAAATCTGGTTTGGTTTTTGAGCACCTTATCAAAAGCTCATTGGTGCCCAGGACACCTGATCAACTCATCCTGCAATGGATTCCTACCTAGGGTGGTAGAAGAGTGGATGTACCTAGATTGATTGGGGAATCACTATATCTCCTTGTGTCATCTGGTTGCTTACTTTCTTTTGTTTTCTGGCTGTGGTTTGTGATTGCTTTTTGATTAAATAGTTGATTTATTTCATTTTCTTCCCTGTTCACTTAGGAATACAACAACTGTTGTAAAACGTTTTTAGCGAGCACCATACTCTATTCACCCCCCTAGAGTATATCAGATCTAACTTGCACTTTCAATTGGTATCAAAGCGAGGTTGGTTAAAAATACCACATCTTCCAGGGTTGGTTAAAATACCACACCTTAGTGGTTGCACAGGCTAACACCTGAACCCAAAGATCCCTCTAGTTAGATCTGCTTGTTTTGATTTTGTTATTAGAATTATTTCTTCACAAAACAAGGCCCAAAATAAAGATTATGCTAGCACCAGACCTCCAGTGTGCAATCTATCTAAGTTTGCACTTTGGAAGGCAAGGATTAGACTGTACATGAACTCTATTGATGAGGACATTTTCAATTCTGTTTTGACAGTGTGTCCAAGACCTCCAGAGAATACAAGCACAAGTGCTGTTCCACCTCCTTCAGGAACAGATGTAGAAATAAAGAAATGGAAATTGGCTGATGAAAAGGCTATGAACATTCTAGCCCAGACTATGTCTGATGAGATATTCCAAAAGATAGTTGAATGCAACTCAGCAAAGGACATCTGGGACAAGTTATCTGAGATAGTCTCAGGATCTGCTGATGAGAGAAAGGATATAAGATCTCATCTCAAAACCCAGTGTGATAATTTCAAGAAAGGAGAAGCTGAGTCAGTTGCATACATGTACAATAGATTCAGTCTCATAGTCAATGAGGTGAAAACTTTGGACAAGGAGATCTCATTGACTGAGCTAAATGATAAAATCCTAATGTGCTTCCCAAGCACTTGGGACTCAAGGATCTGGCCAATCAAGGATTCCAGAAGTCTAAATGAGATCACAACTGAAGCTCTCTTGTTCAAGCTCAAGTCTTATGAGCTGCTCATCAAGAATAGAGAAGAAGAGCAGAAGGCTGCCTCACCAGCTATAAGAAAGGAAAAATCAATAGCTTTCAAAGCCACTGAAGATCAGCCTGAAGACAAGGTCCCCAATGAAGAGCTGCTAAGCTTTCTGGCCAAAAGGTTTTACAAAATGGCCAGGAAGGATTTCAGGAAAAGATCATACAAGGAGCATGACAAGTCAAGGTATGACAAGTCAAATAACAAAGAAATTATTTGCTTTGGTTGCAGGAAACCAGGCCACATTGTGCCTGACTGTCCAGAAAACAAAAACAAGGACAAAAAGGACAGGACAGAAAGGAGAAAAGAAAAAGACTTCAAGAAGAACAGCAATGGCAAACCCTCCTCCAGCAAGAACAAACATACAAGGAAGGGATTTGTTGCTGAAACTTGGAGTGAGACAGAAGAAGAATCTGAAGCTTCAACCAGCTCAAGTGATGATGAGGATGATGCTGAAGAAAAAGAATTCTGCATGATGGCTATCAATGCCTCACAACACAATTCTAATGCAGAAGAATCAGAGTTAGAATCAGAGACTCAATCTGAAGAGGACCAGGTAATAAGTTCTTTTGATTTTTATTCTGAGGACTTTAAGTGTGAATTTAAGGCACTATGTTTAGATTTATTAAAATCTGAGAAGGAAATCATTTCTCTCAGAAATCAATTATCTGAATAAAGTACTTTAAAATAAGATAACCTCAAACTCTCTGAGGAGTTGGAATATTGTAGGGAGCAGATAGCTTCACTGAAAAGTGAACTATCAGAGGCCAAGAAGCTTGAAGAATCCCTCAATGGGAGAATTATCAAGCTAATGGACATCACAAGCACAGTGAACTCAAGATTCAATAGTACACTAGGCTTGGATGCTTCATCCAGCCAACCTATAGTATTATCAACCCCAATTAAATTTATCTCTGATAAAGGTATGGGAGTTGTAGAGGTAGCTAGGAAGAATTCTGACTTACCCAAGAAAACAAGAGTTCAATAGAAATCGTCGAACGGAGCTAGACGATCGTCGAATGCAGATCAACGATCTCAGGCTAAATCGTCGAACTCAGGTCGACGATCTCTAAACCCTAAACTCTGCCACAGTCGATCTTCGAACGGAGCTCGACGATCTGACCCAAGATCGTCGAACTCAGCTCAGCGATCATCGAGTAGAGATCAGAGTTTTGAAAACCTTTTCAAAGGTAAATCAAATTCCAAACCTAGGGGTCCTTCATCCCAAAGATTTAACCCTTATACTGAATGGATAATACCTCCAAGGAGATATCATCCTGAAGGCTATAAGAGTCAACCAGGGATGTCTTTTATTTCTGAATTCAAAGGTTATCAACCTAGGCCCAAGGTAAACTGGGGCAAAAACAAGTAAATTGTCTTATGTGTAGGTGAAAACCTATCCAACATCAAACCAGCAATGGTATCTGGATAGTGGGTGCTCAAAGCACATGACAGGAAACAAGAACAACTTCACATCCTTCAAATCCAAGTTTGGACCCAAAGTAATATTTGGTGATTCAAACTTTGGACTAACAAAAGGATATGGTGCAGTTCAGATTGGCACAGTCACATTCAAGAAAGTAGCCTATGTGGAAGGACTGAAGCACAACTTGATCAGTATCAGTCAACTATATGATGAAGGCTATCAAGTGACTTTCAGCAAATCCTTATGCAAGATCAAATCAGAGGACAACACAACTGTGTTGACAGGTAAAAGGAAAGGTAACATCTATTTAGTAGACTTTCTTTCAACTAAAGTAGATATTTGTCTGTTTAACTCTATTAGTAGACCTAATGAACTATGGCATAAGAGATTAGGACATATAAACCTTAGAACCATTGCTAGGCTATCCCAGGACAACCTTGTTAGAGGACTACCTTCTGGCCCCTACAAGAAGGAAGGACTCTGCAGGGCTTATCAATTAGGCAAGAAAACCAAAAATAGTTTCAAGTCACTTAATAAGAGTGATTCACCTAGGATTTTGTATCTGTTACACATGGATCTTTTTGGACCCATTACAGTACAAAGCTTAGGAGGGAAATCTTACACTTTAGTGGTTGTAGATGACTTCTCTAGATTCATATGGGTGTTCTTTCTGAGGAAGAAGTCTGATAACTTTAAGTGTTTGACAGAGTTTCTCAAATGCATACAGAGTGAGTTCAATACTCACATTGCCCTGATCAGAAGTGATCATGGGACAGAGTTTGATTCTCTTCTTATGCAAGAGTTCTGTCAAAGTGAAGGGATCAGGCACAATTTCTCAGCTCCTACAACTCCTCAACAAAATGGGGTAGCTGAAAGGAAAAATAGAACCCTTATTGAATCTGCCACTACATTGTTGTCAGATGCTCACCTTCCTCTATCCTTTTGTGCAGACGCAGTGAACACCTCCAACTATGTGTTGAACAGAAGTTTAATACATAAACTGAAGGGCAAGACTCCCTATGAATTACTCAAAAGGAAGAAACCTAAAGTAGATTACTTTAAAATTTTTGGTTGTATTTGTTACATTCATAATAATGACAAGAAATACTTAGCAAAATTCAAGCTAAAGCTATGAAGGAGTGTTTATGTGATACTCCATGATTAGTAAAGCTTATAGGGTATAAAATAAATCAACTCTTAAAATTGAAGAATCTGTTCATATATCTTTTGATGAATCTAACATGTCTTTCAAGGAGAAAAATACTTCTACCATAGAACCTTTGCAGGTACACTCTCTTGCTGAAGACTTGGACAGGTTACAAATTATTCAAAAAGAGGAAAGCAGTGAAGATGAAGAAGACATTCAATATCTTGAAGAGAAACTTCTTGAAGAGCCAGTTGTTGTACCACCAGAGGAAACAACAATACAGGTTGGTGAACAATCAACATCTCCTGTTGATTTAGTAACATCAAGAGACCATCCAATCTCCCAAGTGATTGGAGACATCTGAGCTGGTGTGCAAACCAGAAATCAGGTCAATCAAAACCTGATGCACACTTGCTTCCTTTCTCAAATTGAACCTCAATCCATTCAAGATGCAGAGCAAGATCCACACTGGATCATTGCAATGCAAGAAGAGTTGCATCAATTTGAAAGGAACAAAGTTTGGGAACTAGTACCAAGGCCAAAGGATCACTCCATTGTTGGAACAAAGTGAGTGTTCAGAAATAAGTTGGATGATCAAGGAGTCATTGTAAGGAACAAGGCAAGGCTAGTTGCTCAAGGGTACTCTCAAGAAGAAGGGATAGATTATGACCAGACCTTTGCACCAGTTACAAGGTTAGAGGCCATAAGAATCTTCTTAGCATATGCAGCACACAAAGGATTCAAAGTATACCAAATGGATGTAAAGAGTGCCTTTATCAATGGAGATATCAAAGAAGAAGTCTATGTCAGACAACCCCCAGGTTTTATCTCTTCAACTCATCCTGATTATGTTTTCAAATTACATAAAGTATTATATGGTCTAAAGCAAGCTCCTAGAGCATGGTATGTGACCCTAACATGCTTTCTTCTGAAAAATGAGTTTATAAGGGGTAGAGTAGACCAAACTCTTTTTATTAGAACCCATAAGTCTCATACCCTACTAGTACAAATCTATGTAGATGATATTATATTTGGCTCTACTGATTCAAATTTGTGCAGAAGGTTCTCCAACCTAATGCATTCTAAATTTGAAATGAGTAGCATGGGTGAGCTATCCTTCTTTCTAGGATTGCAAATCAAATAATATGCTGAAGGCATATTTATTTCTCAAACCAAGTATGCAAAAGAACTGGTTAAGAAATTTGGTATGTCTGAAGCATCATGTATGAAAACACCTATGTCTACCAATGCTGTATTAGATGCTGATGAACATGGGAAACCTGTTGATCAGATAACATATAGAGCAATGATTGGCTCTTTATTGTACCTTATAGCTAGTAGACCTGACATAATGTTTGCTACATGCATATGTGCTAGATTCCAAGTAAGCCCTAGAGAGTCACACATAACCTTAGTAAAAAGGATTCTTAGGTATGTAAAAAGTTGTCCAAATCTAGGTCTCTGGTATCCAAAAGATTCAGCATTTGACTTAACTGGATTCTCAGATGATGATTATGCTGGATGCAGAATATACAGGAAAAGCACCAGTGGAACTTGTCAGTTTCTTGGTGACTGACCTGTCTGCTAGTTTTGCAAGAAACAAACATCTGTGTCAACTTCAACTACTGAAGCTGAATATATGGCTGCAGGTAGTTGTTGTTCACAAATATTGTGGATTCAAAACCAACTGCTAGACTATGGCTACAACTTAAAAAAGTCTAAAATATTTTGTGATAATACAAGTGCTATTTCTATAGCACAAAATCCAGTCCTCCATAGTAGAACAAAACACATAGAAATTAGGCATCACTTTCTAAGGGATAATGTTGAGAAAAATAAAATTAAACTTCAATATATCCCAACTGATTTGCAAAGGGGAGATATTTTCACCAAACCCTTGGATGAAAAGAAACATACATTTTTCCTGAATCAGTTAGGACTGTTAGATGGAGGAAGTCTAAAATAAGATCGAAGATTTTCAAAAATCTAAAAATGACCAAGACTAGGCAAATCAAAGTGCTTTTTCTAGTGTATAGAGTGCTTCTGATCTCTGAACTGCGCTCGACGATTTTCCCCCCGATCGTCGAACGGAGATCGACGACTTCCGAAATCATCGACCAGAGTTCAGCGCTTCTCAGATAGTGCTAAACTATCTTTCTTCAGGTCAGCGATCGTCGTGCGGAGCTCGACGATTATGTTTTCTGAACTATCGTCGAACAGAGCTTGACGCTCTCCAATATCGTCGAACGGAGATCGACGTTATTGATGACCTTTCAGTTTCCTTTAGAAGCCCAGATCGTCGAACATAGTTCAACGATCTTTCCTTTTCTGCGTCGAACCCTAATATAAAACTCATTTTTTCGGCCGTCGTTCTCCCTTTGTGCTTTCATACTCTCTGCAAATTTTCTCTTTCCCTCCAAACTTCTCTATACTTGGTCGTTTGTTTGTTCATTTTTGCAGGAATCAATGGTATTCTCAGTCGCCATCTTGGCCGCAATGAAATTTGATGCTAGATTTGATATCGACATGGATTCTTTCAACAACAGTGATCAAATCTTCAAGGACATTCTGGAACTTTTCAAAGAACAACATCTAGTTACCATCATGACCACAAGGATCAAATTAGCTGCAGATGAGATAAAGGAATGTGTGTATACTGCCCATAACCTGGATCAGAATACAGTGGTTGGAAGCATCTCAGGAAACAGGTATCTCTAACACCTGCTACTTTGACGGAGGTTTTTCAATTAAAATCTGGAGAAGATTCTATTGAACTTTCTAGAGAGGAGTTTTCTAATATGCTTGAAAGGATGGGACACTCAGAAGCAAACCCTAGCAAATTGCTGAAGAAAAATCTGTCTGTTGAGTACAGATTTCAAGCTGATGTTGTTGGCAAGGTATTGTTGGCCAAACACTCAGCTCATGATACCATATCTAGGTATCAGCTCTTCTTGATGGGTGACCTAGTGGACAAGAAGCAACTCAACAGGGGAGAAATTTTCTTTGATTTGATTAAGAAAAAGATTTACAAGAACTTCGTTAATTTTGGAAGAATTTTAGGGCTGTTCCTTCACCACAGATGGCCTGCACTGCTTGTTTCCAGTGGGATGCACATCAATGCCTCCAAGAGGCTCACCTGTACCCTATTTGGAAAATGGGACAGGCAGATTGTCAAGCCCACCAGGCACTCTGCAATTTCTACTTCAGGAACAAGGACTTCCTCAGTCTCATCCCCTTAGGTTTCTGCCCCTGCAGAAGACATGCCTGCTTCTTATCCTCCTCCTCCACCTCTTGTTTCATCTACCACAGTCACATCCACTATCACAATTTCCACCCCATCTCCAACTTCAATTCCTTCTCCAACTCCACCACTCACTGAAGAAATCTTCCATCCTCTACATCAATACCCACACCTAGATATTGACTCATCCTCTCATATTCCATCTTTCACTCTTATAGATGATTCCTATATGGATGATTCTCCTTCATCTCCTCCTGAGCCACCATCCTCATCCACCTCTTATCAACAACTACTTCAAGACATCATTGCTCAACCATCCTTCATACCATCCATTTCCATTCCACTCTCTTCCATCTCCACAATTCCTATTTCCCAACCATCATTTCCTCAATCCACAGGTTCTCCACCAACATCTCTACTGCTCCAACCTTCATTTCTACCTCATCCATCCCTACCTCTGCTCAAGTCCCTCTTGAGCAAGTAGATCTTCCAGCCCTTGTAGACAGGTTATATGAGCTGATAGCTCCAAGGCTATCCCTCTTGCTAGAGACCTCTTTGGCTCCCCTTCTCAAAACAGTTCAGGAACTGTCTGCCAGGCTTTCTTCTTTTATTCCTTCTCAGGCAATCCCTTCTTATGGGTGCCTTGATCCAGTTCTCACTACATCTAGGCAGGGGGAGATGCCTCATGAAGTTGAAAGATTACCTGCTGTTGTATCTTCAGTCCAAGCTCCAGCTGCATCTGTTGCATTCATCACAGTGGACCTCAGGTCAATATTATCAATTTTTGATTCTGTATACTTCAACTGGCTGCCAGTCCAACAATCTGAAGATCTGACCAAGGCCATTGTGCCTATTTCCAGATGTGACCCCAGCTTGATAAGCTCTTATATACATTTCTTCAAGGCTGTTGACACTGCTTCTTCTGTTGCTCCTACTGTTGTTATTGATGTTTTTGTTAATTCTGATATTGATATTTTTGAGGACATGCATATGACAGAGGCATTTGTTCTTGAGTCTGCTGTTACTGCTACTGTTGCTCCTTCTGAAGTTGATTTTCCAGTTTCATCTGTTACTACTGCTGCTGTAGCTTCTGTTTCTGAAAGTGTTGTATCTGAATCTTCTGTCATAACACCTTCTGCAAGTATTGCTTCTACTCCACTCCCTGTTGTTGCTACTGTTGTTGTTTCTGCTGCTTCTTCTGCTCAGTCTCAACAACAAAAAGATTACCTCAAAAGGATTAATGCAGTGTATGATAATCCTCCAAGCTCAGACAGTGATCAGTTCAGGACTGACTCAGATGATTCCTCTGCTACAATTGCAAGGAAAAGGAAAGCCAGAAGCAAGGCTATGAAGAGAGTTCCTCCAGAGAAAGTAAAAGATACAAATGACATTCCAAACTACATACTGCATGATTGCCCTATCACAAAACCTTGGATGCAATACTCCAGGAATTAACTGAAGGCTATGAAAAAGAAAATAAATTATAACGAAGGATCTTCCCATTTCAATCCTCCTCCTCCTCCTCCTCCCTCACCTGATGCAAGTGCAGGTGGTAGTTCTGCTTTCCAATCCTCTGCCAGAAGCTAAACTTCATATCAACCTCAAGGTAGATCCCAGTATAGAGGAAATCAATCTAGAGGTTACCAGTCCAGAAGAGGACAGTACAGAGGAAATCAGAGAGAACTTAAAGTGTACTCTAAAGGATATTCCAGGCAACATCTTTATCCAAGGAAAGGACAAGGTCCATCTGACACAACTTCTGGTCCCTTCACTTATAAGATGAAAGAACTAGTCTCTTCCAGAGCTCCTCTAGATAATCCTTCAAATAGATATGAGCCTCTTGTTCCATTTGAGGACACAGAAAATAATCCCACCTCATGGACTGCAAGAATGAAAGAATTGGCTGCTTTGAACCAAATCAAGAAAGCTAGAGAACAAGGAAGGGATACTTCAAATATCACTACTCTATCAGATCAAAGAAAGAAAGAGCTTAAGAGATACTCCTCCAGTAAATTTTTTGTTTCAGAAAGCTATATGAAGCTGCATCCAGAAGCTGTAGTGCCCAGGCCAAAGTAACAAACCTCTCTAGGTGAAGCTGATGATAGAAGATCTAAGAAGGAAGCTCTCAATCCCAACAGAGAAATAGTTCTTATAAAGAGAAAGGAAAAAAGAATGATTCTGTAAGATGACAGTATATCTTATTTTCTGAACTATCTGAGATAATGTATGTGTTTCTGCAATGTCTTGTTTGTTATATCTCTGCTTTGTATGTTTTTATTTTTCCAATATCTGTAAATAGTAATCCTAACCCAAATAGGGGGAGATTGTTGGAACACCCTATTACTGATTTGGGCAAGGATCACTATATCTTTTAGGAATTCTGTTTTGACCTCCTTGTATAGATCTAAAGGTCAATTAGAATTAAGTCTAAGGGTTAGTACTTAGGTTTGAAAGCTGCCCTCAAGACCAGATATTTCAGTTCAGCAGACTATGTCATTTCGTCGAGCTCAGTACGACGAATCGTCGAACTCCATTCGACGATCGCTGAGCTCACTTCGACGAATCGTCGAACTCCATTCAACGATCTCTGAGCTCAATCTCAACAAGTCGTCGAACTCCATTCGACGATCTTCGAGCTCAGATCGACGTTCTTGTCTCCAGTTTGTTTCTCTATCTCTGAGCTCAGTTCGACGATAGTTGAGCTCTGATCGACGATTTCTGTTTCAGTCTAAGTCCAGTCTCTGAGCTCAGTTCAACGATAGTGGAGCTCAATTCGACGTTTTTCTGGTGAGATCGACGTTTTTCAAGATTCAAATTCAGACAGTTATGGAATTATTCTCAGCATTTATTTCAAGGATCTTGTAGCTGTGTTCAATTAATTTGGAGCAAGTTTCAAGGGATTTTCAAAGGAATGTTTTTATTGGACTTTCCTCCAGAAGACAAATGCAGTTAAGGAAGTCATTTATGACAGGCTAACAGCTATCTTGGACAGAGAAATATTCATTCAGATCTAAGGAATAAAAGAGATATTCACATGCTGCTGGAAAAGAGAATAACATAGAATAATAACATCATCAACAACAACTCTTACAACAATCACAACAACAGAAAGAGAAAGAGTTGCAGATATTCTCAGTCTTAGAATTTATACAAGAACACCATCACAAAAGGAGATCAACATACTGAAATTTTCAGATCCCTTTTGATTCCAGTGTTCAAAGGCCATCATCATTCAAGACTCCAGACAACACACATTTCAGTTGCTGCTGAAATCATCTTTTGTTGGAGATCAAATTTTCTGAAGGCCTATCAACCTACTGCAAAGCTTTACTTCCTGAACAACTCAAGATCTCAAGGGGAGCTTTGACAAACATCCACTATCTTCTCTCTGATTGTTGACATAGAAGATCATCTCATCTCTCTCTCTCTCTCTCTCTCTCTCTCTCTCTCTACTGTAAAGGGTTTTTCAAACTCCCTTCAAAAGTTTGTGCTGGTTTATGAGACCTTGTCAAAACTCAGTGGTGGCAAGACACCTGATCAAAAAATTTGGTTTGGTTTTTGAGCACCTTATCAAAAGCTCATTGGTGCCCAGGACACCTGATCAACTCATCCTGCAGTGGATTCCTACCTAGGGTGGTAGAAGAGTGGATGTACCCAGATTGATTGGGGAACCACTATAGCTCCTTGTGTCATCTGGTTGCTTACTTTCTTTTGTTTTCTGGCTGTGGTTTGTGATTGCTTTTTGATTAAATAGTTGCTTTATTTCATTTGCTTCCCTGTTCACTTAGGAATACAACAACTGTTGTAAAAAGGTTTTAGCGAGCACCATACTCTATTCACCCCCCCCCCCCCCCTCTAGAGTATATCAGATCTAACTTGAACTTTCACTAGGCCTAGCCTTGACTTGTTCTCCAAGTTTGGGCACACTTTGTGCTAACAAGGGAGTTAATCTCAACTTATCCTTGATCGCTCTTTATCGTTTACCGCCGCTCCTAAGTATATTATTGCTGCGATTGACGGCTTATAGTGAAAAGAATAGATGCTTGTGTAGGTGTGGTGAGGTGTGTGCTTGTTGGAGAGTTAGGTCCTAAGGACGTGGTATCAAGTCCGGCTAAGGGCGAGTTGTGTGCTTGTTGGAGAGTTAGGTCCTAAGGACGTGGTATCGAGTCCCGTATTTTTGAGAGCCAACCGACCCCTTTTAAGCACGTCAGTATCACGTACACCCCTATACCAACCTCTCCAGATGCGCTCCACACAACATGCATATTCCGTACTCGATTCTAGATCTAAATGTTAGTTTTATCGGAGATCACAATGATCTACCCACTAGAAACAACCTTTTTCTTCACCTTTTTGTGAGGGGTTCCATGAACGTATGTAAATTGAGGACTTCAGTTATGCAAGGAGAAAGTCATTACTCTTATTGATTGCATAGGAGCCATGTCCTTGTTCTTTGATTCGGATGGAACTGGTAGTCACAGCTTCCTCTCCTTGGATCTAATGTCGACTCGTAATTCGGATCACAAGCACACCTTGGATCGCTTCTCCTCTTCCCTCAAGAACCTCAAGAACCAATAGATAGTGTATGAGAGAGTAAAATGAGATTAAAATCTCAAATATATCCCTTAAAGGTGACTTACCGTCACATGGTATCTGCTACCGTCGTGTGGTAACAATGGTGGTCGCCGCATGGCCCAATGGACATCGCTTTATCACCCAAAACAGCCTCCACCATGCTGTCATGTGGCAGTTTGCCGTCGCGCGTTAACGTACTACCACCAACTGGTACCTTCCAAGGCATAAGCCATTTTACTAATCCTATCGCCACACATTAGCTCACTACCACCCCGCGGTAGTCTCTCCACGCTTCATCGAAAGCTTTGAGTGCGTCAAGTGGTATCGCCAAAAGTTAGCCCACTACCGCAGCACAGTAAGTTTCTCGACGATTCGTCGAAAGCGTTGAGTGCATCGAGTGGTATCGCCACGCTATATTATTCTACCGCCGCGCAGTAGATACCCGAGATGAAGTTGATTTAATTCATGGGCTAACGCTGGCGTTAAGACTAGTTCCACGCATTAACTTCCAATCCTTCCTTTTTCAGGATTTTTGGGGCATTACAGAATCTCATTACCCAGCTGCAAAGAGAATTTTGAGATACCTTAAGGGCAGCCAATTTTTGGCATGTGATATCCTAGGAATAATGATTTTGAACTAATAGGCTTTTAAGATGGAGACTTTGTAGGTTACAAAGAAGATAGGAAGAGCACCTCAGGAACAAGCTAGTTCCAAGGAAGAAGGTTGATCTCATTAAGCAGCAAGAAGCAGACTAGTGTGGCAATTTCTATAGATGAGTTATAGTACATATTAGCATGGAGTTTCTATGCATAACTTCTATGGATTTAGCATCTATTTCAGGACTACAACCTTCAAATAAGTAAAACTCACATGTATTGTGATTCATCTAGTGTAATCTCTATAGCTTAAAATCTTGTATCACACAGCAGGATTAAGCATTTAAAGATTATGTATCCTTTTATTAGAGAGCATGTTTAGAAGGAGAATATATACCTTGAGTTTGATCCCATAAACAAACAAGTGGCAGATATTTTCACCAAGCTACTGGATGAGGCAATGTTTAGTTCTTGTAAGATTGAATTAGGAATACTTAACTTGGAATAGTTTTATCAATCTAGTTTTATTCCATCGTATCTGTACAGTTATACATTCCATTTTTGGGTATAGTTGATGCTAGAAAATATTCTCTGGTATTATGTTAGGTTGTACTAACCATGTTGTAGGTTCATATAAGTATGAGTCAATTGACTCACTTTCAAGAGTTATTATGTCGTTTTGATCGACAGATAGGCCTAGAAGGGTAGCGGAGTTAAGCTGAGCCAATCTCAGCTATATCGTTGAGATCATTGAGTGGATGCTCAATGATACCTATCAGTGATAACGATATTGTCGTAACGGCTGCTACCTTTGTTCATAAATCATTTTCAGTAGTTATATTATTTTCATGATCACCTAAGGTGCGTGATGCTTCATTTTCAATTTAATCCGAGTGCCCGACACGGGGCTCCGCCCCTACTACCAATCGCGACAGTACCCGGCCCACCCCTACGGCCTCGCGCGACTGTGCCCGACCCGCCACTACGACCTCGTGCAACTGTACCAACCCGCATACATCGACTGTACTCGACCCGCCACTACAATCTCGTGCAATTGTATACTTTATAATGAATAATATATATAATTATTATTATATATAATATATTCATGAATTATATTATACATATATTTATATAATTTTTTTATAAAAATACATAAAATATAACAATATTAGTATAGATTATTTGAATTATTATCAAAATTGCCTCCTTGTCTCATTGGATTGAGTTGTTCCTCCTAGGTCAAAACCAGAAAGCGTGTTTAAATTAAAATATAATTTTATCAACCAACCGCCTGATTTTTAAAGAGTTATGACAAAATCGTAATTTCACATAGGTTTAGGACACCCTAGTAGTAGGTTTAAGAGACCTACTAAAATGTGGGAGATGGAATGATTTTGTTGTGCTCGATCAGACGGTTGTTGAATTATGAACTCATGATCTGACGGCTTGTGGAATTTTCTCATGATATTCGCAGACCACTCTTTATATGTGGTAAAGATATATATATATATATATATATTATATATATATATATATATATATATATATATATATATATATATATATATATGCTTAAGCCAAGGGTATAGGTAAGGACATAAAACCTCTAACCCTAAAAACTCGTCGATTTCGCTCCATCTCTCTCTCTCTCTACGTTCTCAATGATTAGGTCTTCAGTCAAATGGTGCCAAAACCTATTAGTATCTTACACGGGGATATAAAGTAGTGAGATTTGGATTCAAGAATGCTTTAGAGGAAATAAAGGAAGTTATCAGTATGCTAGATGTTGTAGGACTCGAATTCATTCTATCTGAGCCTAGCCCGATACTGAAAGATGAAGTTTTGGACTTCTATTCACATGCAAAGTTATCTTCATCTGGAAATTCTATTAAGAGTAAGATAGGCAATGCCAAGATTAAAATTAGCTCTAATAGGATTTCCCAGACATTGCACCTTCTTTCTGTTGTCATAAAAGTGGACAAGGAGATTTATCCTCAAGAAACAATTGATTCCTTGGACTGGTATGAGTTTTGTGGAGAGAGATATGGGTCTCTAAAAAAAATTCAACCAGAGAGGCAAAAACTAGCAGATATCATAGGAAAGGTCGTTCTCTACAAGACGTGTTCACATGATAGGGTTTCTAAGTCCATGTTTGAGTTGGTTACAAGACTTATTCTTTAGTAGAAAACGAACTGGGCCTTATCGGAATTTCATAAACTACTCGACAGTCTTCAAATACCAAATATGGGTAGGTTTCCTTTCCTATATCTGATCAGTTTCCATCCTATGAAGTTCAACAATAAACAAGGTATGGGGATTCATTATATGAAAATAATGGATATCAAGACATTGGAGAGATACACCAGAGTGCTGCCAAAAGGTCAAAATGAGAAGAAGGGGCAGAGCAAAGACCAATGAAAGAAGGTGGTTGTGGAAGAAGATTCTGAGTTTGAATAAGGGAGCAAGGGTGTTGATGACCAAGAGGATAGTGAACCCATCCACAATTCCTACTTGTTACCTTCTATTGAGGATGAAGAAAATCATCAAGATATAGGCATTCAAATGGATCTTGATTTAGCTGACACAAGAACTCCTCTGAAAGTTGTTGCATCTACTTAGGGGGAGCTAACTTATCAAAAAATGTCTAGTGCCCCAATTGAAGGGGAGAATGTTGGGTAGGAGAAGATTGATTCTTTAGAAGATTTATTTAGTGGGAATGATGATCATAGTGAGGAGGAGCCTCAATATGAGTTCCTTGCTCTAGGAGAAATCTTCCATTTATTCTAAGAGGCTAAGACAGCAACTCATACCGAGTTGGCTGGTTAAGAGGACCTGGGATCTTCTTAAACCAAATTACTGCTAAAACATCGCCATAAGTATCAAGCGATCAACCATCCATAAGCACTACTGATAGCTCAATTCTATTATCTCTTAAAACTCTACTAGATGAGCAAATAATATCTTTGAAAACCTATATTATTGATAAAGTAAAAGAAATGAAAGCTGAGATCTTGATTGAAGTCCAAAAAGGAAAAGCTAATATAATAGATGATGTAGATTTCCTGAGAGGTGATGTTGTACATATAAATGCAAAAATCATAAAATGGTCTGATAAAGCAGGTAGCCTAGTTCACCAGAATGTGAAGATCCTAACTTCAATGGGTGAAAGTTTAAGTGTTGAAACCGAAGATTGGCTTCTGTGAGTCTGAACCCTTGGGGAAGGGGTGACTGCACACTTTGCCTAGCAAGCTTGGCAGACCGAAGACTTAGAGCTTGAAACTAACCCAAGACTCTAGCACGAAGGTCCCACCGCAAACCCAAAAGAACTTAGAGCACTTTCCCTCCTTAGCTTATATTGAGCTAAGGGCACCTCAAAAAGTGTTATAAAACAAGAGTAAGAGAACTGGAAAGGTTGCCTTCTAAGGAACCCCCTTGATCATATTTATAGTTTTTTTAAAACCAGGCATGCAAATAGCATAACTCTGATGTTCTGAATGGTTATATGCAGCCAAAAGCGGTCTACCAATAGCCACACTCCGCTGTTCTGGATGACTATTTACAGCCTTGCAAGGACATCAAGGTAATTTTACCTCTGGATGCTACTAGGTGAGTGCCCCATGAAGGCGCCACTCGCCTAAAGGAGTGAGTGCTAGGATAAACTAGGCACTCTCCTCCGCAGCACCCCAGTATGGGTAAATACGATACCTAAGGCCACTCTCCTCACTCAACGCCAAGGAACTAAAGGCATCAATGGAGCGCGCCTCACTTAACGTCAAGGAACAGAAGCCGTCGACAGAATGCACCTCACTCAATACCAAACGATTTGTATGCATCGACAACACTCATCTCACTTAACGCCAAGGAAGTGAAAGCGTTAATAAAGCGTGCCTCACTCAACGCCAAGTGACGGGCTCGCGCAACTTTCTTGGTGAACACTGTATTGCACATGTTACAGGGTGAGTGGTCCTTGAAGCTTCCACTTGCCTAGGGCGGCGAGTGTCTGATGGGGCTGGCACTCGCCGCCTACCTATGGCCCCGGGCAAGTGCAAGATTGACCTGCCCCACTCCTCTGCCATTATCGAGAACCGGGGGCGAGTGCGAGCCAACTTGCTCCACTCCCCCATACTTGTTCCACCCCTCCAGGGCGAGTCGACGAGGCTGCAGAGACCTCACCTCCCTTCCAACTCGCTTGGGACTTGTACTGTGTCAAAATGGCTGGACCGACTCCTACTAATCCCAGACGCCGGATACGGGGTTGTACACAATCCCCGCTCTTTTTGAGGTTGCCCTAAACTCAAAAAGAAACATCCAACCCCAAGATATAGGCGAGTGGGTCAGCAAGCTCAAGGGAATCTTTTGGTAGGATCCACTAGCGGCATTATATATGCCCGCCTACCTGGGTGACCTTTGTCATTCCCCCTATTTTGATTTTATCGAGATGCCTCTTTCCAAGGAGTTTCAAGAGAGGCTCAACTTTGATCGGGAGCTCAATGCTACTCGCTCTGTCAAGCTGAGCCCTTGGATCTCTAATCCATCGCCGCGCGAGTCACAAAAAGATAAACCCACTAAAAAGGCCATATTCGCCCCAAAAGTTGCCAGGTCCGCTTATTGCGATCTGACCTTTACCTTAGATCATGAAATCGCTTCTTCCTCCAAACCGACCGCCGAACCAAAAGGGAAAGAGATTATTGACGTTTCTACCAACCACGACACAAACCAAGATGATGCGGAAACTCCTGCACCGCGAGTCGATTCTCCTCAGAATGACCCAGGCTTCCAAATACCTCTTGAGGACTGCTTGAGAAGTTCGGCCCCTACCTTTGGGACCACTGGCCTGGACTCGCTAAGGGTAAAGTTGCCGGCTCGTGAACCTGCACGGCAACCCAACCCCAATCCTGCACTCGCGGGTGGAGGTGTCGGGGACATCCCTGTCCCGAGCTTCGAGCTAATAATCTCCACAAACTCTCAGCTTCCAGTCACGACAAGTCCATTTTGCCTCCTCTCACACGCACTTTCCATGGGTAGCAAAGCTCCTCTCGGCAGCCCATAGTCGGCAGGACCATCTCGCAAGGTTAGTCTGAAGTATTCACCATATTTACAACCCCAAGCTTCTCATCTGAATTTATACTCGCAGGCCTCCCTAACCAGTCCGAAGCTGAGAAATCTTCTGATCCGGCATGCCACTTGCCACCTCCTTCCACAGACGTGATGGAAGATTTCCTGGAAGCCTCGCTGGGACCTGTCGACCTGCGGAGGCAAACCATAAGAGTCCTTAAGAGGTACAAAGTCATTTTGCGCGGGATCTGAGTGTCGGCAAGTACACCGGTTGCTGTCAAGTAATAATTTGGGAATAGCTTCCCCGAATGTCGATCTCGAGGGAATGCAGGAAGGGTACATGATAGAGTTGTAGAGAGATCGTTACTAAGAGTTTAATGAAACACAAGGGGGTTGGTTTTTGAATCCTAATTCTAACAAAACAAAATAAAACTAATGTGGGTCGCAAGCACCGCTTCGCTTGGTGGATGGAACTAGTGCAGGCTGTAATGTCGTGCTTCGTGAGGCAGATGGACGAAAAGCAAGCGGATGGAATGAACTCAAGTGCGGAATGTGAGGGTCACAATGACCTATTCAACCACCAACACTAGCCTTTGATAGATTGGTCCTAGAACTTGAGTGGAATGGACGTGAAATGAGGCGAATGCATCACAGCTACAATAGAGGATGTATCTACACAAACAACTTCATTCATAGACAAATTAAAAGCACGTTTAGGTTTATTACAAGCTTGTTGCAGAATAGAGATCGGGCGGTCTGATGGTCTGTCTCTGGTGGGTTGCAGTCCGGGCGATCTGTCGGTTTCTCTCCTACGGTTTGGTTGCTGTCCTGTTGCTGTTTGTGCTCTGGCAGTTTGTCAATCTGTCACTGGCGACTTGGAGACAGGGCGACCTGGAGGTCTAGTATGGCGGCTTGGTGTCTTTCTCCTGTGGTTGCCGGGCAGTTTGCCCATTCATCAATCCGCACGGCTTGGCGACTTGTATTTATGTTAAACCGCTTGTACATGTTATTTTTTAGTCCCACATTATTTATTTGTAATCTCTCCCATCACCTCCATTCTATAAAAGGGAGGCTATAACATGTAATTGATACCTTTTTTGGAATACAAAGGTTTCTGTTTGTCCATTTTTCGCACTTCCTTTTTCTGTTCGCACATGGTATCAGAGCCCGCGATCTTGTCCGCATGATCAGTGCCTTCCTCTGCCCGCGCGACTTGATCTCCTTCTTGTCTCTTGTTCGCGCGGCCTCTCCTCCATTGTCGTTTCTCTTTGTTTGTGCGGCCTTCTACTTCTTCGCGGACTGTTTTTGCGGCTTCTCGGTCTTCTGCTCACGCGGCCTACTCTCTCCCTACGCGACTTTTTCCTTCTCTCTGTTACGGATTCTTCTTTTGTCCGCTGCGGTTTTCTCTATCCGTGTGGCCTTTTATAGGCCCCGGCCTCTTTATTCCCACGTGGTATTTCTCTTCCCTCTACCCACGCGGCTTCTTCCATGGCCCTTTCCAGCTCTTCTACCACCAACTCTACTCCTGTGACAACTCCACCTCCTCCTTCCATTCCTTCTGGGAATCTTGTCACCGTCTCCAAGCTTGTTGGTTATAACTACCCGGATTAGTGTGTCTCCTTCACCTTCCTCCTCCACTCACAATGCAAATGCCACCACCTTACCGATGATCCTCCTTCCACCACTTATGCTGAATTTGATGACTGGGATGATAGCGATGCACTTGTCCGCACTTGGCTCGCTAACAGTCTATGCGATGATTGTCTTCATGTTATCCATAATGATGAGATGGTCAAGAAGGCATGGCTTCGTCTTACTGCTCTGTACTCAAAGGGGGCTCAGGTGTCCTACATTTATACCTTGTATTCAGACCTCTTTATCCGTCTGTTTATGTCTCCTGTTGCCTCTTATCAACAAGTTCAAGCTCTTGGAGCTGAGATTCTTCAACATCGCCCCTTCTCTGTGGATCTTGCCAAACAACACTAGCACTTTCAAGAACTGCTTTATGTTTAATGAAATGGTATATGCCCTAATTTGCGGAGTCAGGCTTAAATACTACAGCAGAAAAACAGAGTGCACGATCAGTGGTGCATGACCAGTAGTCGTGCGCACTGACGGTTGATGATCGTATGGTCAGCTCCCAGAGATACCTGTAGCTGGATAGAAAAATTAATATATATGCGCACGATCAGTGGCGCACGACCGGTGGTCGTGCACACTGGATCCCATGATCTTGTGTTTAGCATTGGCAGAACTACAGAAAAATCGAGTAAACGCGCATGAGCAGTGGCGCACGACCAGCAGTCGTGCACACTATGTCCAATGGTCGTTTGATGCCCCAGACAAATATTGGAAAATAAAGAATACAGACTGCACAATTTGTGGCGCACGACTGGTGGTTGTGTGCTATAGATCCAATGATCTTGCGCAGTGTTCCTGTACCATTTGGGATTTCCCAAATAATCCCGGAATACGCACAATACCATTGTACCTGCAGTAAGAACAAAAGAGCCACAGCAATGGGCACACCACATTCTCTAGACACAGAAAAACACTAAGTATAGGGCAAAAGTACAAAAACTATGAAATCACAATGAAAACGGGCCTAAAGTGCACTTCCTATGAAAATAATGATTATAAGAAATACATATAGTAACGAACTAAAAGTGAAGTGTTCACGAAAGAAAACTAGCACAGATGACTCCAAAAATATGTATATAATTTGGACGCATCACACCTCGAGACTTACCCATTTGCGCGTCCCGAGCAAATCATCACTCCGTGGACTAGAAAATAGTTAGCTGGCTCAGCAGTTTTGAAATAAAGTATTACGAGAAATCAAATACATCATGGGCATAGAAAATGTAATAGAAATTTTTTTAATTATACTACAGAGTCTAAACTATTCGACAGGTGTAAATAAATATTGCATCTACTCATAATTAGAATTCTGTAGAATCATTCGGTCATGCATAGGAAGAAAGTAGGCAGGCCACTAAGATGAGCGTTGCCAAAGACTGGGGCTCGTGATCACCTCCAAAGAAATCCATCAATGTCGGGGACCATACGCTTACCCATTCACACTCTCTCCACGACGCTAGCTAGACATAAGCGAAGAATCGTTAGGACTTGTAGGATCGAATGGGGTTTAGGCTAAGGTTTGGTAGTAAAGATAAACATGGAGGCTACACGCAACCAAAGTGAGCGAACAAAAAGCTAAACCAAAATAGCCACTCAAAATTGCACGTATGACACGCCCCAATACTTATCTTTAAAACTCGGTGTGTACACGGCCTAACCCGACCAAAATCAAGATAAACATGATTGTGATTCAATTTGTCATCGTAATTCTTTTAGGTTTTCTTTTTCAATTTTTTTATTTTTCTTCGTTTTTTTTTCTTTTTGCAATCCCCAATTTTATCAAGTAGAATTTTTTTGTAGTTATCACCACATCACTTGAATTCCACATATCACACCTCGTCAAAATATTAAATTCAATCAAGCTCATGGTATTTGTTACGATAGGAAGATTGGATTTAGGCTTTCATTAATGAAGGTGGAGCTGAATCAAAGGAGGGGTGGGCTCAAACTTGGCTTGCAATGGTTAGCGGCTAGGAAATGGAAAACAAAGCTCAAACTAGCCAAAATGATGGCCTACGTCACGCTCACACTTGACTAACCATGCACTAATACTTCGAGAGTAGCTTGGGGCAAGTTCTTAGCCACCGAGAAAGATGATCCTTCCTCCCAACTCGAGTAATACGAGTCTGGTGACGGCTACACACATTCCTACACTACCGTTTGATTACTCCATATTCACATTTTTGAGTAGTACAAACAATATTTACATCTGCAGAAAAGTATAAATCTACAAGCATAAAAAAAATAAATCTCTACTATTTCTACACAGACCATGAGTACTCGATTAGGAGCACAACACGGGTTTTGCACTACTCTATCTGAAAAATCCTAAGCCAGCACCACTATTTTAAAGTTTACACAAAAATAATACATTTGACTCGAGCAGCGCGCGTGGTTAAGATTGCACTCAAGTGGGAGATTCAGTGTGTGCTACATAGATTTTAAAATAAATAAATAACACAGTGGTATGCAATAAATTGTGTGCTCGTGTAGTGACCACAAGCATGCTCTCCCCCCAGACTTGAATGTGACACTAATAAAACTAAACATTCAAAATTATATATAAAGAGTTAGGGGTAAGAAGTACCTATGCTCAAAACTAAGCATACCAGTCGTGCTGCGTGGTTGCCCGATAGCGGCTGGTCTGCTGCGCTTTAAAAATTTCCAGCACCTGTGAATTAGGGATTCCACACAAAACAAGGAAATAGATATATATATATATAATAAGAAACACAGCACAAAAAATAGGACCAAGTGGTCCTACATGGGTTGTCTCCCAGAAGCCCTTTTCTTTACCATCCTTAAGGTGGACCAAATACCTGTATTAAGCATGATATAGAGTTTTATGTCCACGATAAACTAAATAAAAAAAAAACTAAGCAAGTCCACCAAGCAGTTACTATCATAAACCATCCAACAACTATAAACTAAATGCTGATTTATAATATAGCTCCCCGCAAGAGTGAGAAAGGTCGGGGCTTGAAGCTCTAGGATTCAAGTTGGTTTTACCCAACCGGACCCAATCCCCTTGCTTCTCTCCCTGGAGAGCAACAAAACGAGTGGATTGAAAAAAAGATTCATTTTTCTTTTTCTCCACAGTGGGAGAACGCTACTTAGCGTAAGCAACTGACTCTCCATCAAAGATTTTAGGTTTCATCGTCTCTGATGCCATAGTGGCAAACGGATCATCCACGAAACCTTATGATTAAACTGTTTGTACTTAAATTCAGCATGAGGAGGTGGAGAATCATGCTCCCACACAGATCTAAACTCAGGAATTTTTACAGGATCCTCCTCACGAACCAACAACTCCTTTTCTTCTTCATCAACACGCTCTTCTTCAGAGGTACTTCTTCTCTCCTTCTACTTCCATGTCTCCTGTTTATCTCTGGGATCCATAGTACTAAACAATTAGTCGGTGATAACAACAGGAGGGGGGTACAGAGGTTCAGTCACGGTGCTAGGAAAGCATGCCGATTTCACCACATTTGGTACAACCACCTCCACCTTAGAAAAGTCGAAGGTGGCACCACTTTCCCTCAAAAATGGGACTCCCAAGATTGGGATAGAAGTATATTCGATAGGTCCCAATACTTGGAAATCCGCAACAACCTTGGTTCCATCCACCGTAACTTCAACCTCTTTCACCTCTCCTTCAGTCTCCACCAAAACTCCGTTAGATAAAGTAAGAGATGTACGATCATCCAGATTTAATTTTAAATTACACTTCTCGACGTCTTGCAACATGAGAACATTTCTAGAAGATCAGGTATCACAAAGGGCTGGTGATTTGATGTTGTTGATCGTACAAGCGATCACTATATCATCACACACCCACTCTTTCGTCTCAGCACGACTCCTCCCCTGATCTACGAGATTCTTTTCTATGTTGCTTGGAAGAGTCCCTTGGGGATGCTCAGCTACCACCTGGGCCAATTGTCCCAGTTGCACTTCCAGATTCCGCATAGATGCAGTCTGATTAGCCATATTCGATTGAGTGACCTCAGAAAACTTCTCCAATATTTCTTCCAAATTACTCTTCCTAGGTGCCAAAAGGATCTATTTATAACCCGAGTTTGGTGGCCTCGTGGCTCCCAGAGGCTGAAGCATCGAAATGATGCTGCCCTGGTTTCCCTCGTTGGCCACCGACATTTTGGATCCACAAAAATTTGGGGTGATTTCTCACCCCTGGGTAATACGCATTCCAATACGGCACACCCCTATTTTGGTAAGCAAATAAATTCATAGATTCATTCATATACAGATTACACAACTCACCAGACAGTTCATCTCTCGGGCATTCATATGTGTGATGGCCGTCCCTGCCGCATCCTTGGCAAGAGATTGCCATGATAGGTGTTATAGTTGGTACAGCCGATCCAAGAGCGAATATTCCACGGTTGTTCCTTTGGGTATTTCTCCCAGCAGTCTAATTTGTGTGAGGCTGTATCTTGAAAAAGCCTCAGGACATCATCATGTGTAAGGTTCATCAACAAGCCTCCAGCAGCAGCATCAATCATAGCCCTATAAATGGGCTCAATGGCAAAGTTGAACTGGCCCACCAAGTTCCAAGGAGGAAACTCATGGTTTGGGCATTTCCGCACGAAGTCATTGAAGCGTTCCAATGCCTCCGCCAGGCTCTCCTGAACGAACTGGCGGAAGTTACCAATCTCCCATCGCAGGTTCACAATCTTGTCTAACGGATTGAACTTCACCAGGAATCGCGCAGTTAAGGCATCCCACGTTGTGGCGGGCCCCGGAGGTAATCTTTGCAGCCACACCTTGGATTTATCACGCAGTGAAAATGGGAATAGCTTCAACTTCACTGTATCATCGGGTATTCCTCCGTAACGGAAGGTCCCACATATCTCAGAAAATTCCGAGAGATGCATGTGTGGGTCCTCGCTCGGCAACCCGGAGAAATGGGCATTGCTGCTTATCATTTTCACAATGGAGGGTTTGATTTCAAATTGCAAATTAGGGATGGCCGGCCCAAAAGCTAGATGCACACTCCCAACAGTGGGGGTAGTGTAGTCTCTCATCGTGCGAAGCCTCGGCCGATTTACCTCATTCTCATCAACATGCTTCCGTCTAGCAGCAGCTCCATTCCCTCTCGGACTAGCCCTATGCATCGGCTGTCCCTGTCGGTTTCCAACATTCTCTTCAGCGTTTTCCCCAAAGTTGGGCTCTTCTTCTCTTCCATTACCTCCAGCCTGAATTAGATTGTGATCCATTTCTAGCCCAGCATTTGTCGTACGCCTCCGTGCTCGAGCGGTCCTCTCTATTTCCGGATCGTAGGAAAGCAACTCTCTCGATCCTTGCCTCTGCATACACCAGAGATGACAACAAAATAAAAAAATCAAAAACAACAACTCTTGAGTAACTACTTTCGACAACACAGATCAAATACGCATGCACTCCCCGGCAACGACGCCAAAAACTTGATGCGTCGGCAAGTGCACCAGTTGCTGTCAAGTAATAATTTGGGAATAGCTTCCCTGAATGTCGATCTTGAGGGAATGCAGGAAGGGTACGTGATAGCGTCGTACAAAGATCGTTACTAAGAGTTTAATGAAACATAAGAGGGTTGGTTTTTGATTCCTAATTCTAACAAAACAAAATAAAACTAAAGCGGGTTGCAAGCACTGCTTCGCTTGGTGGATGGAACTAGTGCAGGCCGCTATTCCGTGCTTCGTGAGGCAGATGGACAGAAAGAAAGCGGATGGAATGAACTTAAGTGTGGAATGTGAAGGTCGCAATCACCTCTTCAACAACCAACACTAACCTTTGCTAGAGTGGTTCTAGAGCGTGAGTAGAATGGACGTGAAATGAGGAAAATGCATCACAGCTACAACAGAGGATATAACTACCCAAACAACTTCATTCATAGACAAATTAAAAGAACGTTTAGGTTCATTACAAGCTTTAGAGTACAATCCATAAAGAGAAGAGGTAGAATAAATCGAAATGGGGAAAGTCTAGTTGTGGTTCTTGGCCGGAGTGGTGGGTTGTCAGTCCACTTCACAACTCTGACCGTGGTTGCTTCCGGAGTAAAATGGGATGTCAATCCACATATCTTCCTCCGTCTTCTTCACTTGCCTTCAAAATTTACTCCCTTTGCTCAGATGAAAAGTACCGAAAGGTCTCTGTTGCAAGCTATAGGTGGTCGGGAACTCTCTGAATGGGTGAAGATGACTTCGAATGGACGGAGAAAGATTCCCAGAGGGTGGAGATGAGTGGAGGACCTATGGGGGAGAGGAACGGTGCGTCGCGCGCAGCATCGGGGAGGAAAATGAAAAGTTATATGCCCTAATTCACGGTGCCGGGCTTAAATACTGTAGCAGAAAAACATATCGCACGATCAGTGGCGCACGACCAGTGGTCATGCGCACTAACAGTTGATGATCGTATGCTCAGCTCCCAGAGAAACCTGTAGCTGGATAGAAAAATTAATATATATGCGCACAATCGGGGGCGCACGACCGGTTGTCTTGCACATTGGATCCCATGATCGTGTGATTAGCATTGGCAGAACTATAGAAAAATCGAATCAACGTGAACGAGCAGTAGCGCACGACCACCGGTCGTGCGCACTATGTCCAATGGTCGTGCGATGCCCCCAGACAGAACTTGGAAAATGGGGAATATAAAGCGCATCATCTGTGTCGCACGACCAGTAGTCGTGCGCTATAGATCCAATGATCGTACGTAGTGTTCCTGTACCGTTTGGGATTTCCCAAATAATCCAAGAACACGCACACGACCATTGTAACTGTAGTAAGAACAAAAGAGCCACCGAAATGGGTGCACCACATTCTCCAGACACAGAAAAACACCAAGTATAGGGCAAAAGTACAAAAACTATGAAATCACACTGAAAATGGGCCTAAAGTGCACTTCCTATGGAAATAAAGATTAGAAGAAATACATACGGTAATGAACTAAAAGTGAAGTGCTTGTGAAAGAAAACTAGCCCAGATGAGTCCAAAAATATGTATATAATTTGGACTCATCAGGATCCAGGAGGAGGATGCACTTGGTGAACAGAGCCTGGGGGTTGCTAGAGCAGGATTATGTGCTGCTAGTGAGTGAGGTGAAGCGCGACTCGGCAAGCGGGATGACATCTCCCAGCCCATTCATGGTTCGAATCAATGAGAATATGTGGTTCATCCAACAGTATGTAGAGCTGTTCTGCGAGTCCAACAACCTGCACCGATCTCTTGGTGTGGGAACGAGAGGCCGGGTAGATGGAAATGGCTCCCTAGCTGAGCCTACCGGCACTCACCCCCCAGACCCTCAGCTCGCACATATAATAATGATAATTTCTCATCTGTTGTATTCTCTAAACATTTAACATGGCTGTGTAATCATTTAATTATTTTTAGATCTAATTTCCAATGCTTGTTACTTGTGAATCACATTATGCTACAAACTTGGCTCGGATTAGGGTAAAACAGTCGCAGGGTTCGCGTGTCGGATCCCGCGAGCTAGGCTGGAGCAGTCGACATGGCAGGTTTAATTTACCTTCTATAAATTGGCCCCCTTACCAACCCTTAGCGTATCATATTTATTGCTGGCATATACCCCCTCACACCATTGCTCTTCTTTCCACTTGCACTTGAGATGAGATCTTCAGAAATGGGCAAGACGCCACTTGACGATGATAGGAGGTCAATGTACCCTAGACAATTTGCGGAGTACAACTTTTTCGATCGAAACATTACAGAGCAGGAGTATCTGACCTTTGTGGGTGACCACGTTCCCCATGGTTTCTCTCTGCACCGAATCAAGGAGGGCGAGGCGATAAACACATTTTTCAAGGACGAGCTCTCCTTCCTTATCTCACACTTCGATGTGGGGCTACACCTCCTGCTCTGGTCGTAGATCCACCAGAAGATAAAGTACTACGGGGCAGTCCCAGCATAGCTAAACCTGAATGTGATTGTCATGATGATGGCATTCACATGCTTTCTTCGGCGAGAACAGATCGACTTCAACCTCGCCGCCTTTTGGAACCTATACATATATCATGCCACCAATGATGGGATTTTCTTTCTCGCCATCTCGCAATTCAAAGTCTGCAAGACGACCAATAAGCACCATAATTGGTGCTCGAAGTTTGTCTTTATTAAGGGAGAGCTGGGAAAACATACCCTTCTCGCCTCTACAGCGGAGCGAGGAGTTGTCCCGGCCACCGATTTTGACGGGCGACGACACCAAGCTCAACAAGTTCTTCCTCAACAAGGACTTTGAGGTCTCCTACCTCCGACGGGGCTTCGACTCGCTCCATCTAGTTCATCCCGGTAATGCTATAGTTATTTTCCCTCTCTTTAATGGGCTCACCCAAAAAAAACCGATCTTTCTGATGATAAGTTATTTTCTACAGGGGAGCAACTAATTCACGAGCATCCACCCTTCGCGGACTAGGGACTTTAGCTTGAACCACTCGCGTGCGAGAGGGCAATAGTGGCAGCCTATCAGAGGGAGCCAGAATCAGCCACACCTCCCTACAACAATAAGTGGCCTGACTAATCGAGCTCCAGCTCGCCTAGCTTCACACCACTGCCGAAGAATCTGAAGAGGGTGGTGGTGGTCTCCAGTGGAAGAAAATCATCCTCGACTCGCTGGAGAAAGAGCAAGGAGGCGGTGGCCCTACTGCTTCCCCAGTTGCCGAAAAGTTCAATGTCCACCTGCTGGGACTGCCGAAAGACCATCGACACTTTGGTCTCGGTGGGAAGACAAAGTACCAACTCGGCAAGCTTATCGTCTAGTGGGATGAACGGGCCCATGGAGTCTCCATCTCATCCCTCCTCCCCTCCTAGTCCAAGCGCCACCCTCCTAGCGGGTGTGCTTATGCCCTCGGCTTCAGGTTATATGGATGTGAGGACATCTTGGACTATAATGATATGACCCTCCAACAGATCGGCCATGAATTCTCGGGAGCCCAAATGCAGGCCATGGAGCTTACGCATATGTCGGTCCGCCGCAGTATCAACCTTAGCCACAAATTGGCGAGTGTCGAGCAGGAGCGGGATATCACCAAAGCGATGCCGCCGACTTGGCGAGGCGGCTGGGAATCACTGAGAACATCATTTGTGAAAGTCTTTAGTTTCAAGGATAGCTAACACTGAGAGGGGGGTGAAAATGATTCTTAGTCTTTTATGACAATCTTTTCTTTTGGTTTGTTGTGGTTTAGTTATATGTTGCTTTCAAGATAATCACACAAAACACACACAAGATTTATAGTGGTTTCACAAATTATGGGTACGTCCATGATCCCTCCCACCTTTCTAATATCTTGTTAGACAGGGCACTTCTCCATATCTCATCTCCAAAAATCTTACAACACAGATCCCACAGGATCTCTCAGTCTCCACCAAGACTTACCTTAGGCACAAGGCACTACCTCAGATCAAGATTGCCCCTACAGCTCAATGATCAATAGATCACCTACCTCAAACTAAATTAATAGTCCTACACTCAGGCTAGGAGGATAGCCCTACACATAGAGAGTAAAACTCTCCTACAGCTCAAATCTAAACCAGATCCTACCTCAAGCCAAAGGCCCTACCTCAGGCACACAAGCCATACAACTCAGATCCACACAAGGATCCTACCTCAGGCACAAATGCCCTATAACTCAGATCCACAACTGGATCCTACCTCGGCCTTTATAAAATAGGCCTACACTCAGATATGTTAAGATCCTACAGAAGAAGAGTTTTGTTGTTGTTTTTTTGACTCCAGAGAAGTTCTTTGAGTATACTTCTTCTTGAGCTGAGTTAACTCAGCCCTCACTTCTTCTCATCAACAAGAAAGTTGATCTTCAATAAACTGCAGCTTGTGTAGGAAGTATCTCAGAGAAAGGTTCTTTGAACTTGTTATTGAAGACAAAGATTTGGCAGTTCTATATGTTCTTCAATCAGCTAACCTTGACTGCAGAAATTTGAAGGCTCTGCTTAGTCTTCTTTCTCAGAAGGCTTTTCTGAACTTGCTGTAGCTGGTGAAAATTGCTACTGTAACATCCCATGTTACTTCTGGACCCCTCAACTTAGATTGGGTTAGGAATGGGGTGAGATTTAAAGAGATCAACTAGGTTTGACCCTAGGTAGTGGGTGGTAGCCATGTGGGGCCCACTATAAGACCATAGTCAAACTAGGTCAAACTAGCCTAAGTTGGGACCCTAGCCACACCATGACCCCACCACATTGCCGTAACCCTAAAGACAATCTAAGTGGACCTAGGGTATGTCACTGGGTCAACATTTTGACCCCAATTGACCAAAGTCAACCTTGGGCTTAATTTGGTCAAACCCACACTCATAGCCTAATTAACCTAAGTGGGGCACCCCCTTGACCCAAACTAAGTTGGGTGGTGCCACTAGACCCATTTCCACCAAGTAGGGTCAGTCCACCCACCATGGTTGACCAAGTCAACTCCCCAAGTCAAAAAGTCAACAAATTGACCTAAAGGAGTGAAATGAAGGCCAAGCCATTTCCCCTTGGACCAAGCCCACCAAAATTGGCCCATAGTCAGCCCAAGTGAACAAGACCAGTCCTACCCCTCTAAATCAGGAGAGAGAATACATGCAAGGGGGTAAAATTGGGATTTTTAGGAAAAGAGGAGAGAGAAAGGGAAATGAAGGAAATGGTGGCCACATGGCCACCCCATCAGATGGTTTTAGCTGCCCAAAACCAGGTGGCCGACCTCCCCTCTTCATTTCCAGCAGAAAACCAGGGATGTGAGCCACTTGGCAGCTGGGTGAAGCCTCCAAAGCTCAAAACCGAGCTAACTTTGGAGTTAACTCCACATATACCCCACCTCAGTCCAAATAGACCTCACCAACAGCTTCATGAGACAGAAGGGAGTGGAATTCGACTGCTTAATCATGGAGAATGGTGGAGAATTGAGTTTTCGGGGTGGAGCTCGCCGGCGCACCACCACCACGGCAAACCGCCGCCTGACCCGCAGCCAAGCCTCAATTCAGGTGCGTTTCACCTCGCCTCTTCCCGTACTAGGTTTCTAGATCAATCTAGGGAGATATCGGGCTCAATCGAGCCCGATGCCATGAGAGGAAATGGAGAAAACCGAGCTTTATTCTTCTTGCTCGGGTTCGCCGGAGGAGCCAACTCCGGCTGCCCCACCGCCGGGAAACGCTAGCCCCCACCTTAACGAAGGTGGTGGCGATATCCGCCGGCGGTGGTGGTGGCTCAGCTGGCCGGAAAATGCCAGCCAACAACGTCCAGTAAGAAGCAATCGCGCCGTCAAACCATCGGGGATGATGAACCGATTCCGTCGGTTTAGCTTTAAGATTCGTGCAATAGATTAAATGTTTTAATTTAATATTTGATGAATAGTGAAATATCTGTCACACTTTTTCAGCCACCTTGCATGTTAAATTTAGGCCTCTTAGAGGCATTTCCAGAACTTAGTCTCTTAATAGAAAATGTAGCCAAGGGTCTTATCTTTAATTTTCCACCCTAAACAAGTAATGTGGTGTAGTGTACAGTCCTGTAGGACATTTCTCCTAGGATTGGTCCTAGAGTAGGGCAGAAATTAAATTGGATGCCCAGGTCAAACTATTAATCACCATGGCCCCAGTTTTGGGCACATGCATGATTAGGGCATACTTAGCTCCTGCCAAAACTTAGGAATTTTTAGAGAAGATGTTTCTATAGTTTTTGCCAAAATATCAAAATACAAATAAATGAAATATAAGGAGTTCTACACCTCCCCATGGTCCCAAATTTTGGTGGTAGGTCAGTGGGGACATCCTTGGTGCATGATAAAATTTTCAGCACCTTGGGTTCACTGCATATTGGAGGATCCACTTGCATGTGTTAGCTTATGTTATGCCTTGGTGTGCAATTAGCAAAAATGCAAATATGGTGTATTTAGCCCAATGGTGACATGCAAAGGTCTTGGAATTATTTTCAGTGGTTCATTAGGGTAAACTTCACCCCTCAAATTAATCATGGAATTTTGGACTCAAAATTCCATTTATTGGAATTTATTTTAAATATAGCTATTTTGGGAAATAAAATTGGAAAATAGGTTTTCCTCAAGTACAAATCCTACAATTTTTCGAAGGCATATATAATGTCACATTTGACCTATGAAAAATATGATTCCCCTGTTTTGAAGAACTTTTGGAGTAGATATCTTAAATTGCCCATTTTACCCTTATTTTATTAATTCTTGAAATAGTGGATATATACCTCTGAAAAATTTGGAATTTATTCTACTGCTCTAAAATGGTATTATTAGTTTTGTATGAATTTCGCAGAATTAATGGATGCATTGTTGTATGTTAAATTAATACAATGGCATTTTGGTAAATATGTTATAATGGAATTCTTATAGGCCATTTCACAATAAATGTTGATGATACTTTGCCAATAGACATAAATTAGTGTCCTAAAAGTTCTGTAATTTTCCTGGAATTTTTGAGTACATAATGCCTATGCTTCATTTGGAAAATGGAAATTGTGTAGAATTGATATTAAATAGGAAATGGGAATAAATAATTTAAGGAAAATTATGAAACTCTGTAGGCAGCAATAGTTTATCAATATACATCTCAGGAAAAATTTCCTAGGTCAGTGGATACTTAATCATACTACTTCATGTGTAAAATGACCTAGTGTTTAAATTAAAAGATTTAATTAAAGGACTAATTGGCCGAGAAAAATTATGAGAATTTATAGGGTAGTTCCCCTAGTCTATACCACCCTAGGATAAATATTTAGAGGCAAGATGCCTTAAGGATTAGAAGATCACATTTTAGGGTAACCATAGGACATGGTCTGCATATAACACAAATAGGTCTTGCCTTAGGGGTTACCAGGGGATTGATTATCGACAGAAGTAAGAGAGTTCAACATGAGTAACCCTGGTGGGTAGAGTTGTCTTAGTGAGGGATCAAAAGTGCAAGTCTTAGTTAGCAACTGGAGTGGGGGTCGGCGGAAGACCGTCGGCTTCCCGGTAACACCTTAAGTCACTAGGGTTGTACTAAAGCAATAAGGAGAGCTGGGGAGATACATGGGTAGCCATCAACTAAAATAAATATCCTTGCGAAAGGGAACGCTGGGCGTAATCCCAACACAGTTCCTAGTGCCCCTTGAGAGCCCTTCACAGGGAATACCGGGGGCAGTCCTGGGATTAACCTTAAATCTCTAAGTATAATAAACCGTAGACAAGAGTAGTTTAATAGGTTAGGACATTGTTGTACCTTCTCGCCCGTGTGGGGGTTGGAGAGATTCATGACATATGCTCACCCGTCTAGGGTTGGAGGGAGTTGGTATAAAGGCACTGATGTGCGATCTCACCCTGGTTTGGGTTTGAGGGATTCAGGACGGGTTTGGTCCTGCGAGCGGGAGGCTCGGTATGAATTACTTGCATGTGCATAAATATCGTGGCGGGGCATACAGTACTGGCCGTTCGTCACACCGATGGCAGTACGGTGCACCAGGCGGTTGTGAGAGTTAGAGGGGCCAGTGGGTTGTTTTACACTGCGGTCTGGAGGACGATCCCCGATAACGTACATCCGACCCAACAAGACTGACGGGTTTGTCAGCAAAGTATATACGCGAGACTCTAGAGTGCACCTTGGACGTGTACAGAGGCGTATGAGAGGGGTCTAAGGCTTGGTAGTGTGCATACCGGTCTAGAAGCGGAGACGCCTGCTCCGCTGCTGCCGTAGCCACAGCGGTGGTACCCGAGAGTGATGCTAGCTCTCAAAAAGTGGGAACTAAAGGTCTGTGATCACAGAGTCGTTGTGTGTGAGTTGCACTTGCCTGCGCATAAAATTGCATCATATCATTCATTCATATTAGGTCATACGCTTCATAGATCCTTATCATATAAATTAGTATGGGCTCTTTTATATGATAAGTTAAATTTCCTGGAAATCCTAACTTATATATTTGTATGGGCATTTATATAAGTTAGGGTACGTTTGTGATGATAGCATAGTGGTAGCTTAGCTTATTTACTTGTCCGTACTACTGTTTCTTTACTTTCCTTTGCTGCACTGCTCTTACTTATTACTTGTACCGTACTTAGAATTGCTAGAGTAGGATTACATTACTTACTACAACTCTAGTTAGATATTGTCACCTGCTTCCACCTTGCTACCCTTTTGTTGTCCTCCGCTTCGTCCTCTCGCTCGGTGCCTAGGAGCTGCGGGGCGAGGCGCGGAGGAAGCGACTTAGTCTTTTTGACTAATGGTCGGTGACCAACTATTTTTAGGAGCCCGTGGAGATGGAGCACCAGCACGTCGAGGAGGCAGGACATGAGGAGCAGATACCGCTTCAGCAGGCTACTACCACTACTGTGCGTCCTCAGGTGGGACGAGATCTGATGTTCTAGCATAGCTTCCGCATTTATGATTTTGTGAGAGAGAGATTTGATGTACTGGGCATAAGCCCTGTTTACTCTTTCATTTGTACTCTATTGTGGACTATTGTGATGTACTATTCATTTCTTTTACATGATTGTACTATGTGACTTGTGGACTGATAGTTTTACATATACAGTTTACTTCTTTCTTCTCATATTGGCCTACAGATTAATGATCGTACTAGCCGGCAGAATCGGCGTATTGCGGTGTTGACTAACCCGCGAGTTAGTGCCACCATAAGACGGCGGTTCTGGGCATAAGATCCGGTAGCCCTCCTTGGTAAGGGGGAGGGGGGGCTTACAAACTGGTATCACTTGAACAACGATCATATGAGAAAGAAGTCCACAACATGGGACCACACCCGCCCGAGCATTAGTTTGCGGACAAACTATGCAGCGGAAGCAGTGGTGTGCCCATGTGTAAAGTCACATAAATGGTCCACAAAGTACAATGTGCTAGGCCAATTTTGCTTTAACCTTACCTTTATGCAACCTCCACAGGTCGCAGCGCCACAAAATGTGGCTCCTCCCCCTCCAGCTGCCACTCCATTCCTACATACGGAGATGGGGCAGACCCTGACGGCGATTCTGGATGCCTTCAGAGCCCAGCAAGTCCCGGCTCCACAGCCAAATCCGGGGTCGAGCTGGCTGAGTGCATTCAAGAGCCTGTCCCCACCGACATACCGTGGGACAGAGGATGCGGTGAAGATGGAAGAATGGCTGGAGGCCATACACGAGATCTTAGCGGGCATCAGCTGCCCAGTCGGCCAGGCAGTACCTATAGCCACCTCTGTGCTGGAGGCTCATGCAAAGAGATGGTGGAAATCAGTCTGGGAGTCTACTTATGCGGACTTTGAGCTGTCAGAGATATCTTGGGAGGAGTTTGGCGATGTGTTTCTGGAGCACTTCGTCTCTGCTACGGACAGAGATGCTTTGGAGGAGAGGTTTTTGAACCTCAAGCAGGGGACTAGATCAGTGATAGAGTACCAGAGAGAGTTCTCCCACTTGGCCAGGTTCGCGGGGATTCAGGACACCGACGATAGGAGGTATGCGAAGAGGTTCTACCGGGGCCTCAGAGACGATTTGAGGCAGGCCTTGCTATTCATTTCTCATGGCACATCTAGGCAGATCATCGAGATGGCGAAGAAGCTGGAGGCTGACCAGCTGATGGTGCGAGCCGGAGGGAAGAGACCATTTGATGGGTCGACATCAGGTGAGAGCAGTAGGGGCTCTCAGAGAGGCAGGACCATCGGATACAGGAAGGGTGGGGGACGTCGTCGTCCCAACTTCAGGCAGGAGCAGGGGCCTCCTCCAGCATTGGCTCCCCCACCTCTACAGATGCATGATCCGAGGAGACAGGATGACCGAGGCCACCGACAAGTGGTTTGTTACGGATGCCGCCAGCCCGGGCACATCAGGTCGGAGTGCCCGCACCGATTCCATCCCCCTCCTCCTCCTCCACCTCCAGTGGCCCCAGTACACAGGGCCGAGGACGAGGCCGAGGACGAGGCCGAGGTCGGGGATATCACGGTAGGAGACGCGAGCAGGAGCAGATATACGCCTTGGACCTCACAGAGCTGAGGAATCCCGAGGAGGTTATCACAGGTACTTGAAGTTAATTATTAATTTCCTTGAGTTTTCAATTATATATATAGTACCTGGAACTATAGGATAACAATTAACTTTCACAAAAACAAACCTCAGGCATAGTTATGATCAGCGGCAAGCCCGCTCATACTCTCTTCGACACGGGTGCTTCACCCTCGTTCGTATCCGAGACCTTCATCGACGGACTCGAAGGCGTGGAGAGGTTTCCTGGGCTAGAGATGAGGGTGCGTCTACCCGATGGGTCGGAGCTGCGGACCACTGCACATTGTGATATGGAGGCCGAGATTGGCGGCAAGGCATTTGAGGCGCCGACAACTATTCTGAAGCTGCAGGACTTTGACTTGATCTTGGGCATGGCCTGGTTGCATCGGAACCATGCCCAGATAGATTGTCCGTCCAGGAGGATCACGCTAAGACATGGCGACTCTCATGTTATCGTTGAAGGTATCCAGCCTATTTACCACCTACTATTATCTTCTGTACAGGCTGTGAAGGCCCATGAGCAGGGTGAAGAAGTTTATCTTGTCTGCTTCGAGATGGTGGGAACAGGGGCGACTATCTCAGATATTCCGGTGGTCCGGGATTTCTCCGACGTATTCCCGGAGAAATTGCCCGGGCTACCACCTGCTAGAGACTTGGATTTCAGGATTCAGCTAGTACCGGGAGCGAGGCCGGTGTCCCGGGCAACCTACAGGATGGCTCCCAGGGAGTTAGCAGAGTTCAGGACTCAACTACAGGAGCTAGTCGAGTCAGGATTTGTGCGGCCTAGTTCATCGCCATGGGGAGCGCCAGTTCTCTTTGTGAAGAAGAAGGATGGATCACTGCGATTATGTATAGATTACCGGGAGCTGAACCGGTTGACAGTCCGCAACACCTATCCTCTGCCTCGGATAGATGAGTTATTTGACCAGCTACAGGGAGCCTTCTGGTTCTCCAAGTTAGATTTGCGATCCGGCTACTATCAGCTCCGTATCAGGGAAGAGGACATACCGAAGACGACATTCAGTTCGCGCTATGGATTATACGAATTCACGGTGATGCCTTTTGGGCTCACGAATGCTCATGCTACATTCATGAGTCTAATGAACCGTGTTTTCGAGCCTTTCTTAGACCGCTTCGTGATTGTATTCATCGACGACATCCTTATATATTCTCGGACTCAGGAGGAGCATACGGAGCACTTGGCACAGGTCTTGCAGAGGCTGAGGGAGACCCAGATGTACGCAAAATTTTCAAAGTGCCAGTTCTGGTTGCAGGAGGTGGCATTCCTGGGGCACACGATTAGTGGGGCTGCGTTAGCAGTGGACCCGGCCAAGATAGAAACAGTGAGGGATTGGCCACGGCCGAAGACCGCATCTGACATCCGCAGTTTCTTGGGAATAGCTGGGTATTACCGCAAGTTCGTGGAGGGATTCTCGAGGATAGCACTCCCCCTCACGTCCTTGACGAAGAAGGACGCAGATTTTGTTTGGTCAGAGCGGTGTGAGACGGCTTTTCAGGAGCTGAAGGACCGACTCATCTCATCCCCCATTCTTGCGCTTCCATCCGGGAGCGAAGGATTCCAGATCTACACGGACGCCTCTTATCAGGGGATGGGTGCAGTCCTGATGCAGCATGGACACGTTATTGCTTATGCTTCGAGACAGTTGAAGAAGCATGAGCATAACTATCCAGTACATGACCTAGAGCTCGGGGCTGTGGTTTTCGCCCTAAAGATATGAAGGCATTACTTATATGGGATTCATTGTGACATCTTTTCAGATCACAAGAATCTCAAGTATATCGATACGCAGAAGGACCTAAACCTGAGACAGAGGAGGTGGCTGGAGTTCCTCTGTGATTATGATTACAAGATCCACTATCACCCGGGAAAAGCGAACACGGTTGCGGATGCCTTGAGCAGGAGGGCTGGCACTTCTGGACCGGAGCCCCGATTGATGTCTATAGAGCTGCTACAGATGATGGAGGACATGCACATTACCATGGTGTCCGAGACCGAGCCAGTTGTATATAGAGAGTATTTGAGCTCAGTGATCAGCGGCGATGATATACAGGAGCGCATCCGAGCACATCAGAGGCTGGATGCTGCGTTATAGCCGATTTTCAGTGCCTTAGAGAGGGGCAAGGTCGAGGACTACATGCTACAGGATGATCTTCTTCGGTTCCGGGGGCGCATCTACATACCAGCAGGGGGAAGTATCCGGGATGACATACTCCGAGAGGCACATTGCTCGAGATATTCAGTGCACCCCGGCATCACCAAGATGTGGGCAGATTTGCGGAGGTCTATGTATTGGCCCGGGATGAAGAGGGAGATCACGGATTTTGTGACCCATTGCGAGACCTGCCAGCGTGTGAAGGCAGAATGCAAGAGCCCGGGAGGTTTACTACAGCCACTGCCAGTTCCAGAGTGGAAGTTCGAGGACATTGCTATGGACTTTGTACACGGATTGCCTCGCTCCCACTCTGGGCATGATTCTATATGGGTTATAGTGGATAGATTGACCAAGGTAGCGCGGTTTATTGCAGTTCGGAAGGATGCCCCAGTTGCAGTTCTGGTGAGATTATTTGTGGAGCAGTACATCAGATATCATGGCGTCCTCAGGACGATTGTTTCGGACCGTGATGGTCGGTTCACTTCGAGCGAGTGGAGGGCCGTGCATGCTTACTTGGGATCTCGGCTTACTTTTAGTACCGCCTTCCATCCGCAGACCGACGGACAGACCGAGCGGACCATCCGGACCATGGAGGACCTTCTCAGACTATGCATATTGGATACGGGGAAGCCTTGGGAGAGGCTGCTGCCATTGATCGAGTTCTCGTATAATAACAGCCACCAGGCTAGCATCAGGATGGCTCCATACGAGGCGCTTTATGGGAGGAGATGCCGGACACCGCTATCATGGGTTCAGGATGTGGATACCAGGGCTCTTGGGTCTGATTATGTAGACGATACTGAGGCTCAGATTCGATTGATCAGGGATCGGCTACTGGAGGCCCAGAGCAGGCAGGCAAAGTATTATGATGCTCGGCACCGGAAGGTGGAGTTCCAGGTTGGAGACAGGGTATTCTTGAAGATACGTCCAGTACACGGTGTCTCTCGGGTGCGGAGGCACAAGAAGCTCAGTCCACGATACATGGGGCCATACCTGATCCTGGAGCGGATCGGCCCCTTGGCTTACCGACTGCAGCTGCCACCGGAGTTGGGTGCATTACATGACGTCTTCCATGTCTCTTCCTTGCGAAGAGCTCTCCTTCGGCCAGAGCAGCACATTACTACTACAGCCGGACCAGTAGAGCCTGACAGATCAGTGAGATTGGAGCCGATCCGGATTGACGATACAGCCATCTGAGTGTTGCGGAAGAAGAAGGTCCCTCTTGTGAAGGTGCTGTGGTCCAACCATGGACGGGAAGAGCACACTTGGGAGCCGAGGGATCTGATGCTGGAGCAACACCCGGAGCTATTCGCATCAGGTACTCTTAAGTTATGTTTTTAAAATTTCATGATGATTCTTGCAAATAGAACCCCGTAGACCCGAACTTAAATTTCGGGGACGAAATTATTTTCTTGTTTATTGGAATTTGTAACATCCCATGTTACTTCTGGACCCCTCAACTTAGATTGGGTTAGGAATGGGGTGAGATTTAAAGAGATCAACTAGGTTTGACCCTAGGTAGTGGGTGGTAGCCATGTGGGGCCCACTATAAGACCATAGTCAAACTAGGTCAAACTAGCCTAAGTCGGGACCCTAGCCACACCATGACCCCACCACATTGCCCTAACCCTAAAGACAATCTAAGTGGACCTAGGGTATGTCACTGGGTCAACATTTTGACCCCAATTGACCAAAGTCAACCTTGGGCTTAATTTGGTCAAACCCACACTCATAGGCCTAATTAACCTAAGTGGGGCACCCCCTTGACCCAAACTAAGTTGGGTGGTGCCACAAGACCCATTTCCACCAAGTAGGGTCAGTCCACCCACCATGGTTGACCAAGTCAACTCCCCAAGTCAAAAAGTCAACAAATTGACCTAAAGGAGTGAAATGAAGGACAAGCCATTTCCCCTTGGACCAAGCCCACCAAAATTGGCCCATAGTCAGCCCAAGTGAACAAGACCAGTCCTACCCCTCTAAATCAGGAGAGAGAATACATGCAAGGGGGTAAAATTGGGATTTTTAGGAAAAGAGGAGAGAGAAAGGGAAATGAAGGAAATGGTGGCCACATGGACACCCCATCAGATGGTTTTAGCTGCCCAAAACCAGGTGGCCGACCTCCCCTCTTCATTTCCAGCAGAAAACCAGGGATGTGAGCCACTTGGCAGCTGGGTGAAGCCTCCAAAGCTCAAAATTGAGCTAACTTTGGAGTTAACTCCACATATACCCCACCTCAGTCCAAATAGACCTCACCAACAGCTTCAGGAGACAGAAGGGAGTGGAATTCGACTGCTTAATCATGGAGAATGGTGGAGAATTGAGTTTTCGGGGTAGAGCTCGCCGGCGCACCACCACCACGGCAAACCGCCGCCTGACCCGCAGCCAAGCCTCAATTCAGGTGCGTTTCACCTCGCCTCTTCCCGTGCTAGGTTTCTAGATCAATCTAGGGAGATATCGGGCTCAATCGAGCCCGATGCCATGAGAGGAAATGGAGAAAACCGAGCTTTATTCTTCTTGCTCGGGTTCGCCGGAGGAGCCAACTCCGGCGGCCCCACCGCCGGGAAACGCTAGCCCCCACCTTAACGAAGGTGGTGGCGATATCCGCCGGCGGTGGTGGTGGCTCAGCTGGCCGGAAAATGCCATCCAACATCGTCCAGTAAGAAGCAATCGTGGCCGTCATACCATCGGGGACGATGAACCGATTCCGTCGGTTTAGCTTTAAGATTCGTGCAATAGATTAAATGTTTTAATTTAATATTTGATGAATAGTGAAATATCTGTCACACTTTTTCAGCCACCTTGCATGTTAACTTTAGGCCTCGTAGAGGCATTTGCAGAACTTAGTCTCTTAATGAAAAATGTAGCCAAGGGTCTTATATTTAATTTGCCACCCTAAACAAGTAATTTGGTGTAGTGTACAGTCCTGTAGGACATTTCTCCTAGGACTGGTCCTGGAGTAGGGCAGAAATTAAATTGGATGCCCAGGTCAAACTATTAATCACCATGGCCCCAATTTTTGGGCACATGCATGATTAGGGCATACTTAGCTCCTGCCAAAATTTAGGAATGTTTAGAGAAGATTTTTCTATAGGTTTTGCCAAAATATCAAAATACAAATAAATGAAATATAAGGAGTTCTACACCTCCCCATGGTCCCAAATTTTGGTGGTAGGTCAGTGGGGACATCCTTGGTGCATGATAAAATTTTCAGCACCTTGGGTTCACTGCATGTTGGAGGATCCACTTGCATGTGTTAGCTTATGTTATGCCTTGGTGTGCAATTAGCAAAAATGCAAATATGTTGTATTTAGCCCAATGGTGACATGCAAAGGTCTTGGAATTTTTTTCAGTGGTTTATTAGGGTAATCTTCACCCCTCAAATTAATCATGGAATTTTGGACTCAAAATTCCATTTATTGGAATTTATTTTAAATATAGCTATTTTGGGAAATAAAATTGGAAAATAGGTTTTCCTCAAGTACAAATCCTACAATTTTGCCAAGGCATAGATAATGTCACATTTGACTTAGGAAAAATATGATTCCCCTGTTTTGAAGAACTTTTGGACTAGATATCTTAAATTGCCCATTTTACCCTTATTTTATTAATTCTTGAAATAGTGGATATATACCTCTGAAAACTTTGGAATTTTTTCTACTGCTCTAAAATGGTATTATTAGTTTTGTATGAATTTCGCAGAATTAATGGATGCATTGTTGTATGTTAAATTAATACAATGGCATTTTGGTAAATATGTTATAATGGAATTCTTATAGGCCATTTCACAATAAATGTTGATGATACTTTGCCAATAGACATAAATTAGTGTCCTAAAAGTTCTGTAATTTTCCTGGAATTTTTGAGTACATAATGCCTATGCTTCATTTGGAAAATAGAAATTGTGTAGAATTGATATTAAATAGGAAATGGGAATAAATAGTTTAAGGAAAATTATGAAACTCTGTAGGCAGCAATAGTTTATCAATATACATCTCAGGAAAAATTTCCTAGGTCAGTGGATACTTAATCATACTACTTCATGTGTAAAATGACCTAGTGTTTAAATTAAAAGATTTAATTAAAGGACTAATTGGCTGAGAAAAATTATGAGAATTTATAGGGTAGTTCCCCTAGTCTATACCACTCTAGGATAAATATTTAGAGGCAAGATGCCTTAAGGATTAGAAGATCACATTTTAGGGTAACCATAGGACATGGTCTGCATATAACACAAATAGGTCTTGCCTTAGGGGTTACCAGGGGATTGATTATCGACAGAAGTAAGAGAGTTCAACATGAGTAACCCTGGTGGGTAGAGTTGTCTTAGTGAGGGACCAAAAGTGCAAGTCTTAGTTAGCAACTGGAGTGGGGGTCGGCGGAAGACCGTCGGCTTCCCGGTAACACCTTAAGTCACTAGGGTTGTACTAAAGCAATAAGGAGAGCTGGGGAGATACATGGGTAGCCATCAACTAAAATAAATATCCTTACGAAAGGGAATGCTGGGCGTAATCCCAACACAGTTCCTAGTGCCCCTTGAGAGCCCTTCACAGGGAATACCGGGGGCAGTCCTAGGATTAACCTTAAATCTCTAAGTATAATAAACCGTAGACAAGAGTAGTTTAATAGGTTAGGACATTGTTGTACCTTCTTGCCCGTGTGGGGGTTGGAGAGATTCATGACATATGCTCACCCGTCTAGGGTTGGAGGGAGTTGGTATAAAGGCACTGATGTGCGATCTCACCCTGGTTTGGGTTTGAGGGATTCAGGACGGGTTTGGTCCTGCGAGCGGGAGGCTCGGTATGAATTACTTGCATGTGCATAAATATCATGGCGGGGCATGCGTTACTGGCCGTTCGTCACACCGATGGCAGTACGGTTCACCAGGCGGTTGTGAGAGTTAGAGGGGCCAGTGGGTTGTTTTACACTGCGGTCTGGAGGACGATCCCCGATAACGCACATCCGACCCAACAAGACTGACGGGTTTGTCAGCAAAGTACGTACACGAGACTCTAGAGTGCACCTTGGACGTGTACAGAGGCGTATGAGAGGGGTCTAAGGCTTGGTAGTGTGCATACCGGTCTAGAAGCAGAGACGCCCGCTCCGCTGCTGCCGTAGCCACAGCGGTGGTTCCCGAGAGTGATGCTAGCTCTCAAAAAGTGGGAACTAAAGGTCTGTGATCACAAAGTCGTTGTGTGTGAGTTGCACTTGCCAGCGATTAAAATTGCATCATATCATTCATTCATATTAGGTCATACGCTTCATAGATCCTTATCATATAAATTAGTATGGGCTCTTTTATATGATAAGTTAAATTTCCTGGAAATCCTAACTTATATATTTGTATGGGCATTTATATAAGTTAGGGTACATTTGTGATGATAGCATAGTGGTAGCTTAGCTTATTTACTTGTTCGTACTACTGTTTCTTTACTTTCTTTTGCTGCACTGCTCTTACTTATTACTTGTACCGTACTTAGAATTGCTAGAGTAGGATTACATTACTTATTACAACTCTAGTTAGATATTGTCACCTGCTTCCACCTTGCTACCCTTTTGTTGTCCTCCGCTTCATCCTCCCGCTCGGTGCCTAGGAGCTGCGGGGCGAGGCGCGGAGGAAATGACTTAGTCTTTTTGGATCATGGTGGTGCTTGGGATGAGCGTGTCAGACTCATGGAGTTTGCATACAATAATAGTTATCAAGAGAGTCTGTAGATGGCTCGGTTTGAGGCCTTGCATCGGAGGCATTATAGAACTCCATTGTTTTGGGCTGAAGTTGGTGAGAGACCATTGTTAGGTCTGTAAGCCCTTGAAGAGATGAACTATGCCGTGACTCATATTCGGGAAAAGATTCGTGTGGCTCAAGAGCGCTATGAGAAGTATGCTAATCTACGAAGGGTCAATCTGGAGTTTGTCATTGGAGACTTGGTTTTTCTGAAAGTTTCCCCGATGTCTGGCATTAAAAGGTTTGGAAGGAACCACAAGTTAGACTACCTGTATGTGGGACCTTTCCATATTCTTGAGCGCATCGGAGTGTCAGCTTATAGGCTGGAATTGCCTGCGACCTTCCCTGGTGTCCATGATGTGTTCTATGTGAGCCAGTTGCTGAAGTGTGTTCGTAGTGTTCGTCAAGTCCTCGACTTGATACCCCAGATTCAGCCCAACCTTACATATATGGAAGAACATGTGCGTATCCTGGATTCTCAAGAGCGTGTGTTGAGGAGAAAGACCATCCCTATGGTCAAGATTCTTTGGAGGCATCAAGACGTCGAGAGCGCGACTTGGGAATTAGAATCAGCGATGACGGAATCTCATCCACACCTCTTCTCTTAGTTTTGGGTATGTTGTTATGTTTTCAGTTATGCATGGTTTTATCAATTTTGGTTTGGTTTTGGAGTTGTGATAAGTTTCGGTACGAAACTTCTTTTTAGGGGGAGTGACTGTAACGCCCCCGACTTTTCGATGATTTTATTTGTTTGGGCGACGTCAGATTTATGACGTCGTGGCGTTACTTTTAACGTCGAGTGTTGGATTTGAGTAGTTTTGGACGTGCTCGTCCAGTTTCGTCGCAACCCTAGCGTTTTTGGAGTCTCGGCCCGCGATCGAAGTTTTAGGTTTTGTTTTTATTCGCCGCATATTTTGACGGTTAATATCTCAGGAATGGCTACTAGGATTTTGGTTTTGACTTCGCCATTGTGTCCGTAGCAGCAATTTTCGCATACGGCATGAGTTTTGTTTAATTTGGCGCGTTCGAGCCTTTGTTTTGATCTCATAGTTCCTTGTTCAACTATCTAAACACGATAATTGCTATATTATTGACTGCTTGATATGATTCTTGGGAAGCCCTTCTAAAGGTGTGGAATTTCGTCGAGCCCAACTATTGTAATTTCTCTAGGCGCTATGTTGAGTTCGACGATGGTCGAGCGGAGCTCGACGATAGTCATTTTTCTAGGCGTTGTGTCGAGTTCGACGATTGTCATTTTTTTTGGGGCGCTGTCTGGAGGTCGATGATCATTGAGCGGATCTCGACGATTGTCGTGCTGAGCTCGACGAATCGTCGAGCGGAGCTTGCTGTAGGTCTAGCGGATCTCCGTGTTGAGTTCGACGATTTTCGAATTGAATTCGATGATTTTCGAATTGAGTTCGACGATCGGGCCCTGCTTTCTGTATTCGAAGATTTTCGAATAGAATTCGTGAGTAATACTCTAGCAGTACTCGAGTAATTGCCTTGTACTCGAGTAATCCCCTTGCTGTACTCGAGTAAGTGCCCTTGTACTCAAGTGGTTTTCTCGTGCAGTACTCGAGTAAGTACTTAGTACTCGAGTAATTCCCTTATTGTACCTGACTATGTGCCTTAGTACTCGAGTAACCCTTGTGCTGTACTCGTGTAATTCCCTTAGTACTCGAGTAATCCTTCTGTCTCGGGAAATCTGGTTCAGCCGAACCCGGTCTATTTTGGTTGTTCTTCATGTTATCACCTTAGTATAAATACCTTCTTCATCATCTTCTACGATTCTTTTTCCTCCCGAATCAGAGCAGCGTGAGTGAGAAAGAGGTTGTCCATCCTTAATCCTTCCGGTGGCCGTTGACGGTGCTCCGGTGCTCGGAATTTCAAACTAATCGTAGATATGGAAAGCTCTCGTCGAGAGCTACGCCCTCGTGGTAATTTCTTCCCCGTTTCTTGAGATTTTTCTCGTTAGGGTTTTTCGGCCCTAATCCCCTTTTCGACCCTTTTTGTCTAGATTTCAACTCCTCCCGCAGTCTTTTGCCCCGATCTAAGACATCGAGCGATTCAGAGGACTTTTCCGATAAAACCAAGGCAAGTTGTGGTTTCCCCTTGTTTCTCTTTGTCCAATCTGATGGTAACGACTATACTTTCATGTTCTATAAATTTTCTGTGCTTATTCTTCCAATACATTGTGATGATTAATCGTTTCAACGTTCCTTTGTTGTTGTACAGTGTTGTCTTGGGAAGCCCGAATTTTAGTCTGATTTTGGTTAATTGTTCCTGGTGTGTCTTAATGATGGCTATGCATGTTTTAGCTTTCGTTATTTAGCGCATTAGAATTTATCTAGGACTATAAATTGCTCGTAGAGGTTGATCAACCGCGTCTTGAGTTCGGTAATGTCAAGTAGAATCTGTTGAGCCAAATCTCGAGATATTTGTGTTGTGGTTTCTTTGGGTTTCTTGAATGCGACAGTTAGTGGACGATTCCACCTTCGCAGTGTTTGTTACCTTCATTAGTGCCCTGTGGAAGTCTACCTGGTTTTTTGGATGTCTGTGGTGTATGATGGAGAGTATGAGACTCCCTCGCAGTTAGACGGATTATATATCTGTTTTGTGTTTGGGTGGTGTGTCCAAGAGTGACCACTTCGCCCGTGTTTTTGGGTGGTGTGTCCAAGAGTGACCACTTCGCCCGTATTTTTGGGTAGAGTCGACCACATGTGCCTAATAAGGGTTTTGTATTTTCTTTCTGGTGAAATATTCATGTAGTCAACTTATAGCCTTGTGCGTCTGGTGTACCCTTGTGGAACGTGACAAATCACGTAAGGGTTCTTTTCCTGTTGATGCCATGTTTTCTTTTGTACTTTAATTCAGTGCTTTTGGTCTTGGGTTGGTACCCCTGTTGACCTTTGTTCATTTTTGGCTTATTACTTTTCCTGCCACCTCTTTTACCTTCTTGCTGAGGTGTTCTGTCTTTGGAATGCCTCAGGTTCAGAGCAGTAGCAGTTAGCAGTGCTGGTTTTGGAGTTTTCTGGGCAGCAGTGTTGGCCGTGGTTGTTGCCTCGTCTTAGCGAGGTAGTTTGTTATTTAGTTTTACTAGTTCAGACATACTTTTGTTCGTGGGTCCATGTCAGTTTGTTGGCGCCCACTGAATTGTTAGTTGTTTGATACTTGATAGCTTCTCGTTTCTATAAATGTTGATGTGGGTTACTTATTCTCTGGGAGGATTTATGCTAGGAATGCATGTTAGGTATTTTCAACTATAAAATCTACTACTATTACTTCATGCATTGCATAATTTGAAACACTAACTTGTTATTTTTAGCGACAGTAAAAGCTATCTTTCCTACTTTACTAAATTTAGAGTCTTGCATAGCATGAGTTGTCCTTTTGGGACTTTTTGCTCATGTAGGATGTTTGAGTTAATCTAATCAAGTATTTTTCCGCAGCATATAATATATTTTGATTCGTGGACTAGATGAGCCACTAAGCCGAGGGATACGGCTAACTACGGCACTTAACTGATTTTCCTTAAAATAACCTGAAAAGAACCTTTCTTCTTGTTTAGTTTGCTGTCTGCCTGAGCGTCCGTAGTTATCCCCTGCTGACGTGGCATCATGACGTGCATTTTCCCTTACTCTGATAAGCTGTTTCTATGTGGTGAAAATGCGGGTTGTGACAGCTAACTGGAAGAACTTTTAGTCCAACGGGTTTGAACTTCAGCTTCAATCTTAGCAACAATGGCGAGGAAGAAGATGATGAAGTTCCGCCTCTTTGCGAAATGATAAACCCTAAATGTTATCTTTGTATCCACCAAACTTATCCATTTTATCTTCCGCCTTCCAATAGCTATTTGACCCATGTCCCCCACTGAAGTTGTTGGATGCAACTTTGCTTTAACATGGAAAGTCATATAGTAGGCATGCAGTGCCATTTGTCGTGTACTATAGCTTTCGTGCAACAATTTGAAACTTGCTAACTCATGCTGACATCAGTATCTATGGACTTAGCCAAATTCACAGTTTCATTCAAGGAGTTGACTGCGTTGAGTGAAATGACTTCACTCAATGAATCTGGACTTAGCTAATTTCTTTTGCACTGCCAGGCGTTGAGTACGTTGAGTGAATAACCTTCACTCAAAGCTTTTATTCTCGGACAATCTTTCTGTTGTTTAGGCATTTAGTGCGTTGAGTGAACCTTCGTCATGTTGGGTTTTACTGGGGTGGAATAACAATAGTGCCCACAGCAAAATAAAGAGAAAACAAGGAAAACCCAAGAGCAAGTTGTAGATCTTGCGATGATCATTAATCAAGAAGTAATCTGCAATAAATAAATTTATACCTTTGCGAGATTGAGTCGATACTCAAACTAGGTGCTCAGATTAATTCCAACGAACAACAAGGATCGTAGTTCCGAGCGTAGAATAGTGTCCACGCCTCTACGGGTATGCACACGAGCACGAAGAACCATATAATCTTATCGCACATGATCTAGGTCGGAAAGAGGCTTGCCCTCTATGTCTCCACAGATTGCTATATCCGTCCAAGGAGAGGCGGCAACAACAAATACAACGCCTAGGAAATGATTTCCAGCCGCGATGAGGGACTGTGGACTGTCGACGTTACAAATGGCGGTCAGTAGAACACCGGCGACACGCGGCGGTTTGTAGTCGGTAAAGATCGCAGGAGCGGAACAGTTCTGTCGCGGGAGAACTATACCATCGGCTTCGCAATTTTAGGTCGAATGAACAATCCACTTAATCGGTTCAACAGTAAAATGCATTTATACCTTGAACCGAACCGGCCAATGCCAGCAAGGACCGACCAAACCGGACTTAGAAGAAATTACACTTCAAGATAGAATTCGGCGAGTATCAACTTGATTATCGACTAATCGGCGAGTGACCATAATGATATATGACGAATCGTGAAGGAGCCATGACGACACTCGACAAATCGGCGATAGCTCATGATGATACTCGATGAATCGGTAAGAGAACACGATGATACTCAACAAATCGTATACAGCTCATGATGATACTCGATGAATCGGTAAGAGGACGCGATGATACTCGACGAATCGGCGAGTATTACTCTAATACTCGATAAATCGTTGAATGTTCTCCACGATACTCGTCAAATCCATCCCATTCTTTGAAACCACTTACCCATACTCGATGAATTTTCCTTAGCTTTTGCCGACTACATACCAAGCAACCCATAGTCACAATGCAGGTCCTAGAATGAAATTCCACCACGTCCAAATTGTCATAGGCTTGGTCCTTAACTCATATCACATATGAGCAAGGCCACACAAACCTATCCAACTTCTCCAAAACTCTTATGTCCGACCCCATAGGTTCATACTGTATTGGCAGTGAGGCTACATGCTTGATCACTTTCAGATCACCATGGTAGAAACAACAATCTCCCACTTTATCTAGAAAGTATCAAACAAAAGCTTCACAATCAATGAGCGGCATCTAGCAATACATCATTGCTCCCTAAGAAATAAGAGTTTAAAGCTCGAAAGCCATTGTGACCAATGTATCAGTGTTGTCATGTTCCTTTGTACCTTATATCCTGATAGAACTAGAGGTACAGATCGTGTCACCCTCATAATTGTTCAATCCTAGTTTTCTCTATCTAGAACGGACTTGCAGAAATTGGTGAGTCCAATAACATATATTGACATAACCAAGCATGGCCATGTATTTCTCAGTCCCATTCCATCAAGGGGCCTATGGATGCAACTCTTGTCATATAGGATGACAAATCTCATCTCTGCTCACACGCAAACACCCAAATGATTTTTAACGTACCCAATGACCACCATTATCATCCAACTTTCTCAAAACTGGACTTTTGATAACATCAAAGCACGGTTTTCCTCACTCAGTGAGTGTTGTGGCTTCAGGTTAAAGGACCATAAACACCACTGCCACATAAGCCATACTTGTGACACGTTCATATAACAATCCATAGAGTATTCTCACGGTGGGTCTGTTTAGTACAACTTATTCATAACAAGTACCCATGTGATGACTTGATATCACAATATCATGAGCTGTGAGGACCGGTCATCAGTCAACGCACATTCTAGTCTTAAAGGTATCATCATCGCCCTTAACATATAAGATGATACAACGACCAGGGAATTTTAAGAATGAAGCTTCTAAGATCATAAGTTATCACTTCAAGTCATTACTTGACCTATGGAAGCAAACACTCTAAGGGAATTTATACAGTTAACTACTCTATTATAATAAAAATAATAACACAATAAAAGAACTTGCCAAAATATAAAAAATGAAATGTATATAGTACTTTTATTCATCAAATGAAATATTACAGTGAACAAACATACAATCCACAATAATCAAATTAGAGTTGATCATTTAGGTATCGTATACTCATTGATCTAATATGACCATCATGCTTTCTCTGTGCGAGAGGCTTTGTTAGTGGATCCACAATGTTCTCCTTAGTCGACACTCTGCGTATGCTCACATCTCCTCGATCGAAAATATCTAGAATCAGATGTAACCGCTGAAGTATGTGCTTGGAGCACTGATGAGATCTAGGATCTGAAGCAAGTGCAATTGCACCCTTGTTGTCACAGTAGAGATCTGCGGGGCGAACAATGCTAGGAAATACATCTAACTCGCCGATGAATTTCCTAATCCATACAGCCTCCTTCGCTGTATTAGCAGCGGCAATATACTCGGCCTTAGTAGTCGAATCAGCAAATGTTTCCTGCTTGGAGCTCTTCCAGCTAATAGCACCTCCATTTAGGTGAAACACAAACCCTGACTGAGACTTTGAATCATCCCTATCAGTTTCTAAGCTAGCATCAATGTAACAACTTACAACGAGCTCTTACCATCCACCAAATAACAAGAACATATCTTTAGTCCTTCGTAAGTACTTCGTGACGTTCTTGGTGGCAATACCGTGACTTTCACCAGGATCAAACTGATAACTGCTAGTCATGCTCAAGTCATTAGAGACATCAGAACTAGTACATACCATTGCATACAATATTGACCCAATTGCCAAAGCATATGGAATTAACTTCATGCGGTCCTTATCTTCACAAGACTTAAGACACTGGTCCTTAGAGAAACTCACACCATGAGATATGGGTAAGAATCCTTTCTTGTACTCAAGCATGTTGAATAGCTTCAACACCTTTTCAATGTGCGTACTTTGTATCAAACCCAGTAACTTTTTTGATCTATCTCTATAGATCTTAAAACCAAGTATATAAGTAGCTTCGCCCAATTCTTTCATTGAAAAGCAGCCCCCTAGGTTGTTCTTAACAACTTGCAATGTCGGTTTGTCATTCCCGATAAGCAGTATGTCATGTACATACAATAGCAAAAAGACAACTTTGCTCCCACTAATCTGTTTGTAAACACACAGTTCATCCTCATTTTTGATAAAACCAAACTCTTTGATCTTTTCATCAAAATGAAGATTCAAACTTCGAGAAGCTTGCTTCAAAGCATAAATGGATCTCTGCAGCTTGCATATTTTAGTGGCTTCACCTGGTGATACAAAACCCTCGGGTTATGTCATATACACTTCCTCAAGGAGGTTTCCATTTAGGAAAGTCATTTTGACATCCAGTTGCCAGATCTCGTAGTCATAATACGCAGCAATAACAAGCAGAATTCTGATGGACTTGACCATAGCAACAGGGAAAAAGGTTCATAATAGTCGATACCATGAATTTGCTTGAAACCTTTAGCCACAAGACGCCCTTTGAATGTCTGTATATTCCCATCCATGTCAGTCTTCTTCTTGAAGACCCACATGCACCCTATGGGTCATACCCCTTCAGGTGGTTCCACTAAGGTCCAAACTTGGTTTTCATATATGGAGTCCATTTCAAATTTCATGGCCTCAAGCCACTTCTCGGAGTCCTGTCCACTCATAGCCTCATGGTATGTTACTGGCTCATCATCATGATCTATAAGCAACACATTACCTATTTGATACACGAGAAAACCATATCTCCCTGCTCAAACCTTCCTCTACCAGATCTGTATGGAAGTTATGTTTCTTGAGCAGGCTCTCTTGCTACAATAACTTGTAGTCTTGACTCAGGTTCCAATTCCGGTTCATTCACCGTTTATGGTTCTTGTATTTCTTCAAGTTCTACCCTAGCACTCTTTCTACTTAAGAACTCTTTCTCAAGAAAGACACCAGTCCTCGCGACAAACACTTTGCCCTCATAGGGCAGGTAGAAATATTATCCTTTAGTTTCCTTTGGATACCGCACAAGTTAACACTTATCTGATTTAGGTTCCTGCTTCTCGGGAATTTGACGTCGCACGTATGCCTCACAGCCCCAAACCATAATGAACGACATACTGGGATGCTTCCCAGTCCATATCTCATATGGTGTCTTTAGAACAACATTCGTTGGAACACGATTTAGTGTTAAAGCAGCTGTTTCTAAAGCAAAACCCCAAAAGAAAACATGCAGTTCTGCATGACTCATCATCAATCGCACCATGTCTAACAAAGTATGATTCCTCCACTCAGACACGACATTATGCTGTGGTTTTCCAGGTGGAGTGAGCTGTGATACAATACCACACTCTTTCAGATGATAACGAAACTCATGACTTAGCTATTCGTCACCTCGATCAAATCGGGGCGCTTTCACCTTCTTACCCAATTGGTTCTCTACTTCATTCTTAAAAGCTTTAAACTTTTCAAAGGTTTTGAATTTGCACTTCATAAGATACACATATCTGTATATACTGAAATCATCAATAAATGTAACAAAGTAGAAGTACCCACCTCTAGCCATAGAACTCATGGGTCCACATACATCACTATGTACTATATCCAAGAGATCATCAACCCTCTCATTGAAACCCATGAAAGGGACCTTAGTCATCTTGCCTAATAAACCAAATTTGCATCTCTCAAATGATTTATAATCAAATGAGTCCAGTAGCCCATCTTTACGGAGCTAGGATATGCGTTTCTCATTTATATAGCCTAAATAATAATGCCAAAGGTACGTAGGGTTCGAGTCATTCATTCTTAGTCCTTTAGTATTTTTATGTTATAGATCTGATGGTCTAAGTTCAAAACTTATAAACCATTAAACATTTAGGCTACAACATAACAAACATCATTCTTAAATATAGAACAACAATTGTTCTTAATAAGAAAAGAAAATCCAATCATGTGTAAATATGAAATAAAAATAATGTTTCTAATTATTGCAGGAACATAATAACAGTTATCAAGTTCCAAAACAAGCCCACTGGGCAAATAAAGACGGTAAACCCCAACAGCAACAACAACAACTCTTGCTCCATTTCCAACACACAGGTCCACCTCTACTTTACTCAGCATTCTTCTCCTTCCCAGTTCTTGCACATTTATACAAATGTGAGAACCACATCCGGTATCCAATATCCAGGATGAAGTAGTAGAAAGGCTTATCTCTATAACATAAATACCTGAAGCGGAAGTCATATCTCCTCTCATCTTTTGTAGACCCTCAATGTATGAAGAAACATTCCTCCTCCAATGACCAGCCTTGCCACATTGGTCGCACTTTCCCTCTTTCCCTGAACCTTTCTTTTTCAGTGAAGAATATTTGTGCTTCAGAGCAGACTTAGGTCCCACCTTCATCTTCTTAAAGCCCTTGGCCTTACCCTTGCCTTTATGCACCATCAGTATGGGGCTATCAGGCTTGCCCTTCTTCATATTTATCTCAGTAGTTCACAACATGCCTAGGAGCTCGGGCAGTGTCTTGTCTATTTCATTCATGTTATAGTTCAAGATGAATTGCTCATAACTGCTTGGCAATGATTGTTGGATCAGGTCTGTAGCCAATTCTTGGCCCAAAGGGAACCCTAGTATTTCAAGGTTCTCGATATACCTAATCATCTTGACTACGTGAGTCCCTACTAGGTCTCAAGCTCCCATCTTGAATTGGAACAATGCCTTCGTGACATCGAATCTATCTTGACGAGCTTGCTCATGAGACATTTTCTTGTGATGCTCGTCAATTTTCCTGCAACCCATGCTCTTGTGTTGCTTCTAAAGCTCAGAGTTCATGGTCGCAAGAATGAGACATTCGACGTCTAAAGAGTCATCGAGGTACTTCTGGTAAGCATCTTTATCAACAAGGGGTGCATTCCTGGCAGGCTCATCAGGGGATTCCTCTTCCAAAATGTAGAGCTTGCGCTCTTGGTTGAGAACAATTCTCAGGTTCCTGTACCATTCCAAATAATTTGTTCCACTCAGCTTTTCCTTCATAAGGATCGCTCTGAGGGACAGGGTGGAGTGTGAACCACTTGCCATGGAAATTCTACAAGGATCAATGCAAAGCAAATTAATACTATATTTCTTAATATAATTTTCTCTTTCAATTAGTACTTTAATCAAAATAAGTCCCACTATTTTTATCAAATCGATAACCCTCGATATCAATTCGAAGTATTTATGCCAGTAACTCTTTTAGTGGACAAGATCCATATTTCACTAACACTATGAGTCAGCTTTGGCTTTTCTCTCATAATGCAGCAATTTAGGTATCAACGCATGCCAATTGCATCACTCTGCAATTCTTATATGGCTAGTGAATAACTCTTTATTCGAATCCGTTATATGGTGCATTCCAACCCTATGCCTCTGGGCACTCAACCTTTGAGGTCACCCAGTTAAGCTTGACTCGATGTCGATAGTGGGATATCACAATTATCCGCTCACACCCTTACCAAGATAAATTAATGCTCCTTGCTTTGGCAAGCCCACACTTCATTGATCGAGGCAGGAAGAGTGTCATCCATCAGAAGGTATCTAAATACTTAATATTACTTATGGGATTTTGATGTTTTATTAACTCTTTAATCATTGTTAACATTTAACCAATGTGCACGTCCACAAACCATTAATAACACACATAATCCAAATTCATCTTAGATGTGCGCAAAAAATATCATCAACACTTGATGAACTGGGCTAAATCTGAACATCAAGAATGCTTTTAAATCCTCATATTTACATGCACTGGACATGAACAACAACAACTCCAATTACACAGTAGACAATCTTGCCACTTTATGTGTGAGATTGCAAAATCTACCACATACTTGGTTTCAGAAACCAACAAGAGTGACAGTTACTATTAAGGAGTAGCAACAAGGAAATCACATGCGTTCTTGGTGGGATTCCAAGAATAGACTTTGGCATTTTTGAACATTTATAAAATCTTCGAATCTACACGCCATTGATTTGTCAAATTCTAAAACAATGATCATCGCAGAACCTCCCTCTAATACCACTATTGGGTTTACTGCGGTGGCACAACAGTTGTGCTCAAAGCGTAATAAAGAGAAAATAAGGAAAACACAAAAGCAAGTTGTAAATCTTATGATGATCATTAATCAAGAAGTAATCTGCAATAAATAAATTTAAACCTTTGTGGGATTGAGTCGATACTCAACCTAGGTGCTCTGATTGATTCTGAAAGGGAAACTAGATCTGATATACTCTAGAGGGGGGTGAATAGAGTATATGGTGCTTTTAAAACACAAATAAAAACTTTTGCAAAGCTTTACAATAATTGTTGTAATGAGTGTGAGCAGGGAAGCAGAAATAAAACTAATCACAAAACTAAGCTATGCAGAGACTAAGCACAAGAGAATCTAGGCCAGAAACAAAAAGAAAACAAGCAGAACCAGATGACACAAGGAATTATAGTGGTTCCCCAAACTTGGGTACATCCACTCTTCTACCACCCTAGGTAGGAATCCACTGCAGGATGAGTTGATCAGGTGTCCTGGGCACCAATGAGCTTTTGATAAGGTGCTCAAAAACCAAATCAGATTTTTTGATCAGGTGTCTTGCCACCAATGAGCTTTTGACAAGGTGCTCAAAAACCAGATTCAAACTTTTGAAGGGAGTTTGAAAAACCCTTTACAGAGTGGGGGTGAGAGAGTTATGGCAGTCTTCTCTTTCTCAATCAACTGAGAAGACTAAGTGGATTGATGTCAAAGCTCCCCCTGAATCCTTGAAATCTTCAGGAAGAAAGGCTTTGCTGAGGGTGATAGGCCTTCAAAGATAGATCTCCAGCAATAGATGATTTCAGCAAGCTGAAATGTTGAGTGTCTGGAGTCTTGAAATGGTGTTGGCCTTGAACACTTTGAGAGCTGAAGAGATCTGAAGAATGCTTGATCTCTTTGATGAGTGTTCTTCAGAATTCTTCTTGACAGAAAATTTTGAAAGAGTCTCTGTATACTGAGTTGTGTGTCCTATTCTTGTCAATCTCTTTGATGAATGTTCTTCAGAATTCTTCTTGACAGAAAATTTTGAAAGAGTCTCTGTATACTGAGTTGTGTGTCCTATTCTTGTCAATCTCTATCTTGATTCAAAAACATTCTATCTTTTATTCTCTGTGCCAGAATAGAATATCACTCTGTCAAAGATAGCCGTTGGTCTGCATTGATTACAGCCTTAATTGCATAATTTCTTCTGAAGGAAAGTCCACTGAATTATTCCTTGAAAAATCCCTTGAAACTTGGTCCAGAATTAAATGAAAACGGCTAGCAGATCTTCTGAATTAAATGCAGAATAACTTCTAACTGATTTGAATTTGAATTCTGAAAGATAACTGAAAACGTCAAACTGAGCTCTGCTATCGTCGAGCTGAGCTCAGCGAACTGGAAAATTCAATCAACAACATGATCGTCGATCTGAGCTCAAAGATCGTCGAACTGAGCTCAGAGATAAAGATCCAGTGCAGAGTCAAAATCGTCGACCTGAGCTCAGCGATCGTCGAATGGAGTTCGACGATATTATGAGGTTGAGCTCAGCGATCGTCGAATGGAGCTCGACGATCTGTCGAAGTTGAGCTAGACGATCATCGACCGGAGTTCGACGAATCGTCGTGCTGAGCTTGACGATCAGACTTGGTCTACAGAAAAACTTGATCTTCAGGGCAGCTTCCAATCCTAGACTTCTAACCCTTAGACTCAATTCTAATTGACCTATTAAGCTATACAGAAGGTCAAACACAGATTCCTAGAGACATAGTGATCCTGACCCAAATTAGTAATAGGGTGTTCCAACAATCTCCCCCTATTTGGGTTAGGAAAACTATTTACAGACTTTGGAAAAATCAAATAACATCATATAATCAGAAAAGCATAAAAACAACAGCAGCTAGACACATTGCAGAAACATCACAGAGATATATATATAACATCCAGATAGCAGTCAGAAAAACCAAAGATTGTCACCTTACAGAGTTACTTCTTCTCTTTGCCTTTAACCATCTTGATTTCTCTGTTAGGGTTCAGGGCTTCCTTGTTGGACCTAGTGTCATCAGCTGCACCCAAGTATGTTTGCTTTGAAGTCCTGGGAACCACAGCAGCAGGATGCAACTCCATGTATCTGTCTGCATCAAAGAACTTGCTGGAGGCATATCTTTCCAACTCCTTTTGTCTTTGTTCTGACATGGTAGAAATATTTGAAGTGTCTAAGCCTTGCTCTCTGGCTTTCTTTATCTGGTCTAATGCAGCCATTTCTTTCATTCTAGCAGTCCAAGAGGCTGGGTTCTTTTCAGGGTCCTCAAATGGCACAGGTGGCTCATACCTGTTGGAAGAATTGTCCTGAGGAGGCCTAGCAGACACTGTCTCTTTTAGCTTGAAGGGGAATGGACCAGAAGTAGTATCAGATGAAGCATGTCCTCCCCTGGAGTAAGGGTGCTGCCTGGAATGCCCTTTAGAATAAACTTGAATATCTCTTTGACTTCCCCTGTATCCTCCTCTCCTGGAATAAGAACCCCTAGATTGGCTTTCCCTTTGATATGATCTGGCATGGGGTTGGTAGGGAGCCTGGCTTCTAGATGGGGCCTGACTTGCAGAGCTGCCACCTGCACCTGCATCAGGTGGAGGTGGTGGAGGAGGATGAGGGTGCTTGAACTGGGAGGAGCCCTTCTCATACTTTCTCTTCTTTTTCATTGCTTTCAGCTGATTTTTAGAGTACTGCATCCAATGTTCAGTAATTTGGCAGTTATGCAGAATATAGTAAGGAATATTATTATCATCTTTTACTTTGGCAGAAGGAACCCTTTTCATAGCCTTGCTTCTAGCCTTCCTTTTCCTTGCAATAGTGGCAGAAGAATCATCAGAGGCAGTGTTGTAATCATCAGATTCAGAGCTCTGAGCATCATATAAAGCATCAATTCTCTTCATCAAATCTTCTTTCAGTTGAACAGCAGCAGATGAGGCAGAAGCAGAAGGAGCAACCGAAACAGATACAGCAGCAGATGTAGAAGGAGAAGCAGAAACAACTTCAGCAACAACAAGAGTGATGGCAGCAGCAACTTCAGAAACATCAACAGAATCTGCAGCAGGCTCAACATCAAAGGCCTCTGTCATCAGAAATTCCTTGGAAATGGGCTCATCAGAAACAAAAGAGATTTCAGCAGGAGTAGGAACATTTTCTTCAGCAGCAGCAAAGACAGTTTCAGAAGCAGATTCAGTCTTTTCTTCAACAGCAGCAGCAGCAGTCACTGAGTGTATAAAAGAAGAAATAATACTGGGGTCACAGCCAGAGAAAGGCACCAGTGCCTTAGATAGGTCTTCTGAGGGCTGGACAACAATAACTTCTGGTAAACAACTGAAAAAGGCAGGATCAAAGGATAAGAGCAAAGACCTTAGGTCTATTGCCAGAACTGGAGTAGGCACAGCAACTGGAGCAGAAGAGGCAGCAGACACAGAAGTTCCAGCAGCAGCAGCAGTATCATCAGCAACAGGAGCAGAAGCAGCAGCAACAGCAGCATGAAGGCTGGCTTCATATGGCATCTCCCCCTGCCTGGATGCAGATGCATCTGTATCAAGGCACACTGCGGGAGGTGCTGCCTGAGGAATGAGGGAGGAAAGCCTGGTAGACAGAGCTGCCACTGACTGTTGTAGAGGAGCTAAGGAGGCCTCCATGAGAAGAGAGAGCCTGGGGGCAAGTAGCTCATACAACTTGTCAGCTAAGGCTGGCAGATCTACATGCTCACTAGCAGGAGCAGATGTAGATGGTATAGGGATGGCTGAGGATGCTGGAAGTGGAGGGCTGGATGGTGGAGGGATTGATGGCTGAGGAGTGGGGATGGTGGAGATGGAGGGTAAGGGGATGGATATGGATGGAGTAAATGTTGGTTGGTCAATGATGTGGAGGAGGAGATCTTGGAATGAGGTTGAGGAGGAGGGTAATACTGGAGGAGATGAGGGGGAATCATCCATGTAGGAGTCATCCAGAAGGGTGAATGATGGTATGGATGGAGAAGAAGTGACATCTGGTGGTGGATATGAGAACAATGGGTGGAATTGGTCTACTGGTGGTGAGGAAATGGTTGCTGGAGATGGAATTGAGGTTGGGGAAGGGCTAGAGATGGTAATGGTGGATGGAACTGGAGTGGTGGATGGAGCTGGAGGTAGGGTTGGACTTGGAGGAGGAGAGGAAGCAGCAACAACAGCAGCCAGGTCCTCTGCAGGAGCAGAGACCTGTGGGGGAGTGACTCTTTGAGTCCTGGTACCTGAAGGAGCAGTTGAAGAGGGCCTGCTGGGTTTGCTAATTTGCCTGTCCCACTTGCCAAATAGGGCACAGGTAAGTCTCTTGGAGGCATTGATGTGCACTCCAGAGGAGACCAGCAGAGCAGGGCACCTTGCCTGAAGGAAAACTCCAAGAATTCTTCCAAAATATACAAAGGTTTTGTTAATCTTTTTCTTTATTAGGTCAAAGAAGACCTCTCCCCAATTCAAACTTTTCTTATCTACCAGAGCTCCCATGAGGCAGAGCTGATGTCTGGAGATGGTATCATGTGCAGAATGCTTTGCCAACAGCACCTTGCCTACAACATCTGCTAGGAACCTGTACTCAACAGACAAGTTCCTTTGAATAACTTGCTAGGGTTTCCCTCTGGATGACCCATCCTGGCAAGAATATCAGAAAATTCCTCCCCAGATAGTTCAGCAGTTTCTTCTCCATTTCTTAAACCAAAAACCTCTGTTAAGGCTGTGGGGGTCAGAGGTACCTGGGTTCCAGCAATAGTTCCAACTATTGTGTTGTTGTCAAGGTTGTGAGCAGTATAGACCCATTCCTTTATTTCATCTGAAGCAAGCTTGATTCTAGTGGTCATGAGGGCAGACAAGTTCTGATCCTTGAATAAACTCAAAATGTCCTGGAAGATTTGATCAGTAGTGTTGAATGAGTCCAGATCAATATCGAATCCTGCATCGAACTTCATGGCGGCTAGAACAGCAACTGATACGGCCATTGTACCTGCAAAACTTAACAAACAAAACGAACAAGCGTAGAACTGTTTGGAGGGAAGAAGATTCTTGCAGAGAAATTGAAAGCGCAAGAGAGAACGACGGCGAAAAATGAGTTTTATATTAGGGTTCGACGCAGAATTGGAAAGATCGTTGAACTCAGTTCGACGATAGAGGCTTCTAAAGGAATCTGAAGAGACTCCAACATCGTCGACCTCCGTTCGACGATCTTGGAAGGCGTCGAGCTCCGTTCGACGATCGTTCAGGGAACAAAATCATCGAGCGCCGTTCGACGATCGTGGAAGGCGTCGAGCTCCGTTCGACGATCGTTCAGGGAACAAAATCGTCGAGCGCCGTTCGACGATCGTTGACCGAAGGAGATAGTTCATACTATCTGAGAGGCGCTGAACTCAGTTCGACGATTCTGGGAATCGTCGATCTCCGTTCGACGATCTTTGGGGAAATCGTCGAGCGCAGTTCAGAGATCAGAAAATTCTAGACACTAAGAAAAATCAGAATTTTGCCTAGTCTTGGTCAATTTTAGCTTCCAAAATCTTGGGTGTTATTTAAGACTTCCTCCATCTAACATTCCTAACTGATTTAGGAAGAAGGTGTGTTTCTTTTCATCCAAAGGCTTGGTGAAAATATCTCCCCTTTGTAAATCAGTTGGGATATATTGTAATTCAATTTTATTCTTTTCAACATTGTCCCTTAAGAAGTGATGCCTAATCTCTATGTGTTTTGTCCTACTATGGAGGACTGGATTTTGAGCTATGGAAATAGCACTTGTATTGTCACAAAAGATTTTAGACTTCTCTAAGTTGTAACCATAGTCTAGGAGTTGGTTTTGAATCCACAGTATTTGTGAACAACAACTGCCTGCAGCCATATATTCAGCTTCAGCAGTTGAAGTTGACACAGATGTTTGTTTCTTGCAAACCAAGAGACAAGTCTATCACCAAGGAACTGACAAGTTCCACTGGTGCTTTTCCTGTCAATTCTGCATCCAGCATAATCAGCATCAAAGAATCCAGTTAACTCAAATGCTGAATCTTTTGGATACCAGAGACCTAGATTTGGACAACTTTTAACATACCTGAGAATCCTCTTTACTAATGTTAGGTGTGACTCTCTAGGGCTTACTTGGAACCTAGCACATATACATGTAGCAAACATTATATCTGGTCTACTAGCTGTAAGATACAGTAAAGAGCCAATCATTGCTCTATATGTAGTCTGATCAACAGGTTTCCCATGTTCATCAGCATCCAATACAGCATTGGTAGGCATGGGTGTTTTCATACAAGAGGCCTCAGACATGCCAAATTTCTTAACCAGCTCATTAGCATATTTGGTTTGAGAAATAAAGATGCCTTCAGCATGTTGCTTGACTTGCAATCCTAGGAAGAAGGATAGCTCACCCATACTACTCATCTCAAATTTAGAATGCATTAGGTTAGAAAACCTTCTGCATAATTGTGAGTCAGTAGAACCAAAAATGATATCGTCTACATAAATTTGTACTAGTAGGGTATGGTACTTATGGGTTCTAATAAAAAGAGTTTGGTCTACTCTACCCCTGATAAAACCATTTTCCAAGAGAAAGCATGCTAGGGTCTCATACCATGCTCTAGGAGCTTGCTTGAGACCATATAATGCTTTATTTAATCTAAAAACATAATCAGGATAAGTTGGAGAGATAAAACCTGGAGGTTGTCTGACATAGACTTCCTCTTTGATGTCTCCATTTAAGAAAGCACTCTTGACATCCATCTGATAAACCTTGAAGCCTTTGTGAGCTGCATAAGCTAGAAATATTCTGATGGCTTCCAATCTTGCAACAGGTGCAAAGGTCTGGTCGTAGTCAATTCCTTCTTCTTGAGAATATCCCTGGGCAACTAGCCTTGCCTTGTTCCTTATTATTACTCCTTGATCATCCAGTTTATTTCTGAATACCCATTTTGTTCCAACAATGGAATGATCCTTTGGCTTTGGCACTAGTTCCCATACTTTGTTCCTCTCAAATTGATGCAACTCCTCTTGCATTGCAATGATCCAGTGTGGATCTTGCTCTGCATCTTGAATGGACTGAGGTTCAATTTGAGAAAGGAAGCAGGTGTGCAACAGGTTTTGGTTGACCTGATTTCTGGTTTGCACACCAGCTGAGAGTTCTCCAATTATCTGGGAAATTGGATGGTCTCTTGATGTTACTAAATCAACAGGGGGTGTTGATTGTTCACCAACCTGTGTTGTTGTTTCCTCTTGTGGTACAACAACTGGCTCTTCAGGTTGTGCTTCAATGTGTTGAGCATTCCCTTCTTCTTCACTGCTTTCATCCTCTTGAGCAACCTGTAACTTGTTCATATCTTCAACTAGAGAGTGTTCCTGCAAAGGTTCTATGTTAGAAGAAATCTTCTCCTTGAAAGACATGTTAGTTTCATCAAAAGAAACATGAACAGATTCCTCAATTTTCAATGATGATTTATTATAGACCCTATAGGCCTTGCTGATCATGGAGTATCCCAGAAACACTCCTTCATCAGCTTTGGCTTGAAATTTTGCTAAATATTTCTTATCATTATTGTGAATATAGCAAATGCAACCAAAAATTCTGAAATAGTCAACTTTAGGTTTCTTCCCTTTGAGTAATTCATAGGGAGTCTTTCCCTTCAGTTTATGTATCAGACTTCTGTTCAGCACATAGTTGGAGGTGTTCACTGCCTCTGCCCAAAAGGATAGAGGTAGATGAGCATCTGACAATAATGTAGTGGCAGATTCAATAAGGGTTCTATTTTTCCTTTCAGCTACCCCATTTTGTTGAGGAGTTCTAGGAGCTGAGAAAGTATGCCTGATCCCTTCACTCTGACAGAACTCTTGCATAAGAAGAGAATCAAACTCTGTCCCATGATCACTTCTGATCAGGGCAATGTGAGTATTGAACTCAATCTGTATACATTTGAGAAACTCTGTCAGACACTTAAAGTTATCAAACTTCTTCCTTAGAAAGAACACCCAAGTGAATCTAGAAAAGTCATCTACAATTACTAAAGTGTAGGATTTCCCTCCTAGGCTTTGTACTGTGATGGGTCCAAATAGATCCATGTGTAACAGATACAATATCCTAGGTGAATCACTCTTATTAAGTGACTTAAAACTATTTTTAGTTTGCTTGCCTAATTGACAAGCCTTGCATAGTCCTTCCTTCTTGTAGGGGCCAGAAGGTAGTCCTCTAACAAGGTTGTCCTTGGATAGCCTAGCAATAGTTCTAAGGTTTAGGTGTCCTAGTCTCTTATGCCATAAAACATTTGGTCTACAGACTGAATTGAATAAACAGATATCTACATTGGTTGAAAGAAAATCTACAAGGTAGATGTTACCTTTCCTTTTACCTGTCAACACAGTTGTGTTTTCCTCTGACTTGATTTTGCATAAGGTTTTGCTGAAGGTCACCTGGTACCCTTCATCACATAGCTGACTGATGCTGATTAGGTTGTGCTTCAGTCCTTCCACATATGCTACCTTCTTGAAGGTTACAGAACCAATCTGGACTGCACCATATCCTTTAGTTTGTCCAAAGTTGGAATCACCAAAGATAACTTTGGGTCCAAGCTTGGCTCTAAAGGAATTGAGGTTGTCCTTGTTCCCTGTCATGTGCTTAGAGCACCCACTATCCAAATACCATTGCTGGTTAGATGTTGGATAGGTCTTCACCTGCACATAAAACAATTCACTTGTTTTTGACCCATTTTACCTTGGGCCTAGGTTGATAACCTTTAAATTCAGAAATGAAGGACATCCCTGGCTGACTCTTATATCCTTCAGGATGATATCTCCTTGGAGGTATAATCCATTCAGTATAAGGGTTAAAGGTTTGGGATGAAGAACCCTTAGGATTCAATTTTGACTTGCCTTTGAAAAAGTTTCCAGAGCTCTGACCTCTGTTCGACGATCTTGGAGCTGCGTTCGACGATCGTGGGTCAGATCGTCGAGCTCCGTTCGACGGTCGACTATGGGTGAGGTCAGGTATTTGGGATCGTCGACCAGCATTCGACGATCTTGGCTGAGATCGTCGATCTGCGTTCGACGATTTGTCCTGAGATCGTCGAGCTGCGTTCGGCGATCGTTGATCTTCATTCGGCGATCGTCGATCTCCGTTCGACGATTTGTGCTGGGACTTAGTTTTCTGAGGCAGATCAGAATTTTTCCTGGCAACCTCTACAACTCCCTTTCCCTTGTCAGAAATAAACTTGATAGGAGTTGTTAGAATAATAGGTTGGCTGGATGAGGCACCCAAGCCCAGTGTACTGTTGAATCTTGAGTTCACTGTGCTTGTGATGTCCATCAGCTTGAGGCTTCTCCCATTGAGAGATTCTTCAAGCTTCTTGGCCTCAGAGAGCTCACTTTTCAGTGAAGCTATCTGTTCCCTATAGTTCTCCAACTCCTGAGAGAGTTTGAGGTTTTCTGACTTTAAAACATTTTGTTCAGATAATTGATTTCTGAGAGAGATGATCTCTTTCTCAGACTTTAGCAGGTCTAAACATAGTGCTTTAAATTCAGATTTAAAATCTTCTGAAGTAAAATCAAAAGAGCTGATTACCTGATCTTCTTCAGGTTGAGTCTCTGAGTCTGACTCTGACTCCTCTTCCTCTAGGTTATGTTGTGAGGCATTGATTGCCATCATGCAGAACTCCTTTTCCTCTGCATCATCCTCATCATCAATAGAGCTGGAAGAGGCTTCTAACTCCTCTTCAGTCTCACTCCAGGATTCAGCAACAAACCCTTTCCTTGTATGCTTATTTTTGCTGAAAGAAGGTTTGCTATTGCCACTCCTTTTGGAGTCTTTCTCCTTTCTTCTCTCTTTTCTTTCCCTTCTGTCCTTGTTCTTGTTCTCTGGACAGTCAGGAACTATATGCCCTGGTTTCCTGCAACCAAAGCAAATAATGTCTTTGTTATTGCCAATGGACTTGTTATACCTTGGCTTATCCTGCTCCTTGTATGATCTTCTTCTGAAGTCCTTTCTGACCATCTTATAGAATCTTTTGGCCAACAAGCTGAGAAGTTCATCATTGCCTGTTCCTTTTTCTTCAGGCAGATCCTCAGTTGCCTTGAATGCTATGGTCTTCTCCTTTCTTGTGGCTGGTGAAGCAGCCTTCTGTTCTTCCTCTCTGTTCTTGATGAGTAGCTCATAAGATTTGAGCTTACCCAACAAGGCTTCAGTGGTGATCTCATTCAGACTTCTGGCATCTTTAATTGGCCAGATTCTTGAATCCCAAGTGCTGGGAAAGCACATTAGGATCTTGTCATTAAGTTCTGTCAGTGAGATCTCTTTGTCTAATGTCTTCAGTTCACTGACAATTAGACTCAGTCTGTTGTACATGTCTCCCACTGACTCAGTTTCTCCCTTCTTGAAGTTCTCATATTGGGAGATGAGATGGGATCTTCTGTCCTTTCTCTCATCAGCTGAGCCTGAAACTATTTCTGAGAGCTTGTCCCAAATCTCCTTGGCTGAATTACATTCAGCTAACTTTTGAAAAATGTCATCTGACATTGTCTGAGCTAGAATATTTATAGCCTTGGCATCAGCTACTTTCCACTTTTTGATGTCAGCATCTGTTCCTGATGGAGGTGGAACAGCATTTGTGCTTGTGCTCTCTGGGGGTCTTGGACACACTGTCAAAACAGAATTAAAAATATCTTCGTCAATAGAATTCATGTAGAGTCTAATCCTTGCTTTCCAAAGTGCAAACTTTGACAGATTGCACACTGGAGGTCTGGTGCTAGCATAATCTTTGTTTTGTGCCATGATTTGTGCAAACAAAATCTAATAATAACAAAAAGATCTAGTTTGGGATCTTGGAGTTCAGGTGTTAGCCTGTACAACCAATCAGGTATGGTATGTTTAACCAACCTTCCTCTGATACCAATTGAAAGGGAAACTAGATCTGATATACTCTAGAGGGGGGGTGAATAGAGTATATGGTGCTTTTAAAACACAAAGAAAAACTTTTGCAAAGCTTTACAACAATTGTTGTAATGAGTGTGAGCAGGGAAGCAAAAATAAAACTAATCACAAAACTAAGCTATGCAGAGACTAAGCACAAGAGAATCTAGGCCAGAAACAAAAAGAAAACAAGCAGAACCAGATGACACAAGGAATTATAGTGGTTCCCCAAACTTGGGTACATCCACTCTTCTACCACCCTAGGTAGGAATCCACTGCAGGATGAGTTGATCAGGTGTCCTGGGCACCAATGAGCTTTTGATAAGGTGCTCAAAAACCAAATCAGATTTTTTGATCAGGTGTCTTGCCACCAATGAGCTTTTGACAAGGTGCTCAAAAACCAGATTCAAACTTTTGAAGGGAGTTTGAAAAAACCCTTTACAGAGTGGGGGTGAGAGAGTTATGGCAGTCTTCTCTTTCTCAATCAACTGAGAAGACTAAGTGGATTGATGTCAAAGCTCCCCCTGAATCCTTGAAATTTTCAGGAAGAAAGGCTTTGCTGAGGGTGATAGGCCTTCAAAGATAGATCTCCAGCAATAGATGATTTCAGCAAGCTGAAATGTTGAGTGTCTGGAGTCTTGAAATGGTGTTGGCCTTGAACACTTTGAGAGCTGAAGAGATCTGAAGAATGCTTGATCTCTTTGATGAGTGTTCTTCAGAATTCTTCTTGACAGAAAATTTTGAAAGAGTCTCTGTATACTGAGTTGTGTGTCCTATTCTTGTCAATCTCTTTGATGAATGTTCTTCAGAATTCTTCTTGACAGAAAATTTTGAATGAGTCTCTGTATACTGAGTTGTGTGTCCTATTCTTGTCAATCTCTATCTTGATTCAAAAACATTCTATCTTTTATTCTCTGTGCCAGAATAGAATATCACTCTGTCAAAGATAGCCGTTGGTCTGCATTGATTACAGCCTTAATTGCATAATTTCTTCTGAAGGAAAGTCCACTGAATTATTCCTTGAAAAATCCCTTGAAACTTGGTCCAGAAGTAAATGAAAACGACTAGCAGATCTTCTGAATTAAATGCAGAATAACTTCTAACTGATTTGAATTTGAATTCTGAAAGATAACTGAAAACGTCGAACTGAGCTCTGCTATCGTCGAGCTGAGCTCAGCGAACTGGAAAATTCAATCAGCAACATGATCGTCGATCTGAGCTCAAAGATCGTCGAACTGAGCTCAGAGATAAAGATCCAGTGCAGAGTCAAAATCGTCGACCTGAGCTCAGCGATCGTCGAATGGAGTTCGACGATATTACGAGGTTGAGCTCAGCGATCGTTGAATGGAGCTCGACGATCTGTCGAAGTTGAGCTAGACGATCGTCGACCGGAGTTCGACGAATCGTCGTGCTGAGCTCGACGATCAGACTTGGTCTACAGAAAAACTTGATCTTCAGGGCAGCTTCCAATCCTAGACTTCTAACCCTTAGACTCAATTCTAATTGACCTATTAAGCTATACAGAAGGTCAAACACAGATTCCTAGAGACATAGTGATCCTGACCCAAATTAGTAATAGGGTGTTCCAACAGATTCCAACGAACAGCAATGGCTAGAGTTCCGAGCATAGAATAGTGTCCCTGCCTCTACGCGTATGCACATGAGTATGGAGAACCCTAGACTCTTGTGGCACAAGATCTAGGCTAGAAAGAGGCTTGTCCTCAATGTCTCCACGGATTGCTAGATCAGTCCAAGGAGAGGCGGAAATGACGATGACAACGCCTAGGAAACACATTCCAACGGCGATGAGGGACTGTGGACTGTCGACGGCGACAAACGGCGATCGACAGAACACCGACAACAAGCGGCGGTCGTTAGTCGGTAAAGATCATGGGAGCGGAACAGTTCCGTCGTGGGAGAACAATGTTGTCGGCTTCGTGATTTTAGGTCGAATGAAAAGTCCACTTAATCGGTTCAATAGTAAAACACATTTATAACTTGAACCAAACCTGCCAATACCAGCAAGGACCGACCGAACTGGACTTAGAAGAAATTACCCGTCGAGACAGAATTCAGAGAGTATCAACTTGATAATCGATGAATCGACAAGTGACCATAATGATACACGAAGAATCATTAAGGAGCCATGACGACACTCGACGAATCGGCGATAGCCCACGATCATACTCGATGAATCGGTAAGAGGGCAAGACGATACACGACGAATCGGAGATAGCTCATGATGATACTCGACGAATCGATAAGAGGACATGAAGATACTCGACGAATCGGCGAGTGTTTCTTTAATACTCAACGAATCGTTGAATGGTCTCGACGATACACGTCGAATCCAACCCATTCGTTGAAACACCTTACCCATACTCGATAAATTTTCCTTAGCTTCTGCCGACTATATACCGGGCAACACATATTCATATTGTATGTCCCGGAATGAATTCCACCACGTCCACATCATCATAGTCTTAGTCCTTAACTCATATCACATATGAGCAAGGTCAACACAAACCTATCCAACTTATCCAAAACTATTATGTGCGACCCCATAGGCTCATACTGCATTTACAGTGAGGCTACATGCTTTATCACTTCGAGATCACCATGGTGGAATGATGAGTGCGATTATGATAGGCTTTTCACTATCATAATTATAATCATGTATACTATTTTCTACCTCTTTGTGTAGTAATTTCGCGAGAATAGTTGAGAAATTGTATTATCATGATTAGGAGAGCACAGTAAGGATTTTTGTTATTCCTTGTATTAAGTTATCTAATTTATTTCTTCACTTTAATATTGCAGGTAATGCCAACCAATGGAACTAAAAGTCTTGGAGAAAACAGAGGAGTTCACAGAGTCAACATGGCTGATGACAGGACAAAAATTGGGCGCACATGGTGGGTACACGCCCATGTCCATACCTGTATCAACATGGCTGGAATTGAAGAAACTGGATTCAGAAGACAGAGACTCACACGGGTTGGCACACGCCCGTGTGCCTACCCGTGTCCATTTGACCTCAACCGCAAACCCACTCGTGTCTGAAGAACATGAAGAATAACACGGCCATGTCAGTACCCGTGTCATCTGACACGGCCCACTACCAGACACGCCTGTTCGTGTGGAACTGCCTTAGAACCATCAACACAGCCTGACATACGGCCGTGTTGGAACCCGTGTCCGACCCTGTTTGGTAGGAGACTACAAAAACATGTAGAAACATTAGAAGGGAGTTTTGGATCATTTTCATTGGGGAGAACTTCTGGAGCACGAAGTGGAGCATCCAAGAGGAGGAGGATTTGAAGGGTATTTTGGTATGCATTTAATCTTTCATTAATCCCTTTTAATCTTCCCTATCTCTTGATGATTCAACTTTAATTGTTTTTTATTTTGCATGAACTTTGATTTGGAACAATTTGTTAATCATGTATCGTATTGTTTTCATCTAATTTGTCGTATTTTATTCGTATGTAGGCTTATAAACAAAGAGTTTTATCCTAATAATGAATTCGTTATTTGTTTTACATGAATTGTAAATCTCTAGATTGAAAAACTGGATGTTTGTGATGATATTTACATGTTCATATTTTAGTGTTAGATCTCTTTGTAATTCAAATTTCATGATCGAGAGATATGTCATTTGCATAATTGGAATGCGAATAAATGGATTCATGGTATTTTAGAGATAGGATTTCATGAATTTATGTAGTAGATAGGGTACTTCCATTAATGCAAATTTGAGTGTTGTAAATTGTTCGAGAGAAAATTTACTAACTTAGGTTTAGACTTTGAATTGCTCGAGTGAGAATTCGATAGATGTTTACCCTTTACAATACAACAAATTTGATAGTCTTATTATTTCATGATTATATAGAATTGAGTTAATGAACGAGTATTTTCATATAATTGCTCATAAGCTTTCGGCTTTTTATCATCTTTAATCCTTCAATGTTTATTCATCCAAATAGTCATCGTTAGGTTAATTTAGATTAGAAGTCAATTTTAATTATAGGTATGATAATAGAGTGAGGGTGAGTACTAGTATTTGAAATGGCCCTGTGGAATACGACACGAGATGTAGATTTCTCATATACTATGATTGATAGGTTCACTTGCCTAAAAGTTAATTCAAACAAGCATATGCCCATCTACATAGTTTATACTAGAGTGTAGAATGAATCCGCATCAAGTTATTACTTGTTAGCAAAATAAATCAAGTTTTTGGCGTTGTTGCCGGGGAATCAATTTCAATATTTTGAAAGCCTAAACTTTATTAATCTACCAATGTTAGTTTATTCATATATATAATTGTAAATTAGTTTATGGAATAATTATATTGCTTAATCTCTGTTTTGTAGTCTATTAGTCTATGACCAGGGGCAGAAATTCTGGGCTAGCACCATTTCATCCTTACCCAGAGCGAATTATTCATAACACCAACCAAAGGGATGTCGGAGTTAATACCATAGATATTTCAAACGAACTATTATAATAAGAAACAGTTAACCAAGGGTCAAGCAAAATGAGCAAACTATGTCTGACTTTGCTAGACCTAATCTCTAAGGAACTGGGTCAAGCATCGTTAGACCACCAATAGTCACCAATAACTTCGAATTGAAGCCTAGTGTTATATAGATGGTTGAACAGTATGTCCAATATGATGGCCTGCAAGATGAGGATCCTAACACCCACTTGGCCGGATTCCTGGAGATACGTGACACATTCAAGATCAATGGTGTTTCCAACGATGCCATTCTATTGAGATTGTTTCCATTCTCGTTAAGGCATAAATCGAAGTAGTGGTTGAATTCATTACCTAGAGGTTCGATTACTACTTGGGATATGATGGTTGAGAAGTTTTTGATGAAGTATTTCCCACAGGCAAAGACTGCAAAGCTAAGGAAAGACATCTCTACGTTCATGCAATTGGAATCTGAATCGTTGTACGACACATGAGAACGATTCAAGGACCTTTTGAGGAGATGTCCCCACCATGCTCTACCTTCATAGCTTCAGATTCAGACCTTCTAAAATGGTCTCAATCCAGCCACTAAATAGATGATTGATGCGGCTAGTGGAGGCACTTTGAATAACAAGACACCTGAAGCGACTCAGCAGTTCATAGAAGATATGGCTATAAACAACTATCAATGGACTACCATAAGACGAAAGCCTAGTATGCCCGCATGAATTTATGAAGTGGATGCTGTCACCGCCTTAGCCATTCAAGTGGAGAAGCTTCACCAAAAGATGGACAACCTTGCCTTACCATCACCCTCCATGACACCTCAATAATAGGACCCTTCATGTAATGGAATGCTTGGTTGTGAACCTCAAGTACAAGAGCATGTTGACTATATGGGAAACAATATTAGACCTCCTTTCAATCAAGCAAACAACCCATATAGTTCTACATACAATCCTGGATGGAGGAACCACCCCAATTTCTCATGGGGAGTACAATGTAATCAAGGGAAGCAACCTATGTTTGGACAACAATAACAACAATCGGAACTAAGGAAGCCTACATTGGAAGATGTGCTCACCAAGTTTATGTAAACTACCGATATAGCCTTCCAGAATCAAGAGGGCTCGATTCGGAATTTGGAGAATCAGATTGGACAGCTTGAAAGGATGGTTTCTGAAAGGCAACAAGGGAAACTTCCAGGAAATACTGAGACAAATCCTAGGGAGCATGCAAAAGCCATTCAATTGAGGAGCGGAAATGAGTTACAAGACCCAAGGCCTACGAAGGAAGCACCCCAAATGAAGTCTAGCAGCGAAGGGCCGAGCGAGATGAATATGCATCCGATGGAGTATCAACCAGCAGTACCATACCCAGCAAAGCTTAACAAGGAGCGCATGGATGCGCAGTATGGTAAGTTTTTATCTATGTTTAAGCAATTACATGTCAATTTTTCTTTTTTTGAAATTATTCAAATGCCTAAGTTTGTGAAATTTATTATGGATTTAATTTCTAATAAAAGGAAAATAGAGGAATTATCTTAGTAACACTTAGTGAAGAATGTTCTGCTATTTTGCAAAATAAATTACCACAAAAACTTAAGGATCCCGATTCATTTTCAATTCAATGTTTTATCGGAGATTTGCAAGTAAATAAAGCTTTAGCGGATTTAGGAGCAAGTATAAATTTAATGGCTTATAAACTATATTTGAAACTCGGTCTAGGTGAACTTAGCCCAGCTAGAATGAGTATTCAACTAGCAGATCGATTGGTTAAGTACCCTAGAGGAATAGTGGAGGATGTATTGGTTAAGGTAGATAAGTTTATATTTCCTGGTGATTTTGTTATTCTAGATATGGATGAAAATATTGAAGTACCTCTTATATTAGGTCGTCCATTTTTAGCCACTTCTAGAGTGCTTATTGATGTTTTTGATGGTAAATTAGTTTTGCGAGTAGGGGAAGATGAAGTCACTTTCCAAATAGGCAATACTATGAAACAATCTTTAGATAATGATGATTATTGCTATTTTTTTCATGGTGTTGATAATTTTATGTCTTCTATGCATTCCAAGTTTTATTATAAAGATCCTTTAGAAATTTGCATTACTAACTATTATCAAGAAGAAAAAAATAAAGATATTGTTGAACATTTTTTTTTTCTAGATAATAGTGTTGCGATGAATAGAACGATTGAATATAGTTTGATTACTCAAGAAGATCATGAAGCTCTTAAGAATAATACTTAGAATCCACCAATAGTAGTCCTAAAAAAATTACCAGATCATCTTGATTATGCATTCTTAGGAACTAATTCTTCTTACCCAGTTATTATCTCTTCTACTCTTTCTAATACTGAAAAAGATATATTAATAACTGTGTTGAAGAAATGTAAAGGTGCAGTAGCATGGCAAATATCTGATATCAAAGTTATTAATCCTAGTTTTTACACTCACAAAATCCTTTTGGAAGAAAACTATAAATCTTTTATTCAACTGTAACATAGGCTAAACCCGAATATGAAAGTAGTAGTTAAGGCGGAGATTGTTAAGTTATTAGATGCTGGTATTATATATCCTATTTCGGATAGTTCATGGGTTAGTCCTGTCCAAGTCATTCCAAAGAAGGGTGGTCTAACATTGGTAGCAAACGATAACAATGAGTTAATTCCTACGCGAACGGTAACAGGTTGGCGTGTCTGTATTGACTATAGGAAATTAGACGATGACACTAGGAAAGACCATTTCCTTCTTCCTTTCATTGACCAAATATTAGAACGTTTGTCAGGATATTCCTATTATTGTTTTCTAGGTGGACTTTCTGGATACTTCCAAATTCCTATAGCACCAGAAGATCGGGAGAAAACAACTTTCACCTGCCCATGTGGTACCTTTGCCTATAGATGTATGCCTTTCGGGCTATGTAATGCACCCGCCACTTTTCAAAGGTGCATGCTAGCCATCTTTAACGAATACATTGAAGATATCATGGAAGTATTTATTGATGATTTTTCTGTTTTTGGCGACTCGTTTGATCTATGTTTGAATAATTTTGAAAAAGTTCTTAGGAGGTGTAAGGAGACTAACCTACCACTTAGTTGGGAGAAGTGTCATTTCATGGTCAAAGAATGGTTAGTACTTGGCCATAAAATCTTAAGCCAAGGAATCCAAGTAGATAGAGCGAAAATTGAGACCATAGAAAAGTTACCACCACCAAGCTCCGTTAAGGCAATGAGAAGTTTTATAGGACATGCGGGATTTTTCCGCCAATTTATTAAGGACTTCTCTAAAATAGCTAAACCACTTACCAGGCTGTTAGAAAAAGACACACCTTTCATTTTTGAACAAGAGTGTCCAGATGCCTTTGAGTTATTAAAAGAAAGGTTAATTAATTCTCCTATTATGATCGCGCCTGATTTTAGTCAACCATTTGAGATCATGTGTGACGCTAGCAGTTTTACGGTAGGAGCTGTTTTAGGACAACACCGAAACAAACACTTTCACCCTATATATTACGCTAGCAAAACACTTAATAATGCACAGGAGAATTATACAACTACAAAAAAAATAACTCCTAGCAGTGGTATTTGCCTTCGATAAATTTAGATCTTATTTAACATTATCTAAAGTGCTAGTATATACCGATCACTCTGCCCTAAGATATTTATTAGCCAAGGCAGAAGCCAAGCCTCGTTTAATCCGTTGGGTTCTTTTATTACAAGAATTTGATTTAGAAATTAGGGATAAACAAGGAGTAGATAACTTAGCGGTAGACCATCTTTCATGTTTAGAAAATCCACTACGATCAATGTTAGATGAATCTAAAATTTTTGATACATTCCCGGAGGAATCGCTATTTACCATATCTACAAATATACATCTTGATTATCCATGGTTTGCGGATTATGCAAACTATCTTCTAGCTAAGGTTCTTCCAAAAGAATTTTCATATCAGCAGAAAAAGAAATTTTTCTCTGACTTTAAATATTACTTTTGGGAGGACCCCATTCTTTTTCGGATATGTGCAGATTCCTTTATACAAAGGTGTGTATCAGCGGAGGAAGGTTGGAAAATTTTGGAGCAGTGTCATTCAGGCCCTACCGGTGGTCACTATGGAGCAAATCGCTCGGCAAAAAATGTTCTTGATTCCGGTTTTTATTGGCCCCTTCTATTTAGGGATGCCCAAAGGTATGTTCTTTCATATGATTCTTGTCAGAAAGCAGGTAAAATTTCTAAATTACATTAAATACCACAAAATTTATTCTTGAATGTGAAGTATTCGATGTGTGGGGTATTGATTTTATGGGACCATTTCCAGTTCCTTTTGGGAATAAATATATTTTAGTAGCTGTAGATTATGTATCGAAGTGGGTTGAAGCTCAAGCTTTGCCTACTAATGATAGTAGGGTAGTAGTCCGATTTTTAAAATCCTTATTTGCACGATTTGGCACACTACGTGCACTTATTAGCGATAGGGGTTCACATTTCTATAATTTGCAGCTAGATAAAGTATTCGAAAAATATGGAGTTACATATATGATAGCCACTCCTTATCATTCGCAAACTAGTGGTCAAGTGGAAGTCTCCAATAGAGAGCTTAAGAGGATCATAGAAAACTCTATAGAATGGAATAGGAAATAATGGTCTAGAAAACTTAACAATTATTTGTGGGCATATAGGACCGCCTTCAAAACACCTATAGGGACCACCCCTTTTAGATTAGTCTATGGTAAATCTTGTCACCTGCCTATAGAATTAGAACACAAGTCATATATGGGCAATACGCTCTTTGAATTTTGACAGTAATTATATAGGGGAGAAACGTAAACTTCAACTTAATGAGTTAGATGAGTGGAGAACCGTGGCCTGTGAGAACTCCTGGATTTATAAGGAGAAGACCAAGCTATTTCATGACTGTCACCTTCGCAAATCCAAGACAATCCAAAAAGGTGACCAAGTCCTCCTTTTCAATTCCCGTCTTCGTTTATTCCTAGGGAATTTAAGGTCTAAGTGGTCCGGACCCTTCAAGGTTAAAGAAGTCTTCCTGTACGTTACCGTCGAACTTACCCACCCTGAGAAGGGAGATTTTAAGGCTAATGGACACCGACTGAAGCCTTATTATGGTGAGCTTCCTAAAGACCTCGCTCGTCAAGAGACCTGCCTCCATCTAAATTAGGATTATGTAAAATGTAGTAATGTTCCTAAGTTATAAAATTTTTACAATAAGTATAGTTAGGTTTTAAGGAAAAATTATGTAATAAAATTCAAATAGGAAGAATTTGAAAGGTAAAGGATGACACGGGTAACCACATGGCCGTGTGGGTTGCCGTGTGCTCAACACAGCCTCAGGCCCAACCATGTCATTTAAAATCTGGAGTAGGAAGGATTCATCCCGAGAACCACACGAGTTCACACAAACCCGTGTGTGTGCCCGTATCACAGGCCGTGTCCTTTAAGCGGTGCACAAACTGCTTTCACCCGAATCAGATCATGGCCAGAGTACACGCCCGTGTCGGCCCAGACACGCACGTATTATATGGCGTGTCTTCACTCGATGATTGTTGAGACCATATTGTCGACAGAGGGGGAGACACTCCCTCCGACACGCCCGTGTCGGATGGTACACAACCGTGTAGCATGGTGTGTTCCATCTGTCGCCACTTTTATCGACCAAAGACTCGAGTGTCAACACAAAGCAGGATACGACCTGGGACACGCCCGTGTCCCATGCCGTGTCACCCAAAAACTTGTGTATTTTTAATGCGCTGTGCCAAATCAGACACGGTTCAAAACAAGGCCGTGTTGTTGACCGTGTCCACTTGACACGATGCCCTCCCTTGACTTTGACCACACGTCCCGAGGCTCTTCGTGTTCCATGAGGGTTTAGATTCCCTAACATGGGTGCACACATGGCCGTGTGTGCACCCGTGTTCGTCACCTTTAAATGGAGGTCGTGTGTTGTTCTTCCTCATCTCCTTCCCCTGGTTCCCAGCATCAGTCCTATGCAAGTTTTTGCCTCCAATTCTGGTTGAATTTTTGTCTTCAACGTGTGCGGCTTCGTGTCCAACATTCATCTTCTTTCCTCCTAGGCAATATTTCGTTTCCATTTTTATGCATCTTCTTCTTCATCTCCACTTTTATTTCCAAATTCTTCTCCAACAATTTAGTTTTTGTTTATTTAAAAAGTCTTTCTATTTTTCCACAAATAATGTCTTCCGGAAGAGCACAAGGCGGTCGCTGTCATCGACTAGAGCTCCAGGCTCTATCTACTGAGAGGCGCGATGCCACTGCGTCGTTGGTGATCACAAATCCTGCGCACGTCGCTCGCAACAACCGACTCCAATCGAAGAAATTTCAAGATATACGAATAATTGATTGGAGTGTCCTCTAAGAGATAAATTTAGCGGGGGATATCAGGGAATTAATATCTATAACGGGTTGGGAGCAATTCTTTGTGATAGAGGAGTTAGGATTTAAGGAACTCACACTCGACTTCCTGTCCTCATTTTACATTTATATTAGGCCTAATCTCACTGATTCTGCTCACGCGCACGAGTGGGTCATTTCCTTTCGAGTAGGGGACACTTTATACACAGTCACCCTGCTTCAATTCACCCAATATTTAGGGGTGTATGAGGACTCGTTCCTCTTCAGTGCCGCCTACCCCGAGCTTCATTTCGACCTCCCCTCACGCGACCTTGTCGGCAACATCTGGACCCGGCTCTCTTTTGACCTTAGTCTGTATGAGGCCAAGAGGTCTAAGGCCTCCCAGTTGCATTCTCCTGCCCTCCATTACATTCACCACCTCCTTAGCCACACCTTGAGCGGCTGGGGCGAAAGCTCTGGCGTTTTTAGTCCGCAGGACATGCAATACCTCTATAACATGACGTCTCGTTATCCCCTCCACTTAGGTTTCCTTCTCGCCAAGTTCATCCTCCACCAGGCCGACAACTCCCGCATAAGGTCTATTTGTGTAGCACCCTACATCACCCGTCTGGTGAAGAATATGGGCATCTTATCAGCCCTCCCCCTGATGACTGTGGTCGCGAGGACCCTATGCCGATTACGATGGCCAGTCTTCGGTCCCTCCACCTCGTCGCCGCCTGTCTGGGCCGGGGAGGCATTATTTCATCTCTTGCGAGGCGTGGACCACACACGTAGGATGCCGATGAAGACGAGGTGGATCCGGACCTCAATGAGCTACTGGTTCCTTAGGCCCATTCTACTCATGCTCAGGGCGAGTCTTCTGCTGCTCCTCCAGCTCGTTCGCAGTATTCGTGGGAGCTCCGGCATTTCTTTGAGACCGAGCTCTTGCCACGCTTCCAGCATATCGAGGATGTACAGGCGCAGACAGAGGACCTCCTCATTCAGATCAGGGACCACCTAGGGATTGCCCTACGCGCACTGGCAGCTCCTGGCCAGCCACACTTCCTCGACGACCAGAACGACCAGCTGCCTTACTTTTGACATGTATCTGTATATTGTAGTATTTATTTATATCAGTGTATTTCAGATATTATATATGATTTCATGTCAGCTCCTGTTTCCTTCATGTGATCTTCTATTCTCATGATATCAGTTTTTTTATTAGTAAAATTACTCTTTCAGCACTTTACATTGCAATGAGGACATTGCAAATTTTCAGTCTGGGGGTGGATGTTCTTCTATTTTATAATTGCTGTGATAGACATGGTTAAAATTGATTATAATTTTACTATCATACTACTCAAGTTTGTTATACCCCCATAAAAAAAATTATTATTGGTTTTTGTACTCTTTTAAGCTCTCATTATTCATTCATTTGGGATTATAACTATCTACTTTAACTTCGCGCACAGATTAAAATGAATTGATGTAGACTCATAGAGTGTTATACTTTGTTGATTCGTAATTAAGTATAGAAATTCATTAGTCTAATTTTCTTTATATAATTTATTGTTAATATTAATCCTCTATATTATTAACTATCAATCACTCTATTTTAGAAAATATAATTATCTATAATAAAGTGAGTCGAAGAGTGTAACATTTTTATAAGTTGGTATTAGGGAATTAAAATAAAAATAATCTCTATTGATGCCTAGAACTTAACCTCTAGCGGTCCTCAAAACTTTTGCATAGGTTAATTAGTGAGGGCGGAAATGACTTAGGCCTCCTTTTTGATAGCTTGAGCCTTGTAATCCCAAAACCTTAAACATTATGCCCTTGCAAACCAAATATGGACCTAATCCCTATCCTTTTGACACTCTATTATTAAAATTCACAAAGGCCAAATCCTAACCTATTAAAACACCTATCATTGAGACCTTCTTAGAATGAATTTGTTCATAGTGATACGTGGCCTGAGTGCGTGAATACTTGCACCCACTTGGAATGATCCCTACTATGGACCCATGAAAAGAAAAGATATAGTGATATGTGGCCTGAGTGCGTGTATACTTGCACCCACTCGGAATGATCCCTACTATGGCCCCTTGTTTAAAAAATAAATAAAAAGTTGGAGTAACTTTCAAAAATGTGGGAAGTATACTAATGCAAAGTCTGAGGGTGATTTTATAACACTGATGTATGTTAAGGTTTTTACCAATAAAAAGGCTCAATTGTGATTTAGGTGTGAAAGAAAAGAAAACAAAATCCATCAAATTTATCTTTGATTACCTCACCTATAATCTTCTATCCTAAGTCAAAAAGGCTACACCATAATACAAGTCCTAAGGATCCGACCTCACTAATTCTAACTAGTGACGTGAAGAGGGTGTTAAAAGGGTAAGCTCATGACTATCAATATGGGTACATATAAGTCTTGAAACACTAATACGTATCTTATTGAGATTGTTATTTTCTCCTCACATTGGTTATAGAAGACTATACTTTTATTTCTAAGTAAGAGTGAAAGATAGTTAAAAGATATATTGGAGGAATTTTAAGATAAATCTATGCCTATAAGCGTCTGCTAAACTATTTCCTATATGATTACATCATCAAAGTTCTCTTTAAATTCATAGCAACCAGTGTGCGGAGGTAAAATTATTTATTGGTAACCCAAGTGTTTGAATTAGTTTTCTTAGGGACAAGCAAACATCTAAGTCTGGGGGTATTTGATGAGGGAGATTATGATAGGCTTTTCACTATCATAATTGTAATCATGTCTACTATTTTATACCTCTTTGTGTAGTAATTTCGTGAGAATAGTTGAGAAATTGTCTTATCATGAATAGGAAAGCACAGTTAGGATTTTTGTTATTCCTTGTATTAAGTTATCTAATTTATGTCTTCACTTTTATAATGCAGGTAATGCCAAACAATGGAACTAAAAGTCTTGGAGCAAATAGAGGAGTTCACGGAGTCAACATGGCTAATAATAGGACAAAAATTGGGCACACATGGGTGAGCACACGCCCGTGTCCATACCCATGTCAACATGGCTGGAATTGAATAAACTGGAAGCAGAAGACAGATACTCACACGGGTTGGCACAGGCCCGTGTGCCTACCCGTGTCCATTTGACCTCGAATGCTAACCCACCCATGTCTGAAGAACATGAAGAACAACACGGCCGTGTTAGTACCCGTATCATCTGACACGGCCAACTACCATACATGTCTGTTTGTGTGGAACTGCCTTAGAACCGTCAACACGGCCTGACACACGGCCCTGTTGAAACCCGTGTCCGACCCTGTTTGCTAGGAGACTATAAAAAACCTGTAGAAAAATTAGAAGGGACTTTTGGATCATTTTCATTGGGGAGAACTTCTGGAGCATGAAGTGGAGCATCCAAAAGGAGGAGTATTTGAAGTTTTTTTTGTATGCATTTAATCTTTCATTAATCCATTTTAATCTTCCCTATCTCTTGATAATTTAACTTTAATTATTTATTTATTTTGCATCAACTTTGATTTGGAACAATTTGTTAATCATGTATCGTATTGTTTTCATCGAAATTGTGGTATTTTATTCGTATGTTGGCTTACAAACAAAGAGTCTTATCCTTATTATGAATTGGTAAATTGTTTTACATGAATTGCAAATCTCTAGATTGAAAAATTGGATGTTTGTGATGATATTTACATGTTCATATTTTACTGTTATATCTCTTGTAATTCAAATTTCATGATCGAGAGATATGTCGTTTGGATAATTGGAATGCGAATAAATGGATTCATGGTATTTTAGAGATAGGATTTCATGAATTTATGTAGTAGATAGGGTACTTTCATTAATGCAAATTTGAGTGTTGTAAATTGTTCGAGAGAAAATTTACTAACTTAGGTTTATACTTTGAATTTCTCGAGAGAGAATTCGATAGATGTTTACCCTTTACAATACAACAAATTTGATAGTCTTATTATTTCATGATTACATAGAATTGAGTTAATGAACGAGTATTTTCATGTAATTGCTCATAAGCTTTCGGCTTTTTATCATCTTTAATCCTTCAATGTTTATTCATCCAAATAGTCATAGTTAGGTTAATTTAGATTAGAAGTCAATTTTAATTATAGGTATGATAATAGAGTGAGGGTGAGTACGAGTATTTGAAATGGCCCTGTGGAATACGACACGAGTTGTAGATTTCTCCTATACTATGATTGATAGGTGAACTTGCCTGAAAGTTAATTCAAACTAGCTTATGCCCATCTACATAGTTTATACAAGAGTGTAGAATGAATCTGCATCAAGTTATTACTTGTTAGCAAAAGAAATCATCATGGAACCAACACATCACTCAACGCTTCTGGACTAAGCCGTTGCACTGACTATCTGCCTTTATGTTGACGTGTTGAGTGAACTAGCTTCACTCAATGCTTTTATACTTAGCCGCATCTCTGATAATGAATGCGTTGAGTGAGCCTTCATCACTAACGCTTCTGCATTTGACTGACTTCTTGTTGATGAGGTGTTGAGTGAACTGACATCACTCAATGCTTCTATACTTAACCAATCTTCTTGATGAGCTTGCATTGAGTGAGCTGCCTTCACTCAACGCATCTAGACTTAAACAGTTTTTTTTTTATCTCTCACTTCTTAAGCTTTAAGTAATCATTGCTCTACTGACGCCTTCTTCTTTGGGCATTGAGTAAGCTACCCTCACTCAATGATTCTGGACTTAGCCAGAATTCTCGACAGAGTTTTCAAAATATTTGAATGCTGAGGTTGACTCAACGTATATTTCTTAAGGCATTGAGTGAGATGTCCTCACGCAACGATTCTAGACTTATCCAAAGCTGAACCTTTGACAGACTCAGTTATACTTGAAGCCTCTTGTTATATGGCATTGAGTAAACTGCCTTCACTCAATGCCTGTGGTCTTAGCCGCAATTCTGCCTTGCAAACTGCTGGGCTTTGACTGACCATACTTTACTCAGTGCTTTTTGGTATCTGGCGTTGAGTGAACTGGCTTCACTCAACACCTGTGAAATTAAATGATTTTAGTCTTTCCAGCATCCTTCCTTGGCATCTGACATTAAGTGAACTTGCTTCACCCAATGCCTGTGGACATAAAAAGATTTCTGTCTCTCCACCTTTTTACCTTGTGACCACCTTTCATAACTACTTAGACAACCAATCTAAACTTGTTCCAAGGAACATACTACACATGATGAACTTGAACAACATCAAATACAAATATGCTCTTAGTGTTGATGTTGATGCCTCTTCAAATCTAGGGAACATTGAGAGCAATATTTCCCACAATCTATCACTATTTGAAGAAGGCAGAACACACAGTAAGACTAAGAAGCATTTTCTCATAAAGTAAATAAATATAGAAGCATCTTTAAGCTTTCTCATTCCACTTGAAAATTCAAAGTGGATTACAACTCTCCTCACTACTTAATACTTAAGTGGAGGACTTCCTCAAACCACTTGAGGGTGGAAAATAATATGCAATGGCTCAACATTACTTTCTTCATATTACTTGATTGTTTCCAAGTAACATGCACTTACTTAACATGACTTGGTCATGTCAAGTATTGTTTCCACATCTCACCTTAGTTATGTATTGCACACCATCTCCCCATTTGATATTCCACTGGAATTACTCAGTATTACAATTGCTCGACTTGGTATTGCTCAAATCCTCCCTTTAGGGTAGAGGGTATTGGGGTATTGCCCGAATCTCAGCAATTACGCAGCAATTCCTCTAAACCATTTAGGTCTATATTGTGCCCATATCCCTCTTTCTGGCTTCTTCAAAAAAAGGTTTCCTAATGAGGGAGGTGAGGGGTCATGCACCAGAGAATTTATCTCTCTATCCTAGCCAAAATCTGGTATTGATACCACTTGAGAAATATCCTAGTGATCAAACTACTTGACTAGGAGTCATACCTTCCGTGTTTATACACTGATACAACACATCACTACAACCACTTGACCTAGCTGCTAACAATGTTCCACTTGAGACAATGCCACTCCTTATACCACTTAAAGCATCTACAGAACGCAGCTATAGTAAGGGAGATGCTTGCTTTTGCTCTACTCCTGCATCAACATATCTTTTCAGCAGCAGTAATGACTTCACAAAAGTAGCCATCCACTAGGGTTTGTCTCCCCCCTCACACTATGCATAGTCCTAAGGACCCGCTGATCAGCTGTGATGATCTTTGATTCACTGTTGCAGCTGCTAGCTACCACTTAACAAGAAGCTGAACTTATTCCTGCACCTTGCTAGATTTGCTCCCCCTCAACAGGAGCATCTTGACTTACTCCCCCTCAACTGAAGCATCTGATGTCATTCTCTTTACTGGACACTTCAATCCATCTTTGTCTTGATATAATTTGAAAGACTTATCTACCTACAAGAAGGGTGAGTTTTGCAATAGAAATATTACATGGATCAACTGAAGCTTTACCAAATTCAACATACCCAACTCTAACTTGACGGTGTTGAACTTGACGTCATCTAGAGGCTTAGTAAAGATGTCTACCACTTGCTTTCCTGTGGGGACAAACTGAAGACAGATCTCTTCTTTTTTAACATGCTCCCTAATAAAATAACATCTAATCTCAATATGCTTAGTCATGCTATGAGAGACAAGATTTCTAGTAATTGAGATTGCACTAGTAGAATCACAAAACATGGGGGTTTTGATTTTCTGAAGGTTATAGTCCTGCAGATGATGCTGGATCCACAGCAACTGTGCACAGCAGCTACCTGTTGAGATATACTCAGACGCAGCTGTTGAGATTACAACACTGGTCTACTTCTTATTGCTCCAAGACACTAGTCTTCCTCCTAAGAACTGATAGGTGTCTGAAGTTCTCTTCCTGTACTCTTTGCAGCATGCAAAATCTGCATCTGAATATCCTGTTAGTTCATAATCCCTATTTTTAGGGTACCTGAGTCCAAAATCTGGTGTGCCCTTAAGATATCTTAAAATCCTCTTTATAGTAGAGTAGTTAGATTCTATAGGGCTAGCCTGATACCTAGCATAAACATATATAACATACATGATGTCTGGTATACTAGAATTAAGATATAGAAGGGAGCCAATTATTCCCCTACACAAAGTTTCATCAATAGGTTTCCCTGTGTCATCTTTGTCTATAGGCATACTTGACCCCATAGGAGTTTACATGGTGGAGGCATTCTCCATACCAAACTTCTTAATCAACTCCCTGTTGAACTTAGACTCTGAGATGGACAATCCACCTTTAGTCTGTTGTACTTGGAGGCCCAAGAAGTACTTAATCTCACCCATATTGTTCATCTCAAACTTCCCTTGTATTAGTTTGGCAAACTTCTTGCAAAGGTTATCATAAGTAGACCCCAAAATTATGTCATTTACATAAATTGGACAAGGATGATCTTGCCCTGAGATTCCCTTAGGAATAAGATCTTCTCTATCTTCACCCATGAGAATTTAATCTCAATGAGTATGCTAGACAATGTCTCATACCATGCTCTAGTGGATTACTTTAACCCATAAAAAGCTTTCATAAGTCTATAAACAAATTCAGGTGAGTTAGAATCAACAAAACCTGTAGGTTGTTCAACATAGACTTCTTCCTTTAAGTCACCATTCAAGAAGGCTAACTTCACTTCCATTTGGTAGACTTTAAATCCTTTGAATGCAACATATGCAAGGAAGAGTCTGACAAGTTCCAATATTGCTACATGGGCAAAGGTTTGATAAAAGTCAATACCTTCTTCTTGTTTGTTAACCTTAACTACTAGCCTAGCCTTGTTCTTGAATATAATACCATTTTCATCAAGTTTATTCCTGTAAATACACTTTACTCCAATGATATTATGTCCTTGTGGTCTGGGAACCAGCTTCCAGACCTTACATCTCTTAAACTGGTTCAATTCCTCTTGCATAGCTAAAATCCAGAACTGATCTATGTTGGCCTCTTCAAATCTTTTGGGCTCAACCTGTGACAGGAAACCTGAATACAAAGATATATTAAGGCTCTTGCTTCTTGTCACCACTCCTTGATTTGCATCACTAATAATCTGGTGTCTTGGATGATCTCTCAGATGCCTGATGGATGGATACAATCTTCTTTCAGTATCAGCTTCAGTGGCAGCATCTTGCCGATCTTAATCCACTTCAAGTATGCCTTGCCCTTCTTTTGGAATGTCCACTCCATCTTGGACTAATGGAGCAACATCGTTGAAGGTTAGCTTGTTCATCAACAACTTTGTACCTGTAGTACTAGAAGAGGAGCTTGGCAGCTCACTATTAATCATAGTTGATTCATCAAAAACTACATTAACACACTTTTCTACAACTTGACTTTTCCAGTTATAAATCTTATAGGACTTACTATGATTATTATACCCAACAAAAATCCCATCATAGGACTTGGAAGCAAACTTATTTATATAGGACTTCCCATTATTCAGCACATAGCACTTGCAACTAAAGATCTTGAGATAAGACAAGTTTGGTTTTCTGAACTTCATAATCTCATGGAGAGTCTTCTTGTAGATCTTGGTGATAGAGGCTCTGTTATGGACATGACATGAATTATTTACTGCCTCAGACAATAAATATTTTGTGATAGATGTGTCACTTAGTAAGGTTCTACCAGCCTCTATGAGAGTTCTATTTTTCCTCTCAACAATCCAATTTTGCTGGGGTGTTCTTGGAGAAGGAAATTCTTGATGAATCTCTTGCTCTTCATAGAACCTTATCATGCTTTCAAACTGGAATTCAGTCTCATAGTCACTTTTGATTTTGACTACAGTACTGTTTAACTCATTATGAATCTACTTGCCAAAGGTCTTAAAGACTTCAGGGGTTTAAAACTTTTTCTTAAGAAAGAAAACCCAAGCAAACCTAGAATAGTCATCAACCACCACAAGGGTGTAGACTTTCCTACCAATACTATGAACTGGCATAGGACCAAAAACGACCATATGTAGGAGGTATAAATAACTCACAAAATCTTTGGTCCCAATGCCCATGAAAGAAGCTTTCGCTTCTTTCCTTTTCGGCATGATGAGTAAATGTCTTCCTTGGTGTATTTAATCTTCGGACCATTCTTAACTAGCTCTTCACTAAAAAGCTTATGTATAGTCTTATAATTCAAATGATCTAGTCTCCTGTGTCATTATACATAATATAGTACTTTCTAATTTGCAACTAGACAAATAGGAGAGTTTTTATTAAGACAAATAAAGTTTAAGCAATAAACATTTCCTCTTCTAGTACCTATCAAGTTGTCTTCTTGGTCACGACCTCTTAATTTGGCACTGATTCTTGCGGAATGAAATGACATAGCCAAGATCATAGAGTTGGTTTATACTTATGAGGTTGTGTTACAGCCCTTCAACATTAGCCACTTTTGAGATTATGAATATGTCATTGGTAATCTTACCATATCATCTTTTCACTCCTTTATCTGAACCACCAAAGATAACTTTTGGTCCATCCTTCACTAGAGTGTACTCCTTTAAATTGCTCCTTATTTTATTCATGTGCCTGGAACAACCACTGTCCAAGTACCTTATATGGTATGGGCACTTGGACTAACCTACAACATATAAATTAACTTACCTTAGGACCCCAATATTTATTGGGTCCTAGGTCTTGATTAGTCTGAAATAGAAAATTTCATGCAGATTTTCTGACAGGAGGACTAACACTAGCACTCGGCATAATAGGATTGTGCCAATAATCTAAGGAAAAATTCCCCACTTTCCCATAGCACCAACACTCATGAATGTTATATCTCTTTTTCTGAGTAGGTCCAGCAGTTTGGCTAACTACTGACTGCATAAAAGGAAGATGAGCATTAGCCTTCTTCAAGTTCCTTTATGCAAGGTTCTGAATGAATGTGAGTCTTTCAACAGACTTTCTTGGATTGCTCTGACTACCATTAACAGTAGTCCACATTGCATAGGACAGGCTCTTGATAGCTTCAAAGATAGCCAAGTCAGGCTTACTGATAGACTTACCATTGGTCTGGGTCTTTGTTGGATGGCCTTAAGAGTTGGCCACTACCACTTTCTTGAGTGAAGGGGCCGGTGCACCAAACACAAATGGTCCATGATGGGCCATTTGGATTTCCTTATGGGGAGAATTAAAGGCACTCATTTCCCTACTATACCTTCCACCATAGCTGTGAACATATTTGTTCACACTAGTGGGTCAGTTATTCATCCAGTGACCATAGATGCTTTCTTGGTCATACCTATTTCATGGAAACTAAACGTTCCTAAAACGAATGGACGGCTTGGATGCTAGAGGCTGAACTGGAGCTTTGCTTTTCCCTTTGGAATAGGCAACTCTTGTGCTTTCCATGAATACCAACCCCTTCTTACCCTCTTGAGAGGAGAAGGCGTCTATCAGGGGCAATACAGTACTTGGCTTAGAGTACCTAGCCACTATCCTTTTCTCCCTTTGGGGTTTCTCTTCAAGATCCCTAATGAGACTATTCTTGAACTTGATGGTGCCAATCTGAATGAGTGAAATGGTTTTCAGTTGGCTGACTTCCCTATCCTTTTGATCCAGCAAGGATGTTGCCTCAGCCTGCTGGGAAGAATCTAGCTGAAGGGAGATAATCTCCTACGCTTTTTTTCTTAGCTAGCTTATTGCTTCATTTGAAGGCATCCAGAAGGGCACCATACTTGTCAATCAGTTAATTAACATCTTCCTCAGATTCTGACACATCATCACCACTAGATTATGATGCCTCATAATTTTGACTAGTCTCATAATCTATTTCAGAAGATGAACTAAATAGAGAATAAACCTTTTCTAGACTAGGATGTTCCTGACTGGATTCTTCATCAGACCTGGCCATCAATCCATAGTACCTGGTGGCATCTTCTTCATCTTCATCGTTCTCTGAGTCACTTTGTGGATGTGAAAGAGGGGCCTTGATCCCTATCCTGATAGCAGGATATTCTTCTGCTTCTTCTTCAGCAGCTTCTCCAGCTTCTTCTTCAGCAGCAAAGAGCCCAATATAGACCTCTTCTTTAGACTCTAAAGATACTGAGTCAGACTAACTCCAGCTCTTCTTCTTCTTTACAATGAAGGACTTTTCCTTCTTGCTGGTGGAACTTTTCATCACCAGCCTCTCTTCTTTTGACTGGACAGTCAGCTATCACATGCCCTGTGTTGCTGCAACAATAGCAGACAACTTTAGAGGAAATATGTTTACTAGGTTTTGAGTCATACTTGTCTCCTTTGGAGTGACTCTTCATGTGATGAGAGGAGGAGGAAGGTCTGCTCCTCCACTACTTCGTCTTCATCAGTTTCTGAAACTTCTTGGAGAAGGCAGCAAATACTTCATCAGAGCTACTACAGTCTGATAAACTTATCCATATGCTATCTGAATCAGCATGCCTTCTTGGAAGAGTGGTAATCCTCTCCTTGCTCTTCCCGGTGTTGTCTGCTCTGAATTCTAAAGACTTTTCCTTTACCTGAGATTTGTTGATGGTCTCCTCCTCTTTCCTGGTACCTAGCTATATCTCATAAGAGAGCAGTATTCCAAATAGTGTATGGGGAGGAGTATCAGCTAGCTTTGCCACCTCTCTGATGGCACAAATCTTGGTATCCAAGTCTCTAGTTAGAGACCTAAGGAACTTGTCATTAAGCTTACAATAACTAAATACCCTACCATAGGTCCTCAACTTATTCACTATTTTGAAGAATCTTTCATAGGAAACAACTATGTTATCTCCCTTGGCCTGCCTGAAAGCCTCATACTCCTGGTTGAGCATGCACTTTTTTGTCATCTCTGGCCTCTTCTGTTCCCTCCATGTAGACCACTATAGTGTCCCACATTTCTTTTGAGGTCTTACAGTGGACCAGAATCTGAAAGATAGAATCATCTATGGCACTAACTATTATGTTCTGTGCCCTCTTGTCCAGTATAGCAAACATGATCTCATCTTTGGTCATTTCAGAATATGTCTTTGGTGTCTAAAACGTTGCTTATAGAACTGAGAATTTCATAGGGATGAAAGGCACCTCTTTGATAGTGACAAAGATCCTTGGTTCAGATGCTTCCATGAAGAACGTGACCCTCTCCTTCCATATTCTGAAGCTCTCCTTCCTACAGATAGGAAGCTTTATGGAACCTAGCTCCTTATTGTTCTCTCCTGAACCCATATGTATACTTCTTTCAGCTATCCTTTGAGATCTACTCAGACTATTAAGTCCTTGAGAAACCTCCCTCTAGTACTACTTAAAAGTCTTTACTTTCAAGGATAGCTAACACCTAGAGGGGGTGAATATGTTTCTTAGTCTTTTCTGACTACCTTGTATTTTGTTGTGTTGTGGTTTAGTTATATGTTGCTTTCAAGAAAATCACATAAAGCACACTTAAGATTTATAGTGGTTCCCCAGATTATGGGTATGTCCACTGTCCCTCCCACCTTTCTTATAGCTTGTTAGACAAGGCACTTCTCCAAATCTCGGGTCTAAAGTTATTACAACATAAATTTTGCAGGATCTCTCAGTCTCCTCTAAGACTTACTTCAGGCACAATGCCCTAACTCGGAGCAAGCTTGTTCCTACAACTTAGTGATCTGCAGATCACCTACCCCAGACTAAATTAATAGTCCTACACCCAGGCTAGGAGGATAGCCCTACACAAAGAGAGTAAAACTCTCGTACAGCTGAGATCTGAACCAGATCCTACCTCTGTCCAAAGGCCCTACCTCAGGCATACAGGACCTGTAACTTAGATCCACGTAAGGATCCTACCTCAGGCACACAGGCCCTATAACTCAGATCCACAACTGGATCTGACCTCAGCCTTTATAAAAAAGGCCTTCACTCAGATCTCTTAAGATCCTACAGAAGAAAGAGTTTTGTTTTTGTTGTTTTGACTCCAGAGAAGTTCTCTGAGACTACTGCTTCCTGAGCTGAGTTAACTCAACCCTAACTTCTTCTCAGTAGCAAGAAAGTTGATCCTCAATAAACTGTTGCTTGTGCTGGAAGTATCTCAGAAACAAGGTCTCCGAACTTGCTGTTAAAGACAAAGATTTGGCTGTTCTATATGCTCTTCAATCATCTAACCTTGACTGCAGAAATTTGGAAGCTCTGATTAGTATTCTATTTCAGAACGATTATCTGAACTTGTTGTAGCTTGTGAAAATTGCTACAGCTAAGTGGAAGAACTTTTAGTCCCGCGGGTTTGAACTTCAGCTTCAAGCTCAACAATAATGGCGAGGAAGAAGACGATGAAGTTTCGCCTCTTTGCGGAATGATAAACAATAAAGGTTGTCTTTGCATCTGCCGAACTTATCGTTTTTATATTATGTCGTCCAACAGCTATTTGACCCATGGGCCCCACCGAAGTTGTTGGCTACACTTTGCTTTTATAGGAAAAGTCAAACAGTAGGCTTGCGATGCCATTTGTCGTGTATTGTATCTTTCCTGCAACAATTTGAAACTTTACTGACTCCTGCTGACGTCAGCATATGTGGACTTAGCGAAATTCATAGTTTCATCCCAGACATTGAATGCGTTGAGTGAACTGGCTTCAATAAATGGATATGGGCTTAGCCAATTTCTTCTGCACTACCAGTCGTTGAGTGTGTTGAGGGAATAGCCTTCACTCAATGCTTTTGTCCTTAAACAATCTTTTGGTTGTTTAGGCGTTGAGTGCATTAAGTGAACATTCATCACTGTACTCTTCTAGACTTAGCAGCTGTACTGACTGCCTGCATTGAATGATCCTTTATCACTCAACGCTTCTGCCTTTGCCTAACTTCTTATTGATGAGGCATTAAATGAACTGCCTTCAATCAATGCATTTGTACTTAGCCAATCTTCTTGATGAGCTTGTGTTGTGTGAGTTGTCTTCACTCAACGCATCTGGACTTAGATTTTTCTGTCTCTCTCTACTTAATCTTTGACCGATCATTGCTCTATCGACGCCTTCTTCTTTGTGTGTTGAGTAAGCTATCCTCACTCAATGATTCTAGACTTAGCCAGAATTCTTGACAAAATCTTCAAAAGCTTTGACTACTTGAGGATGACTCAATGCATCTTTATTCAGGCATTGAGTGAGTTGTCCTCACTCAATGATTCTGGACTTAGTCGATTTTCTTCCTTGCCATTGCTAAAGCTTTGATAGACTCAGCTATACTCGATGCCTCTTGTTATATGGTGTTGAGTGAACTGCCTTCACTCAATGCTTGTGAACTTAACCGCAATTCTGCCTTACAAACTGCTGGGATTTTAATGTCCATCCTTTACTCAATGCTTTTTGTAATTTGGCATTGAGTGTACTGGATTCACTCAACGCATGTGGACTTAGATGATTTTCATTATTTCCAGCATACTTCATTGGCATCTGGCGTTGAGTGAACTGGCTTCACTCAACTCGTGTGAACTTAGACAGATTTCTATCTCTCAACCTTTATACCATGTGACCACCTATCATGACCACTTAGATAACCTGTCTAAACTTGTTCCATGGAACATCCTGCATATGATGAACTTGAACAACATCAAATACAAATACGCTTTTAGTGTTGATGGTGATGCCTCTTCAAATTTAGGGAACATTGAGGGAAATATTCCCAACAATTAGTAAGAGCGCCGACGGGGTGGTGAGTGCTAGTTAACCTCTTCCTACTTTTCTTTCATAATTTCCTTTCTTACCCCCTTTCTCCTCGTAGGGTGCCGAAACAGCGGACCGCCTACGCACTCGTGCTGGCGAGCTGGAGGAGAAAAATAAAAAGTTGGAGGAGCAGAATAAGTACCTCCAGGGAAAGCTTGCCAGCTTGATGGATGTCATCCTTTCTCTCTCTAGCGCCGAGACGGGCGCCCAAGTCCAAATGCCGAAGACATTCACAGAGGCAGAGGTCAATGAAATGTTACAGGTCAAGTCTATCAAGAACGATGATCACACCCTGCAGGTCATGCAAGATCTACAGGTGCAGACAACAGAAAGCAAGGAGGTGACCGCCAAGGACCTAGTGCCAGAGTTGTTCCTCCCCATCCCCACTCCTACCAAGAAGGTGTAAAGCTTCAACTCACTCCTCAAAGATGTCTCAGGCTTTGAGGATGGGCCTTCTATGGGAGAGGATGAGAGTTGACTGTATATATTTTTTTCCTACAATACTTCCCCCCTAACTTTGTGACCTCGCCGCGAGGCGAGGCCTTTTTGTAATTGAAAAGATATTAATGAAAATTTTAGTAGACAATTTTCCTGTCCTATGTTTATTTTCTACATTGCACTCGCACACGCGTGTCACCCCCTTTGTAAGACCCCCTTTTTTTTCTTTTTAAATTACCGGGGTCTTAGGCCCAGAACCGCCGCTTTGCGGTGACACCTTCACGCCCTGAATGGTCATCACCGCAAATCGCCGATTCTGCCGGCCAATTCGATCACAGAAAAGCAACAAAAGTAGAGTAAGCACAAGAGTGGTAAAACTCTAACCAAAAGTCCACAAAATACAATCACATCAGAGTAAAATGTCTCCACGAAGGGAGAGTCCACAAAATGTAAACGTACTGAAATAAGGTCTTAAGCCTGATTCATCAAATCCTCACTACATAATCACTCAAGAGGAAGCAAAGTAAAACACTACTAAGGTCAGGGGTTCACAGTCCCCGTCATCTGAACTCCAGTATTAGACTGCCCTATCTCCAAGCATGCCGACCTGCGGGGGTGCTCCTTCATGCTGGGCTCCAGGGTCCCCTAAAATGATGTGGTTCGAAAACCATTAGTCTAAAGACTAAGTCCTATCATCCCCCACCCCTTCCCCCCATGGTTCCTAGGCACCAAGCGGAGAGGAAGAAAGGGGAGGACTTGAAGGTGGAGAGTAATCAAGAAACAGATGGCAGCGGACCTATACTAGCAATTTAATAGTACAAGTGGTAGTAAAGTACAGTATGAAAAGTAACCTTAACTTATTCGGAAACATATAAGCAAGGGATCTTTTACAGGGTGTTGGAACACCCTATTACTAATTTGGGTCAGGATCACTATGTCTCTAGGAATCAAATACTTGACCTCCTGTATAGCTTAATAGGTCAATTAGAATTGAGTCTAAGGGTTAGAAGTCTAGGTTTGGAAGCTGCCCTGAAGACCAAGATTTTTGTTTGGAGACTAAGTCATATCGTCGAGCTCAGCATGACGATTCGTCGAACTCCGATCGACGATCGTCTAGCTCAACTTCGACAGATCGTCGAACTCCATTCGACGATCGCTGAGCTCAACTTCATTATATCGTCGAACTCCGTTCGACGATCGGTGAGCTCAGGTCGACGATTTTGACTCTGCTTTGGATCTTTATCTCTGAGCTCAGTTCGACGATCTTTGAGCTCAGATCGACGATCTTTTGCTGCTGTATATTTCCAGATCGCTGAGCTCAGCTCGACGATAGCAGAGCTCAGTTCGACGATTTCAGATAACTTCAAGGATGTTTCCCGATTCAATTTCAAATCAGTTAAGGAGTTATTCTGCAATTAATTCTGAGATTTCCTAGCCGTTTTCATTCATTTCTGGACCAAGTTTCAAGGGATTTTTCAAGAAATATTTCTGTGGACTTTCCTCTAGAAGAGATTTTGCAATTAATGATGCAATTAATGCTGGCCAACGGCTATTCTTCTCAGAGAGAATGTTTTGTTCAGTACCAGAGAATAAAAGAGAAAATTTCTTTTTGAGTTACCAAGAGATTCACAGACACACAGACAGACAATCAATAATCTTCAACAAAATCTTCTGTCTTAAAGAATCTCAAGAACACTCATCCAAGGAGATCAATCTTTTCAGAAATCTTCAGATCTCTTTAGTTTCAAAGTGTTCAAGGCCAACATATTTCCAGACTCCAGACATTCAACATTTCAGCTATTGCTGAAATCATCTATTGCTGGAGTTCAATCTTTGAAGGCCTATCACCCTCAGCAAAGCTTTTCTTCCTGAAGATCTCAAGGATTCAGGGGGATCTTTGACATCAACAATCCACATAGTCTTCTCAGTTGTTTGAGAAAGAGAAGACTTCCATCACTCTCTCACCCCCTCTCTGTAAAGGGTTTCTCAAACTCCCTTCAAAAGTTTGAGCTTGGTTTTTGAGCACCTTGTCAAAAGCTCATTGGTGGCAAGACACCTGATCAAAAAAATCTGCTTTGGTTTTTGAGCACCTTATCAAAAGCTCATTGGTGCCCAGGACACCTGATCAACTCATCCTGCAGTGGATTCCTACCTAGGGTGGTAGAAGAGTGGATGTACCCAAGTTTAGGGGAACCACTATATTTCCTTGTGTCTTCTGGTTTTGCTTGTTTTTATGTTTGTTTCTGGCCTTGATTACTCTGTGATTAGCTTTTGTTTTACTTAGTGCTGTGATTAGTTTTATTACTGCTTCCCTGCTCACACATATTACAACAACTGTTGTAAAACGTTTCAAAGCACCATATACTCTATTCACCCCCCTCTAGAGTATATCAGATCTAGCTGCACTTTCAATTGGTATCAGAGGGAGGTTGGTTAAACATAGCATACCTGATTGGTTGTATAGGCTAACACCTGAACCCAAAGATCCCTAGTAAGATCTGTTGTAGTTTATTATTAGATTCTGCTTTCGCAAATCATGGCCCAAAACAAAGATTATGCTAGCACTAGACCTCCAGTGTGCAATCTATCCAAGTTTGCACTTTGGAAAGCAAGGATCAGACTGTACATGAATTTTATTGACGAAGATATTTTTTATTCTGTTTTGACAGTATGTCCAAGACCTCCAGAGAACACAAGTACAAATATTGTTCCACCTCCATCAGGAACAGATGTTGATATCAAGAGATGGAAGGTAGCTGATGCCAAGGCTATGAACATCTTGGCCCAGACAATGTCAGATGACATATTTCAAAAGGTGGCTGAATGCAATTCAGCAAAGGAAATTTGGGACAAACTCTCAAAAATAGTCTCAGGCTCAGCTGATGAGAGAAAGGATAGGAGATCCCATCTCATCTCTCAGTATGAGAATTTCAAAAAGGGAGAAACTGAGTCAGTGGGAGACATGTACAACAGACTATGTCTAATTGTCAGTGAACTCAGGACATTGGACAAAGAGATCTCTCTAACTGAACTTAATGACAAGATCCTAATGTGCTTCCCCAGCACTTGGGATTCAAGAATCTGGCCAATTAAGGATGCCAGAAGTCTGAATGAGATCACTACTGAAGCTCTATTGGGTAAGCTCAAATCTTATGAGCTACTCATCAAAATAGAGAGGAAGAACAGAAGGCTGCCTCACCAGCCACAAGAAAAGAGAAGACCATAGCCTTCAAGGCAACTGAAGATCTGCCTGAAGATAAAGCCACAGGCAATGATGAACTGCTCAGTCTGCTGGCCAAAAGATTCTACAAGATGGCCAGAAAGGACGTCAGAAGGAGATCATACAAGGTGCAGGATAAGCCAAGGTATGATAAGTACGTTAACAATAATAAAGATATTATTTGCTTTAGTTGCAGGAAACCAGGGCACATAGTTCCTGACTGTCTAGAGAACAAAAACAAGGACAGAAGGGACAAGAAAGAAAGAAGAAAGGAGAAAGACTCCAAGAGGACTGGCAATGACAAACCCTCCTCAAGCAAAACAAACATACAAGAAAAGGGTTTGTTGCTGAATCCTGGAGTGAGACTGAAGAGGAGTCAGAAGCCTCATCCAGTTCCAGTGATGATGAGGATGATGCAGAAAAAAAGGAGTTCTGCATGATGGCAATCAATGCCTCACAGCATAATTCAGAAGAAGAAGAGTCAGAGTCAGATTCAGAGACTCAACCTGAAGAAGATCAGGTAATTGGTTCTTTTGATTTTAGTTCAGAGGATTTTAAATCTGAATTTAAAGCACTGTGTTTAGACCTACTAAAGTCTTAGAAAGAATTATCTCTCTCAGAAATCAATTATCTGAACACAATACTTTAAAGTCAGAAAACCTCAAACTCTCTCAGGAGTTGGAGAGCTGTAGGGAACAGATAGCTTCACTGAAAAGTGAGCTCTCTGAGGCCAAGAAGCTTGAAGAATCCCTTAATGGGAGAAGCATCAAGCTGATGGACATCACAAGCACAGTGAACTCCAGATTTAACAGTACACTGGGCTTGGTGCTTCATCCAGCCAACCTATAGTTCTAACAACTCCAATCAAATTCATTTTTGACAATGGAAAGGGAGTTGTAGAGGTTGCTAGGAAAAATTCTGATCTGCCTCAGAAAACTAAGTCCCAGCAGAAATCGTCGAACAGAGATCGATGATCGCCGAATGAAGATCGCCGATCGCCGAACGCAGCTCGACGATCTCAGGCAAAATTGTCGAACGCAGATCGACGATCTCAGCCAAAGTCGTTGAACGCAGGTCGACGATCTCAAATACCTGACCTCACCCATAGTCGACCGTCGAACGGAGCTCGATGATCTGACCCAAGATCGTCGAACGCAGCTCCAAGATCGTCGAACAGAGGTCAGAGCTCTGGAAAATTTTTCAAGGGCAAATCAAAATTGAATCCTAAGGGTCCTTCATCCCAAATCTTTAACCCTTATACTGAATGGATTATACCTCCAAGGAGATATCATCCTGAAGGTTATAAGAGTCAACCTGGGATGTCTTTCATTTCAGAATTTAAAGGTTATCAACCTAGGCCCAAGGTAAACTGGGTCAAAAACAAATGAATTGTCTTATGTGCAAGTGAAGACCTATCCAACATCTAACTAGCAATGATACTTGGATAGTGGGTGCTCTAAGCACATGACAGGGAACAAGGACAACCTAACTTCCTTTAGAGCTAAGCTTGGACCCAAAGTTATCTTTGGTGATTCAAACTTTTGACAGACTAAAGGATATGGTGCAGTCCAAATTGGATCAGTAACTTTCAAGAAGGTAGCTTATGTGGAAGGACTGAAGCACAACATAATTAGCATCAGTCAGCTGTGTGATGAAGGCTACCAGGTGACCTTCAGCAAAGCCTTATGCAAAATCAAGTCAGAAGACAACACAACTGTGTTAACAGGTAAAAAGAAAGATAACATCTATCTAGTAGATTTTCTTTCAACTGATGTAGATATCTGTTTGTTCAATTCTGTCTGTAGACCAAATATTTTATGGCATAAGAGATTAGGACACCTAAACCTTAGAACTATTGCTAGGCTATCCAAAGACAATCTTGTTAGAGGACTACCTTCTGGCCCCTACAAGAAGGAAGGACTCTACACGGCTTGTCAATTAGGCAAGCAAACTAAAAACAACTTTAAGTCACTTAATAAGAGTGATTCACCTAGGATATTGTATCTGTTACACATGGATCTCTTTGGACCCATCACAGTACAAAGTCTAGGAGGGAAATCCTACACTTTAGTAGTTGTAGTTGACTTCTCTAGATTCACTTGGGTGTTCTTTTTAAGGAAGAAGTCTGATAACTGATGAACTGTAAATATGCGTATTTTTTATGCATATTAATTTAGTCATTTTCATTTATTTTCGTCATTTTTACTTATTTTTGTTCAATAAAATGTTCCTATTCTTGTAAATTTTCTCCTAACTTGTTTTATTTTATTTTGCAGAAAAATTCCAAAATCTGCCAAAATTTGGGACGTACACGCCCGTGACACATGGGTCACGCCCGTGACCGAGCCGTGACTGTGCATTTCCCGTGAAATTACAAAATTTCTGAAGTTAAAGCTTGACACGCCTGGCGACACGCCCGTGTCACCCGACACGGGGCTTGACCCAGGCCCGTGTCCTCTCCTCTCGACGAATTCCGCTCGACGATCGTCGAGTGTCGACACCAACAGTCACGCCCAGTGTCACGCCCGTGACCAAGGGCGTGACCCAATTTCAGCTCAACAATTTCGACTCGACACTTTCCGCTCGACATTCGTCGAGTGTCGACCCCAACTGTCACGCCCATAGTCACGCCCGTGACATGGGGCCTGACCTTTCCAGCTGGCCCGACAAGATGCTGCCAAGGACATTTGACGCAACCCGCGCCCGGTTCTACCTCCCGACACGCCATAGTCATGCCCGTGACCTAGGGCGTGACTGCTGCGAACTCAGCCCGAAGTCAACTTTGCTGTCCAATCGCCAGCCGCCTTCATGAATAGTACTGTCACGCCCCCCCTACACGCCCGTGACCGAGGGCGTGTACTTAGAAATTTTTCCTATAAATAGCCCAGTTCTATAAGGTCCAAGGGTTCAGATTTTTGGGCCAAGTTAGTGTTTTTTTGTGGGCTGCATCCGTGATTTTTAAGGCTATGTAAGGAGATTTCTCCCTTTTTTATTTCATTTCTTGTTTTGCTTTAGTTTTAGCACTTGTAATAGCTTGTAATAGTTTCATTTTGATCAAATAAAATGTCAAATTTTCTCTTCATATATGGCTTTGGAATGAACACTTGTGCCCACTTTTCCTTCTCCTTTTTATTCTAGTTTCATCTTTGTTCTTCATTTATGAAAAGTGTGTGTGTGTGTATGAGTGTAATTTGCTTACTTTACATGTCTTTTACTTGTCTTCATGCTTAAGCATGATAGTTTTCTTTCTTTTTCTCACCTTGTCTTTTTCCTTTAACTAGTTTTCATGCTTAGATTTTGATTTCATCCTTATGATTCTATAAAAGAGATTTTAAAAAAAAGTGAATTTGTTCCTTTTTTACTTAGTTTTCTTTTAGGATTGTAAAACCTCTTTTGTTCTTTTCTTCTTCTTTTTCACCTTTTTATCACTTTCATAACATCATAAGAATGAAAATGTTGGTATTTTAATTTTCCAAAAACTTTAATTTTTAATTTGCTTTGAAAAAAAAAAACTTTAGTCTTCTAAAAATTGTAATTTTCTCTTTTTATTTGTTTTGGCAAAACCTAAGCATGAAAAAGTTAAAGTTTTAATTTTTGAGCACCTTTGATTTTGACTTTATTTTGTAAAACTTTTTGCTCATTCTCTTTTTGTTTGTTCATTTTATGTGTTTTGGGTAAGTTTTAGGAGTAGAAATCTTGTTATTTTAATTTTTAGGTAACTTTAATTTTTCTTTGTTATTAGTGTGTGTGAGTGTATGAGAATAAACTTTCTTTTGTTCTTCTTAAATTTTCATGTTGAGTGTGTGAGTGTAGGTGTATAATTTTTATGCTTTGATTTAAATTATGTAGAGTGTGTGAGTGTAGGTGTATAATTTTCATGCTTTGTTTTAACGCTTTCTTTTAATGCTTTGTTCAATTTTGTAGAGTGTGTGAGTGTAGGTGTTAGCTTTATTGCTTTCTTGAATTTCATATGGAGTGTGTGTGTTCGTGTGCATTTATTTCCGCCTACTCGTTAAGAGTTAAATGGCGCATCGTTTTCATTTTCAGTCCTACTCGTTCGAGTAGGACTTGTAATTTTTCTTTCTTTATTTTTCCGCCTACTCACTTGAGTTTAAATGGCCGGACCTTTATTTCAGTCCTACTCGTTTGAGTAGGACTTGCAATTTTACTTTCTTTATTTTTTTCCGCCTACTCACTTGAGTTAAATGGCCGGACTTTTTAGCCCTGTAATCGCATTTATTTTCTCCTACTCATTTGAGTAGGACTCGCTTTCATTTCAGTCCTACTCGTTTGAGTAGGACTTGCAATTTTCAGCCTTTATTTACCGCCCCCACTCGTTTGAGTGGGACTCGCAAATTTAAATTATGCAAATTTCATTCATGTGTAACTTAGATTTTGTTTAATTTATAATTTGGAGTGTGCGTGAGTTCTCGTTTAGTTAACTTTTTAGCTTTCTAAATGTTGTTATTTTTCTTTTGTCCCTTTCTTATAAACGTTTAGTGTTTAATTTCGAACTCGCGCCTCACTAAATTATAAGCCGTCCCCATACCGATGTGTGGCTAATCGCTATTAGCCTCGGCATCGAAGAGCATTGGGACATTTAAAATGATTTATAATAATTAAAGTTCTTTATTTTCATTTTAATTTAAGCACTTAGGGTTTACCCCGGGTTTACGACGCGTAGGACCACATAATCGATGTGTGGGCCCTATTTCCGTAGTCCATATGCTAGCTAGCCGAGAGGTCGTGCATATGGACCGATCACCCCTGGGTAAATAGAGTTACGTGCATACCCTCGAGAGAGGACAAGCGTAATTCTACCGGATTGAGTTTCCCACCCAATAGCGGGGTTCTTAGCGTAAAGCGGGCGTTAAGAGGAATCCTTCGTCGGACTAACGTTCGGTCGAATAGTCTTAACGTTTAGGTGAGCGATATCCCTATAGCTAGGTGAGCTCACATTTGTGGAACCTCCACGGCCAAGTTGCCTTATTATTAATTTGAAAACTAAGTCTTTTTATTATTAAAAATTGTTTTAGTCTTAATCGATTCGATGCCGAGCGTTAACCCTTCATCGAATATTTTCTAAATCGTTTTTTCGCTCCTTTGCTTTTCCGTCTTTTATAATTAAAAAAATCCACCTTTTTTTCAGTAAAATAATAGTCCTCCCGGAGGAGTAAGAATAGTCAACGCGACCCCGAGAACAATACGACCTCGTATTCCCCGAATATCGAGTACTACTTGCGATAGGTGCACTTGCCTACCCGAGCGAGCCCGCGGCGATCGACTCACCGAACCAACCACAGTAAGAGTCTGTTCGCGGGCACATCAAGTTTTTGGCGCCGTTGCCGGGGAACTTCTCTTTTCGAGTTGCTATTTCGAATTCCGGAGTCTATTAATTTTACTTATTTTCTAAAAAAAAAAAAACTAAAAACTTTATTTTAAAAAAAACAAAAAAAAAAGGTTTACTTTGTTTTATTTTTGTTTGGGTGTATGACCCGAGGACAACCCTCAGAGTCTGAAGATTTAGACTTCGACCCTGAGATCGAACGCTCTCTTGCGCGTATCCGATCTCATCGCCGAAATCCTTCTTTAGATCCCGAGGAATCTATCGGAGAACCCACTATTGTAGTTATGGCCGACCCTAACCTTCCCCCGGCGGCCGAGCGTACTATGTCTTATTACGCCCGGCCTAACCTGGATGATTCAGGGTCGAGTATTGTTCGCCCTGCGGTGGCCAATAATAATTTTGAAATAAAGTCAAGTGTCATTCAAATGGTCCAAAACGCCGTGCAGTTCGATGGACTGCCGGATGAGGACCCGAATGTCCACTTGTCCAATTTCTTGGAGATATGCGACACCTTCAAGATCAATGGCGTCACTGATGACGCCATTCGTTTGCGCTTATTTCCTTTTTCCTTTAAGTCCAAAGCCAAGGCGTGGTTGAATGCCCTCCCGCGAGGATGTATCACCACGTGGTCTGAGTTGACGGAACGGTTCCTAACGAAGTACTTTCCGCCCGCCAAAACTGCAAAGTTGCGGGCGGACATTTCTTCGTTTGTGCAGAACGATCCTGAGTCTCTATACGAGACTTGGGAACGATTTAAGGAATTCCTCCGCCGTTACCCGCACCACGCGCTGCCAACGTGGTTGCAAGTTCAAATTTTTTATAATGGGCTGAATTTTCAGACGCGTCAAATGATTGACGCGGCTGCCGGGGGTACGCTTAACAACAAAACCCCCGAGGCCGCCCAGGCTTTATTCGAAGAGATGGCTATGAACGCCTATCAATGGAACGTCCCGCGGGACGGCCAAAGCCGGCGGCTGGTCTTTTTGAAGTGGATGCCACTGCTCTCTTGACCCTTCAAGTTGAAAGGTTAACAAAGCAGGTGGCGGAGATGTCTGCTGCCTCCTCCACTCCGCCTTGTTTTATTCCCCTAACGTCTGCGTAGCTGAAGAGTTCGTGGACTTCATGGGAAATTCGGGTCGTCCTCCCTTCAACCCCAACAACAACCCTTATAGTAATAACTATAATCCGGGTTGGAGGAATCACCCCAACTTCTCGTGGAGCAACCCGAATAATGCTCAGCGTCCCCTATTTCTTATGCGCCTGGATTTCTTCCTCCCCCTCCTCTTCCGAAACACTCCCCGATGGAGGAAAATTTTTCGAAGTATATTGCGTCCAACGAGTCAAATATCCGGAACATCACCGGATCGCTAAAAACACTCGAACAACAGGTTGGACAGCTGGCGAGGATGATGTCCGAGCGCGCGCTCGGGGCACTGCCGGGAAACACGGAGCCCAATCCGCGGGAGAACGCCAACGCTATAACCCTCCGTAGCGGAAAGGAGGTGGTCGATCCAAAACGGACCGACCCTCAGGTACATATTTCACCTCCGACCCCTCTTCCTCTTTCTTCGCTCACGCCGCCTTTACCTATTATAAAAGAAAAAAATTATTTTAAACAAGGCTCTTCCGTATCCGCATACGTTAGAAAACGAGCGTAAGGACGCGCAATATGAAAAATTTATTTTATTATTAAAACAAATTCACATTAATGTTCCTTTTTGCGAGGCTATCTCGCAAATGCCCAAATATGCGAAATTTTTAAAAGAACTACTTTCTAATAAACGCAAATTAGAGGATATTTCGCATGTATCTCTCAACGCTGTCTGCTCGGCGGCCCTTACTAATAAATTGCCCGCAAAACAAAACGACCCGGGACGGTTTTCCATCCCGTGCCTTTTTGGCGATATATTAGTAATGTACGCCTTAGCTGATTTAGGGGCTAGCATTAATCTGATGCCGTTCTCGCTTTTTTCGCGTTTAGGTTTGGGTACTCCTAGTCCTACGAATATGCGCATCCAATTAGCGGATCGCTCGGTTAAGTTCCCTATCGGGGTAGTGGAGGACGTCCTTGTCCGAGTCGACAAGTTTACCTTCCTGGTAGACTTCGTCATCTTAGATATCGAGGAGGACGTCGAGGTACAATAATACTCGGTCTCCTTTTCTCGCCACCTCCCGCGCACTAATAGATGTTAGTAATGGTAGCCTTCTCCTCCGAGTAGGCGATGACCAAGTTACTTTCTCTATTAATCCCTCGATGGACAATTTGTCATCGAGCGACGATTTCTGCTATTCTTTAGATACCTTTTTCGGAGATCGTTCTTCTCCCATTTTCGAGTCCGTATTTTTAAACGACGATATTTATGCGCTCGAAATTTTAACTGCGATGAGGATACATCTATAGACTTGCCTTTCGAACCAATTGGTAAGAAAGACATAGGAATTAAAACCTCCCTAGAAGAACCGCCCATCCTAGACCTCAAACCCTTACCCGCCTCGCTCAAGTACGCTTTTTTGGGAAAAGGTGATACGCTCCCGTTATCATTTCTTCGGACTTGAGTGATTCGGAGACTTCCGATTTATTGGAAGTTTTATTTAAACATCGCCACGCAATTGCGTGGCAAATCTCTGACCTAAAGGGGATTAGCCCCTCCTTTTGCACCCATAAGATTTTCCTAAATGATAATTGCCGCAAAACGATTCAGCCGCAGCGTCGTCTTAACCCAAACATGAAAGACGTCGTTAAAGCCGAAATCATTAAGTTATTAGATGCGGGGATTATCTACCCTATTTCGGACAGTGCATGGGTTAGTCCCGTGCATGTCGTGCCCAAGAAGGGCGGTCTTACCGTAGTGGCGAATGAGCATAACGAGCTTGTCCCAACTCGTACTGTTACGGGTTGGCGAGTGTGCATCGACTATAGGAAACTTAATGACGCCACCCGCAAGGACCATTTTCCTCTGCCATTTCTAGACCAGATTTTAGAGCGTTTATCCGGTCATCCGTATTATTGTTTTCTTGATGGTTTATCGGGGTTTTTCAAATCCCCATTTCCCCCGATGATCAAGAGAAAACAACTTTTACTTGCCCGTTTGGCACCTTCGCATATCGAAGAATGCCATTTGGACTCTGCAACGCGCCAGCTACATTCCAAAGATGGATGCTAGCGATCTTTGGCGAGCTAGTAGAAGACATTATGGAAGTCTTTATGGATGACTTTTCTTTTTCGGACGCTCTTTTCCCGATTGCCTTCAAAATTTAGATCGTGTCCTTCAACGGTGCGAGGACACAAGCCTTATTTTAAATTGGGAAAAATGCAACTTTATGGTTCGAGGAGGTTTGGTCCTCGGCCATATGATTTCGTCTAAGGGGATAGAGGTGGATAAGGACAAGATAGAAATTATAGAAAAACTTCCGCATCCAACAAACGTAAAATCTATTAGGAGTTTCTTAGGCCATGCGGGCTTTTATCGACGCTTCATTCAAGACTTTTCAAAAATAACAAAGCCGCTAACTCACCTCTTGGAAAAGGAATCACGCTTCATCTTTAGTAGCGAATGCGAGTCCGCCTTTAATTTGATAAAACAAAAACTTATCTCTCACCAATTTTAGTGGCCCCTAATTGGTCCCTTCCGTTCGAAATAATGTGCGACGCTAGTGATATTGCCTTAGGTGCCGTTCTTGGCCAACGCGTAGAAAAACATTTTCATCCTATTTATTACGCTAGCAAGACGCTCACTTCCGCACAAGTAAATTACACGACAACGGAAAAGGAACTCTTAGCCGTCGTTTTCGCTTTCGATAAGTTTCGCTCGTATATAACGCTATCTAAAGTTATCGTTTTTACCGATCACTCCGCGCTTAATTATTTATTAGCTAAAAATGATGCGAAGCCCCGCCTTCTTCGATGGATTCTCCTCCTACAAGAGTTTGATTTGGAGATCCGAGATAAGCGGGGAGCGGAAAATCTAGCGGCGGACCACCTCTCCCGTTTAGAAAATCCGGGTGCGGAAGCGCTCGTCGAATCTGAAATAAATGACAGATTCCCCGAGGAACGCCTTCTTGCCATTAATAAATCTTCGTCATCTTCGCCTTGGTTCGCAGATTTTGCAAATTTTTTAGTAGCGCGGGTCCTTCCAAAAGAGTTTTCCAGTCATCAAAAGAAGAAATTCTTTTCTGACTTGAAAAATTTCTTTTGGGAGGACCCATTTCTTTTTCGTATCTGCGCGGACCAAGCGGTTCGACGATGCGTTGCGGGTGTGGGTGCTTGCAAATTCTTAAGCACTGCCACGAGGGTCCAGCCGGTGGGCATTATCAAGCCAACCGGACCGCTCGGAAGGCGCTAGAGGCGGGCTACTTTTGGCCCACTCTCTTCAAAGACGCGCATAATTTTGTGCGCGCATGCGATAGCTGTCAGCGGTCGGGTAACATCTCTCGTCGCGACGAGATGCCCCAAAACATGTTTTTAGAGTGCGAAGTCTTCGATTTGTGGGGCATAGATTTTGTTGGCCCCCTACCTCCGTCTTTCAAAAATATGTATATTTTAGTGGCGGTCGACTACGTATCGAGGTGGGCGGAAGCGCAAGCTCTCCCCACCAACAATGCGCGAGTCGTCGTTACATTTCTTAAAAATATATTTTCTCGCTTCGGCAAGCCTCGCGCAATTGTTAGTGATAGGGGAACGCATTTCTGTAACGCTCTTATGGCTAAGACGTTAGCTAAATACGGAGTCACGCACAAGCTTGCCACCCCCTACCACCCGCAAACAAGTGGCCAAGTCGAGGTAGTAAATCGAGAGATTAAGAGAATTTTAGAAAAAACCGTTTCACTAAATAGGAAAGATTGGTCCGTTAAACTCGACGATGCGTTGTGGGCATATCGGACGACATACAAAACCGCTATTGGATGTACGCCGTTCCGGTTAGTCTACGACAAAGCGTGCCATTTACCCGTAGAATTAGAACATCGCGCACTTTGGGCTTTAAAACTCTTAAACCTCGACTCCAACTTAGCCGCTCAGAATAGAAAACTGCAACTAAACGAGCTCGATGAATGGCGTGCGAACGCTTACGAGAGCAATAAATTCTATAAGGAGCGCTCTAAGTTATATCACGATCGAAAAATCAAGTCCCAAAATTATTTTCTCCGGGCGATCTTGTCCTTCTTTACAATTCACGTCTTAGGCTTTTTCCAGGTAAATTAAAATCTAGATGGTCCGGTCCCTTCCTAGTTGAAGAAGTTTTTCCTTATGGAACCGTACTCATCTCCCACCCGGACAAAGGCTCTTTTAAAGTAAACGGTCATCGGTTAAAGTCTTACATCGCGGGCGACCCAGTGATCTGTTTTAGCGAAACCATAACTTTCCTCCACATTATAAACCCGCCAAAATAGTCAAGCTACACGACTATAAACAAAGCGCTCCTGGGAGGCACCCCTCGCTTATCTTTTTCGCCCTTTCCTTATTACCTTTGCTGCTTTTACTAATAAACGCAGGGTTTCTGATCGGCCTCCCCCTCCGCATTTCAGGGAAGCTTCTACCCCCTTCCCTTTCTTTTCTTTGTACATATTGTTTTTCCATTTTGTTCCGCATAATTACGATACAACATTGGGGACAATGTTGGACTTAAGTATGGGGGTATTTTCATGCTTTACTTTCTGCACTTCAATTTTTCTGCATTTCAAAAAAGAAAAATACAAAAAAATACATATAACAACAAAACAAAAACAAAAAAATTAAAAAAACATCTTAAAATGAAACAAAAAAATTTTTAAATGAAAAAAAAAAACAAAAAAAAATTAAATGAAAAAATAAAAATCCAAAAAATTTGTTTCTTGTTTTGTTCTCTTTCTCTTTTCCAAAAACTCAAAAAAAAAAACAAAACAAAAAAATTATTTTGTTTAGTTTCACTTTGTATATATTTTTTGTTTTTTTCTCTCTCCCCCTTCCTCATTCTTGTACAAACCTTTTTTCCTTTTCTCCCTTATTTTTGTACATATTATGAAAATTCTCTTAAAAAATACAAAAAAAGATAATAGTTCAAAAACTTTTTCAAAAAAAAAAAATTTGAGAAAAACAAAAATACAAAAAAAAAGGATAATAAATGAAAAAACAAACAAAAAAAATGATAACAAAAACTATAAAAATCAAAAAAAAAGTTTTGAAATAAATAAATTAAATATTCCATACTTAACTTTTCTGCTATCCAAAAATTCTGTTCTGAGTTTATTTATATGTGAATACTATTAATTCTCTGTTTGCTACCCGTTTGTTAATTATTGATTGAAACATTTAAATAGCCGGGGTTAAGTTTTAAAGAATTCTTCATGCTTTGTTAAAACTAGCGGACTCGTTTTAGGCACTACTTCTAATTTTTCATTAATAGGAGCACGTATATTATGTTAGGAAATAACGACTATAGAATTCAATTATACTTACTTTTAGCTTTCTGAAAAAAATTGGAACGTACAAATTATTAATGTTTCTCTCAAAATTTTTAGGATTACAATCTAGTTTTCCTTTCTCCCCTTACTTTTCATGACCTACTTGGCATGAAAAATTTTATCCTTAAAAGATCTTATGTCAATGGGAACAAGATTTCATTCCGTAAACATAGGCACCCAATAATTTTAAAAGATTATATAGGGAGTAAGAGGATAAAATTCATTACTCCTACAAATATACATTGGGTTATTTTTTTTCTTATGAAGATGAAAAACAAAAATCATATTAGGAAAATAAGATTTCATTTTCCTAATAATCCAAAAGAAGAAAAGCATGGAGGTTCGAGAAAAAATTACCTCACCTCAAATATCAAAACCCTCTTCATAAACCCACTCCCCCTTAGCCAATTACACGACTCTAGAATTAATTCAAAAATCTTTTTGAGAGCATAATTAGTAAATTGTACTATTTCCGGTAGCACTCGTATAAGCTAGAGTTCTTATAATTCCAAACTATTTTCGTTAATCTAACCATTACAAATGTTGCCTTCTATTTGATTACATCAAGAAGTCTTTTGGCCAAAACTTTTGCGCTATTTAAATCATCTACATAATTTTAGGACTTAACTCTTACACCCCGTATATTTATTTTGATCTCTCTTATAATTGATTAAGCGATAGCCAAAACTTAGAGTTTTTTTTATTCCTTATAGATTCACCTCAAACTTTTGCTCTAGAATAGCAAAAGCCTAAGTATGTGGGTATTTGATGAACTGTAAATATGCGTATTTTTTATGCACATAAATTTAGTCATTTTCATTTATTTTCGTCATTTTTACTTATTTTTGTTCAATAAAATGTTCCTATTCTTGTAAATTTTCTCCTAACTTGTTTTATTTTATTTTGCAGAAAAATTCCAAAATCTGCCAAAATTTGGGACGTACATGCCCGTGACACATGGGTCACGCCCGTGACCGAGCCGTGACTGTGCATTTCCCGTGAAATTACAAAATTTCTGAAGTTAAAGCTTGACACGCCTGGCGACACGCCCGTGTCACCCGACACGGGGCGTGACCCAGGCCCGTGTCCTCTCCTCTCGACGAATTCCGCTCGACGATCGTCGAGTGTCGACACCAACAGTCACGCCCAGTGTCACGCCCGTGACCAAGGGCGTGACCCAATTTCAGCTCAACAATTTCGACTCGACACTTTCCGCTCGACATTCGTCGAGTGTCGACCCCAACTGTCACGCCCATAGTCACGCCCGTGACATGGGGCGTGACCTTTCCAGCTGGCCCGACAAGATGCTGCCAAGGACATTTGACGCAACCCGCGCCCGGTTCTACCTCCCCGACATGCCCATAGTCACGCCCGTGACCTAGGGCGTGACTGCTGCGAACTCAGCCCGAAGTCAACTTTGCTGTCCAATCGCCAGCCGCCTTCATGAATAGTACTGTCACGCCCCCCCTACACGCCCGTGACCGAGGGCGTGTACTTAGAAATTTTTTCCTATAAATAGCCCAGTTCTGTAAGGTCCAAGGGTTCAGATTTTTGGGCCAAGTTAATGTCTTTTTGTGGGCTGCATCCGTGATTTTCAAGGCTATGTAAGGAGATTTCTCCCTTTTTTATTTCATTTCTTGTTTTGCTTTAGTTTTAGCACTTGTAATAGCTTGTAATAGTTTCATTTTGATCAAATAAAATGTCAAATTTTCTCTTCATATATGGCTTTGGAATGAACACTTGTGCCCACTTTTCCTTCCCCTTTTTATTCTAGTTTCATCTTTGTTCTTCATTTATGAAAAGTGTGTGTGTGTGTATGAGTGTAATTTGCTTACTTTACATGTCTTTTACTTGTCTTCATGCTTAAGCATGATAGTTTTCTTTCTTTTTCTCACCTTGTCTTTTTCCTTTAACTAGTTTTCATGCTTAGATTTTGATTTCATCCTTATGATTCTATAAAAGAGATTTTTAAAAAAAGTGAATTTGTTCCTTTTTTACTTAGTTTTCTTTTAGGATTGTAAAACCTCTTTTGTTCTTTTCTTCTTCTTTTTCACCTTTTTTATCACTTTCATAACATCATAAGAATGAAAATGTTGGTATTTTAATTTTCCAAAAACTTTAATTTTTAATTTGCTTTGAAAAAAAAAAAACTTTAGTCTTCTAAAAATTGTAATTTTCTCTTTTTATTTGTTTTTGGCAAAACCTAAGCATGAAAAAGTTAAAGTTTTAATTTTTGAGCACCTTTGATTTTGACTTTATTTTGTAAAACTTTTTGCTCATTCTCTTTTTGTTTGTTCTTTTTATGTGTTTTGGGTAAGTTTTAGGAGTAGAAATCTTGTTATTTTAATTTTTAGGTAACTTTAATTTTTCTTTGTTATTAGTGTGTGTGAGTGTATGAGAATAAACTTTCTTTTGTTCTTCTTAAATTTTCATGTTGAGTGTGTGAGTGTAGGTGTATAATTTTTATGCTTTGATTTAAATTATGTAGAGTGTGTGAGTGTAGGTGTATAATTTTCATGCTTTGTTTTAACGCTTTCTTTTAATGCTTTGTTCAATTTTGTAGAGTGTGTGAGTGTAGGTGTTAGCTTTATTGCTTTCTTGAATTTTATATGGAGTGTGTGTGTTCGTGTGCATTTATTTCCGCCTACTCGTTAAGAGTTAAATGGCGCATCGTTTTCATTTTCAGTCCTACTCGTTCGAGTAGGACTTGTAATTTTTCTTTCTTTATTTTTCCGCCTACTCACTTGAGTTTAAATGGCCGGACCTTTTTTTCAGTCCTACTCGTTTGAGTAGGACTTGCAATTTTACTTTCTTTATTTTTTTCCGCCTACTCACTTGAGTTAAATGGCCGGACTTTTTAGCCCTGTAATCGCATTTATTTTCTCCTACTCATTTAGTAGGACTCGCTTTCATTTCAGTTCTACTCGTTTGAGTAGGACTTGCAATTTTCAGCCTTTATTTACCGCCCCCACTCGTTTGAGTGGGACTCGCAAATTTAAATTATGCAAATTTCATTCATGTGTAACTTAGATTTTGTTTAATTTATAATTTGGAGTGTGTGTGAGTTCTCGTTTAGTTAACTTTTTAGCTTTCTAAATGTTGTTATTTTTCTTTTGTCCCTTTCTTATAAACGTTTATTGTTTAATTTCGAACTCGCGCCTCACTAAATTATAAGCCGTCCCCATACCGATGTGTGGCTAATCGCTATTAGCCTCGACATCGAAGAGCATTGGGACATTTAAAATGATTTATAATAATTAAAGTTCTTTATTTTCATTTTAATTTAAGCACTTAGGGTTTACCCCGGGTTTACGACGCGTAGGACCACATAATCGATGTGTGGGCCCTATTTCTGTAGTCCATATGCTAGCTAGCCGAGAGGTCGTCAATATGGACCGATCACCCCTGGGTAAATAGAGTTGCGTGCATACCCTCGAGAGAGGACAAGCGTAATTCTACCGGATTGGGTTCCCCACCCAATAGCGGGGTTCTTAGCGTAAAGCGGGCGTTAAGAGGAATCCTTCATCGGACTAACGTTCGGTCGAATAGTCTTAACGTTTAGGTGAGCGATATCCCTATAGCTAGGTGAGCTCACATTTGTGGAACCTCCACGGCCAAGTTGCCTTATTATTAATTTGAAAACTAAGTCTTTTTATTATTAAAAATTGTTTTAGTCTTAATCCGATTCGATGCCGAGCGTTAACCCTTCATCGAATATTTTCTAAATCGTTTTTTCGCTCCTTTGCTTTTCCGTATTTTATTAATTAAAAAAATCCACCTTTTTTTCAGTAAAATAATAGTCCTCCCGGAAGAGTAAGAATAGTCAACGCGACCCCGAGAACAATACGACCTCGGTATTCCCCGAATATCGAGTACTACTTGCGATAGGTGCACTTGCCTACCCGAGCGAGCCCGCGGCGATCGACTCACCGAACCAACCACAGTAAGAGTCTTTTCGCGGGCACATCAATAACTTTAAGTGTCTGACAGAGTTTCTCAAATGTATACAGATTGAGTTCAATACTCACATTGCCCTGATCAGAAGTGATCGTGGGACAGAGTTTGATTCTCTTCTTATGCAAGAGTTCTGTCAGAGTGAAGGCATCAGGCATACTTTCTCAGCTCCTAGAACTCCTCAACAAAATGGGGTAGCTGAAAGGAAAAATAGAACCCTTATTGAATCTGCCACTACATTGTTGTCAGATGCGCATCTACCTCTATCCTTTTGTGCAGAGGTAGTGAACACCTCCAACTATGTGCTGAATAGAAGTCTGATACATAAAATAAAGGGAAAGACTGCCTATGAATTACTCAAAGGGAAGAAACCTAAAGTTGACTATTTTAGAGTCTTTGGTTATATTTGCTATATTCATAATAATGACAAGAAATATTTAGCAAAATTTCAAGCCAAAGCTAATGAAGGAGTGTTTCTGGGATACTCCATGATCAGCAAGGCTTATAGGGTCTATAATAAGTCATCTTTAAAAATTGAGGAATCTGTTCACATATCCTTTGATGAAACTAACATGTCTTTCAAGGAGAAGACTTCTTCTACCATAGAACCTCTGGAGGAACATTCTCTAGTTGAAGACTTGAACAAGTTACAGGTTACTCAAGAGGATGAAAGCAGTGGAGATGAAGAAAATGCTCAACATATTGAAGAACAACTTGAAGAGCCAGTTGTTGTACCACAAGAGGAAACAACAACACAGGTTGGTGAACAATCAACACCCCCTATTGATTTAGTAACATCAAGAGACCATCCAATTTCCCAAATAATTGGAGAAATCTCAGCTGGTGTGCAAACCAGAAATCAGGTCAACCAAAACCTGTTGCACACCTGCTTCCTATCTCAAATTGAACCTCAGTCCATTCAAGATGCAGAGCAAGATCCACACTGGATCATTGCAATGCAAGAGGAGTTGCATCAATTTGAGAGAAACAAAGTATGGGAACTAGTGCCAAAGCCAAAGGATCACTCCATTGTTGGAACAAAATGGGTATTTAGAAACAAGTTGGATGATCAAGGAGTAATTATAAGGAACAAGGCAAGGCTAGTTGCTCAGGGATACTCTCAAGAAGAAGGAATAGACTACGACCAGACTATTGCACCTGTTGCAAGATTAGAAGCCATCAGAATATTTCTAGCTTATGCAGCACACAAAGGCTTCAAGGTCTATCAGATGGATGTCAAAAGTGCATTCCTAAATGGAGACATCAAAGAGTAAGTTTATGTCAGACAACCTCCTGGTTTTATCTCTGCAACTTTTCCTGATTATGTTTTTAGACTGGACAAAGCATTATATGGTCTCAAGCAAGCTCCTAGAGCATGGTATGAGACCCTAGCATGCTTTCTCTTAGAAAATGGTTTTATAAGGGGTAGAGTAGACCAAACTCTTTTCATTAGAACCCATAAGTCCCATACCCTACTAGTACAGATTTATGTAGACGATATCATTTTTGGTTCTACTGACTCCAAATTGTGCAGACGGTTTTCCAACCTAATGCATTCTAAATTTGAGATGAGTAGCATGGGTGAGCTATCCTTCTTCCTAGGATTGCAAGTCAAACAGCATGCTGAAGGCATCTTTATTTCTCAAACCAAATATGCAAATGAATTGGTTAAGAAATTTGGTATGTCTGAAGCATCTTGTATGAAAACACCCATGCCTACTAATGCTGTATTGGATGCTGATGAACATGGGAAACATGTTGATCAGACAACATATAGAGCATTGATTGGCTCTTTACTGTATCTTACAACTAGTAGACCAGATATAATGTTTGCTACATGTATATATGCTAGGTTCCAAGTAAGCCCTAGAGAGTCACACCTAACACTAGTAAAAAGGACTCTCAGGTATGTTAAAAATTGTCCAAATCTAGGTCTCTGGTATCCAAAAGATTCAGCATTTGATTTAACTGGATTCTCTGATGCTGATTATGCTGGATGCAGAATTGATAGGAAAAGCACCAGTGGAACTTGTCAGTTCCTTGGTGACAGACTTGTCTCTTGGTTTTGTAAGAAACAAACATCTGTGTCAACTTCAACTGCTGAAGCTGAATATATGGCTGCAGGCAGTTGCTGTTCACAAATCTTGTGGATTCAAAACCAACTCCTAGACTATGGCTACAACTTAGAAAAGTCTAAAATCTTTTGTGACAACACCAGTGCTATTTCTATTGCTCAAAATCCAGTCCTTCAAAGTAGGACAAAACACATAGAGATTAGGCATCATTTCTTAAGGGATAATGTTGAAAAGAATAAAATTGAACTACACTATATCACAACTGATTTACAAAGGGGAGATATTTTCACCAAGCCATTGGATGAAAAGAAACACACCTTCTTCCTAAATCAGTTAGGAATGTTAGATGGAGGAAGCCTTTAATAATATCCAAGATTTTGAAAGCTTAAAATTGACCAAGACTAGGCAAACATTCTGATTTTTCTTAGTGTCTAGAATTTTTCTGATCTCTGAACTGCGCTCGACGATTTTCCCCAAGATCATCGAACGGAGATCGACGATTTCCGAAATAGTCGAACTGAGTTCAGCGTCTCTCAGATAGTATGAACTATCTATTCCGGTCAACGATCGTCGAACGACGCTCGACAATTTTGTTCTCTGAACGATCATCGAACGGAGCTCGACGCTCTCCAATATCGTCGAACGGAGATCGACGATGTTGAAGACTCTTCAGATTCCTTTAGAAGCCTCGATCGTCGAACTGAGTTCAACGATCTTTCCAATTTTGCGTCGAACACTAATATAAAACTCATTTTTCGCCGTCGTTCTCTCTTGTGCTTTCGATTTCTCTGCAAGAATTTTCTTTCCCTCCAAACAGTTCTACACTTGGTCATTTTGTTTGTTGAATTTTTGCAGGTACCAATGGCTGTGTCATTTGCTGTTCTTGCTGCTATGAAGTTTGATGCTGGTTTTGACATCGACATGGAATCATTCAGCACAACTGACCAGGTTTTTAAAGATATATTGGGATTGTTCAAAGACCAGAATCTGACAGCAATAATGACCACCAGGATCAAGCTGGCATCTGTTGAGATAAAGGAGTGGGTTTATACTGCCCACAATCAAGATAACTCCACCATTGTTGGGTCTATATCTGGAACCCAGGTACCCTTAACCCCAACAATTCTATCTGAAGTTTTTGAGTTGAGGAATGGTGAAGATACTGCTGACTTAACTGGAGAAGAGTACTCTGAACTGCTTGCCAGAATGGGTCATTCAGAGGGAAACCCTAGCAAGCTCTTCAAAAGGAACCTATCTGTGGAATACAGATTTTATGGCAGATGTTGTTGGGAAAGTGCTACTGGCTAAGCACTCTGCCCATGATACAATTTCAAGGTATCAGCTCTGCCTCATGGGAGCTCTTGTGGACAAGAAAAATCTGAATTGGGGAGAAATCTTCTTTGACCTCATCTAGAAGCAAATCAACAAAAGTTTTGTTAACTTTGGAAGGATCATTGGAGTGTTTCTGCAGCACAGGTGCCCTGCCTTGCTGGTCTCCTCTGGAATTCATATAAATGCCTCCAAGAGACTGTCTTGTGCCCTCTTTGGAAAGTGGGACAGACAAATCAGCAAGCCCAGCAGGACATCCTCCAGCACTCCTTCAGGCACAAGGACTCCAAGAGTCACTCCTCCACAGGTCTCTGCCCCTGCAGATGACCTGCCTGCTGATGTTGTCTCTCCTTCTCCTCCTCCAATTCCATACCTTCCTCTACCCTCTACCATTCCAGCTCCCTCCACCATCATCATATCCAGCCCCTCTCCAACATCCACACCATCTCCAGTACCTATTCTTCCAACACCAGAAGAACATTTCCACCCATTATTCTCCTACCCTCCACCAGATATCACTTCATCACCCTCCATTCCATCCTTCACCCTTATTGATGATTCCTTTATGGATGATTCCCCATCCTCTCCTCCTGAGCTACCCTCCTCCTCCACTTCATTTCAAGACCTTCTACACCAAATCATTGACCAACCAACATTCACCACATCTATCTCCATTCCCCTGTCCTCCATTTCCACCTTACCAATACCTCAGACCTCCCTTCCACCATTCACCAGCTCTCCACTACCAGAGCCCTCAGCTGCTCCTATATCTTCTACCTCTGCTCCAGCCCTTGAGCAAGTAGACCTCCCAGCCCTTGCTGACAGGTTGTATGAGTTGCTTGCCCACATGCTCTCTCTACTGTTGGAGACCTCCTTGGCTCCACTACACCTGTCAGTGGCAGCTCTTTCTGCCAGGCTCTCTTCCTTCTTCCCTCAGGCAGCTCCTACAGCAGTGTGCCTTGATTCAGATCTCTCTGAATCTAGGCAGGGGGAGATGCCATATGAAGTGAGTCTTCATGTTGCTGCTGTTGCTGCTGTTGCTTCTGTGACTGCTTCTGTGAGCCTGTCTGCTGCTGCTGCTGCTGTCTTTGATGCTTCTTCAGCTCCTCTTACTGCTATTGCTGTGCCTCAAGCACCAAGTCCTCGTGCTGCAGTCCTTGCAATAGACCTAAGGTCTTTGCTATCAGATTTTGATCAGTTTTACTTCAGCTGTCTGCCAGAGATAAATGCTGTCCAGCCTCCAGAAGATCTATCCAAGGCACTTGTGCCATTTTCTTGTTGTGACCCAAGCATTATCACCTCCTTTGTCAATTCAGTGCTTGCTGCTGCTGAACTTTCTGATACTGCTGCTGAAGTTCCTGTTATTGCTGTTGAACCTATTTCCAAGGAAATTCTTATGTCAGAGGCACCTGATTTTGAGCCTTCTGCAGTCTTTGATGATATTCCTTCTGTTGTTGTTGTTGTTAGTGAAGTTGTTGCTGCTGCCACCTGTCTAGAGCCTACTGTTGCTGCTGTTATTGTTACTACTTCTTCTCCATCTGCTGCTGTCATTTCTGCTGTTACTACTTCAACATCTGCTGCTACAACCTCTGCCTCATCTGCATCTGTACAGCTCAAGAAGGACTTAATGAAGAAAATAGATGCTCTCTATGATGACCAGAGTTCTGAAAGTGATGAATTTAGAACAGACTCTGATGACTCTTCTGCTACCATTGCTAGGAAAAGGAAGGCAAGGAGCAAAGCAATGAAGAGGGTACCTCCTGCAAAAGTTAAGGATAACAATGATATTCCATACTACATTCTCCATGACTGCCCTATTTCTGAACACTGGATGCAATACTCTAAGAACCAGCTGAAGGCAATGAAGAAGAAGAGAAAATATGAGAAGGGTTCCTCTCAATTTCAACACTCTCATCCTCCTCCACCACCTCCTCCTGATGCAGGTGCAGGTGGAAGCTCTGCAGCTCAACCCCCAGCCAGAAGTCAGGCCCCCTATCAGCCTCATGCTAGATCTTACAATAGGGGAAGCCAATTCAGGGGATCTCAATCAAGGAGAGGAGGATACAGAGGAAATCAAAGAGATATTCAAGTCTACTCCAAAGGTTACTCCAGACAGCACCCATATTCCAGGGGAGGACAAATTTCATCTGATACAACATCTGGTCCTTTCCCCTACAAGCTGAAAGAAAATGTGTCTTCCAGGCCTCCTCAGGACAATCCCTCTAACAGATATGAGCCTCCTGTACCTTTTGACGATCCTGAAAACAATCCAGCTGCTTGGACTGCCAGATTAAAGGAACTAGCTGCACTGGATCAGATTAAAAAGGCTAGAGAGCAAGGAATAGATTCTTCCAACATTTCAACAATGTCTTAACAGAGACAGAAAGAGCTAGAGAGATATGCTTCAAGTAAATTCTTTGATGCTGACAGGTATATGGAATTACATCCTGAAGCTCTAGTTCCCAGGCCTAAAAAGCAAACATATTTGGGTGCAGCAGATGATACCAGATCCAACAAAGAAGCCCTCAATCCCAACAGAGAGATTAAACTTGTTAAAGGCAAAGAAAAGAAATGATATTGTAAGGTGACATTCTCTGATTTCTATCTGGATGTTATATATCTTTGTGGTTCTACAATGTCTGGCTTGTTGTTTTTCTGTTTTGCTGATTGTTGTTATTTTAATTTTTCCAAAGCTTGTAAATAGTAATCCCAACCCAAATAAGGGGGAGATTGTTGGAATACCCTATTACTAATTTGGGTCAGGATCACTATGTCTCTAGGAATCAAATGCTTGGCCTCCTGTATAGCTTAATAGGTCAATTAGAATTGAGTCTAAGGGTTAGAAGTCTATGTTTGGAAGCTGCCCTGAAAACCAAGATTTTTGTTTGGAGACTAAGTCATATCGTCGAGCTCAGCACGACAATTCGTCGAACTCCGATCGACGATCGTCTAGCTCAACTTCGACAGATCGTCGAACTCCATTCGACGATCGCTGAGCTCAACTTCATTATATCGTCGAACTCCGTTCGACGATCGGTGAGCTCAGGTCGACGATTTTGACTCTGCTTTGGATCTTTATCTCTGAGCTCAGTTCGACGATCTTTGAGCTCAGATCGACGATATTTTGCTGCTGTATATTTCCAGATCGCTGAGCTCAGCTCGACGATAGCAGATGATGGCGCGGCCCCTCCAACACTTCCTGATGATGACCCGGTTGCTGCGGCCCCTCCAACACTTCCTGATGATGACCCGGTTGCTGCGGCGCAACAAGTTAAAGATTTGCGGCGTCATGACAACGCCACAGATGCTAACGGAAAGCTGTGATACAACCTCCGTCCGCGGCGCGCAAAGCTTGCTTAATACTTTTACTTAGTTTTATTTTAATTGCTTAAAACATTTGGCTTGTATTATTTTTATTTTTTTTATGTTGGTGTGCTATTAAACCCTTGGTGTGTAAGTAACCGCCCGGATGGATGAGATTTCATCTCCATCTTGGATGGTTGGATCTCTTTTGTAACTCCTATTTAAAGGAGGATATTATGATGAGTTATGTATTGGAAGAAGAAAACCTAAACTCTCCCCTAGAGAATTTCGGCCATGGAGAGATTCCACTAGCCGCCCCCCCCTCCCCTTTGGGTGTGAAGCCTAGCCTTGCCTCCTCCATCCCCGTTCGGTGCGACTCCGGCGTGGCTTCTCTCGGTGCGACTCCGTGGAAGAAGGAAGCAGCCCCTTCGGTGTGAAACCGGTGGAACCGTGGAGAGAGTGATTCTCCCACAAATATTGTGTGATCTTCTTCTTGGTTGGGTAATCTCTTCCCTATCTTTGTGCTTCTTGCTGTGAGATTTTTGTGGAGGTTATTCAACCGTCTTTTCCGCGATTTTAAAATGTTTTCGCTTGCAAATCTGAATCGAACGTTGTTATTGACCCTCTTGATTTTTCGGATTGGAAGATCCGCTGGAGTACAAACTAGGCCTAGCCTTGACTTGTTCTCCAAGTTGGGGCACGCTTTGGTGCTAACAAGGGAGTTAATCTCAACTTGTTCTTGATCCCTCCTTATCGTTTACCGCCGCTCCTAAATATATTTTTGCTGCGATTGACGGCTTATTGTGAAAAGAATAGATGCTTGTGTAGGTGCGGTGAGCCGTGTGCTTGTTGGAGAGGTAGGTCCTAAGGTCGTGGTATCGAGTCCGGCTAGGCGCGAGTTGTGTGCTTGTTGGAGAGTAGGTCCTAAGGACGTTGTATCGAGTACCGTATTTTTGAGAGCCAACCGACCCCTTTTCGTTCGCTTTTGGTCGGAGCACTCTCTTATTTTTCTATGTTCTGTGATGGGTAATCCGCCGTTAGCGTAAGCACGTCCATCTCACAAACATCCCTACACCAATTTGGTATCAGAGGGGGTTGTTTCAACTTTCACGTTGCAAACATCCTCTCTGCGTTCCTTGTTAGAGATCCGATCGTTAGAACTCAAAAAAAAAATTTTCTGTGGTCTGCAAATAGCGGGCTGAAATCTTTATTTTTCAGCAAAATTTCAAAGAAAATTTTTTTTAACGATCTACGTGTTATTCTCATCAGGAGTATATAAAAATATCTTATTTTCAATATAGCTTCAGACCTAGGAAAATTCATCTTGCCCGGGGCCTCCCAAACCTGAATGCGCACTAGGCTAGGAACGGAGTACGCAACCCCGTCTACGTCTAGGATGGCTGCGAACGAGCATGGTGATCCCAACACCGAGGCTATAGCAGGTCTTCGTGCCGAAATGTCAGAGCTTAGGAATGCCTTAGCCCAGATCCTACAAAATCAAGCAAGGCCAACCCCACCTCCCGTTAATGCTGGGCAGCCCGACCGGCACCAACCGAACTTTGATTCGGATTCTGAGGGAAACTCTCCCCGTATGCCCCCTCGAGAACCCCGCCCCGAGTGAGGCTTTGATATCACGAGGGCTATCAAGATAAATGCCCCCACCTATGATGGCATCGGAGATCCCCAGATCTTCCTCCATTGGGCTATAGACATGGAGTGCTATTTCGAATGGCACAACCTCACGGACCCCCAAAAGGTTCAAGTTGCCAGGATGAAATTAATGGGACGTGCCAAAACCTATTGGCTGAATGAAGAACGTAGGTTAGGAGCTGGGCACGGGGTCCCACTCATTGGATGGGCTGTTATGAAGAACCTGCTAACCGATCAGTACGTTCCCGCGTACCATCGGACGCAAATGTTCGATGAGCTTGCCACCCTTCGGCAAGGCTCAATGTATGTTGCTGAATATATGGGAGAACTTAAGGACCATATGGTACGATGTGACCTTTGAGAGATCCCCGAAGTAACTTTATCTAGATTTCGAAAGGGACTTCACCCCGACATTCAGCGGAAACTCTTGCGTTATGGTCACACGGACTTGAATACGACTTTCAATGCCGCCTTGGACATTGAAAAGAACCTAGCATCTAAAGCTCACTCCCGTTATTGTAATGCGAAGAATAAGTCCACCGCTGGGGCCTCTTCTTCCACTTTTCCTGATAAAGGAAGATTTAGATCCTCCGAGTCGAAATCCGTTGTGATTACCGCGAGAAATACCAAGAACCCCGCTAGTGAGCGTATCCCCGTTGGAAAGGTTAGCAAGGCTAACACCACTTGTTACTCATGCGGTGTTCAAGGCCACTATGCCTATGAATGCCCCACCAAGACGAAGGCCATAGACTTACTAGAGTCCACTACCGACCCTGACGACTATGTCCATGAGGCCGAAGAGGAGAGCGACCCTGACGGAGTCCCTAGTGACTTGGAGGACGATCACCGCCTTATGGTGATGCGTTGCATTTTGACCACTCCTCGTACTGTAGACGACTGGAAGAGGACGAGCATCTTTTCCCTGATCTTTAAGAGTGGAGAAAAACTTTGCAAATTAGTTATTGATGGTGGTAGTTGCGTAAACGCTGTTTCTGAGAATGCCGTTAAGCATATGTCCTTGATTGTCGAGCCGCACCCGACCCCCTACCAGGTCGCTTGGATTAGTAAGGTTACTATTAAGGTTACCCAACGATGCCTAGTCCCCCTGTCTTTCAAATCGTACACGGATGAGGTTTGGTGCGACGTCCTACCAATGGACGTTTGTCATGTGTTATTAGGCCGCCCTTGGCTATACGACCGTGATGTGACGCACTATGGTCGTGCCAACACTTATGAGTTTAAATTCAATGGCAAGATCGTCACCTTGAGACCGACTGTGCCAAAAGAGCCGGTAGTGTTGGCTAAGGATACCACCATCCCAGTTGAGCGGAAAGCCTTGAGTTTAGTTGGTAGGATGGTACGTTGCCTTCTTTTATTCATACTGCTGACATGTTTCCCAGGTTTCCCAAGACGTTTCTCCATCCAGATATGATACTCGCTGCTGAGCCACTTACTACTCCTGACGGTGCTACCTACCGCTTCCTCATCCGTTGGCGGGACCGCCCACCGTCGGACGACTCATGGGTACTCGCGACAGAGCTTCAACGTTTGGATGTCGAGCTTCTCCGCCGCTTTCTATCAGCCCGCGCATCGGAGATGCGAGATTTTGAGTGGGGGAGGATTGATGGCGCGGCCCCTCCAACACTTCCTGATGATGACCCGGTTGCTGCGGCCCCTCCAACACTTCCTGATGATGACCCGGTTGCTGCGGCGCAACAAGTTAAAGATTTGCGGCGTCATGACAACGCCACGGACGCTAACGGAAAGCTGCGATACAACCTCCGTCCGCGGCGCGCAAAGCTTGCTTAATACTTTTACTTAGTTTTATTTTAATTGCTTAAAATATTTGGCTTGTATTATTTTTATTTTTTTTATGTTGGTGTGTTATTAAACCCTTGGTGTGTAAGTAACCGCCCGGATGGATGAGATTTCATCTCCATCTTGGATGGTTGGATCTCTTTTGTAACTCCTATTTAAAGGAGGATATTATGATGAGTTATGTATTGGAAGAAGAAAACCTAAACTCTCCCCTAGAGAATTTCGGCCATGGAGAGATTCCACTAGCCTCCCCCCCCTCCCCTTTGGGTGTAAAGCCTAGCCTTGCCTCCTCCATCCCCGTTCGGTGCGACTCCGGCGTGGCTTCTCTCGGTGCAACTCCGTGGAAGAAGGAAGCAGCCCCTTCGGTGTGAAACCGGTGGAACCGTGGAGAGAGTGATTCTCCCACAAATATTGTGTGATCTTCTTCTTGGTTGGGTAATCTCTTCCCTATCTTTGTGCTTCTTGCTGTGAGATTTTTGTGGAGGTTATTCAACCGTCTTTTCCGCGATTTTAAAGTGTTTTCGCTTGCAAATCTGAATCGAACGTTGTTATTGACCCTCTTGTTTTTTCGGATTGGAAGATCCGCTGGAGTACAAACTAGGCCTAGCCTTGACTTGTTCTCCAAGTTGGGGCACGCTTTGGTGCTAACAAGGGAGTTAATCTCAACTTGTTCTTGATCCCTCCTTATCGTTTACCGCCGCTCCTAAATATATTTTTGCTGCGATTGACGGCTTATTGTGAAAAGAATAGATGCTTGTGTAGGTGCGGTGAGCCGTGTGCTTGTTGGAGAGGTAGGTCCTAAGGTCGTGGTATCGAGTCCGCCTAGGCGCGAGTTGTGTGCTTGTTGGAGAGTAGGTCCTAAGGACGTTGTATCGAGTCCCGTACTTTTGAGATCCAACCGACCCCTTTTCGTTCGCTTTTGGTCGGAGCACTCTCTTATTTTTCTATGTTCTGTGATGGGTAATCCGCCGTTAGCGTAAGCACGTCCATCTCACAAACATCCCTACACCAGCAGAGCTCAGTTCGACGATTTCAGATAACTTCAAGGATGTTTCCCGATTCAATTTCAAATCAGTTAAGGAGTTATTCTGCAATTAATTCTGAGATTTCCTAGCCGTTTTCATTCATTTCTGGACCAAGTTTCAAGGGATTTTTCAAGGAATATTTCTGTGGACTTTCCTCTAGAAGAGATTTTGCAATTAAAGATGCAATTAATGCTGGCCAACGGCTATTCTTCTCAGAGAGAATGTTTTGTTCAGTACCAGAGGATAAAAGAGAAAATTTATTTTTGAGTTACTAAGAGATTCACAGACACACAGACAGACAATCAATAATCTTCAACAAAATCTTATGTCTCAAAGAATTCTCAAGAACACTCATCCAAGGAGATCAATCTTTTCAGAAATCTTCAGATCTCTTTAGTTTCAAAGTGTTCAAGGCCAACATATTTCCAGACTCCAGACATTCAACATTTCAGCTATTATTGAAAGCATCTATTGCTGGAGTTCAATCTTTGAAGGCCTATCACCCTCAGCAAAGCTTTTCTTCCTAAAGATCTCAAGGATTCAGGGGGGGCTTTGACATCAACAATCCACATAGTCTTCTCAGTTGCTTGAGAAAGAGAAGACTTCCATCACTCTCTCAGCCCCTCTCTGTAAAGGGTTTCTCAAACTCCCTTCAAAAGTTTGAGCTTGGTTTTTGAGCACCTTGTCAAAAGCTCATTGGTGGCAAGACACCTGATCAAAAAAATCTGCTTTGGTTTTTGAGCACCTTATCAAAAGCTCATTGGTGCCCAGGACACAGGATCAACTCATCCTGCAGTGGATTCCTACCTATGGTGGTAGAACAGTGGATGTACCCAAGTTTAGGGGAACCACTATATTTCCTTGTGTCTTCTGGTTTTGCTTGTTTTTATGTTTGTTTCTGGCCTTGATTACTTTGTGATTAGCTTTTGTTTTACTTAGTAATGTGATTAGTTTTATTACTGCTTCGCTGCTCACACATATTACAACAACTGTTGTAAAAAGTTTCAAAGCACCATATACTCTATTCACCCCCCTCTAGAGTATATCAGATCTACCTGCACTTTCAATTGGTATCAGAGAGAGGTTGGTTAAACATACCATACCTGATTGGTTGTACAGGCTAACACCTGAACCAAAAGATCCCTAGTTAGATCTGTTATAGTTTATTATTAGATTCTGCTTTCGCAAATCATGGCCCAAAACAAAGATTATGTTAGCACCAGACCTTTAGTTCCCCCTTTCTGGAGCCGAACCTCCCAGGATACCTCCGTACTTGCAGACGGAAGTGGTGGGTTGGGCCTCACCCACCTCTAAACCAGTAAAGCACTACCGGTAAGACCTAACGTATGCCTCAACGCTGGTGCACAAAGCGGAGCTCCTGTGTACTCTTGTCGACTGGCGCACCGGACTTCTGTTGGCAAAGTGCTAGCCACACTTGTCGAGTCAACGTATTGGCGTCGGTGCATCGACACTCCAATACCGAAGACCCACCACCTTTAATTTTATGCACTTGCAACCTTATGTATCAGTACCAAGCCAAAGCTCCCCGGACCATCCCGTCCGTCACAAATATCAACCGAGCCAAAGCTCGTCGGGCCATCCCGCCCCTCACAAATATCAACCGAGTCAAACCAACTTCCAGATGCACCGGGGTGTATGAAAGTGAACCCCTAATTATTGTAGTTGCCCTTTAAGAATTATCACTCCTACAGTTTACGTTAGCCCAGGACTGCCCAAGGTATACCCCCTGAAGGGCTCTCAAAGGCACTAGGAACTACGATGGGATTACGCCCAAAGCTCCCTTCCGTAAGGCACTTACTGTTATTTGTTGCTACCCAATGTCCCGACCCTTAATTAATTTTACTGAATCTAGCTCTAGTGCATTAAACACTTCCTCCCTACGGGAAGGACGATCTTTCACCGATCACGAGCACCACCTAACACTAGCCAACCTCTGACTATACAAATCCTGTCTTCCAATGATGAACTCCTTTATTTACCCAAACCAGCAACCTACTGAGGATTCAACTACCCAAAATTCACTACTCACTCTAGTTCAGTTTCCGCAGTTACTATATGCAGACCACCCTATAGTATATCAGCTGTATAAAGGAGGTACTCCAGATTTTCTTCAAAATCTCCTATAAATTTATCAGAGGTCTATCATAACAAATTTAGTCTAAAATCAGAGATCCATAATTTTTCTAATTAATTTGATATTTATTGAATTTTCCCAAATGTTTGGCCACGGGCAATTTTGAACATGAACTATATGATCTACTCAAGTAATGGCCACCCAAAAATTTTGAACACTAAATAACAGAGATATATGACTAGATGTTAATTTCCATAATTTTTTAGAGAATATTTGACCTCTAATTAATTTATCCAAAATATTTCCCTAAATCATGTGTAAAGAAGGAAGTACCAAAATTATTCTTCAGAAAATTATATAAAAATTACATAATCTTAATACGGTTTAGAAAAGAACATTGTACAAAACTCATAATTTTGGAGGCTAGCTTGACTCCAAAATAAATTAAATTAAATTTTCATGGGAAACCATACTTAATGAAGCAACCCTTAAACATATTCATCCAAATATTCTATAAAAATTCACAGAGCTTTGCAGCATAATAAAAAGTCCTCTGGCTAAATTTCATCAATTTCCAGCAAGTTGTTGCTTCCTACTAAATTTTGAAGTAAATAATACAAATTACCAATTTGTTAATGAAGTATCCAAAATAATAATCCTAAATTCATGATAAAATCTCCAGCACTTGTACTATCTCTAAAACTACTCAACCCAAATCTCAACACTTTTCAAAGAGTGTTTGTGACATTTTCTATCCCTACAATGTTTGTGCCCTAAGCTAGGGTTAGGGTTTTGAGGGGGTTAAGGCATCCAAATTCCCTAAAATTTTGACGAGAGGACCATACTAACCCTATGGTCCTCTCCACAAAGTTTCAAGTCAATCCAAGGTCATTTGATCATGACCCTAAAAATCCCCATTAAGGAACCTACCCTAGGGTTCTAGGGCTACCCTACTCTTAACCACCACAAATTCCATTGGAGGGTGATTCATGCTATAAAAAGTCAGTGGACAAAATATCAACCTCTATTGAGGTGATTTTACCACTCAAAACCCAAAGGGGGTGCTTGACCTAGTTAACCCTAAAAGGGGTCAACCTAGGGTTGGATTAATACCTATCCTAAACATCTCCAAATGAGATGGAACTTTTACCAGATCCCTAACATGCCCTCTAAGACCTTCCACCCAAATTTCGAGGGATTTTGAGGTGTTTAGGACACCTAATTAATTTATTCATGGATTATTAAATTTTTCTAAAAACTATAGAAACATATTTTCCAAAAATTCTGAATTTTGGATAGGCCCTATGTATAGCTATGGTAGACTCCCTGCCAAAATCTCAGGTCATTTGGACAAGGGATGAAGGCTGGGCATCCATTTAAATCTCAGGATAGCCCTAGGTATAAGGCCCACCAAAATGGGTGTTGTAGTATATCCAAGACTCCGGATTGAGTGAGGTCAATTTTAAATTAAACTAGACATCAAGGGCTTCATTTTCTATGTTGACCACTTTTTCTGTTCTAGCATCAAGTTATTTTTAAAAATTAAAACAAATAAATACATAATCTGTGACATAATCAAATAATCAGAAATATATATATTATAGTTTAAAATAAAATATGGCACGAATCTTGGCGCAAGATGGACGGAATCCTTTCATCTTCTACCTTGAGCCGACGGCCAGGATTTATTCCTCCTGGGCCAACTTCAAACGGCTTCCATCGGCCATCCAGGCGCCTCCCCGGCCGTCCACCACCACCATCACCTCCGTTGAGGTGGTTGTTGTCGTCGGGCGGCATTACAGCCGCCGGAGAGCCCTATTCTGGTGATCCCGAGGGTTGCATTTTTGTGGAAAAACAGGAAATTGTCTCTTTATATCGGGCTCAATTTATCCCGAACCTTGGCCGTAAAGATTCCTAAGATCTAAACATGAAAGAAGGAGTCGAGGAGGACCTTGCCGGCGGCCTGAAGTCGAGACGATCATCGGAAAGCCATCTTTGAAGGCGGCGGCGCTCGGTTTCTACAACAACACAGTGGGGTGGCTCGGTTTCTTCAGGTAAGGGTTGGGAAATCCTCCTCTTGGCCCACTGAAGGTGTTTAAAGACTCAGTTGGGGAGGGGAGAGGTTGGATTATCAATGGCCATTAAGGCCATTAATGGCTACATTCGGCCATGGTGGAGGGGGCTGAATCAGGCCCTTGGTGACCAGGGAAGTGGCTAGAAACTTCTCCCCTTCCCTAGGGGAGTTGAATCCAGCCATTAAATGTGGCCTTTGGCCTCCCCTTGGCCGAGCACCTTCCTTCCCCCTTCATCCAATTTTCTATCTCCTCCATAACCATGGAAATGAAGCTCTCTCTCTCTCCCCGAGTCATCAAGTTTACTTGGTCTATCTGGAGGTCTATTGGCAACCTATCCATACACATTATCTCCTAAAGAGGCCTTATGAGGAGGCTTGAACTTGGGCTAGCCTATTTGGTCTAGGTTGACACAAGGTAGGCTTGGGTTGACCTTGGTCTTTTTGACCTTTTTGGTTGCCCCTAATGAGTCCCTGGTGTCCCATTGATCTCTCCTAAGGTCTAGGTAGGGTTGGATAGGGCTGACTTGGCACCTTTGAGGTCACTTGACCCTTGGCAATCGCACTTTGACCACTTTAGGGCTAGAGTTGACTTGGGTCAACATGATCATTTTGGTTTACCCCAATGGGTCCTTGGTGACACATTGGTCTCCCCTAAGTCCTAGGATGGGTTATGTAGGGTTACCTTGCACTTTGGAGGTCACCTACCCTTAGTAAGGGTACTTTGACCATATTAGGGGCTTGAGTTGACTTGGGTCAACTTGGCCTCTAGGGCTGACTCCAATGTGTCCTTAGTGACCCATTGACCTCAATTTAGGGTTAGGAGGGCATAGGTGGGGTCCACATGGCTAGGGGAAGGCCAATTGAACCTAAGTAGGCTAGTTTCACCCATTTAGGGTTAGGGTTGACTTGGGTCAGCTTAGTCTCTTTGATTGACCCCAATGGGTCCTTGTAGATCTAATGGGCCTCCCAAAGTGTTTGGTGTTCAAGCCAAAAATGACCTCATCGTGAGTTCAAAACAGGGGTGCAGCCAACACCTACTTCTCTCAAGCCTCAACCCTCGACTAGACGTAAAGGACTTAAGACTGACCCCAATGCCTCAACAGGGAGGTCCCACCTCACACCCGAAAGATCTCTGAGAGCTTCCCCTCCAAATCCAAAAGCTAGGCTAGGAGCTCCTAAGAAAGCACTAGAAGTTGGAAGATTATGAAAGCTTGCCTTCTAAGGAGCACTTATGGGTCTATTTATAGCCTTGCTGACCTGAGATTACTGAAATACCCTTAGTCGATCTGCCAATAGCCAAATCCCGCTGTTTATCCTGAGGGTATATGGGTAATTTTACCTGAGGGCAATTAGGTCATTTTACCCAAGGACCTGGGCCCCACTCGACGAGAGCTCGGAGCCGAGAGTCTTCTGTCCAGATCCCGGCGCAAGCGGTCTCGCCTGCTTATAGGCGAAAGCTCCTTTAAGACAGGAGCTTAGCGCTAGCGCAAGCGTTCCCGCATTGGCTGCGTTCGACGACTTGGCTGCGTTCGACGATCAAGGCTTGTTGATTTCCATTCGACAACTTGGCTACGCTCGACGATCTCAGCCTGTTGATTTCCGTTCGACGATATGGCTACGCTCGACGATCTTGGCCTGCTGATTTCCGTTCGATGACTTGGCTGTGCTCGACGATCTCGGTTCGACGATCGTCGAGCGCGGTGCGCTTTGTAAGCGAGGGAGTTTTGATGCTTAAGATCACGGCAGTGAACCAGTCGCACAAGTAATATAAAATGGGTGCTTTCCCAAGTATCGATCTCTCAAGGAACACAGTAAGGTGGAGTTACTTTCGAGGAGGACTTGAGATTGAAGTCCTTAGGTCGGAGGTAACGATGGGGGCTTTGATATTTGCGAAAAAAGAAAATAAAAGGCTAACAACTACTCCTATGCAACGCCGCTATGCGATGCTTCGCCAGGCGGGATGGAAGACTAGTCGTGCCGCTACACACCGAATCGCTGGGCGGATGGATGAGCAGGCTTGCGGATGAGGTGGTTAGAACGACATAATGAGGGTCGTGAGCACCTCTTCACTACGCACGCCACTAGCAATTGCTAGTGCGGCAAGGGTGGATGGATATGGATGGAATATGGCGCACCTCAAGAAAATAACGAAATTACAAAATAACATAGACATAATTGTATAAAAACGTTTTACAAATAAGCATACATCATCTATAAATAAGGTTTATAACAACACATAAACAACAATAAAGGAAGAACAAGTCAAGAGATCGACCGAATCCGAAGTCTTGCTGAGGAGTCACGGTTGGAATCGTCGGGTTGTCAATCCGCGTCCAAGCTCGGTCCTCAACTGCGTCCGGGGTAGAGAAGGGCTGTCACCACCTTCCAATGGCCCGTCTTCTTCATGTCATGATAGCGGACGAAAGTTGCAAGCTTCCCTTTGCTTGATGGCTATGGAGTTGAAGCTTGAAATGAACCCAAGAGATGATGGAGGAGGCCGAGAGGAAGCTCCGGCTTGGATTTGGCGGTGAATGCTTGCCCGGAGCACCTCCCTAGGGTGGAAGATGAAGGGGAACAGCAGAGAAGGAGGAAAACGATGGAGAAATGTTGAGCTCCGGATCGTCTTCTAAATTAGGGCGAGACCTGCACTATTTATACAAAGCAAAAATGAACAATGCGCACGATCACAGGCGCACGACCAGTGGTCGTGCGCACTATGTTCGGTGATCGTGCGCACTGGTATGGAAGATCAGGAAGAAGAACTGGGATAACGCGCACGAGAAGTGGCGCACGACCAGTGGTCGTGCGCATTAAGTCCAATGGTCGTGCGATTACCCCAGACAGCACTCCAGAAAAGAGGAATCAATGCACACGATCAGTGGCGCATGACCGGTGGTCGTGCGCATTATGTCTAGTGGTCGTACCCCATGCTGATTCTGGAAAATGTAGAGTAGTGCGAACGATCAGGGGCATACGACCATTGGCCGTGCGCATTAGATCCCATGATCATGCGTAGTATTCCTGTTTCACAACCATCCCGGAACACACACACGACCCCTGTACCAAAAGGAGAAACCAATCACTGATATGTGCAGACATTCCAGGAAATCACAAAAGGAGTAAAAACTATAAAAATAACAAAATACACAACCACGGGCATAAATGTGCACTTCCTATGGAAATAAAGATAAGATGAAATATGAACGATATAGAACTAAAAGTGAAGTGCAAATGTGTTAAAACTAACCCAGATGTGTCCGAAAATAGGTATATAAAGTGGACTCATCACACCCCTAGACTTAACTATTTGCGCGTCCCGAGCAAACAAAATCTAAGCAGATAGGGAAAATTATTAGTTAACAAAGAAATTGCGATCCGGAGTCCCATGCGAAGTCGCATGCTCGCACGCGGAAAAATATAATAGAAGAAATTTCTAAGTATACAAAATAGTTTATACTTTTCACAATGCGTATCAATATTTTATTATTACTCAAAAATGGAATCACAGTGAATCATTAGGTCACGCGTAGGGAGAAAGTAGACTAATCGCTAGGCAAGCATTGCCAAAGATCGGGGCTTGGGATAACCTCCAAAGGAATCCACCAATGTCGGTGACCATATGCTTGCCCTTTCGCATTGTCTCCATGGCACTGGTTTGGTTCACACACGAATCAGTAGGACTTTAGGTGAAGAGATGGGGCTTGGGTTTCGGTGAGGTAAACAAAGATAAACAGAAAGGCTATGCAACTAACCCAAATGAGCTATCAAAGAAAGAATCCATCAGCAAACCAAAATATATGCGGGTACACCACACCCCCAGAATTAAGTTTTAACATATGGGTGTGTGCACCGCCTACTCCATATATAATCGCATTTACAAAAAGATTTTCAATTTATACTTTTTCTTTTCACTTTTTCACAAGTAACATCATTTTTTTTCACTTTTCTTTTTCTTTTTCAAATTACTTCTCTTTTAACAATTTCAGCAAATATAAGCTTTGGAGCACATCCACATATTCACAAATAATAATACCACATCACATCCGAACATGAAAATATAAAACACTAAACTCGACTTGGGTGTGCGACTAGGATTGGCTATGAGGCTTTCGTGAAATCATGGTGGAGCTGAATCAAAAGGAGGGGTAGGCACAACGGGGCTAGCGAGGACAAGACGTTAGGAATGGTACAAAGCTCAACCGGTCCAAAATGATGGCCTACATCACGCTCATGCGAGTGAACTAACCTATACCCATTCCTCAAGAATAGCTTGGGGCAAGTTCTTAGCCAACAAGAAAGACTATCCATCCTCCCGACTCGAGCAGTACGAACCTAACGGCCGTCTACACACATCCCTAAGCTACCGTCGGATTCACACAGGATTCACCAATTTTTTTGAGTAGAATAAAAAGTATTTACGGAATTAGAAAAATATAAAACTATAAGCATACAGAAAAATTAAATCTACTCAAATTTCTACACGAGACGAGAACAGTTGACTAGGAGCACAGCAAGGTCAACATTTTACTCCGCCTCACAATCCTTTGTCAGCACCATAATTTTCCCAAATCATACAAAAGAAACAAGTTTAAATCGCAGCACACATAAAGCTAAGCACGTGCTCATGTGAGTGCAGTGGTGTGTGATGTAATGAACTAATCGTAATAAATCTATAAAAACTTCTAGTATGCACATGAAATGTGTGCGTGCAAAAGGTAACAAAACTGGCTCTCCCCCAGACTTAAACTAAACTACACAGCATATGATAGAGAAATTAAAATCATAAAGAGCTAAGGGAAGAGGTTACACAATGCTCAGCCAGTGAGCATACCAGAAGACGCGTGGAAACCTGAAGCAGGCCCGCCATACGAAGAATCACAACCCCGCCAATGCAATTTGATAAGAATACCTGCAGGGCTGAGCTCCGCAAAAACAAAACAAAATATACAAAAAGAAAAGCTAAAACTAAAATAGACAAGAAAAATAAAATGCAGAAAATGAAAGATAAGTACTGGGGTTATTGTCATCCTAGCACGACTTATTCGGCCACGAAAAGGTTCTAGCTAATGGGCCTATGAAAAGAAAAATGCACAGGTAACTGTTCTAATATCCGTTTCGATAACGGGTACCGATATGGTGATAGAACAGTTATCCCTCTGCCTAAATAATCATACCCGCTCCTCGTAGGCAGAGGAAATATGAAATAGGATGAGGAGGAGGCCTGGTCCTCACTCATCTTATCACAAAAAGTATCCTGGCCTAGCAAGGCATTGTGCAGGGTATGATGACAACGGCAAGAATACCAGGCTCATTATCATCCCAGCATACCCGTGGAGACTCAGCCTGCACAGGCTCAGATAGAGAAGGGGGATCAAGAAATAAAGGAGACGAAGAACTAAAATAATCAAAAAATGGGAGAGTTATCCTGCTGTCACTCTCAGCAGGATCCAAGCAGAGATCATCATCGGTATCATACGAGTCGTACCGAGGGGAATCCGAGAACTCGAGGTCCACGGTGGTAAGAGGAACGGCCTCATCCAATAAGGAGGTGCAAACCTCCGCATCGGAAAGGGAATATTCCTCATCCCACCGGGGTGCGTAAAAGTGTTCCGAAGATCCACCTTCTCCGTCGGAGATAGAGGAATCATCATCCCACTTCGGCGCAACCTCGGGCACCGAATCATCCACAATCACGGCATCATCAGCCGACTCACAAGAAAGAGGAATAGCACACTCCAGCGAAAATTGCGGAGGGGCTAGGCTGCTCTCAAAATCAAGCACTGAATGAGCAGGCTCCATCGCAAAATCATTCGTAGAATCCACTCGGTGGATGACCGGAACAATCTCATCGTCCCATACAGGAGCGTCCATGAGTTCCTGCTCCTCTTTTTCTTGACTAACACCAGAGTGATTGTAATCACTCAAGGGAAGCTCGTAAAAAGGAATCGAGGGACCCATGAAAGAGTTGTATGCAGCTAGAGATTCTTCGGTAATCTCAACGGGTAGAGAATGAGCAAAGTGCGTTATGTCAGTGTATGGGCCAGGCAACACCCTGGTAGGCCTGTCCACAATAGTCTGCCGCGAACGGGAGGTTGTTGTGCACACGCCCTCAGAGGGAGAAGGCTTACACAAACGAGGGCAATCCTTCAACATGTGGCCCACACCTTGACATAACAAACACCGAATGCAATGCTCGGCATTCATAACAGCAATGACATCGATGGATCGGCGCAAAGTGTCAAGTAGACGGCACTCAGCATCAGGATCCATCGCAAACAAAAATAATTGCTGAAAAAGTGCTACACGGCTAAAATGAAAATAGCACGGATCTGCTATCTAAATCAAAAATCAGAAAAGGGCAAAAAGAAATAAGCAAAATAAAAATTCTAATAACCAAAGCAAATAAGAAAAAAAATGATATGCACAAATGGAAAAGGGCTTCAATTTATTATCTACCTCTCCAAAAACTCACACGACTGTGTTTCCCGGCAACGACGCCAAAAACTTGATGCTTAAGATCACAACAGTGAACCGGTCGCACAAGTAATATAAAATGGGGGCTTTCCCAAGTATCGATCTCTCAAGGAACACAGTAAGGTGGAGTTAATTTCGAGGAGGACTTGAGATTGAAGTCCTTAGGTCGGAGGTAACGATGGGGGCTTTGATATTTGCGGAAAAAGAAAATAAAAGGCTAACAACTACTCCTATGCAACGCCACTATGCGATGCTTTGCCAGGCGGGATGGAAGACTAGTCGGGTTGCTATGCACCGAATCGCTAGGCAGATGGACGAGCAGGCTTGCGGATGAGGTGGTTAGAACGGCGGAATGAGGGTCGTGAGCACCTCTTCGCTACGCATGCCACTAGCAATTGCTAGTGCGGCAAGGGTGGATGGATGTGGATGGAATATGGCGCTCCTTAAGCAAATAACGAAATTACAAAATCACATAGACATGATTGTATAAAAACGTTTTACAAATAAGCACACATCATCTATAAATAAGGTTTACAACAACACATAAACAACAATAAAGGAAGAACAAGTTAAGAGATCGATCGAATCCGAAGTCTTGCTGAGGAGTCACGGTTGGAATCGTCGGGTTGTCAATCCGCGTCCAAGCTCGGTCCTCAACTGCGTTCGGGGTAGAGAAGGGCTGTCACCACCTTCCAATGGCCCGTCTTCTTCGTGTCAAGATAGCGGATGAAAGTTCCAAGCTTCCCTTTGATTGATGGCTAAGGCGTTGAAGCTTGAAATGAACCCAAGAGATGATGGAGGAGGCCGAGAGGAAGCTCTGGCTTGGATTTGGCGGTGAATGCTTGCCCGGAGCACCTCCTTAGGGTGGAAGATGAAGGGGAACGACGAAGAAGGAGGAAAACGGCGGAGAAATGTTGAGCTCCGGATCGTCTTCTGAATTAGGGCGAGACCTGCACTATTTATACAGAGCAGAAATGAACAATGCGCACGATCACAGGCGCACGACCAGTTGTCGTGCGCACTATGTCCGGTGATCGTGTGCACTGGCATGGAAGATCAGGAAGAAGAACTGGGGTAACGCACACAAGAAGTGGCGCACGACCAGTGGTCATGAGCACTAAGTCCAATGGTCGTGTGATTACCCCAGACAGGACTCCAGAAAAGAGGAATCAATGCACACGATCAGTGGTGCACGACCGGTGGTCGTGCGCATTCTGTCTAGTGGTCGTGTGCTTACCCCAGGCAGATTCTGGAAAACGTAGAGTAGTGCACACGATCAGGGGAGCACGGCCAATGGTCGTGCGCATTAGATCCCATGATCGTGCCAAGTATTCCTATTTCACAACCATCCCGGAACACGCACACGACCCCTGTACCGAAAGGAAAAACCAATCACTGATATTTTCAGACATTCCAGGCAATCACAAAAATGAGTAAAAACTATAAAAATAACAAAATACACAACCACAGGCATAAATGTGCACTTGCTATAGAAATAAAGATAAGTTGAAATATGAAAGATATAGAACTAAAAGTGAAGTGCAAACGCGTTAAAACTAACCTAGATGAGTCCAAAAATAGGTATATAAAGTGGACTCATCATGTTTGGCGCTAGCACAAGCATTCCCGCCTAATTGGGCGAAATCTTCTTTAGGGCGAGAACTCCTCTGGTTAGCCTAATTGTAAGCGTTGGTGCCTCCTGGTCTGACTCAATGAATATGGGGTTGTACACAATCCCCGCTCATTTTGAGATAGCTCTGTGCTCGAAAAGAGACATCCAACCCATAATTATTCGCTGAGCACGTGTCAACATCAGGGAATCTTTTGGTGGGTCGTACCGTGGATATAAATATATGTGCTGATAGACGGCCATAATACTGCCCTTGAATCGTCATTCTTCGTCTAAGTTCTCGCCTCCTCTCGCGATGCCTTATAAGCACACCGACAAACCACTTCCGCGGGATCTTCAAGACCACATTGATGCGGCGCAGGCGCGAGCCAAGGCTAACAGCGCCTCGGTTGCCCCCTGGTTGGCGAGAAAGTCATCAGCTGCTGAGCCTTCTCAGCCCAAGAAGAAAAAGAAGAAGGCGAAGGCGGTCTAGCGAGACCTGCCCCATGAGAACAGGAGCCCGCCTACCCCGACCCCAAGCCGCGCGGATGATCCCTCTCCGCAGAAGGTATGTCTGATTTGCTAATCATTGAAACCACTAGTTGTTTATGCAGGAGGATTTGTAGCTGACGCGATACTTCTCGTAGGAAACGGTTCCCGACATCGTTAGGTCCCCGCGGGAACCCTTGGACACATCATCTCGCCCCCTTGAGGACCAACCGCGGGTCTCGGAGACGACTCCTCCGCCTGACCCAAGAACTGCAGGTAAAGTTTCCATTCTCGCTCTTAACTCAAATCTCAGAACGCTGAATTGTCTTCCCGCAGTGCCAGCTTCCGCCCAACCGGGTCTCGCTGCCTGAGAGAACGAAGTAAGGGCCGCAAATCAGCCTGCCCTCGCGGTTGATTCCACCCTACTGGAGGGAGGAATGGCTGCCGAATCTTCCGCAGCTCCCCTGGATGCCATCCATCCCACGGGAGTGGATAACTTCCCCCTGCTTCCGGCCAAGCTAGGATTACCACTCACACAATCTCCCCCCCGGGAAAAGGAAAGCCGATCCACCTACTCTTCGGAACAGGGGGGGGGGGGGCTGGGCCTTCTCGCCTGCCGTCGACCGGGGGTTCTCGCCATACTGCAGGTATGCGGTATGTCCATAACGGTTGTCCCTTAGCTCTCACCATAACCATGGAAATCTTTTTCCCGGGGGTCCGGGCTCGCAGTCAGGAGCTAACGCAGAGGAGGAAGAAGATGAAGAAGATGAAGACAGAGAGGGGGAAGACGGCGAGAGCTCCCCCTTCCCTTCATCTGATGAGATGGAGGAAATCTTGACCAGTGCTGGGAGCGCTAGAATATGGGGGAAGAAGGTTGCCGCCATCCTGTCAAAGCTCATCCAGCGGGAGCGGGCCCATGACTCTGCGGCAAGAGATTTCCGCCAGTCGGTGGAGAAGAGGGTGGAGGCTCTGGAGCGGGACTACTTCATCGGCGAGACGGATCGGCCAGGCGGGCCTACCGCAGGGTCCTCTCCCGAAAGGTGCATCACACGGATCCGAGACCTGTATCGCCGGATCAACCAAGGGTGCACCGTCTTATTGTCCTACTTCAACCCGCAAGCGCCACTGAGGACCAGGCAGCGAGAGCGAGGATGATGGAGGTGGGATCCCTACTGACTGCGAGACCTCACCCTTCCTTGCCCCCGACCTCCCCTTCCCCAATATACCCATGATTACTTTCATCAGTCTGTAACAAATAACCTTGCTATCATCACTATTACTTTTTATTAAGCTCTCGCTTGGCGAGGGTGACTCTTGATTGTTATTGTTATTATTATATTTTTTTATATAAAGCTCTCGCTCGGCGAGAGTAACCCTGCTTCCGCTTATTTAACTTGTCGCGTGTCATCTCCTAATGCTTGCGCTAATCATCTGTCAGTCAGTCACTGTCAATCCTGGGCGGGAAAACGAAGCGCCACCGACATAGGTCGTGACGGTTGTACCCCCTCCATCTTTTAGAAAACAGTCATGATGATTTCGGTTTTCTATAAATAGAGAAGTTCACCTACCATATTTATTTCTCCGACCCAAATCCTCTCTTTTCTCTTTGTCGCTCTCGCGGTTAGCCAAAAGCTCTCGCTTGCTTTCACTCTCTCCTCTTGTTCTCGCACAGTTCTCGCTCTCGCCTCCCTCCTAAAGACCTCACCTACAACTTCTCCAGCACGATGCCGGGCGGAAGTGAGGGACGTTTGAATTGCGCAGAAGCCTTCCAGACGCATCTGTTTCCTTCCTGCACCCTGACCATGGACGAGTTCCAACTGACCCAAACTCGCTATGTTCCCACTAGCTTCACTGCGCGGAACCCCGACAACCACGATAAGGTAAACTGCGTGGGGGAGGGGGAGCTCGCCATCCCCCTTGAGCACTTTGAGGTGGGCTTAAGCCTCCCGCTGTGGCCCGAGATGCGTCAGGCCCTTCGGTATTACGGAGTTGTTCCCTCACAACTGAATCCAAACTCGATCGCGATTCTGGTGGCCTTCATCTGCTACATGAGATCCGAGAGGATCGAGTTCAGCATTCAAATCTTCCGGAAGTTGTTCACATTCCGCGCCAAAGGACGGGTGGTCTTCTTTTCAGGGCAGCTGCTCAAGACCATCGGTCTCACCAACAAGCACCACCACTGGGGCGAGAGGTTCATCTTCGTTTCCGGCGATTTCAGGAACGTGCCTCTCGCGCCCATTCAATATGAGGATGTCGCCTATAAGCCGCACTCCTTGGGCTCGCGCGAGAATGCCCTCCTTGAGTTCTTCGGAACCAAGGATTTCGACGTCCAATTCCTCCGGCGGGACGTCGATTCACTCCTCCCCGTGCCCCCGGGCGAAGGTATGGTCTCGCCTTTGTCTTGCTATTCCTCCCTTTCTGTTTAATATTAGAACTGAGTGTTGTTGCTTCCGCAGGAGAGCGTGAGATCCCCGTGCACCAACCCTTTGACGAGGCTCGCGTTGCCAGGAGCCAATCAGTGAGAGACCCGTTGGCTCTCGTGAAAGCTGCGGCCCGCGCTTGCCGGGATGAGCCGGCCTCGCCTCCTTCGACCGGCGCCGGGAAGCGAAAGCCCGGTGCCCCTCTGCCCCCACCGCTCAAGAGGACCAAGATAACTGATGCCGAGAAGGGTAAAGCTGTTTGGTATTGTATCCATAATTACCTGGATTTGAGGAAGCCACCTGTCAAGCTAAGATGAATTCACAATGTATTTGATGAAACCTCTTAAGTTGTGCTTGCAGTTCTTCCACGCTCAGTGCACACCAATGTCAGGGTGCAGCAGGTCAATATACACGGGTCTGCACGACGTAATCCCTCGTTGAGCAGATCAGTGTGTTGGCCTACGTGTACTCTCTCTATTGGAGTGCACTTACTTTCAAGTACAAGGTCGTGTTTATGCAAGAGAAGACAAGGAGCAAGGATGGGTCAAGGAGCAGCTCTTGGGTGGAAAGACGAAAATTCGTCTAAGTATAATTCGACGAGAATCACCAAGTGATTTTCGCCGATTCGGCGAGAATCACTAGTGATTCTCGCCGAATCATCGAGAATCATTAGTGATTCTCGCCGACTCTTTCCGGCTACCTCAAAACGGTGCCAAGTAAGATTCGGCGAGAATCACTAGTGATTCTCGCCGAACCCATCGTTGAGCAGATCTTGAATACAAGTTATATTCGTTGAGAATCAACAAGTGATTCGGCGAGAATCACAAGTGATTCTCGACGAATCGTCGAGAATCACTAACTGATTCTCGCCGATTCGTCGAGAATCACCTGCGAATCTCGCCGATTTTTACTTAGCGATTTCTCTGGACGCTGCTGGACCGGATTCTGCCGCTGGACTATTTTGAACCAGATTTCGGGTTTCTACTTGTGGGACCCACAACGGGCATATTGTTAGTATCTATAGTGTATAAATACACGGGTATTTTTGCACAGTAAAATAAGCGAAGAAGAAAAGAAAAATGTGAGCCGCGACTTGACCTAGTTCATGATTTCCGCCGCCGCCTCCGTCGCCGCGCGAGAGTGTAGATCGCCGGTCTTGATCGTGGTTTCTTCCAGATCTCCGGTCGATAGAAGCTTAGCTAAGCTTAGAGTCTCACATGTCTAACCGGAGATCTCTTGTCTCTTGATTTGTAGATCGGGAAAATCTTCCCCATCCGAATCGATTGAGACGATTGATCCTAGTGTGACCGTTGGTAGACCTAGCTAGCTTCGCTACGAAGTTTGGATCTCCAAAGTACAGCAGCCGCGCACCGTCATTGCCGCCGATCCCGAACCAAGCCGCCGCTCGTCTTTCCGCCGCCGGTTCCGGGGAGATTCTCTCCAAGAGAGATCTAGGGTTGTAGACTCTTTGTTGACTTCACGAACACGTCGTCAAACGAAGAGGAACACCGTAGTCTCCAAACGTAGTTTGTATCTTTTGTACATTCTATTTATTTTTGTTGTAAAGGAACGGTTGTTCCGAGGTGTAAGGGTTGGGTGCAACCCGTGGTGTGGGAGTGTTGACTCCTACGTGTGGAAGGGTTCCTTCCGATAGTGCAAGGATTGGATTTCAATCCTGTTGGTGAAGAGACCGAGTCATCCCTTGTTGGGAGATAGGTCGAAGGGGGAAAGTGGATGTACCCAAGTCGGGGAACCACTATAATTTGCCTGTGTATTCTGTGTGCTGTGCTGTTTATTTTTATTGTGCAGGTACATTCGTAAATTCCGCAAAAACGCATTGCACGTCACCTATTCCCCCCCCCCCCCATAGGTGAAGATAGTTGACACTAGGTGGACTTTCAAGTGGTATCAGAGCCAGGTTGCTCATCAAAAAGGTTTACACCTTGAGTAGTATCCTGCCACCGGTGTCAGAAGCATGGAGCTGGATTATGTGATATCGCCACTAAGACTCCCCGCATGTACAAAGGAGTATTATCCCGTCTGGAGGATGAGGGTCTCATATCACTTGGAGGCCATCGATCCTCGAGCATCCTTCATCCTGGAAGAGGGTCTGCTTATCCCTATGAAGACCTCCGACTCTGGAATCCAAGTGCCCAAGTGCATTGCTGAGATGTCAGAGACGGAACTTTCATTATTTAAATTGGACCAGAGGATTCGTCAAATTATCATGGATATCTGGTCTGGAGCTTCTCGCTCTAGATTGGAAAAATGTAGGACGGCTAAATCTATGTGGGAGATGATCTCAGAGCTGATGGGGGGGGTCAGAGAAAGCTGAAATCTACTGTCAACCAGAGGATGAAGCCTATATGGGGGTCCTCACCTCTGAGGATGAAGGCATGGATCTCTCGGACAACATCAGAGCTCCAGTGTCCGTGTCAGAGACTGAAGAGACAAGTGAGGAAAGCAGCTCTGATGAGGATGAGACAATGGTCACTGCCTCTAATAACAATAACACAGAAGAGCAGGTAACCTCTTCATCCTGCCCCGTATCTCTTGAAATTTCTCAAGACAGGAACTGCTTTCCTTCAGACGATTCTGATTCCCTGAAGAGAGCCCTTCAGAAAAGCAACCTACTTGCTGAGGAGCAAGCTCAAGAGATTGCTCGACTGAAGATCTTGTTGGTTCTCCAATTGGCGTCCAACAAGGTCAAGGCCTCTAAGATCTCAGCTCTAGAAAGTAGTCTAGAGAATGAGAAAAGAATAGTATCAAACTTTTCCAAGGTTGATGCTATAAAGAGAAAGCAAGAAAACGGTCGGATCTCCCGGATTATCAATTCGTGGAGAAATGGGGAAACGGTATTCCGACCCCCCACTCCAAGCAGGAAGGCAACTCATCATGCCTTCAGGTATGACCACAGGAATAGTCGTGGTCACTGCAAGGGTGATCTGTCCCCATGTGGAGACACCCGTAGTACAAGGGCCGTCGTGGCCACCCATGAGAGAATACCTAAGGCTCATTCTGAGCCCTTTGTATTCACTGCCACTGCCTCAACTCGGTGTGAATCTGCATGTCCCAGCTCACAGAAGACTTCTCACCACCCGAGGACACAGGATAGGGAGGATAGAAGTCATGGTGTAAGTTTTCATGGGGCCTCAGGAAGGGGGATGCCTGAAAGAAAGGCACCACTTTCCCGGCCTCATGACGCTCACAACATGCATTCCTTCCACCCTTCCACGTGTCACGATGGAAGAGGAAATTTTGTGAGGAGATCATGCTCTATCCCGTTTAGACCTCGGACCGTGACTACCTCAGTCACTAGATCAGGTCGTAAACGGCGATACAACATTCACCCATGTTGGTGTTGTGGCAAAGTGGGGCACTTTGCCATCGACTGTTGGCACAACCCCTCTGTGCCAAAGGCAAGGGCTTATCCACATTCACGGGACAGAGGTAGTCTTCCTGGCAGGTTTTCTGAAGGAAGGCAGTCGAGTGCTTATGCTAATAGGAACCTAGGACCCAATATGATTTGGGTTCCTAAGGTAAAGTAATTCTTTCTTGCAGGGTAGTCTAGGTTCCCTTAAATATGATGGGAACTAGACAGTAGGTGGCTCAAGACTAAATTGGAACAAGCGTTTGGAATAACAGATGTGATATCTAATTGAGCTTATTCACATCGAGCTCCTAATATGTTTTACCTGAGGGACTAAATGACAACTCTCATAATCCCAGGTACGTTTGCTCAGTTCCAGGACTTGAGTCATAGGGTATCCACAGTTATATATATATATACATATACATATTTATACGTATACTTCACTTGTATATAAGTACATCTAAGGAATGTCAACTGGTATGATGGTGATTGCAAGTCAGTGTTTTCTTGATCACTTTCTAGTTATCCTTGAATCATCTAATAACATGGAGGAAAAAGTCCTTATTACATTGGCCTTGAAAAGCTTATTTAGTGATCCTGGTTATTGTTCTAACCTCTTCTTTTAGTGTTCCCTTCATGAACTAGGAATTGATTTTATGATGGCAAATGTACAGATTTAAATAAAGGACCTGTAGCATATGCAAACCGTATTTACTAGCCTTTGAGGAAACTTAAAAGATATTCATCACTCGTTGCAGAAACCCTGAAAGAAATAATGAATTTTCCATCTGTTCACTAAAAACTAGCGAAGATTGTCATCAAGAAATATATGGAATAGCCGGAAACCCGTTAAAATCCTTCTAAATCTCGTCAATCTCACATAGTCTCCCGCCGAACTCACCTTTATATATTTAGAATCCCGCCGACTCTTCACCTTCCATAGGAATCCCGCCGAAGGAGCAAACTCTCGGAATCCCGCCGAACTTCACAGGAAACACGCGAACCTTCGCCGAATCGTCTTCCCGTAGGGTTCTCGCCAAATCCCGCAGAACTCTGCAGGACTCGCAGGAAACTCACCAGGAATCGCGCATGCATCCGTCGAATCCCGCCTAATCCCGTCGAATCTCCGAAGGTTTCCCGCAAGAATCCTGCCGAAGCTCTCACCGACGATCTCTACCAGTTTCGATTCTTCTCCGCTCGAACTAACTCACCTTCTACACCGTTAGGTATCCCCTCACCCTCACTTGGACTTGATCACTAGTGTCGCTTCCTTTTTGATTTTTGATTAAGCGTAGAATAGGGCTTCTCTCCCTAGATCTGCAATGGCTCCAAGGACAACTGCTGGGTTGGTCACTGGTTGCGAGCTAGTTCGAACTGGGTTCTCTCACGCCTCTGATGAATTCAGAAACATCATTCTGATGTTGGAAGAGGGTGGGCTATCATTCGTCCTGGAGCACCCGTGCAAAATCTTGGACAAAGAGGTGCTGGAGTTCTTCGCTACCGCAAGACTCCGGAATGGCGACTCTCTAATCAAAAGCAAGGTGGCTGGGGCAAAGGTCAAGATGTCTGCCAGCAAGCTGACCCGCTTCCTGCAGCTCTCTAGCTCGGAGCACAAGGACTATCTTGAGGAAGAAGACAAAAGCAGGACTCTCTTATTCTGTGGTCTCCCACGAGGAACTCGGTCGATCAAGCGCAAGGATATGAATGAAGAAGGGAAGCTTCTGTCTGACATAATTGGAAAGGTACTCATCTGCAAGCCAGGATCTCATGACCATATCTCTGCGGATATGTTCAAGATCCTGGTGGCTATTGTCTGCCGTAAAAGGTTCAACAGGGGGGCGTTGCTGTTCGAGAAGATAAAGGACACCTTGAGCTCTCCGAGCTTTGGCCGAATCATAAGTCTATATCTAAATCAGCTAAATGGAGACAAGTTTGATATGAGTAAAGGTGTTCCTTTACACTACTTGAAGAAGATGGACTCAAGTGTGTTTGACAAATGGGAGAGGCGTATTGGGCAGAATGTCGTGGAAGAACAACAGGGAGTATCTCCAGCAGCAATCCCCAGTGAAATTCCTGACGCTTTGACTGCAGGAATTGAGGGGGAGACTCTACCCACTCATGCTGATATAGTATCTGACATCTCCCAGATGGCCCGGGATGCTGTAGCAGAAATACAAGAAGAAAGTGAAGCTGTGCCGGAGAATGAGGAGGCCCTGAACCTGAACAATCTAGGAGCCGGAGGTGCGGTAGAGGAGGCTGCTGATGAAGAGTTGGAAAATGATGCTGATGAAGATGCTATCATGGATGATGAAGGAGAGGATGATGACAATGAGGGACAAGAAGCATTGGAGACTCAGGATCTCATTGAACCTCCATCTGACAAGCACGCACCTGAGAGCGTTCCTGAGAACATTGGTGCACAAGTGGAGGGGGAGTCCGAGAAATCTGCAGATGCTGCAAGTATTCCTCCATTAGAGACTGTGCTGGTGTCTAGCTCTACAGGTGCTTCTGCTGAAGAGCAAGGCCAAGAAGTGCCTCAGAATATTCCTCTACGAGATGATATAGCCACTCACACCGTTTGAATATCATTCAGGGCATAGTGGATGAGCTTAAGACCTCTTTTGAAAAAGCTCCAAATAAAATGCTGAAAAGGATTAAGGAATCTGAAAATCTCATGCTCAAGAATATGGTGGAGATCAATCATAAACTTGACGTGATGGAAAAGAAATTTGAAGAAAAGTATACCGCGGCCGGCCAAGCGGTCACTCTTCTTATGGACGGGTTGAAAAAGAACACCGACACTCTTGTCGTGGTAAATCAGAATGCTCATGTTGTAGCAAACAACATTCAAAAGTTTGACGGTAATATGGTAACTCTCAACGCAAATCAGCAGGCCTTGGTCACTGAATTCTCCCGGACTACCAAGCATATTGATGACTCACTGCACTCCTATGCAAACTCCATCGCAGTTGAAGCCAAAAGGGGGAGAAGGAATACATAGCTAAGATGGCTGAGCTCCGAGAAGTCATGATCAAAAACTTCGAACAGTCAAACAAATACGTCTGTGACAGCAGCTGGTGGATGCTCCACCAGGCGTTAGGCATCGCCTTGCCTGAACATCCTGCGGTCTTTCATGCTACTGAGACTTCTACGGCCGCTGAGGGAGTAAGTGCTGCTGAGGGAATAAGTGCAAGTGCTGCAGATGTTCCCATAAGTGAAGCTGATGCTAGGGCTATTTCCAAAGCTAAACTGAGGAGCATGTTTGACCAAGAGGCCCTAGCAAAAGCCAGGGGCAAGAGAATAGCTCAAGAAGGGACCTCCAAGGAGACAGTAGCTGAGAAGAGAATCAGACTGGGTGAGGAGGAAGTAAGAAACGAAAAGTGGAGTCCAGTTTCAAAGAATATCATCTTGGATACCTTCTGGCTACAAGAAAGAGGAGAACTCAATCGAAACGAAGTATACAGCCAGTATGAGTGGGAAATGCACAAGACGTATGAAGCGAAACGAAACAACTTCTTCAGAAACAACACGACAGCAGATAAAGTTCCTCCTCCCAGATATTATCCGAAGCCTAAAGAATATATGGAGAGGCAAAGGAAGAAGTATTTGGCGCAAAAACTCGAGGATGACTTAGCTAAGGAAAAATAGTCAACAATTTATAGCTTGTCATTCTCTCTTAAGAACATTTAATACTTATTGTTATTATATGAACAATTCTGAGATTATATATATAGATATATATATATTTGTATATATATTTGAATTTGTGAATGACTCAAGTCTTGATCTGTTTGCTTATATTCTCTTGTGCTGCATGTTTAAATTCTGAATGCTGTTTTTATTATTTGATTGGTGTTATTCATCTTAGCTAGTAGGGTTTTGGATTCGTCAAATAGGGGGAGATTGTTGGGTATTGTATCCACAATTACCTGGATTTGAGGAAGCCACCTGTCAAGCTAAGATGAATTCACAATGTATTTGATGAAATCTCTTAAGTTGTGCTTGCAGTTCTTCCACGCTAAGTGCACACCAATGTCAGGGTGCAGTAGGTCAATATACACGGGTCTGCACGACGTAATCCCTCGTTGAGCAGATCAGTGTGTTGGCCTACGTGTACTCTCTCTATTGGAGTGCACTTACTTTCAAGTACAGGGCCGTGTTTATGCAAGAGAAGACAAGGAGCAAGGATGGGTCAAGGAGCAGCTCTTGGGTGGAAAGACGAAAATTCGTCTAAGTATAATTCGACGAGAATCACCAAGTGATTCTCGCCGATTCGGCGAGAATCACTAGTGATTCTCGCCGAATCGTCGAGAATCATTAGTGATTCTCGTCGACTCTTTCCGGCTACCTCAAAACGGTGCCATGTAAGATTCGGCGAGAATCACTAGTGATTCTCGCCGAACCCATCGTTGAGCAGATCTTGAATACAAGTTATATTCGTTGAGAATCAACAAGTGATTCTGCGTGAATCATAAGTGATTCTCGACGAATCGTCGAGAATCACTATCTGATTCTCGCCGATTCGTCGAGAATCACCTGCGAATCTCGCCGATTTTTACTTAGCGATTTCTCTGGACGCTGCTGGACCGGATTCTGCCGCTGGACTATTTTGAACCAAATTTCGGGTTTCTACTTGTGGGACCCACAACGGTCATATTGTTAGTATCTACAGTGTATAAATACACGGGTATTTTTGCACAGTAAAATAAGCGAAGAAGAAAAGAAAAACGTGAGTCGCGACTTGACCTAGTTCGCGATTTCCGCCGCCGCCTCCGTCGCCGCGCGAGAGTGTAGATCGCCGGTCTTGATCGTGGTTTCTTCCAGATCTCCGGTCGATAGAAGCTTAGCTAAGCTTAGAGTCTCACGTGTCTAACCGGAGATCTCTTGTCTCTTGATTTGTAGATCGGGAAAATCTTCCGCATCCGAATCGATTGAGACGATTGATCATAGTGTGACCGTTGGTAGACCTAGCTAGCTTCGATACGAAGTTTGGATCTCCAAAGTACAGCAGCCGCGCAACGTCGTTGCCGCGATCCCGAACCAAGCCGCCGCTCGTCTTGCCGCCGCCGGTTCCGGGGAGATTCTCTCCAAGAGAGATCTAGGGTTGTAGACTCTTCGTTGACTTCACGAACACGTCGTCAAACGAAGAGGAACACCGTAGTCTCCAAACGTAGTTTGTATCTTTTGTACATTCTATTTATTTTTGTTGTAAAGGAACGGTTGTTCCGAGGTGTAAGGGTTGGGTGCAACCCGTGGTGTGGGAGTGTTGACTCCTACGTGTGGAAGGGTTCCTTCCGATAGTGCAAGGATTGGATTTCAATCCTGTTGGTGAAGAGACCGAGTCGTCCCTTGTTGGGAGATAGGTCGAATGGGGAAAGTGGATGTACCCAAGTCGGGGAACCACTATAATTTGCCTGTGTATTCTGTGTGCTGTGCTGTTTATTTTTATTGTGCAGGTACATTCGTAAGTTCCGCAAAAACACTGCACGTCACCTATTCCCCCCCCTATAGGTGAAGATAGTTGACACTAGGTGGACTTTGAAAAGCCGTTATGGTTCCGCCCATCCCAACCTCTCGCTGCAGGCCGCTCCTTTGAAGAGATCTTGCAGGTCGTCAGCGAGATCGCGACAACCAGGGGTGGCGCTGAGGCTCCTGCCGAGAACCCCCCGGCCCCTGGTGGAGCAGATGGCGAGGGAGTCGCCGCCGAGACATCGGGCCAGTCTCCACCGGGAGAGGTGCCGCGGGGTCACCGCAATTTTGGTCTCGGCACAAAGTGTCTTGATAAGGAAAACAAACCGCTCCTTCAGTGGGACCCTGATATCAACAGGGTCTCAATCTCATCTCTTCTCCCCAGCTGGGCTGAGCGAGATGAGGTCACCAGTGAGGCCTTCTCCCTAGGCTACGACCTCTACAGCCAGGAGAATGTCAGCGCCTACGACAGGATGACCACCAGGCTCCTGGCTTATGACTCCACCCGGGCTCTGATGCGCGGGATGGAGCTTGCGCATATGTGTGCACGCCGGAGCATCACTATCGACCGCAACTTCCAGGATATGTTCAAGGCTAGGGAGGGCACGATGGCTGAGGCGGCTACCTTGAAGAAGGAACTAGAAGACGCCAAGCAACAGCTGTCTTCGCGCCGTGCGGAAGAGGTAAGCAAGACCTTTCTCAGCACTCGCTCTCGCCACTACAGATTTTAACTTCATTTTTTTTTCTTTCGCACTAACCTCTCGCTATACAGGATTCCGCTCAAGCCGCGGCGATTCGCGCGGAGCTGGCCCAGGCACGATACGAGAGCGTCCTGTTGAGGGACCAGATCCTGTGCCTGGAGGAGAATGCACCCCCTCCACTAGACGAGAGGTTGAAGAGCCGCTACTACTCTGTTTACGAGATCGACAAGCTCCTCCAGGCCAACGCGCATGCCACAGTCAAGCTGACCCGGGAGACACAGCGGGATGCGGGTTGCTTGGACGGGAGGGGCAAGACCATTACCGCTCAACAGCTCGTCCCCTGGCTCTTCAATCCTGTCACAAATCCCCCATGCCCGCCAAATTCCCCGCCCTCAGATGTCCTGAAATCCTATGCCGTGGGTGGCGAGACATCCGGGGAGAGCTCAGGCGAGAGCTCTAGCAGGAGTTCAAGCGGGAGCTCTGAGGGGTACAGCTTGTCTCCCTGAGGGCCCCCCTTTTTCTTTCTTTTCTTTTCGCTTCAATGTAAAGAGCGAGACGCTCTCAGCTTGTAACTATATAAAATACATTGTACATGTTTTGTATGCATTATCCTATTCTTATTGCAAACGCGCTTGATACAATTATTGTGGCCGAGTGCTTCTTAAGCACGCTTCCGCTGAGGCCCTTGGCCTCCCTAGGGTAGTCTCCCTTAGTGACGGGTAGGCGGGAACCTGTCGAAAGAGCCCAGGGCTTGGTTGTTTCGTTCCCGCGTTCTGCCGAAAACTATCTACCGGGAAAATGGCTCGCGGGCCCTTTAAGATGAGGCCGTCCCCCTTTAACTCGTGCAAACTGTCCGAAGCTTTCGCCGAACATCTCTTGCTGTCTGACCAAGAAAAGCTTATTAGGAGTCTTCCGCCGAGAATTTCCTCGGCGAGATCTCCTTGACAGGGACCTCCCCAACCGAGACCTTCTCTAGCTGAGACCTCTCCTGCCTTTACCTCTTTTTCATTATATGGTGCATTTCTTGCCTTGCTCAGAGCATCCAAGTCGGAGTGTCTCCTAGGATCAAAAACTTCCCTCCCCCAGGCGAGCCCTGGGGTTTGCCAGGCTAACGAGAGCCTGTGCAGTGGGTCTACCTGGTGTCGAGCCGAGCTCGGGATGCCGAAGAAGTTACCAAACTAATCCTATCCCCCACAGGCAAACCTTCAGACCTGCCAGCTAGATGAGAGCCTCCGCAGCGGGTCTACCTGGTGCCGAGCCGAGCTCGGGGTGCCGATGAAGTTCTCAAACCAAACCTATCCCCCACAGGCGAGCCTTCGGACTTGCTAGCTAGATGAGAGCCTGCGCAGTGGGTCTACCTTAGGCTGATCCGAGCTCGGGGTGCCGATGAAGTTCTCAAACCAAACCTATCCCCCACAGGCGAGCCTTCGGACCTGCCAGCTAGATGAGAGACTGCGTAGTGGGTCTACCTGGGGCCGAGCCGAGCTTGGGGTGCCGATGAAGTTCTCAAACCAAAACCTATCCCATACAGGCGAGCCTTCGGAACTGCCAGCTAGATGAGAGCCTGCGCAGTGGGTTTACCTGGGGCCGAGCCGAGCTCGGGGTGCCGATGAAGTTCTCAAACCAAACCTATCCCTCATAGGCGAGCCTTCGGACCTGCCAGCTAGATGAGAGCCTGCGCAGCGGGTCTACCCGGGGCCGAGCCGAGCTCGGGGTACCGATGAAGTTCTCAAACCAAACCTATCCCCCACAGGCGAGCCTTCGGACCTGCCAGCTAGATGAGAGCCTGCGCAGCGGGTCTACCTGGGGCCGAGCCGAGCTCGGGGTGCCGATGAAGTTCTCAAACCAAACCTATCCCCCACCGGCGAGCCTTCGGACCTGCCAGCTAGATGAGAGCCTGTGCAGCGGGTCTACCTGGGGCCGAGCTGAGCTCGGGGTGCTGATGAAGTTCTCAAACAAAACTTATCCCCCAAAGGTGAGCCTTCGGTCCTGCCAGCTTGATGAGAGCCTGTGCAGCCGGTCTACCTGGGGCCGAGCTAGCTCGGGGTGCCGATGAAGTTCTCAAACCAAACATATCCCCCAGAGGTGAGCCTTCGGACCTGCCAGCTAGATGAGAGCCTGCGCAGCGGGTCTACCTGGGGCCGAGCCGAGCTCGGGGTGCCGATGAAGTTCTCAAACCAAACCTATCCCCCACAGGAGAGCCTTCGGTCCTGCCAGCTTGATGAGAGCATGCACAGCGGGTCTACCTGGGGCCGAGCCGAGCTCGGGGTGCCGATGAAGTTCTCAAACCAAACCTATCCCCCACAGGTGAGCCTTCGGACCTGCCAGCTAGATGATAGCCTGCACAGCGGGTCTACCTGGGGCCGAGCCGAGCTCGAGGTGCCAATGAACTTCTCAAACCAAACCTATTCCCCACAGGAGAGCCTTCGGACCTGCCAGCTAGATGAGAGCCTGCGCAGCGGGTCTACCTGGGGCCGAGCCGAGCTCGGGGTGCCGATGAAGTTCTCAAACCAAACCTATCCCCCACAGGCGATCCTTCGGACCTGCCAGCTAGATGAGAAGCCTGCGCAGCGGGTCTACCTGGGGCCAAGCCGAGCTCGGGGTATTTCAAAACACATAATTACGTCATATTATAAAAAATTTCACAATAGTCCGGAGAAAATCAAGGCAACTGATGCAGTATAACAAGTTTAATTTTGAGATACATAATTGCATCCTTCCCCTTTCACGGGTAGAAACATTTCAGGTCATCACCGCTCCAGGTGTGGCTTAAGGCCCTCCCGTCCACGTCCTGGAGGTAGTAACCTCATATTCCAAGGACTTCCTTCACTATGTAAGGTCCCTCCCAGTTCGGGTTGAGCTTGCCCACGGGAGCCGACCTTCCTGCTGCGTCAACCTTTCTCAGCACCAGATCTCCTTCAGTAAATTGCTTGACCGTAACATGCTTATCAAAATACTTGGCCATCCGCCGCTTGATCTCTTCATGCCTGATAGCTGCCACGTCCCGCAGTTCTTCCACCATATCTAGCGAGAGTCGTAGCCCCTCTTCATTCTCCAACCTCCAAGTCTCATCTCCTTCTCCCGCGGCAGTGACTCTCGGGGACCGAACCTCGAACTCCACTGGTAGGACTGCCTCACACCCTTGAGAAATCTTGAAGGGGGTCTCATCAGTAGTTGTGTTCGGGGTCGTTCGCAAAGCCCACAGGATCGAGGGGAGCTGCTCCACCCAATTTCCCTTTAAGTTTTCCACTTTCTTTTTTAGCAGGTTTACAATGATTTTGTTTGCCGCTTCCACCTGGCCGTTGCTCCGGGGGTGGTGGACAACGGCAAATCTGAGGTCTATCCCCTGTTGGGCACAGAAGCTGATGAATTCTTTACTAGCAAACTGAGGGCCGTTATCTGTCACTATTACTTGAGGCAACCCGTGTCGGCATATGATATCCCCAAGATGAAGTTCCTAATGACTTGCGAGGTGACCTTGTCTAAGGCTTTTACCTCCAGCCACTTTGAGAAATAATCGACCATGATCAAGAGGAACCTCCTCTGCCCACTAGCCGGAGGAAAATTCCCAACTAAATCCATCCCCCAGATGGCAAACGGCCATGGTGCCATGATGCTTCAGAGTCTTTGAGCTGCCAAGAGCTGAAGGGGGCGCAGAGATGGCACTTCCGACACCTCCTTGCAAACTCCGTGGTATCCTTCCTTAGGGTGGGCCAGAAGTAACCCTGCCTGACCACCCTCGCCTCCAACATCCTACCTCCAGAATGGCTGCCGCACTCGCCCGACTGCACCTCCCCCAAGATCCTCGGGATCTCTTCTTCGGTCACACATCTAGCTAGGAGTCCTGACAACATCTTACAGTGCAGGCCCCCTTCTTTCATCAGGTAGTGATCTGCCTTGCGCCTGAAGCTTTTCCCGTCCTTGGTCCCCTCTGGATGTTTACTATTGGTTAGGAAGGTCATCAATGGATCCACCCACGAGGGTCGCCGATCCACCACCATCAACTCTCCTTCATCGATAGCCGGTCGAAATAGCTCCATCAAGGTCCCTCCTCCCCGAGGTCCAAACTTAGCCAATTGATCGGCAGCTATACTTTCTTCCCTTGGAACATGTTGGATGGAGAACGACCGAAACCCACCGATGATCGCCCTTACCTTGGAGAGGTATTTTACGAGGGTAGGTTCCCGAGCTTCAAACTGTCCTCGGATCTGCGACGCTACTACCATTGAGGTAGTAAAGGCCTCCATATCCTGGATTCAAGCTCCTTTGCCAAGTGAAGGCTGGCGATCACGGCCTCATACTCTACTTGGTTGTTGGTCACCGGGAAGTGGTAAGCCACTACCTGCTCTATCGCGACTCCCTGGGGGCTGATCAACACCACTCCTCCTGCCAGGGAATGTTTTCTCGAGTCCCCATCGACCATCATCTTCCATGCTTCCTGTGGCTGCTGCTCTCCCTCCTCGACTTCAACAACATAATCTGCTAGGAAGTCTGCCACTGCTTGTGCCTTGATGGAGAGTCTCAGAACAAAAGAAATGTCGAACTCGCTTAGTTTAATAGACCATTTAGTAAGTATCCCCGAGTGTTCTACTCCTTCGAAGATCTTGCGAAGAGGATGGTCGGTCACCACCCTAATCGAATGTGCTTGGAAGTATGGCCGGAGTTTCCTTGCAGAGATGACCAAAGCGTATGCTAGCTTCTCGAGGATGGGGTAGCGGAGCTCTGCTTTCTACAATATCCGGCTGACGTTGTAGATGGGCAGTTGCTTATTTCCTTGTTTCCTTACTAGGATGGAGCTTACTACCTCCGCCCCTACTCCGAGGTACTAGGTCAGGTCCTCCCCTTCTTTTGGGCTCTGAAGCAGAGGAGCCTTAGAGAGCTTTCTCTTCAGCTCGTGGAAGGCTTCTTCACACTCAGCGGTCCACTCAAACCTTTGATTCCCTCTCAGCACCTTGAAGAACGAAGAACACTTGTCTCCTAACCTTGAGAGGAACTTGCTCAGCCCAGCCAGCTTGCCGGTCAAGAGCCGGACCTCCTTGGCATCGCGAGGTGATTCCAAATCCAAGATGGCCTTCACATTGTCCGGGTTAGGCTCCACCCCTGCCGGAGTCAGGAGGTGACCAAGGAACTTCCCGCGGCTGGCCCCGAAGACACACTTCAAGGGGTTCAGCCTCATCTTGTATCTCCACAGGGTGGAAAACATCTCCTCTAGATCTTTTAGGTGCGAATCCACACACTTGCACTTGATCATTAGGTCGTCAACATAGACCTCCAAGTTTCTTCCCCTCTGATCTCGGAAGACCCGATCCATCATGCGTTGGTAGGTAGCCCCTGCGTTCTTCAACCTAAAGGGCATCATTTTGTAACTGAAGCATCCATCCCTCATGATGAAGGAAACATCCTTGACATCAGGAGGGTGCATCCGGATCCGGTGATAACCTGAAAAAGCATCCAAAAAGCTCATGATAGAAAAACTGACGGCTAAATCAATCAACCAGCGCGTCGATCCGAGGCAGGGGGTAGCAATCCTTAGGGCATGATTTATTTAACAAAGAAAAATCAATACACATTCTCCATTTACCACCCCTTTTTTAACCATTACCAAATTCGAGATCCAGCCTGGATACTGGATCTCTGAGATGAAGCCGGCCTCCAGGAGCATCCTGACCTCTTCGCGGATGGGCTCCTCCAACTTGGTGGCGATGACTCTCATCTTTTGGCGTATGGGGCGAGTGCGGGGGTCCAGGTTCAGGCGGTGGCAGGCCACGTCCGCGTCGAAGCCCGGCATGTCTGCCGCGCTGCAAGCGAAGATGTTCGATGTTGCTTTGAATGCAGGCCCGCACTCGTTCCCAGGCCTCGGGACTCAAGCCCTCGCTAACCCGCACCCTTTGCACCCACCCTGCGCTGGTGAAGACCTCCATCTCCACCACTTACTCGGCCGGTTCTAACTGCGACTGCTCCCAGCTGGCTCTCGCTTCTTCCTCCAGCTCCAGCTCATCCCTTCCTACCCCCGCCTCGATCTCCATCGCCTCCTCCAGCCCCTCCTGCTGCTGCTCGACTTCCACTCCCCTCTGGGCCTCTCCCTCAACTCCTCCTGCTTCTTACTCTTCCACCTCAATCGCCCCCTCCGGGCTCTCCTGCTCTTTTTCCCTCTGGAAATCCTTCACATCTCCTCCCTGCTGCTCCTTAATGTCCTCCCCTCTGACTTCCTCTTCACTATCTCTCTCGCCTCCTCTAGGCTCACCTCCTCTTCTCCGACAACCTCTTCATGCGTCGCCATCTCCATCTCCAACTCCTCTGCCTCATCCATCCACGATATGGTGTTGACCGCCGTAACGTAGTACTGTCTTCCCACCTTCGGGTCCCCTCTAATCCTGATATGCACCCCTCCATCGTTGAACTTGAGGCACTGATGAAACGAGGAGGGGACACAGCAAAAGGCGCTGATGAGGGGGCGCCCAAAGATGGCATTATAGCTGCTTGGGGCATCCACGATCACGAACCTGCAGTTCCGTGACATGCCCCCAACATCACGTGCAGCCCTACTCCTCCTTCCACTTCCTTCATCTCTCCGGAGAACCCGAACAACGGTCCATCCGAAGCCAAGATCCTCTTCCCTTAAACCCTCATCTCATCAAAGGCCTTCTTGATGATAACATTCACCGAGCTCCCGTTGTCTACTAGTATCCTTAAGACTGTGAAATTCTCTACCGCTGTCTCGATCACCAGGGAGTCACAGAATGGATCTTCATAGTCTGGCATGTCCGCTGATGAGAAGGTGATTTTTTCTTCCGGTGGGGGAGCCTGGGAGGTAGAGGCGACACACCTCCGGTACATGGTTTGCAGGCTCCACTTGCGAGTTGCCTCGATCCCCACTCCTCCGTGAATCACCCCGATTCCTCCCCGGGTCCCCACGTCTACCCGGTCTTCACACCTATCCTCCATCTCCCCCTACTGTACTTCTACGATCCTAACCGGTGGATCCTGCCTCACTGCTCATCTTGCTTCCCTCATTTCTAAGAACTCCGGGCAAGTGGTCGTTGCGTGACCTTCCTCCTGGTGGAAGTCACAAAAGAGCAACGCCACCCTACCCCTTCTTCCTTCTCCTCCTCCCCTTCTCCCTGCTCCTCGAACTCCTCTCCTCGCTCCTCTTCCTCTACCCACCTCCATGGTCTCTTGAGGCGACAGGACTCGACCCCTTGGCTCCTGCCTCCACGCCGGCTGGTCGAACCTCCTGGGTTCCCGTAGATTATCCCTTCCCTGATAGCCTCCTCCTTGGCCCTGGGGGCGACCCTCCTAGGGCCTCCAACCCAACCGGTTGTTCGGCTCCCGGGCCCCCCATCCCTACTGCTGCCCCTGCCTTCGGGGCTCTTCCTTCCTCCTTTCTTCTCCTGCTCCATCTGCTCCCTCGGCTCCTTCTGCCTTCCTGTTGTAGGTTCCTTCGCGTCATCCTCCGCCAGCCCGGCCAACTTCCTGGCGAATGCTGGGTTTGCTGTCTCGAAGCCTATCTCCTTTGCCGCCCTCTCCATGAGCTCCTCAAAGGATAGGGGGGCACTCTCTTTAATTCCATACTGAAGAATCCTGGCCTCAGCCCTAGGGTAAAGGCGAGCATCAACGCGTACACTGGGACCTCCTGGACCAGGAGGATCTCTTCCTGAAACCGGTCGACATAGTGACCCAGTGTCTCATCCGGCTTCTTCCTCACCGCAAACAGGCACTCCGTCGCCTTCTTCTGCTTCTTCGATGTTGAGAACCTCAACAGAAACTTCTTTGCAGATCTTCAAAGCAGTAGATCGACCTTGCTGGCAACTGGTGGAACCAGTCCCGAGCCTTCTCCTTCAACGTGATGGCAAATAGCCGGCACTTGAAGGCATCCGTCATCTGCATTATCGAAACGACATCTTCAAACCACTGCACGTGTTGTACAGGGTCATCCTTTCCCGAGTAGTAGGACATGTCAGGCTCCCGGAACCCCTCCGATACCGGAGTTGAGATGATGAGCTCGCTGAATGGACTCTCGCCTCCTGCCTGACTACAGGGAACGTCCCGCAGCCTTGGCTCGCTGGCCCGATCCGCGAGACCGTGCCCAGGGAAGAGCTCTCGCACTGCCGCCTCCCTTTCTACCAAATCTGCCATAGCCTCCTTGCCCGAGCGCTGGCTTGGGAAGAGCTCCCGTGCCGCCACATCCCTTTCGACAACCTTCGCCGGGACCTCCTTCCTCGGGCAGTGTCCAGGGGCGTTCTCGCCCAAAAGCGGGGCCTCCTCTATTGGAACCTGAGGGGTGGCCCACTCGCTTCGGACCGAGAAGGCCAAGATGATAGTCTGCAGGACTTCTCTCGTGAATTCATCCAACATCTTCCACGTCGCTTTCTCTCCCCGGGTGGGGTAGCCTCCAGAACCAGACCTTTCACCTTCACCTCCAGCAATGGGACAAAACTCAAGGCTTTCTTTTATCAGCTGTCGTCCATGCTCACCGCACCAGAACTGTTGAAGCCAAAAATTTCCTCAACGGGAGTTCAAAACAGGGGTGCAGCCAACACCTACTTCTCTCAAGCCTCAACCCTCGACTAGACGCAAAGGACCTAAGACTGACTGCAAAGCCTAAGTAGGGAGGTCCCACCTCACACCCGGAAAATCTCTGAGAGCTTCCCCTCCAAAGCCAAAAGCTGGGCTAGGAGCTCCTCAGAAAGCACTGAAGTTGGAAGAGTTTGAAAGCTTGCCTTCTAAGGAGCCCTTATGGGTCTATTTATAGCCTTTGCTGACCTGAGATTACTGAAATACCCTTAGTCGATCTGCCAATAGCCAAATCCCGCTATTTATCCTGAGGGTATAGGGGTAATTTTACCTGAGGGCAATTAGGTCATTTTACCCAAGGCCCTGGGCCCCACTCGGCGAGAGCTCGGAGCCGAGAGTATTCTGTCCAGAGCCCGGCTCAAGCGGTCTCGCCTGCTTATAGGGAAAAGCTCCTTTAAGACAGGAGCTTGGTGCTAGCGCAAGCGTTCCCGCGTTGGCTGCGTTCGATGACTTGGCTGCGTTCAACGATCTTGGCCTGTTGATTTCCATTCGACGACTTGGCTACGCTCGACGATCTCGGCCTGCTGATTTCCGTTCGACGATATGGCTGCGCTCGACGATCTTGGCCTACTGATTTCCGTTCGACGACTTGGTTGCGCTTGACGATCTCTGTTCGACGATCGTCGAGCGCAGAGCGCTTTGTAGGCGAGGGAGATTGGCGCTAGCACAGCGTTCCCGCCTAATTGGGTGAGATCTTCTTTAGGGCGAGAACTCCTCTGGTTAGCCTAATTGTGAGCATTGGTGCCTCCTGGTCTGACTCAGCGAATATGGGGTTGTACATTTGGGGGTGTTGTGGTAGGGTTTTGGGGTCAAGGTGTAGCCCCATTGTCATCCTAAACTATTGTTTAGAATTCTACTATTTGCAAACCAAGATGATTTCCAACTTCATGCCTAAGCTCACTTGATCTTCTTGAGCTTCCTAGGATTTTGTCATAACCTAGTCATGGCAAAAACACTCTTAGGGGTCTATTTGGAAATGGGATGCTACAAATCCCAATAAACAAAACAAAGATTTCATCCCTGAAATCAAGGTTAAGCCTACGGGAATTTCAATCGAAGAAAAGGAAACTTGTTAACATCCTATAAGAAGTGAAAGATTACATCTCGACGCCATGTTTGTTAAGTGGGTTTTAAAGGGAAACCTAAATCTATGGCCAATTCGCCCAATTGGCAAAGTCAAGATCCCAATAAACAAAAGATTAGCGTCTACTCTTCCTAGAGCAGCCCAACTAGTGTAATACAGTAAAGTAAATTGAACATCTTGAGCGGTTGTGAGGTATACCTGACTGAACAGCTCTGGATACTTTTGTCGCATCAGTTCCTGTGGTTCCCAGGTATGCTCCTCCTGGCCGTGGTTTCTCCACAGTACTTTGACTAATGGAACCTTTTTGCGACGCAAGATCCATACTCCTCTGTCATCGATCCGAACAGGCTCCAAGTGAACTGACCGGTCTGAAGCTATCGGTCCATCTGTGGTCGAAATCTGCTGCTCCGGGCGTAGTAGAGCCCTCCTAAGCGAAGATATATGGAACACGTCGTGTAAACCTGTCAGTTCCGGTGGCAACTCCAACCTGTAAGCTAGGGGCCCGATTCGCTCCAGGATCCTATAAGGGCCCATATACTTAGGGCTGAGCTTCTTCTTCCGACCACGCACCCGTGAGACACAAGAAGAACCGGTCTCCCACCTGAAACTCTACCTGACGGTGTTGGGCGTCGTAGTACTTAGCCTATCGGCTCTGCGCTTCCAGCATTCTGTCCCGTATCAGTCTCACCTGAGCCTCGGTGTCTTTGAAAAAAATCCGATCACAACGCCTTCGGATCCTCATCCTGAATCCATGAAAGCGGAGTCCTACATCTCCTTCCGTACAAGGGTGGAGAGTTGTGTTGAATGTCAACCGAGAGCCTAGATAATCCTGGACTGATCTTCTCTCCTTGGACGCACACTATCCATCCTAATTCAACATGATCATCTTGAGCACACCATAATAATGAACAACTACTCACAAAACTTATGAAACACCTACGGGAGTTTTCTTTCGGGTCAGGGTGACCCTAAATATCTCGGCCAGTCTATCTTTGATGTTCCAATTATAATTATGCCCGGTGTGTGGATGAGGAATCGTGTGTATGAAAATCCCTAATTATATCCTCGAACTTCCACTGTAACCGGGCAGTGACTGTAATAGTTTCCCAAAAGTTCTTGCACTTAACCTTCATCAGGCGACAGACCTCACCGTGCATCACAAAATCCACGACGCCCTTCTTCACTCCAGGGAGATACACGTTCCGAGATACACCAAACTTCCGATGATTAAATTTATCGTTTGTACGGGTAAACAACGACTCTATAAAATTTCGACTTCGCAATCAGATTCTTATCCCTATGAATACGCCCGAGTAGCACCGAATACGGTTTACGTCCATTTCACTATAGTTACGACGCAAACTTTTCAAGATGAGATCTAAGGGAAACACAAGTCAGTAACTAATTTATCCAATAAACAAAAGACACGCCCCCAATAAACAAAATATAAGCCCCCAATAAACAAAAGATAAGCCTTTACCTTCCTTGGGCTGAGTATCTTTGATATTACCATGTTATATCCATTCTAACTGGGTGCACAATCCCTACGACATCAATCTATGACTTGGAGTTCCAACCTGAATCTATTGATATACTCCATACCTTAAACCCTCCGAGTCATATTTACGACAACCTTATCCGGTTCAAAATGTTCCCAATTCCAATTGGGTCTCTTCCGAACTTGAATTCCTATCCGACCTTTGGTGTTTGTCGTGGTGGTTATCTTCAGGTAATCTTGTTACTGGTATGAGGGTTGAGAATATGTGTCTTCTACCATTCTGCTAATGGATTATTGTTCTCAATTCTCCTTAAAGAAGTCCTTCCGGTTTGAGTAATCCTTGATCGGGACCGTAGGGCTACCTGAGTTTATGGCTTAGGTAGCCATTCTCGTATTATACTCCTCCTTATTTCTCTTTAGGTATCTCCTTAGCTTAACCAAGTTCATACCCAAAGTCTATTTCAGACTAGGGCATACTATAAGTTATCATGGTTAGTCATGTCTCCTACTAGGTTGAGTCTAACTCATTGATTAGAGAATTATAAGATGGGATTTTCGCAACCGGAGGTGCTCCCTGCTGGGGGTAGGGTTTGTCGCAAGCTACAAAAAAAGAATTCCAATTGCTAGCTGATGAACAAGTGGAATTAATGAAAAGGTGGACTTTACATGTGATTCCCTTTGTGGGCACACCACTGCTTCCGCTGCATAGTTTGTCCCCAAACTATACTCGCGCGGGGGTGACCCAGGGGTTGTGGACTGTTACTTTTCGATCGAGGATTCCTCTGATACCACTTGTAAGACCACCCTTTTTTCTCTTTTTAAATCACCGGGGTCTTAGGCCCAGAACTGCCGCTTTGTGCTGACACCTTCACGCCCTGAAGGGTCATCACCGCAAATCGCCGATTCTGCAGGCGGATTCGATCACAAAAAAGCAACAAAAGTGGAGTAAGCACATGAGTGGTAAAACTCTAACCAGAAGTCCACAAAATACAATCACATCTGAGTAAAATGTCTCCACGAAGGGAGAGTCCACAAAATATAAACGTACTGAAATAAGGGCTTAAGCCCGATACATCAAATCCTCACTACATAATCACTCAAACAGAAGCAAAGTAAAACACTACTAAGGTCAGGGGCTCACAGTCCCCGTCGTCTGAACTCCTGTGCTAGACTGCCCCATCTCCAAGCGTGCCGACCTGCGGGGTTGCTCCTCCATCCTGGGCTCCAGGGTCCCTTAAAATGATGTGGTTCGAAAACCGTTAGGCTAAAGACTAAGTCCTATCATCCCCCACCCCTTCCCCCCCATGGCTCCTAGGCACCGAGCGGAGAGGAAGAAAGGGGAGGACATGATGGTGGAGAGTAATCAAGAAACAGATGACAGCAGACCTATACTAGTAATTTAATAGTACAAGTGGTAGTAAAGTAAACTATGAAAAGTAACCTTAACTTATACGGAACCATATAAGCAAGGGATATTTTACAGGGCTCCCATCGTATAAAGAGTCTCATACCAATTTATACGTTGGGGTGTCGGTTATTAATAACAATATATATATAAAGAATTTAACCTTAATTTATAAACATGCCCAAACAAGCTTATAGACCAAGGGGTCGTTTTGCAGGGCCTATTGTATAAGCGTCCCATACCACTTATACAATAGGTGACAATGGTATTATGCTATGATTATGCTATGACATGTAAGTGGGTTATGATGCGATCATGCAAGTACAACTCACCCACCGGACTCTGTGCACACAGACCTTTAGTTCCCCCTTTCTGGAGCCGAACCTCCTAAGATACCTCCGTAGTGGCAGACGGAAGCGATGGGTTGGTCCTCGCCCACCTCTAAACCAATAAAGCACTTCCGGTCAGACCTATCGTATGCCTCAATGCTGGTGCACAAAGCGGAGCTCCTACGTACTCTTGTCGGCTATCGCACCGGACTTCTGTTGGAGAAGCGCTAGCCACACTTGTCGAGTCAACGTATTGGCGTCGGTGCATCGACACTACAATTCCGAAGACCAACCACCTTTAATTTTATGCACATGCAACCTTATGTATCAGTACCGAGCCAAAGCTCCCCGGACCATCCCGTCTGTTACAAATATCAACCGAGCCAAAGATCGTCGGGCCATCCTGCCCCTCACAAATATCAACAGAGTCAAACCAACTTCCCGAGGCACCGGGGTGTGTGAAAGTGAACCCCTAATTATTCTAGTTGTCTTTAAAATTTATCACTTCTACAGTTTATGTTAGCCCAGTACTGCCCAAGGTATACCCCGTGAAGGGCTTTCGAAGGCACTAGGAACTATGATGGGATTACGCCCAAAGCTCCCTTTCCCAAGGCACTTACTGTTATTTGTTGCTAGCCGATTTACCGACCCTTAATTAATTTTACTGAATCTATCCCTAGTGCATTAAACACTTCCTCCCTACGGGAAGGACGATCTTTCGTCGATCCGAGCACCACCTAACACTAGCCAACCTCTCACTCTACAAATCCTTTCTTCTAATGATGAACTCCTTTATTTACCCAAACTAGCAACCTACTGAGGATTCAACTCCCCAAAATTCACTAACCACTCTAGTTCAGTTTCCGCAGTTACTATATGCAGACCACCCTATACTATATCAGATGTATAAAGGAGGTACTCCAGATTGTCTTCAAAATCTCCTATAAAATTTATCAAAGGTCTATCATAACAAATTTAGTATAAAATGAGAGATCCATAATTTTTCTAATTAATTTGATATTTATTGAATTTTCCCAAATGTTTGGCCATGGGCAATTTTGAACATGAACTATATGATCTACTGAAGTAATGGCCACCCAAAAATTTTGAACACTAAATAACAGAGATATATGACTAGATATTAATTTCCATAATTTTACAGAGAATTTTGGATCTCAAATTAATTTATCCAAAATATTTCCCTTAATCTTGTGTAAAGAAGGAAGTACGAAAATTATTTTTCAGAAAATTATATAACAATTATAGAATCTTAATATGGTTCAGAAAAGAGCATTGTACAAAAAACATAATTTTTGAGGCTTTCTTGACTCCAAAATAAATTAAATTAAGTTTTCGTGGGAAACCATACTTAATGAAGCAACCCTTAAAAATATTCATCCAACTATTCTATAAAATTTCACAGGGCTTTGAAGCATAATAAAAAGTCCTATGTCTAAATTTCATCAATTTTCAGCAAGTAGTTTCTTCCTAAACAATTTCTAAGTAAATAATATAAATTACCAATTTGTTAATGAAATATCCAAAATAATAATCTTAAATTCATGATAAAATCTCCAGAGCTTGTACTATCTCTAAAAACTACTCAACCCAAATCTCAACACTTTTCAAAGAGTTTTTGTGACATTTTCTATCCCTACAAGGTTGGGCCCTAAGCTACGGTTAGGGTTTTGAGGGGGTTTAAGGCTTCCAAATTACCTAAAATGTTGTCCAGAGGACCATAGTAACAATATGGTCCTCTCCACAAAGTTTCAAGTCAATCCAAGGTCATTTGACCATATGTTCTTCAAACCCTAAAAATCTCCATTAAGGAACCTACCCTAGGGTTCTAGGGCTACCCTACTCTTAACCACCCCAAATTCTATTGGAGGGTGAGGCATGCTATAAAAGGTAAGTTGCCAAAATATCAACCTCTGTTGAGGTGATTTGACCACTCAAAACCCAAAGGGGGTGTTTGACCTAGTTAACCCTAAAAGGGGTCAACCTAGGGTTGGATAAATACCTATCCTAAACATCTCTAAATGCGATGAAACATTTTCCAGAGCCCTAGCATGCCCTCTAAGACCTCCCACCCAAATTTGGCGGGCGTTTGAGGTGTTTACGACACCTAATTAATTTATTCATGAATTACTAAATTTTTCTAAAAACTATAGAATAATATTTTCCAAAAATTCTGAATTTTGGATAGGCCCTAGGTATAGCTAGGGTAGACGCCCTGCCCAAATCTCAGGTCATTTGGACAAGGGATGAAGGGTGGGCATCCATTTAAATCTCAGGATAGCACTAGGTATAGGGCCCACCAAAATGGGTGTTGTGCTCTAACCAGGACTCCACATTGAGTGAGGTCAATTTTACATTAAACTAGACATCAAGGGCGTCATTTTCTATGTTGACCACTTTTTCTGTTCTAGCCTCTAGGTATGTTTAAAAATTAAAACCAATAAATACATAATATGTGACATAATAAAATAATCAGAAATATATATACTACAGTTTAAAATCAAATATGGCACGAATCTTGGTGCAAGATGGACGGAATCCATTCATCTTCTACCTTGAGCCGACGACCAGGATTTATTCTTCCTGGGCCAACTTCAAACGGCTGCCGCCGGCCATCCAGCCGCCTCCCCGGCCGCCACCGCCACCATCACCTCCGTTGATGTGGTGGCTGTCGCCGGGCGGCGTCTTAGCCGTCGGAGATCCCTATTCCGGCGATCCTGAGGGTTGCTTTTTTGTGAAAAAATCAGGAAATTTTCTCTTTGGATCGGGCTCAATTGAGCCCGAACCTTGGCCCTAAAGATTCCTAAGATCTACCCATGAAAGGAGTCGAGGAGGACCTTGCTGGCGGCCTGAAGTCGAGACGATCGTCGGAAATCCATCTTTGAAGGCGGCGCCGCTCGATTTCTGCAACAACACAGTGGGGTGGCTCGGTTTCTTCAGGTAAGGGTTGGGAAATCCTCCTCTCGGCCCACTGAAGGTGTTTAAAGGCTCAGTTGGGGAGGGGAGAGGCTGGATAATCAATGGCCATTAAGGCCATTAATGGCTACATTCGGCCATGGTGAAGGGGGCTGAATCAGACCCTTGGTGACCAGGGATGTGGCTGGAAACTTCTCTCCTTCCCTAGGGGAGTTGAATCTAGCCATTAAAGGTGGCCTTTGGCCTCCCCATGGCCGAGCCCCTTCCTACCCCCTTCATCCATTTTTTTCTCTCCTCCATAACCATGGAAATGAAGCTCTCTCTCTCCCCTAGTAATCAAGTTGACTTGGTCAATCTGGAGGTCTATTGGCAGCCCATCCATACACATTATCTCCTAAAGAATCCTTATGAGGAGGTTTGAACTTGGGCTAGCCTATTTGGGCTAGGTTGACACAAGGTAGGCTTGGGTTGACCTTGGTCTTGTTGACCTTTTTGGTTCCCCTAAAGAGTCCCTGGTGTCCCATTGATCTCTCCTAAGGTCTAGGTAGGGTTGGATAGGGCTGACTTGGCACCTTGGAGGTCACTTGACCCTTGGTAAGGGCACTTTGACCACTTTAGGGATACAATTGACTTGGGTCAACATGACCATTTGGGTTGACCACAATGGGTCCTTGGTTACTCATTGGTCTCCCGTAAGGTCTAGGAAGGGTTATGTAGGGTTACCTTGCATTTTGGAGGTCACCTACCCTTAGTAAGGCACTTTGACAAGATTAGGGGCTTGAGTTGACTTGGGTCAACATGGAATCTAGGGCTGACCCCTGTTGGGTATTGTATCCACAACGTACCTGATTTGAAGGAGCCCCTGAACAAGCTAAGGTAAATAGACAATGAATTTGATGAAATCTTTCAAGTTGTGCTTGCAGTTATTCCACGCTAAGTGCACTCCAATGTCAGGGTGCAGTAGGTCAATATACACGGGTCTGCACGACGTAATCCCTCGTTGAGCAGATTAGTATGTTGGCCTACGTGTACTCTCTCTATTAGAGTGTACTTATTTTCAAGTACAGGGCTGTGATAATGCAAGAGCAGACAAGGAGCAAGGATGGGTCAAGGAGCAGCTCATGTGTGGAAATACGAAAAATCGTCTAAGTGATAATCGACGAGAATCACCAAGTGATTCTCGCCGATTCGGCGAGAATCAGTAGTGATTCACACTGAATCGTCGAGAATCACTGGCTGATTCTCGCCGGCTAAATCAGAGCGTGTCAATAAGTCAAAATCGACGAGAATCACCTTTGATTCTCGCCGAATCGACGAGAACCACCTTCGATTCTCGCCGATTCGATGAGAATCACCTTCGATTCTCGCTGATTCTGCCTTAGATAATTTTTTGGATCCCGCTGAACCGGATCAAATGTTAAGACGCTGATTTGAACCGCTTTTAGGGTTTTTTCAGGTGGGACCCATAACGGTCATAAAAGGAGTATTCTACCGTATAAATATACGCGTATTTTGAATAGTAAAAAAAAATACATAGAAAAAGAAGAAGCCGAGCCGCTGACCTTGACCTAAATCGCGAAACTGCTCCGCCGCCGTTGCCGCTCGTGCTAGTTGGTCGCCGCTTTTGATCGTGATTCTTGCAGATCTTCCGACGATAGAAGCTTAGCCAAGTATAGCGTCTCACGCGTCTAACCAGAGATCCTTTGTCTCTTGATTCGTTGATCGGGAAAACCTTCAACTTCCGAATCGATCGAGATGATCGATCCTAGTGTGACCGTTGGTAGACCTTGCTAGCTCTGCTATGAAGATTGAATCTCCAGAGTACGGCAGCCGCACACAGTTGTCGCCGCCGATCCCGAGAACCAAGCCGCTGCCCTTCTTGTCGCTGCCGGTTTCGGGGAGATTCTCTCCAAGTGAGATCTAGGGGTTGTGGACTCTTCGTTGACTTCAAGAATACGTCATCGAACGAAGAGGGACATCATAGTCTCCAAAAGTTATGTGCATTTCTTGTACATTCTATTTTCATTTTTGTTGTAAAGGAACGTTGGTTCCTAGCTGTAAGAGTTGGGTGCAACCCGTGTTGTGGGAGTGGTGACTCCTATGTGTGGAAGGGTTCCTTCCGTTAGTGCAAGGATTGGATTTCAATCCTGTTGGTGAAGTGACCGAGTCGTCCATGGTTGGGAGATAGGTCGAAGGGAGAAAGTGGATGTACCCAAATCGGGGAACCACTATAATTTGCTTGTGTGCTTTCTGTGCTGTGCTGTTTATTTTCTTGTGCAGGTACAATTTTAATTCCGTAAAAACGCTGCACGTCACATATTCCCCCCCCCCCTAGGTGAAGGTAGTTGACACTAGGTGGACTTTCAAGTGGTATCAGAGGCAGGTTACTCATCAAAAAGGTTCACACCTTGAGTAGAATCCTGCCACTAGTGTCAAGAAGAAGGAAAACATCTACCATGGACGGGCTCAAGTACACAGGCAAGATCCCAGTGTGCACCAGGATCAACTTTCCTATCTGGAAGGAAAGGATCCGGTTCTACATGGAAGCAGTTGATCCTCGACTCTTTATGATCGTGGAGGAGGGACCTTATGTCCCCACTAAGGTCTCCACCATTGATCCTACCAAGAAAGTGCCGAAGAAAATTTCTGAAATGGACAAGGATGAGATGGTGCTAGTGGGACTTGACAAGAAGGCGCAGAACATTCTGGTCAGCGCGGTTGATGACTCAATGATGCAGAACTTCTGCAACTGCAGGACAGCAAAGGAGATCTGGCACTGCCTGATTATCCTAATGGAGGGCACTGATGAAGTGAGGGATGATCGAAGATCCCTATTGAACCAGAAATATGAGGCCTTCAGACAAGGGCCTAAGGAAGAGATCAGAGTCACCTTCGAGAACTTCCTCAAGATTGCCAATGCCCTCAAAGGATATGGAAGAGTGTTCACTGATGGTGAACTTAATGATAAATTCCTTAGGTCCGTTACTAAAGAATGGGACACAAAGATCTGCGCCATCCGAGAGTTAGGCAGACTAGCTGAAACAGACCCACAAATTCTGTTTGGGAAGCTGATATCCTATGAGCTTCAACTGAACACCCGGAAAGCAGAAGAAGAAGCAGAGAAGGCTGCCGCCATGGAAAAGACTGTGGCTCTAAAAGCCATTCACTCCAGAAAGGGCAAGGGTGCGGTTTCATATCGTGCCAGGAAAAAGGATGAGGAGGAGGACTCCGAGCCATGATCCTCCAGCTCAGAGCTGTCTGAGGAGGATTTCTCCCTCATCACCCAAGAATTCAAGAAGTTCCTCAAGATGAGGAATCAAAGAAAGAGAGATGGCTCCTCCTCTAGGAATCAGAAGAAAAATTATTCTTCTGACAGGTATGCTTCTAAACCGAACAAACATCGCTCCTCTGACATTATTTGTTTTGGATGCAATAAGCCAGGACACGTCGTGGTCGACTGCTAACAAGGCAAGAGAGAAAAAGGAAAGGAGAGGAGCACAAATCATCTAGAGATAAGAAGAAAGAGCGGAGCTATATCGCTAAAAGGCCAAAGACACTGAGTGAGTCTGATTCCTCAGACTCCAGTGATGATGAGGAAGACTACTTCGGGCTGGTGGGTCGCTCCGACTCAGAAGGAGAATGCCCCCCATTTACTGGGAAGGTAAAAGCTCACACCCCTCTCTCTGACTCTGAATTTGATCCTGAGTCTCAGGATGATGACCCTGAGGATAGCCTTTCGGCCCGTGAAGCGGAGCTCCTGGAGAAGTATGAGCTTCTGCTCAACACTTTCGAGGAGTGCCGTAAGAGATTGAAGGCTGAGAAAAAGGAAGTGAAATTCCTTAAGGGTGAGAGTGTCTCCCTAAAGGAAGAGATCACCAGTTTGATCTCTCTCCGACAGGAGCACCTAGACCTGACTTCAAAGCATTCAGAGTCTCTTAAGCTCCTTGATCTCAAGCAGGAGGAAGTCGAAAAGTTGGAAGAACAACTTACGGCAGAAAGGAGGATCATCCAGAGCTTCTCTATGTCAAAAACAGTTCTTCCAGTAGTTGATACCTTCTCTGCTCAGGCCAAAGGAGCTGGCTTGGGGCATGTAGGGGTATCTGGTTCCTCATCCAGGAGAAACAGGAACCAGAGGAAGAATAAGGCCGCCAAGAAGGCCTCTGCTGCTGAAAAGGGAAAGGCTCTGCTCAGTCCTGTTGTGTTCAGAAAGCCTAGCTTTCCTTGCAAACAACATGACTTTGAATCAACCTTTGGTAATCATTTCCGGCCCTCGGTTGCAAAGCCAAAGAGCCGATATGATGGTTGGACTTTTCCCCGCAACTTCGGTGAGAGTGCCTTCAATGCACCTTATGAGGAAATCCACAAGGGAAATTATGGTCAATTCTCTAGCAGCCATAATGGAAAGCAGGCACCAAGAGCCAAGCCTGTTATACTGAAGGAACAGAAGGTGAAGAAGTCATGTGACTGCAATCACTATGAGGCCTCCACCTCCAGATCCAATGCCCCGGCTGTACCCACCATTCCCAGGGTAAAGCAGGAGCCTAGGAAGAGGTATAACAGATTTGACTGTTGGTGTTGTGGCAAAGTCGGTCACTTTGCCGTGGATTGTTGGTTTAATCCAAGGTATCACGAGACTCCCTATGTTAGCATTGCGAGGCCGACCACTCGTAGGGTTAACCAACCGAGGGGGAGTATGCTAACCAAGAATCTAGGACCCAAGTTCGATTGGGTTCCTAAGGGAAATTGATTTTGTTTTGCAGGAATGTCCAAAGGCCACCAAAACGCCAATATGGTACTTGGACAGTGGATGCTCCCGGCATATGACTGGGACAAGAAGCCTACTGCGTGATTACACTCCCGTTGAGAATGGACCCAAAGTCATCTTTGGGGGGTCAGATCGAGGAGTCACCAGAGGTTATGGTATGATCTCCAACGGTATAATCTCTATCACCGACGTGGCTTATGTTGAAGGGTTAAACCATAACCTGATCAGTGTAAGTCAGTTATGTGATAAAGGTTATGACGTTAAGTTCTGCAAGGATAAATGTCTGATAATATCATGTGCCTCTTCTGAGATGATACTAACAAGCATTAGGAGCAGAAATATCTTCTGCTTAAATTTTTTTAGTTTAGATTCATCTACCCCCGTATGCCTAGTGGCAGCTGGCAGTGCATCTCTTTGTGATCAATGACACAAGAGATTGGCACATATGAATTTCAAGACAATTAGTATGTTGTTTTCTAAAAACTTAGTAAGGGATGCTCCCATTATCAAAGGCATCAAAGATAGCCCCTGTCCTGCATGCCAGATGGGCAAACAGACTCGGGCTACCTTTAAGAGCATTGCAGACAAAGACTCTTCCCGGTGTCTTTATCTTCTACATATGGACTTGTTTGGTCCAATGCAAGTTCATAGCTTGGGAGGCAAGTCCTATATGCTAGTGATAGTTGATGATCATTCTCGGTTTACATGGGTGTTTTTCTTAAAATGAAAGTCAGATACGTTTGACATCTTCACTAGTTTTGTCAAGCAGGTTCAGAACGAATTTAACTGCTCAGTGGTCAAAATCAGAAGTGACCATGGAACAAAATTCGAATCTGGTGCTATGCCAGAGTTTTGTGAAGAACAAGGTATCTTTCATGAGTTTTCCTCCCCGCACACTCCTCAGCAAAATGGAGTTGCGGAGAGGAGAAATAGAACTCTCATTGAATCTTGCACGACAATGTTGACAGATGCTTCTCTCCCAGAATACTTCTGGGCAGAGGCGGTCAATACAGCTTGTCATGTACAAAACCGAGCATTGATCAACAAGCATCATCGTAAGACGCCTTATGAGCTATTGAGAGGCAGGAAACCAACCATGTCCTACTTAAGGATCTTTGGCTGCAGATGTTATGTACTGAATAATGGGAAGTACCCGCGTACTAAATTTGGTGAAAAATTTTTCGAAGGCATATTCATGGGCTATAGTTCCCACAGTCGGGCATATAGGGTCTTCAATAAGAAAACCCTAGCGGTGGAAGAATCAATTAATGTTGTATTTGATGAAGGAAGCTTGCTTAACAGCAATTCTTCTAGTGGTATTCTTGAAGATGCAGGTTCACGACTTGAACAGATGCATCTCGATGAGACCGCTAAAGATGAAACTCCTAAGTACGTCAAAGTTTCCACCTCAACGTCTACTGGGAATGTTGAAGATCAAAATGAAGAAAATCTCTTAGAAGAAGGAGAAGACAAAGAAGTAGTCGTGGCTCCAGACGCCAGACTTCTAGAGCTCCGACACGTGAGGGATCATCCTAGAGATCAGATCATTGGAGATCCTCGTGATGGTGTCAGAACTCGAAGAGGTACTATTAACGAGATTTTGCATCTTAGTTTCCTGTCGCAGGTTGAGCCAAAGAATTTCGCCGAGGCGAACAAAGATGCAGCATGAATTTTGGCCATGCAAGACGAACTGCATCAATTCGAACGATGTAACGTTTGGACGCTGGTTCCCAGACCACAAAAGCAGAATGTGATTAACACCAAGTGGATCTTCAGAAATAAACTGGATGAACATGGTGTCATCATAAAGAACAAGGCCAGGCTGGTGGCTCAAGGTTACAAACAGGAGGAGGGGATTGACTTCGAACAAACCTTTACACCAGTGGCAAGGCTCGAGGCAATCAGATTGTTCATGGCGTATGCTTCGCACAAAGGATTCACAGTCTATCAAATGGATGTGAAATCAGCATTCTTGAACGGAGACCTGAAAGAGGAAGTATATGTCGCTCAACCCCCAGGTTTTGTCAATCCTACTTATCCCAATCATGTATATTTTCTTAATAAAGCTCTATATGGTTTAAAACAAGCTCTACGAGCTTGGTATGAGACCTTATCTAGTTTTCTTCTTGAGAACAAGTTCTCTAGAGGTAAAATAGATAAGACATTGTTTCTCAGGGAAGTCAAAGGCAAGATTTTGCTAGTGCAAATCTATGTCGACGACATCATATTCGGCTCAACGGACAACAATCTTTGCAAAAAGTTTTCTAAACTTATGCAAGGAAAGTTTGAAATGAGAATTATGGGAGAGCTAAAGTATTTCTTGGGACTTCAAGTGAAACAGACTGAGGATGGAATCTTCATCTCTCAGACGAAGTTCACAAATGAACTCCTCAGGAAATTCGGTATGGAGAATGCAACCTCTATGAGGACTGCAATGGGATCCACGTTGTCTCTGGATAAGGATGAGAAAGGCAAACCTTTCAATGAAACCAAATACAGAAGCATCATTGGATCCCTGCTCTACCTTACTGCTAGTAGACCGGATATCATGTTCTCCACATGTGTCTGTGCCAGATATCAGGTGAACACTAAGGAATCTCACTATGTCGCTGCCAAGCGAATTCTCAGATACCTTAAAGGTAATCCGAATCTTGGCTTGTGGTACCCGAGAAACAATGATGTCGAGCTAATAGGTTTTTCTGATGCTGATTTTGCAGGGAGTAGGGATGACAGGAAAAGCACTTCCGGGACATGTCAATTCCTCGGAAGAAGGCTTATTTCATGGAATAACAAGAAATAGAATTGCATAGCAACCTCCACAGCAGAGTCTGAGTACATCTCGGCAGGCAGCTGTTGCGCACAACTCCTATGGATCAGAAACCAGTTAGCCGACTACGACCTTTAGTTCAAGGAAGTACCAATGTACTGCGACTCCTCCAGTGCAATTGCAATTGTCAACAATCATTTATCGCATAGCAGAACGAAGCATATTGAAGTGCGCTACCACTTCATTCGGGAGCACGTGGAGAACAAGGACATCTCTCTCTGTTATGTCCCCACGGACAAGCAAATTACAGATATTTTCATAAAGCCCTTAGATGAAGCCAAGTTCAGTCTTTTCAAAACTGAATTGGGGATGCTAAACTATGCGGAATGAAGACTACAGCAGCTCCAGGATCATGCATCTAGGGGGAGATTCTGTCAGGAACTCTAGTGTGCGCACAAGTGCAAGGACTGAGGGGGAGCAAGGGGTCATATGCAACATACCTAGATTTGCAGAAGCCGAAAAGGGGGAGATATATTACCCTCTCGGCTAAGGCTAAGGTGGCTCCAAGTTTGCTCTCAAGAAATTTGTATTGGTAATGAATATCTCTCTCAACTCTATGTTACATTCATGATTTTCATTCCCATACGCTCTATTCACCTTAGCTTGTAGGGTTTAGGTTTCTTCAAATAGGGGGAGATTATTGGGTATTGTATCCACAACGTACCTGATTTGAAGGAGCCCCTGAACAAGCTAAGGTAAATAGACAATGTATTTGATGAAATCTTTCATGTTGTGCTTGCAGTTATTCCACGCTAAGTGCACTCCAATGTCAGGGTGCAGTAGGTCAATATACACGAGTCTGCACGATGTAATCCCTCGTTGAGCAGATCAGTGTGTTGGCCTACGTGTACTCTCTCTATTGGAGTGTACTTATTTTCAAGTATAGGGCTGTGATAATGCAATAGCAGACAAGGAGTAAAGGATGGGTCAAGGAGCAGCTCATGGGTGGAAAGACGAAAAATCATCTAAGTGATAATCGACGAGAATCACCAAGTGATTCTCGCCGATTCGGCGAGAATCAGTATTGATTCTCGCCAAATCGTCGAGAATCACTGGCTGATTCTCGTCGGCTAAATCAGAGCGTGTCAATAAGTCAAAATCGACGAGAATCACCTTTGATTCTCGCCGAATCGACGAGAACCACCTTCGATTCTCGCCGATTCGACGAGAATCACCTTCGATTCTCGCCGATTCTGACTTAGACAATTTTCTGGATCCCGCTGGACCGGATCAAATGTTAAGATGCTGATTTAAACTGCTTTTAGGGTTTCTTCAGGTGGGACCCATAACGGTCATAAAAGGAGTATTCTACCGTATAAATACACGCGTATTTTGAACAGTAAAAAAAATACATAAAAAAAGAAGAAGTCGAGCCGCCGACCTTGACCTAAATCGCGAAACTGCTCCGCTGCCGTTGCCGCTCGTGCTAGTTGGTCGCTGCTTTTGATCGTGATTCTTCCAGATCTTCCGGCGACAGAAGCTTAGCCAAGCATAGCATCTCACGCGTCTAACCAGAGATCCTTTGTCTCTTGATTCGTTGATCGGGAAAACCTTCCCCTTCCGAATCGATCGAGACGATCGATCCTAGTGTGACCATTGGTAGACCTTGCTAGCTCTGCTACGAAGATTGAATCTCCAGAGTACGGCAGCCGCACACCGTTGTCGCCGCCGATCCCGAGAACCAAGCCGCTGCCCTTCTTTCCGCCGCCGGTTTTGGGGAGATTCTCTCCAAGTGAGATCTAGGGGTTGTGGACTCTTCGTTGACTTCAAGAATACGTCATCGAATGAAGAGGGACACCGTAGTCTCTAAAAGTTGTTTGTATTTCTTGTACATTCTATTTTCATTTTTGTTGTAAAGGAACGTTGGTTCCTAGCTGTAAGGGTTGGGTGCAACCCGTGCTGTGGGAGTGGTGACTCCTACGTGTGGAAGGGTTCCTTCCGTTAGTGCAAGGATTGGAATTCAATCTTGTTGGTGAAGTGACCGAGTCGTCCCTGGTTGGGAGATAGGTCGAAGGGGGAAGTGGATGTACCCAAATCGGGGAACCACTATAATTTGCGTGTGTGCTTTCTGTGCTGTGCTGTTTTGTTTTCTTGTGCAGGTACAATTTTAATTCCGCAAAAATGCTGCACGTCACCTATTCCCCCCCCCCCCCTAGGTGAAGGTAGTTGACACTAGGTGGACTTTCAACCCCAATGTGTCCTTAGTGATCCATTGACCTCACTTTAGGGTTAGGAGGGCATGGGTGGGGTCCACTTGGCTAGGGGAAGGTCAATTGACCCTAAGTATGCTAGGTTGACCCATTTAGAGTTAGGGTTGACTTGGCTCAACTTAGTCTCCTTGATTGACCCCAATGGGTCCTTGTGGCTCTAATGGGCTTCCGAAAGTGTTTGGGGGTGTTGTGGTAGGGTCCTGGGGTCAAGGTGCAGCCCCATGGTCATCCAAAACTATTGTTTAGAATTCTACTATTTGCATACCATGATGATTTCCAACTTCATGCCTAAGCCCACTTGGTCTTCTTGAGCTTCCTAGGGTTTTGTCATGACCTAGTCATGACAAAAATACTCTTAGGGGTCTAGTTGAAAATGGGATGTTACACTCTTGTTGTGTAACCTCACTATTATTGAACTCGTTGCGAGTGCCCAATCGAATTAATTTTAGACTATATACCTGCTCGCAAACCTCGGGATCTCCCCACCCCATAGACGTAGGAGTTGGACCAATCGCTGAGTCGGTCCCACGACATCCTTGCTCGCTCGATAGATCCCTTTTCTTTTAGAAGGTTATTCAAGACCAGATTTTCAAAAGAAAAACTTGATGGGGTGGAATCTGATTGCCGAGAACACCCCCGACTCACCTTCATTGGTGGTTGCCGAGATCTCGGCTCGCCATAACCTGTTTGTTTGGAGGTTGTTGTATTTGACCTTTTGTTTCCCTTGTGATTTTTGTCCTCGGCCTCTACCCCAAGTTCACCTTTGAATACCTCTTGTTGACTTACATGTGTATCTCGGGACTCGATTCTATAACATCAACGACATCCACAGAGGACCCCTGCTTTATCAGCTAGATGAGGGCCTGACAGCGGGAGAATCTCGGGACTTAGCTCTAGGGAAGCATCAACGCCCACGGATGACCCCCTGCCTTGTCATCTAGGTGAGAGCCTGATACCGGAGAAGCTCGATACTTAAGCTGATTCCCTCGAGTGAAATCAAGCCTTGCTAGTTATTGGGAGCCTGACAGCTGGATCTTCTTGAGTTCTGGGTAGACACTCTCGAGTGACATCCAGCCCTGCAAGTTAGTGGGAACCTGGAAGCGGGATCTTCTCGGGGTCTGGGGCAGAATCTCTCGAGTGACATCTAGCCCAGCCATCTAGTGGGTGCATGGCAGCAGGATCTTTTCGGGGTCTGGGTAGATGATGAGTCCAAGTTATATACATATTTTTGGACTCATCTGGGCTAGATTTCTCATTATTGCACTACACTTCAGAGCCATAATTGTTCAAATTCGTTTCTCTGTACATTTCATGTTAAGTGCACTTTAGGCCCATTTTCTGTGTGATTTCATAATTATTGTTCTTTTACCCTACTTGATGTTTTTATGTAAAACTACCCCTACCCGGATCCCAAAACATGGCACGAAGGGGGAGTCTTATGCCCGGAACAGCCGCCTTGCGGTAGCATTAGCACACGGGCTAACCTGTACCACAAGACGCCTATTGCGCCGGCTACAACAATATCAATATAACATGCCAACCCAACCAAATAAATAAACAACCAGAAGTCAAATCCACAATAAGTTATAATGTCCAAATACATCAATAAGGAGAAGCTAAAACATGCTTCTACCATATATCAGAGTACAGCTAAACATTGCCCAAACGGGCTACATTAGAGTATCAAATACTAACATCAGTAACTGACGGTATCGATGGCACCGTCACCTCAGGCCCTGTCATCCTGGCCTGGCTGTCCTGCTGCGTAGTCTGCGGCTGCTCCACCTGCGGCGTGACCTCCTAAAAAGGAAGACGTAGCAACCGTTAGTCGAAACGACTAAGTGGTTTCACATCCGCTCCCCCGGCGACTCCTCGGCACCGGGCGGAGAAAAGGAACAAGTGTATAGTATATAACAAGTATGCAAGTAAAGGAAGTACATGCAGGTGGCAGTAGTGTAAGAGTAACAGTATCATAATCAGCATTTATGTAAGAGCTACACTAAACTAGCAAGTATAAGTATCAGCAGTAAAGTAACTGAACTTATAAGAATGCTCATACAAACTTATAAGTTAAGGATCGGGTTACATAAAAGTAACTCATCGTATAAGAGTGCCCATACAAACTTATACGATGAGAATCTTGTTGTGCAATGATATGAAATGCTATGAATGCTATGCAATGACTCACCCATGCACACCCATGCAATTGTTATGTCAACACAGACTATAGTTCCCACTTTTCGAGCAGGTAGCTAACCTCTCAGGCATCAGCCGCCGTGGCCAGGCGGTGACAGTAGAACGGGCACTTCTACTACTAGGCGGGTATCACACTACTTCACCTAGGCCTCCGTACGCCTCAACGCTAAGAACACAACAGCGGAGCCCATGCGTACTATGGCCCAGCGGGGTCTTGGGTAGATGTGCACCAAGAACACAGCCCGAACTGGCCTTGCGTGACCCGGAAGGGGCCTCGGAAGAAGCACGAGGACACAGCCCAACCGCTCACATGGCCGGAGGGGCCTCGGGACGTGAACACCGAGGACACAGCCCAACCGACCAAGTCTAACTGCCAACTCCCGTCGATGTGACGACTGGCGAGCCCGTAGACCTGCCACACTATCCTTAACCCAGGATTACGACACCGCATGTCGACCCACACCACATGCAAATTCCACATCAACATATCATGGAAGGGGCCTCGGAGTGAGCACGAGGGCACAGCCCAGCCATCCATCCACACCTTATCTCAACACAACCAAAACAAGTGGCGGTCAACACCGCACTTACAAACTTACACAATACTACCCATAGGAAGGCGACGCTCTAAGTATTGGACTACCAAATTCAATCCACTAATCAACATTCACATGGCCATGAGTTATCCTTCTATATGTCATATCAGGTGATTTCAACACAATATATCAAGATGCACATGTATAAAATCTACTAACTTCTAACAAGTCAAATCATTCAAGTATACTATCTTACAATTCTATCACATGGAATCCGATTAATAATCTTCATCATTTATGCAACTGAATTAATTATTAATAAGAGTTTATCCAAGCCTCAGGGTTACCTGTAATATTAGTTTCTCCGAATCCAAATCCAATTAAACATAAGGAAATCAACAGGCCTCAAGCTATCTTGCGATAATAAATTGATTTCTAAAATAGTAAATATTATCATCCATAACACTTTGGTGGTTAACATAAATTATTTCACCAAAATCTCGAATTAATTGCGACATTGGACCACCAATTTCAAATCCACAATGTATGTAGAGACCCAGAATTTCAGCGCAGGATTAGCACTGGACAGCAACTTCGACCGGAGTTTCCTGAAGTTACAGGAATCCGGTGGAGGCGTGTAACCCCTCGTTGGAAAGACCTTTTCATGATCTACAACTTTCATATTCAGGTCACAACCCAGATCTGACAATAACTTACTCGAAATCGGCTTCAAGGTTCGCTGCGCACAGAACACGATTTCTGTGTACAGGAATTGCCGGACAGCAAACTCGATTAGGTTTTCCCGGGGCCACAGACATCACCTGAAGTCGTGCAACCACTCGTTGGAAAGGTATTTCCAAGGGCTACAACTTTTGTGTTTAGCCAAAAGCCCAGATCTGCCCATATCCTACACGAAAATGGCCTAGAAGATCGCTGCGCGCAGAATACAGATTCTGCGCGCATCTTAAGAAAAATGAACGGCATCGGTCCGTCTTCCTCCTCAAGCGATCCTTCCTAAATTTTCCAGAAATGTCCTCCTCCCTTATTCAACCTCAAGGGCCAAAACTCCTCACGAAACCATTCACCCATCGTCGTATTGAAGAAAAGGGGAAGGGTTGAAGAGATCTAAACTCTAGGATTCAAATCCTAGCATGGCCAAACCTAGAAATCTTCTCCTCTCCATCAAGCTCTCTTGAGCCGATGTCTCTCCTATATATCTAAGATCTAGCACCAAGGGAGAGGGTAAGAAACTCACGTTGGCTCCAGCGTACCACCATTTCCGGCCATGGATCACGTAGTTCTCCTTGGCGACATCTTCTCTTTCACGGCGATGGCGGATCTCCTTCGGTAGAACTTGCTCCTGCAGTTTTCCTCTCACCAGGAGTTCTTACAGGAATTAGGGGAATAAATGGGGATGAAAACGGCTAGGGTTTTCTCTGCCCCTTAAATACAAAATGTGACACGGGTAGGGACACGGCCGTGTCCGTACCCGTGTCCTGCTTCCGTGAAACGGCCGTGGCGGTTTCCATGTCGGTTCAATGTTTGACACGGGTAGGGACACACCCGTGTCCCGACCCGTGTCCACATGACACGGCCGTGTGCCTTGACATGTTATTGGCCGTGTACTTCTTGAGTTACATCTCGACACTTCTCATCGAGCTCAACTCGACGCACACGGGTAGGGACACGCCCGTGTCACTACCCGTGTCACTTAGTGTCGACCCCTCTCGACGATCTCGACGCCTCTCGACGATCTTGACACGCCTCGTAGAGATCATCTCGACGCATACGGGTAGGGGACACGGCCGTGTCACTACCCGTGTCACTTGGTGTCGACACAGCTCGCCAGTCTCGACACGGCTTGTCGAGTGGAACTCGACGCACACGGGTAGTGACACGCCCGTGTCACTACCCGTGTCACCACCCGTGTCACTCTGCACTGATTTCTCCACTTCTCCACAAGTGCAGCCCAATTCCCTGCACTTCTCAGGACTTGAGTCAACCCTCCTGACTCAAAAACACACACACTAGGGCCCTAGAGCGATTCGGGACGTTACAAATCCTATAAACAAAATAAAGATTTCGTCCCCGAAATCAAGCTTAGGCTGTGTGGAGAAAAGCTTAACATGAAATTTATCATATGTTTTTAAATAAGATTACCTTGGGCAAACAACTCCGGGTAGCGTTGCTGCATCAAATCCATTGGCTCCCAGGTGTACTCCTCCTTCCCATGATTCAACCATAGCACCTTCACTAAGGGGATACGTTTGCGGCGTAATGTTCTTGTCTCGCTGTCAACAATCCGTACTGGCTCTAGTCGCACAGACCTATCTGACGCCACCGCACCATCAGTAGTGGGAATAAATTGGTCGGGCCGCAATAGTGCTTTTCGAAGCGACGATACATGGAACACGTCGTGAAGATTTTCTAGTTTCGGTGGTAACTCCAACCGATAGGCCAACGGGCCAACTCCATACTCATCAACCGAGACTCTGGGCTAGAGCCTGGCGCTTTTCTACTCAAGGCATCGGCTACCGAGTTTGCTTTCTCGGGGTGGTAGTTCATGGTGAACTCATAGTCGCATAGAAATTCCAACCACCGTCGTTGTCTCATGTTCAACTCCTTCTGAGTGTGGACATACTTCAAGTTCTTGTGATCGGAAAAGATCTCGTAGTGTACGCCATATAGGTAATGCCTCCAGACCTTCAAAGCGAACACCACTGCTCCCAGCTCCAAATCATGAACCGGGTAATTAACTTCATGTTTCTTTAACTGCCTTGAAGCATAAGCGATTACATGCTCGTGCTGCATCAGCACCGCACCCATCCCTTGATATGATGCGTCCGTGTAAACCTGAAATCCTTCCTTCCCCGACGGAAGTGCAAGGATGGGGGCGGAGGTAAGCCTATCCTTCAACTCTTGAAATGCTGCTTCACATTGAGGTGTCCACTCAAATGGCACACCCTTCTTCGTCAAGGAGGTAAGAGGAAGGGCAATCTTGGAAAATCCTTTCACGAACTTGCGGTAGTAGCCAGCAAGTCCAAGAAAGATTCGTACATCGGCCGCCGACTTCAAGGGCGACCACTCCTTCACGGCCCGCACCTTAGCTGGATCCACAGCTAATCCTGCTCCACTGATCACATGCCCCAAGAAGGCAACCTCCTTAAGCCAGAATTCACACTTGCTAAACTTGGCATACAAGGCGTGCTCCTTCAATTTCTTTAAAACCAAGATCAGGTGCTCGACATGCTCCTCCTCCGTCTTTGAGTAGACTAAGATGTCGTCGATGAAAACGATGACGAAGATGTCCAAGTATGGTTCAAACACCTTGTTCATCAGGCTCATAAAGGTCGAAGGTGCATTTGTGAGCCCAAACGGCATTACTGTGAACTCATACAAACCATATCTCGAACTGAAGGCTGTTTTCTGAATATCCCCCTCTTGTATCCTCAACTGATAGTATCCAGAGCGCAAGTCTAGTTTAGAGAACCAATGTGCTCCCACTAATTGATCGAACAACTCGTCGATCCGAGGTAGCGGATAAGTGGTCCGCACCGTTAATCGATTGAGTTCCCGATAATCTATGCACAATCGCAGGGTTCCATCCTTCTTCTTCACGAACAGCACAGGGGCACCCCATGGTGATGAACTGGGGCGAACGAACCCTGAATCTACTAGTTCTTGCAATTGAACTCTAAACTCCGCGAGTTCTTTCGGGGCCATTCTGTACGGAGCCTTGGACACAGGCTTGGCACCTGGTACTAGATTGATCTGGAAGTCAACCTCTCTATGCGGAGGTAATCCTGGTAGCTTCTCAGGAAATACCTCAGGAAAATCCCGCACAACCCGTACATCCTTTAATTCCAACGCTTCCTCCTTCAACTCGAACCAGATCATGAAGACCTCGTCCCCCTTCATATGAGCTTTTACAACCTGGACGGAAGATAACATCATGCGGGGCGCGAAACCAATACCTTGGAAGATGACGTCAGAGTCTCCATGCCTCAAATAGATCCGCTTCTCCGCGCAGTCGATCCTCGCGAAGTGCCAATCCATCCATGCCATGCCCAAAATGATGTCGAACTCCGACATTCTCAAAACCGTGGCCGGTGTATCAAAGGCCTTCCCATCAATAAATAACTCCAACTCGCACTTGGCGGTTGCGATCATCTCTGAGCCATCCGGAAGGCGTACACGTCGGGCTATTCCCGTGAAGTACTGAACATCCCCCACGTCTTTTATGAAATCCTCGGACACAAAAGAGTGTGAGGCACCGGTATCGAACAGCGCATAGGCCGTCTTCCCGGCAATAATCACGGTGCCTAAGTGCCAACAACCAAAACTTATTGCTAGTGTCTAATAAGTTCTAATCAATTCGTGTTAACCCATGCAAATATATAAACTAGTTAAATCATACCTGCAATCACCTCTTGGGGGTTCCGTTCCTGTGCCATGTCAAGCGCGTACACCTGATCCCTAGCAGGGCCGGGGTTACCTCTTGGCGGTCCTCGTCCTCGACCACGCATATATCCCCGCCCTCGTGGAGCTGCTAGAGGGAGAGCAGGACGGAGAGCAGGAGGGAGAGCAGGAGGGGCGTTCCCATATAGCTGCGGGCAAAAATGTCGGATGTGGCCCGGCTGGTTGCATTCGAAGCACACCAGACCACGACGCCCTTCAGGTTGTTGAAATCGCTGAGGCTGTGGGGGTGGAGGCAACGCAGGCAGCTGCGGAACTGGATGCTCCACCCTATAGTTTCGGTGGACACGCCCTCCACCTCTTTGATAACCTCTTCCTCCTCTGAAGTCCCGTCTCCTTCTATTACTTGGGCCGGCTTCCATCACGTCCTCCGCAGGGCTCTTACTATATCCCATGTGGTCCGCCTCCAATCTTTTTGCCATATCAATGATCTCTGCCAAGCTACCATCCGCTATAAACAAAAGGGACTGCCTTAGGGGATCTCGCAGCCCCTTGTAGAAGCGCTTGGCATAGCCTCTGTCATCCAACTCGTAAGAATCCGCAAACCTTGCGAGATGCTGGAATTCCCACTGGTATTCTGTAACCGTCTTTGATCCCTGCTTTAATAGAAGGAACCTCTGCTCAAGCTCATCTCGGGCCGACGTAGGGATAAAGTGCTCCAAGAAAACCTCCGAGAATTCACTCCAACTTATCTCTGTGTAGATCTGGCCTTGGAAGGTAGATCCCATGAGGGACTTCCACCACCTCTTCGCATGGAAGTCCAAGACGGACACTGCCAATGTCACTGCCATGTTGGCCGGCAACGGATACCAGCCAACAACTCCTGTATCGTTTCTAGCCATTCCTCTGTACGTACAGCCGACTTCGCCCCAAGGTAGACGGGAGGGGAGAGAGCCCGGAAGGTGCTCAGCCAGTTGGAGCTCGGGGCCTGTTGTTGCACCGGAGCCTGCTGTGCCTTAAAAGCATCAAGAATGGCGGTGAGTGTTTGCCCCAACTCAGACTGTTGGAACTGAGTGGGTATGGGAGGGGTAAGAGTACCCCCAACGGCTCAACATGCAGTGGAACCTACACGTACACGACAAATTTGTGGTCAGGTTGGCTAAACTTAAGGTCAAAGTTGGACAAACTCAATGTGAATTACATATGGGCACACCACTGCTTCCGCTAAGTCAGTTTGTCCACAAACCGACTAATCAAACGGGGGTGGCACCATTGTTGAATGACTTCCTTATTTGAGGATCGTGGCAATTTGATACCAATTGTAAAACTCCCCCTACCCGGATCCCAAAACACGGCACGAAGGGGGAGTCTTATTCCCGGAACAGCCGCCTTGCGGTAGCATTAGCACACGGGCTAACCTGTACCACAAGACGCCTATTCCGCCGGCTACAACAATATCAATATAACATGCCAACCCAACCAAATAAATAAACAAACAGAAGTCAAATCCACACTAAGTTATAATGTCCAAATACATCAATAAGGAGAAGCTAAAACATGCTTCTACCATATATCAGAGTACAGCTAAACATTGCCAAACGGGCTACATCAGAGTATCAAATACTAACATCAGTAACTGACGGTATCGACGGCACCGTCACCTCAGGCCCTGTCATCCTGGCCTGGCTGTCCTGCTGCGTAGTCTGCGGCTGCTCCACCTGCGGCGTGACCTCCTAAAAAGGAAGACGTAGCAACCGTTAATCAAAACGACTAAGTGGTTTCACATCCGCTCCCCCGGCGACTCCTCGGCACCGGGCGGAGAAAAGGAACAAGTGTATAGTATATAATAAGTATGCAAGTAAATGAAGTACAGGCAGGTGGCAGTAGTGTAAGAGTAACAGTATCATAATCAGCATTTATGTAAGAGCTACACTAAACTAGCAAGTATAAGTATCAGCAGTAAAGTAACTTAACTTATAAGAATGCCCATACAAACTTATAAGTTAAGGATCGGGTTACATAAAAGTAACTCAACGTATAAGAGTGCCCATACAAACTTATACGATGAGGATCTTGTTGTGCAATGATATGAAATGCTATGAATGCTATGCAATGACTCACCCATGCACACCCATGCAATTATTATGTCAACACAGACTATAGTTCCCACTTTTCGAGCAGGTAGCTAACCTCTCAGGCATCAGCCGCCGTGGCCAGGCGGTGACAGTAGAACGGGCACTTCTACTACTAGGCGGGTATCACACTACTTCACCTAGGCCTCCGTACGCCTCAACGCTAAGAACACAACAGCGGAGCCCATGCGTACTATGGCCCAGCGGGGTCTTGGGTAGATGTGCACAAAGAACACAGCCCGAACTGGCCTTGCGTGACCCGGAAGGGGCCTCGGAAGAAGCACGAGGACACAGCCCAACCGCTCACATGGCCGGAGGGGCCTCGGACGTGAACACCAAGGACACAGCCCAAACCGACCAAGTCTAACTGCCAACTCCCGTCGGTGTGACGACTGGCGAGCCCGTAGACCTGCCACACTATCCTTAACCCAGGATTACGACACCGCATGTCGACCCACACCACATGCAAATTCCACATCAACATATCATGGAAGGGGCCTCGAGTGAGCACGAGGGCACAGCCCTACCATCCATCCACACCTTATCTCAACACAACCAAAACAAGTGGCGGTCAACACCGCACTTACAAACTTACACAATACTACCCATAGGAAGGCGACGCTCTAAGTATTGGACTACCAAATTCAATCCACTAATCAACATTCACATGGCCATGAGTTATCCTTCTATATGTCATATCAGGTGATTTCAACACAATATATCAAGATGCACATGTATAAAAATCTACTAACTTCTAACAAGTCAAATCATTCAAGTATACTATCTTACAATTCTATCACATGGAATCCGATTAATAATCTTCATCATTTATGCAACTGAATTAATTATTAATAAGAGTTTATCCAAGCCTCAGGGTTACCTGTAATATTAGTTTCTCCGAATCCAAATCCAATTAAACATAAGGAAATCAACAGGCCTCAAGCTATCTTGCGATAATAAATTGATTTCTAAAATAGTAAATATTATCATCCATAACACTTTGGTGGTTAACATAAATTATTTCACCAAAATCTCGAATTAATTGCGACATTGGATCACCAATTTCAAATCCACAATGTATGTAGAGACCCAGAATTTCAGCGCAGGATTAGCACTAGACAGCAAATTCTACCGGAGTTTCCTGAAGTTACAGGAATCCGGTGGCGGTGTGTAACCCCTCGTTGGAAAGACCTTTTCATGATCTACAACTTTCATATTCAGGTCACAACCCAGATCTGACAATAACTTACTCGAAATCGGCTTCAAGGTTCGCTGCGCACAGAACACGATTTCTGTGTACAGGAATTGCCGGATAGCAAACTCGATTAGGTTTTCCTGGGGCCAAGACATCACCTGAAGTCGTGCAACCACTCGTTGGAAAGGTATTTCCAAGGGCTACAACTTTCGTGTTTAGCCAAAAGCCAGATCTGCACATATCCTACACGAAAATAGCCTAGAAGATCGTTGCGCGCAGAATACAGATTCTGCGCGCATCTTAAGAAAAATGAACGGCATCGGTCCGTCTTCCTCCTCAAGCGATCCTTCCTAAATTTTCCAAAAATGTCCTCCTCCCTTATTCAACCTCAAGGGCCAAAACTCCTCACGAAATCATTCACCCATCGTCGTATTGAAGAAAAGGAGAAGGGTTGAAGAGATCTAAACTCTAGGATTCAAATCCTAGCATGGCCAAACCTAGAAATCTTCTCCTCTCCATCAAGCTCTCTTGAGCTGATGTCTCTCCTATATATCTAAGATCTAGCACCAAGGGAGAGAGTAGGAAACTCACGTTGGCTCCAGCGGTACCACCATTTCCGGCCATGGATCGCGTAGTTCTCCTTGGCGGCATCTTCTCTTTCACGGCGATGGCGGATCTCCTTCGGTAGAACTTGCTCCTGCAGTTTTCCTCTCACCAGGAGTTCTTACAGGAATTAGGGAAGAAATGGGGATGAAAACGGCTAGGGTTTTCTCTGCCCCTTAAATACAAAATGTGACACGGGTAGGGACACGACCGTGTCCGTACCCGTGTCCTGCTTCCGTGAAACGGCCGTGGCGGTTTCCATGTCGGTTCAATGTTTGACACGGGTAGGGACACGCCCGTGTCCCGACCCGTGTCCACATGACACGGCCGTGTGCCTTGACGTGTTATTGGCCGTGTACTTCTTGAGTTACATCTCGACACTTCTCGTCGAGCTCAACTCGACGCACACGGGTAGGGACACGCCCGTGTCACTACCCGTGTCACTTAGTGTTGACCCCTCTCGACGATCTCAACGCCTCTCGACGATCTCGACACGCCTCGTCGAGATCATCTCGACGCACACGGGTAGGGACACGGCCGTGTCACTACCCGTGTCACTTGGTGTCGACACAGCTCGCCAGTCTCGACACGGCTTGTCGAGTGGAACTCGACGCACACGGGTAGTGACACGCCCGTGTCACTACCCGTGTCACCACCCGTGTCACTCTGCACTGATTTCTCCACTTCTCCACAAGTGCAGCCCAATTCCCTGCACTTCTCAGGAGTTGAGTCAACCCTCCTGACTCAAAAACACATACACTAGGGGTCTAGAGCGATTCAGGACGTTACATTTTATGTGTCTTGAGTCTGTGGTGTGCTCATTCTTGTGGCTTTTCGGTTTTTACTGCAGGTCCAAGGGTCTTGTGCGTGTTCGGGATTGTTCGGAAATCCCAAACGGTACAGGAACACTTTGCACGCTCGGTGGATCTATTGCGCACGACCACTGGTCGTGCGCCACTGACCGTGCACATAATATTCTCCATTTTCCAATTTTTATCTTGGGCAACCGCATGATCACTGGACATAGTGCGCATGACCGCTGGTCTTGCGCCACTGCTCGTGCGCGTTATCCAATTTTTCTGGAGTTCTGCGACTGCTGATCGCAAGATCATTGGATTCAATGCACACGACCACTGGTCATGCGCCACTGATCATGCGCATTACTTTTTTCTGCTTTCTGTAAATACGCAGGTTCCACCCTAATTCGGGATCCGGGCTTTTTCTACGCTGTTTTCGTCTCCGAGGAGGGTTCCCCCTATCTCCTTCTTCCTCCACCATAGGGAGGGTCTCCCTACAAGCTATCAATGCCAAATTTAAACCAGAGCTTCCTCTCGGCCTCCTCCTTTATCCTCGAGCTTCAAGAAGGGTTTGACCTAGCTTTCACCATCAAGCTCAGAGGAGTTTGTGTCATCCTCCACCGAATCGTGACACGAACAAGAATGGTCCATTGGGAGTTAGTGACAACCTCCTCTACCCAGGATGTAGTTGAGGACCAAGCTTGGACGCGGATTGACAACCCGGTGATTCCTTCCGTGAATCCTCAGCAAGACTTCGGATCCGGTCGATATTGCACATTGTCTTCTTGTTTTGTTGTTGATAGTGTAGTTTCATCTCTTTATATTTGATGAAGTGTGCTTAATGTAATATATGTTTGTGTACAATCATGTCTGTGTGATTTTAAATTAACATTATTTGCTTGAGGTGTGCCATTTTCCATCTTCCACCACACAATGTTGCACTAGCAATTGCTAGTGACTCGTGTAGCGAAGAGGTGCTCACGACCCTCATTCCGCCATTCTAACCACCACATCTGCAAGCCTACTCGTCCATCCGCCTAGCGATTCGGTGCATAGCGGCCCGTGTATTTTTCCAGCCGCCTAGCGAAGCATTGCATAACGGCATTGCACTGGAGTAGTTTATTAGTGTTTTACTTTATTTTTACAATAAAATCAAAACCCTTTCGTTAACTCCGACCTAAGGACTTCAATCTCAAGTCCTCATCAAAATTAACTCCACCTTATTGTGTTCCTTGAGCGATTGATACTTGGGGACATTTGCCCATTTTATATTACTTGTGCGACCGATACACTTGTCGTTCAACTCATCAAGTTTTTGGCACCGTTGCTGGGGAACATAGTCGTGTGCGTTTTTGGAGATGGAGATAGGAGATGGAAGCAATTTTCCATTTGTAAATTTCATGATTCTTCTTTGATTTAGTTTTTAGAATTTGTTACTTATTTTTCTTTGTATCCCTTTTCTGATTTTTGGTTTAGAAAGCGGGTCTTTGTTAATTTTATTCTAGCTGTGTAGCACTTTTTCAGCAATTATTTTTGTTCGCGATGTACTCTATTGCTGAGTGCCATCTCTATGACACTTTGCGCCAAAACATCGACGCCTTGGCTGTTTTAAATGTCGAGCCTTGTTTTAGGTGCTTGCTATGTAAAGGTATAGGCCACATGGTGAAGGATTTCCCCCGTCTGTACAACCCTTCTCCCTCTGAGGGCGTGCGCACAGCAACACCCCATTTACGGAGGACTATTATGGAAAGGCCTACCAAGGTGTTGTTGGGCCCATACATTGACATCGCGCACATTGCTCGCTCTTTGCCCGTTGAGATTACCGAAGAATCTCTCACCATATACAGATATTTCATGGGTCCCTCGCTCCCTTTTTACGTGCTTCCCTTGAGTGATGACGATAACTCTGGTGTTATCCATCAAAAAGAGGATTAGGAACACATGGGCGCTCCTGTATGGGATGTAGAGATTGTTCCCGTTGACGGGGAGGTGTCTGCGAATGATTTTGCGATGGGGCCTGCTCGTTCATTGCCGAATTTCAAGAACAGTTTTGCCCCTCCACAATTTTTGCTCGATTGTGTTACTTCCTTTTTGTGTGAGTCGGCTAATGAGGCCGTATTTGTTGTTGATTTGGTGTCTGTGGTTGTGCCGAAGTGGGATGAAGATTTTACTATCTCCGACGGAGAAGGTCGATCTTCGGAACACTATGATGCACCTCAGTGGGATGAGGAATATCCTCTTTTCAATGCGGAGGTTTGCACCTCCTTGTTGTACGAAGCGGTCCCTTTTACCACCGCGGACCTCGAGTTCTTGGATTCCCCCCGATATGACTCATATGACACCAACAATGATCTATGCTCGGATCCTGCTAAGTGTGATACTGGGATCACTCTCCCTTATTCGGTACATTTTAGTTATTCTTCTCATTTATTACTTGACCCCCCCTTCTTTATCTGAGCTTGTGCGGGTTGAGTCTCCACGGGTATGTTGGGATGACGATGAGCCTTGTGCACATGCAATCGGAAAGTGCATCTGCTTGTGTGAGAAGGTTCCTACCTCCTTCGCAGTGGAAGCCACTATCGTCGCCATCGCCTCTTGTGAACCTGCGGTAGACGATGCCTTGCTAGGAAAGGATTTATTTTGTGATAAGATTAGCGAGGACCAGCTCTCCTCCTCTTCTTACTTCTTATTTCCTCTACCTGTGCTGGGCAGATATTATTATTTAGGTAGAGGGATAACTGCTTTATCGTCGTATCGGTACCCGTTACCAAAACGGATAATGGAACAATTACCTGTGCCCTTTTCTTTTCATAGGCCAATTAGCTAGAACCTTTTCCTTAGCCGAATAAATAGTGCTGGGTGGACAATAACCCCAGAAGTTATCTTACATTTCTTGCATTTTTTTCATGTCTATTTTAGTTTTAGTATTTCTTTCTATTTGGTCTATTTTTGTTTTTTTTTTTGCGGAGCTCATCCCTACAGGTATTAATGACAAATTTGTATTTGCGGGGTTATGATTCTTCAATTTGCGGACCTACTTCTATGTTTTCACGCGTCGTCTGGTATGCTCACTAGTTGAGCATTGGGTAACCTCTTCCCTTATTTCTATCTGATTTTAATTTCGATATCATATATTGTGTAGCTTAGTTTAAGTCTGGGGGAGAGCCGGTATTTGTTAACTTTTGCACACGTACATTTCATTTGCATACTAGAAGCTTTTATTGTTTTATTTTGGTTAGTTCATTGCATTACACACCACTGCACCCACCTGAGCGAGTGCTTAGTTGTTATCGTGCTGCGAGTTAAACTCGTTTCTTTTGTATGATTTGGGAAAATTATTGTTCTGGCATAGGATTGTGAGACGGAGTAAAATGTTGACTCTTGTAGTGCTCCTAGTCGAGTGCTCTCGTCTCATGTAGAATTTGGAGTAGATTTAATTTTTTTGTATACTTATAGTTTATATTTTTCTAGTTGCATAAATACTATTTATTCTACTCAAAAATTGCTGAATCCGGTGTGAATCTGACGGTAACTTAGGGATGTGTGTAGATAGCCGTTACGTTCGTATTGCTCGAGTCGTGAGGATGGATAGTATTTTTCGTTGGCTAAAACTTGCCCCAAGCTATTCTTGAAGCATGGGTATAGGTTTGTTCAATCGCATGAGCGTGATGTAGTCCATCATTTTGTCCCGGTTGATCTTTGTACCGTTCCTAACGTCTTATCCTCGCTAGCCCCGTTGTTCCTACCCTTCCTTTTGATTTATCTCGACCATTATTTCACCAAAGCCTCATAGTCGATCCTAGTCGCACACCCAAGTCGAGCTTTAGTGTTTTACAATTTCATTTCGAGCTCCAAAGTTTTTATTTGCTGAATTTGTTAAAATAAAATGAGGATTTGAAAGAAAAATATACAAAAAAATAATTGTGAAAAAGAAAAGTGAAAAGAAAAAGTATTATTGAAAATTCTATTTGAGATTAGATTTTATTTGGAGAAGGCGGTGCACACACCCGTATTTTAAAAATTCAGTCTGGGGTATGGTGTACCTGCATGTATTTTGGTTAGCGGATAGCTTCTTTTTTATGCTAGCTCATTTGGGTTAGGTGTGTAGCCTTCTTATTTATCTTTGTTTACCTCACCGAAACCCAAGCCCCATCTCTTTACCTAAAGTCCTGCTGATTCGTATGTGAACCAAACCAGTGCCGTTGAGAGAGTGCGAACGGGCAAGCATATGGTCACCGACATTGGTGGATTCCTTTGAAGGTTATCCTAAGCCCCGATCTTTGGCAATGCTCGCCTTGTAATTAGTCTACTTTCTCCCTATGCGTGACCGGAAGATTCATCGTGATTCCATTTTTGAGTAGTAATAAAATGTTGATATGCATTGTGAAAAGTATAAACAATTTTGTATACTTAGGAATTTCCTCTATTATATTTTTACACATGCGAGCATGCAGCTTCGCATGGTACTCTGTATCTCAATTTCTATGTTAGCTAGTTTGTTTTCCTTATCTACATAGATTTTGTTTGCTCGGGACGCGCAAACAGGTAAGTCTGGGGGTGTGATGAGTCCAAGTTATATACATATTTTTGGACTTATCTGGGACAATTTTCTCGTTATTGCACTACACTTGAGATCGATAATTGTTCATATTCGTTTATTTATCCATTTCATGTTAAGTGCACTTTAGGCCCGTTTTCTGTGTGATTTCATAATTATTGTTCTTTTGCCCTACTTGGTGTTTTTATGTGTCTGGAGAATGTGGTGTGCCCATTCTGGTGGCTTTTCTGTTTTTACTGCAGGTCCACGAGTCGTGTGCGTGTTCTAGGATTGTTCGGAAATCCAAAATGGTATAGGAACATTGTGCACGATCAGTAGATCTATTGTCCACAACCACTGGTCGTGCGCCACTAATCATGCGAACAATATTCTCCATTTTCCAAGTTTCGTCTGGGGCAACCGCACGACCACTGGACATAGTGTGCACGACCGCTGGTCGTGCGCTACTGCCCGTGTAATTTTCCATCAGCCTGGCGAAGCATTACTTAGCGGCATTGTATAGAAGTAGTGTATTAGTGTTTTACTTTCTTTTTCTGCAACAATCAAAACACCCTTTGTTAACTCCGACCTAAGGACTTCAATCTCAAGTTCTCCTCAAAATTAACTCCACCTTATTGTTTTCCTTGAGAGATCGATACTTGGGGACATTCGCCCATTTTATATTACTTGTTCGACCGGTACACTTGTCGTTCAACGCATCAGTAGACTCTCTCGAGTGACATCCAGCCTTGTCAGCTAGTGGGAGCCTGATAGCGGGATCTCCTTGGGGTCTGGGCAGACTCTCTCGAGTGACATTCAGCTCTACCAGCTAGTTGGAGTCTGGCCGCGGGATCTTCTCGAGGTCTGGGTAGACTTTCGAGTTACTTCCAGCCCTGTCAGCTAGTGGGATCCTTGAAGCGTTATCTTCTCGGGGTCTGGGGCAGACTATTTCGAGTTACATCTCGCCCTGCCAGCTAGTGGGAGCCTGACAGCAGGATCTTCTTAGGGTTTGGGGAAGACTCTCTTGATTGACATCTAGCCCTGCCAGCAAGTGGGAGCCTGGCAGCAAGATCTTCTCTGGGTCTAGGTAGACTCTCTCGAGTGACATACAGCCTAACCAGCTAGTGGGAGTGTCACAACCCTCATTTTCTCCACATTTAATAAATATATCAGAGTAAGAGAAAACACGCGTCGTGATGCCACTCCGTGCAGGGGATAACATAGACGCACATGAAAGAAGCTACTCCTAACAATTATCATGAAATTCTCAAGTATATGTTGAAGAAAACACATTTTTTGTTATGTTTGACGACCGTATCCCTCGACTCGGTGGGTCAACTAGTCCACGGATGAAAATATAAATACAAGCTGCCAAAAATACTTTATTTACATCAATTAATATCCTACATGAGCATGAACATCCACATAGGACAACTGATGACATGCATACCTCTATATTTAATATAAGTAGGAAAAGAGCTTTTGCGATCGTTAAAATATAATGACATTTGATTTAAAAGATGTCATGAGAATGAGATAAGCATAAGGATACCTTTGAAGCTTGAAAATAACTAATTATGCAATCGTAACATAAAACCTTCCCAGAGAGCAAGTAAAACCAACAAATCAACAAGAAAGTGACTTAGCAGCTAGCAAGTAACTCAACATTCAACAAAATCTCCAGTGGGCATCAGCCGCCTGACATGAACCCAGCAAAACGAAAACATGTATGTATGAACTAAAAACAAAACAACAAAGCTACATCACAGTGATGAGGAAAGGACAACTATAACAGCTGTAGAACACGAGCAACTACCAACCCTAGCCGCTCGATCGACTACTACTCCGAGCCTGAGGAATTCAAAAGAAAAGAATACCTCTGCAAGAAAGTACAAGTGGTGATCAAAGATTAATAGCAATAATGATCAAAAAAGACAAAGGGTTACCAACACACAAATAAAAAAAAGATGTCCAATCACAGCAAATAAGCCATAACCTAATCAGTAATAAAGTGTTCTCAAAGGTAAAAGTATGGGAAGTTGCACCAAGTGCAAAATGAAGCCATGCATCAGTACGATCTGCAGTGTAAGAATAATAATACAGGTTTATATAATAAGAAATGAAGAGACTAAACAGCTCAAAAATGTGAATCATTAACACATGACAAAAATGATACTGAGACGATGGCACATTGTCCAACACGAACCATCAGACCAAACATCTTTAAAAGGCACTAGGGTGGTGGCCACATTGTCCAGCACAACCTAACAGTCCAAACATCTCAAAAAGGCACTGTGGTGGTGGCCACATTGTCCAACATAACCCAACAATCCAAACATCTCAAAAAGGCATTGTAGTGGTGTCCATGTTGTCCAACCAACCAAACAGTTTGAACAAAAATCACCAACAACATCTGTAATGATTCCCGAACCGGCATCAAGTTGGTTGTCCTTTATCCACTGCCAACATAGCCACAATCATATGTCTAGAACACCAATAAAACCCAAGTCTAACCTCAAGATTCCTCAACGATAAGAGGAAGGAAAATCCCAAAAAATTACCCTAAGGTCAATACTCTACGAGTTTACCTCATTCGACGAGAAAACTTCTAAGTAGACAACAGTTCATCGAGTATACCCGACATATTGGCTTACCCTTACCTCGATATACGATGAATCGGCACATAAGCTTCTAAGTCCACGAGGAATTCGTCGAAAATACTCGACGAATCTCCCTTACCTTAAGGATATACTCGGCAAAAAAGACTTAACCCAACGAATTTACATCACTCAATGCCTTGCCGACTGCACACAACATACTCGATGCCAATACAGCTATACTCAAAGCACTCGACGCCAAAACAACTATTCTCAAAGCACTCCACGCCAAAACAACTATACTCAAAGCACTCGACGCCAAAGAAGTTACACTCAATGCACTTGATGCCAAAGGCATTACCCGACAAAAAAGACTTAACTTCTTATAAATACTCGACGCTCTCGACACCAAAGGCAAAACACTCGAAGATCTCAACGCCAAAGTCTATACACTCGATGAATTCAACTCTGTACCAGTTTCACTTAACGAACTCGATCGATAAGGAATATTCACTCGACGTATAAGGTTATACACTTGACGACTTTGCCTTAACTCATAGATATTTGACAAAAAGGACTTAACCTCTCAGTAGTACTTTGACGAATTATAGTCAGACTCAGCAATTTGAGATACTCGTCAGAAAAGACTTAACCTAAAATTGATTCTCGACGAATTTAGCACACTTAACCCCTTTACTACCTGGCAGACTTGACCTAGCTGAACCCTACACTACTCCCACCTCCTAAGGAGGAAGGAAGAAAGAACGATGTGTGAAACGAATAAGAAAATAGCAAGGGGAAGAAATCAGCACTTGCCTCAAGATCTTCATAAATCTGGCCTTACGAGCGCTCCACTCCAAGGATCGGCCACAAGAACTCTTAGACAATGATTCCTGAAACTTTTCAAGGCAAACAAGAGTCAAGGTCAAAATCCATGATGCCTAAAATCCACAAAACGGGGAAAACTTACCGCACACGCATAGATCTTTGGAAGAGCTTTCTGAATCTACACTCTGATGATGATTTCGCACACCAGAACTCCTACATGCAGAGGCCAAAGATCACACGATGTCTCTCACCTACTTTCTCGCACAAATCGGCCCGTCGGTTTGGGAGAGACGATGAATATGGTTTCTCTAAAACGTGCAAGCCTATATATGTACATATCTAATATTATAATATTATTTTATTTAGCTACACGCCCAAACAACTAGAAAACCCAAATCACCTCGTATTTCCACGAAATTCGCCCCAAGACTAAATACCAATGCTACAAAACCAACGGCAAAGTCAAAATTAAGATTCGACAAACCAAACTCGGGTTAAAATTCCCCGAAGTCAAAACTAACTTCGTCCAACAAAAATCCACCAAGTCAAAATCTCAGATTACGACGAGCAAAATCACGCTCCAACAACGACGTCTGCTAACTATACGTCAACGTAATGCCCTAACATCATTATTACGTCACTAAAGAAATTTTAAAACAAACATCGAAAAATCAGGGGCGTTACAGCCACTCGCCCTAATAGAAAGTTTTGTCCCAAAACTTATCACAAATCGAATCTACTACAGAAAGAAAATAACCAAAGGTTATCAAATAGAAATACTTACAAAAGAAATAAGGAGAACAAATGATGATGAGCCACTCTCATAGATGACTCCAACTCCCAAGTCGCACTCTCAACGTCTTGGTTTAGACAAAGAACCTTGACCATGTGTATTGTCTTCTTTCGCAATATCTGATCTTGAATATCTAGAATAAAAAATAGGCACTTCAACATAAGAAAGATTAGGTTGCAACTGGTCACCGAATTAAGAATATGCCGGTCATTAAGCACACAATTCTTCAACTAGCTCACATGGAACACATCATGCACACCAGGAAAATTAGCAGGCAAATCCAGCCTATAAGCTGACACTCTGATGCGTTCAACAACCTGGAAAGGTCCCATATACAGGGATCCAACTTGTGGTTCCTTCCAAACCTCTTAATGCCTGACTTTAGGGATACCCTGAGAAAAACCATGTCCCTAACTGCGAACTCCAGATTAACCCTTCGTCGATTAGCGTTCTTCTCATAACGCTCCTGAGCTATACGAAGCTTCTCTCGAATATGCACCACAGAAGTATTCATCTCTTCCAAAGCTTCTAGACCCAATAATGGTCTTTCACTAACTTTAGCCCAAAACAAGGGGTTTCGACAATGCCTACCACACAAAGCCTTAAAGGGGGCCATCTGCAAACATTCCTCATAACTATTATTATAAGCAAATTCCATCAATCTAAGCCGCTCGTCACACGCTCGTCCCATACTCCTCCATGGTCAAAGATATAACATCTTATCATATCTTCCAAAATCTGATTAAATCTCTCAGTCTGACCATTGATCTACAGATGATAAGTGGTTGAATATCTGAGGTTAGTACCCAACCCTTCCTGTAAACTCCTTAAAAATGAGACATAAAACTGGAATCTCGATCTAACACATTACTTACAAGTACTCCTTACAATCTAATGACCTCTTCCAAATACAATTTTGATATCTTCTTCATGGAGTAATCAATCTCTAATGGCACGAAGTGAGCACACTTTGTCAATCTATAAACTATGAGTCGCACGGAATCATGTCCTCGGGGAGATATCAGCAAACCAGTAATAAAGTCCATAGAAATACTCTCCCACTTCCAACTTGGAATATCAAAAGACATCGGTTTACCACCCGGTCATCCATGATCTACCTTAACTTGCTTGCAAGTATAACATTCAGAAATAAACTTGGCTATATAATACTTCATCCCATACCACCAAACGATCTGCTTCAGATCTCTATACATCTTGGTAGAACCAGGGTTGTAGGCAACACTAGAATCATTTGCCTCGCTACACAGCTTTTCTCGAATATCCTCGACAGCGGGAATACAATACCTACTATGGTACTTCGAAGTACCCACATCATCGATTGAAAAGTCCGGCAATTCCCCTTTTTTAGTTCTACTATGAATATGCTGCAAATTAGGGTCATCCTTTTGATGTAGCCTTGTAAGTGTAATCCCAGAAGGCTCTTCCACTTTCAGGATGCTTGGCGAATCACTATTCCCAACAGAAATACCGATTAATAAAACTCTTCCACAAAGGATTCCACAGTAAGGTTAAAGATCTGCGCGGTCTTCCTACTCAAGGCATCAAATACTACATTAGACTTACCCAGATGATATATGATATCAACATCATAATTCACAATATACTCCAACCATGTATGATGGCACAAATTCAGCTCCTTCTAAGTCACATACTTCAAGCTCTTATGGTCCGTGTAAATCTTGCATAAGGCGCCATGTAATAAATGTCTCCAAAACTTCAAGGCATAAATTACTATCGCAAAATCCAAGTCATGAGTAGGGTAGTTCCTTCCATGAATCCTCAATTGCCTTGATCCATATGCAATCAATTTTATTTCTTGCATAAATTCACAACCAAGCCCAACATGTGATGCATCCACATAAACAACAAACTCCACTCCTTCGGTATGAAAAGATAACATTGTAGCAGTGCACAATCTCTTTTTCAACTACTAAAACGCTTTTTTGCACTTATCGCACCACACAAAAGTTGTGTTCTTCTGCGTAAGTTTAGTCAAAGGCGTAGACAACACAGAGAATCCTTCCACAAACCTTCTATAATAGACTGCCAACCCGAGGAAACTTCTTATCTCTTTAGGTGTGGTATGTATTTTCCAATCCATAACAATATCTATCTTCTCTGGGTCAACGGAAATTACTTCTTTATTCACAACATGACCCAAAAAGGATACCTGAGGTAGCCAAAACTTGCGCTTACTCAACTTGACATACAACTTATGCTCTCTCAAAGCACACAGAACTAAATGCAAGTGCTGGGCATGCTCCTCAACTCTCCGGGAATAAACCAGAACATCATCAATAAAAACAAACACAAACTGGTCTAAGAAATCTTTGAAAACTCTTTTCATCATGTGCATTAAGGCAGAGACTGCATTTGTCAATCCAAAAGACATCACCAAGAACTCAAAATGCCCATGCTGAGAAAGGAAAGTAGTCTGCGGAACATCCGACTCACGGATTCTCAACTGACCGTAGCCCAAATGAAGGTCAATCTTTGAAAACATCGTATTACCACACAACTGAACAAACAAATCATCTATCCGCGGAAAGGGATACATGTTCTTGATAGTTACCTTATTCAATTCCCGATAATCGTTGCACAATCTCATAGATCCATCCTTCTTCTTAACAAATAAGACGGGAGCACCCCATGGTGAAGAACTAGTCTAATGAATCCACATTATAACAACTCATCTAGCTGGGAACACAACTCTTCCAGTTCACGCTGGGCCATATGGTATAGTGCCTTAGCAATAGGGCGAGTACCCGACTCAAAATCTATAACAAACTCCACATCTCTCATAGGCGAAAGACCAGGAAGACTATCTAGGAAAATATAGGGAAGCTTTCGCACCATAGGAATATCCTCAACATGCAGCAAAATACCAACGACACCGAAAATAGAAACCAAATAAGCACAACAACCATAATATAAAAGCTTTCGAGCACATACATCAGAAATAATCGTGGAATTCTGGCGCGGAAATCCATACACACTCCTAGGGTTCCCATTGTCCATGTTGAAGTCCAAATGCTTTACCTTTCATCAGATAACTGCATCATATCTAGACAACCAGTCCATGCCCAGAATCATATCAAAGTCCTCCAGGTCTAACACCTTCAGATCGACAAAAGATAGAAAATCGCCTAAAAGAATAGGACAACTCTAGATACCATTGTCCACAGCAACGAGTCACAAGAGGGAAACTTAATGTAAAATGGATCGCTAACTTGATCAAGAGTCAGATGATGACGTTCTACGAAAGTCCTATCCACAAACGAGCGGGTAGCACTAGAATCAAACAAAATGTGCACCCAATGATTCTAGACCTTAAAGTTCCCTATAAAATCACATTAGTAACTAACTGTCCATCATCGAAGCTAAAGCTTTGAGATAATAACTAGATTAGAATCTAACATGTGATCACTTGGGTGGAAGTATGCGCTTCTTCCAAAGTCACCACATTCAGCTTGCCCTTCCCTTTGTCCAAAAGTTGCGGCGGCGGTAAGGCTTGAAGTGGAATTGGCTGCAGCGGGGGCTGTGTAAGACCCCTCCCCTTACCAAGGAGGCACCCAGTCTTATGCCCAGAACTGTCATCTTATGGTAGCACTAACACACAGGTTATTCGACACCGCAACACGCCGATTCTGCCGGTTAGAACGATCACATAACCTATGTAACGTCTCGAATCGCTCTAGGCCCCTCGTGTGTATTTTTGAGTCAGGAGGGTTGACTCGAGTCCTGGAAAGTGCAGGGAATTGGACTGCACTTGTGGGGAGTGGAGAAATCAGTGCTGAGAAGGACATGTGTAGTGACACGGGCGTGTCACTACCCGTGTGAATGTGACACGGGTAGAGACACAGGTGTATCCCTACCCGTGTGGCAATGTGTCGATCTGAACTCGACGAGATATGTCGAGATTGATGAGGTGTGTCGACATCGTATGACACGGGTAGTGACACGGGCGTGTCCCTACCTGTGTGTGTCGAGTTACGCTCGACGAAGCGTGTCGAGATCGACGAGGTGTGTCAACATAGTATGATACGGGTAGCGACACGGGCGTGTTCCTACCCGTGTGTGTCGAGTTACACTCGATGAGTCATGTCGAGATCGACGAACTACGTGGAGAGATCGACGAATGGTATGACACGGGTAGAGACACGGGCGTGTCTCTACCCATGTTTCGTGTGTGTCGAGTGAGTTCGTCGAGATGTATCCAGAGAAGGACATGGCCAAGGACACGACCAGGAACACGGCCGTGTCATGTGGACACGGGTCGGGACTTGGGCGTATCCCTACCCGTGTCAAGTATTGAACCGACACGGAAACCGTCGTTGGCGTTTCACTCAAGCGGGACCCGGGTAAGGACACGGGTGTGTCCCTACCCGTGTCACTTTTTATATATAAGGGGAATAGAAAACCCTAGCCGTTTTCATGCTCATTTCATGCCCTATTACCTGTGAGAACTCCTGCTGAGAGGGAAAGATGCTGGAGCAAGTTCTACAGGAGGAAATCCTCCATCGCCGGGAAGGAGAAGAAGCCGCCAAGGAGAATTACGAGATCCATGGCCGGAAATGGAGGAACCGCTGGAATCGATGTGACTTTCCTACCCTCTCCCTTGGTGCTAGATCTGTAGATATCAAGGCAAGACGTCGACTCAAAAGAGTCAAGAAATGTGAGGAGATGCTTTCTATAGGGTGGGGCCAATCCCGGGGCTTGTGCTCTTGGTTAGTGGTGTCTTCAGCCTCTCTTATCTTCTATGTGGAGATGGGGGATGGTTTCATGAAGAGCAAAGGTCTCATGAGGGTGAATAAGGGTGGAGGGAAATTCTGGAATGATTTGGGAAGATCGCTTTGAGGAGGTAGAGGTACCGATGTCATTCATTCCGCCTTAAGATGTGGGCAGAATCTGTATTCTGCGCGCAGCGAACTTCGTGGCCATTGTTAGCTGTGATACGGCCAGATCTGGGCTTTTAGCTAAACACGAAAGTTGAGGCCCTTGAAAATACCTTTCCAACGAATGGTTGCACGACTTCAGGCGAAGTCTGTAGCCACAGGAAAGTCTAAACGAAAATGGTGTTCAATAAATCCTGGATGTAGAAATTGTGTTCTGTACGCAGCAGAATTCAAGTCCGATTTCAAATAGGATAACTTCAAATCTGGGTTGAGGTCTGAATACGAAAGTTGTGGACCATGGAAAGACCTTTCCATCGTGGGTTAAACGTCTTCACCGGATTCATGTAGCTTCCGGAATCTCCGGTCGAACTTGCTGTCCAGATTCAATCTGCACCTAAATTTCGGGCTTTGTATAAGATGGATTTGGATTCAGTGGAATTAATATTGCAAGTTACTTGACTTGGATGAACTTTTATGATTAATCATTTGTTGCATGATTGACGAAGCTTACTAATCAGATTTCATATAGTCAAATTGTGAAGCAATCTAATTTAAACAAATTGACTTGATAGGAATTGAAAGATTGTTATTTGTGCGCATCATGTTTATAATTTGTCGATAACATATTTAAAGTGTAAAAGATCTTTATATGTGTAACATGTTTATATTATTTTGTCATCATCTGGGAGTCATATAGAAGAATAAATCATGGTCATGAGTATGTTTGATTAATGAAATGAGTTTAGTAGTCCAATACTTAGAGCGTCGTCTCCCTACGGGTAGTATTGTAAAGGGATGTAAGTGCGGTGTTGACCTTCACTTGTTTGGTTGTGTTTTGATAGGGTATGGATGGATGGTTGGGCTGTGTCCTCGTGCCTACATCTGAGGCCCCTTCCATGTTATGTTGATGTGGCATTTGCATGCGGTGTGAGTCGACACGCGGTGTCGTACTCCTGGGTTAGGGATAGTGTGGCAGGTCTACGGGCTCGCCAGTCGTCACACCGACGGGAGTCGACAGTTAGATTTTGGGCAGTTGGGCTGTGTCCTTGGTGTTCACGTCCCGGGGCCCCTTCCGTGCTAAGTGAACGATTGGGCTGTGTCCTCGTGCTTACTTCTGAGGCCGCTTCCGGGTCACGCAAGGCCAGTTCGGGTTGTGTTCTTAGTGCACATCTTCCCAAGACCCCGCTGGGTCATAGTACGCATGGGCTCCGTTGTTGTGTTCTTAGCATTGAGGCATACGGAGGCCTAGGTGAAGTAGTGTGGATACCCGCCTAGTATTATAAGTGCCCGTTCTACTGTCACCGCTGGCCATGGTGGCTGATGCCTGAGAGGTTAGCTCGAAAAGCTGCTGTGTCGAAATTGCAGTGGGAACTATAGTCTGTGTCATATCATTGCACGACAAGATCCTCATCGTATAAGTTTGTATCGACACTCTTATACGATGAGTTACTTTTATGTAACCCGATCCTTAACTTATAAGTTTGTATGGAAATTCTTATAAGTTAAGTTACTTTCCTGCTGTTACATATACTTGTTAGTTTATTGTAGCTCTTAAATAATTGCTAGATCATGTTATTGTTACTCTCACACTACTGTCACCTGCTTATACTTATTTACTAGCATATATATATATATATATATATATATATATATATATATATATATATATATATATATATATATTACCCTTTTTCCTTCTCTCCGCCCGGTGCTGAGGAGTTGCCGGGGGAGCGGATGTGAAACCACTTAGTCGTTTCGACTAACGGTTGCTACGTCTTCATTTTTTAGGAGGTCACGCCGCAGGTAGAGCAGCTGCAGACTACGCAGCAGGACAGCCAGGTGATTGTCACTTAGATATCTGCAAGGAGAAAATAACCAAACTAATAATTCAACAAGGCAAGTATACCTATCAAAATGCAGCTAGGGGACACAAGTGTCGTATTAAAATCCGGGAACAGTTGAGTAAGCTTACTCACACAAAATTTATTATTTTATCGACGGAAAAATTAGGTTTTTTAGAAGAAAGCTAAACGTACTAAAGGAAGAGAACTACTTGCAATGAAAGAGAGCTACTTGCATGAAAAGATAAAGAGAGCTAAAAGAGCGATTAAACTTAAGCTTAGTAACGATGAGGGGAAAATGCAATCGATCAGAAATCACCTCGGCAAGAGTGGTTAGAAAAATACGATAAATAAACCTAAGCTAATTAGGGTAAAGGTCCTTGACTGTGGAGGTTCCATGAATATTGACACGCTTCTCTCGAAGGCCGTGCCTAACTGAGTTTAGGAAGGTCCGACCGACTTTCGCCTAAATCGGAGGCCTAAAACTCGCTTTACGCGGTGAACCCCACTATTGGATTTTAGTCCAATCCGGGAGATTTGAACGCCAGCCTCTCTTGAGGGGTGAGAACAACTCCCTTTACTCTTGAGTGCTCATTTCAAACTTTCGTCCTCTCGGCTAGCCCAGAATGAAAGCAAAGGTGGAGAGTATATATCGATGATATACCTCCAACCCGTGATAAATCAAGAGTAATTCAAGGCTAAACCCTAAAAAGAAAAGGTAAGATTCAAAGCATCATAACCTAATCACTCGAACCTCGGATCATCAAGATCGAGTACATGGAGGATTAGTTAATCATGGTGAGGTGGAAGAGGGGGGATGAGTAGAAGAAGAATAATGAAAATAGAGCAGAAACGAAAAAGAAAACAACACTTTTTATTAATGGAAACAGGGATCTTACAACTTGAAAACCAGAGATTACAAGTGCATGGAAAGTAAACTACACTATCATTAACATTATACTACAGAAAGAAGCTAGGAGCTAATACAGGGAAAGCATAAAGCTAGAGCTAAGAACTAAAAATGAAGAGACCTGCTTAAAAAAGTTCAAAAATACAAAAGACAGAACCTTCCCTCTCAATGCAAAAGGTGTCCCTGAACCCTTAGAGTTGGGCTCTATTTATAGATTTTTTCGGGTCGGGTCACGCCCCCCTGTCACGCTCGGATCGGGCGTGACCCTGGGGCGTGACACATTCGGTGCGACTTTTTCGGTCTGGAATTTAATTCTGGTAGAGTAGCTGGAGTACACGCCCATATGTCACGCCCTGGTAGGGCGTGTACCTGGGGCGTGTTCTTTGTGGCGTGACTTTGTTGAGCTGAAATTGAATGCTGGAGGTGACGGGCGGAATTGCTGCAGTACACGCCCATATTTCACGCCCGGGTCAGGCGTGACCCAGGGGCGTGACACTTTCGGTGCGACTGTGGAGCGGGAAAACGAGCGCGTTGCGGCGATTCCTCGGAACCTGGGGACACGACTCTAGAACATGCCCGTGTCGGATGTGACACGGGCTTGACAGAGGGCGTGTACACTAAGTTTCCACGGAATGCAGTTTCGGACCAATTGCTTCATTCCTCTGGGTTACACGCCCTAGGTACACGCCCGTGTAGGGCATGACCTTGGGGCGTGTCATAGCAAAATTCAGCTGAAAGCCGTGAAAACCTGCAAAAAGCAGAAAAAACGCATTATCGACAAAAATATATACAAAGTGGAATCAAAATAAGTACTTTGCAAGACATGATTTGCTTTAAAACCCCGAAAATATCCTAATAAAATTGACTGCAAACTGTATTATCAAATTCCCCCAAGCTTAAGTTTTGCTTATCCCCAAGCAAAGATATAAAGACTAGCTAATCATAAAAAGTGACTAATTCAAAAGGTTTTAATCATACTTACACTATTACTATGCGAAATTCTAGGTAGGGAGAATATTAAACGTAAATCTAAAACAATTATTTTGGTATGTTTTAACTGTTATAAACTTTACTTAATAAAAATAAATCATCCAGAATTTTGACGAAATTCTTTAAATAGATTTAAACAAGGCAATGAAAATGAAAAGAACGTATTGAGTTATTACTAGATCCAAGTAACGCATTATAATTATATCAATTAAATAACAAAAATTTAAATTTAAATCCAAAACTAAAACTGATTTACTTTTCTTCTTTTCTTAGTTGTTAAATAAAATTAAAAAGGGCGTGAATCAAAAGGACTTAATGGGATCGAAACGTTTGGTTTAGGATTATGAATAGGAGTGGAATTCAAATATAAACATGGAGGCTTAAAATTCACACTAAACCAAAACAACGAGTTTCGAAAATTTATTTTAAACAAAATATGTATATATATATATATATATATAATGTTTTTTTTTTCTTCCTTTTTTTTCTTTATTATTATTTGTTTTTTTGTTTTTTTCATCATTCATCATTTTTTTCTCTTTTTTTTTTCAAAACATTGCTTTTGAGTACACTTTTTTCAACAATTTCGCCAAAGATAACACAAAATTTCCTATCATGAAAATTTTAGAATGAAACTCAAAAACAATTAGCGTGATTAGATAGGTAGAAATTTGGGCTTTGCTGAAAATGAAATGCTATGTGGAGTTATCAAATGAATTTGGAAAAAAGGCTCAAAAGCGGCTAACTAGTGGTAAAATATTTTAGGTTGGCAGGAAAGCTCAAACGTAAACAAAAATGGAATAAATCATTTTTACGCTTTTTTTAAAATTTATTTAAAACATAGAGTTGATAAATTTCAAAAAGCAAGTTCGAGATAATAAAAGAAGATTGATGAAATTGTCTTGAAAATAAAAAAATATGTGACTTGGATCGTTCATATTTACTACATTATTCAAAATTTGTTCTTACAAAAATTATCTAAAGACGAAAACGAAAATAGTGGATGATAAATTTTAGAGAAAGTAAAGAAAATAAAAAACGGAAAACCATAATAGAAATGCACGTTTTAGAGAAATATTTCACCTTAACATGCTACCGTGAATTAGAAACACAGCATGACCAACATTTTACTTGTGAAATATGATAAAAAAATGATTAGAAAAATTATAATTAACTACGTTGTTTATAAAGAAGTTTGAGAAAAACAAAACATAAATATGGGGTACTTATTGAAATACCAAAATGCAGCTATATATATATTTTTGGATTCTTTGGATTTATTGGATATTTACAAAAAGCAAAAAGAAGGAGGAAGTCCTCCCCCAAGCTTAAAATCGACATTGTCCTCAATGGAGAAGGAGGTTGGAGAACGAGAGAAAATTAAAGTATAGAAATGAAAGACAGAATTGAAAAACAGGTACTTCCCCGGTTTTAGTTTGTAGGGAAAGCTGAGTGATGCCGCTCTGCCAGGCCTGTGCTTTGGATCTTCAGGAAACGTCGTCTGGTGGACTTTGTCATGGAATCAGAACCGTTGGAGCAGGCAATCACAGAAGTTTCAGCTTGCCGGAGCCATTCGGGGCAAAAATTGTAAAATAAAGAAAACAGAAAAAGATAACTTGGGTTGCCTCCCAAGAGCGCCCTTTGTTTAAAGCGTCGTTTGAGCTCGACGCATCAAAATAAGATTGTCCCAAATATCGTTTAAAAATAAAGTGCGAATAAAGTTCAAAGTGTGCAAGAAAAATAAAGTGCAGATTAATCAAATGTTAGGACAGGAAAGATAGAGGTAACAGAGTTGGGACTGACATCATCACAGAAATACAGTTCAAGACGCTGACCATTCACTTTGAAATTACCCTTATCAGGGTGGGAAATTAAAACAGTACCATAAGAAAAGACTTCTAAAACAGTAAAAGGCCCCGACCAACGTGATTTTAATTTACCCGGGAATAAACGTAAACGAGAATTATAAAGAAGAACTTGGTCGCCCGGCTTAAAGATTTTTGGGTGCCTAAGATGTTGATCGTGTAAACGCTTCGTCCTCTATTTATAAAGTCTGTTATTTTCATATGTGTAAGAGCGCCACTCGTCGAGTTCGTTAAGTTGAAATTTTCTAAAATCGCCGACAGAGTGGGGATCGAAGTTTAAAAATCGTAAGGCCCAAAAGGCGCGGTGTTCTAACTCTACGGGTAAATGACACGATTTTCCATAAACCAATCGATATGGCGTACATCCGAGGGCGGTTTTGTACGCTGTTCGGTAGGCCCATAGAGCATCGTCTAATTTGGCAGACCAGACTTTTCTAGATGTGGAAACAGTCTTTTCTAAAATTCGTTTTATTACTCTATTCACTACTTCGACTTATCTGTTAGTTTGGGGGTGGTAGGCAGTGGAAAGCTTATGAGTAACGCCATATTTAGTTAAGATTTTTGAAAATTGCGCGTTACAAAAATGGGAACCCCTATCACTAACGATAGCGCGTCGCGTACCGAAGCGAGAAAATAATTTTTTTAGGAAATTAACTACGACTCGGGCGTCATTTGCAGGAAGAGCTTGGGCCTTGGCCCAACGTGAAACATAATCAACGGCAACTAAAATGTACTTATTCCCGAAACTAGAAGGAAAAGGGCCGACAAAATCAATCCCCCAGAGGTCGAAAACTTCGCACTCTAGGAAATAATTTTGTGGCATTTCATTTTTATTCGAAATATTCCCCGACCGTTGGCAACTATCACACCTACTCACAAAGGCATGCGCGTCTTTAAACAGGGTAGGCCAGTAAAAACCCGCGCTTAACACTCTGTGAGCGGTGCGAGCAGCTTGATAGTGCCCACCTGTCGGTCCTTCATGTAAGTGTTTAATAATATCTAATCCTTCATCAAAAGAAACACACCTCCTGATCACTTGGTCTGCACAGACTTTAAAAAGATGCGGGTCCTCCCAAAAGTAGTTCTTTAACTCAGAAAAGAATTTCTTCTTTTACTGAGACGAGAACTCTTTTGGGAGCACACGAGCCACTAGATGGTTGGCGATGTGGGCAAACCAAGGAGAAGTAGATGTGTTAATTATGAACAGCTTCTCATTAGGGAAATAGTAATGAAAAGAATTTTCATCTAATTTTTCTATAAACGGGTTGTCTAGGCGCGAAAGGTGGTCGGCGGCCAAGTTCTCGGCACCTCGCTTATCACGGATCTCTATGTCAAACTCCTGGAGGAGTAAGACCCAGCGAATCAAGCGAGGCTTGGCATCCGTTTTAGAGAGAAGATATTTGAGGGCCGAGTGGTCCGTAAAAACAATAATTTTTGAAAGAGTAATATAAGGGCGAAATTTGTCAAAAGTGAATACTACAGCTAAGTGCTCCTTCTCGGTTGTGGTGTAATTTTCCTGTACAGATGTGAGTGTTTTACTAGCGTAATAAATGGGGTGGAAGTTTTTGGAAATACTTTGACCTAGTACGGCTCCCACCGCATAACTACTCGCATCACACATTATTTCAAATGGAAGATCCCACACCGGAGCTATCATGATTGGTGCATTAACTAATTTTTCTTTTATTAAATTGAAGGCAGCTAGATAGAGGTCATCAAATATGAATGGGGCATCTTTTTCTAAGAGATGGGTAAGGGGCTTGGTGATTTTGGAAAAGTCCTTTATGAAGCGGCGGTAGAAACCTGCATGACCCAGGAAACTTCTTATAGCTTTTATGTTCGTAGGTGGCGGCAGCTTCTCGATAACTTCTATTTTCACAACGTCTACTTCAATACCCCTTTCAGAAATTTTATGTCCCAAAACTAACCCTTCCCTCACCATAAAATGTCATTTTTCCCAATTTAAGGCGAGGTTAGTTTCTTCGCATCGCTCTAAGACTTTTTCAAGGTTCTCTAAGCAACTATCGAAGGAATTCCCGAACACGGAGAAATCATCCATGAAAACTTCCAAAATGCTTTCTACGTACTTGTCAAAGATGGCGAGCATACATCGTTGGAATGTAGCTGACGCATTGCACAATCCAAACGGCATTCTTCGGTAGGCGAAGGTGCCGAAAAGACAAGTAAACGTAGTTTTCTCCTGGTCCTCGGGGGAGATGGGGATTTGAAGATACCCCGAGAGGCCATCGAGAAAACAATAAAAGCTATGTCCGGAAAGTCATTCTAAAATCTGATCAATGAATGACAAGGGGAAGTGATCCTTGTGGGTGGCGTCATTCAACTTACGGTAACCTATACACATTCGCCATCCGGTCACCGTCCGAGTCGGGATTAATTCATTATTTTCATTACTTACTACCGTTATCCCTCCCTTCTTTGGTACTACCTGTACTGGGCTAACCCACTTACTGTCGGATATAGGATAGATAATTCCTGCGTCTAATAATTTCATAACCTCGCCCTTAACTACGTCTTTCATGTTTGGGTTTATACGGCGCTGAGGTTGTATATAGTTATGTGAATTATCTTCCATTAAGATTTTATGAGTGCAGAAAGATGGGCTTATGCCCTTGATATCAGATATCTTCCAAGCAATAGCTTGGCGATGCTTTTGTAAAATTGAAAGAAGTTTATCCTTTTGTGCATCCGTGAGGTAGGCCGAAATTATGACAGGCAGCTTGGAGTCCTTTTCTAAGAAAGCGTATCGAAGGTGCTCTGGTAGTTCTTTCAGTTCCAAGGTAGGGGGTCATCATACGAGGTTTTGGAAATTTGTTCTTTTTCAAAAACTATGTCCTCGTACAATTTTTTATATGTAAAATTAAAAGGGGTGTTGCTAGCGGCCATGGCGGCTTCGTGCAGCGATTCAGTTGGAAAAGTAGAAGAGGAACAGAAATCAAAAAATTCTTTTTCAAAATCAGAAAGGCGGGTGGAGGATTCTTCACTTAGGTGTGGAGATTCAGTTGGAGGAGTAGGAGAGGAACAAAAATTGGAAAATTCTTCTTCAAAATCAGAGGTGTGAGAGAAGGATTCTTCACTTACGGTATCCATGAAAAAACAAGAGTCATCATTAGCTAGTGTGTTCTTCATCAAGGGGGTGATAGAGAAAGTTACCTCATCGTCGCCCACTCGAAGGAAGAGCTTACCATTGCTTATGTCAATGATAGCTCGGGAGGTGGAAAGGAAGGGTCGGCCAAGGATCAGGGGAACCTCGACGTCTTCTTCGATGTCCAAAATGACAAAGTCCACCGGGAAGATGAACTTGTCAACTTTGACTAGGACGTCGTCCATTATTCCTAACGGGTATTTGACTGATCTGTCGGCGAGCTGGATACTCATGAGTGTGGGGTTGAGACTACCAATTCCTAACTTTTAAAACAACGAGAGGGGCATAAGATTAATACTCGCACCTAAGTCGGCTAAAGCGTGTTTGACAAAGAGATCACCAAAGACACACGGGATAGAGAAACTACCCGGGTCACTGATTTTCTTTGGTAATCCGTTTTTCAAAACCGCTGAGCACTCGACATTTAACGTGACATGAGAAAGGTTCTCTAACTTCTTCTTGTTGGTTAGGAGGTCCTTAAGGTATTTTGCATACTTCGGCATCTGGGATATGGCTTCGTGGAAAGGCAGATTTATGTGGATTTGTTTAAACATTTCTAAAAAACGGGTGTATTGATCATCCTGTCGTTGTTTATTAAGTTCGGAAGGGTATGGCGGGGATGGATTATTTTTAAAGGTGGGTGGTGGAGTGAGTTGTTTTTCTAAAATAGGAGTGATAATTTCTTCGGCAGAGGGTGGAATTTTTAAAACGGGAACGGAGCTTTGATTTTTTAAAGCAGAAGCGGAGATTGCCTCGGGCTCTTCACTTATCGTACCGGGAACTTTCTTTCCACTCCGAAGAGTCATAGCTTTCGCTTGCTCTCTCGGGTTGGGCTCGGTATTGGAAGGAAGAGACCCTACGGGTCGCTCAGAAATCATTTTAGCGAGCTGTCCTACCTGATTTTCTAAATTTTTAACACTTCCAGTTAAGGTTCTAATCGTAGCGTCATTAGCATTCATGTATTTTGAAAACATTTCCTCCAAATTTGGAGGTTTTGGAAAACTTTGAGGAGGTGGTGGTGGTGCAGAAAAATCACTTTGCGGTGGCGGGCGCACAACATTCGATGGATTGCTCCACGAAAAATTCGGATGATTTCTAAACGCAGGATTATAACTATTCGGAAAATTAAAACCAGGAGGATGATAATTTGCAGCAGAAAAATTATTAAAAGCAGTTCTAGGCATATTATTTACATAATCCAAATGTTCGGCGGGAGGAGTTGCAGATTCCCATACCTGAGGGGCGGAGGCAGCAATCATCTCCGTAATTTTTTTGCTTAATATTTCAACTTGCAGTGCGAGTTGGGAGACGTTGTCCACTTCAAAGAGACCTGCAAGTTTGTTTGGGCGGGACCTAGGCACATTCCACTGGTAAGTGTTCATGGCCATGTCCTCAAACAGCTCAAGAGCTGCTTCCGGGGTCTTATGGTTTAAAGTACCGCCAGAAGCTACGTCTATCATTTGCTTTGTGCTTTGATTTAGCGCATTATAGAACGTCTGCACCTGCAACCATACAGGCAGAGCGTGATGTGGGCATCGTCTTAATAATTCTTTAAATCTTTCCCGGGTTTCGTAAAGGGTCTCAGAGTCTATTTGTCCAAAGGCAGAAATGTCATTCCTAAGTTTTGCAGTTATAGCAGGCGGAAAATACTTGCCCAAAAATTTTTCAGTTAATTGCGTCCAAGTAGTTATGCTATTTTTATGAAGGGTGTTCAGCCACTTCTTAGCCTTAATTCTAAGAGAGAAAGGAAATAATCTTAGCCTAATAGCATCATTTGTGACACCATTTATCTTGAAGGTGTCACAAATATCAAGAAAGCTAGCTATGTGTGCGTTCGGGTCTTCATCTTGAAGACCGTCAAATTGCACATACTGCTGCACCATTTGAATTATGCTAGGCTTCAGTTCAAAATTATTATTATTTATTGCAGGGCGAACTATACTAGATTCTGTACCCTCGAGATTCGGTCGTCCATAATAGGACATAGGCCTTTGCACGGCTTCCTCCACGTTGGGTTCTGCCATTCTTAAGGTAGAAAATGACTCGGAATCCTCAACCGGCACTTGGGTAGTAGGGCCTTGAAATCGCGATCTTCTCCGAAGAGTACGCTCAATTTTGTGGTCCAGGACCAAAGTAACCGACGGACTTCCGCGGGTCATACACTAGAAGAAGAGAGGAGAAGAAAGACTAGAAAATAAAAGAGCTAATGAAGTTTGTTTTTTTTTGAAATAGATTTTTTTATGTTTTAACTCCCGAACTTCCCAAGGGCTACCCGGTGAAGGGTTCGCAAGGTACTAGACAAGATAGTGGCATTTAGAGCCACTTTGCCCTTTTCGAGAGAGTTGGTGGTGTAGAAAAATTTGTGATGTGGGTTTCTATTAAGTAGGCGGTAATTAAAATCCAGCCATTTAACTCCGAGCGAGTAGGAGGAAAATAAAAGCTAACACTCACGCACTCTAAAGAAAGTAAACACACTCTACTGAAATAAAATCCTGCCAATTAACTCAAGTGAGTAGGTGGAAAAATAAAAATACGCACACTTGCTTGAACAAAATCCAGCCAATTAACTCAAGTGAGTAGGCGGAAAAATTTAAGAAGGAGGGTGAGAAAGAGAAGTGATAAAATTAATATATTCGTGTTTTCAATTTATCAACGAGCGTTGCGTTCCCGGCAACGGCGCCAAAAACTTGATTGTCTCTTAGATATCTGCAAGGAGAAACTAACCAAACTAACAATTCAACAAGGCAAGTATACCTATCGAAATGCTGCTAGGGGACACAAGTGTCGTATTAAAATCCGGGAACAGTTGAGTAAGCTTACTCACACGAAATCTATTATTTTATCGACGGAAAAATTAGGTTTTTTAGAAGAAAGCTAAACGTACTAAAGGAAGAGAACTACTTGCAATGAAAGAGAGCTACTTGCATGAAAAGATAAAGAGAGCTAAAAGAGCGATTAAACTTAAGCTTAGTAACGATGAGGGGAAAATGCAATCGATCAGAAATCACCTCGGCAAGAGTGGTTAGAAAAATACGATAAATAAACCTAAGCTAATTAGGGTAAAGGTCCTTGACTGTGGAGGTTCCATGAATATTGACACGCTTCTCTCGAAGGTCGTGCCTAACTGAGTTTAGGAAGGTCCGACCGACTTTCGCCTAAATCAGAGGCCTAAAACTCGCTTTACGCGGTGAACCCCACTATTGGATTTTACTCCAATCCGGGAGATTTGAACGTCTGCCTCTCTCGAGGGGTGCGAACAACTCCCTTTACTCTTGAGTGCTCATTTCAAACTTTCGGCCTCTCGGCTAGCCCAGAATGAAAGCAAAGGTGGAGAGTATATATCGATGATATACCTCCAACCCGTGATAAATCAAGAGTAATTCAAGGCTAAACCCTAAAAAGAAAAGTTAAGATTCAAAGCATCATAACCTAATCACTCTAACCTCGGATCATCAAGATCGAGTACATGGAGGATTAGTTAATCATGGTGAGGTGGAAGAGGGGGATGAGTAGAAGAAGAATAATGAAAACAGAGCAGAAACGAAAAAGAAAACAACACTTTTTATTAATGGAAACAGGGATCTTACAACTTGAAAACCAGAGATTACAAGTGCATGGAAAGTAAACTACACTATCATTAACATTATACTACAGAAAGAAGCTAGGAGCTAATACGGGGAAAGCATAAAGCTAGAGCTAAGAACTAAAAATGAAGAGACATGCTTAAAAAAGTTCAAAAATACAAAGGACAGAACCTCCCCTCTCAATGCAAAAGGTGTCCTTGAACCCTTAGAGTTGGGCTCTATTTATAGATTTTTTCGGGTCGGGTCACGCCCCCTGTCACGCCCGGGTCGGGCGTGACCCTGGGGCGTGACACATTCGGTGCGACTTTTTCGGGCTGGAATTTAATTCTGGCGGAGTAGCTGGAGTACACGCCCACATGTCACGCCCTGGTAGGGCGTGTACCTGGGGCGTGTTCTTTGCGGCGTGACTTTGTTGAGCTGAAATTGAATGCTGGAGGTGACGGGCGGAATTGCGGCAGTACACGCCCATATGTCACGCCCGAGTCAGGCGTGAACCTGGGGCGTGACACTTTCGGTGCGACGGTGGAGCGGGAAAACGAGTGTGTTGCGGCGATTCCTCGGAACCTGGGGACACGCCTCTAGAACACACCCGTGTCGGATGTGACACGGGCGTTACAGACGGCGTGTACACAAAGTTTCCACGGAATGCAGTTTCGGACCAATTGCTTCATTCCTCTGGGTTACACGCCGTAGGTACACGCCCGGGTAGGGCGTGACGTTGGGGCGTGTCACAGCAAAATTCTGCTGAAAGCCGTGAAAACCTGCAAAAAGCAGAAAAAACGCATTAGCGACAAAAATATATACAAAGGGGAATCAAAATAAGTACTTTACAAGACATGATTTGCTTTAAAACCCCGAAAATATCCTAATAAAATTGACTGCAAACCGTATTATCACCAGGCCAGGACGATAGTGCCTGAAGTGACGGTGTCGTCGATACTGTCAGTTACTGATGTTAGTTTTTGATACTCTGATGTAGCCTGTTTGGGCAAGGTTTAGCTGTACTCTGATATATTGTAGAAGCATGTTTTAGCTTCTCGTTTATTGATGTATTCAAACATTATTACTTAGTCTGGATTTGACTTCTCTTGCTTATTTTATTTGGTTGGGTTGGCATGTTCTATTGATATTGTTGTAGCCGGCGGAAAAGGCGTCTTGTGGTACAGGTTAGCCCATGTGCTAATGCTACCGTAAGACGGCTGTTCCGGGCATAAGATCCCCCGTCGTGCCGTGTTTTGAGATCCGAGAGGGGGGGTCTTACAACCTGTGGCCAAAAGAGAGTAAGAATTGTAGAAGTAATGTAGAATTGAACTACAAACCAGTCCACAATCACAGTACATATCATATAATAAAATGAAAGTGCATCCAGTCCACAACGAGTAACAATAATAAGAAGAGTAAATAGGCTTATGCCCTGTACATGAATATCAACTCTCCTCACACAATAAAAAGTGAAGCAAAACTCTCCTCGGAGAACTCGTCCCACCTGACGTCGGGCTGCAGTAGACATAGTAGGTGATGGTGGTATCAACTCCTCACGTCCTGTCACCTCGTCCTGTCGGTCGTGCTGGTGCTCCAACTCCTCGAGCTCCTAAAAACAGTTTGGTCACCAACCATTAGTCAAAAAAACTATGTCGTTTCCTCCGCACCTCGCCCCGTAACTCCTAGGCACCGTGCAGGAGGACGTAGCGGAGGACAACAAGGGGTAACAAAAGGGAAGGAGGTGACAAGGAATTTATGCTACCAAGTATGAATGTAAATAGTAAATCTACACTAGCAGTTCTATGTATATAGTCCAAATGTATAAGCATGTACAGTATAAGAGAGAGTAAAACTGGAAATAAGTTAGTGCAGTAAATAAAATATAAAAATCTACTGCTAATATACATCACAGAAGTACCCTAACTTATATGAGTGCCCATACAAACATATAAATTAGAGTTTCCAAAATTAACTTATCATATAAAAGAGTCCATATTAATTTATATGATAAGGATCCATGAAGCGTATGTCCTAATATGAATGAATTAATGCAGTTATTTATGAGTCATGCAAGTGCAACTCACACATAACGACTCTGTGATCAAAGACCTTTAGTTCGCACTTTTCGGAGCTAGCATCACACTCTGGTACCACCGTTGTGGCTACGGCAACAGTGGAGCGGGCATTTCCACTCCTAGGCGGGTATCACACTACCAAGCCTAGACCTCACATGCCTCTGTACACGTCCTAGGTGCACTCTAGAGTCTGTGCGTACTAATTGATGGCTACCCACCAGTCTTTTTGGTCGAGCATGAGTTTTCGGGGATCGTCCTCCAGACCATAGTGTAAAATACCCCACTGGCCCCTCAAACCATCACACCTCGCCAGAGTCACCGTACTGCCATCGTTGTGACAATTGGCCCAGTACCGCATGACCCGCCACAATTTTATGCACATGCAAGATATTCCAACCCGAGCCTCCAGCTCGCAGGACCAACCCGTCCTTAATCCCACCAACCATATATGGGTGAGAATGTTACCACAATCCCTCCAACCCTACACGAGTGAGAATGTTACCATAATCCCTCCAACCCTATATGGGTGAGAATGATGATATGTTGCTTAACTTATTAGACTACTCTTTTCTATGGGTTATTATACTTAGTGATTTAAGGTTAATGCTAGGACTGCCCAGGGTATACCCGGTGAAGGGTTCTCGGGGGCACTAGGAACTACGATGGGATTATGCCCAAATCTCCCTCTCTCAAGGATATTTACTTTAGCTGATGACTACCCATAATTCACCCTCAGCTCTCGTTGTTGCTCTGGAACAAACCTAATGACTTAAGAAGTTACCGGGAAATCGGCGGTCTTCCTTCGATCGCCGTTTTCACCACTATCCTTATGGTTTTCACTCCACCCCTCGTGATCCAGTAGTGACCTATAGGGGACCAATCAGGGCTTATCCTTTAATGCAATTGTCACCTCAATAGTTAATTATATCCCCATGTGGTCCTAGTAGTTTAGGCTAACTGTGCTAGTCACTACCCATGGTCCAATACCACCCGTATAGTCGGACTTCCAATCCTTTGGTCACAATGGCCCTAAATATTTATCATAGGGTAGTATGATATGTACTATTGACCATATGAAATTTTACTATTTTCCCACGTCATTAAAACCATAAATTAAATTCTTTAATTAAGTAGTCTATGTCACTTTATGCATGAGATACTATGACAAATAATTATATGGGTCTAATAGTTTTTCTTGAGGATCATCTAGGTTAATTATGGTTGGATATCAAGAATTGTGATTTTCCCATATATATTTCTATTTAATTCTATTTATTATTAAATCCATTAATCGGCCACTTTCCAAATGAAGTACAAGAAATATGTTACTAAAACTTTTATAATAATTACTGCAGATGTAAATTACTAAAATAATACTAAGTGCCAAAATTAATAACTTAAAACAGTAATTTGATCCTTTATTATCCCATATGAAAATATCACTAAAATGTCATTCCTTGAGTTTTAAATTTAATAATGTATCCAAAACTTCTAAGATAATTATACCATGTCAATATCTCATAAATACATCACTATGAAGTTTTCGAAAATATTTTTATTGTAATTTCCACCATAGATAAATAATTTCCCAAAAGGGCAAAATGGTCAAAACTACAAAAAATCATCATAAAATCAAATAATCAGGGCAATAAATTTTCCAGGTATTACATATGACTCCTTCGAGCTTTTGTCAAAATCTAGGGTTTTAAAATCATTAATATCCCTATTTTCAAATTTTTGCATATAAATGGCTTAATTTTCAAAAATTTCAAATAATGGGATTTTTGCTTCCAAAAATCCCAATATTTCTAAAAGGGGTAAAATCCATCCCTATGAACTCATGTTCAGAGTTTTGTAGTCATACCATGTGTATTAAGGGGTAAATTCACATTTTGGTAAATATGGCTATATGCACCCCAAGCCTATAATAACCCTTCACATGCAAGAGGAAATGCCCATCATGCATAAGTCAAAGGTGACTGAAAGTTTTAACATGGGCCTATAAGGAACACAAGGACATGCCACCAAAAGTGGGGCCATTTGGAGTCATATTACTCCAAATATTTCATTAATTTACTTTTGTGTCTTTTCACAAATACCATAGAAAAATTTTCCCAAAAATTCCAATTTATGGACAGAGTTTAATTCTACCATAGTCAAGCACATGTCCAAAATTTTGGGTCATGTGGACTTCTGATTTGGCATGGGGATGCATTGGAATTTCTGCCCTAGCTTAGGACCAGTCCTAGTAGAATGGCACTACAGGGAGCCACACTACTCCAAAACTCATGTTTATGGTGGAAAAGTGAAGTTAAGACATAGATCTACAATTTTGATGTTGGTGGCCAGTTCTGAAATTGCCTGTAAGGGGCCAATATTTAACATGCAAAGTTATGTATAGAATGTGACAGAAATTGAATGAAATTAATATAACCTATAGTTTGATTTGAATAAAGTGGACGACATCCGTTCATCGTCCCCGATCAGCAACGGCTGAGATTGAGCCTGGCTGGGTCATTTTGATTTCGCATTTCCGGCCACCTGGTTCGGCGCCACCGCCGGCGATTATTTTCACCACCTTCGTTGAGGTGGTGGCTGGTGTTTCCCGGCGGTGGGGATGCCGGAGGAGGCTCCTCCGGCGATCCCAAGCAAGAAGAGAAAGCTCAAATTTTTTCTCTCTGCTCACATGGTATCGGGCTCAATTGAGCGCGATGTCTCGCCTAGTCGATCTAGGATTCTAGTACGATGAGACGTGAGGTGAAACGAACCCTTAAGGTAGCTTGACAGCGAGTTTGGCGGCGGTGAGCCATGAACGAGCTTGCTCCGGCAACTCCTCCCCGTTTCCTCGATTCTCCAGCAATTCCCTTGCTCCAGGACTCGTTCACCAATCGTTTCCCCTCTCTAAAGCTGATGGTGTGGCTAGATTGGGCTGAGAGTGGGTGTATGGGGAGATAAGTCCAAGGGGTTGCTCGGGTTGAGCTTTGGTTGCTCCACACATGGTTCCAAGTGGCCACCATGCTCCAAAATCCTCTAGAATTGCCTGAGGAAATCGGACAGCAAGCTTAGGCAGCAAAATAAGGGGCTATGTGGCCATCCTTCTTCTTCATTCCTCTTCTCTCTCTCCTCATTTCTCCAAATTCCTTTTCTACACCTTTGTATGTAATCTCTCTCCTGATTTTGGGGGTTGGGGGCTGACTTTGACCACTTGAGTTGGTCATGGGTCAAGGATGGTGGGCTTAACCCAAAGGAAATGGGCTTAGCCCTTATTTTCCTCTATAGGCATCATCGATTCGGAGCGGCTGCAAACGAACTGATCTGTCGGACGCTAGCGGGCCTGCTGTAGTGGTGATATGCTACTCTGGCCGAAAGAGAGCTCTCGGTAGCGAGGAGATATGGAAAACGTCGTGCATGGCTCCCAGCTCCGGTGGCATCTCCAGCCTGTAGGCCAAGGGGCCAATCCGCTCCATAATCATATAGGGCCCCATATATCGAGGGTTGAGCTTCTTGATAGGTATAAATCGAGCCACCTTCGTCAGTCTGTCGGCGATTACCCAAATAGAATCGTGCGCCAAGTGGTAGCGAGGCAATCCGTGTACAAAATCGATAACAATATCCTTAAACTTCCACTCAGGGACCGGCAGTGACTGTAGCAACCCTCCGGGGCTCTTGCATTTAGCTTTTACTCTCTGGCATGTCTCGCAGTGTGTCACATAAAAGATTATATCCCTCTTCATCCCTGGCCAGTAGATGCTCCTCCGCAGATCCGCTGTCATCTTGGTGATACCGGGGTGCACTGAGTACCTAGTGCTGTGTGCCTCCATGAGTATATCATCCCGAATATCACCTCCCGCGGGTATATAAAAACGACCGCGGAAATGAACGAGGCCTTCAAGCAATGAATAATAACCTGGCCTGCCCCCTTCCAGGGCCCTGAACACTAGCACCAAAGCTGCATCTAACCTCTGCTGTACCACGATGCGCCCTCGTATATCACATTCCACGATCAAGGAGTTCAAATACTCCTGGTAGATCTCCGGCTGGGCCTCAAAAATGACTGAAATGTGCATATCTTCCAACATCTGCAACAGCTCCATAGACATCACCCGGGGCTCCGGTCCAGTAGTGCAGGCTCTCCTGCTCAACGCATCTGCCACATTGTTCGCTTTCCCCGAGTGATAGTGTAATTTATAATCATAATCGTAGAGAAACTCCAGCCATCTCCTCTGCCGAAGGTTTAGATCTTTGTGCGTGTCGACGTATTTGAGATTCTTGTGATCCGAGTAGATATCACAAGGAACCCCATACAAGTAGTGTCTCCAAATCTTCAGTGCGAATACGACCACCCCGAGCTCCAAGTCATGCATCAGGTAATTCTGTTTATACTTCTACAATTGCCTGGTGGCTTAGGTAATAACGTGGACGTGCTGCATCAAGATGACACCCATCCCGTGGAATGAAGCATCTGTGTATATATGAAATCCTTCCTTCCCAGATCAAAGTGCAAGGATGGGGGAAGAGGTGAGCCTGTCCTTTAACTTCTGAAACGCCGCCTCGCACTTCTCCGTCCAGATAAAAGCTGCTTCCTTCTTTGTCAAGGACATGAGGGGGAATGCTATCCTCGAGAACCCCTCCACGAACTTGTGATAATATCCTGCGAGCCCCAGGAAACTACGAGAGCGCATCGGGGTACAGGAGGGGCCATCGGAGGTGGAGGAGGTGGAGGAGGGAGTGGACGAAAATGAAGCGGGCACTCTGATCTAATATGACCCGGCTGATGACACCCGCAGCAAACTATCGGTCGCTGGCCACGATCATCCTGCCTCATCTGGCCATGCATCTGTGGCGGTGGAGGAGCTGGTATTATAGGGGGTCCCTGCTCCTGTCTGTAGTTGGGATGATGACGTGCCCCACCTCTCCTGTGCCTAATGACTCTGCCCCTTTGCGTACCCCGGCTATTCTCCCCAAAGAATGACCCATCCTGTGGTCTCTTTTCTCTGTTTTGTACAATCAGCTGGTCCGCATCCAGCTTTTTGGCCATCTCGATGATCTGAGCTGATGTGCCGTGAGAGATGAATAGTAGGGCCTGCCTCAAGTCATCTCTAAGGTCCCGGTAGAAACTCTTGGCATATCTCCTATCGTCTGTATCATGTACCCCCGCGAACCTGGCAAGGTGGGAAAACTCCCTCTGGTACTCAATCACCGATCTGGTCCCTTGCTTGAGAGTCAAGAACCTCTCTTCTTACTCATCTTGATCCATGGCGGACACAAAGTGGTCCAAGAATACTTCGTCGAACTCCTCCCAATATATTTCTGACAGATCTCTATCTGCATAGGTGGAGTCCATCATGGAATCCACCACCTCTTCGCATGGGCATCCAGTGCAGTAGTCGCCAAATGAACTGCCTCGCTGACAGGTCAGCTGATGCCCGCCAGCATCTCATGTATAGCCTCGAGCCATTCCTCCATTTTTACTGTGTTCTCCATCCTGTGGTACATGGGCGGGGATAAACTCTTGAACGCACTCAGCCAATTTGATCCCGGATTCGGCAGTAGTGTCGGAACCTACTGGGACTTGAAGGCCTCAAGGATGGACGTCAAGGTCTAGCCCATATCTGTCTGTAGAAAAGGGGTGGGATCCGGAGGGGAAGGAGACACACTCTGCGGTACGACGACCCTGGGAGGCTGCACAAAGGTAAGGTTTATATTAGAATTGGCCTAACTCATTGTTTATGTGGACTGTTTTATGTGACTTTTTACACATGGGCACAACATTGCTTCCGCTGCATAGTTTGTCCGCAAACTAATGCTCGAGCGGGGTTGCCCAGTGCTGTGAACTTCTTCTCTTATGATCGTTTGTGCAAGTGATACCAGTTTGTAAGACCCCTCCCCTTACCAAGGAGGCACCCGGTCTTATGCCTAGAACCGTCGTCTTATGGTGGCACTAACACATGGGTTAGTCGACACCGCAACATGCTGATTCTGCCGGCTAGAACGATCACATAACCTGTTAGCCAAAAGAGAGTAATAAGTATAGCAGTAATGTAGAAATTAACTACAAACCAGTCCACAGTCACAGTACATATCATATAATAAAATGAAAGTGCATACAGTCCACAACGAGTAGAAATAATAAGAAGAGTAAAAGGGCTTATGCCCTGTACATGAATATCAACTCTCCTCACGCAATAAAATGCGGAAGAAAAACTATCCTCGGAGAACTCGTCCCACCTGACGTCGGGCTGCAGTAGACGTAGTAGGTGGTGGTGGTATCAACTCCTCACGTCCTGTCACCTCGTCCTGCCGGTCGTGCTGGTGCTCCATATCCTCGAGCTCATAAAAATAGTTTGGTCACCGATCATTAGTCAAAAAGACTAAGTCGTTTCCTCCGCACCTTGCCCCGCAACTCCTAGGCACCGTGCGGGAGGACGAAGCGGAGGACAATAAGGGGTAACAAAAGGGAAGCAGGTGACAAGGAATCTATGCTACCAAGTATGAATGTAAACAACAAATTTACACTACCAGTTCTATGTATATAGTCCAAATGTATAAGCATGTACAGTACAAGAGTAAGTAAAACTAGAAATAAGTAAGTGCAGTAAATAAAATATAAAAATCTACTGCGAATATACATCACAGAAGTACCCTAACTTATATTAAGTGCCCATACAAACATATAAGTTAGAGTTTCCAAAATTAACTTATCATATAATAGAGCCCATACTAATTTATATGATAAGGATCCATGAAGCGTATGTCCTAATATGAATGAATGCATGCAGTTATTTATGATTCATGCAAGTGCAACTCACACACAACGACTCTGTGATCACAGACCTTTAGTTCACTTTTCAGAGCTAGCATCACTCTCTGGTACCACCATTGTGGCTACGACAGCAGTGGAGCGGGCATCTCCACTCCTAGGCGGGTATCACACTACCAAGCCTAGACCTCCCATACGCCTCTATACACGTCCTAGGTGCACTCTAGAGTCTCTGCGTACTAATTGATGGCTACCCACCAATCTTTTTTATCGAGTGTGCGTTTTCGGGGATCGTCCCCCAGACTGAAGTGTAAAACAACCCACTGGAACCTCAAACCATCACGCCTCGCCAAAGTCACCGTACTTTTATCGGTGTGACGATTGGCCCAGTAACACATGACCAGCCATAAGTTTATACACATGCAAGATATTCCAAGCCGAGCTTCCAGCTCGCAGGACCAACCCGTCCTGAATCCCTCCAACCCTATAAGGGTTAGAATGTTACCACAATCCCTCCAACCCTACACGGGTGAGAATGTTACCACAATCCCTCCAACCATATATGGGTGAGAATGATGATACGTTGCTTAACGTATTAGACTACTCTTGTCTACGGGTTATTATACTTAGTGGTTTAAGGATAATCCCAGGACTGCCCAGGGTATACTCGGTGAACAGTTCTCGGGGGCACTAGGAACTACGATGGGATTATGCCCAAAGCTCCCTTTCTCAAGAATATTTACTTTACTTAATGACTACCCATAATTCACCCCAGCTCTCGTTGTTGATCTGGAACAAACCTAATGACTTAAGAAGTTACCGGGAAATCGGCGGTCTTCCGTTGATCTCCATCTTCACCACTGTCGTTATGGTTTGCACTCCACCACTCGTGATCCAGTAGTGACCTATAGGGGACCAATCAGGGCTTATTCCTCTAATGAAATTCTCACCTCAATAGTTAATCATATCTCCCCGTGGTCCTAGTAGTTTATGATAACTGTGCTGTCACTACCCATGGCCCAATACCACCCGTGTAGTCGGACTTCCAATCCTTTGGTCACCATGACCCTAAATATTTATCATAGGGTAGTATGATATGTACTATTGACCATATGAAATTTTTCTATTTTCCCACGTCATTAAAATCCTAAATTAAATTCTTTAATTAAGTGGTCTATGTCACTTTATGCATGAGATACTATGAAAAATGGTTCTATGGGTCTAATAGTTTTTCTTGATTATCATCTAGGTTAATTATGGCTGGATATCAAGAATCGTGATTTTTCCATATATATTTCTATTTAATTCTATTTATTATTAAATCCATTAATCGACCACTTTCCAAATGAAGTACAATAAATATGTTACTGAAAATTCTACAACATTTTCTACAGATGTATATTACTAAAATAACACTAAGTGCCAAAATTCATAACTTAAAACAGTAATTTGATCCTTTATTATCCCACATGAAAATATCACTAAAATGTCATTTCTTGAGTTTTAAATTTAATACTGTATCCAAAAATTCTAAGATAATTATACCATGTCAATATCTCATAAATACATCACTATGAAGTTTTCCAAAATATTTGTATTGTAATTTCCACCATAGATAAATAATTTCCCAAAAGGGAAAAATGGTCAAAACTACATACAATCATCATAAAATCAACTAATCAGGGCCATAAATTTTCAGGGATTATATATGACTCCTGTGAGCTTGTGTCAAAATCTAGGGTTTTAAAATCATTGATATCCCTATTTTCAAATTTTTGCATATAAATGGCCTAATTATCAAAAATTTCAAATAATGGGATATTTGCTTCGAAAAATCCTAATATTTCTATGAGGGGTAAACTCCATCCCTATTAACTCATGTCCATAGTTTTGTAGTCACAACATGTGTAATATAGGATAAATTCACATTTTAGTAAATATGGCTATATGCACCCCAAGCCTATATTAACCCTTCACATGCAAGAGGGAATACCCATCATGTAGAAGTCAAAAGTGATTGAAACTTTTATCATGGGCCTATAATAAACCCCAGGACATGCCACCAAAATTTGGGGACATTTAGAGTCACATTACTCCAAATATTTCATTAATTTACTTTTGTGTATTTTCACAAATACCATAGAAAACTATTTCCCAAAAATTCCAGTTTTTGGACAGAGTTCAAGTATACCATGGTCAAGCACATGTCCAAAAGTTTGGGTCATGTGGACTTCCGGTTTGGCATGGGCATGCATTTGAATTTCTGCCCTTGCCTAGGACTAGTCCTAGTAGAATGGCCATACAGGGAGCCCCACAACTCGAAAACTCTTGTTTAGGGTGGCAAATTGACGGTAAGACATAGAACTACAATTTTTATGTTGGTGGATAGTTCTGAAATGTCATGTAAGGGTCCTATATTTAACATGCAATGTTCTATATAAAATGTGATATAAATTGAATGAAATTAATATAACCTATAGTTTGATTTGAATAAAGTGGATGGCATCCGTTCATCGTCCCCGATCAGCAACATCTGAGATTGAGCATGGTTGGGTCATTCTGATTTAACATTTTCGGCCACCTGGGCCGGTGCCACCGCCGGCGATTATTGCCCCCACCTTCGTTGAGGTGGTGGCTGTCATTTCCCGGCGGTGGGGCTGCCGGAGGCGGCTCCTCCGGCGATCCCAAGCAAGAAGAGGAAGCTCATATTTTTTGCTCTCTGCTCACACGGTATCGGGCTCAATTGAGCCCGATGTCTCGCCTAGTCGATCTAGGATTCTAGTACGATGAGAGGTGAGGTGAAATGAACCCTTAAGGCGACTTGACGGCGAGTTTAGCGGCGGTGAGCAATGGCCGAGCATGCTCCGGCAACTCCTCCCTGTTACATCGATTCTCCAGCAATTTCCTCATTTTCATACCTTGATTCTTAGCATTATTGATTGATTCAACCTTTAGGGCTACTTCTACTGCCTCCGCATAATTCTCAGATCGATATGTGTTATCCAATTGCTGGATGTCACTTCTAAGACAACCCAGAAAATGCTTTACTCTGCTTGCTTCAGAGTCTACCAAATCCATAGCAAACCTGCTCAACTTACTGAACTATATCTCGTACTCTCTGATTGTGATTTGACTTTTCTTAAAATGCAGAAAGTTGTTCATCAAACGATCTTGCTCGAACGACGGCAAAAATCTCCTCAACAATAACTCCTTGAAAGAGTCACACGAACATCCATCTACAATGTTCTCTTTTTCCCTTAACCACTAGGTCTTCGCAAGACACTTAAGCTACTACACGGTGACCATCACTCTTTGGTTGGTAAATATTTCTGAATACGAGAACATTTCCTCGATCGCAATGTTCCAGTGATCCAAATCCATAAAGTCAGCTCTACCATCATAGGTATGAGGTCCTAATCGCTGAAAATGCGAAATGAAATTCATCTCTAGTTGCAGCAAAATTGGAGGCACCAACGGAGCAGGAGGAATAGGAACGGCTTGACCCACAGTAGAGTCCTACACACTAGGCTGCTATCCTGAAACAACAGTCAACAGCGCCTGAATTTGCGATTGCATCTCAACCATCTGCCTAGATAGAGCCGCATTGCTCTATCGCAGCCCTTCAATCAAATCCTCACTTTACGCACCTGATGACCCGTCCTCATACTATGGAGTCGACCTCTTCACAACACGCTTAGGCACCATCCTAATAATACAACGAAAAACTAATCAAAACCTATCTTAACAACAGAACTACTCAACTTAGTTCAGACCATACATGTATAGATACTTGCTCGTGCTGCTAACTTACTCTGCGATTTCAGTAATAATGTCATGCTTAAAATTAGTATGATATACCGTCATCCTAAGGATGCTTGTGTATAAACTATCAATGCATGAATTCTAATTCTTGATGGTTCAAATCAATGGGTGTACGTATGCCATCCTGTAAGCCTTATATTAGCATGTGTTGATGGTGACGCTATCCCGCCACTGGTTCATGATGACATTACTGATGCGGTCGTTGATTCCTGGCATAGAGAGTTTGTTGATTGGGATGATCGTTGGAGCAAGCTTGAAGATCGGATACCGCGAAATCGTTTACATGTTAGTCGTCCGCCGTCGAAGATTCTTATTTTAAGTATTCTTATTTTAAATATTTCAATGCCGAACTACTGATTTTCATGTTGTGATGGGTGCCTATAACCATCATGGTGGAGATTGAGTGGTGTAGCTTATAAATAGGCCATGTATTGTAATGAAAATTGACAGAGATGAAAAAATAATGAAACCCTAAATTCATTTGAGAATTTCCCTCATCCTCCTCCTCCTCCTCCTCTCAATATTCAGCACCCTCTCTCTTGCTATCTCCCTTTCACCCTAGCCATTGGCCACCCTATATTCCCCTTCTCAAAATTCGGCCACCACCAACTCCTACTTCTCTCCCTCCTCAAGATCCACCTCTCCTCTTCTTCCCTAAAGAAATTGGCCCTCTCTCTCCCTCCAAAAAACCGAGTAGACACCTCCATCTTCCCCTTAGGGTTTAGCCATCCTCCAAGACACCGCCCTCTCTCCCCCCTTCAAATCTCTCAAACACCCTCCTCCACCACCCAACCCGAGCAGCCCTCCTCCTTTCACATCAAAAAATATGGCCAGCCACTATAATACCCTCATCCGTCACATGGAATATAATAGAAGGTCCGGTCGGGGCCCCATGCCATATTCCATAGACAGTTTGTGGAATTACATAAGAATACCAAAATAACGGCATAGGAATACGCATACTAACTTAGAGCATTCTAGCGGAAGTTTTTAAAATAGTTATAAGAACCCAAATACCAAAGTATGAATGTTCACAACACCCAAAGTAGGAATGAGAGCAAAATACACAAAAATCTCGGTCTTAGGGCCTTACAAGAGTTTACTTAAACAATACATGTTTTCCATACTTCGGCATGCAGGCCGGCCACACATGAACATAATAAAGTAAAGATTTCGATTTGGCCTTCAAGGGCCAGCATAGCATCAAGGGCTTCAGCCCGCTACTTGCCACTAGGCTCACCTGTTCCTACATACAAACAATTCACCAAATGGTGGTAAAACAAGGCAACGGTCAGCTAAAGCTGACCAAATTATAATGACCTCGACCCTTAATTGGGTCGGCGGTGCTCCTTCCCTGCATTTCATTATAATAATCAAACATGACAGTGAAAGTACAATTTAAGCACACTTCACCACAGGCGTAGGCACGCACGGCCACACACCCCATGCACTCAGGCAACATTCTCGGTGAGTCTGGTCCATTCCGAGGCTTCACCACCGCCCCCAGGAATGCAAACATCGTGAGCATTTTAGTCTTTTCGGCCGAAGCCTAATAACCTCCCTCTATGCCATCGGTAAGTGCCACGTACGTTAGGTCTCTTTAACCGAAACAAATAGAGCCGGTATGGTTCCACTCACCCATTGCTCACATCGCCAAGTCAATTTAAGTCATCAGCATGTTTCAAGATTTCCTGAATCCCGAAGTATCGATCAATAATAATACATAACCCGGTTAAGCACAAGGTTGGATTGCAGACCAAACAAACTAGGCTCCCAGAGCACACACCATCACCACACTAGCCCCGATATCTCAAAGACACAGGACTGACAATAACAGAGCTACCGCCGGTGGTATTACTAACGTCGCATGGTACCTGGCAGAAATACGTTTCTGCCCAGTTTTCCGGGTGCTACTTGGGGTTAGTCCCCAAGACTCCCTGCTACAATCTACCACATAGAGACCCGAAAAAACAAAACGGCACAGAGTCTTCTCCGACAATAAATGTATAATGAAACATAACCGATCCGGATCAACATGTTCAGTTAGGCTTCACACACCATGCCTATGCCCGTACTTCGATTCCGGACTCTATATGAAAGATTACGGGGATAAACCATATCTACATGAAGGAATACCTCACACTCACCGCCCACTCGCGGGAGAGAGTTTCCTATGCAAAAAGGAAGAGGACTTCACATATCCAAGTAGAGAATCGTTACCCTAGAGGTTCGCTTCGGCACCATGGAAAACTAGCAGGATGAAAACCACCGCAACGGACTCGCCTCCGCGGATCTGGGCTCGGCTCGCGATTTGGAACTCTGAAGCACCAATAATGGTCGGATTCCACCTTCTTCTTCTCCCTTTGCTCTCCCATCTATCTACCTCTTAGAAAGAGAAAGGGCCAAAGTAAATGAGGTTTAAACCCTCATTTCCCGACCTTATACCACCAGGGAGGATTCCAGGCCATCGGATCCCACTTAAATGAAATGAAAGTCCCTGATTCGCCTTAAAAATCATCTTTATGGGTCCTTACAGGGCTTGTGACATGCCCGTGTCACAGGCCATGTCACACAATCATCAAAGAATTCGTCGATCTCAAAACAGGACACGGCCTCTGACACGCTCGTGTCAACCCTGGACATGCCCGTGTCAACTCTAGACACGCCCGTGTCACAGGTCGTATGCCTCAATTGATGCTGAAACCATCTCGCTCAAATAATACACGGCCCTGTAACATGCTCGTGTCACAGGCTGTGTGCATGACATGACTTTGGACACGCCCGTGTCCTAGGCCTTGTTCAACCCTCGACATAACACAGCCAATTCCAGAAAAGGACACGACTTTGGACACGACCGTGTCCCAGGCCTTCTTTCTCACTCGACACAGCCCGACAAACACAGAGCAGGACACGGCTTTGGACATGGTCGTGTCCGCCCTGGACATGCCCGTGTCTGCCATGAACACACCCGTGTCACAGGCCATAAAACTTCAAGGGCTCTAAAAGTCCTTAAAAACACAACACATACAAATTTGAGTTTTGTGGCGTTATAATTCCCCCCCCCCCCCAAAATAATTTCGTCCCGAAATTACATAATGGAAAAGTACACAAAATTAAATGGTACCTGATGAGTCCGATTTATATAGGGTTTTTCGGACTCATTTGGGCTAGTTTTCACGCGTTTGCACTTCACTTTTAGTTATATATCGTTCATATTTCATCTTGTCTCTATTTCCATAGGAAGTGCACATTTATGCCTCTGGTTATGTATTTTGTTACTTTTATTGTTTGTACTCTTTTTTGTGATTGCCTGAAATGTCTGCACATATCAGTGATTGGTTTTTCTTTCGGTACAGGGGTCGTGTGCGTGTTCCGGGATGGTTGTGAAACAGGAATACTGCGCACGACCTCTAGTCGTGCGTCCCTGATCGTGCGCACTACTCTACATTTTCCAGAATCATCCTGGGGTAAGCGCACGATCACTGGACATAATGTGCACGACCACCGGTCGTGCGCCACTGATCCTGTGCATTGATTCCTCATTTCTGGAGTCCTGTCTAGGGTAATCGCACGACCATTGGACTTAGTGCGCACGACCATTGGTCGTGCGCCACTACTCGTGCGCGTTATCCCAGTTCTTCTTCCTGATCTTCCATGCCAGTGCGTACGAGCAGAGGACATAGTGCGCACGACCACTGGTCGTGCGCCTGTGATCGTGTGCATTGTTCATTTCTGCTTTGTATAAATAGTGCAGGTCTCGCCCTAATTCGAGGAGGATCCGGAGCACGACATTTCTCCGCCGTTTTCCGCCTTCTCCGTCGTTCCCGTTCATCTTCCACCCTAGGGAGGTGCTCCGGGCAATCTTTCACCGCGAAATCCAAGCCGGAGCTTCCTCTCGGCCTTCTCCTTCATCCGTGAGCTTCAAGTAGGGTTTGACGCCATAGCCATCAAGCAAAGGGAAGCTAGCAAAATTCTTCCGCTATCGTGAGACGAAGAAGACGGGCCATTGGAAGGTGGTGACAGCCCTTCTCTATCCCGGACGCAGTTGAGGACAGAGCTTGGACGCGGAATGACAACCCGACGATTCTAACCGTGAATCCTCAGCAAGACTTCGGATTTGGTCGATCTCTTGACTTGTTCTTGCTTTATTGTTGAATATTGGTGTTTAACTTTATTTATATTGATGAAGTATGCTTAGTTTGTAAAACGATTTTATACAATCATGTCTATGTGATTTTGTATGTTTTCGTTATTTACTTGAGTTCCGCCATATTCCATCCACCACCATCCATCCTTGCCGCACTAGCAATTGCTAGTGGCGTGCGTAGCGAAGCGGTGCTCACGACCCTCATTCCGCCATTCTAACCACCTCATCTGCTAGCCTTCTCGTCCATCCGCCTAGTGATTCGATGCATAGCGGCCCGACTAGTCTTCCTATCCCGCCTGGCGAAGCATCGCATAGAGGCGTTGCATAGGAGTAGTTGTTAGTATTTTATTTTCTGTTTGTGCAATATCAAAACACCCCCTTAGTTAGCTCCAACCTGAGGACTTCAATCTCAAGTCCTCCTCGAACATAACTCCACCTTACTGTTTTCCTTGTGAGATCGATACTTGGGAAAACCCCCATTTTATATTACTTGTGCGACCGGTTCACTGTCGTGATCTTTAGCATCAAGTTTTTAGCGCCGTTGCCGGGGAACACAGTCGTGTGAGTTTCTGCAGAGGGAGACATGAGATTGTTTTCCTTTTCCTTTGTAAATCGCATTTGTTTTGTTCTATTTCTGTTTTGCCTGCCTTTTTCTTGTTTCTTTAGGCAATTGTAGTAATATATTATTGGATTTAGTAATTTGCACAATTTATTTTGAATCTGCTGTTTCTACACTATGTGGGGATATTCGTATGCCCAATGTCGTTGGTGTGGTAAGCCTTCCCACGCTAGTCATGAATGCCCTACGAGAGATATTGAGCATAAGCCTCAGCGCACAATGCATGAGATGTTGTATTCGTATAGCCTTTCGAACACTGTGCCCCGAGCTTATGGTCAATCGTCCTCACCACATACACCGTTCTCCTATTCCTCTCCGTCCCCATAAGGACTGCAGCGTAATGGGAGAAAGTGTTTGTATTGTCGTACAACAGATCATGTCCTGAAGGATTGTGCCGAGTACCTCCGTGTTATGGAAGAGGATGATGAGCCGGACATCCGGATCATCCCGACTCCTACCCTTGGTGGCACACCTTCATCATCTGGTTATGTATCCCTGTCACCTTCATTTGTTGAAGGGAATGATGTGGACACAACCGCCAGATGTGTTGTTGATCTAGGCTTCGACATGGCTGAGCCCATCTCTCCTGTGCATACATCTCCAAGCGTGGAGTCAATTCTTTGTGAGGAACCTGCGCTTGGCTTTTATCCAAGCAAAGTTCTTCCGCCTTTTGTGCATTCTACTTCAGTCGTCTCTGACGACATTTTCGACAATGCAACACAAGTTGAGGCTTGTGATACATGGGTTGTTTCCACTCCCATGGAGGAGGACAACCTTCCTGGTGTCGAGGATTCTCCCTCGATACCAAAGGAGGAAGTCCAAGTCTTAGTGGAGGCCTCTATGGATCCAGCCGAGCCTTGTAACATTGTCGAGATTACTGACGATATTTTTCTACCTCAGCCTTTGGGGAGTGAAACCAGGATCACTCCCCCAATTATTTCTTTATGTTCTTCGTCTCTTTTATTTCTTGACTCCCCTTCCTTATCTGAGCCTGTGCAGGTTGAATCTCCACGGGTAAGTTGGGTTGACGTGGATCCTTGCACTCAGGCTGTCGACGAGTGCATCCTCTTGTGTGAGGAGGTTCCTACCTCCTTCACAGTGGAAGCCCCTGCCGTCACCTTCGCCCCCAGCGAACTTGTGGTGGACGAAACCTTGCTAGGCAAGGATTTGTTTTGTGGTGAGAAGAGTGAGGACCAGCGCTCCTACTCTTCTTACTTCCTATTTCCTCTACCTGTGTTGGGCAGGTATTACTATTTAGGTAGAGGGGTAACTGCTCTATCACAGTATCGGTACCCGTTACCAAAACGGATATTAGGCCAGTTACCTGTGCACTTTTTATTTCATAGGCCCATTAGCTAGAACTGTTTAGAATTTAATAAGTCGTGCTGGGATGACAATAACCCCACTACTTATCTTTCATTTCCTGCATTTTTATTTTCATGTCTATTTTTGTTTTAGCATTTCTTTTTGTATATTTTTCTTTTGTTTTTGCGTAGCTCACCCCTGCAGGTATTCTTGACAACTTCATGTTTGCGGGGTTGTGATTATTCGTATGGCAGGCCTACTTCTGGTTTCCACGCGTCTTCTGGTATGCTCACTAGCTGAGTATTGGGTAACCTCTTTCCTGAGATCTTTATGATTTTAATTTCTCTATCATATGCTATGTAGTTTAGTTTAAGTCTGGGGGAGAGCCAGTTTTGTTACCTTTTGCACGTGCACATCTCATGTGCATACTAGAAGCTTTATAGTTTTATTTTGATTAGTTCATTGCACTGCACACCACTGCACCCACTTGAGCGTGTGCTTAGCTGTTAGTGTGCCGCGAGTTAAACTCATTTCTTTGTTAGATTTGGGAAAATTATGGTGCTGGCTTAGGATTGTGAGATAGAGTAAAATGTTGACCTTGTTGTGTTTCGAGTCAACTGCTCTCGTCTCGTGTAGAAATTTGAGTAGATTTAACTTTTCTGTATGCTTATAGTTTTATATTTTTCTAATTGCGTAAAGACTTTTTATTCTACTCAAAAGTTGGTGAATCCGGTATGAATCAAACGGTAGTGTGGGGATGTGTGTAGCCGCCACTAGCCTCGTTTTGCTTGAGTCGGGAGGAAGGATTATCTTTCTCGATTGCTAAGAACTTGCCCCAAGCTACTCTCGAAGCATAGGTGCATGGTTAGTCAAGCATAAGCGTGATGTAGGCCATCATTTTGGGCCCGGTTGAGCTTTGTACCGTTCCTAACGTCATATCCTCGCTAGCCCCGTTGTGCCTACCCTTCTTTTGATTCAGCTCCACCTTCATTCACCAAAGCCCCATAGCCTATCCTAGTCGCACACCCAAGTTGAGTTTAGTGTTTTATATTTTCATGTTGGGATGTGATGTGGTGTTATTATTTGTGAAAATGTGGAAGTGCTCCCAAGTCTATTTCTGCTGAATTGTGAAATTAAAATGAAGAAAAAGAAAAAAAAAGAGAAAGAAAAATATTTGTAAAGAAAAAAAAGCAGTGAAAAGAAAAAGTTTAAATTGAAAATCTTTTTGGAAATGTGATTATATTTGGAGTAGGCGGTGCACACACCCATTTGTTAAAAGTAAGTCTGGAGGTGTGGTGTACCTGCATATATTGTGGTTAGCGGTTGGATTCTTTTTAGGCTAGCTCATTTGGGTTAGGTGCATAGCCTTTCTTTTTATCATTGTTTACCTCACTGTAACCCAAGCACCGTGATTATCCTAAAGTCCTATGGATTTGCGCTTGAGTCTAACTAGTGTCGTGGAGAGAGTGTGAACGGGCAAGCGTATGGTCCCCGACATTGGTGGATTCCTTTGGAGGTGATCCTGAGCCCCGATCTTTGGCAAAGCTCACCTTAGTGGCCTGCCTACTTTCTTACTATGCGTGACCAGTTGATTCACTGTGATTCTATTTTTCGAGTAGTAATAAACTTTTGATACGTATTGTGAAAAATATAAACTATTCTGTATACTTAGAAATTTTCTCTATTGTATTTTTATGCACGCGAGCATGCGACTTCGCATGGTACTTTGTTTTTCAATTTCTTTGTTAGCTAGTAATTTTCCCTATCTGCTTAGATTTTGTTTGCTCGGGACGCGCAAACAGTTAAGTCTGGCGGTGTGATGAGTTCGATTTATATAGGATTTTTCGGACTCATTTGGGCTAGTTTTCACGCGTTTGCACTTCACTTTTAGTTATATATCGTTCATTTTTCATCTTGTCTCTATTTCCATAGGAAGTGCACATTTATGCCTGTGGTTGTGTATTTATTACTTTTATTGTTTGTACTCCTTTTTGTGATTGCCAGGTATGTCTGCACATATCAGTGATTGGTTTTTCTTTCGGTACAGGGGTCGTGTGCGTGTTTGGGATGGTTGTGAAACAGGAATACTGCGCACGATCATGGGATCTAATGCGCACGACCACTGGTCGTGCGCCCCTGATCGTGCGCACTACTCTACATTTTCCAGAATAACCCTGGGGTAAGCGCACGATCACTAGACATAATGCGCACGACCACCGGTCATGTGCCACTGATCGTGTGCATTGATTCCTCATTTCTGGAGTCCTGTCTGGGGTAATCGCACGACCATTGGACTTAGTGCGCACGACCATTGGTCGTGCGCCACTACTCGTGCGCGTTATCCCAATTCTTCTTCCTGATCTTCCATGCCAGTGCGCACGAGCACAGGACATAGTACGCACGACCACTGGTCGTGCGCCTGTGATCGTGCGCAGTGCTAATTTCTGCTTTGTATAAATAGTGCAGGTCTCGACCTAATTCGAGGAGGATCCGGAGCACGACATTTCTCCGCCGTTTTTTGCCTTCTCCGACGTTCCCCTTCATCTTCCACCCTAGGGAGGTGCTCCGGGCAAGCTTTCACTGTCAAATCCAAGCCGGAGCTTCCTCTCGGCCTTCTCCTTCATCTGTGAGCTTCAAGTAGGGTTTGACGCCATAGCCATCAAGCAAAGGGAAGATAGCAAACTTCTTCCGCTATCGTGAGACGAAGAAGACGGGCAATTGGAAGGTGGTGACATCCCTTCTCTATCCCGGACGCAGTTGAGGACCGAGCTTGGACGCGGAATGACAACCCGACGATTCCAACCATGAATCCTCAGCAAGACTTCGGATTCGGTCGATCTCTTGACTTGTTCTTGCTTTATTGTTGAATATTGGTGTTTAACTTTATTTATATTGATGAAGTATGCTTAGTTTGTAAAATGATTTTATACAATCATGTTTATGTGATTTTGTATGTTTTCGTTATTTACTTGAGTTGCGCCATATTACATCCACGACCATCCACCCTTGCCGCACTAGCAATTGCTAGTGGCGTGCGTAGCGAAGAGGTGCTCACGACCCTCATTCGGCCGTTCTAACCACCTCATTCGCTAGCCTTCTCGTCCATCCACCTAGTGATTCGGTGCATAGCGGCCCGACTAGTCTTCCATCCCGCCTGGCGAAGCATCGCATAGCGTCGTTGCATAGGAGTAGTTGTTAGTATTTTATTTTCTGTTTCCGCAATATCAAACCCCCCCCCATAGTTAGCTCCGACCTGAGGACTTCAATCTCAAGTCCTCCTCGAACTTAACTCCACCTTACTGTGTTTCTTGTGAGATCGATACTTGGGAAAACCCCCATTTTATATTACTTGTGCGACCGGTGCACTGCCGTGATCTTTAGCATCAGTACCTGAGAAGAAAAGCTAGGAATACTCCACAAGTATGGTCTGCTCTCGCTCCCACGAAACCTCCTCACGACCACGATTGTCCCATCGGACCTTGACCATCGTGATATCTTTGTTCCGCAATTGTTTGACCTCCGTATCCTCGATCCGAATGGGTCTAACTTCCATTGTTCGCCCACTATCAACCCATACATGATCCGCAATAACCACTTGCGTTGGTTCTTTCAAGGCTTTGCGTAGGACCGAAATTTGAAATACATCATGCAATCCACTCAGTTCTACCAAAAGAGTCAACTGATATGTGGTTTCACCAACTCGCTCCAAGATCTCAAAAGGCCCAACATACCTAGGACTAAGATTCTTTAAGATTCGAATCCTTGATACGTCATTAAACGGCTTTATCTTGAGCTATACCTAGTGGCCCACCGCAAACTCCACGTTTTGATGCTTGGTGTTGTAGTACTTGGCCTATCTATCTTGAGCAATCAGGCGTCATTCCCGAATCAATCGAATTGTTGACGTAGCATTTTCAACCTCTCTTCGCTTATAAAGCTTCGATTCTCTTATTTCTACCCATGCCAAAGGTGTACGACACCTCCTTCCGTATAGAGCCTCAAATGTCGTCATCTGAATATTGGCTTGGTAGTTGTTATTGTATGCAAACTCAATCATGTAAAGATGGTCCTCCCACCTTTTACCAAAATCCAATGCACACATACGAAGTGTAAGACCCCCACCCTCCCGGATCCCAAAACACGGCACTAAGTGGGGTCTTATGCCCGGAACAGCCGCCTTGCAGTAGCATTAGCACACGAGCTAACATGTACTACAAGTCGCCTATTCCGCCAGCTACAACTAATATCAATATAAAAATGCCAACCCAACGATAATATAAGCAAGAAGAAGTTAAATCTACACTAAGCATATATATCCAAACACATCAAATAAGAGAGAAGCTAAAACATGCTCCTATAATATCAGAGTACAGCTATAAAATTGCCCAAACGGGCTACAACAGAATCTCACAACACTCATATCCATAACCGACGGTAGTGACGACACCGTCACTTCAGGCACTGTCGTCCTGGCCTGGCTGTCCTGCTGCAGAGTCTGCGGCTGCTCTACCCGTGGGGTGACCTCCTAAAAAGGAAGACGTAGCAATCGTTAGTCAAAAAGACTAAGTGGCTTCACATCCGCTCCCCCGGCGGCTCCTCGACACCGGGCGGAGAAAGGAACAAGGGTCCAAGTATAATACAAGTAGTAAAGCAGGTACAAGCAGGTGGTAATAGTAAATGAATAACAACAATATAAACTAGCAGTTCTACTTGAATAACAATTTTGCAGACTAGCAGTTTTACTTGAACAATTAGTAAATCAATAAGTACAAGTAACTACAACAGGAAAGTAACTTAACTTATAAGGATGCACATACAAGCTTATAAGTTAAGGATCGGGTTACATAAAAGTAACTCATCGTATAAGAGTTCCCATACAAACTTATACGATGAGGATCTTGTTGTGCAATGTTATGAAATGATTTGTATGCAATGCAATGACTCACCCATGATCACACCATGCAATTACTATGTCGAAACAAACTATAGTTCCCACTATTCGAGTAGGTAGCTAACCTCTCAGGCATCAGCCTCCATGGCCAGACGGTGATAGTAGAGTGGGCATCTCTACTACTAGGCCGGTATCCACACTACTTCACCTAGGCCTCCGTGCGCCTCAATGATAATAACACAACAGCGGAGCCCATGCATACTATGGCCTAGTGGGAGCCTCGGGTAGACATGCACCGAGGACCAAGCCCCGAACTGACCTTGTGTGACCCGGAAGGAGCCTCGGAAGTAAGCACGAGGACCAAGCCCAACCGTTCACCTGGAACGGAAGGAGCCCCGGGAAGTGGACACCGAGGACCAAGCCCAACCGCCCAAAGTCTAACTATCAACTCCCCTCGGTGTGACGATCGGTGAGCCATAGACCTGCCAAACTATCCTTAACCCAGGATTACGACACAACGTGTCGACTCAAACCACATGCAAATTCCACAACAATGTAGCACGGAAGGGGCCTTGGAAGTAAGAACGAGGACACAGCCCAACCATCCACTCGGCATGGAAGGAGCCCCGGGACGTAGACATCGAGGACCAAGCCCAACCGTCTATCTATACCTCATTTCAACATTAACTCAACTAGTGACGGCCAACGCCGCACTTACATCCCTCCACAATACTACCCGTAGGGAGACTACGCTCTAAGTATTGGACTAGTATATTTCATTCTAACCATCATACATGCTCATGACCATAGTTTATCCTTCTATTTGTTATTCCAAATGGTTTCAACATATTACAAACATGATGCACATTAATAATAATGTACCAATTTGTATCCAGTCAATTCATTCATCATATTATAAACATGGTGCACATTTATAATAATCTATTAATTTTAGCAAGTCATATCATGCATTAAAGCTTGCTCCACAATACAGTTTTATGAAATCTAATTAGCAAGATTTATCATTCATAGCACTACGGTGGTCAGCATAAAATAGTTCATCAAAATCTAGAGTTAATTAGCAACATCGATTCCATCGAATTCAAATTCATATTATATAAACCCAAGAATTTAAGTGCAGAATAAATCTGGACAGCAACTTCGACCGGAGATTCCCGAAGTTTCAGGAATCCGGTGAAGACGTGTAACCCCTCGATGGAAATGTCTTTCTATTGGTTACAACTTTCATATTTAACCCACAACCCAGATTTGAGTGTATCCTATTTGAAATTATCCTTGAATTCTGCTGCGTACAGAACACAATTTCTTCATGGAGGATTTATCGGGCGTCATGTTCGTTCAAACTTTCCTGTGGCTACAGACTTTGCATGGAAACGTACAACCACTCGTTGGAAAGGTATTTTCAAGGGCTTCAACTAACGTGTTTAGTCAAAAGCCCAGATCTGGACACAACCTACATGAAAATGTCCAAGAATATCGCTGCATGCAGAATACAAATTCTACATGCTTCGTAAAGAGGAATGAACGGCATTGGTTCATCTTCCTCTCCATGTCGATCTTCCAAAACCACTCTAAAATTTTCTCCTCCCTTATTCACCCTCAAAGGGGCCAGGATTCTTCACGAAACCATCCACCCATCATCACATAGAAGAAAGGGGAGGTTGAAGAGATCTAAAACCTATAACACATATCCTAGCATGGCCGTCCCTAGAAAACTCCTTCTCTCCATCAAGACAATCTTGAGTCAATATCTCTCCTACGAAAATAACTAAAGATCTAGCACCAATGGAGATGGTAGGAAGCTCACCTCATTTCCGGCGTTTCCATCATTTCAGGCCATGAATCTCGTGACTATTCTCGGCGGCATCTTCTTTTCCACGGCGGTGGCGGATCTTCTCCTCTAGAACTAGATCCAGCGACTTCCTTCTCTCAACAGGAGTTTCTCTCAGAAAAATGACTGGAATGAGGAGTGAAAACAGCTAGGGTTATCACTTCTCCTTTTATATAAAAGTGACATGGGTAGGGACACGCCCGTGTCCTTACCCGTGTCCTGCTTAGGCGAAGCGTTACGATAGTTTTTATGCGTCGGTTCAATACTCGACACGACATATGGGTCGGACATGCCCGTGTCGGCCCAGTCATGCCCATGACACTGGGAGTGTAACCCTCTCGAGACCTACTCGAGAGGACTTACTCGAGAGAAAACCAACTACTCGAGTACCCGGATAGGAGACACCCGTGTCATAGGGATGACACGCCCGTGTCACCCTCTCTTACTCGAGTACTTTTCCACCTACTCGAGTATATTTTGACCTACACGAGAACTACTCGAGGATGAGCGGGACATGCCCTATGACACTCCCGTGTCACAGGATGTGTACCCAATACTTGACACTCGACGATCGTCGAGCACTGGTCATCGACCAGAGGGAACACACACCCTCCGACACGTCCGTGTCGGATGGGTCACACCCGTGACATAGGGCGTGTTCCCTCTGTCGACCATTTTCGTCGACCAAAGTCTCCAGTGTCCACACAAAGGAGGACACGCCCTAGGTCACGCCCAGACACGCCCGTGACACGGGGCATGTCTCGCCCGAACACTTCATCGAACCCATTTTCGTCGACCTCGCGACTGCTACGCACCCAAGCAGGACACGCCCTGGGACACGCCCATGTCCCAGGACGTGTCACCAAAAATTTTCCAATCCCAGACTTTTGGCTGTTACATGCTTCCCAGTTGTCAGCACTCCCCAGAGCCAAAGTCAGCTCTCCTGGATCAAAAAAACGCACAAGGGGCCTAGTGCGGTTCGGGACGTTACAAATCCTATAAACAAAATAAAAGATTTCATCCTCGAAATCAGGCTTAGGGTATGGAGAGAAAAGCATAACAGAAATATAATATGCTTTTAAATAAAATTACCTTGAGCAAACAACTCCGGATAGTGTTTGTGCATCACATCCATCGGCTCCCATGTATATTCCTCCTTCCCATGATTGGACCATAGCACCTTCACCAAGGGAACACTTTTGCGGCATAACTTTCTTGTCTCGCTATCTACGATCCGCACTGGCTCTACTCGCACAGACCTATCAGACGCCACATCACCATCAGTTGTGGGGATGTATTGATCGGGCCGCAATAGCGCCTTCCAAAGCGACGACACATGGAACTCGTCGTGGAGGTTCTCTATCTCGGGCGGTAATTCTAACCGATAGGACAACAGACCAATCCTTTCCAATATAGTATAAGGCCCAACATACCTTGTGAAAGTCCACCTAGTGTCAGCTATGTGCACCTATGGGGGGGGGGGGAATAGGTGACGTGTGGTTCTTTTGCGGAATTTACGAATGTACCTGCACAATAAAAACAAAAAGCACAGCACACAGAATACACAGCAAATTTATAGTGGTTCCCCGACTTGGGTACATCCACTTTCCCCCTTCGACCTATCTCCCCAACAAGGGAGGACTCGGTCACTTCTCCAACGGGATTGAAATCCAATCCCTTCACTAACGGAAGGAGCCCTTCCACACGTGAGAGTCAACACTCCCACAAAACGGGTTGCACCCAACCCTTACAACACGGAACAAAAGTTCCTTTACAACAAAGGTAAATATGGAATGTATATGAGATACAAACTTCTTTCGGAGACTACAGTGTTCCTCTTCGTTCGACGACGTGTTCTTGAAGTCGATGAAGAGTCTACAACCTCGGTCTCTCTTGGAGAGGATCTCCCCGGAACCAGCGGCAACACACGAGCGGCGGCTAGCTTCGGGATCGGCGGCTACGATGATGAGCGGCTGCTGAACTCGGAGATCCAAGCTTCGTAGCGAAGCAAACTCGGTCTACCAACGGTCACTCTAGGATCGGTCGTCTCGATCGATTCGGACGGAGGAGTTTTTCCCGGTCAACAAATCGAGAGACAAGAGATCTCTGGATAGACGCATGAGACTCAAGCCTTGCTAGGCTTCTGTCGTCGGAGATCGGGAAGAAGAACGATCAGCGGCGGCGACGTACTTGCGCGAGCGGCGACGGAGGCGGCGGAGAGATTTCGCGATATTAGGGTTTCCGCTTGCTCGGCTTCTTTCTGTGTCGGTATTCCGTTCAAAATACCTGTATATAAATACTGTAGAAGTTTTCCAATATGACCGTTTGTGGGACCCACAATAGAAATCCTCAAATCCCGGTCCAGGAATTTAACAGCGGCAGAATCCGGTTCAGGAATTTCCAGAAAAATGCCAAGTCAAAATCGGTGAGAATCGAAAGTGATTCTCGCCGAGTCGCCGAGAATCAAAGGTGATTCTCGACGATTCGGAGAGAATCAAAGATGATTCTCATCGAATTTGCCTTGGTTGCACGCACTGCTTTAAGCCAGGTCGAGACGGCGAGAATCAACCAGTGATTCTCGTCGATTCGATGAGAATCACTAGTGATTCTCGCCGAATCGGCGAGAATCACTAAGTGATTCTCGTCGATTCTTACTTAGACGCAGAGGTGCTTGCTTAGAAGTTGCTGTATCGAGTTCGGCGAGAGTCAACTTCTGATTCTCGACGAATCGGTGAGAATCCCAAGTGATTCTCGCCGAATCGGCGAGAATCACTTGGTGATTCTCGTCGATTCTAACTTAGACGAATTTTCGTCTTTCCACCTGTGAGATGCTCCTTGACCCATCCTTGCTCCTTGTCTGCTCCTGCATATTTACAGCCCTGTGCTTGAAAATAAGTGCACTCCAATAGAGAGAGTACACGTAGGCCAACACACTGATCTGCTCAACGAGGGATTACGTCGTGTAGACCCGTGTATATTGACCTACTGCACCCTGACATTGGTGTGCACTTAGCGTGGAAAAACTGCAAGCACAACTAGAAGGATTTTATCAAATACATAGTCTATTGACCTTAGCTTGTCCAGGGGCTTCTTCAAATCAGGTACATTGTGGATACAATACCCAACAATCTCCCCCTATTTGAAGAAGCCTAAACCCTACAAGCTAAGGTGAATAGAACAAATGAGGATGAAAACCATAAACTGAAAAGAGAGTTAAGTGAGTTGTCCATTACCAATACCAATTTCTTGGGAGCAAGCTTGGAGCCACCTTAGCCTTAGCGGAGAGGGTAATCTCCCCCTTTTCGGCTTCTACAAATCGGGGTCTGTAGCGTTTTACCCTTTGCTCCCCCTCAGTTCTTGCACGGGCCTGGAGCCTATGTAGTCTTCATTCCTCATAATTGAGCATCCCCAATTCAGTCTTGAAAAGATTGAACTTGGCCTCGTCTAGGGGCTTTGTGAATATATCAGCAATCTGCTTGTCCGTGGGGACATAACAGAGAGAGATATCTTTGTTCTCCACGTGCTCCCGAATGAAGTGGTAGCGTACTTCGATATGCTTCGTTCTGCTGTGCGACACCGGATTGTTGGCAATGGCAATTGCACTTGAGGAGTCGCAGTACATGGGTACTTCCTTGAACTGAAGGTCGTAGTCGGCTAGCTGGTTTCTGATCCATAGAAGTTGTGCGCAACAGCTTCCTGCCGAGATGTATTCTGACTCTGCTGTGGAGGTTGCAACACAATTCTGTTTCTTGCTGTTCCATGAGATAAGCCTCCTGCCGAGGAATTGACACGTCCCGGAGGTGCTTTTCCTGTCATCCCTGCTCCCTGCAAAATCAGCATCTGAAAAGCCTATTAGCTCGACATCATTGTTTCTCGGGTACCACAAGCCAAGATTAGGAGTACCTTTAAGGTATCTCAGAATTCGCTTTGCAGCGACATAGTGAGATTCCTTAGTGTTCACCTGATATCGGGCACAAACACATGTGGAGAACATAATATCCGGTCGACTGGCAGTAAGGTAGAGCAGGGATCCAATGATGCTTCTGTATTTGGTTTCATCGAAAGGTTTACCTTTCTCATCCTTATCAAGAGACATGGTGGATCCCATTGGAGTCCTCATAGAGGTTGCACTCTCCATACCGAATTTCTTAAGGAGTTCATTTGTGAACTTCGTCTGAGAGATGAAGATTCCATCCTCAGACTGTTTCACTTGAAGTCCTAAGAAATACTTGAGCTCTCCCATACTGCTCATTTCAAACTTGCCTTGCATAAGTTTAGAAAACTTTTTGCAAAGATTGTTGTCCGTTGAGCCGAATATTATGTCATCGACATAGATTTGCACCAGCAAAATCTTGCCTTTGACTTCCCTGAGAAACAATGTTTTATCTATTTTACCTCTAGAGAACTTGTTCTCAAGAAGAAACCTAGATAAAGTCTCATACCAAGCTCGTGGAGCTTGTTTTAACCCATATAATGCTTTATTAAGAAAGTAGACATGATTGGGATAAGTAGGATCGACAAAACCTGGGGGTTGAGCGATGTATACTTCCTCTTTCAGGTCTTCGTTCAGGAATGCCGATTTCACATCCATTTGATAGACTGTGAATCCTTTGACTGCAGCATACGCCAGGAACAACCTGATTGCCTCGAGCCTTGCTACTGGTGCAAAGGTCTGGTCGAAATCAATCCCTTCCTCCTGTCTGTAACCTTGAGCCACCAGCCTGGCTTTATTCTTTACGATGACACCATGTTCATCCAGCTTGTTTCTGAAGATCCACTTTGTGCCGATCACATTATGCTTGTATGGTCTGGGAGCCAGCGTCCAAACATTGCACCGTTCGAATTGATGTAGTTCCTCTTGCATGGCCAGAATCCATGCCGCATCCTTGTTCGCCTCGTCGAACTTATTTGGCTCTACCTATGACAGGAAGCTAAGATGCAATACTTCGTTAGTTGTACCTCTTCGAGTTCTGACGCCGACACGAGGATCCCCGATGATCTATTCTCTAGGATGATCCCTCACGTGACGGAGCTCTAGAAGTCTGGCGTCTGGTGCTTCAACTACTTCTTGGGCTTCTCTTTCTTCCAAGAGATTTGTTTCATCTTGATCTTCAACATTTTCAGATGACGTGGAGGTGGACACTTTGACGTACTTAGGAGTGTCATCTTTAGCGGGTTCATCCAGACTCAGCTGTTTCAATCGTTCACCTGCATCTTCAAGAATACCACTGGAAGAGTTGCTGTGAAGCAAACTTCCTTCATCAAATACAACATTTATTGATTCTTCTACCACTAGGGTTTTCTTATTGAAGACCCTATATGCCCGACTATGGGAACTATAGCCCATGAATATGCCTTCGAAGCATTTTTCACCGAATTTAGTACGCGGGTACTTCCCATTATTTAGTACATAGCATCTGCAACCAAAAATCCTTAAGTAGGACATGGTTGGTTTCTTGCCTTTTAGTAGTTCGTAAGGCGTCTTACGATGATGCTTGTTGATCAATGCTCGGTTTTGTACATGACATGCCGTATTGACACCCTCTGCCCAGAAGTATTCCGGGAGAGAAGCATCTTTCAACATTATCGTGCAGGCTTCAATGAGAGTTCTATTTCTTCTCTCCGCAACTCCATTTTGCTGAGGAGTGCGCGGGGAGGAAAACTCATGAAAGATACATTGTTCTTCACAAAATTCTGTCATTGCACCAGATTCGAATTCTGTTCCATGGTCACTTCTGATTTTGACCACGGAGCAGTTAAATTCGTTCTGAACCTGCTTGACAAAATTAGTGAAGATGTCAAACGTATCTGACTTTCGTTTCAAAAAGAACACCCATGTAAACCGAGAATGATCATCAACTATCACTAGCGTATATGACTTGCCTCCCAAGCTATGAACTTGCATTGGACCAAACAAGTCCATATGCAAAAGGTAAAGACATCGGGAAGAGTCTTTGTCAGCGATGCTCTTAAAGGTAGCCCGAGTCTGTTTGCCCATCTGGCATGCAGGACATGGGCTATCTTTGATGCACTTGATACTGGGAGCATCCCTTACCAAGTCCTTAGAAAATAGCATACTAATTGTCTTGAAATTAATATGTGTCAATCTCTTGTGCCATTGTTCACAAAGAGATGCACTGCCTGTTGCCACAAGGCATACGGGGGTAGATGAATCTAAACTGAGAAAATCTAAACAAAAGATATTTCTGCTCCTAATGCCTGATAATACCGTTTCAGAAGAGGTACGTGAAATTATCAGACATTTATCCTTGCAGAACTTAACGTCATAACCTTTATCACATAACTGACTTACACTGATCAGGTTATGGTTTAACACTTCAACATAAGCCACGTCGGTGATAGAGATTATACCGTTGGAAATCATACCATAACCTCTGGTGACTCCTCGATCTGACCCTCCAAAGATGACTTTGGGTCCATTCTCGACTGGAGTGTAATCACGCAGCAGGCTTCTTGTCCCGGTCATATGCCGGGAGCATCCACTGTCCAAATACCAGATCGGCGTTTTGGTGGCCTTTGGACATTCCTGCAAAACAAAATTAATTTGCCTTAGGAACCCAATCGAACTTGGGTCCTAGATTCCTGGTTAGCACACTCCCCCTCGGTTGGTTAACCCTACGAGTGGTCGGTCTCGCATTGCTAACATGGGGAGTCTCGTAGTTCCTTGGATTAAACCAACAATCCACGGCAAAGTGACCGACTTTGCCACAGCACCAACAGTCAAATCTGTTGTATCTCTTCCGAGACTCATGCACCAACAGTCAAATCTGTTGTATCTCTTCCGAGACTCCTGCTTTGATACCACTTGAAAGTCCACCTAGTGTCAGCTATGTGCACCTATGGGGGGGGGGAATAGGTGACGTGTGGTTCTTTTGCGGAATTTACGGATGTACCTGCACAATAAAAACAAAAAGCACAGCACACAGAATACACAGCAAATTTATAGTGGTTCCCCGACTTGGGTACATCCACTTTCCCCCTTCGACCTATCTCCCCAACAAGGGAGGACTCGGTCACTTCTCCAACGGGATTGAAATCCAATCCCTTCACTAATGGAAGGAGCCCTTCCACACGTGAGAGTCAACACTCCCACAAAACGGGTTGCACCCAACCCTTACAACACGGAACAAAAGTTCCTTTACAACAAAGGTAAATATGGAATGTATATGAGATACAAACTTCTTTCGGAGACTACGGTGTTCCTCTTCGTTCGACGACGTGTTCTTGAAGTCGATGAAGAGTCTACAACCTCGGTCTCTCTTGGAGAGGATCTCCCCGGAATCGGCGGCGGCACACGAGCGGCGGCTAGCTTCGGGATCGGCGGCTACGATGATGAGCGGCTGCTGAACTCGGAGATCCAAGCTTCGTAGCGAAGCAAACTCGGTCTACCAACGGTCACTCTAGGATCGGTCGTCTCGATCGATTCGGACGGAGGAGTTTTTCCCGGTCAACAAATCGAGAGACAAGAGATCTCTGGATAGACGCGTGAGACTCAAGCCTTGCTAGGCTTCTGTCGCCGGAGATCGGGAAGAAGAACGATCAGCGGCAGCGACGTACTTGCGCGAGCGGCGACGGATACGGCGGAGAGATTTCGCGATATTAGGGTTTCCGCTTGCTCAGCTTCTTTCTGTATCGGTATTCCGTTCAAAATACCTGTATATAAATACTGTAGAAGTTTTCCAATATGACCGTTTGTGGGACCCACAATAGAAATCCCCAAATCCCGGTCAAGGAATTTAACAGCGGCAGAATCCGGTTCAGTAATTTCCAGAAAAATGCCAAGTCAAAATCGGTGAGAATCGAAAGTGATTCTCGCCGAGTCTCCGAGAATCAAAGGTGATTCTCGACGATTCTGAGAGAATCAAAGATGATTCTCGTCGAATTTGCCTTGGTTGCACGCACTGCTTTAAGCCAGGTCGAGACGGCGAGAATCAACCAGTGATTCTCGTCGATTCGACGAGAATCACTAGTGATTCTCGCCGAATCGGCGAGAATCACTAAGTGATTCTCGTCGATTCTTACTTAGACGCAGAGGTGCTTGCTTAGAAGTTGCTGGATCGAGTTCAGCGAGAGTCAACTTCTGATTCTCGACGAATCGGCGAGAATCCCAAGTGATTCTCGCCGAATCGGCGAGAATCACTTGGTGATTCTCGTCGATTCTAACTTAGACGAATTTTCGTCTTTCCACCTGTGAGATGCTCCTTGACCCATCCTTGCTCCTTGTCTGCTCCTGCATATTTACAGCCCTGTGCTTGAAAATAAGTGCACTCCAATAGAGAGAGTACACGTAGGCCAACACACTGATCTGCTCAACGAGGGATTACGTCGTGCAGACCCGTGTATATTGACCTACTGCACCCTGACATTGGTGTGCACTTAGCGTGGAAAAACTGCAAGCACAACTAGAAGGATTTTATCAAATACATAGTCTATTGACCTTAGCTTGTCCAGGGGCTTCTTCAAATCAGGTACATTGTGGATACAATACCCAACACCTTGGGATGAGCATTTTCACACCACGTACACGTGACACTCCATACATCATTCGGATTTTCAGGAACACCTTATCACCCACTTGAAACTCCACCATCCGGTGTCTTGTATTGTAATACTTCGTCTGTCGACTTTGAGCCTCCAACATGCGATCCATATCAGTCTAACCGCCGCATCGGTATCATCAATATATTCAACGCCCAAAGCCTTTGGGTCTTCATCTTGCACCCAAGACAAAGGGGTTCTACACCTCCTTCCATAAAGAGCTTCATGAGGCGCCATACCGATGCTAGCCTGATGGCTATTATTGTAGGAGAATTCTACCAACAGTAAGAGTCTTTCCCATGGCTCTCCTCTATCCAACACACATAATCTCAACAAATCTTCCAATGTCCGGATGGTCCTTTCAGATTTCCCGTCCGTCAGAGGATGAAACGAGGTGCTGAAGGTAAGGCGCGAGACCAAATATGCCTGTACCGCCTTCTACTCATTGGAGGTAAACCGACCATCACGATCAGACACGATTGTCTTAGGCACGTCATGATACCATACGAATTTCTCCACAAAGAGGCATACTAAGACATCCACATGAGCTTCTTTCTTCATTGGGATAAACCGGGCTACTTTCGTCAGGCGATCAACTATCACCCACACTGAATTATTCCCGGAGCGTGAGCGAGATAACACATGGATGAAGTCCATGGAGATATCCTCGAACTTCTATTCGGGGATGGGCAATGATTGTAACAAACCACGGGGGCTCTTGCATTCTGCCTTCACTCTTTGACAAGCTTCACCGTGTGTAACAAAATATCGGACAACCTTCTTCATTCCCGGCCAACACATGGTCTTTCCCAAGCCGGCGTACATCTTAGCAATGCCCGGGTGCACTGAATATTGAGAGCAATGAGCCTCTCTCAAGATATCCTCCCGGAATCTACTGCCTTTGGGAATGTAGAGCCGGCCTCAAAAATAAACGAGGCCGTCTTTTAGCGTATACTCATCAGTAGTGCCATCTTTGATTGACTTGATTGTCGGGGCCAGGCCCGCATCCATTCCTTGCTCCGCCCGTATTCAGTCCCGGATATCACAAACTATGCTCATGGTAGCCAAGTACTCCGTATATTCTACCGAAGGAGCCTTATATACTAAGGTAATATCCATATCTTCAATCATCTGAGCCAACTCCAAACTCATCAATCGAGCCTCTAGGCTAGAGCCTGGTACCTTCCTACTCAATACATCGGCCACCGAGTTCGCCTTTTCGGGGTGGTAGTTCATGGTGAACTCATAGTCACATAGAAATTCTAACCACCGCCGTTGTATCAAGTTCAACTCCTTCTGAGTGTGAACGTACTTCAAGTTTTTGTGATCTGAAAAGATCTCACAGTGGACGTCGTATATGTAATGCCTCCAAACCTTCAAGGCGAACACCACTGCTCCAAGCTCCAAATCCTGAACCGGGTAATTGATTTCATGTTTCTTCAATTGTCTTGAAGCATAAGCAATCACGTGTCCATGCTGCATCAACACCGCTCCCATCCCTTGATAAGATACGTCATTGTAAACTTGAAATCCCTCCTTCCCAAATGGAAATGCAAGGATGGGGGCAGAGTAAGTCTGTCCTTCAGCTCCCGGAATGCCGCTTCACATTGGGGTGTCCACTCAAATAGCACACCTTTCTTCGTCAATGAAGTAAGAGGAAGAGCAATCTTTGAAAATCCTTTTACGAACATGCGGTAGTACCCGACAAGTCCAAGGAAACTCCTCACATCGGCCGCCGAATTCAAGGGCGACCACTCCTTCACAGCACGCACCTTGGCCTGATCCACCGCTAGTCCTGCTCCACTAATCACATGCCCCAAGAAGGCAACCTCTTTAAGCCAGAATTCACACTTGCTGAACTTGGCGAACAAGGCGTGCTCTTTTAACTTCTTCAATTCCAAGGTCAAGTGCTCAACATGCTCCTCCTCCGTCTTTGAGTAGACCAAGATATCGTCGATGAAAACAATGACGAAGATATCCAAATAAGGTTCAAACACCTTGTTCATCAGGCTCATGAAGGCCGAAGGGGCATTTGTGAGCCCAAACGGCATTAAAGTGAACTCGTACAACCCATATCTTAAAGAAAAGGACATTTTCTGGATGTCACCTTCTTGTATTCTCAACTGACAATACCCTGAGCGCAAGTCCAGCTTAGAAAACCAATGCACTCCCATTAGTTGATCGAACAACTCATCGATTCGCTGTAGCAGATAAGTGTTCCGCACCGTCAGCCGATTGAGTTCCCGATAGTCTATGCACAAACGCAGGGTCCCAGCCTTCTTCTTCACGAACAATACAAGGGCTCCCCAGGGTGACAAACTGGGGTGAACGAACCCTGATTCCACTAGTTTTTGTAGTTGAACTTTAAACTCCACGAGTTCCTTCGGGGACATTCTGTAATTGGACTTGGATACCAGCTTGGCGCCCGGTACTAGATTAATCTGGAAGTCAACCTCTCTATGTGTGGGTAATCCTGGCAGTTTCTCAGGAAATACCTCGGGGAAATCCCGCACTACCCGTACATCTTTTATATCCAATGCTAACTCCTTCAACTTGAACCAGATCATGAAGACTTCATCCCCCTTCATATGGGATTTTACTGTCTGAACTAAAGATAACAACATACGAGGTGTGAAGCTAATACCTTGGAAGATGACGTCAGAGTCTCCATGTCTCAAGTAGATTCGTTTCTCTGCCCAATCAATCCTTGCAAAGTGCCAGTACAACCATGTCATGCCCAAAATGATGTCAAACTCCGGCATTCTCAAGACCGTGGCAGGTGTCTCAAAGGCCTTTCCTTTAATGAATATCTCGAACTTGCACTTAGCGGTTGCAATCATCTCCGAGGTGTCCGGTAGACGCACTCGTCGAGATACACTAGTAAAGTATTGTACACCTTCTAGGTTTTTAATGAAGTCCGCCACACCAACGACTGTGTGGCACCGGTATCGAATAGAGTGTAGGCCGGTTTCTCACTAACCATTACGCCTAAGTATCAAGATTGTGAATGGTCAATCCAGATTCCTAGAACAAACTTAGACAGACTAAGGTCGAATGTTTAATTTATTCCTCATAGTCCCCATCCTGCTTCAATTAGTACTTCAGCGAGTCTCTTAACGCTTGTCTGAACACCCAAAAGACCCGCTTCCAACCACTTTAACATATCCATTATCTCCACCAAACTCAAGTTTGCTATAAACAAAAGTGGTTGCCCTAGGGAATCTGCCATGTTTATTATCTCCGCTAGATTCAATATCCGCTATAAACAAAAGTGCTTGCCCGAGGGGATCTCGCAAGAATTTATACAATCGGTTTACATACCTAGGGTCGTCCAAACTTCAGGAGATCAACGTATAAAGATCGTACCTAAGGTCAGGTTGGCTAATCTTAAGGTCAAAGTTGGACAACTTGCTGTGAATTACATATGGGCACACCACCGCTTCCGCTAAGTCAGTTTGTCCGCAAACTGACTAATCGAATGGGGGTGGTACCATTGTTGAATGACTTCTTTAGTTGAGGATTGTGACAAACTTATACCATTTGTAAGACCCCCCCTCCCAGATCCCAAAACACGGCACGAAGGGGGGGTTTTGCCCGGAACAGTCGCCTTGCGGTAGCATTAGCGGACGGGCTAACCTGTACCACAAGACGCCTATTCCGCCGGCTACAACCAATATCAATATAAACATGCCAACCCAATCATAATATAAGCAAGAAGAAGTCAAATCCACACTAAGCATATATGTCCAGACACATCAAATAAGAGAGAAGCTAAAACATGCTTCTACAATATCAGAGTATAGCTATAAAATTGCCCAAACGGGCTACAATAGAATCTCACAACACTAACATCTGTAACCAACGGTAGCGACAACACCGTCACTTCAGGCCCTATCGTCCTGGCATGGCTGTCCTGCTGCAGAGTCTGCGGCTGCTCTACCTGTGGGGTGACCTCCTAAAAAGGAAGACATAGCAACCATTAGGCGAAAAGACTAAGTGGCTTCACATCCGCTCCCCCGGCGACTCCTCGGCACCAGGTGGAGAAAGGACCAAGGGTACAAGTATAATGCAAGTAGTAAAGCAGGTACAAGCAGGTGGTAATAGTACATGAATAACAACATTATAAACTAGCAGTTCTACTTGAATAACAATATTGCAGACTAGCAGTTCTACTTGAGAAATTAGTAAATCAATAAGTACAAGTAACTACAGCAGGAAAGTCACTTTACTTATAAGGATGCCCATACATGCTTATAAGTTAAGGATAGGATTACATAAAAGTAACTCATCGTATAAGAGTGCACATACAAACTTATACGATGAGGATCTTGTTGTGCAATGTTATGAAATGATAGGTATGCTATGCAATGACTCACCCATGCTCACACCATGCAATTACTATGTCGACACATACTATAGTTCCCACTATTTGAGTAGGTAGCTAACCTCTCAGGCAACAGCCGCCGTGGCCAGGCGGTGATAGTAGAGCGGGCATCTCTGCTACTAGGTCGGTATCCACACTACTTCACCTAGGCCTCCGTACGCCTTAACGCTAAGAACACAACAACGGAGCCCATGCGTACTAAGACCCAACGGGAGCCTCGGGTAGATGTGCACCGAGGACCAAGCCCCAAACTGACCTTGTGTGACCTGGAAGGAGCCTCAGAAGTAAGCACGAGGACCAAGCCCAACCGTTCACCTGACACGGAAGGAGCCTTGGGACGTAGACACTGAGGACCAAGCCCAACCACCCAAAGTCTAACTGTCAACTCCCGTCGGTGTGACGATCGGCGAGCCCGTAGATCTGCCACACTATCCTTAACCCAGGATTACGACACCGCGTGTCGACTCACACCACATGCAAATTGCACAACACCGTGGCATGGAAGGCGCCTCGAAAGTAAGCAAGAGGACACAGCCCAACCATCCACTCGGCACGGAAGGAGCCCCAGGACGTAGACACCGAGGACCAAGCCCAACCGTCCATCTATACCTCATTTCAACATTAAATCAACTAGTGACGGCCAACGCCGCACTTACATCCCTCCATAATACTACCCGTAGGGAGACTACGCTCTAAGTATTGGACTACTACATTTCATTCTAACCATCATACATGCTCATGGCCATGGTTTATCCTTCTATTTGTTATTCCAAATGGTTTCAACATATTACAAACATGATGCGCATTAATAATAATCTACCTGTTTGTATCCAGTCATTTCATTCATCATATTATAAACATGGTGCTCATTTATAATAATCCATTAATTTTAGCAAGTCATATCATGCATTAAAGCTTGCTACACAATTCAGTTTTATGAAATCTAATTAGCAAGATTTATCATTCATAGCACTATGGTGGTCAGCATAAAATAGTTCATCAAAATCTAGAGTTAATTAGCAACATCGATTCCACCGAATTCAAATTCATATTATATAAATCCCAGAATTTAAGTGGAGAATAAATCTGGACAGCAACTTCGACTAGATATTCCCGAAGCTACAGGAATCCGGTGAACACGTGTAACCCCTCGATGGAAAGGTCTTTCTATGGTTTACAACTTTTGTATTCAGCCCACAACCCAGATTCGAGTGCATCCTATTTGAAATCAGCCTTGAAGTCCGTTGCGTATAGTACACAATTTCTGCATGCAAGATTTATCGGACATCATGTTCGTTCAGACTTTCCCGTAGCTATAGACTTTGCAAGAAGACGTACAACCACTCGTTGGAAAGGTATTTTCAAGGCTTCAACTTTCGTGTTTAGTCGAAAGCCCAGGTCTTAAAACAGCCTATATTACAATGGCCAAGAAGATCATTGCGCGCCGAATATAGATTCTGCATGCTTCGTAAAGAGGAATGAATGGCATCGGTTCATCTTCCTCTTCATGTTGATCTTCTAAAATCACTCCAAAATTCCCTCCTCCCTTATTCACCCTCAAAGTGGCCATGATTCTTCACGAAACCATCCACCGATCATCACATAGAAGAAAGGGGAGGTTGAAGAGATCTAAAACATAGAACACATGTCCTCGTATGGCCATCCCTAGAAAACTCCTCCTCTCCATCAAGACTCTCTTGAGTCGATATCACTCTTAAGAAAATAAATAAAGATCTAGCACCAAGGGAGAGGGTAGGAAGCTCACCTCATTTCCGGCATTTCCACCATTTCCGGCCATGGATCTCGTGACTCTTCTCGGCGGCATCTTCTTTTCCACGGCGGCGGCGGATCTTCTCCTCTAGAACTAGATCTAGTTACTTCCTTCTCTCAACAGGAGTTTCTCTCAGAAAAATGGCTGGAATGAGGATTGAAAATGGCTAGGGTTATCACTTCCCCTTTCATATAAAAGTGACACGGGTAGGGACACGCCCGTGTCCTTACCCGTGTCCTTCTTAGGCGAAGCGTTACGACAGTTTTTTGCGTCGGTTCAATACTCGACACGACACACAGGTGGGACACACCCATGCCGGCCAAGTCAATCCCGTGACATGGGGCGCGTAACCCTCTCGAGACCTACTCAAGAGGACTTACTTGAGAGAAAACCAACTACTCGAGTATCCGGAAAGGACACGCCCGTGTCACAGAGATGACACGCCCGTGTCATTGATGAGTCCAAAGTTTACAATGACTTTCAGACTCATCTGGGCCAGTTTTATCATTTTAGCACTGCACTTGAGAGCTATAACTGCTTATATTTGTTTGCGTGCCAATTTCATGATTAAGTGCACTTTAGGACCGTTTCTGTGTGCTATATTTGTTTCTGTGTTTTTGTTGTTCTTTAGCCATGTCTTGAGAATGTGGTGCGCACTTTTGGTGGCCTATCTGCCTCTTCTGCTGGTGTAGGGTTCGTGTGCGTGCTCCGAAACTGCTCGGGAGACCCCGACAATACAGGAACACTACGCACGACCACTGGACTTATTGCGCACGACCACTAGTCGTGCACAACCGATCGTGCGCATTAGATTCTCCTTTTTCCTAATTTTGCCTGGGTAATCGCATGAGCACTGGCCGTAGTGCGCACGACCACTGGTCGTGCGCCACTGCTCGTGCGTGTTTACCCCATGCTTTCTGCAATTCTGTCCTAACCAAACTCACGATCAGTGGATTCAGTGCGCACGACAACCGGTCGTGCGCTACTGATCGTGCGCGTATCTGCTGATGTTTTTGTACAGGTTGCAGGTTTAATTGGAAATGGAGCACGATCATCGACCTACAGTGCGCACGACAACTGCTCGTGCGCCACTGATCGTGCACTTTGCTTTTGCTGCGTCCGTATTTAAGGCCCTGCTCCGCGATTTAGATCAACGCCCGTCATTTTCTGCGATCGGGTAGTGCGCGGGAAGCTCCATTTTACTTCTCCAGCTGCTCCATCACCTCCACCTTCATCAGGAGTCCATAGCCGGCTAGTCTGAAGCTTTCCAAACCCTCCGGCGAAGCTCCCGGCCATTGACGACCTCAACTCCAAGCTTTCCACCAGAGTTGGAGAAGAAGACAACTAAGAGAAAGGACTCAAAGGCCTTCGAGGTGATAGCTCGTTGGTACCGGAAGCCTCCTCGGACTGAGCACGGAAGCGGATTGACAACTCGTTTTTTCGGCCACGACCTGCGGTGGATCTTCACCCTCAATTGGTTTACTCTTCTTCCCCTTCCTCTGTTGTATGGAATGATATAATATTGTAATGAACTACATGTTCTATTCTATATTTAATGGGATGTTTGAAGTTTTCTTATGCTTGTAGTTGTGTGTGTGAATGCGCCTCGCCCACTCCACATCCACTCCATACTCTTGTTTCACCGGATTGCACTCCGCGCAAGAACACTTCCACCCATTAGCTTTCCGGCCACCGCCCAACAGAAGTTCAGCATCGCGGCCGATACACTCACCTCACCTTGAGAAGCAGTTCCTTCGACCCGCATAGCTTTAATTAGTTTATTAGATCAAACAACCACAATCTCTCAAGTCCCCTTTTTACTCTTTTTCTTAGTATAACCCTCATAACAATATTTTCTGAACTGTTGCTGCTCTATGCTAATTGCATTACTCAAGAGACCGACACTCGGGGATTTATTCCCAAACTTTATTACTTGTGCGACCGGTGCGCTTGCCAATTTACACGCATCAAGTTTTTGGCGTCGTTGCCGGGGAATGAAACTATAGAGCGACTCAGGATGACTGAAAATATTGTTATAAGAGTTAGTGGTTTTGACTGCTGTTTCCTTGTGTAGTGTTTGCCGCAGTGAATGCAGGGTCGAGCCACAAGAGATCTTGTCGCCTACGACCCAGAGATCGAACGTACTATACTAGTGCAAAAATGCGCCGCAGCCATCACTTTTGCCCCAATGGGAGACCAGCTGAATATTGATGCAGGCAACCGAGTTGGAGGGATACCTCATGGCGACAGAAATGGCGACGAAAATGAAGTGAACCCTCCCCAAGTCCGCACCATGAGGGATTATACTACACCTACTGTCGGGAGCATATACCCCGGTTTCGGACCTGCTATCACCAACCAACAGTTCGAGATTAAACCAGCTACCATGAATATCATTTGGAACAATGTTCAGTTCTCCGGAATGGCCACTGAAGAAGCCCATCTTCACCTTGCAGAATTCTCCGAAATTTGCGCCACGTTCCGCTACGCTGGAATCCCAGACGAAACAGTCAAGCTCCGCCTCTTCCCTTTTTCATTAAGGGACAAAGCCAAGATATGGCTTCACTCCCTCCCACCTGGAATAGCCACCACCTGGGAGGCTTTGACCACAAAATTCCTAGCTAAGTTCCATCCGGTAGATTGGATTGTGAGCATGAGGCGTGCAATAGCCAATTTCCGGCAATCTGATCAAGAAAGTTTAGCCGAAGTTTGGGAGCGTTTCAACGAGCTGTTGAGGAAGTGCCCTAATAATGGATTCAAAACGTGAAACCTCGTCGAAAGTTTCTACTTCGCTATTGATCCCCACCACCGAACCATGATCGATGCCGCCTCCGGAGGAACAATCATGAACCTTGCTCCAGATGATGCTCTGAGAATCTTACAAGACACCGCCACCCGCGGAGCTTACTAGACCGCCGGAAGAAACATCCCACGAAGCAGAAGTGGAGTATTTGTCGTGGATATCCCCAAGCCCACTGTCGCCGCCCCAGTGATGGCAATCTCATTCCAAGGGTGCGGAAGCACCGACCACCACAGCTTCGAATGCTTAGGAGTTGAGGTACCAGACGAATCTTATTTTCTAAATGAGTCAGTTAATTTTGTAGCCAATAAAAACGGGGGAGTGCCTTACGGGAACACATACAACCCGGGGGTGAGAAACCACCCCAACGTTTCTTGGAATCCAAACGCATCTGGACAAAGATGGCAACCGAGGCAGCATCAAAACAATGTGTATGCCTCCGGAAGCCAACCGCGGCCGCCTCAACCGAATTATTCCCAAGGGCCCCGCGTCGTTAAAAAAAGTTATTTGGAAGAGATGTTCGAGAAATTTGTTGAAATTTCCCAAACCAACATGACAAATCGAGCTGCCTCAATGCGCAAATTGGAGTCCCAATTGGGCCAATTGGCCCAAGTGGTTTCTGAGAGCACCCAAGGCACCTTACCTAGTAACACCGAAAAGAACCCCCATGAACAAGGTAAAAGCCTTGGGGAGGAAAATTTGGGAAACCGCAACGAACTCGTCATCAATTGTAAAATATAGAAACCCCAACATTATGCGACTCTGGGGCATCCAGCAACATCCTCACTTTGCAAGATGTTGCGAAGATGCACCTACAAGTCGACATTGAAAATCGGAAGTCGCTTATCTTAGCGAATGGCAATTTGGTTGACACCGAGGGAGGTGTTCGGGAAGTCGAAATCGAGGTTAACGGAAAAAGTATAACCACTGACTTCCAGGTTTTGGGACCAAGGGAAAATAACTCTATTCCTATATTAGGAGTCCCGTTCCTGACGGCCAGTGGCGCATCCCTTGACTTTTCCAAAGGACGCGTCATTTGGCCGACCGAAGATTCCGCCCTCGATAACACATCCATACATTCCTCTCCCATCCAAAATAACAATTTTCTGAGTGTCACAGATACCAAGATAGATTCAGGACTCCCAACATTGAAAGAAGCACATCTGGAAGAGAAGACAAAGAAAGGACTCTCCCAGGAGATAGATGAGAATCAAGAGCTATTAGTCAAAGAAGAGATCGAGTGCGCCGATGCCACAACTGCCTTTCTACTTCCAGCCAACTATGTTTTTGAGCATGGCGAACCGAGTTTTATTCGGGAGAAATCCCTAGACACTTATTTGTATAACACTGTTGATAACTCTGTTAAGCGATCTATAGCTTGGGTAGATCCGGTCGCCGTCACGGTGCCAGACAGGATGCCACGAACCATGAAAACAGGAAAACTTACAGCCTACCTCCATTGGAAGACTCCCACGGTGGAGAAACTGAAAGAGGCAAAGCATTTATGCGACGAGCGCTACGCTGCCTTCCGACGCGAGAAAGAGTGCAATCGAAGTAAAGGGAAAACCCCTACCCCCAATGCAAAAATACAATCTGCCGTCCTCTCGCACCCCACCGGAGAGACTTACCACAAATCTGTTTATAGCTGATTGCATCACCATCATTCTACTTACCCTCCTCTTTCTATTTTCTCGCTGCTTATGGAATGCTGGTTTGCTCTGTTTTTATTTATTCCTTTTTCAACTACAAAGAACTCTTTATTATAACTGCTAATAAAAGTATTTGCTCCATTTTATGGAAGGTAAACAAAAGGACTTTTGGGAGACAACCCAAGTTGGACCATTTGGTCCTGTGCTGTCCTTTGAGTTCTTTTATATATATATATATATATATATATATATATATATATATATATATATATATATATATATATATATATATATATATATATATATATATATATATATATATATTGTGTCCATATTTTATTTAGCGTGCATATTTCAATCGCAGGTGTAAGAATTTTTGAGGCGCGACAACTTGGACATCTCGTCACATGACCGGTATGCTCAATTTTGAGCATAGGTACTTCCTACCCTAGCTCTTTTTCCCATTTCGAATGCTCATTTTTACTAGTTGTCGAATTTAATTATGAGGGGAGAACATGCTTGTGATCACTACACAACACATTTTGTTGCATATCAGTCTCTTGTTTAGTTATTTCATGATCTCTATCGCACACACTGAATCACCCACACGAGTGCGCTCTTATCCACGCATGCAACTCAAGTCAAATGTATTGTTTTTGTGTAAACTTTAAAATAGTGGTGCTGGCTTCAGATTTCATGATGGAATAGTTCGAAACTCATGCAGTGCTCCTAATCGAGTACTCATGGTTTGCGTAGAACTAGTATAGATTTAATTTTTCTTTATGCTCGTAGACTTATATTTTTCTGCAGATGTAAATATTGTTTGTACTACTCAAAATCTGAATCTTGCATAATCGAACGATAATGTAGGAATGTGTGTAGCCGCCACTAGACTGGTATTGTTCGAGTCGGGAGGAAGGATCATCTTTCTCGGTGGCTAAGAACTTGTCCTAAGCTACTCTTGAAGCATTGGTGCCCGGTTAGTCAATAGTGAGCATGACGTCGGCCATCATTTTCGCTAGTTTGAGCCTTGTTTAGCATTTCGTACCCGTTAACCGTTGCATGCCAAATTTGTGCCTACCGCTTCTTTGATCCAGCTCCACTCAAATTCACCAAGGCCTGAAGCTAAACCCACCATCGCAATCCAATGCTAGAGCTTGTTTAAATTTACTACTTTTATGATGTTGTGATATGTGGAAACCGTGTAATGTGGTGCTGAATTCATCAACTTTTTGATTGCTACGTTTGGGGATTACAAACGCAGAAAACAAAAGAAGAAAAGCGAAAAAGAAAAAGAAAAAAATCTGAAAGAATTGCTTTGAGAATTCTATCCCCATCCTACTTATTGATTTTGGTCGGGTTAGGCCGTGTACACGCACGGTTTTCAAGCTCAGTCCGGGGGTGTGTTACACGTGCGTTTCTAAGTGGCTGCATTGGTTTAGGTTTTTGTTCGCTCGCTTTGGTTGCGTGCAGCCTTCATGTTTTTCATTGACTACCAAACCTTAGCCTAAGCCCCATTCTCTCCTATAAGTCCTACTGATTCACGCTTGAGTCTAACCCGCACCGTGGAGAGAGTGTGAATGTGCAAGCGTATGGTACCCGATATTGATGGATATTTTTGCAGGTGATCACAAGCTCCGATCTTTGGCAATGCTTACCTTAGTGGCCTGCCTACTTTCTTCCTACACATGATCGTAAGATTCTCCAGAATTCTAATTTTGAGCAAATACAATATTTATTTACGCCTGTCGAATAGTTTAAACTACGTAGTATAATTAAAACGTTTTTCTATTATATCTTATATGCCCATGATGTATTTGATTTCTCGTCTTACTATTTTTTGAAATTCCTGAGCTAGCTAGGTATTTTCTAGTCCACGGAGTGATGATTTGCTCGGGACGTGCAAATGGTTAAGTCTGGGGGTGTGATGAGTCCAAATTTTACATTGATTTTTGGACTCATCTGGGCCAGTTTTATCGTCTTAGCACTGCACTTGAGAGCTATAAGTGATTATATTTGTTTACGTGTCTATTTCATGATTAAGTGCACTTTTGGCCCGTTTCTGTGTGCCTTATTTGTTTCTGTGTTTTTGTTGTTCTTTAGCCATGTCTTAAGAATGTGGTGTGCACTTTTGGTGGCCTATCTATCTCTCCTGCTGGTGCAGGGTTCGTGTGTGTGCTCTGAAACAGCTCGGGAGACCCCGACGATACAGGAACACTGCGCACGACCACTGGACTTATTGCGCACGACCACTGGTCATGCGCCACCGATCATGCGCATTACATTCTCCTTTTTTCCTAATTCTTCCCGGGTAATCGCACGAGCACTAGTCGTAGTGCGCACGGCCACTGGTCGTGCGCCACTACTCGTGCGCGTTTACCCTTTGCTTTCTGCAATTCTGTCCTAGCCAATCGCACGATCAGTTGATTCAGTGAGCACGACCACCGGTCGTGCCCCACTGATTGTGCGCGTATCTGCTGATGTTTCTGTACAGGTTGCAGGTTTAATTGGAAATGGCGCATGATCATCGACCTACAGTGCGCACGACCACTGGTCCTGCGCCACTGATCGTGCGCTCTGCTTTTGCTGACTCCGTATTTAAGGGCCTGCTCTGCGATTTAGGTCAATTCCCATCATTTTCTGCGATCGGGGAGTGCGTGGGAAGTGCCATTTTACTTCTCTAGCTGCTCCATCACCTCCACCTTCATCGGGAAGTCCATAGCCGGCTATTCCGAAGCTTTCCAAACCCTCCGGCGAAGCTCCCGGCCATTGACGACCTCAACTCCAAGCTTTCCACCGGAGTTGGAGAAGAAGACAAACTAGAGAAAAGACTTAAAGGCCTTCGAGCTGACAGCTCATTGGTACCGGAAGCCTCCTCGGGCTGAGCCCAGAAGTGGATTGACAACTCGCTATTCCGGCCACGACCTGCGGTGGATCTTCATCCTCTATTGGTTTACTCTTCTTCCCCTTCCTCTGTTGTATGGAATGATATAACATTGTAATGAACTACATGTTCTATTTTATATCTAATGGGATGTTTGTAGTTTTCTTATGCTTGTAGTTGTGTGTGTGAATGCGCCTCGCCCACTCCACATCCACTCCATACTCTTGTTTCACCCGATTGCACTCCGCACAAGAACACTTCCACCCATTAGCTTTCTGGACACTCGCCCAACATAAGTTCGGCATCGCGGCCGATACACACACCTCACCTTGCAAAGCGGTGCCTTCGACCCGCATAGCTTTAATTAGTTTATTAGATCAAACAACCACAATCTCTCAAGTCCCCTTTTTACTCTTTTTCTTAGTATAACCCTCATAACAATATTTTCTGAACTGTTGTCGCTCTATGCTAATTGCATTCCTTAAGAGACCGACACTCGGGGATTTATTCCCAAACTTTATTACTCGTGCGACCGGTGCGCTTGGCGATTTACACGCATCAGTCACCCCTCTTACTCGAGTATTTTTCCACGTACTCGAGTATATTTCGACCTGCACGAGAACTACTCGAGGTTGAGCGGGACACGCCCTGTGACACGCCCGTGTCACAGGCCGTGTACCCCATACTCGACACTCGACGATCGTCGAGTGCTGGTCATCGACCAGAGGGAACACACGCCCTCCTACACGCCCGTGTCGGATGGACACGCCTGTGACACTGGGCGTGTTCCCTCTGTTGACCTTTTTCGTCGACCAAAGTCTCGAGTGTCGACACAAAGGAGGACACGCCCTAGGTCACGCCCCAGACACACCCATGACACAAGGCATGTCTCGCACGAACACTTCATCGAACCCATTTTCATCGACCTCACGACTGCTACGCACCCGAGCAGGAAATGTCATGGGACACGCCCGTGTCCGAGGCCGTGTCACCATAAATTTGCTAATCCCAGACTTTGGTTGTTACATGCTTCCGATTTGACAGCACTCCCCTGATCCCAAGTCAGCTCTCCTCGCTCAAAAACACGCACAAGGGGCCTAGTGCGATTCGGGACGTTACATGAAGAATGTCTTCCATCGTCCTATTCAACCTTTTAGTTTGCCCATCTGTCTTCGGGTGAAAAGCAGTGTTGAAGTTCAGCTTGGTACGCAACAACTGATGAATGAGCCTCCAATCGTTGGATGTAAACTGCCCATCATGGTCACTAACAATGCTCCGGGGTACATCATGCAAACGTACTATATTATCCACATAATGCTTTGCCAGCTTCTTCCCGGAATCATCCTTCCTATTGGGTATAAAATGTGACACCTTCGTTAAACGATCAACAATCACTCAAATGACGTCGTTCCCCTTTTGCGATCTCGACAAAACCGTGCACGAAATCCATAGAGATGTCATCAAACTTCCACTCTGGTATAGGCAAGGACTTTAGAAATCCACCTGGCTTCTGGCATTCGTCCTTCACCAAGGCACAATTCTGACACTTCGCCACGTATAGTGTTATGCCTTTCATCATGCCTGGCCACCAGAATATCCTCTTCATGTCTTTGAACATCTTTGTGCTCCCAGGGTGAATTTAGTACTTAGTAAAATACACCTCGTACATCAGTTCTTCTCTTAATTTAACAACATTAGGGAAGCACAACCGACCACCTTTTCGTACAAGGTCGTCGTCAACATAAAACTGGTAATTTGAGCCATCCACGGACTATGCCAAGCGGCTTTTCAAGCTTACATCCAACTCCAAGGCCCGTGGAATCCTATCCGCAAGGTCGTATTGAACCTTTGTCCAACTCAAACATGCATTAGCACTAGATCCCTTATCAACACACTAAATCTCCAATGCCTCCAAAACTTGAGACCGAATACCACGACTGCCAACTCCAAGTCATGAACTGGCTAGTTCCACTATTGAACTTTTAGCTGATGTGATCCATAGGCTATCACCGACCCATGCTGAAGTAGAACACGGCCTAACCCACCCCTAGAGATGTTAGTGTAAACCTCAAAGCCTTCAGAACCACAAGGCGAACATAACACAGGTGTCATGGTCAAACGACACTTTAGTTCTTCGAAAGCTTGTGCATACTCAGACGACCAAACAAACTTCTGATCCTTCCTTGACAGAGTAGTGAGGGGCAATGCTATTCGTGAGAAGTTCTCTACAAAGCGCCTGTAATAGCCGGCAAGCCCTAGAAAACTCCGGACTTCCGCCACCACAGACAACACAGTCCACTCCCGTATAACAACTATTTTTCCGGATCTACCGCAATACCTTCTCCACTAACCATGTGACCAAGGAACGCTACCGAGGACAACCAAATTTTGCATTTGGAGAACTTGGCATATAGTTGGTTCCTCCTCAATGTCTCCAACAACATAAGCAGGTGCTTGAAATGATCCTCCTCGCACTGCGAGTACACCAGTATTTCGTAGATAAAGACTACCACGAACTAGTCTAAGTATTCTCTGAACGTTCTATTCATCAAATCCATAAACACGGAGGGCGCATTTGTCAGCCCAAACGGCATGACAGTGAACTCATAATGCCCATAATGTGTGCTGAAAGCCATCTTGGGAATGTCACATTCCCTCATCCGCAACTGATAGTATTCGGATTTCAGATCCAACTTTGGGTACACAGTCGACCCCACCAGATGGTCGAATAGATCATCAATCCTTGGGATCGGATACTTATTTTTTTTCGTTAGATTATTCAACTCCCGGTAATCAATGCATTGTCATAAGCTTTCGTATTTATTCTTAATAAAGAGAACCGACGCTGTTGAAACCGGAACCCGGCTTCCTGTGGAACTCGCCCTTGGGGAAAGGGGTGGTCTCGCGCCTACTTCGCTCCTGCAAGGAAAACAACAAGACAAGGAGAAACAGACCCAAGGGCTCGGCGGGGAGGTCCCACCACAAACCCGGAAGATCTCAGAGCGCTTCCCCTCCTTAGCCTGAAGCCGAGCTGAGGTACCCTCAGAAAGCACTTAAGAGAATTTTGGGGAGAGGAGCACCGGGAAAAAACCTGCCCTCTGGGGTACCCCTTGGGTCCTATTTATAGTTTTTGAAATCCGGACTGCCAATAACCAAAATAACTGACCTGAAATTACCAGGAAACCCTTGGCTGGGCCTGCCAACAGCCAAACTCCGCTGTTTTGAATGGCTATGGGCAGACCAGTAGGGGTAAAACAGTAAAAAGTACCTCTGACCCCAGGCGAGCTGGGAGCTCTGGCCACCTCGGTGTGCTCTGCTCGCACGCTGCTGCCGAACTCCACTGCGAGGGTGCGAGTTGCAGCCCGCTCGGCGAATGCCGAGCTCGGGGTCGCTGATCGACGATCTCTGGCTGGCGGATGCCGAGCTCGGGCTCGCCCCTGTTGATGCCGAGCTTGCCTGTTGCTGCCGAGCTCCCCTGAAACCTTGCTCGCCGGACACGGGGTTGTACACAATCCCCGCTCTTTTCGAGCTTGGCACTAGCTCGGAAAGAATCATCCAACCCGAAGTGTGCGGCGTGCTCTGGCTGGCGAGTTGGAGGGAATCTTCTGGTGGGGGCCACCTGCGGCTATATATATGCACCTGCTATGCCTCCTGGCTCTTGCCATTTCCCCCGCTGCCTTGCCAAGATGCCCCTTCCCCAGGAGATTCAAGAGCGCATAGACCGAGCTCGCCAGGCTTCCGCGGCTCGCATTGCCGCGCTGACGGCGGTCCCCGCGAAAGTTCCCCAGGTTGATTCTGCCGAGCCAAGTTCCAAGAGGACAAAGTCGTTCCCCGAGGCGGCCGAGCCCATCTTCCACGACCTGAGGGCCACCCTGGCTCGCAAGACCGGCTCCTCTACTCGAACTACTCCAGTGGATGACAGGGAGGTCGTGGTAGTTGGCGACGACCAGGACGGCCAACCAGATGGCGAGGGCACCACCCCGCGGGTCTCCACACTGCAGGGCGAGGCCGCGCTCGCCACTTCACGATTCCCGGCACCGGATAGCCATCCCCGGGATCCGCCGCTCCTCTTCGGGATCCTGCCTGTGACCTCGCAGAGGCCGACCTCGCCACCGGGCCCCCCTCCTCAGCAAACTGACGAGGCCGCCGGGAGAGGTCGGGCGTCCATTCCCACCCCGGCTTTCGAGCTCATCTCGCCGGGGGTTCGCGGACCAGGTCGCGGGAAGGACCTGAGGTTTGTCCCTCCTCGCATCTCCCTTGAACCGCTGAGCTCTTCAGGTCAGCCTCACTCACCCCTGCTCTTCGCAAGCTTTTGCTCTGCTGACTTGCCTTTACAGCTCTTCCCAGTCAATCGGCTGCCGAGGAGTCTTCGATGGCAGCCCACCAGTCTCCCCTCCCGTCTCCGAGCTCGCTAGACTCTTACCTGGGTCCGGAGGTGGATCAAGGCGAGCTGATGAGGAGGGAGGTCAAGCTCCTCAAGAAGCTGGTGTGTGGACTGCGCGAGGTGCAAGGGGTCAACGAGACGCTGCAGCGCGACTACGCGCGTCTTGTTGAGGAGGTGCGCCTCGGCCGAGCTCGCGAGTTGATGTCTCCCTCCCGACTCCTGGATGAGATAGATGACGGTCTCTTGGTTGCACAAAGGAATTCCGGAAGGATCCGCGAGTTACTTCGCGCGCGGCAGCTTGGGGGGCGGGGATCGCGAGGCCGGGGTAGATAAATTTGCGGGCTCCTCTACCGAGCCGACCGGCGCTCGCATCCTGGTGCCCTCCCTGCTCGCGCGCCCCGTTTTCTGTTTCGAACTTTCCCCCGCTGGGATGAATAATTTTTAGAACATTTTTAATTATTATTTAAATAAAAAGCCGTAATGTTTTGACTTAGCCTCAGTTGGGATGCGCCGGAAGTCGGCGAGCTGGGTTGGTGAGCTGGGGTGGCGAGCTGGGGTGGCGAGATGCGCCGATGTGACAGCCTGCCTCAGATCCCTTTTCCTATAAATAGCCCCCCCCCCCCTCACCTACCCCCGTACTGTCTTTATTGATTTGCTTCCCTTCCCTGCTTTTTCCTTCTGCTCGCGCTGCGCTTTGCTTCTTTCCTGCGATCATGGGCAACACTAACCCGGATGCTGATGGCCGCTCCAAATGCGCGCAGCATTTCGCGGATTACTGCTTCTTCGGCGGCCGTACCAGCGAGGAGGAGCTCGCAGAATTCATAGCCCTGTATGTGTCGCCGGGCTTTGAGGCGCGCAGGCCGGGACCGGGCGAGGCCATCAACACGTTCTATAAGGACGAGCTCGCCTTCCCCATCTCGCACTTCGAGGTGGGGCTGCGGCTTCCCTTGTGGCCGGAGATCCGGCAGATCCTGAAATACTACGGGGCCGTCCCCGCGCAGCTTAACTCAAACGCCATCGCCATGATGGTGGCGTTCGCGAGCTACCTTCGGCGGGAGAGGATCGAGTTCAACCTGACAGTGTTCAGGAAACTCTTTTCCTATAAGGCGACGACGGACGGGGTCGCGTACTTCGGCGGCTCCTTTATCAAAGTTCGCGAGATCGCGAACAAGCACCACACCTGGATGACCAAGATCGCCTTCATCAAGGGCGATCTCGGCAACATCCCCTACTCGCCACAACAGAAAGGCGAGGAGGTGTACCACCCGCCGGCCGTGTCCGGCAACGACGCCGAGCTCCACAAATTCTTCCTCCACAAAGATTTCGAGGTCGCCTTCCTGCGGAGGGGCCTCGACGCGCTCCCCCCGGTTCTGCCTGGCGAAGGTATGTTCTCCTTATCTTGCCGAGCTCGCCTACTCGCGAGCTCGGCACATTATCATATCTGAATTTTCTAACCGTTTCAAGTATTTTTCTGCAGGGGAGCGAATAATCCCCGCGAACCCGCCTTTTGCGGACCCGGGGCTTGATACTGACCCGCTTGCTCGCGAGAGGGCGGCGGCAGCGGCCTGCCGAGATGAGGCGGCCCTCTCGCAGCCCTCTTCCGGCAAGAGGCGTTCTGAGGACGCGGGCTCGAACCCGCCATCCAGCCCCCGTCAGATGAAAAAGATGCGGAGAGCCCTGCTAGCTTCGCGGGGGCAACAACAACATCAGTCCAGTCCCAAGTACATCAGCTCGTCGGAGACTCCTCCCGACGCGTCCCCGGGGAGCCCGCTGAAGGAGACGACCAGCAAGGGCCGAAAGGGTGGCAAGGCCCCCTCTTCCTCGGCTGCGATCTCCCCTCCTCCCTCGGCGAAGAGGGCTGCCCGCGAGCGCGCGCCGCCGAAGCAGCACCCCCTCTTCAACTTCGGCGCGCGCTGGAAAGATTCCGCGGGTGAGCCCATGCTGCAGTGGGACGAGCTCGCTCATCGAGTCTCCGTCTCCACTCTGCACCCGTCCTGGCACGACCGCGAGCCCGCCACCGGTCACGCCTACGCCCTCGGCTTCGGCCTTTATGGTCGGGAGGATGCCGAGGCCTACAAGAGGGCGACCCTCCGGCAGCTCGGCCATGAGGGGCTGCAGTCCCACCTGCGGACTTTGGAGCTGCACCACATGCTGGCGCGCCGCAGCTTCGCCCTCAGTCACCAGCTCGAAAAGGCCGAGCAAGCCCGCGACCTCGCCAAGGAGCAGGTTGCCGATCAGGCGAGGCGGCTCGGCATCGTGGATAGTCTTCTCGCCCAGACTGCTGGCGGGTTGGTAAGCGTCACGCACCACTCTCTTTTACTTGGAAAGCTTTGTGCTGCTGCTAAGTGAGCTTTTTTCCGGGATGCCAAGGCGGCGGGCGAGCTCCAGGCTCGCAACACTGAGCTGGGGGAGGAGAACGGCCGCCTGCGCGCGCAGCTGGCCGCGGATGCCGATGCTGCTGGGGAGCTCCAGGCTCGCGACATCGAGCGAGGGGAGGAGATCGTCCGACTGCGCGCACTCCTTGGCGAGTTGGAGAGCGCAAACGCGAAGCTGAAGGGGGAGAACCAGCACCTTCTCGGCGAGGTGCGTCGCCAGGCGGAGATCTTCTTCCCGGGGCACGACATCGATCCCACACTCCCCTACAAGAGCCCGCGCATCTTTGGCGAGGCGGACCTCGTCGAGAGACTGCGGATCAACTCAATTCAGACCGCCGAGTGCACCCTCGCGATGATGAAGGACTCCGGGGTGCTGGTGGAAGGATGCGGGGAGATCTCCGCTAGTGACCTGATGCCGAGTCTGTTTCCGGTGACGCCGCCCAGCGAGAAGGAGGATAGTCTGGACGCAATGTTCGGGAAGAGCCTCCAGGATCACTCGGGCGACGGCGAGGACCAATCCGGCGGAGGGGGCGAGGCCAGCTGACAGCCTTGTATTTTTTCCTCTTCTTTTTTGACTACTCGCTGTGGCGAGCTCCCTGTACTTTTGTGAATAATAAATGAAAGTGTTTTGATCATATCGGTGTTCTTTTCTATACCCGTTGTTATAAATGCATGTGAGTGCTTCCTCCCGCGACCTCGCAGTGATCGGTTCCGCGAGTAGAGTGATCATGAGAGCGCGCACGCGAGCGAAGCGTGTTTGGAGTGTTCGCCGAGCCCCAAATGATTTCGCGGCGAGTTACTCTCCGCCCTTATCACGCCCTTACTACTCGTGCGCGGCCTTCTGCCTTCTATCCGCCTACCTTTACTCGCACGCGAGCCACCCAGGTTGTGCCCATCGAAGAAATTCTTCGAAGTGTGATGGGCCTGGGGTGCGAGGTGCCCCGGTCTGGCTTGTCTTTGGCGAGGCCCGGGCTCGCGGCCTGCTTTCCCATGCCGAGCCCGAAATGATGAGCCCGAACTCGCCTATGCCGAGCCCGAGCTCGCCCTGACAGGACCCTTCCCCCTTGCTCCCTGCCACTGACCTTGGCCTGCTCCCGACGACTTCAGGGCCGGCACCATCGAGTGACCTCCGGCTCTGCCAGCTAGGGGAGCCTGACAGCGGGATCTGCTTGGGGTCCACTAATACCACCATCGAGTGACTTCCAGCCCTGCCAGCTAGGTGAGAGCCTGACAGCGGGATCTGCTCGAGGCCGAGGATGACACCGAGTGACTTCCAGCCCTGCCAGCTAGGTGAGAGTCTGACAGCGGGATCTGCTCGGGGTCCATTACTACTACCATCGAGTGACTTCCAGCCCTGCCAGCTAGGTGAGAGCCTGACAGCGGGATCTGCTCGAGGCCAAGGATGACACCGAGTGACTTCCAGCCCTGCCAGCTAGGTGAGAGCCTGACAGCGGGATCTGCTCGGGGTCCACTAATACCACCATCGAGTGACTTCCAGCCCTGCCAGCTAGGTGAGAGCCTGACAGCGGGATCTGCTCGAGGCCGAGGATGACACCGAGTGACTTCCAGCCCTGCCAGCTAAGTGAGAGTCTGACAGCGGGATCTGCTCGGGGTCCATTACTACTACCATCGAGTGACTTCCAGCCCTGCCAGCTAGGTGAGAGCCTGACAGCGGGATCTGCTCGAGGCCAAGGATGACACCGAGTGACTTCCAGCCCTGTCAGCTAGGTGAGAGCCTGACAGCGGGATCTGCTCGGGGTCCATTACTACTACCATCGAGTGACTTCCAGCCCTGTCAGCTAGGTGAGAGCCTGACAGCGGGATCTGCTCGATGCCAAGGATGACACTGAGTGACTTCCAGCCCTGTCAGCTAGGTGAGAGCCTGACAGCGGGATCTGCTCGGGGTCCATTACTACTACCATCGAGTGACTTCCAGCCCTGTCAGCTAGGTGAGAGCCTGACAGCGGGATCTGCTCGAGGCCAAGGATGACACCGAGTGACTTCCAGCCCTGTCAGCTAGGTGAGAGCCTGACAGCGGGATCTGCTCGGGGTCCATTACTACTACCATCGAGTGACTTCCAGCCCTGTCAGCTAGGTGAGAGCCTGACAGCGGGATCTGCTCGGGGTCCATAATACATCACATTCCACCATGCAGGCCAATTACAACGATATCAGAGAACTTGAAGGAATTTATTATAATCAAAGCGTTGCTTACATGTTTCAGGGAAAAAAGCGTTTGAGGTCGTCACCACTCCAGGTGAGGCTCAGGGTCTCGCCTTCTACATTCTGGAGTCGATAGCCCCCCGACCCCAAGGCTACCTTTACAATGAACGGTCCCTCCCAGCTGGGATTGAGCTTTCCCACGGATGCTGACCTCCCTGCTGCATCTACTTTCTTCAGCACCAAGTCCCCCTCCACGAACTGCTTGACCCTGACATGCTTGTCAAAGTACTTGGCCATTCTCCTTTTTACCTCCTCCTGTCGGATGGCGGAAAGGTCTCTTACTTCTTCTACCATGTCAAGGGAGAGCCTCAATTCCTCCTCATTCTCTGCCTGCCATTCCTCACGGTCTTCCTTTGCTGCCATGACTCGCGGCGTTTAGACTTCGAATTCAATGGGGAGCACTGCCTCGCACCCGTGGGAGAGTTTGAAGGGGGTCTCTCCGGTAGCTGTGTTGGGGGTGGTCCTCAGGGCCCAAAGGACCGCGGGGAGCTGCTCCACCCAGCTCCCTTTCAGGTTCTCCACCTTTTTCTTGAGGAGGTTGACGATGATCTTGTTTGCGGCCTCCACTTGCCCGTTACTCCTGGGGTGATGGACCGAGGCGAACCTGAGATCGATCCCAAGCTGTTCGCAAAAGCTGGTGAACTCGGCACTGGCGAACTGGGGCCCATTGTCTGTGACGATGGCCTGGGGCAGCCCGTGGCGACGGATGATCTCCCCCCATACAAAATTCCTGATCACCTGGGAGGTCACCTTGGCCAATGCTTTCACCTCCATCCACTTTGAGAAGTAGTCAATCATCACTAGGAGGAACCTTCTCTGGCCGCTGGCTTGGGGAAACGGCCCAACCAGATCCATTCCCCAGATTGCGAAGGGCCATGGGGCCGTGATACTACGAAGCCGTTGGGTCGGCTGCAGCTGGAGAGGGGCAAACAGTTGGCACTTGTGACATCTCCTTGCGAATTCTGCAGCGTCCCGGCCCAGGGTGGGCCAGAAATAACCTTGCCTGACTATCCTCCCTTCTAGGGTCCGACTCCCGGAGTGACTCCCACATTCCCTGGAGTGGACCTCCTCCAAGATCCTTCGCGCTTCACCCTCGGTTACGCAGCGGGCCAGCATCCCTGAGAGGGTCTTTCTGTACAGCTGCCCGTCCTGGAGGAGGTAGTATGCTGACTTGTGCCTCAGCTTCTTCTTGTCTACCCCCTCCGGATACTTCCCTGTAGAGAGAAAAACCACCACTGGATCCATCCATGAAGCTTGCTGATCGATCTCCATGAGCTCCCCTTCTTCGATGGAGGGGCGAAACAGGTCGACGATGGTGCCCCCCACCTGGGGACCATGCTTAGCCAACTGATCGGCCTGTTCATTCTCTTCCCTGGGCACATGTCGGATGGCGAAAGTTTGGAAAGTTCCAATGATCCCCTTTACTTTGGCCAAGTATGAACGTAGGGTGGGCTCCCTTGCCTCGAACTCCCCATTGATTTGGGAGGCTACTACCATGGAGTCTGTGAGGACCTCCACATCTGACACTCCAAGCTCCCTGGCCAGGCGAAGCCCCGCTATCACGGCCTCGTACTCGGCCTGGTTGTTGGTAATGGGAAAGTGCACCACCACCGTCTGCTCGATCCGGGTCCCTTGAGGGCTTTCTAGGATCACTCCTACTCCTAAGGAATGCCTTCTCGATGCTCCATCCACTCTCACCTTCCAAGGAGCCGGGCGAGTGAGTTCCTCTTCCGCCACTTCAACCACATAGTCAGCAAGAAAGTCGGCCATCGCCTGGGCTTTGATCGAGAGCTGCGGAACGAAGGAGACGTCGAACTCGCTCATCTCCACCGACCACTTAGCCAATCTGCCTGAATGCTCCACCCCCTCAAAGATGTTGCGGAGGGGATGGTCGGTCACCACTCGGATTGAGTGTGCCTGGAAGTAGGGTCGTAGCCTCCGAGCCGAGATGATTAGGGCGAACGCAAGCTTCTCCAAGATCGGATACCGGAGCTCGGCCTTCCTCAAGACCCGGCTCACATAATAGACTGGGAGCTGTCTCTTCCCCTCTTCTCGAACCAGGACCGAGCTCAAGGCCTCCGCCCCGACCCCCAGATACAAGAACAGGTCCTCCCCCTCCTTCGGCCCTTGGAGCAGCGGAGCCTGTGTCAACTGCACCTTGAGGGCCTGGAAGGCCTCTTTACATTCCCTGCTCCATTCAAACCTCTGACCCCCCTTAGCGTCTTGAAGAAGGGGGAGCACTTCTCCCCTGCCCGAGAAAGGAAGCAACTTAGCCCCGCTAGCTTCCCTGTCAACCGTTGGACCTCCTTTGCATTCCGCGGGGATCCCAGCTCCAAGATGGCCTTGACCTTGTCCGGATTCGGCTCGACCCCCGCGGGGGTGAGGAGATGCCCTAAGAACTTCCCCGGCTGCCCCCAAAAACACACTTAAGGGGATTCAGCCGCATTTTGTACTTGCGCAGGGTGGCGAAGGTCTCCTCCAGGTCCCGGAGGTGGGAGTCCACATCCCGGCTCTTGATCATGAGGTCATCTACATATACCTCCAAGTTCCTCCCCCTCTGTTCCTTGAAGACCCTATCCATCATTTTTTGGTAGGTGGCCCCAGTGTTCTTCAGCCCGAACGGCATCATCTTGTAGCAGTAGCAGCCGTCCCCTGTGATGAATGAGACATCCTTGATGTCCGGGGGGTGCATCCTGATCTGATGGTAACCTGAAAAGGCATCTAAAAAACTCATTACAGAAAAGCCGACGGCAGAATCAACCAGCGCGTCGATCCGAGGCAAAGGGTAACAGTCCTTAGGACAAGCTTTATTAAGAAGGGAAAAATCGATACACAACCGCCAGCGGCCGTCTCCTTTTTTGACCATCACAACGTTTGAGACCCAGCCGGGGTACTGAATTTCGGACACAAAGCCAGCTTTGAGAAGCTTCGCCACCTCCTCCCTGATGGGCTCCGCCAGCTTGTCCGCCGTGGATCTCTTTTTCTGCTGAACGGGGCGTGTCCCCGGGTCCAAGTTGAGGCGGTGGCAGGCCACATCCGCGTCAACCCCCGGCATCTCCGCGGCGTTCCAGGCGAAGATGTCCACGTTCTTCTGGATGCACTCCAGCATCCTGCCCTGGTCTTCCGGGGTCAGCCCCCCGCTGACGCGAACCTTCTCCATACTCCCTCCCCGGGTGAATACCTCCAGCTCCACCACCTCCTCAGCTGCCTCCAGCCTGGATTGCTCTGCCCAGCTTTCGGCGTCCCTTTCCTCCAGAACGGGGACCTCTACCTCCGCTGCCTCCTCCTCGACCCTCACCTCGGTCACCTCCTCCAGACTCCCTCCTGCCGCCTCCTCTGCGCAGCCCTTCTCTCCCGGCTCTTCCCTCTCTGCCTCCTCTTCGACCTCCTCCATCCTGCGCTCCATCTCCTCGGCTCCCTCCTGCCAAGAGATGGTGTTCACCGCAGTGACATAACACTCCCGCGCCACCTTTGGGTCTCCCCTAACCCTGACTTGGACCCCCTCGGTGTTGAACTTCAAGCATTGATGAAAAGATGAGGGGACGCAGCGGAAGGCGCTGATCAGGGGCCTTCCAAAGATGGCGCTGTAGCTGCTGGGGGCGTCCACAATGACGAACTTGCAGTTTCGGGACTGCCCCCCAAGGTGACATGGAGTCCGACTCCTCCTTCTACCTCCTTCCTTTCTCCTGAAAACCCGAACAGGGGGCCATCCGAGGCCAGCACCCTTCTCGCCTCCACCTTCATTGCGTCAAACGCCTTTTTGAAGACGACGTTGACGGAACTCCCGTTGTCCACGAGGATCCGTGAGACGGTGAAGTTCTCGATGGCCGTCTTGATGACCAGCGCATCACAGAACGGATCCTCGTGGTCTGGCAGATCACTCCTGGAGAAGGTGATCCTCTCCTCTGGTGGCGGGGTTTGGGATGTAGAGGCGACGCTTCGTTGGTACATGGTGTGGAGACTAGACTTGCGGGAGGCCTCGATCCCTGCTCCCCCGTGGATCATCCCGATCCCTCCTCGGGTCCCCACATCCACCCGGTCTTCACACCGATCTTCCTCCGCCCGAGGTAGGACCTCCTCGATCCTCACTTCCTGTCGTGCCTCCTGCTGCTGCTGCTGCCGCTCCCTGTTCCCTCTCATCTCCAAGAATTCCGGGCACGTGGCTGTTGCGTGCCCCTCTTCCTGATGGAAGTCGCAATAGGGTAGCTCCACTCTAACCTCCCTCCTTCTTCTCCTCCACGCTCCTCTCCTGGCTCCCAGGGCTATGGCCATGGCCTCCTCTTGATCAGGGAGCCGAGGCCTCTGACCCTGCCTCCAGCCCTGGGGGTGGAATTGCTCTTGCCTCCCCTGAAAATGACCCCTTCCAAAGTTCCCCCTCTGTGCCCCCTGCCCCTGCCACTCTGGCCTCCAGCCTAGCCGACGGTCGGGCTCCTGACGCCCCCACCCCGGCTGCTGCTGCCCTTGGAGCTTCCTCTACTCCCTCTGCCTGGGCTCCACTCTTCTCTCCTCCTGACCTCTTCCTCCCTTCGACTCCCTCTCCTCCTCTGTGGCCCACCTGGCCAACTTTCTGGCAAACTCCGGGTTTGACGCCTCCCCGTCAACCTCTCTCGCCGCCCTTTCCATCAACTCCTCATAGGAGAAGGGGGGAACTCTCTTCAGCTCCATCCGGAAGAAGCCCTGCTGCAGGCCTAGGGTGAAGGCCATCATCAGACTATGGCCTGGCATCTCCTGAACTTGAGTAACTTCCTCCTAGAATCGGTCCACATAGCTTCCCAACATCTCGTTTACCCCCTGCTTGATGTGAAACAGGGACTCAGACTCCTTCTTCCTCTTCTTCGAAGTGGTGAATCTCAGCATGAATCCTCGGCGCAAGTCCTCGAAGCAGTAGATGGAGCTGGCCGGTAGCTGGTGGAACCATTCTCTCGCTTTCTCCCGGAGGGTGATGGCGAAGAGCCGGCACTTGAATCCGTCCGACATCTGACGGATGGAGACCACGTCCTCGAACCATTGGATGTGCTGTACCGGGTCTCCCTTCCCAGTGTAATAGGACATCTCGGGCTCCCTGAACCCATCTGGAACTGGAGCTGAAGAGACCAGCTCGCTGAAAGGACTCCCTCCTCCCACTGGGCGAGCTGGCGAGTCTCGCGAGCCCAGCTCGCCGAAGCGACCTCCGCCTGCCGAGCCGGGGAAGAGCTCGCGCCCGGGGAGCTCGCACCCTCGTCCTTCCTCGGCCACTTCCTTCCCAGCTCGCCTGCCGGGAGCGTCCTCGCCCAATGAGGGGGCGGCCGCGATCTGGTTGGCCGGCGTCGAGCACTCAGCCCGCGTGCCGAGTGCGAACTTGACCAGACTCAGCACCTCGCTTCTGAAGTCTTCGAACATTCCCACCGTTGCGAGAGGCGGGGGGGGGGGGGGGGGGGGGCGGCGAGCTCGGCCTATCAGATCCTTGCCCCGTCATCGAGCTCGCGGAAACTTTTCTGCGCTGACCACGATCCACGCTCACCGCACCAAAATGTTGAAACCGGAACCCGGCTTCCTGTGGAACTCGCCCTTGGGGAAAGGGGTGGTCTCGCGCCTACTTCGCTCCTACAAGGAAAACAACAAGACAAGGAGAAACAGACCCAAGGGCTCGGCGGGGAGGTCCCACCACAAACCCGGAAGATCTCAGAGCGCTTCCCCTCCTTAGCCTGAAGCTGAGCTGAGGTACCCTCAGAAAGAACTTAAGAGAATTTTGGGGAGAGGAGCACCGGGAAAAAACCTGCCCTCTGGGGTACCCCTTGGGTCCTATTTATAGTTTTTGAAATCCGGACTGCCAATAACCAAAATAACTGACCTGAAATTACCAGGAAACCCTTGGCTGGGCCTGCCAACAGCCAAACTCCGCTGTTTTGAAGGGCTATGGGTAGACCAGCAGGGGTAAAACAGTAAAAAGTACCTCTGACCCCAGGCGAGCTGGGAGCTCTGGCCACCTCGGCGTGCTCTGCTCGCACGCTGCTGCCGAACTCCACTGCGAGGGTGCGAGTTGCAGCCCGCTCGGCGAATGCCGAGCTCGGGGTCGCCGATCGACGATCTCTGGCTGGCGGATGCCGAGCTCAGGCTCGCCCCTGTTGATGCCGAGCTCGCCTGTTGCTGCCGAGCTCCCCTGAAACCTTGCTCGCCGGACACGGGGTTGTACAGACGCGCTCCAAGGCGATGAACTTGGACGCACATAACCCCCGCTCTATCAATTCTTGAAGTTATGCGTTCAACTATTCCATTTCCCTCTGTGCTAAGCGGTAAGGATACCGTGACATTAGTTTGACACCTGGCACCAACTCAATGGTGAAACAGATCTCCCTTTGAGGTGGAGCTCCAGGGAGATCTTCAGGGAACAAGCCGACAAACTCCGACACCATCGGAATACAAACCAAATCAGGCTTGGGTTACTTAGACTCTAATGGGGTGGAGAACAACTCCACACACTAACGTACTTTTAACTTAGTCTTGTGCTAGGTGTTTAGTCCTAGTGCGACTCCTTTGAGTTGTAAAATAATATAAGCACGCTACTTCGAGAGTTATTCCAAGCGACGGATTACGTCAAACTCCACTAGGTAGAATAGACGCTTCCACGTCAAAAGCTTGACTTCCTATTCGCACTCTCAAGCAACAAACTCTTTTAGCGCACATCGAACACCCGTTCAGTAACAACGCATCCAACTTATCTTTCTCCACTGAAGTAGGTACTCCGTTATGCGACATGAAGATCTCAGATAGGAAGGAGTGTGAAGCCCCTATATTGAACAGTTCTCAAGTCGGAACGTCCAAAATCATAACGAACAGTAAAAAAACATAACAATCATACAACCAAAGCATAAGACGTAAGGTATGGAAAACACTAACGCTAAACTCTAGCGCATACCTGACACCATGACTCCTTGCTTGATGGCCTGCTGTTGGCCAAGATTATAGACTATCGGTTGGGTTCGAACTCGATGGGATGCGGTTGACTCTACCACCTTTCCCTTTTTAGCATAAGTTTCCCCTGACCTACGCTCTGATTTGCCACTCCAACAGTCTCGAGCCATATGACCCGGTTTATCGCAAGTATAACATCCAATAGGGTCTCGTCCAACCGTTGCTCCAGAACCTACCCCCTTTGTCACCAGAGTACTACTTGAACAATCCCTAGAAATATAACCTATCTTGCCACATGTATAGCAAGTAAGTGGTAGTATCCCTACAAAGGCTCCCGACTTAGCTTTCTTTGTCTTTGGGGCATCACCACGACTATTTCGGGATAAGTGTCCTAACTTGCCACAATTATAGCAAGTATATGGAGATCGAGTAGTAGATGTTCTAGATCTATTATTCCCCTTCCTACGGTGTTCAGACTTAGCTGAACCTGCAAAGTTTGGTACCCTGAAATCTGACGTCTGGTTGACTTTTGCCAAATCTTCTTCCAAAGATCTAGCGGACTACACCAATGCTCGGAATCCAAGTATCTTTGGTCCTACCAAAAATAGTCATAAATCACCGCGCAGACCGTTGTAAAATCTATTAACTGTGGTCTGTTTGTTCTCATTATCAAACCCTGGGTATCTCCTTATCAGGACAAACGCATGCAAAAATGCATCCACTGAGTGCGTTCCCTGAGTCAAAAGCATATCCAACTATTGCTCTGATGTTCTACAACATGCCCTTTGCTCCAACGCGCCAATCGGTACTACAGCCATCCTAGGGATAGGGGGCTGCACATGACCTCCATGTTGGTCTTTGAACATAGAGAACACCGCTTCAACCACCATCTGAATGGTTTCTACAGAAGGAGGGGTCGCAGGCACGTTGTTAGGCGCACTACTCTCCGTGAAATGTTGTTGTTGTGACTGTCGGGAACCGCTCCTAGTCACCTATAGTTGTAAAAACGCTCAATTAGGCGACAGACAAATTCCCAAAAGTGTTGGATCCCTACTTGATTTGGGCTAGGTTCACTAACTTAGGATGTGACCCATCATGTATAGCCAGGGTCAAGTTGTGTCCTAGAGTCTAGGTCAAGTCCTTAGGCTCAACTCCAGATGGACCAGCTTTCATCAAGACCATCAGAGACTCCAGTCTAACAAGTTTTCAAGACCAAGTAAAGTGAGTTCGACGTTCGTCGAACTCAGCTCGACGAAAGGATTTCTGCGCTCGACGATCTTTGTTCTCTGTTCGACGAAGACTCAGTTTCTACATCAAGCCAAAGTCAGGAGAACGTCAAATTTTTCTAAGTCCAGCTTCCAGCTTCGCTCGACGAATTATATTCTGAGCTCGACGAACTTGGACCTCAAGTTGTCAAATTTCTCAGGTCGACGAAGTCAGCTTCTCAGGTTGACGAATACTGTACTCTACTCGACGATTTCTGGACTCAGAGAATTTGTGTCGACACTTAGGGTTTGTGTCGACACCAGACAATTTGAGTCGACACCAGCTTATGTCGACACCAAAGGATTTGTGTCGACACCAGGATATCAGTCGACACCAGAGGATTTGTGTCGACACCAAGATCAACCTGTCGACACCAACTTATGTCGACACAGCATTTCAGCAGATGCAGAATATTTTGCCCAAGTACAGAACTTTTCTCAACTCGACGAATTTGATTCTCAGCTCGACGAATGAAGACTATCTATTTGACAAATGAAGATTGTCTGGTCGACGAACTCTCTCAAGCTCAGCTCGACGAACTTGAGCTCAGCTCGAAGAACACAAGTGCAGCTCGACGAATTGTGTTCTTCGTTCGACGAATGCAGACTAGGTTTTCCTTAAGCTTTCCGTCTCGTTTCTTGGCGCTGATTCCTGAACATTTAATGCCAGATCTTCTCGGAATGTTACCGTTAGAACGCGTATTGACTATGGACGATTACATGCCGTTTTTTAATGGGACAATTAGGGAAATTATTGATTGTTGTTTCTTTCCAAAGCCGACTGCAATTACTGCTAACATTAAAAAGTTTGAATGGTCCTCAGTCAGAAGAAGAGACACAGTAAGAGAGAAAAGGGTCAAGCACTGATAGATTAAACAAAACACAGTACAACAAGCAATACACACAATCAGACAGACACTTTGAGGTTGTAGAGAAGAGCAATCATTCTCAAATCAAAAGTTCTTGACTGCAATCAGCCTTGACCAGAGAACATTTTCAAGAAGAAGAAGAAGAACAATTAAATTCAATCAAGAGTCTTCTTCTCTCTATTCTCAGGACAACTTCAAAGGACAACAAAACTTTATCTGTCAAAAGAAGTTCCTAAAGTATTTCTGATCCAGGCATTCTAGGTCATTGAAGACCTATCACCCTGAAGCAGTGCTCCAGCTTTCTTGATCAATTCAAGATCCCAGGGGGAGCAAGATCTGATACAATCAATCCACAAGTCTTCTCTTTGACTGTTGACAGAGAAGACACTATCACCTTCTTTCCAATTCCTGTACAGGGTTTTAAATCCCTTTAAAATTATTCTGGTTGCAAGTCTCCTTCTAAAAGACTTGAGGTTTGGTTTTTGAGTACCTGAACAAAAGCTCATTGGTGTCAGGCACCTGATCAAAAACCTGAGTGGATTCCTACCAGGGTGGTAGAAGAGTGGATGTACCCTGGTTGGAGAACCACTATAAAATTCTTGTGTCGTCTGGTTGCTCTTTTCTTATGTTTTCTGGCAGTGCACTGTGATTGTTCTGTGTTGATCTGTATTTAGATAGTTGTTGTGCTTACTCTATTTTATTTGCTTCCCTGTTCACTTAGGAATACAACAAAAATTGTAAAAAGTTTTTAGTGAGCACCATACTCTATTCACCCCCTTCTATAGTATATCAGATCTAAACTGCACTTTCAATTGGTATTAGAGGGAGGTTGGTTAAAATACCATACCTTAGTGGTTGCACATGCTAACACCTGAACCACAAAGATCCCTCTTATTAGATCTGCTTGTTTGCTTTTGTTATTAGACTTATCTCTTCACAAACATGGCCCAAAACAAAGACTATGCAAGCATCAGACCTCCAGTGTGCAATCTTAACAAGTTTGCCATCTGGATGGCAAGAATCAGATTATACATGAACTCTATTGATGAGGATATCTTTTCGGTTATTTTGACAGGTGTACCTCCAGCACCTGCAGCTCCTACCAGCACTTCTACCAACATGACTGCAGTGCCTCCTCCAGAAAACAATGATGCATACAAGAAAGCCAAGATGGCAGATGCTAAGGCAATGAATATGTTAGCCCAGACTATGTCAGATGACATATTTCAGAAGGTGGCTGAGTGTACCTCAGCCAAGGCCATTTGGGACTCCCTCAACCAAATGGTAGCTGGCTCTATAGATGAAAGAAAGGACAGAAGATCCAATCTCATATCCATTTATGAGAACTTTAAAAAGGTTCAAAATGAATCAGTGGCAGACATGTACAATAGGCTGAGCACAATCATCAATGAGCTCAAAACTCTGGATAAGGACATCACCTTAATAGAGGTTAATGATAAGATTCTGATGTGCTTCCCTAGCTCTTGGGATTCCAGAATCTAGCCAATCAAAGAAGCCAGAAGACTCAATGAGATATCAACTGAGTCTCTGTTAGGCAAATTGGAATCCTATGAACAACTGATCAAATCAAGAGAAGCAGCAGAACAGAAGGTAACAACTCCAGTTAGAAAGGAGCACATCATAGCCTTCAAAGCATCTAAAGAAAGTGAGACATCAAATTCCAATGAAGAGCTTATGAGCCTCTTTGCCAAAAGGTTCTACAAGATGGCAAGGAAGGATTTCAGAAGGAAATCATCCAGACAGGATGATAAGCCCAAGTTTGACAAGACACCAACCAAGGAGGTGGTGTGCTTTCGGTGCAGAAAACCTGGACACTACATTTCAGAATGTCCAGAAAACCAGAAAAAGGACAAGAGCAGAGAAAAGGACTCCAGGAGAAGACATTGCAGCAGACCCACTTCCAGCAAATATAAGAAGAAAGATAAGGGATTTGTTACTGAGACTTGGAGTGACACTGAAGAAGAAACATCCTCTTCCAGTTCAAGTGAAGAAGAGGAAAAAGCCAGATCCAAGGAGGTGTGCCTTATGGCAATTAATTCCTCTAGGAGCAATTCTGGATCAGAAGAAGAATCAGAAGATGAAGCTGCCTCAGACTCAGAGGCAGATCAGGTTATTTCTAGCATTGTCTTTAGTTCTGATTTATTTAAAACTGAATTCAAAACAATGTGCTTAGACTTAATCAACTCAGAAAAAGAAATAAAAACTCTTAGAGAGAGATTAGGAAGTCTAGAATCAGTTAACTCAGAAAACATTAAGCTAACAGACCAATTAACCCTAGCAAATGAACAAATAATTAAATTAAAATCTGAATTATGTGAGGCCAAACAACTTGAGCAATCTCTCAATGGGAGAAGCCTCAAGCTGATGGACATCACAAGCACAGTGAATGCCAGATTAAATGGCAAGCTGGGCTTGGGTGCTTCATCAAGTTTACCCCCCATAATAAAGAAAAATATTCTTTCAACCCCCATCAAATTTATCTCTGCTAAGGGAAAGGAAAAGACTATGAACAAATCATTGTCTGAAAACACTCCTAAACCTATAGACAAGAGAAACAAAAATCTGAAAGCAGCAAATAAAAATAAAGTTCAGCAGCATTCGTCGAACGCAGAACGACGAAATGTCGCCAGTTTGTCGAACCCAGATCGACGAACGCTGAACGCAAACTTCAGATATAATAATTCGTCTAACTGTGATTGACGAACTGTATATGGTTCGTCGAGCAGAGGTCGACGAACTTGGGGCGCAGACAATGACTATTGTCATTCTCTGAGCAGAGATCGACGATCTCAGCCCTACTCGTCGAACTCTGGTCGACGAACTTACAACAACTCGTCGAACTCAGAAAGACCAAACTCAAATCATTTCTCTTACAGAAATCTTAAGCCGACTAATAAGACATTTAATCCAGTAGAGGATTGGGTAATTCCTCCTAGGAGATATCACCCCTTAGGGTATAAATCACAACCTGCTTTATCAGTTATATCTAGTTTTTCATTCCAACCAAATCAAGGACCCAAGGTAACCTTGGTCAAGAACAATTAAGTTCTGTTTTTCTTTGTAGGTACAGGTGAAGAGCTGTCAAAGGGTGAGTCAGACCTGGTACTTGGACAGTGGTTGCTCCAAACACATGACAGGCAGCAAGGGCAATTTAACCAACTACCAGCCCAAGCTAGGACCAAAGGTGATTTTTGGAGATTCCAATAGTGCTCAATCAGAAGGATATGAGACAGTGAAGATTGGAGCAGTGACCTTCAGGAAAGTAACTTATGTAAGAGGACTTAAACATAACCTTATATCCATAAGTCAATTATGTGATGAAGGTTATCAGGTACATTTTAACTCTACTTCCTGTTCTATTATTGATAATAAAAACAAAACTGTTTTAATTGGACTTAGACAAGGTAACATATATTTAGTAGATTTTATTTCTGCCACAACTGATATCTGCTTACTGAATGTTACTAGTAATCAAAATGAGTTATGGCATAAAAGATTAGGACATGTAAACCTTAAGAATATATCTAGGTTATCTAAAGACAACCTTGTTAGAGGCTTACCTTCTGTCCCCGACAAGAAGGAAAGCCTATGCAGGGCTTGTCAATTAGGCAAGCAAACCAAAACTAGCTTTAAATCCATTAATAAAAGTGATTCACCTAGGATATTGTACTTGCTTCATGTGGATCTATTTGGACCCATTGCAGTACAAAGCCTAGGAGGGAAGTCTTATACTTTAGTCATTTTTTATGACTTCTCTAGATTCAGTTGGGTAGCCTTTTTGAGAGCTAAGTCAGATACATTCAAGGTTATTACAGATTTTCTCAGAACCATACAGATTGAGTTCTCTAATCATGTTGCATTGATCAGAAGTGATCATGGCACAGAGTTTGAGTCTCTTCTTATGCATGAGTTCTGTGAGAAGGAAGGTATCAGGCAGTCTTCTCAACTCCTAGAACTCCCCAACAAAATGGGGTTGCTGAAAGGAAAAATAGGACACTCATTGAATCTGCAGGCACATGATTGGCAGATGCTTACATGCCTCTATCCTTTTGGGCAGAAGCTGTAAACACTGCTAATTATGTCCTGAATAGAAGCCTTATACATAAACTAAAGAACAAGACCCCCGATGAACTACTTAAAGGGAAGAAACCTAAACTCACATATTTTAAAATTTTTGGTTGCATTTGTTACATTCACACTAATAACAAAAGATACATTAGAAAGTTTGAGCCCAAGGCTGAAGAAGGGATCTTTCTAGGATATTCCCAAGTAAGTAAGGCCTATAGGGTTTTTAATATATCCACCCTTAAAATTGAAGAATCTGTTCATGTATCTTTTGATGAAGCTAACATGTCATATAAGGAGAAAGAGATTTCTACCAATAGCTTATTGCAGGTAAATCAACTGTGTGAGTCTATGGATGGACTAAACCTTACCCAAAAGGAATCAAACCATCCTACTCCATAGGTTGCTGAAGAAAGTGAAGAAGAAATTCAAGAGGAAGTGGTTGAACTTCCCTGAACAGCTAGTACCATTCCCCAAGAGGAATTAATTACAGATGTTGTTGTTCAACCAACTCCACCAACTGATCTTGTCACACTTAGAGATCACCCCAGATCTCAAGTGATTGGAGACATTTCAGCAGGTGTACAGACAAGGCATCAACTCAACCAAGACTTGATGCATGCCTGTTTTCTCTCTCAAACTGAAACTCTCACCATTCATGAGGCAGAGCAAGATCCCCACTGGATCATTGCAATACAAGAGGAAATAAATTAGTTTGAGAGATGTAGAGTTTGAGATTCAGTTCCAAGACCCCATAACTACCCAGTTATTGTAACCAAATGGGTCTACAGGAACAAGTTGGATGCTCAAGGCAACATAGTGAGGAACAAGGCTAGGCTTGTTGCTCAAGGCTACAGACAAGAGGAAGGAATACACTATGACCAAACATTTGCCCCTGTTGCAAGGTTAGAGGCCATTAGGATATTCCTTGCATATGCAGCACACAAGAGATTCAAGATCTACCAAATGGATGTCAAGAGTGCATTTCTGAATGGAGTACTTCAAGAAGAGGTTTATGTAGAACAACCTTCAGGTTTTATCTCTCCAACTCAAACAACTTTTGTTTTTAAATTGCATAAAGCTCTTTATGGTTTAAAGCAAGCTCCAAGAGCTTGGTATGAGACCCTAGCAAGCTTTCTTTTAGAGCATAAATTTACAAGAGGAAACATAGATAAAATACTTTTCACTAGACATCATAAGGACCAAATATTGTTAGTACAAATATATATGGATGACATTATTTTTGGGTCTACTGATCCCAAATTGTGCAAGAGGTTTGCTGACCTCATGCATTCTAAATTTGAGAAGAGTAGCATGGGTGAGCTTTCCTACTTCCTTGGTCTCCAAGTGAAGCAACTCCCAGATGGTATCTTCCTCTCCCAAGCTAAGTATGCTAAAGAGCTTATCAAAAAGTTTGGGATGGGTGATGCTTCAGGGATGAAAACCCCTATGGCTACAAATGTTGTTGTGGATTCTGATGCAACAGGGAAACCTGTGGATCAGAAAAATTATAGGGCAATTGTTGGATCCCTATTATACCTAACAGCTAGCAGACCTGATATAATGTTTTCCACATGCCTTTTTGCTAGGTTCCAAGTGAACCCTAAAGAATCTCACCTTATTTTCCTAAAAAGAATTTTGAGATATATAAAGAGTTGCCCTAGTCTAGGACTCTAGTATCCTGCAGAGTCAGAGTTTGAGTTAACTGGATACTCAGATGCTGACTATGCTGGATGTAGAGTGGACAGGAAAAGTACCTCTAGAACTTGCTAGTTCCTAGGTATGAGACTTGTGTAACACCCCAAAGTCAAGAGAATCATTTTGAGCAAAATCGGGTTCAGGCATGGGTGACACGGCCTAGGACACGGGCGTGTCCCAGGGCGTGTCAGTTGACACGGCCTGCGACACGGGCGTGTCGCAGGGCGTGTCGAGGTTGTGTCGACGATTGGGCTTGGTGTCGATGATTTTCGCTCGACATCGTCGAGAGGGGGCACACGGCCCAGGACACGGCCGTGTCGGATGCCGTGTCGAATGCTCGACGAGTGTTACGCGACGATCGTCGAGTATCGAGTTCCAGTGAGGACACGGCCTGTGACACGGGCGTGTCACAGGGCGTGTCAGTGGGCGTCAAATTCAGCTCGACGTCTCGGGTTAGGGCGTGTTTGCGGGACACGGGCGTGTCCGGGTGCACACGGCCATGAACACGGGCGTGTGCCAAGCCGTGTGCCAGGCCGTGTGAAGTCTCGGGTTGATTTGGGATTATTTCTGTTGAGGTACACGGCCTCAGACACGGGCGTGTCTGAGGGCGTGTCGGGTACACGGCCGTGACACGGGCGTGTCACACGGGCGTGTACTGGTTGGATTGAGTCGGTTGTCTGCCGCTTAGGGGGACACGGCCTGTGACACGGGCGTGTCACAGGGCGTGTCAGGCCGTGTTCAGGGTTTTCTGGCCAGATCTGAGCCGTTTGTTTCCCTCTTCCTGGATCCAGTGGCTGGGCTTTGTCCAGGTGTTGGGAAAGCCGAGAATTTGAAGATAAATCCAATTATCTTCTTCTCCTTCTTCTTCTTCATTTCCATTCCAAGGGAGAAAGAAGAAAGGCCTAAGGGAGAGAGAAGGGAGGAGTCTTCCAGCTGCTGTAGGAGCTGCGGAGTGCGGAACGAAGATCCGAGAGCGGATTCGTGAAGGCAGAGCCGAGGCGGTGATTTCCATCCGGCTACTTCATGGCGCCGAAGCGATCTTCAAGGGTAACGATCTCCTTCTTGGACATCGAAGTCCTTTCTCTATTCCTGTGCTTGGAATCCTCCACCAAGAGGTGGATCGCGGAAGTGATTCCTTTGTTGAGTCTGCATCTAGAGCCGGAATGATGAAGTACGGCGTAGGCATGCTGTGTGAAGCCCATCTGGACCGGTAGTCTGGATTGGTGATGTTCATGGGTAAACCGGAGAAGACTCCGTGACTTTGATGATGTGCAAAAATGGATTTTTGTTGTGATGACTGTATGGATGTACTGCTTGTGAGGAGGCTTTGGTGAAGCTCCTGGTTATGAGAGGATCAATTGGTAGCACGCCTGGGGAGCTCGTGATAAACCCGGCCTGTTACACCACTAGGGTGGGTTGATCTAGTTAAGGAAGGGATCGATGGGCGGCAATGCTAGGGGAGCCGAGTTAAACCCGGGTTGCTGCACCACATGGTGTGGGTCGATCGGATTAGGAGGGGGACCGATGGGTAGACAATGCCTGGGGAGCTTAGATAAACCCGGCTTGCTACACCACGGAGTGTGGGTCGGTCTGCTCTGTTTGTGATGCTGTGAGGATGGACCTCTGAGTGGCTTGGGCGGGATGTTGCCAGTCTGCGAGCTGGTGGACTAGGGCCGGTCAACTAACAAGTTAAAACCTCGAGAGACAGCAGTGTACGACGGTGGATTCCGGTACGCCAAGAAGGTGCCCTGAGTGCACGGAGCGTTGGTGGACTCCAGCGTTTGTGATGTGATGTGTTTGTTAGCTAGTGGAATAAAGAGAATAATCTATCTATGATGTGCTTTGGTGATGTTTGCTGATGCTTGATGAGAAAGGAAGCACTGTATACAAGGAAGGAACCACTACCCCGGGTAGGGGGTAGGGTCGTTATAATGGGTCAGCAATGCTGACCGTTACTTTGTTTTCTATTTTGGTTTGGATGATGAATTGCAGGTGCTGCGGTTTGGAAAGAATAAGTGGATTGGCTAGCCTGGTGTTCTTAGTCCTTGAAGACTATGTGAAGAGTCGTGGTTGGATTTCATGTGTGGCCGGCCTGCGTGCCGATGTACGAACTTATTGCTATGTAAAGAGGAACTTGTAAGGCCATAAGGCCAGGGTGTGTGAGTTGTATACATTCCTGGTGTTGTTATCTATAAATCTGGTATTTATATTTGGTGGACATTCTGGTTTGAGTTCATGCGAACAAGAAAAATGCTGCGCTAGAATGGATTGAGTTAAGGATACGCATAGATTTTGATTTCCACACGTGATTCCTTCGCTTGTCTGTGCTATATGGCGTGGGGCCCCGGCCGGACCCACTGTTATATGTCATGTGACAGGTGGGGGCGTTACAAAGTGGTATCAGAGCCAGGTTGAGATTGTTTGGGAGGAGAGAACATAAATGAACTCATGAATGTCCACTAGGAATGTATGTCATGCACATGATGTGCGTGCGTGTGTAGTCAATGTACCAGTACCGTTATGATTTGGAAGAATTTAATGGTGTTCTGTACATTGATAGGTGGCGAGGGATGGAGCTGGGCCATCTGAGCCCCACCGGTCGGATGAAAGTGCAGCACCCGTGGAAGCGCCGATGCCTCCCTCGGCAGAGGCCATACGGGTGGTAGCGGAGACAGTGCTTGTCGTGTTACAAGCACAACCAACGGGACAGGCAAGATCTGGTGGAAGGCAAGAGCATGCTGCCGAGGTGGTGGAAGCGCAAGCAAGTGACGATGCCTTGTCACGTTTTATGCACTTTCACCCACCTACGTTTGGTGGAGCGCTTTCACCAACGCAGGCAGAAGATTGGTTGGCAAGAGTAAAACGGATCTTAACTGCAATCAGGACGGTCGAAGAACAGAAAGTGATGTTGGCCACTTTTCTGTTGGAAGGAGATGCGAGATTATGGTGGGATGAGATTGAAGTGCACCACTTGGCAGGTCGAGGTTTAACAGAGATTTCAATGGAGGAATTCTCCCAAATATTTTTAGCCAAGTATGTGCCAGTGTCGCAGAGGATTGCGATGGAAAATGAGTTTCTCCGCTTGGTGCAGGGTGAGCGAGATATTGATACCTACCTGCATGAATTTACAAGATTGGGGAGATATGCGGGAGCGACCTTTGCGGAGGAAGCGCGAAAGGCAAATCGGTTTTATGGAGGATTGCGGGATGACTTGAGGTTAGCGCTTCCGAGTTCCGTGAGCCAAGGCTTTCAGGCGTTAGTCGATACAGCTCGTGCCTTGGAGAAGGATATGAAGCGAGTACAGGAGAATAAGAAACTGGCAAGGGAAAAGTCTGCGTTGAAAGAATCGGAGTTTCGACGACAAGAGAAGAAAAGATTTAGACCGGTGGAATCAGCGCCGTTGACTGTTTCGTCGCCCCCGACGTATGGGCCAGGACGTGTGGATACACGTATATGTTATAAATGTGGGCAGCAAGGACACATAGCAAAATTCTGTTGGAATGTCCCCCCAGGGAGTGAGAAAAAGACAGGTGCGTCATATGAAGAAAAAGGGAAAGCAGTGGCTGAATCATCTGCACCCCGGACGCAACCTAGATTGCATGCGATGGAAGTGCAAGAGCCGCAAAGCTCAGTTGGTGAAATTCAGCCTCGAGCGGTTCATTTATCTTTCAATCGCGAATTTCAAAATCGGGAGGCTGAGAGGAAGTGAATTGATGTGAAGCATGTCGATGTTATGCATGTTTTGTAAACTATGTTTTGATGTACATCACTTTTGGCTGATGTAAATGATGTTGATACTTGTGATTGTGCCGAAATCAATCAATTCTGTCGTTTTGTTTGAGATCTTATGTGGTTGAATGTGCACAAGTGGAAGCTAGGGATGTTTGTTAGTGTGTGCGGAGGCTTGCGGTGTAAGCTTTGAGAATGTTGTGACTAATTGGCTGTGTGGAGTCAAATTTCGAGGACGAAATTATTTGAAGGGGGGAGGATTGTAACACCCCAAAGTCAAGAGAATCATTTTGAGCAAAATCGGGTTCAGGCATGGGTGACACGGCCTAGGACACGGGCGTGTCCCAGGGCGTGTCAGTTGACACGGCCTGCGACACGGGCGTGTCGCAGGGCGTGTCGAGGTTGTGTCGACGATTGGGCTTGGTGTCGACGATTTTCGCTCGACATCGTCGAGAGGGGGCACACGGCCCAGGACACGGCCGTGTCGGATGCCGTGTCGAATGCTCGACGAGTGTTACGCGACGATCGTCGAGTATCGAGTTCCAGTGAGGACACGGCCTGTGACACGGGCGTGTCACAGGGCGTGTCAGTGGGCGTCAAATTCAGCTCGACGTCTCGGGTTAGGGCGTGTTTGCGGGACACGGGCGTGTCCGGGTGCACACGGCCATGAACACGGGCGTGTGCCAAGCCGTGTGCCAGGCCGTGTGAAGTCTCGGGTTGATTTGGGATTATTTCTGTTGAGGTACACGGCCTCAGACACGGGCGTGTCTGAGGGCGTGTCGGGTACACGGCCGTGACACGGGCGTGTCACACGGGCGTGTACTGGTTGGATTGAGTCGGTTGTCTGCCGCTTAGGGGGACACGGCCTGTGACACGGGCGTGTCACAGGGCGTGTCAGGCCGTGTTCAGGGTTTTCTGGCCAGATCTGAGCCGTTTGTTTCCCTCTTCCTGGATCCAGTGGCTGGGCTTTGTCCAGGTGTTGGGAAAGCCGAGAATTTGAAGATAAATCCAATTATCTTCTTCTCCTTCTTCTTCTTCATTTCCATTCCAAGGGAGAAAGAAGAAAGGCCTAAGGGAGAGAGAAGGGAGGAGTCTTCCAGCTGCTGTAGGAGCTGCGGAGTGCGAAACGAAGATCCGAGAGCGGATTCGTGAAGGCAGAGCCGAGGCGGTGATTTCCATCCGACTACTTCATGGCGCCGAAGCGATCTTCAAGGGTAACGATCTCCTTCTTGGACATCGAAGTCCTTTCTCTATTCCTGTGCTTGGAATCGTCCACCAAGAGGTGGATCGCGGAAGTGATTCCTTTGTTGAGTCTGCATCTAGAGCCGGAATGATGAAGTACGGCGTAGGCATGCTGTGTGAAGCCCATCTGGACCGGTAGTCTGGATTGGTGATGTTCATGGGTAAACCGGAGAAGACTCCGTGACTTTGATGATGTGCAAAAATGGATTTTGTTGTGATGACTGTATGGATGTACTGCTTGTGAGGAGGCTTTGGTGAAGCTCCTGGTTGTGAGAGGATCAATTGGTAGCACGCCTGGGGAGCTCGTGATAAACCCGTCCTGTTACACCACTAGGGTGGGTTGATCTAGTTAAGGAAGTGATCGATGGGCGGCAATGCTAGGGGAGCCGAGTTAAACCCGGGTTGCTGCACCATATGGTGTGGGTCGATCGGATTAGGAGGGGGACCGATGGGTAGACAATGCCTGGGGAGCTTAGATAAACCCGGCTTGCTACACCACGGAGTGTGGGTCGGTCTGCTCTGTTTGTGATGCTGTGAGGATGGACCTCTGAGTGGCTTGGGCGGGATGTTGCCAGTCTGCGAGCTGGTGGACTAGGGCCGGTCAACCAACAAGTTAAAACCTCGAGAGACAGCGGTGTACGACGGTGGATTCTGGTACGCCAAGAAGGTGCCCTAAGTGCACAGAGCATTGGTGGACTCCAGCGTTTGTGATGTGATGTGTTTGTTAGCTAGTGGAATAAAGAGAATAATCTATCTATGATGTGCTTTGGTGATGTTTGCTGATGCTTGATGAGAAAGGAAGCACTGTATACAAGGAAGGAACCACTACCCCGGGTAGGGGGTAGGGTCGTTATAATGGGTCAGCAATGCTGACCGTTACTTTGTTTTCTGTTTTGGTTTGGATGATGAATTGCAGGTGCTGCGGTTTGGAAAGAATAAGTGGATTGGCTAGCCTGGTGTTCTTAGTCCTTGAAGACTATGTGCAGAGTCGTGGTTGGATTTCATGTGTGGCCGGCCTGCGTGCCGATGTACGAACTTATTGCTATGTAAAGAGGAACTTGTAAGGCCATAAGGCCAGGGTGTGTGAGTTGTATACATTCCTGGTGTTGTTATCTATAAATCTGGTATTTATATTTGGTGGACATTCTGGTTTGAGTTCATGCGAACAAGAAAAATGCTGCGCTAGAATGGATTGAGTTAAGGATACGCATAGATTTTGATTTCCACACGTGATTCCTTCGCTTGTCTGTGCTATATGGCGTGGGGCCCCAGCCGGACCCACTGTTATATGTCATGTGACAGGTGGGGGCGTTACAACTTGTCTCCTGGTTTTGTAAAAATCATACATCTGTGTCTACATCCACTGCAGAAGCAGAATACATGGCTGCTAGCAGCTGCTGTTCAGAGATGTTATGGATACAAAACCAACTCTTAGACTATGATGTCAACTTAAATAATTCAACACTATTTTGTGATAATACTAGTGCTATTGCCATAGCACAGAATCCAGTTCACCATTCTAGGACTAAACATATTGAAATAAGACATCATTTCATTAGAGATAATGTGGACAAAAAGAAAATTAACTTGATCCATATTCCTACTGATCTACAGAGAGCAGACATTTTCACCAAGCCATTGGATGAGAAAACCCACCTGTTCTTTATAAATCAACTGGGAATGATTAATGGAGAAGAGTTAAACTAGTTTTAGTCTGCATTCGACGAATTTTCCAGAGTTCGTCGAACGGAGTTCGACGACTTAGGGAAAGTTTGAGAGATTCTCGTCGAACGAAGATCGACGAATTCTCTGTGTGTGGAAATAATTTTCGTCGACCAGAGATCGACGAACTTTGCTTCAGAAGCCATTTCGTCGAAAGGAGTTCGACGAACTGTTTTCGATTCTTCTAGATGAGATCGACGAATTATCTGTCCATAATTTATTTCATCGAGCTCAGTTCGAAGAATTTCTCTTTTTCCTGGAACGGGGTTTGTCGATTCATATTCTGAAAATCTTATATCTAGGTTTTCTTCGACCTCCGTCCCGCACTTTCAGTTCCTTTGCCCTTGATTGTCGTTTCTCTCTGTGTTTTTCTTGCAGGTCATCAATAGCGATTCTCACAGGAGCTTTGGTTGTGATGAAGTTTGATACTGGATTTGACATGCATTTTGAATCTTTTCAACATTCTGACCCCATCTTTCTGTATATCTTGGAATTACTGGAAGAACTTAATCCAAAGGATTTCATGACCCGGAGAATTAAACTGCCTGCTCCTGAAATAAGAGAATGGGTTTATACATCTACAATTTCTGAAGAAGATGTTTTGACCGGCAATATAGGGAGTACTGCTATTTCGTTGTCTCCCGCGGTTCTTTCTGAGATATTTGGATTAGTAAACGGAGAAGATAATATGAAAATGGATTCTGAGGAATACAATGATATGCTGGAACGAATGGGTTTTTCAGGTAGCAACCCTAACAAACTGCTGAAGAAGCAACTGTCCGCTGCCTACCAATTTCTGGCAGACATTGTAGGGAAAGTGCTAATGGGAAAGCACTCAGCGCATGACTACATAACCCGGCACTAATTTCTGGTTATGTGCGCCGTGGTGAATAAGAGACGTGTCAACTGGGGTACAATTCTCTTTGAATTGATAAGGAAAAAGAACAGCAAGAAGGAAGTCTGCTTTGGCAGAATTTTGGGAATTTTTCTTCAAGAGAAGGCTGTTGAATGTATGGTCTCCCCGACCATCTTCATAAATGCCAGCAAGCGCCTCGCATGCGCTCTGTTTGGCAGGTGGGAGAGGAATATCTCCAAGCCCTCAAAGGCTTCTTCCTCTTCCATCCAAACTTCTGAGAGCACAAGGGCTGTAAAGGCCACTCCCCTCCCCGCTGAAGAGGTCCCTCCATCTCAATCATCTCTTCCAGCACCCCTTCCTCCACAGAAGCCTCCTCATGTGCATACCCCTCCTTTATCTCCACCACTTGACATTACAAACATTCCATCTTCCCCTCCGCAAGTTAATCATCAACCCACTCCTCCAGCTTCACCTCATTCACAAATTCCTACACCTCCTCAGTCTCCTCTTCCCCCACACTTATCCACCATTCCATCTTACAACATACCCTCAGACTCAATCATGCCAGATGCCCCCACTCCATCTGTTATTCCTCCTCCCATTCCATTCTCTTCCCCTTCCCCATTTGATCCATCTACCATCATCTCCTTGCTTACTCCTCTCATCAAATCTCTCATCCAAGAGGCCATTACATCTCTTATGACCTCCATCAATTCCTTATCTGCACAGATCTCTATCCTATCTGCTGCCCCCTCTTCATTCAGGGGCCTGGCTCCAGGTGTTCCTAAACCCAGGCAGGGGGAGATGCTCAGTGATGAAGTTGCAGCAGATGCAGTTGCAGCAGTAGCAGCAGTTCCCTCTCTAGTAGATGCAAATTCAGATGAGGATACATCAATTTTGGCAGATTTTGATTCTGAAATGATTGAGTTAATTCAATTTATGGATACTGACATTGATTTGGATGAGTCAGTTGAACAAATAACATCTGTTGGTGATTTCTATTTAAATCCCACAGTGAATTTATTTGTTTTGTTGAGTAATTTTGATACTGCACATTTGCAATTCTTTCCAGCAGATTTTTCTAAGCCAAGTTTGGCTATTGTACCTTATACCTCTCCAGCTAGTCCAGCAGTTGCTAAGCAACTCTGTGACAATTTTGCTCTCTCAGCTTCAGCCTCCATCTCAGCTTCTAGTCTAGAGGTCATTCCAGAAGATACTTCAGTGCCAGTTTCAGCACCAGACTTTGTTATGGATGACTCTCCCGTGCCAGATTTGGATGAGCTTATTCAGGCTGACATTGAAGAAGAAAACAGGACAGCAGCTGAAAGCTCTATCCCTATTGTTTCTGTTTCCTGTGCAGCTCCCTCCTCTCCTATGGCTGATATTCCAGTTCCTGAACCTTCTGCCCCTCCTCCAGAAAAGGCAGTTATTTCCGATAAATCTTTGAAAGCTTTGGATGCTCTTTATGACATCCCTCAATTTTCTGATTCTGAAGAAGATGATGATGATGACTCTGATGAAGATGCTGCAAGTAAGAAAAAGAGATTGTTGTCAAAGAAAAGGAAGGCTCCTCCTCCTCCAGCTCCAAAGCCTAATCCCAATGCTGACATCCCTTACTATATCCTGCACAATGTAACTCCATATAAGGGAATGCCTGCATGGATGTGGCTCTCCAAAAATCAACAGAAAGATAGAAAGAGAAGTAGGAGATATTCCCCTCCTCCAGTGCACAGATACAGGAAGGATCCTCCTCCTCCTCCTCCTCCTCCAGCAGCTGGTGCCTCTGGCTCCTCTTGCTCCCAGAGATCTGCCCCAATGCAAACATACCAGAGACAGTCAGGGAGATCTTCTAGAAGCAACCAGCAGAGACAGCCATCCTCAGGTAGTCAAAGTCAACATCATAAGCAGCAGCAGTAACAACAAAGTTCTGAATTTCAAAAAGCTGAAAGTCCAAAGAGACCTATCTCTCCTCCAATCCCCTTTGAAGATCCTGAAACTGCAAATACAGCAAGAATGGCTAGATAACAGGAATTGATTGGACTATCTTTGATAAATAAAGCCAAGGCTGAAGGCAAAGATACACCAGGACTTACAACGATGTCAAAGTATAGAAAGGAAGAGCTGAAAAGGTTTGACAAAGGCAACAAATTGTTTAATGTTGATGATTATATGAAACTTCATCCAGAAGCAGTTGTCCCCAGAGCAACACCATTGAATATGATTGGGGCAGCTGATATGACTATGACAAGGGCTCAGGCTCTGGATCCTAAGAGAGAAATTATCTTCCAGAAGCCAGGAGAAAAGGAAACAGAAGACAAATCTATGCAGAAGAAGCCAAAGAAGTAATCTTTTTGTGTTATTTCATTTTCTGTCTGTTTTTTAAACCATGCTATCTGTTTAAACAAAGCTGCGTATATATATATCTGTTGCATGTGTTATAATTCTCTGCCAGATATATCTCTTTCCTTGCTTTGTTTTTCTGATTTGAGTCTCTGTTAGTGACCTCACCCAAATAGGGGAGATTGTTGGATCCCTAGGTTATTTGGGCTAGGTTCACTGACTTAGGATGTGACACATCATGCATAGCCATGGTCAAGTTGTGTCCTAGAGTCTAGGTCAAGTCCTTAGGCTCAACTCCAGATGGACCAGCTTTCATCAAGACTATCAGAGACTCCAGCCTAACAAGTTTTCAAGACCAAGTAAAGTGAGTTCGACGTTCGTCGAACTCAGCTCGACGAAAGGAGTTCTGTTCTCGACGATCTGTGTTCTCTGTTCGACAAAGACTCAGTTTCTACATCAAGCAAAAGTCAGGAGAACTTCAAATTTTTCTAAGTCCAGCTTCAAGCTTCGCTCGACGAATTATATTCTTAGCTCGACGAACTTGGACCTCAAGTTGCCCAATTTCTCAGGTCGACAAAGTCAGCTTCTCAGGTCGACGAATGTTATACTCTACTCGACGATTTCTGGACTCAGAGAATTTGTGTCGACACTTAGGGTTTTTGTCGACACCAGACAATTTGAGTCGACACCAGAGGATTTGTGTCGACACCAGGATATCAGTCGACACCAGCTTATGTCGACACTAGAGGATTTGTGTCGACACCAGGATATCAGTCGACACCAGCTTATGTCGACACCAGAGGATTTGTGTCGACACCAAGATCAACCTGTCGACACCAACTTATGTCAACACAGCATTTCAGCAGATGCAGAATATTTTGCCCAAGTCCAGAACTTTTCTCAACTTGACGAATTTGATTCTCAGCTCGACGAATGAAGACTGTCTATTTGACAAATGAAGATTGTCTGGTCGACGAACTCTCTGTCAAGCTCAGCTCGACGAACTCGAGCTCAGCTCGACGAACACAAGTGCAGCTCGACGAATTGTGTTCTTCGTTCGACGAATGCAGACTAGGTTTTCCTTCAGATTTTCGTCCTGTTTCTTGGCGTTGATTCCTGAACATTTAATGCCAGATCTTCTCGGAATGTTACCGTTAGAAGACGCATTGACTATGGACGATTATATGTCATTTTTCCATGGGACAGTTAGGGAAATTATTGATTGTTGTTTCTTTCCAAAGCCGACTGCAATTACTGCTCAACATTAAAAAGTTTGAATGTTCCTCAGTCAGAAGAAGAGACACAGTAAGAGAGAAAAGGATCAAGCAGTGATAGAGTAAAAAAAACACAGTACAGCAAGCAATACACACAATCAGACAGACACTCTGAGGTTGCTGAGAAGAAATATCATTCTCAAATCAAAAGTTCTTGACTGCAATCAGCCTTGACCAGAGAACATTTTCAAGAAGAAGAAGAAGAACAATTAAATTCAATCAAGAGTCTTCTTCTCTCTATTCTCAGGACAACTTCAAAGGACAACAAAACTTTATATGTCAAAAGACGTTCCTGAAGCATTTCTGGTCCAGGCATTCTATGTCATTGAAGACCTATCACCCTGAAGCAGTGCTCCAGCTTTTCTGACCAATTCAAGATCCCAGGGGGAGCAAGATCTGCTACAATCAATCCACAAGTCTTCTCTCTGACTGTTGACAGAGAAGACACTATCACCTTCCTTCCAATTCCTGTACAGGGTTTTAAATCCCTTCAAAATTATTCTGGTTGCAAGTCTCCTTCCAAAAGACTTGAGGTTTGGTTTTTGAGCACCTAAACAAAAGCTCATTGGTGTCAGGCACCTGATCAAAAACCTGAGTGGATTCCTACCAGGGTGGTAGAAGAGTGGATGTACCCAGGTTGGGGAACCACTATAAAATTCTTGTGTCGTCTGGTTGCTCTTTTCTTCTGTTTTCTCGCTGTGCACTGTGATTGTTCTGTGTTGATCTGTATTTAGATAGTTGTTGTGCTTACTCTATTTTATTTGCTTCCCTGTTCACTTAGGAATACAACAAAAATTGTAAAACGTTTTTAGTGAGCACCATACTCTATTCACCCCCCCCCCCTCTAGAGTATATCAAATCTAACCTGCATTTCAAAAAGGTAAACCTTGGAACACTCGGGTTCCTCAAACAAGTGTATTTTCATTACTAAGTGGACATTCATGGGTTCTTTTAATGTTATAACGATGACGCACATACATGTGCCCACTACCCATTAAAAGAATTCATCCATGAATTCAAATAAGTAAGACCGATGCATTAGTCTGATACCAAATTGTAACACCTCCTTCCGTCACATGGAATATAACAAAAGGTCCGTCCGGGGCCCCACGCCATATTCCACAGACAGTTAGTGGAATTACATAAGAATACCAAATTAACAGCATAGGAATACGCATCCTAACTCAGAGCATTCTTGCAAAAGCTTTTAAAATAGTTATAAGAACCCAAATAGCAAAGTATGAATGTCCACAACACCCAAAGTAGGAATGACAGCAAAATACACCAAAATCTCGGTCTTATGGCTTTACAAGAGTTTACTTAAATAATACATGTTTTACATACTTTGGCACGCAGGCCGACCACACATGAAGATAATAAAGTAAACATTTTGATTTGGCCTTCAAGGCCAACACAACATCAAGGGCTTTAGCCCTCTACTTACCACTAGGCTCGCATGTTCCTGCATACAAACAGTCCACCAAATGGTGGTAAAACAAGGCAACGGTTAAATAAAGCTGACCATATTATAACGACCCCGCACCTTAATCGGTGCGGCGGCGCTCCTTCCCAACATTTCATTATAATAATAAAACATGATAGTGAAAGTATAATTTAAGCACACTTCACCACAGGCGTAGGAACACACGACCACACACTCTGTGCACTCAGGGCACATTCTTGGTTAATTCGGTCCATTCCGAGGCTTCACCACCGCCCCCAGGATGACAAACATCGTGAGCATTTTAGTCTTTTCGTTGGAAGCATTAGACCCGCCCTCTATGTCATCGGTAAGTGTCACGTACATTAGGTCTCTTTAACCAAACCACATAGAGCGGGTACAGTTCCACTCACCCATTGCTCACATATCCATGTCAATTTAAGTCATCCGCGCGGGTCAAGCTTCCCCGAATCCCAAAGTATCGATCATACAATAGTACATAACCCGGTTATGCACGAGGTTGGCTCGTAGACTAAACACACTTGGCTCCAAGAGCACACAGCCTCACCACACTGGCCCACAGGTCTCAAAGAGACAGGCCTCACAATAATAGAGCTACCGCCGGTGGTATTACTAACAACGCGCGGTACCTGGTAGAAATATGTTTCTGCCTAGTTTTCTGGGTGCTCCTTGGGGTTAGTCCCCAAGTCTCCCTGCTGCAATCTACCGTGTAGAAACCCGAAAAAACAAAATGACACAGAGTCTTCTTTGGAAATACATGCATAATGAAAACATCACTAATCCAGACCAACATATCTGGATAGGCTTCACACACCATGCCTATGTCCGTACTTCGATTCCGGACTCTATATGCAAGATTACGGGGATAAACCATATCTACCCGAAAGAATACCTCACACTCACCGCCCAATCGCGGGAGAGAGTTTCCTATGCAAAAAGGAAGAGTAATTCATATGTCCAAGTATAGAATCATTACCCCAGAGGTTCGATTCAACACTATGGAAAACTAGCCGGATGAAAACCACCGCAACGGACTCGCCTCCGTGGATCTGGGCTCGGCTCGCGATTAGGAACTCTGAAGCTCCAACAATGGCGGGATTCCTCCTCCCTTTGCTCTCCTCTCTCTCTAACTCTTAGAAAGAGAAAGGTCCAAAGGAAATGAGGTTTAAACCCTCCTTTCCCGACCTTATACCACCAAGGAGGATTGCATGTCGTCGGGTCCCACTTAAATGAAATGAAAGGCCCTGATTTGCCTTTAAAATCGTCTTTCTGGGTCCGTACACGGCTTGTGACATGCCTGTGTCACAGGCTATGTCTCACAATCGTAAAATAATTCGTCGATCGCAGAACAAGACACGGCCTCTGACACGGCCGTGTCAACCCTAGACATGCCCGTGTCAACTCTAGACACGCCCGTGTCATAGGTCGTGTGCCCTAATTGATGCTGAAACCATCATGTCTGAACAGGACATGCCCCTGTGACACGGTCCGTGTCATAGGCCGTGTTCCTGACTCGGCTTTGGACATGCCAGTGTCACGGGCCGTGTTCAACACTCGACGTAACTCATCCAATTCTAGAAAAGGACACGGCTTTGGAGACGCCCGTGTCCCAGGCCGTGTTGCTCACTCGACACAACCCGACAAACACAGAGCAAGACACGGCTTTGTACAAGCTTGTGTCTGCCCTGGACATGCCCGTGTCTGCCCGGGACACGCCCGTGTAACAGGCCGTGAAACTTCAAGAGCTCTAAAAGTCCTTAAAAGCACTACCCATAAAAATTTGAGTTTTGGGGCGTTACAGCCACCCCTCCTTTCACCTTGATAATATTCCACCACCTTTCCTCTCTCCTCCTTGAATATATTCGGCCATCAAATTGTCTCCCTCTCCTAGAGTTTTTCAAAGGAAAATGGTTTGCGTCTTCTTCATCTAGTGCAGCTCTGTGGATTTACATGGAAATAGATCCAACCATCGTCGTCGTGTGTTTCCTCCACTCATCTTTGTGGACGGATTTCTTGGGATTGGGTAACAAATTCTAAACCTCCTCTTGTGTGATTTCTTCTATAATATTTGTGAGAATTGATGGATTATAAGGCTAGTAATTAGTCCAGATTTATATTGAAATTAGTGCGTTAATAAAATCTTAATTTCAAGCATTTATTTCTCCGAATATTTTCGTATAAATTGGACCGGGTAGATCTCGTGAATAATAGAAGAAATCGGGTTCATTACCCTTTATTGCTCCTTGAGTTTAAGTGATTTTTCCATACCTCCATATAAATTAATTTTGGGATTGGTTTATACTTTGCTGAAATCGCTAATTTTAGCCTGGATATTCTTTTATTGGGTTTGTGTATGCTTGCAGATAATAATAATCTGAATAGCTAATTGTCCGGATCATGTAAGTTCTATTCGCTTGAGCGAACATTGGCATATAGCCCTTGTTTAATCTATAAAAAGGGGTAGGGTCCCTTTGCATGTGCGTTGTTAAAGTTTGAGTTGCTAATTGGATGATTTCAATGGTAGTGTATTAGAGAGATATCACACGCTAATTATCTAGTATAATTGTCTGGACCAAAGAGCGTGAAGTATTAATCCCGTCAGACCAATTGCCCTGCATCAATTTGGTATCAAAGAGAGGTCCGTGTCAATTTTCTAATTGTCACCCTCCCCCTTTTCTTAGAACGCTGACACGCACTTGCACTATCCATTGTCCAAAAATAATAAAATAAATTTTTAATTTTTGGTCTGCAAATAGCAGCATAAAATCTTTATTTTGCTGCAAAAAAAATTCATAATCTCCTATTTATTTTCATCAAGAAAATAAAAAAAAATCTTTATTTTATTTAGCTATTATTAGAGAAAAAAAAATGAAGTATAAATTTATTCAAGTCAAGGTAAATTTTGCATACAAAACTGTTTTTCTAAGATTTTGCGCACAAGATCCAGGTAGGTTTTGCTATCATGTTCCCAATAGATATGGTCCATGATGTTTATGCTTCCCGATTTGAATATTTGTATGCTACAGTTATGGCTAACACACCCATGCCTTGCCGACACAGTAGAGGAAAACCAACCATCCCCACACTAGAAGAGTAACATCCAATTATGACAGTTATGGGAATTCTCAAGTCTTTATGGACTGGCTTAAGGGTCTGGAACTTTATTTTGATTGTCACGAATGGGACGACCACCCAAAGATCGTCGTCGCCCGAGAGCAGTTAGTACTTCAAGCATAGGAGTTTTGGCTAAACGAAGAGCATCGTATGGGTGATCATCAATATGCTTGGCCGCAAATACATAGCCTTCTCACTTAACTATTTGACCCTGCCAACCTACGTACTAATAGCACCACAGCCGTGAGCGAGTGTAATTATGGAACTAAACCTGTATCTTCTTATAGGAGTGACCATATGTTTCAGGCTAGATCCTTTCCCCACAAGGGTAGGACTACACAAAGTACGCTTATTTCCACATTTAAGGAAAATAAGCAGTTTAGGCCCGATGTTTCAGACTCGATAGATGTTACCGCTACGGATGTCATGGGCCCGCGGCGTGAGAGTATTCCAGTCAGTGAGAGTTGCCCCAAGATTTATACTCATGATGTTGGCGGAATGTCTGACCCCCATACTGTCGAGAGCCCAACTCAGCCGACAACCTTAGTCTTATTAGAGTCTCCTCCCAAACTTGCTGACATTATGTTTGAATCTTCTGATGATTCTGAGTTATTACCTTTGAGTGAGCCCCCCAGTGAGGGCGATCTCATTATTGATGAAGAGTTTAGTGATGTTGAGGACTTTGGGTTACCCAAGTGTCATGGAAGAGGAATTTCCCTCTGAAGTGCCACACCTTATCAATATCCAACGTACGCTCGACCTTAGCCCTGATCCATCACCTATGCTAATTGAGGACTGGTTCAATGACCCAGACTTAATGGATGTTCCGACTGATTGGGAAGATTTACCATATGAGGGAATGTCAATTTTGGATGACTTTAGCGTTGAAAACCCGAAGGATATTGCTTTAATGTTATCACCATTGCCTGAAGCTCAATATGAATTAGAAATTTTATCTGGTTCGACTTTGCCCATTTCTGAGACCTTTACTGATTCTGATTTGGATGATGAATCCACTATGTTGGAAGAATTTCCGAGAGAGGGAGTTGTACTTTTGGATGACGTTATTGGTGTAGACCCGGATGAGTGTCCTTTGTTGTTGTCTCTGTTGCATGAAATTCAAGTTGATATGAATTCTCTCCCAGGTGTGATTTTACGGACTCTCCCTCCTGCTCTGTTAACCCGGCTAGCACCAATTTTAGGTCACATTTCTGTTATTCCTGTTCCGAGTCCTATTATCGTACCTACACTATTTGTCCCTCCGTTGGTCATGTCTCAGTGGATGCGTTTGGATGATTTGTTAGTTTTCATATTCGGTCTATTCCCAACACTCAGTACCTATGAGTGAACATTTTTCTGAGTATCTGTCCACAAATATGACTACATTAGTGACCACATATTATTCCACGGTGTTTGTGCCCCTAGATTTAGTCCTATCTCGACATATTTATTCCTCCAATCCAGTCGCACATCCTTTCACTCTGCCTATTTACGACCTCCGCGTACATGTTTCTAGGACGTTAGCTAGCCATTTTAATTTATGTCGCACGCACTTGCGCTCCCTGCTGAGACTGTCCTATGCTAGAGTTGGTGATTTGGGTTTAGCCAGCTCAGTCCCGGAGCGGATGATTACTGGCTCCGTTAATAATTTAATACATAGGAATGTCGACCCATTCATGGTTATGAAGAACTTTGGATTTGATGATTTTCTTTCGGATTTTTATAATGCACTTGGTGTTTCACTTTATTTCAAGTTTCCGAACTTTTTACTGTACGTGTCTTTTCCACCTGAGTGGCTTTCATCATCGTTTCTCTCTACCACTAAAAGTTCTCTTGGGTTGGGGAGTGTTCGTTCTACAGTGTATATTTTCCACGTGGATTCCTTGGTTCTTGAACCGGTTGGTAAGATTCAATTTATTTTTCTTTTGCTTCACACTCTTTTGAGTTTCCTCGAAAGTTTTTTTGTTCCTATGTCTGACAGGTTCTCATTGTTGAGGGATGATCGTGCTACTACAATTTGGATTGTGGGGCTATTTTTGCCCAATGTTGTAGCTGCCTTGGACTATTTTCCCCTCACGGGCCACTATTCGGCGATGAGTGATTTTGAGCGGGGGATGATTGATGGCGACGTTGTCCCACCACTTGTTCATGATGAAATTACTGATGCAGCTATTGATTTCCTACATAGAGAGATTATTGATTGGAACGACCGTTGCCGCAAGCTTGAAGATGTGATTCTACTATGACATTCCTCGCCAACGCATCGCCAACGGCGCACCTGCTACATGTGTTGGAACCCTATTACTGATTTCGGCTAAGATCATTATTATTTGTTTAGGATGATTAGTTTGACCCAATATGTATAGTATAGGGTCATAGGTTTATTTCCAGGATTGCACCTTCAAAAGGATTCCAGTGAAGTTCAGTTCAATGAATGAAAAATTCTGTTTAACGAAAGCTGATCTCGGTTTGACGAACGTCGAACCCAGTAAGACGAACTCACAATTCTACCTCTAAGTTAAGCTCGACGAACTTTGGGCTCCATTCGACGAACATTGATCACAACTCAGCAGCTCTGCTCAATTAAGTCCAGACTCAGTTCGACGAACTCCAGGCGCAGTTCGACGTTTTTCAGGCAAAGTTCGACTAATTCTTCCATTGCTCAGGCAGTGTTATTTACTGAAGGCAGAATGATTTTAAATGTCTTAATTATTTCAGTTACACACTAATATTTAACACTAAAATATTCTTAATGAATATAGTGGTTCTTCTAGCAGCATTAAATATGGATTTTCATAGAGTTATTATCCTAATTAATTCCCAAGGGCAGTTACAAATCTCAAGGATAATTCAGACGTTTAAGAATGGTTTTAAATTCAAATAATTGAATTCTTCTCAGATGTTGATGCTCAAAAACGGCACCGCCTAGTTAACAGGTTGTTCAATCTCACAAGCTAGGTGAAGAAGATGATTGTGGGGTTGATGAGAAGGAAAGGAGAAAGCTTCTGAGTGCTCGTGAGTGGAGAAAACACTTGTTTAAGGGTTGCGGGGATAAAGGAGAGAAGGGAGTTGTTCCGAATGCGGAGATGGTTGAGAAGGTTGATCTGGAGCTATCGAGCAGACAATTACTTTGACAGTTGTGCATGCAGGTTGATGCTGAGAGAGTTGAGCTGAGAAGAAGAGAGTGGGCCTCTAGAAGCGGTAACAACAGACTTCGCCCGTCGCGGCTTAAATGCAAATCTTGTGATGGGCTTTCCATTGATTAATATTGAGTAATTACAGCTTGTATTACACCTTTACAAGAAAGTAAATAAAGGGTACACTGGGAAGCTGGCGGCTAAGGAAAGGCGGTGCCAGAGAGGAGGCTACGCGGACTGGGAACTGAGGCCGGTAGGCCGCGCAGTTACAAGAAGAGGGGGCGCAGACTGAGAGAAAGGAGTCCGCAGGAGGTGAAGAATTGAGCTTGTCGTCGGGAGTCCTCGAGCGCCAGAGTCATGAGACTTTACACAAAAGAGAGGCATGGGGTCTATTTATAGGCCCGAGGAGGTAACGACTTTTGGTGATGTTACACCCTGTGAGATGGTAACTGGTGCGAGTAGAGGATGGATTTTGCCGAGTCCGCAATAGGCCGTGCCGACTGGAACTGCTTTTGGAACTGGTTCTGCCGATGGTGGACTTGGAGTAGTCCCCTCCTGCTACTGGCGGACTGAGAGGAGTCCGCCCAAACTGAGCTGATCGAGCCCACACCAAGACTGAGCGGGCTGAGGGACCATGCCCGCTGCTGGGAAGCGGAGCTGGAGGCTGAGTGGCGTACTGTGAAATGAGTCCGTCGATGCTGAGTTGAGCGAGCACGCGCCAAAGGTGCGAGATGAGGGATATCCGCTGAGTCCGTTGTTGATAAACTAATTCCGCCTCTCCTGTTGAACGAGGCGTCTGGCTGCTGAATCTAGAGCTGGGGTTCATCAATGTAGGAGGACTAGAAGATTTGACTGCACTTCGAGTCCGCCCAGCTCATGGAGAATGGGATATATTCGTTGATCTTTGCGGGTAGCCGGAGAGCTGGAGCGTCTGCGCTCCGCAGGCGGACTGAAGAAGCAGGTTGACCATGCTGCTGGAGTCCACCACTCTGTTGAATGGAACTTGCTGCACCTGCTGGGCAGCCTAGGCTTGGAGACCTGGCAGGTCATGCATTCTGGCGAAGTGCGTAGCCTGGAGGCAGGCCGCTTGATAGTATGGTTGTCAGGTCTACTTGATGAGTGACCTGAAGGAGCGGGCTGAAGGAGTAACTCCTGCAAAGTACGCGGCTTGTTGCTAGCCTGGGCGGATAGGGATCCAAGTCCGGCAAAGAGGCACCTATTGGGACAAACTTGCGGCGTAGCTGACAAGGCACGCGGCCTGCAGGGGCGGACTGAAGAAGCAGTCTGCGGCCCCCGTCGATCAAAGGAAGAATGCGCGGCCTAGGCCGTCAGACTGCTGAGACCGCCCAAGCCATGCGGCCTGAGTAGACATAAAAACATATCTGCCCATCCTAAGACCTCGCGACCTCCAGGAGGAACCCTGAGTAGGCCGCAAATAGCGAGCTGACAGCTTTGGGAAGGATTGCCGATTTCGGGGTTAACATAATCCCCGCACTTTTTAAGTTCTGAAGGGAACTTCAATAAAGTAGGAGACCCCCGAAAATCGTGATCCACCACAAAGATAAAGAAGGGGGAAGTAGAGATAGAACCTGATGTCTCTCCTTAGGAGTTTGCTAATGCCTGTCTTTTTCCTGCAAAGGAAACGTTAGTGTAGGCATATTTGAAAGGTACACCTTGCGTGTACCTGAATTTGCCTTTGCAAAAATGAAGGAGACGCGTCTTCAACTGAGTTTTCTGCAAAATGAAGATGAGAAGAAAGCATAGAAGAACAATAACTTGCAAGTACCTGAAGAGAACTTGCAAGTGTTTGCTGGTTTCTACAAAAGAGAAGTTAGAAGCAAATACGGGAGTAAAGAAACCGCAAATACCTGAAGGCAACTTGCATGTATCTGCTGATCTCTGCAAGAAAGGAGTTAGAAGCAAACATGATATATTAGAGTAGCTTGCAAGTACTTGTGAAGAAACTCGCAAGCATCTGCTGATCTCTACAAAATGAGAGTTAGAAGCAGACATAATATGTGAAAGTTGCAAGTACCTGTGATGAAACTTGTAAGCATCTGCTGATCTCTGTAAAATGAGAGTTAGAAGTAGACATAATATGTGAATGTAGCTTGCAAGTACATCTGAAGAAACTTGCAAGCATCGGTTGATCTCTGCAAAATGAGAGTTAGAAGAAAACATAATGAAAAGACTAAGTTGCTAGTGTTAACCCAGAAATCGGCGATCCTTCCCAAGGTAGCCAGCTGGCTAGTCGTGCCCTTCTCCATGTTCTCCCTGAAGTTTGCGACAAGTCCAAGTGTAGGAGGACAGATTGCTCCTCAGGCTACCACCCAGGGGCGGCCTGCTCCTCAGGCCACCCCTCAGCACCCCAGGTGGTGGCCTGCCCCTCAGGCCACCACCCAGGGGAGGCCTGCTCCTCAGGCTGCCCCCTCAGCAGCCCAAGTGGCGGTCTGCCCCTCAGGCCGCCACCCAGGGGTGGCCTGCTCCTCAGGCCGCCCCCTTAGCAGCCCAAGTGTCGGCTTGCCCCTCAGGTCGCCAACCAGGGGCGACCTACTCCTTAGGTCGCCCTCTCAGCAGCCTAGGTGGTGGACTGCTCCTCAGGCCGCCACCCAGGGGCAGCATTATCCTCAGGCCGCCCCCTCAGAAGCCCAGGTGGAGGCCTGCCCCTCAGGCCGCCACCCAGGGTAGCCTAATCCTCAGGCCACACCCTCAGCAACCCAGGTGCCGGCCTGCCCCTCAGGCCTCCCCCTCAGCAGCCCAGGTGGGCCCTGCTCCTCAGGTCATCCCTTCAGTAGCCCAGGTGGTGGCCTGCCCCTCAGGCAACCACCCAGGGGCGGCCTGCTCCTTAGGTCGCCCCCTTAGTAGCCTAGGTAGCGGCCTGCCCCTCAAGCCACCACCGAGGGGCGGCCTGCTCCTCAAGCGGCCCCCTCAGCAGCCTAAGTGGTGGCCTGCCCCTCAAGAAGACACCCAGGGGCGGCCTGCACCTTAGGCCGCTCCCTCAGTAGCCCCAAGGGGCGGCCTGCTCATCAGGCCGCCCCCTCAGTAGCCCCAAGGGGCGGCCTACTCTTCAAGTTGCCCCCTCAGTAGCATCAAGTGGCAGACTGCTCCTCAGGCCCCCTCCTCTGCCTACACCAGGGGTGGCTTGCTCCTCAGGTCACCCTCTTCTGCTTGCCGAGTACGCCTAAGCTCCATGATGATGTCACCAGGACCCGCTTCTAGAAGAACTTCCTCGGGCCTATAAATAGCCCCTGATACCTCTCATTTGGGGGACAATGACGTACGAGAGGAAAACTACCGCTATGAGCAAGACCTGCGGACTCAGTTTTCCAGTCCTCTATAGCTGATCATCAAGGCCCGAGGACTTAGTTTTCCAGTCCTCCGCTGCTGCCAGCAAGCTGACCATCAAGCTCTGCAGCCTATTTGCAGCCACTTTTACTTAGACTCTGGCAACTCCTTCCTTAGCTGCCAGCTTCCCCTCTATACCACTTTATTTGCTTTCTCATGTAAAGGTGCATTAGCAAGCTATAATCTTGTTTCTTGATTAAAGGAAAAGCCCGTCGCAAGAGTGGCATTTAAGCAGCGGCGGGCGAAGTCTGTTGTTGCCGCTGCCAGCGGCCCCTCCCTTCTTCTCAGCTCAACTATCTCGGCATTCAATCTTCAAGCACAACCGTCAAGCTATCTGCTCGACAGCTCCTGATCAAGCTTCTCTGCTGCTCATCAAGCTTCTCCTCTGCTCATCAAGCTTCTTCGCCGCTCATCAAGATTCTCCTCTACTCATCAAGCTTCTCCGCTGCTCATCAAGCTTCTCCTCTTCTCATCAAGCTTCTCCTCTGCTCATCAAACCTCTCCTCTATCCCCACAACCCTTGAACAAGCGATTGCTCCACTCTCGAGCACTCAGAAGCTTCCTCTCCTTCTCCTCAATCCCGCAACCTTCATCCTCTTCTTCACCTTGCCCGTGAGACCGAACACTCCTCAGTATTAACTAGGCGGTGTTGTTTTCGCGCATCAATAGTTAACACGCGGCCTTCAGATCCGAACATACGGTGAACAGTGACAGTTAGCCATGTCAGACCAACAACAGGCCGAGAACGTTGCTCCAAGTCCCAGTGAAGATCCTCTCTGGGAGGCCTTCGAGCAATCGTGCTGTGAAAATGCTCAGTAGTTCCAATCAATCAACCAAATTCTTTCTGAAATCACACAGCAATTAAAAACTCATCCTACAGCAGCTCCAGTTGCTCCAGCTGCTCCAGTCAATTCAACACCAATATTGGAGAATCAACAAGCGTATCCTCCGGCTTGCCCACCATTCTATCCTCCTTACACACAAACCTTTCCACAAGGGCCTGTAACCCCTTTGCAACCTCAAGATGAAGAGTTTGTAGCTCGTCAAAACTTCTTCCGGGAAGCAGCCGGGGAAGTCTTGCAAGATTTCTCAACTTTCAGGGAAGTCATCCTTATCCATCAGCTACTGCCTTTTCTGCTCCTACAACAGCTTTTCCCTTCTATCCTCCTCCTGCTTTTTCTGCCACTACAACCTATGGCCCCTTTTATCCTTATGATGTAGGAGAGCAAGAAGAGCCATCACCCTTTACAGAGAATGTTCGTCATCAACCTGAAAGAGTGGGTTAGACCTGATATACTCTAGAGGGGGGGGGGGGGGGTGAATAGAGTATCTTTTAATTCTTTAAAACTTTTTGCTGTTAATAAAATCTACAGAGTAGGCCAGCTATTTGATACCAAAATTTGTTGTCAGTAAAAGAGTAACCTAAGATAAACTAATCTACTATAGGCACAACAAAATTAAACAAACTAACACAGGATCTGCAAAACTAACTAGCATAGGCACAACAAGAACAGAAAGGAAAGAGGGTAACCAGACAACACAAGAATTTTTATAGTGGTTCCCCAACCTTGGTACATCCACTCTTCTACCACCGTGGTAGGAATCCACTAACAGGTTTTGATCAGGTGACTGCCACCAAATGAGCTTTTGATCAGGTGCCCAAAACCAACCCAAGTCTTTTGATCATGTGACTTGCAACCAAGGAATAACTTTTGAAGAGAGTTAAAGAACCCTTTGTATAGTGAGGGGGTGAGAGAGTTATGGTGTCTTCTCTTTCTCAAATACAATTGAGAAGAGTAGTGGATCTTTGATTTTATCAAAGCTCCCCCTGAGTTATTGAGTTGTTCAGGAAGATTGGAGCTTTGCTTCAGGCTGAGTATGTCTTCTATCTTTAGTCTTGACCAGAAGAGATCCAGGAACTTCTTGATTGATGAAGATTTATTGTCCTTGAAGAATCCTGGTGTGAAGAATGAAGAAGACTCTTGATTTGGATGGATGTTCCTCTTCTTCTTCAGCAGTGTCAAGGTGAAGACCAGATTCTTTTTTTGCAGAGAGAAGAATTTGAATGAATGCTGCTCTATGTCTTCTTTGTGTTCTGTATCTTGTTCTTGTGTGTCTCACTATTGAGAAGGAGGAAAATCACTTTTATATTCCTAATGGAATTTGTCCTTTGAATTTTTGAATTCCTTCCTTCATTGATTGCTGACGGCCTGGAGAATGTAAAATTCGGTTGGAGGGAATGTCTGCATTAATTGGATTTCCGCAACTATCTCTTTAAAAAACCACAAGTAATAATCCTGATGAATGTCATAATCAATACTGCTTCTAACGGTAATATTCAGAGAATTTTAGCATTGATTACTCAGAAATTACTGTAATAAAATAAGGACAGAAGAAAGGAAAAAACCAAGTCTGGAACTGCAAAGAAATCGTAGAGCAAAGAATAGAAGTCGACTTGAGATCCAAGATCGTGGAGCTGAGCAGTCATGTTCATCGACCAGATAATTATTGTTTGTCGACCTGAGATCCAAGATCATCGACCTGAGAACAGCTAACTGCTTTTTGATAAACGCTTGCAAATTCTGCGCACTAAGATCGTTGAGATGATAATCTAACTTCATCGACTGGAGTTCAAAGATATGTTTCTAGACTTAGAATGTTGAAGTAGAGCATCTAGAAATTGTCGAGCTGAGAACCAAGTTCGTCGAGCTCAACTCAGAGAATTTTCTCTGAGTTCGTCGAGCTGAGCACGATTTTCGTCAAGCTGAGTTCGACGAACGTCGAACTCACTTTCCTAAACTGATTTTTCTCTAAGTCATGAGTGTTCGGCAGTCTGTTGTTGGCTAGTCCAAGTAATGTTGACTCTAAGGACATGTCATAGACTCTAGGACACAGACATGACCCTGGCTATACATGTTGGGTCAATAATCCTAGTTTAGTGAACCTAGCTCAAATCTAACTAGGGATACAACAATCTCCCCCTTTTTGGGTAAGGTCACTAATTACAAACATAAATCATTTACAAAGCAAGAAAAATATATCTGGCAGTAAACATTAAAATATGCTGCAGATATATATATACAGTGAGCTTTGTATCAGGAAATAAATAAACAATTTTAAGACAACAGAAAGACTAAACAGTTAAAATTCATTTCTTCTACTTTGGCACCTTTTGCTTAACCTCTTTAGCTTAATCACCAGGCTGAGTGAATTTGAATTCCCTGTTTGGATTGGCTGCTTGAGTCTTTGTCATGGTCATATCAGTAGCTCCAATAATATTTAGGGAAGTAGCCCTTGGCACCACAGCTTCTGGATGTAATTTCATATAGTCATCAACATTAAAGAATTTGTTAGCTTTGACAAACCTGTTAAGTTCCTGCTTCTTGTATTTGGACATTGTTGAGTATTGAGAGGCATCCTTTCCTTCAGCTTTGGCTTTGTTGATCATAAATAGGCCAACAAATTCTTGTAATCTGGCCATCCTTGCAGTAGTAGCTGTTTCTGGGTCCTCAAAAGGAACAGGAGGGGATGCAGGTCTCTTTGGACTTTCAGCCTTTTGATGTTCAGTAGTTTGTTGTAGATGTTGTTGTTGATGTTGATGTTGTTGTTGCCTGTCTGAAGAGTTGTTCTTGTGCTGGATGCTTCCAGAAGAGGAGGAGGATCTAACCTGATGCCTCTGATAGATTTGATATTGGGTAGTCTTCTGAGATGAAGAGCCTGAAGCACCAGGAGCAGGTGGAGGAGGAGGGTCTTTCCTGTATCTCTATGGAGGAGGTGAATACTTCCTGCTTTTATTCCTTTCTTTCTGCTGATTTTTGGACAGCCACATCCATGATGGCATGTCCTTGTATGGAGTAATATTCTGATGAATATAGTATGGAGTATCATGTGTTGGTTCTGGTTTTGGAGCAGGAGCTGGAGGGGCTTTCCTTTTCTTAGAAATTTTCTTTTTCGTAGTAGAGGGACTGTCATCTGAATCCTCTTCATCATCATCATCTGAGGAGTCTTGTGGATTATCATATAAATCATTAATTTCTTTCAAAGCCTCTGCAGATATCAATAGTTTTTTCTGCCTGGGGAAGAGATGGAGGAAGAGCTGAAGCTGGAGCTGGAGAATTATACACATCAGTGCTTTCAGCAACTGATTTATTATCTTCTTCAATATCAGCCATGATCAACTCATTAAGATCAGGCATAGGGCTATCATCCATAATGAAGGTTGGAGCAGAGATGACTCTGTGAGGGGATATAGTAATAAGGGAATCAGCTCTTGGTGGAAATGGAATAACAGGAGCCTATGTTATAGCAAAACTAGCCTTGAGTTGCATGGCAACCTTGGGGCTTATTGGGGAGGTACAGGGAACTATAACCATGGATGCCTTTATGCTGTATTTTGGAAGAGAGTTCAAATGAACTGTATCAAAAATATTCAACAAATTCAAAAGATCTACTGTGGGATTTATCATGTAATCACCAACAGTTTTTATTTTCTCTGTGACTTTCTCATCCAAATCCCTATCAGATTCAATAAAATTAATTAAATCAATCAAATCATCAACTGCTTCTGCTTCTGCTGCTTCTTCTTCTGCTGCTACTGCCGCTTCTACTTCTGCTGCTACTACTTCTTCACAGAGTATCTCCCCATGCCTGGTTTCAGTGGGTACTGGAGTCAGGCCCTTGACTAAAGAAGGAGGGACAGAGATAGCAGAGATTTGAGCAGTAAGAGAAGAGATGGAAGAAGCAAGAGGTGAAATAGCCTCTGCTATAAGGGTTTTGAGGAGGGGAGTGAGAAGTGCAAGAAGAGGTGGAATGATGGAGGGGTCTAGTTGCAGGAATACATGAGTGGTCTAAGTGGAGACAGAAGGGTGAATGGAAGATGATGGTGGAGGAGGTGATGGTGAGGGACTGGGAGTTGCATGGACTGGAGATGTATGTGTGGATGGTAAGGAGATGAGCAGATTGAATGTAGGGGATGAGAAGAATGTTTCATTTATGTTGTCTAGAAGGTCGGATGGAAGAGGAGATTGAGGATGAGTTGGTGTACCATCTGGGGATTGAGTTGATGTATGAAAGTGAATATGAGTTTGTCTTGGAGTTGGTGTACCATTGGGGGATGGAGTATGAGAGTGAGTATGAGTTTGTGATGGAGGTACTAGAGATGATGGAGGGGGTGGAGTTGGTGTACCATCTGGTGTTGGAAAATGGACTGGGGTATGAACTAAGGAGGGGAGTTGGTGTACCATTTGGGGATGACTTTGGATGGCTGGAGGCGATGGAGGTGGAGGAGGGACATCCTCAGTAGGGTGGGGAGTGGCTAGAACAACCCTTGTACTCTCAAAAGGACTGGAGGAAGAGGAAGAAGCCTTGGATGGCATATTGATTTTCCTCTCCCACCTGCCAAAGAGGGCACAAGTGAGCATCTTGGAGGCAGTAATAAATATAGTCGGTGTGACCAGGGATTCAACAGCCTTTTCCTGAAGGAAGATTCCCGTAATCCTTCCAAAACACACCTCTTTCTTGGTGTTCTTTTTCCTGATCATCTCAAACATAATCCTAGCCCAATTCACAGTCATCTTATTCACCACAGCACACATCACCAGAAATTGATGCCTAGTGATGTAGTCATGGGCTGTGTGCTTGCCCAGTAGTACTTTGCCCACAACATCTGCTAGAAACTTATATTCAGCAGATAAATGTCTCTTCAGCAGTTTGTTGGGTATTGCTCCAAAATAACCCATCTTATTTAACATTTCATTAAATTCTTCACTATAAATCTCCAGTTCTTCTACACCATTAGCTAATCTAAAAATATCTGTTAAAACCGCGGGGGTAAGAGATACTTCATTACCCGATAATATTCCAGTCATGGTGTTCTCATCTGTGGAAGAGGAAGTGTAAACCCATTCTCTGATCGCTGCACCGGCTATCTTTATTCTAGTGGTCATGAGATTCTTCAACTGTTGATCTTCAAGCAGTTTCAGAATGTCCAGGAAGATAGGATTCGAGTGTTGAAACGTCTTAAAATCTAGATCAAATCCAGTGTCAAACTTCATGGCTCCAAGACTGACTACAGGAAAAGCCATGAGTACACCTGCAACATACAAGAAAGATCAAGTGCAATGGAACTGAAAGCGCGGGATGGAGGTCGAAGAAAAACCTAGATAAGATTTTTCAGAATATGAATCGACAAACTCCGTTCAGCGAAAATTAAAGAATTCTTCGATCTGAGGTCGACGAAATATTCTGTAGTTAAAAAATTCGTCGATCTTAGTCTGAAGATTTGAAATTATTTCGTCGAGCTCTGTTCGACGAATATTTTCTAAAGCAGATTCGTCAATCTCCGTTCGACGAAAATAACTTCACTCACAGAGAGTTCGCCGATCTCCGTTCGAAGAATATCTCTAGAACTTTTCTCTATTCACCGATCTCTGTTCGACGAAATTTTAAATATTCGTCGACCATAGACAGAAATTAAATTAAGGCTTCTTCATTTATCATTCCAAGCTGGTTTATAAAGAACAAGTGATTTCTTTCATCTAGGGGTTTGGTGAAAATATCTGCTCTTTGTAAATCAGTGTAGATATAGACAAGAGTAATTTTTTTTTGTCTACACACTCTCTTATGAAATGATGTCTAATGTCTACATGCTTGGTCCTACTGTGATGGACTGGATTTTGTGGAATGGATATAGAACTTGTGATATCATATAAGAGAGTTTAATTATTTAAGTTGAACCCATAGTCCATGAGTTGGTTTTGAATCCACACCATCTAGGAACAGTAACTGCCAGCTGTAATATATTCTGCTTCAGCAGTTGATGTAGACACAGATGACTATTTCTTGTTAAACTAAGACACTAATATCATACCATGGAACTGGCAAGTCCCTGAGGTACTTTTTTTGTCTATCCTACATCCAGCAAAGTCAGCATCTAAGTATCCAGTTAACTAAAATTCTGACTCAGTATGATAACAGAGTCCTAGACTAGGACAACTCTTTATAAATCTCAAAATTCTTTTTAGGAAAACTAGGTGAGATTCTTTAGGGTTCACTTGGAACCTATTACAAAGACATGTATTGAACATTATGTCAGGTCTGCTAGCTGTAAGGTATAGTAGGGACCCAATAATGCCCCTATATAATTTATGATCAACAGGTTTCCCGTGTTCATCAGAATCTATTGCAGTATTAGTGGTCATGGGTGTTTTCTTTGCTGTGGCATCAGCCATCCCAAAATTCTTAATAAGCTATTTAACATACTTAGCCTGGGATATGAAGATGCCATCAGGGAGCTTTTTCACTTGGAGACCAAGGAAGTAGGAGAGCTCACACATGCTACTCATTTCAAACATTGATTGCATGAGGTCAGCAATCCTCTTGCATAGTATGGAATATATAGACCGAAATATAATGTCATCTACATAAATTTGTACTAACAATATTTTATCCTTATGGTGCCTAGTGAGTAATGTTCTATATACAATGCCTTTAGTAAATTTATACTCTATCAAGAAGCTAGCTAAGGTCTCATACCAAGGTCTTGGAGCTTGCTTTAAACCATAAAGAGCTTTATGCAATCTAAAGACATATGAAGGATAAGTTGGAGAGATAAAACCTGGAGGTTGTTCAACATAAACCTCTTCTTTAAGTACTCCATTGAGAAAGGCAGTCTTTGTTGGATCCCTAGTTGATTTGGGCTAGGTTCACTAACTTAGGATGATGTGACCCAACATGTATAGTCAGGGTCATATTTGTGTCCTAGAGTCTAGGCCAAGTCCTTAGAGTCAACATCAGATGGACCAGCTATCAACAAGACTAGCAGGGACTCAAGACTTAGAAGATTTCAAGACCAAGTAAAATGAGTTCGACGTTCGTCGAACTCAGGTCGACGAAAGATGTTCTCAGCTCAACGATCTTGAGATATTTCTCTGAGCTAAGCTCGACGATCTTCATTCTCGGATCGACGAAAATTGGGATATTACTTCAACTATCTAAAGTCAGGATAACTCCAAATTATTCTAAGTCCAGATTCAGACTTTGTTCGACGAACTGGATCTTGAGCTCGATGGACTTGGACTTCAACTTCACAAGAACATTCAGTTAGAAGTTCTCAGGTCGACGAACTTTGTTTATTGGTCGACGAATTCTGGATCCTTTACTTCAACAACTATATTCATGAATTATTCTAAGTCCAGAATTGTTGCTGAACTCCAGTCGACGAATGCAATTGTCAGATCGACGAACTTCAGACAGAGAATTAGCAATAGACAGTAGTCAAGTTTTCAGCTCGACGATCTTGAAACTCAACTCGACGAACAGAAGCTGTCTGGTCGACGAATACAAAATCTCAGTTCGACGAAGTAGTAACTCAGCTCGACGAATTCTGTTATTCGTTCGATGACTCTAGACTTAGCCATTTTCGGCCTTCTGTCCCCATTCTAATGCGGAAATTCCTGAGTAATTAATGCTCTACATTCTCTGAATATATCCATTAGAAGGAGCATTGATTACGGTCTTCTTCAGGAATATTACTTGCTAATTTTCCATGGGACGGTTGAGGAAATGATTCACTGCTGATTATTCTCAAGGCGTCAGCATTAATTACCGATGATTCAAATTTTTGAAAATATATAGAAGAATACAAGATCGATAATCGGAGCTAAGGAAGAATATACTCAGTCAGAAAAACAGAGACGTACATAGACTGACTGCAAGAATTCATACAGTAGCAAAAACTCTTCACCCAAAAGAACATACTAAAGCTTATAGTGACATGCAGTGATCATACCTCCAGGACTTCCAAGGACATCAAAATAACAAATCAGTCAAGAAGCTTCTGCATCACTGCCTGTCAAGAACTCTAATTGAAGACCTCTCACCCTACATCAAAGCTTCCAAATATTCCTGAACCATTCAATATTTCAGGGGGACCTTTTGCTAAACATCAATCCACTTAAGTCTTCTCAGTTTATTGAGAAAGAGAAGACAAAATCACTCTCTCACACCCTCCTGTATAAAGGGTTGTCATCTCCCTTTAAAAGTGACTCCTGTTTGCAACTCTCCTAACCAAAAGACTTGAGTTGGTTTTTGGGGACCTGATAAAAACCCATTGGTGTCAGGCACCTGATCAAAAACCTAAGTGGATTCCCACTAGGGTGGTAGAAACGTGGACTACCCAGATTTGGGGAAACCACTATAAATTTCTTGTGTCGTCTGGTTGCCTATCTTTTTCTTTTTGTTCTTGCTGTGTGGCTATGATTAGGTTTACTATTTTCCAGTTTCCTAATTACTGCACCTTTTTAGTTTACAGCAAAAGCTGTAACAACACCTTTATAGGGACCTAACAAATTTTAAATATACTCTATTCACCCCCCCTCTAGAGTATTGTAGACCTAACCCTCACTTTCAATTGTTATCAGAGCAGGTTCCTTTGGTTGCACAAGTTAAATCTTGAACCAAAAGATCCCTTATTAGATCTACACATAACCTTCATTCACATTTAACTTTTAAAGTAAAAACACACCCATGGCACAAAATAAAGATTATGCAAGCACTAGACCTACAGTTTGCAACTTGCAAAAGTTTGGAATCTGGAAGGCAAGAATCAAGCTATATATGAATTCTATTGATGAAGATATCTTTGCTTCCATCTTAACAGGAGTACCTCCACCACTTGTAGCTCCTCCAAGTAACTCTACAAATATGACTGCAGTACCTCCTCCAGATTATAATGATGCTTACAGGAAAGCCAAGATGGCTGATGCAAAAGCCATAAACATATTGGCACAAACAATGTCTGATGACATTTTCCCGAAGGTTGCTGAGTGCACATCAGAAAAATCCATTTGGGATTCCCTAAACCAAATGGTTGATGGATCAGTTGATGAAAGGAAGGATAGGAGATCAAATCTCATATCCCAATATGAGAATTTCAAGAAACAGGAAGCTGAGACAGTTTCAGAGATGTACAATAGATTAAGATCAATTATTAATGAGCTAAAAACTCTGGACAAGGTCATCACTCTCACTGAAGTGAATGACAAAATTCTGATGTGCTTCCCAAGCTCATGGGACACAAGAATTTGTCCCATCAAGGAGGCCAGATGCCTAAATGAGATTTCAACTGAATCTATATTGGGTAAACTAAAGTCTTATGAGCAGTTAATAAAGACAAGGGAGGCTGCTGAACAAAAAACACCTCTAGCAGCTAGAAGAGAACAGAGCATAGCCTTCAAAGCCTCAAAAGAATCATAATCTTCAACATCAAATGAAGAACTTATAATTCTCTTGGCTAAGTGATTTTTCAAGATGGCTAGAAAGGACTTCAAAAGAAAGTCATCAAGAAATGATGACATGCCAAAGTATGATAAGACACCAACAAAGGAAGTGGTGTGCTATGGATGCAGGAAGCCTGGGCACTTTCTCTCTGAGTGTCCAGAGAACCAAAAGAAAGAGAAGAGAAGAGAAAAGGAAAAGGATTCCAGGAGACAGTACACCAGCAAACCCTCTTCCAACAAACACAAGAGGAAGGAAAAGGGGTTTGTGGCTGAGACCTGGAGTGATACTGAAGAAGAGTCAACATCCTCAAGCTCTAGTGAAGATGAGGAAGAAGAAAGAGCAAAGGAGGTTTGTCTCATGGCAATTGATGCCTCATGAAGCAACTCAGAATAAGGATATTCAGAAAATGAGGAAGCTTCTGAATCAGAAGCTGATCAGGTATTATCATGGTTTGATTATAGTTCAGAATCTTTTAAATCAGATTTTAAAATCATGTGTTTAGATTTAATCAACTCTGAGAAGGAAATCAAACTTCTCAGAGATAAACAAGTTAACTATGATAGCTTAGTTTTAGAAAACACTAAATTAAAAAATGAAATAGACATGTTTAGTGAACAAATCACTCTTTTGAAAGATGAATTAAGTAAAAAAAAACAGCTAGAAAAATCACTAAATGGAAGAAGCAAACAACTAGCTGCAATCACTAACATATCTAATGCTAGATTTAATGGAAGTAAGTTAAGAATTAGGTGCATCATCTAGTGAACCACCTATTATTCAGAAAAACCACCTCTCACAACCCATAAATTTTATTTCTGAGAAAGGAAAGAAGAATACTGATCAAGTATATGAGGTAAATAAAATTCTTGAACAAATTAAAACTAAGGACAAAATTGAAAAACAGAAAACACCCAAAAAAACAAAGTTCAATAATTTTCGTCGACCTCAGATCGACGAAAAGGGGCCAGTTCGTCGAACCCAGATCGACGAACTCTGAACGCCAACTATAGTTATCATTATTCGTCTAACTACGATCGACGAACTTTGTATGGTTCGTCGAGCAGAGCTCGACGAACGTGGGGTACAGAGAATGAAAATGTTCATTCTCTGGGCAGAGATCAACGATCTCAACCCAATTCATTGCACTCTGATCGACGAACTTACATAAATTCGTCGAACCCATGAAGACTTAGTCAAAACTATAACTTCAACAGAAACTTAAATACTTCTAGAAAACAATTTAATCCATTGGCTGACTGGACACTTCCACCCAGGAGATATCACCCTCTAGGATATAAATCCCAGCCAGAATTTTCTATTATTTCTAGTTTCTCTTGTCAGCCATACAAAGGGCCCAAGGTAACCTGGGTCAAAAATCATTAACTGTTTGTATTGCAGGTGAAAAATTGTCCAGGGGTAAATCAAACTTGGTACCTGGACAGTGGCTGCTCCATGCATATGAATTGCAGCAAGGACATCTTATTCAACTACAAGTACAAACTGGGGCCAAAGATTATCTTTGGTAACTCCAAATGTGGTCAGTCAGAAGGATTTGGAGAAGTAAGAATAGGAGCTATCACATTCGGAAAGGTGACATATATAAGTGGACCGAAGCATAACATCATCTCCATAAGTCAATTATGTGATGATGGTTATCAGGTATACTTTAACACATCTTCTTGCTCTATCATTGATAAAAATAACCAAACTGTTTTAACTGGAAGTAGACATGAAAACATTTACTTAGTAAATTTTCTTTCTACCACAACTGATATATGTTTAATGAATTTAACTAGTAATCAGAATGACTTATGACACAAAAGACTAGGACATGTAAACCTGAAAAACATTGCTAGGCTATCTAAGCACAACCTTGTTAGAGGTCTACCTTCTGCTCCCTACAAGAAAGAAGGTCTCTGCAGGTCTTGCCAACTAGGCAAGCAAACTAAAGTAGTTTCAAATCAATTAATAAGAATGATTCACCTAAGATCTTGTACTTGCTACACTTGGATCTTTTTGGACTCATTGCTGTACAAAGCCTAGGAGGGAAATCCTACACTTTAGTTATAGTAGATGACTTCTCCGGGTTCAGTTGGGTATTCTTTCTGAGAACAAAGTCAGATACATTCAAGGTTCTTACAAATTTTCTCAGGACCATACATATTGAGTTCTCTACTCATGTTCCATCGATTAGAAGTGATCATGGCACAAAGTTTGAGTCTGTTCTTATGCATGAGTTCTGTGACAAGGAAGGTATCAGGCATTGCTTCTCAGCTCCTAGAACTCCCCAATAAAATGGGGTTGCTGAAAGGAAAAATAGGACACTCATTGAAGCTGCGGGTACATTGCTTGCTGATGGATACATGTCACTAACCTTTTGGGCAGAGGCTGTAAGCACTGCAAACTATGTCCTGAATAGGAGTTTAATTCACAAACTGAAGAACAAGACTCCCTATGAATTGCTCAAAGGTAAGAGACTTACAATAAACTATTTTAAAGTTTTTGGTTGTACATGTTATATACATAATAACAACAATAAATATATTAGAAATTTTGAAGCTAAGGCTGCAGTGGGAGTTTTTCTAGGATACTCTCAAGTAAGCAAGGCCTATAGGGTATTTAATAAATCAACATTAAAAGTAGAAGAGTCAATTCATGTTTTTTTGATGAAACTAACATGTAGTGCACGGAGAAAGAAGTTTCTACCAGTAGCAACTTACAGGTACCCCACTTGTGTGAGACATTGGATGGACTAAACCTCACCCAAGAGGTTCCCACTCATCCCACTCCACAAGTCAGTGAAGATAGTGAAGAAGATGAAGCTGAAGAACATGAGCCTCAGCCAACAGCAAATATAATTCTACAAGAGGAATTTATTCAAAATGCTATTGCACAACCAACTCCACCCGCTGATTTTGTCACACTTAGGGATCACCCTAGATCTCAAGTAATTGGAGACATATCAGCAGGTGTACAGACAAGGCATCAACTCAACCAAGACTTGATGCATTCCTGTTTTCTCTCTCAGGTTGAACCTCTAACCATTCATGATGTTGAGCAAGATACCCAATGGATCCTTGCAATGCAAGAGGTACTAAACCAATTTGAGAGATGTAGAATTTGGGATTTGGTTCCAAGACCCCAAAACTACATAGTTATTGGAACCAAATGGGTTTTCAGGAATAAGCTTGATGCCCAAGGAGTTATTGTGAGGAACAAGGCTAGGCTTGTTTTTCAAGGATATAGGCAAGGGGAAGGAATTGACTATGATCAGACCTTTGCACCTGTTGCAAGGTTGGAAACTATAAGGATCTTCCTTGCCTATGCAGCATTCAAAAGGTTCAAAGTTTTTCAAATGGATGTGAAAAGTGCTTTCCTAAATAGATTGTTACAAGAAGAGGTTTATGTAGAACAACATCCAGGTTTTGTTTCTCCAACTTATCCCTCTTATGTTTTTAAATTAAATAAGGCTCTTTATGGTCTAAAGCAAGCTCCAAGAGCTTGGTATGAGACCTTAGCAAGTTTCTTATTAGAGCATAAATTTACAAGAGGAACTGTAGATAAAACCCTTTTCATTAGACATCATAAGTACCAAATCTTATTGTTGCAAATCTATGTAGATGGCATTATATTTGGCTCTACATATTCAAAATTGTGCAAGAGGTTCTCTGACCTCATGCACTCTAAATTTGAAATGAGTAGCATGGGAGAGCTTTCATATTTCTTCGTCTTTAAGTGAAACAGCTCCCTGATGGCATCTTTATCTCTCAAGCAAAATATGCTAAAGAACTTCTAAAGAAGTTTGCGATGGTTGATGCCTCAGCTAAAAAAACTCCCATGGCCACCAATGCTGTTGTGGACTCTGATATACCAGGAAAACCTATAGATCAGAAACTTTATAGGGGCATTATTGGGTCCCTATTATACCTCACAGCAAGTACGCCAGATATTATGTTTGTTGCATGTCTTTGTGCTAGGTTCCAAGTGAACCCTAAAGAATCCCATCTAATTTTCTTAAAAAGGATTTTAAGATATATAAAGAGTTATCCTAATCTAGGCCTATGGTATCCTGCTGAATCAGAATTTGAGTTAACTGGATACTCTGATGCTGATTTTGCTGGATGCAGGGTAGATAGAAAAAGTACTTCAGGAACTTGTCAGTTCCTGGGTATGAGACTAGTATCATGGTTTTGTAAGAAGCAAATATCAGTGTCAACATCAACTGCTGAAGCAGAATATATTGCAGCATGCAGCTGTTGTTCACAGATGCTTTGGATATAAAATCAACTTCTAGATTATGGGTTCAACTTAAATAATTCAACCTTATTCTGTGATAATACTAGTGCTATAGCCATAACACAAAATCCAGTTCACCATAGTAGGAGAAAACATATTGACATAAGACATCATTTCATTAGGGAGTGTGTAGACAAAAATAAGATTAAGCTTGTCTATATCTACACTGATTTACAAAAAGCTGATATATTCACCAAACCTCTAGATGAGAAAAATAATGCTTTCTTTCTAAATCAGCTGGGAATGATCAATGGAGAAGACTTAGTTTAAGTTCTGTCTGCATTCGACGAATTTTCCAGAGTTCGTCAAACGGAGTTCGACGAATTGGGCAAAGTTTGAGAGATACTCGTCGAACGGAGATCGACGAACTCTCTTTGAGTGAAACAAGTTTCGTCGACCAGCGATCGACGAACTTTTCTTCAGAAGATATTCGTCGACCTAAGTTCAACGAACCGTCTTCAATTCTTTTGATGAGCTCGACAAATTATTTAACTCTAAACTATTTCGTTGACCTTAGTTCGAAGAATTAATTTTATTTTCGTCGAACGGAGTTTGTCGATTAATATTCTAGAAAACCTTATATCCAGGTTTTCTTCGACCTCCATCCCGCGCTTTCTATTCCCTTACACTTGATCGCCGTTTTTGTGTCTTTCTTGTAGGTGATTTCAATGGCATCTCTGGCAAGCACTCTCACAGGAATGAAGTTTGATACAGGATTTGACTTGGATTTCAATTCATTTCAGCATTCCGATCCAATCTTTCTGTATATCCTGGAACTTCTTGAAGAACAGGAACTAAAAACCCTGATGACGAGAAGGATCAGACTGCACAGCATGGAAATCAGGGAATGGGTATACACATTATCGCAAATAGTAGAGAATATCATGACGGGCACCATCGCGGGTAACTCCATCTCTTTAACCCCCTCCATCTTAACTGAAATCTTTGGATTAAGAAATGGAGAAGAGGACCTCGAGATTGAAGTAGAGGAATCAGATATGATGCTAAAATTCATGGAGTATACTGGAGATAATCCTAACAAGCTTTTGAAGAAACACATATCTGCCCCCTATAAGTTTTTAGCAGACTTAGTTGGCAAGGTATTACTTGGGAAACACACTGCCCATGACTATATCACCAAACAACAGTTTCTGGTTATGTGTGCAATCATCAACAAGAAGCCAATAAACTGGGCACAACTTATGTTTGATTTGATAAAAAAAGAAGAACACTAAGAAGGAAGTCTGTTTTGGAAGAATTCTAGGAATCTTCCTACAGGAAAAGGCTGTTGAATCCCTGGTCTCCCAGACCATATTCATAAATGCCAGTAAAAGGCTGACATGTGCCTTATTTGGCAGATGGGAGAGGACCATCACTAAGTCCTCTAAGGCTTCCACCTCTTCCACCAAAGCTTCTGAAGGCACAAGGGCTGTCAAAGCCACTCCCCACCCTGCTGAAGAGAACATTCCTTCCACATCTTCTCTTCCAGCCCCCCTTCTAACAACAACAAAATCCCCAGTCACTCCATCTTTACTAATCACCATCACTGACATTCCCTCTTCCTCCCTTCAGGAAAATCAACGACCCACACCTCCTGAATCCCCCCATAACATATATATTTCTACACCACCACAGTCTCCACTTCCCCCACATCTATCTTCCATACCATCTTACATCCTACCATCAGACACCATGATGCTTCATGCCACCCTTCCATCCCCATCAACATCTAACCTTCACATACCTGATGTTCTACCCTCTATTCCATCAATAGTTGCCACCTTTTCCACACCAACTGCAACATCATCTACCCCTTTCTCATTGGACCCCTCTACCATCTCATCTATCATCACCATCATCACTCCCCTTCTTAAATCACTTATAGCAGAGGCCATTACACATCTTGCTACCACCATTACATCTTAATCTACCCAAATATCTGCTCTCACTGCTGCACCCTCCTCAGTCAGGGGCCTGGCCTCCGTTCCCACTGAAACCAGGCAGGGGGAGATGCCTGATGATGAAGCAGCAGCTACAGATTCAGAGTCTTCAGCTCCAGCACCAGCAGATACACCAGTCTTCACAGCAGAATATACAGATTGTATAAGTAAAGATTTAATTGATTTCATTGATACTGACATGGATGTTGATGAGACTGTTGGTGATTTTATTCTTAATCCCACAGTTAACTTAGAAGATTTGCTGAAAACTTTTGATATTGTACATATGCATCTTCTTCCAGCAAAATTCACTAAGCCACATTTGGCTATTGTTCCTTATACATCTCCTGTCAATCCAGCAGTTGCTAAGTAACTTTGGGACAGCTTTGTACTTCCAGACTCTGTAGTCATTCCATCCCCTCCGGAAGCTATTTTAGCACCAATCTTTATGATGGATGACTCTCCCATGCTAGATCTAGATGCATTGATCTTGGTTGACATTACAGAAGAAAATAAGGCAGCAGCTGAAAGCTCTGTCCCAGTTACTTCTGACTCTTGTATGGCTTCTTCTCCAACTCCAGCTAAATCTCCAGCATTTGAAACTTCTGCTCCCGCTACAGAAAAGACTGCTACTTATGCTAAAGCCTTAAAAGCATTGGATGCTATATATGATAACCCTCAGTGTTCTGCCAGTGATGATGAGGATGAAGATGATGATGAATATTCAGATGAGGATGATACAAAGAAGAAGAGGAAACAAGTATCCAAGAAAAGAAAAGCTCCTCCTCATCCTGCTCCTAAGCCTAATCCAGTATATGACACTCCCTATTACATTCTGCAAGAGATAACACCATACAAAGGGATGCCATCTTGGATGTGGCTATCTAAGAATGAACAAAAGGAGAGGAAGAGAAGCAGAAGATACTCTCCTCCTCCATTTCAGAGATATAGAAAAGATCCACCACCTCCTCCTCCTCCTGCAGCTGGTGCTTCTGGCTCCAGTTCTCAGAGATCTGCCCATATTCAAACTTATCAGAGACATCAAGGGAGATCTTCTGGAAGCAGTCAGCAAAGACATCACTCTTCAGGAAGTCAACAACAGCAACATCAACAGCAGCAACTGCAACAGCAAGCTCTCTTTGCAGAATAGAAAGCTAATAGTCCTGAAAGACCATATTCACCTCCTATTCCTTTTGAGGATCCTGAAACAGCAAACACTGCTAGAATGGCTAGATTCTAGGAAGTTATTGGTCTTTCTTTGATTAATAAAGAAAAAGCTGAAGGCAAAGATATATCAGGATATTCAACTATGTCCAAATACAGAAAGGAAGAACTCAAAAGATTTGATAAAGAAAATAAATTGTTCAATGTTGATGATTATATGTGTACAACCCCATATTCGCTGAGCCAGACAAGGAGGCACAATGGTCACAGGAGGGTTAGCCGAAGTGGTCCCGCCCTAAGGAGGATCTCGCCCACAGAAGGCGGAAACGCTCTCGCCGGATGCTATAAAAGAGAAACCGTAGGCCGAGAGCGCCAAGCGCGGACTGCGCGGAAGCGCTCTCGCCCAAACCAAGCCTCAGTCCCGGAGAGTTCTCGCTTGCGCTGGGCGAGAACGTTCGCGCCACGTCCTGGGCCGAAAGGTCTCGGCACCGGCTCTCGCCGAGTGGGGCCCAGGGTCTTTGGAAGAATGTCCTAATTGCCCTCAGGAGAAATTACTTCAGTACCCTCAGAGAGACAGCGGGATTTGGCTATTGGCAGACCAACCAGGGGCTTTTCAGTAATTCCAGGACAACCAAGTTCTATAAATAGACCCATAAGGGCACCTTAGAAAGCAAGCTATCATTGTCTCCTGAATTCCAGCGCTTTCTGAGGAGCTCCTAGCCCAGCTTTGGCTTTGGAGGGGAAGTTCTCAGAGATCTTCCGGGTGTGAGGTGGGACCTCCCTGCTGAGGCTTTTGGGTCAGTCTTAGGTCTTTAGAACCCAGTCAAGGGGTGAGACTTGAGAGAAGTAGGTTTTGGCTGTCCCCCTTTTTTTCTTCGAACTTCAGTTGGGGTCATATTTGGCTTCAACAGTTCTGGTGCGGTGAGCGTGGAAGGCAGCCGATTCAAGAAAGCCTTAAGTTTTGTCCCATGGCTGGAGGTGAAGGGGAAGGGTCAGGTTCTGGAGGCTCCCCCACCCGGGGAGAGTAAGCGACGAAGAGGATGCTGGATGAGTTCAGGCGAGAGGTTCTGCAGACGATCAGCTTGGCCTTCTCGGCGAGAGGCGAGTGGGCCACCCCTCAGGTCCCGATAGAAGAGGTTCCGCTCTTGGGCGAGAACGCCCCAGGGCAGCGCCCAGGAAAGGAGGTCCCGGGCGAGGCTGGCGAGAGAGATGTGGCGGCGCGGGAGCTCTTCCCTGGCCAGAGCCAGCGCCAGGGCAAGGAGGCGTTGACAGAGCCAGGACGAGAAGGAGGCGGCGGTGCGGGAACTCTTCCCAGGGCTCGGTCTCGCGGATCAGGCAAGCCAGCCGAGGCCGCGAGACGTGCCTTCTCGCCAGGAAGGAGGCGAGAGCCCATTTAGCGAGCTCATTATCTCGGCTCCGGTACCGGAGGGGTTCCGGGAGCCCGACATGTCCTATTACTCAGGGAAGGATGACCCGATGCAACACGTACAGTGGTTTGAAGACGTTGTGTCAATAAGGCAGATGACAGATGCCTTCAAGTGCCGGTTGTTCGCCATCACGTTGAAGGAGAAGGCTCGGGACTGGTTCCACCAGTTGCCAGCGAGATCGATCTACAGTTTTGAGGATCTGCGGAGAAGTTTCCTGTTGAGGTTCTCTACCTCGAAGAAGCGGAAGAAGGAAGCGGAGTGTCTGTTTGCGGTGAGGCAGAGGCCAGATGAAACGCTGGGTCACTATGTTGACCGGTTCCAGGAGGAGATCCTTTTGGTCCAGGAGGTCCCAGGGTACGCTCTGATGCTGGCCTTCACCCTGGGGCTGAGACCGGGATTCTTTAGCATGGAGTTGAAGAGGGTGCCCCCCTCTCCTTTGAGGAGCTTATGGAGAGGGCGGAAAAGGAGATTGATTTCGAGAGAGCAAACCCAGCATTCGCCAGGAAGTTGGCCAAGCTAGCAGAGGATGACGGGAAGGAACCAGCAGCGGGAAGACAGAAGGAGTCCAGAGAGCAGAGGGAGCTGAGGGAAGAAAGGAGAAGGGAGGAGCCCCGAAGGTTTGGGCAGCAGCAGGGTTGGGGGGCCCGGGAGCCAGTCAACCGGTTGGGTTGGAGGCCCCAGGAGGGTCGCCCCCAAGGCCCAGGAGAAGGCTTTCGGGGGAGAGATAACCTGCGGGAGCCCCGGAGGTTCGATCGACCGGCATGGAGGCAGGAGCCGAGGGATCGTCCCCCACCACCGCAGGAGGCCATGGAAGTAGGAAGGGGGAGAGGAGCAGTCAGGGGAGCTCGAGGAGGAAGAAGAGGAAGGGGAGACGGGAGAAGGGGCGGGGGGGCGTTGCTCTTTTGTGACTTCCACCAGGAGGAGGGTCACGCAACGGCCACCTGCCCAGAGTTCTTAGAGCTGAGGGAGGCCAGAGGAGCAGGGAGGCAGGATCCACCAATGAGGATAGTGGAGGTGCAACAGGGCGAAGCGGAGGACAGGTGCGAAGACCGGGTGGATGTAGGGACCCGGGGAGGAATCGGGGTGATTCATGGAGGAGTGGGGATTGAGGCAACCCGTAAGGGGAGCCTTCAAACCATATACCGGAGAGGGGTGCCCTGAACCTCCCAGGTTCCTCCACCAGAAGAAAAGATTACTTTCTCATCAGCGGACATGCCAGACTATGAAGATCCATTCTGCGATGCCCTGGTGATCCAGACGGCGGTGGAAAACTATACCGTTTCAAGGATACTGGTAGATAACGGGAGCTCGGTTAATGTCATCTTCAAGAAAGCTTTTGATGAGATGAGGGTTGAAGGGAAGAGGGTCTTGGCATCGGATGGACCTCTGTTCGGGTTCTCCGGGGAGAGGAAGGAGGTAGAAGGAGGAGTAGGGTTGCACGTAAGGTTGGGGGGCGTGTCGCGGAACTGCAGGTTCGTGATCGTGGACGCCCCGAGCAGCTATAATGCCATCTTTGGGCGTCCCCTCATCAGCGCCTTTCGCTGCGTCCCCTCCTCGTTCCATCAGTGCCTCAAGTTCAACAATGGGGGGTGCAGGTCAGGGTCAGGGGAGACCCGAAGGTGGCAAGGCAATGTTACGTTACGGCAGTCAACACCATTTCGTGGATGGCGGAGGCGGAAGAGTTGGAAATAGAGATGGCGGCCCTAGAGGAGGTTGTGGAGGAAGAGGAGATGGTCCTTGAGGAGGTAAGAAAGGAAGCTGGAGAGGAAGCCGGAGAGGAAGAGGCAGAGAAGATGCGAGGGGATGTGTAGGTGGTACGGAGGAGCGATGGGCAGGAAAGCCCGGAAGGGGCAATGGAAGTAGAAGAGCAAGTGGCAGGAGAAGTCGAGGGAGAGGTCCCGGGGGGCATAGAGGCCAAGCAGCAGCAGCAGAGGGGGATAGAAGCGATGGAGATTGAGGAGGAGGAAAAAGGAGAGCTGGAGCTGGAGGAAGAGGCAAGAACCGGTTGGGAGCAGTCGCGGCTGGAACCGGCTGAAGAAGTGGTGGAGATGGAGGTCTTCACCAGAGCGGGAAAGGTGCAAAGGGTGCGGGTCAGCCGGGGGTTGAGTCTCGAGGCCCGGGAGCAGGTGCGAGCTTGCATTCAAAGCAACGATGACGTCTTCGCTTGGAGCGCAGTGGACATGTCGGGCATCGACGCCGATGTAGCTTGCCACCGCCTGAACCTGGATCCCCGCGCCCGCCCCATCCGTCAGAAGATGAGAGCCATCGCTACAAAGCTGGAGGAGCCCATTCGCGAGGAGGTCAAGAAGCTCCTGGAGGCAGGCTTCATCTCAGAGATCCAGTACCCAGGCTGGATCTCCAATGTGGTAATGGTGAAGAAAGGATGTGGTAAATGGAGGATGTGTGTTGACTTTTCTTTGTTGAATAAATCATGCCCCAAGGATTGTTATCCCCTACCTCGGATCGACGCGCTGGTTGATTCAGCCGTCGGTTTTTCTGTCATGAGTTTTTTAGATGCTTTTTCAGGTTATCACCAGATCCGGATGCACCCTCCTGACACCAAGGATGTTTCCTTCATCACGAGGGATGGATGCTTCAGTTACAAGATGATGCCCTTTGGGTTAAAGAACGCAGGGGCTACCTATCAGCGCATGATGGATCGGGTCTTCCGGGATCAGAGGGGGAGGAACTTGGAGGTCTACGTCGACGACCTAATGATCAAAAGCAAGAGCATAGTTTCACACCTGCAAGACCTCGAGGAAACTTTCGCCACCCTGAGAAGTTTTAAAATGAGGCTGAATCCCTTAAACTGTGTCTTCGGGGCCAGCCGCGGGAAGTTCCTCGGGCATCTTCTGACTCCGGCAGGGGTGGAGCCCAACCCGGACAAGGTCAAGGCCATCCTGGATCTGGAGTCACCACGTGACACCAAGGAGGTCCAGCGCTTGACAGGCAAGCTGGCTGGGCTAAGCAGGTTCCTCTCCAGGGCAGGAGACAAGTGTTCTTCATTCTTTAAGGTGTTGCGGGGGAATCAAAGGTTCAAATGGACGGCCTAGTGCGAAGAGGCCTTCCAAGGGCTAAAAAGACAACTCTCTCAGGCTCCCCTCCTTCAGAGCCCAAAAGAGGGGGAGGACCTGACCTTGTACCTCGGAGTAGGGGCGGAGGCGGTGAGCTCCGTCCTAGTAAGGGAAGAAGGAAAGAAGCAGCTTCCCATCTATTACGTCAGCCGGATATTGAGAAAAGCAGAGCTTCGCTACCCCATCCTGGAAAAGCTCGCTTATGCCTTGGTCATCTCGGCCAGAAAGCTCCGGCCATACTTTCAAGCGCATTCGATTAGGGTGGTGACCGACCACCCTCTTTGCAAGATCTTCGAAGGAGTGGAGCACTCGGGGAGGCTGGCTAAGTGGTCAATTGAGCTAAGCGAGTTCGACATCTCCTTTGTACCAAGACTCTCCATCAAGGCACAGGCAGTGGCGGACTTTCTAGCAGACTACGTTGTTGAGGTTTAGGGGGAAGAGCAACAACCGCGAGAAGCATGGAAGTTGATGGTTGATGGGGCCTCAGGAAGGCACTCCCTAGGAGCGGGGGTGGTGTTGACAAGTCCCCAGGGGGTAACCATAGAGCAGGCAGTTATTTTACATTTCCCAGTGACCAACAACCAAGCGGAGTATGAGGCCGTGATCGCCGGCCTCCGTCTGGCAAAGGAGCTAGAGATTCAGGACGTGGAAGTCTTCACTGATTCAAAGGTAGTAGCATCGCAGATCCGGGGAGAATTTGAAGCTCGGGAGCCTACCCTCATCAAGTACCTCTCCAAGGTAAGGGCGATCATCGGAGGTTTCCGGTCATTCTCAATTCAACATATTCCAAGGGAAGAAAGTGTAGCCGCCGATCGACTAGCCAAGTTCGGACCTCGCGGGGGGGGGGGGGGGGGAACCTTGGCGGAGCTATTCCGACCGGCTATAGAGGAAGGAGAATTGATGCTGGTGGATCGGCAACCCTCGTGGGTGGATCCATTTGTGACTTTCCTGTCCACCGGTGAACTGCATGAGGGGACCAAGGTCTGGAGAAGTTTCAAGCGTAAAGCGGCTCACTACTTGATGATGGAGGGAGGTCTGCATCGTAAGATGTTGTCAGGGCTCCTAGCCAGATGCGCGACCGAAGAAGAAATCCCGAAGATTTTAAGGGAGGTGCATTCGGGCGAGTGCGGCAGTCACTCTGGAGGAAGGACACTGGAGGCTAGGGTGGTCAGACAGGGGTACTTCTGGCCCACCCTAAGGAAGGATGCCATGGAGTTTGCAAGGAGGTGTAAAAAATGTCAGCTCTACGCCCCCCTTCAACTCTTGGCAGCTCAAAGACTTCGGAGTATCACGGCACCATGGCCATTTGCTATCTGGGGAATGGACTTAGTTGGGCCCTTTCCTCCGGCTAGTGGCAGAGGAGGTTCCTTTTGGTCATGATTGATTATTTCTCGAAGTGGCTAGAGGTTAAAGCCTTAGCCAAGGTCACCTCGCAGGTTATAAGGAATTTCATCTGGGGGGAGATCATTTGTAGACATGGGTTGCCCCAAGCAATAGTGACCGATAACGGCCCCCAGTTTGCCAGCGAGGAGTTCATCAGCTTCTGCGCTCAACTGGGAATAGATCTCCGGTTTGCCTCCGTCCATCACCCTCGGAGTAACGGCCAAGTGGAAGCGGCAAACAAAATCATTGTGAACCTACTGAAGAAAAAGGTGGAGAACTTAAAAGGGAATTGGGTGGAGCAGCTCCCGTCGGTCTTATGGGCACTACGAACGACCCCGAACACGGCCACCGGTGAGACCCCCTTCAAGCTCTCTCATGGGTGTGAGGTCGTCCTACCAGTGGAGTTCGAGGTCCGGTCACCGCGAGTCATAACCGCGGGCGAAGGTGACGAGACTTGGAGGGTGGAGAATGAAGAGGGGCAGCGCCTCTCGTTAGATATGGTGGAGGAACTGCGAGACGTGGCGGCTATCAGGCAAGAAGAAATCAAGCGACGGATGGCCAAGCATTTTGATAAGCATGTCACGGTCAAGCAGTTCGCAGAGGGGGATCTGGTGCTGAGAAAGGTCGACGCGGCGGGAAGATCGGCTCCCGTGGGTAAGCTCCACCCGAACTGGGAAGGTCCATACATTGTAAAGGAAGTCCTCGGAACAGGGGGATACTACCTCCAGGACGTAGAGGGAAGAGCCCTAAGCCACACTTGGAGTGGTGATGATCTAAAGCGCTTCTACCCCTGAGGGGGGAAGGATGTAACCATGTATCTCAAAAATAAACTTGTTATATTATACCGATTGATTCTCCTTTAACTAGTGTCGAATTTTTCATGGCATAACATAGTTGAATGTTTTTTGATACCCCGAGCTCAGCTCGGCCCCAGGTAGACCCGCTGCGCAGGCTCTCATCTAGCTGGCAGGTCCGAAGGCTCGCCTGTGGGGGATAGGTTTGGTTGGTTTGGGATCTTCATCGGCACCCCGAGCTCGGCTCGGCCCCAGGTAGACCCGCTGCGCAGGCTCTCATCTAGCTGGCAGGTCCGAAGGCTCGCCTGTGGGGGATAGGTTTTGGTTTGAGATCTTCATCGGCACCCCGAGCTCGGCTCGGCCCCAGGTAGACCCGCTGCGCAGGCTCTCATCTAGCTGGCAGGTCCGAAGGCTCGCCTGTGGGGGATAGGTTTTGGTTTGAGATCTTCATCGGCACCCCGAGCTCGGCTCGGCCCCAGGTAGACCCGCTGCGCAGGCTCTCATCTAGCTGGCATGTCCGAAGGCTCGCCTGTGGGGGATAGGCTTGGTTGGTTTGGGATCTTCATCGGCACCCCGAGCTCGACTCGGCCCCAGGTAGACCCGCTGCGCAGGCTCTCATCTAGCTGGCAGGTCCGAAGGCTCGCCTATGGGGGATAGGTTTGGTTGGTTTGGGATCTTCATCGGCACCCCGAGCTTGGCTCGGCCCCAGGTAGACCCGCTGCGCAGGCTCTCATCTAGCTGGCAGGTCCGAAGGCTCGCCTGTGGGGGATAGGCTTGGTTGGTTTGGGATCTTCATCGGCACCCCGAGCTCGACTCGGCCCCAGGTAGACCCGCTGCGCAGGCTCTCATCTAGCTGGCAGGTCCGAAGGCTCGCCTGTGGGGGATAGGTTTGGTTGGTTTGGGATCTTCATCGGCACCCCGAGCTTGGCTCGGCCCCAGGTAGACCCGCTGCGCAGGCTCTCATCTAGCTGGCAGGTCCGAAGGCTCGCCTGTGGGGGATAGGTTTTGGTTTGAGATCTTCATCGGCACCCCGAGCTCGGCTCGGCCCCAGGTAGACCCGCTGCGCAGGCTCTCATCTAGCTGGCAGGTCCGAAGGCTCGCCTGTGGGGGATAGGTTTTGGTTTGAGATCTTCATCGGCACCCCGAGCTCGGCTCGGCCCCAGGTAGACCCGCTGCGCAGGCTCTCATCTAGCTGGCAGGTCCGAAGGCTCGCCTGTGGGGGATAGGTTTGGTTGGTTTGGGATCTTCATCGGCACCCCGAGCTCGGCTCGGCCCCAGGTAGACCCGCTGCGCAGGCTCTCATCTAGCTGGCAGGTTCGAAGGCTCGCCTGTGGGGGATAGGTTTGGTTGGTTTGGGATCTTCATCGGCACCCCGAGCTCGGCTCGGCCCCAGGTAGACCCGCTGCGCAGGCTCTCATCTAGCTGGCAGGTCCGAAGGCTCGCCTGTGGGGGATAGGTTTTGGTTTGAGATCTTCATCGGCACCCCGAGCTCGGCTCGGCCCCAGGTAGACCCGCTGCGCAGGCTCTCATCTAGCTGGCAGGTCCGAAGGCTCGCCTGTGGGGGATAGGTTTTGGTTTGAGATCTTCATCGGCACCCGAGCTCGGCTCGGCCCCAGGTAGACCCGCTGCGCAGGCTCTCATCTAGCTGGCAGGTCCGAAGGCTCGCCTGTGGGGGATAGGTTTTGGTTTGAGATCTTCATCGGCACCCCGAGCTCGGCTCGGCCCTAGGTAGACCCGCTGCGCAGGCTCTCATCTAGCTGGAAGGTCCGAAGGCTCGCCTGTGGGGGATAGGTTTTGGTTTGAGATCTTCATCGGCACCCCGAGCTCGGCTCGGCCCCAGGTAGACCCGCTGCGCAGGCTCTCATCTAGCTGGCAGGTCCGAAGGCTTGCCTGTGGGGGATAGGTTTTGGTTTGAGATCTTCATCGGCACCCCGAGCTCGGCTCGGCCCCAGGTAGACCCGCTGCGCAGGCTCTCATCTAGCTGGCAGGTCCGAAGGCTCGCCTGTGGGGATAGGTTTTGGTTTGAGATCTTCATCGGCACCCCGAGCTCGGCTCGGCCCCAGGTAGACCCGCTGCGCAGGCTCTCATCTAGCTGGCAGGTCCGATGGCTCGCCTGTGGGGGATAGGTTTGGTCTGGTCGGCTTGATTTGTACAAGGCAGGAAGCACGTTGGGAATACCAAATGAAAAGTGAAAAAGAGGAGATAGATCTCGGCAGAGATAGATCTCGGCAGAGATAGATCTCGGCAGGGATAGATCTCGGCAGGAGAGTCCCCGTCAAAGGGATCTCAAGGTGGGGAGGCTTTCGCCAAAAAGGTTCCTCTCAGTGTTCTCGAGCAAACAGGCGAGATCGTTATGCGACGGGCCAGAGGGGACTCGCGCAGTCTAGAGGGGACGGTCCCGTCCTAAGGATTCGAGGGTCACGCTTCCGGCTGGCCGGTTGCTACGGGTTCTCGCTGATTCGTCGCTAAGGATTTCCTAAGAGAGCCAATGGCCTTGGCGGAAGCATACGCCGAAGGCGTTCAATCACGACAATTACATCAAACACATTCGCAAATAACAAGATGAAATGTTCACAAGAAAAACATTTGCATTAATAATACTGTATGGGTACAAAATGATAGTGTCTCGCGCTTTACAGAGAGGTGAAAAACAAAAGCGAGAAGGGGACCCTCAAGGGGACAAACTGTACCCCTCGGAAGTCTCGCTGGAGCTCCCGCTGGAGCTTCCGCCGGAGCTCCCCCCTGAGGTCTCGCCACCCGCGGCGGGGGACTTTGAGACATCCGAGGGAGGGGTATCGGGGGCGCCCAGGGGCTTTGGAATGGGCTCGAAGAGCCATGGGACAAGTTGTTGAGCGGTGATGTCTTTGCCCCTCCCGTCCCAGCAGTTGATGTCGCGCAGCGTCTCCAGCGTCAACTTTACGGTGGCTTGCGCGTTCCCCTGGAGCAGCTTGTCGATGTCATAAGCCGAGTAGTACTGGCTCTTCAATCTCTCGTCCAGCGGAGGGGCTGCACTCACCTCGAGGCGCGCGATCTGCTCCCGCAGGAGAACGTTGTCATATCGGGCCTGAGACAGCTCCTCGCGAAGTGCGGCTTGAGCGGAATCCTGAACAGCGGAAGGTTAGCAAAAGAGAAGGGTTAGGAAGGCGAGAACAAGTGATTGTGGAAAGTCTCGCTTACCCCTTCCGCTTGGCGCGAGGATGACAGTTGCTGGGTCTCGGCCAGCTCCTTGGCCAGAGAGGCCGCCTGGGCCACCGCATCGTCCCTCGCCTTGAACATGTCTTGGAAGTTGCGGTCTATCGTAATACTCCGCCGGGCGCACATGTGCGCAAGCTCCAGCCCACGCATTAAAGCGCGAGTGGAGTCGTATGCCAACAGCCTGGTCGACATCCTGTCGTAGACGCTAGCGTCCTCCCGGCTGTAGAGGCCATAGCCTAAGGCGAAAGCTTCGCCGGTGACCTCGTCTCGCTCCGCCCAGCTCGGCAAAAGGGACGAGATCGTGACCTTGTTGGCGTCAGGGTCCCATTGCAGCAGTGGCTTGTTCTCAGCGTCCAGACACCTCACGCCGAGACCAAAGTTACGATGACCCCGCGGACACCTCGTCAGACAGGGGTTGGCCGGAGGTCTCCGGCCGCGGCACCCTCGCTCTCGGCGGCGCCAGGGGTCCGAGGGTTCTCGGCAGGAGTCCCGGGGCCGCCCCTGGTGGCCGCAATCCTGCTTACTGCCTCCAGGACCTCCTCGAAGGAGCGGCCGGACGGGGAGTGGTTGGACGGGCGGTACAACAACAGCCTTGCCCTTCTCGGTATCCGTGGTCTTGGGCCTCTTGATTGGCTGAGGTGCGGAAGTACCCGGCTTTCGCTTCACAACACCGCTGGAGGGGGGGAGGCCCGGCTCTTTTCGGCAGGCCTGCGCGGCGGCTTTCGCGAGAGCCAGCTGGTCCTTAGGAGGTTGGCTCTCTCTGGCGCGAGCCTCGTCGAAAGGCTGGCGGAGAGGGATCTCGCGCTCTCTTGCGGAAACAATAGCGATAAATTCCAACCTTTGAAAAAGCAAGAAGAAGGCAAATACGGGCGAGATCTTACCTTCTCCCGGAAGTATAGGATGAAGAGAATCGACGTCTCGCCGGAGGTGGAGGACGTCGAAATCCTTGGTTCCGAAGAACTCAAGGAGGGCGCTCTCGCGGGAGCCCAAGGACGGAGGCTTGTAGGCGCATCCTCGTATTGGATGGGGGCGAGGGGTACGTTCCCGAAGTCACCGGAAACGTAGATGAACCTCTCGCCCCAGTGATGGTGCTTGTTGGCGAGACCGATCGTTTTCAGCAGTTGCCCAGAGAAGAACACCACGCCTCCCTTCGCGCGGAAAGTAAATAACTTGCGGAAAATCGGCAAGCTAAACTCAATCCTCTCCGACCGCATATAGCATATGAAGGCCATGAGGATCGCCACGGAGTTAGGGTTCAGCTGCGCGGGAACCACCCCGTAGTACCGGAGAGCCTGCCGCATCTCAGGCCACAGCGGAAGGCGGAAGCCCACCTCGAAGTGTTCGATAGGGATGGCGAGCTCCCCCTCTCCTGCAGTGTTGACTTTGTCATGACTGCCCGGGGGCCGCGCGACGAAGCCGGCGGGAACGTGCTGGGTCTTGATCAGATTGAACTCGTCTAGAGTGAGAGTGCAGGAAGGGAAGAGATGCTTTTTGAAGGCTTCCGCGCAGTTGGATCGTCCTTCACCACCGCCCGGCATCACAATAAGGTTTGAGGGCGAGATCTAAGAGGAGAAGGCGAGAGCGAGAACGGGGCGAGAACGGAAGTGGAAGGGTGAGACGGGCGAGAGCTTTGCGAAGACCGCGAGAACAACAACAAAGGGGAGAGAGACTGGAATCAGAGAAATGAATGTGGTAGGTGAGCCTCCTATTTATAGAAAATCGTGGTAATGATGGCTGTTTTCAAAAAGGCGGCGGGGGTACAGCCGGCGCGTCCTAGGTCAGCGGCGCTTCGTTTTTCCCGCCCGAATCTGACAGCGACTGATTAACTAAGCAGCTGGCGCAAACGTTGCGAAGTGTCATACGGCCGGTAAGGCAGGCGAAAGCAAAGTGGCTCTCGTCACCCCAAAGACCTGGGAAGATAACTCATACGCATACAAAGATATTAAAGACAGAGCTATTGCTCTCGCTGAGCGGGAACGCGATAAAATAATAAGCGAATAAAGTGCGGGAACATTAGTTTCAACTCCAAGCGAAAAAATAAGGGTACATTAGAGAAGGAAGGCCAGGGGAAGAGGAGGGGAGGTCTCGCGCTTCAGTACGGCTCCCAGCTCCATTTCCCTTGCTCCCAACGCCATTTGCCTCGGTCCCGCAGCTTGGTCCGGGGGGGGCACCTGCGGGTTGAAGTAGGATGACAGAACGCTGCATCCCAGGTCAACCCGACGAGACAGATCCCGGATTCTCTCGATGCACCTCTCAGGTGAGGACCCGACGGTAGCTCCCCCGGGCCGGTCCATCTCGCCTAGGAGGAAATCTCGCTCCAGGGACTCCAGCCTCTTCTCCACTGACTGGCGAAACTCTCTGGCCGCAAGGTCGCGGACCCGTTCTCGCCGGATGAGTTTCGACAGAATGGCGGCAACCTTCTTCCCTCGTCTTCTCGCGCTCCCGGCACCGGTCAGGATCTCCTCCATCTCGTCAGATGAAGGGAAGGGAGAGCTCTCGCCATCTTCTCCCTCTCTTTCTTCTTCTTCTTCTTCTTCTTCTTCCTCTACCTCAGCGCCAGGCCGCGAGTCCATGTCCCCTGTCGAAAGAATCCCCATTTTAGCGGAAGCTGAAGGATAGCAGCGATAAAATTGCCGTATACCTTCAGAGTGACGAGGCCCCCCGGTCGACGGCAGGCGAGAAGGCCCAGCCCCCTCCCCCCCCCCTCAGCTCCAAAGAGGAGGTGGATTGGCTTTCCTTTGCAGGGGGTAAACTTTGCGGATGGTGATCCCGGCCTGATCGAGAGCGGGGGAGCGGGTCTCCTCAGCCGCTGGAGGGCTAGCGTCTAGCGGTGGCACAGGGATCTCGACATTTTTTCCTCTCGCCGGTAGGGAGGAATTAACCGCATGGGCAGGCTGATTCGCAGTTCTCGCCCCACCATCCTGGGTGGCGAGATCTGGAGGTGCGGAAACTGGCGCTGCGAGGAATCAGGTCAGCATTTAAAAATACCAGGCGAAGCCAAGAAGGGAACCTTTACCAGCGGTGTTCGGGTCTGGCGGAGGAGGCGCCTCGGGAACCTGTGGTTGATCATCGTGATGGCTAGAGGGTGGATCCGAACGTTCTCGCGGGGACGTGGCAGCGTCAGCCTCCTGCGAGAGGTATCAAGTTAAACAATTGAGCAACTGGTTGTTAATTGGTATATCAAGCTTACCTTCCGCGGCGAGGTGCCGTCCGCGCAACTAGGGGTCGGGGTGGGCGGGCTCCTGTTCTCGCGGGATGGGTCCCGCTGAACCACCTTCGCCTTCTTCTTCTTCTTCTTCTTAGGCAGAGAAGGCTCAGCAACTGACGACTGTCTCGCTAGCCATGGGGCGACCAGGGCACTGTTAGCCCTAGCTCGCGCCTGCGCCGCGTTAATGCGGTCCTGCAGATCCTGCAGAAGCAGTTTATCGGCACGCTTGGAAGGCATAGCGAGAGAGGGCGAGAGCTCAGGGGGAGAATGACGGCTCGAGGGAAGTGTTATGACCGTCTATCGGCACTCATATTTATAGTTGCCGTACGGCCCACCGAAAGATTCCCTGACGTTGACACGTGCTCAGCGAATATTTTGGGTTGAACATGTCTTTTCGAGCGTGGCGCTAGCTCAAAAAGAGCGGGGATTGTGTACAACCCCATATTCGCTGAGCCAGACAAGGAGGCACAATGGTCACAGGAGGGTTAGCCGAAGTGGTCCCGCCCTAAGGAGGATCTCGCCCACAGAAGGCGGAAACGCTCTCGCCGGATGCTATAAAAGAGAAACCGTAGGCCGAGAGCGCCAAGCGCGGACTGCGCGGAAGCGCTCTCGCCCAAACCAAGCCTCAGTCCCGGAGAGTTCTCGCTTGCGCTGGGCGAGAACGTTCGCACCACGTCCTGGGCCGAAAGGTCTCGGCACCGGATCTCGCCGAGTGGGGCCCAGGGTCTTTGGAAGAATGTCCTAATTGCCCTCAGGAGAAATTACTTCAGTACCCTCAGAGAGACAGCGGGATTTGGCTATTGGCAGACCAACCAGGGGCTTTTCAGTAATTCCAGGACAACCAATTGCTATAAATAGACCCATAAGGGCACCTTAGAAAGCAAGCTATCATTGTCTCCCGAATTCCAGCGCTTTCTGAGGAGCTCCTAGCCCAGCTTTGGCTTTGGAGGGGAAGTTCTCAGAGATCTTCCGGGTGTGAGGTGGGACCTCCCTGCTGAGGCTTTTGGGTCAGTCTTAGGTCTTTAGAACCCAGTCAAGGGGTGAGACTTGAGAGAAGTAGGTTTTGGCTGTCCCCCTTTTTTTCTTCGAACTTCAGTTGGGGTCATATTTGGCTTCAACAATATGAATCTACATCCTGAAGCAGTTGTCCCCAGAACTACATCTCTGAAGATTACTGGGGCAGCTGACATGACAATGACACAGACACAGGCTTTGGATCCAAATAGAGAAATCAGCTTTACAAAGCCAGGTGAAAAGACTAAAGAAGACAAGTCCATAGATAAGAAGAAGAAGTAACCTTTACATGGTTTTAACTTTTCTGCATTTACTTTAAAACTATGTTATCTGATTAAACAAAGCTCATGTACATAAATATATCTGCTGCATGTGTTACAAAATCTCTGTCAGATATACCTTTTTCTTGCTTTGTTCATCTTTATGTTTTTGTTTTGAGTCTATTAGTGACCTCACCCAAATAGGGGGAGATTGTTGGATCCCTAGTTGATTTGGGCTAGGTTCACTAACTTAGGATGATGTGACCCAATATGTATAGCCAGGGTCATAGTTGTGTCCTACAGTCTAGGCCAAGTCCTTGGAGTCAACATCAGATGGACCACCTATCAACAAGACTATCAGGGACTCAAGACTAAGAAGATTTCAAGACCAAGTAAAATGAGTTCGACGTTCGTCGAACTCAGGTCGACGAAAGACGTTCTCAGCTCGACGATCTTGAGATATTTCTCTAAGGTGAGCTCGACGATCTTCATTCTCTGATCGACAAAAATTGGGATATTTCTTCAACTATCTAAAGTCAGGATAACTCCAAATTATTCAAAGTCCAGCTTCAGACTTTGTTCGACGAACTGGATCCTGAGCTCGATGAACTTGGACCTCAACTTCAAAAGAACCTTCAGTTAGAAGTTCTCAGGTCGACGAACTTTGTTCATTGGTCGACAAATTCTGGATCCTTTACTTCAACAACTATATTCATGAATTATTCTAAGTCCAGAATTTTTGTTGAACTCCAGTCGACGAATGCAATTGGCAGCTCGACGAACTTCAGACAAAGAATTGACAACAGACAGTAGTCAAGTTTTCAGCTCGACGATCTTGAAACTCAGCTCGACGAACAGAATCTGTCTGGTCGACGAATACAAAATCTCAGTTAGACGAACAAATAACTCAGCTCAAAAAATTCTATTATTCGCTCGATGACACCAAGCTTAGCCATTTCCGGCCTTCTGTCCCCATTCTAATGCGGAAATTCCTGAGTAATTAATGTTCTACATTCTCTGAATATATCCATTATAAGGAGCATTGAATACGGTCTTCTTCAGGAATATTACTTGCCGATTTTCAACGGGAAAGTTGAGGAAATGATTCAATGCCGATTATTCTCAATGCTTCAGCATTAATTACCGATGATTCAAATTTTTGAAAAGATATAGAAGAATACAAGATCGATAATCGGAGCCAAGGAAGAATATACTCAGTCAGAAAAACAGAGACGTACATAGACAAACTGCAAGAATTCATACAGTAGCAAAAAAGCTTCATGCAAAAAAAACATACTGAAGCTTACAGTGACATGAAGTGATCATACCTCCAGGACTTCCAAGGACAACAAAATAACAAATCAGTCAAGAAGCTTCTGTATCACTGTTTGTAAGAACTCTGATTGAATACCTATCACCCTACAGCAAAGCTTTCAGATCATCCTGAACCATACAATATTTCAGGGGGAGATTTTGCTAAACATCAATCCACTTAAGTCTTCTCAGTTTATTGAGAAAGAGAAGACAAAATCACTCTCTCACCCCCTCCTGTATAAAGGGTTGTCATCTTCCATCAAAAGTGATTCCTGGTTGCAAGTCTTCTAACCAAAAGACTTGAGTTGGTTTTTGGGGACCTGATCAAAACCCATTGGTGTCAGGCACCTGATCAAAACCCATTGGTGTCAGGCACCTGATCAAAAACCTGAGTGCATTCCTACCAGGGTGGTAGAAGAGTGGACTACCCAGATTTGGGGAACCACTATAAATTTCTTGTGTCGTCTGGTTGTCTATCTTTTTCTTTTTATTCTTGCTGTGTGGCTGTGATTAGGTTTACTATTTTCTGTTTTCCAGTTTCCTAATTACTACACCTTTTCAATTTACAGCAAAAGTTGTAACAACACCTTTATAGGGTCCTAACAAATTTAATATATACTCTATTCATCCCCCTCTAGAGTATTATAGACCTAACCCTCACTTTCACTCTTGACATCCATCTGATAGAGTTTGAACTTCTTATATGCAGCAAAAGTAAGGAAGATCCTGATTGCTTCTAACCTTGCAACTAGTGCAAAAGTTTTGTCATAGTCTATTCCTTCTACTTGCCTATAATCTTGAGCAACAAGCCTAGCATTGTTTCTCACAATTACACCTTGGGAATCTAGCTTGATTATATATACCCATTTAGTTCCAATGACTGGGTAGCCTTTGGGTCTTAGAACTAAATATCAAACTCTGCATCTCTCAAATTGATTGAGTTCCTCTTGCATTGCAATGATCTAGTGGGCATCTTTCTCAGCAGCTTTTATGGAATGAGGCTCAACTTGAGAGAGGAAATATGCACGCATCACATCTTGGTTGAGTTAATGCCTTGTCTGTACACCTACTGACATGTCTCCAATCACTCGAGATCTAGGGTGATCCCTTAGTGTGACAAGATCAGTGGGTGGAGTTGGTTCAGCAACAGCATGTCGAGTTAATTCCTCTTGTGGAATAATGTCTGTAGTTGGAGTAGGTTCAGCAACTTCCAAAAATTCATCTTCACTCTCATCATCAGCTTGTGGAGGAGGGGGTGATATTACCTCTCGTAGAAGGTTCAACTCACCCAATTTCTCACACAAATGAGGTACCTGATAACCTGTATCACATAAGTAACTTATGCATATTAGGTTATATTTAAGACCATTGACATATGCCACTTTTCTGAAGGTGACAGCTCCACTGTTGAAGTCTCTATAGCCTTCAATTTGTGCAAAGATGGAATCTCCAAAGATCACTTTTGGACCGAGCTTTTCCTTGAAGTTGATTAGGCTTTCCTTACATCCAGTCATGTGCTTGGAGCACCCACTATCCAGATACCACTTATTTTGAGTGATAGGATAGTTCTTCACCTGCAGGGAAATAAGTTAGATGTTCTTGACCCAGGTTACCTTGGGTCCTTATTTCTTTTCATAAGAAAAGCAAGAAATATATGAACATTTAGGTTTGATTTTATAACCTAAGGGGTGAAATCTTCTGGGAGGGATTATCCAATCAGCAAGTGGATTAAAAGGTTTTCTAGATTGATTAGTGTTTCTGTGAAAATTATGATTTATATTAAGTCTGACTGGGTTCGACGAAAAATTGTGAGTTCGTTAACCAGAGTTTGACGAAGTGGGGTGAGATCGTCGATCTCTGCTCAAAGAATGAACTTATTCATTTTCTGCACCCCACGTTTGTCGATCTCTGCCCGACAAACCATACACAGTTCGTCGATCACAGTAAGATGATTTATTATAGCTAATGTTGGCATTCAGAGATCGTCGATCGGAGTTCGACGAACTACCCACATTTCGTCGACCTGAGTTCGACGAAATCTATTGAACTTTGTTTTTTACTTAAAGTTTTCTAGTTTATGTTATTTTGATTTTTAGTTTTAGGTAATTCTTCTATGATTTGTTTATTGTTTATTACCTATTTATCCTTAGCTGAAACAAATCTAATATGGGTTGATAATATATTCTTCTTAAGTTTGGGGGGTAAACTTGATGATGCACCCAAGCCCAGTTTGTAATTCTGTCTGGCATTGACTATACTTGTGATGTCAATCAGCTTAACACTTCTCCCATTGAGAGATTCATCAAGATGTTTAGCCTCACATAGCTTTGTTTTTAAAGAAATGATTTGTTCATTAGCTATTTTTAGTTCATCTTTTAACCTAGTGTTTTCAGAAATCAGATTTTCTTGATAGGTCAGTCTTTCCCTAGTGTTTTGATTTCCTTTTCAGAGTTAATTAAATCAATGCACATAGTTTTAAATTCAATTTTGAAACAATCAGAATTATAATCAAAAGATGAAAGTACCAGATCCGCTTCTGATTCTGAAGCTCCTTCACTATCAGATTCTTCATCATCTGATTGACTGCTCGAGACATTGATGGCCATGAGGCAGACTTACTTGGCCCTTGCCTCTTCTTCCTCTTCACTGGAACTGGAAGATGAGGATTCATCTTCTGTCTCACTCCAGGTGTCAGCAACAAATCCCTTCTCCTTCATTTTGTATTTGCTGGAGGAAGGCCTACTACTTTGTTGTCTTCTGGAGTCCTTCTCTCTTCTTCTATCTTTCTTCTGATTCTCTGGACACTCTGAGATAAAGTTCCAGATTTCCTGCACCCAAAATATACTTCTTCTTTAGTAGGTGTTTTATCATACCTTGGCTTATCATCCTGCCTGGATGATTTTCTTCTCAAGTCCTTTCTTGTCATTTTGTAAAATCTCTTGCCAAGGAGACTCATCAATTCTTCATTTACTGTTGAAGCTTCAGTCTCTTCAGTAGCCTTGAATGCTAAGTTGTGCAACTTTCTTGCTGGTGGAGGAGTCCTTTGTTCAGCTCCTTCTCCGGACTTTATTTGTTGCTCATAGTACTTTAGCTTTCCCAATATAGATTCTGTGGAAATCTCATTAAATCTCCTGGCCTCCTTGATTGGCCACATACTTGAATCCCATGAGCTTGGGAAGCACATGAGGATTTTATCATTTACTTCAGTAAGGGTGATGTCCTTTTCAAAAGTCTTCAGTTCATTTATTATTGAGCTCAGTCTGTTGTACATGTCAATAACAGATTCTAACTCGTCCTTCTTGAAGTTCTCATACATGGAGATGATATTTGATCTTCTGACTTTCCTCTCATCAGCAGAGCCAGCCACCATTTGGTTGAGAGAGTCCCAAATAGCCTTGGCTGATGTGCATTCAGCTACCTTTTGGAAAATGTCATCAGACATATTCTGAGCCAGAATATTCATGGCCTTTGCATTAGCAATCATTGCCTTCTTCTGTGCATCTGTCCACTCAGGTGGTGGAACAACATGTGTGCTTGAGGTTGCTGTAGATGTAGAGGCAGTTGATTGAGGAGGGCCTATCAAAATAGAGTTGTAGATGTCCTCATCAATGGAATTCATATATAGTTTAATTCATGCCTTTCAGATGGAAAACTTATTTAAGTTGCACACTGAAGGTCTGGTGCTTGTATAATCCTTGTTCTGTGTCATGCTGTGAATATAATCTTAAGAGAAATAAAAGATCAGATCTAACATAGGATTTTTTGGTTCAAGGGTTAACTTGTACAACCAATGAAACACTGCTCTGATACCAATTAAAAGAGAGGGTTAGACCTGATATACGCTAGAGGGGGGGTGAATAGAGTATCTTTTACTTCTTTAAATCTTTTTGCTATTAATAAAATCTATAGAGTAGGGCAGCTATTTGATACCAAACTTTGCTTTAAGTAAAAGAGTAACCTAAGATAAACTAATCTACCGCAGGCACAACAAAATTAAAATAACTAACACAGGATCAGCAAAACTAACTAGCACAGACACAACAAGAATAGAAAGGAAAGAGGGCAACCAGACAGCACAAGAATTTTTATAGTGGTTCCCCAACCTGGGTATATCCACTCTTTTACCACCCTGGTAGAAATCCACTAACAGGTTTTGATCAGGTGACTGCCACCAATGAGCTTTTGATAAGGTGCTCAAAAACCAACCCAAGTCTTTTGATTAGGAGACTTGCAACCAAGGAATAAATTTTGAAGGGAGTTAAAGAACCCTTTGTACAGTGAGGGGGTGAGAGAGTTATGGTGTCTTCTCTTTCTCAAATACAACTGAGAAGACTAGTGGATCTTTGATGTTATTAAAGCTCCCCTGGAGTTATTGAGTTGTTCAGGAAGATTGGAGCTTTGCTTCAGGGTGAGTAGGTCTTCTATCTTTAGTCTTGACCAGAAGAGATCCAGAAACCTCTTGACTGATGAAGATTTGTTGTCCTTGAAGAATACTGGAGTGAAGAATGAAGAAGACTCTTGATTTGGATGGATGTTCTTCTTCTTCTTCAGTAGTGTCAATATGAAGACCAGATTCGTTTTCTGCACGGAGAAGATTTTGAATGAATGCTGCTCTGTATCTTCTCTGTGTTCTGTATCTTGTTCTTGTGTGTCTCACTATTGAAAAGGAGGAAAATCACTTTTATATTCCTAATGGAATTTGTCCTTTGAATTTTTGAATTCCTTCCTTCATTGATTGCTGATGGCCTGGAGAATGTAAAATTCAGCTTGAGAGAATGTCTGCATTAATTGGATTTTCCCAACTGCCTCATTAAAAAATGACAAGTAATAATCCTGATGAATGCCATAATCAATGCTGCTACTAACGGTAATATTCAGAGAATATTAAGCATTGATTACTCAAGAATTACTGCAATAAATAAGGATAGAAGGAATCAATAATCCAAGTCTGGAACTGCATAGAAATCATCGAGAAAAGAAAAGAATTCGTTGACCTGAGATCCAAGATCGTCGAGCTAATAAGTCATGTTCGTCGACCAGATAATTATTGTTCATCGACCTGAGTTCCAAGATCGTCGACCTGAGAACAGCTAGCTGCTTTCTGATATCACTTGCCAATTCTGTACACTAAGATCGTCGAGATGTAATCTAACTGTTAAAATTCAACAAACCGCAGACGCCCCCTTGGATACCCTGTTGAAAACTCAACAAACCGAAGGAGAATACACCCACTTATAATGTTGAAAGTTTCCCCGGATCGTGGAGTTAGCAGGGGTTATCTCAACAAAGCAGTAACAACCAGCAACACATGCAGCACAAGCTTCTTTATTGATCAAGAGCAAACTTCTTTACAAGGCGAGACATACATGGCGAGACATGCTTCACCACAACCCAACACCGGGAGAGCAGAGACAGTTACAAAGACAAGAACAAAAACAAGCCGCGCGGACTCAATCAACAAGCCGCCGACCTACTGTTGTGGAGTCCGCTCAGTCCGCCAGGTCGCCAGACCGCAACCCAAGCCGCGCGGACTCACCCTTATTCCAATGCTTAGCTCTTCACCGCCGATCTGCACGCCGCCAGACCGCACAAGCTGCGTCACCGAATGGAACAGTCCGCCTGAAGCAGGCGACTTCCAGAACCCCGAACCAAGTCGCCAAAGAGAAGACCGCCTGGTCGCTATCCGCGACCTGCTGTTTACCGCCTGTTGCTTAACCGCAGAGTCCGCACTGTCCCTGACCGCAATCAGAGCCAAGTCCTGGCTTTCCAGCGCTATCCGCACAACCTGCACAGCACAACCGGGTCAACTCTCAATCCGCGCGGACACAAGATCCAGACCGCAGCAACTAACGTGGGCTCAATTACTGTTCACTTACTTCGGTCTCGGTTCGATTCTCCTGATGTGACATGAGTCCTATTTATAGGCACGATGATGAGTATGGTCACCGCCCTAGCCGATAGGATCACCGCCACAACCCGCAGCTAGAACAAGTGTGTCCGCCAGCCCGCGGACACACATTCTAGTTCGCCGCTCCTGTGCAGATAGCCAGTCCGCCCCAGCTTCTCCAAGGCCGGACTCCAATATCCAGCCCGCCTTGCCGCCAGAGACCAAGCCAGGACCACCACAGCCGGACTCCACAACAGCCGTGTCCGCCATTCTGCGGACAAGGCATCAGCCCGCAAAACCCGAGCCCGCAGCCTCGCCACCAAGGCACCTGCCGGACTCAGCGGACACCCGACTTCCGTCCGCATATCCCAATTCCATTGCCTCATTGCCAAGGCACCTCCGGACTTAGCGGAGACGCCAATCCAGTCCGCTAACAGCAGACTCCAGTCCGCAACTCCTGAGTCCATAACCTCATCACAAGGCTAAACCGGACTCAGCGGACTCCGACTCCAGTCCGCACGCTCCTGCACAAGCAATTCTCCAGTCCGCATTTCCCCAAGCAAGCAAACAAGGCAACAACACTTCTACTACGCTTGACGGAATGAGAAACCAGCCCGCGCTCCACTGCGCGATCTCCCCGGACTGAGCCATCCTGGACTTGGTTCAATTCCCACCAAGTCCAGTCCGCTGGCCACAAGGGCCAGTCCGCACTTACTGGCGGACACTGGATCTAGCCCGCCATACCGGGCGACCTCCAGTTTCTGTCCGCGCTGACCGGCGGTCTCCGCGGCTTCCACTTGCCGCTTCACTAGAGCAAGACCAAGGCAACTGCCAAACCGGTCTGCCGAGCTCCAGTTCTTCTGTCCGCTTCTTGCCGGACTCCGCGGATAACATTCCTATCCGCCCGGTTACTTCCTGGGAGTCAACCGCCTGCTGAGCATACACTGGCCTGTCAGACCGCTGCTGTTGTCCGCGTAGTCCGCGCGAACAGACTGCCCAGGCCGCCACAGAACAAACCGCCTGTAACATCCCTGCCGACCTAGCAGTCCGCCAACCCTGTCCGCGTAGTCCGCGCGGATAGGTTTCCCAAGTCTTCCATTCACCCACTTTCACTTCACAGAATTCAACACTCTCCCTTGAAGTGAGAAGTGGTGAATAACTCCAGCAGCTCCCGTAACCTTGCACCTGGTCCTTCCGATAGCATCTACGAAGAGATGTCCAAGACATAGTCCTCGCCCCGCATATCATGGACCATGAGGGAGCCCTCCAGCATCTCCGAAAAAGAGTCATGCTTCCCTCTGCCTTCTTCAGCTTCAACCTCCACTCTTGCATCACAGGAGTATCACCAACTTCCTTGGACCCAGAAGCCCAAGCCTCGTTGACTCTGAGAGAAGTCACCTCTTCAGACTTGGTGTCAACCACCTCCTTGATTCTAGTGGGGTCATCACAGCCAGAAGTACCTTGCTCGACCTGAGGGCTAACAAGGAAACACGGGACCAAGTCTGCCATGTTCCCTTCACAATATCGAGCTGGTGGCTTACTGATCCTCTTCGATCTCCGAAGAACCTGATAATGGCTAACCACCTCCGCTGCTATTGAACCAGCTCCGTTCCCGGGCAAACCCGGAACAATGCTCCCTTTGCTCCCTGAACAAGACGCCTCCTTACTGGAACCAAAAGCACCTGGAGCAACGCTCCCCCTGCTACCTGAACCAGAAGACTCCCCTCTTGAACAAGAACTGCCTGGAACATCGCTCCCCTTGCTTCCTGAACCGGAAGCTTCCGCCTTCGAGCCAGAAGATCCTGGAGCATCGCTCCCCCTTCTTCCCGACTCTGACGCCTTTGCCCCGGAGCTAGAACAACCTGGAGCACCTGGTGACGCAGGCAACTCCACTTCCTTAGCAACAGCCTCCTTCAGCCCACCATCTGACCTGCTTATCTCTAGCTCCACATAAGAGCTACCCCAATATGGCGTCAACTCATCGAAAACAATGTCTCTTGACACTATGAGTTTCTTCATCGCAGGATCCATACACCTCCATCTTCTTCTCTGCTCATCATACCCAACAAAGACTAGCTTTGTCTTGAGAGCACCCGGAGAGTGTATATAGCAGGTAGATCCAAACACCCGAAGGTGCTTCACTGAGGGCTTCACTCCGAACATCAGCTCATAAGGAGTCTTCATTATGATCGGACTAAGAGGCATCCGGTTGATGACATGAGCAGCACAGGATATTCCCTCCGCCCAAAGAGCCTTCGGAACGCCTTTACTCTGAAGCCAACACTTGCAGGTCTCCGTTAACCAACGGATCATCCGATCTGCAATACTACCCTGTTGTGAAGTATGTCCACAAGAAAGCTCCATCCGGATCCCTTGCTTCCTGCAAAAGCGTGAGAACTCGGTTGAGCCAAACTCACCACCGATACTTGTCCTCAACACCTTGATCCTCCGGCCAAGCTGGCCTTCCACAAGCTTCTTGAACTCCACAAACAAGCGTACCATGTTGGACTTCTTCTTCATAAAGTATACCCAAGTATACCCAGAATAGTCATCAACCAATATCAGCATGAACCTGCTGCCTCCAAGACTGGCCGTGACGGTCGGTCCCACCAGAGCACAATGGACAACCGCCAACGGTGCATTACACCTGGATTGTGCTTTGTCGACCATGAAGCGATAGGCTCCACTTTCCTGACATCCCGCACACCCCCGACCATCGCCATAGGATGACAATCTAGGCAAGCCTCTTACGAGTCTTCTTTCCGCCATTGCTTTCAGCTTGTCCATCCCTACATGCCCCAGTCTTTCATGCCAGATAGCAGCACTATCACTGGCATTCATCCGATCAACTCCAGAACTAGTTGATATCCCAACTACGTTCTTCTCCTTCCTCCCTACCTGAGCAACGTTCGCCGAGATCAAGACAACCTTGCACTCCTTCCGAAGATGACCTTGCTGCTTGCATTTATAGCACCGTGGTCCTTCCTTCCTCTTCCTATCACGCCTAGGAGAAACACTCCTTTCTTCCTGATACGAAGTAGAGGGACCATCTTCCGCAGCAACCTTCACCTCCTTCCTGAACAACCCATCAAGGGAAGTCCAAACCTCCGCAGCTGACCGACATCCACTGATGTGGTCCAAGAGCTCCGATGAGATCACTTGCTTGAGAATAGACTCCGCTTTCGCATTTGCCTCCTTCCAAGCTCTCATCACCTCAGCATTGCCAGCAGTATCCTCTTGTCTTCCTGCTCCGCATACAACCTCCCAAAGGTCCTCGCCAAGAAGAAAGCTCTTCATACAGGACTTCCACCGTTCACAGTTCGTCTCTGTAAGGAGATCAATACCAAGACAACTTGCATCCTCCACTGCCATGGTTCTACCACTGGTTTCCTCTTCAGACGAGCAACTACTTCCATTGAGCACTGCTTGACCACTCCAACAACCTCCCTCTGATACCATGTTAAAATTCAACAAACCGCAGACGCCCCCTTGGATACCTTGTTGAAAACTCAACAAACCGAAGGAGAATACGCCCACTTATAATGTTGAAAGTTTCCTCGGATCGTGGAGTTAGCAGGGGTTATCTCAACAAAGCAGTAACAACCAGCAACACATGCAGCACAAGCTTCTTTATTGATCAAGAGCAAACTTCTTTACAAGGCGAGATATACATGGCGAGACATGCTTCACCACAACCCAACACCGGGAGAGCAGAGACAGTTACAAAGACAAGAACAAAAACAAGCCGCGCGGACTCAATCAACAAGCCGCCGACCTACTGCTGTGGAGTTCGCTCAGTGCGCCAGGTCGCCAGACCGCAACCCAAGCCGCGCGGACTCACCCTTATTCCAATGCTTAGCTCTTCACCGCCGATCTGCACGCCTGCTAGACCGCACAAGCTGCGTCACCGAATGGAATAGTCCGCCTGAAGCAGGCGACTTCCTGAACCCCGAACCAAGTCGCCAAAGAGAAGACCGCCTGGTCGCTATCCGCGACCTGCTGTTTACCGCCTGTTGCTTAACCGCAGAGTCCGCACTGTCCCTGACCGCAATCAGAGCCAAGTCCTGGCTTTCCAGCGCTATCCGCACAACCTGCACAGCACAACCGGGTCAACTCTCAATCCGCGCGGACACAAGGTCCAGACCGCAGCAACTAACGCGAGCTCAATTACTGTTCACTTACTTCGGTCTCGGTTCGATTCTCCTGATGTGACATGAGTCCTATTTATAGGCACGATGATGAGTATGGTCACCGCCCTAGCCGATAGGATCACTGCCACAACCCGCAGCTAGAACAAGTGTGTCCGCCAGCCCGTGGACACACATTCCAGTTCGCCGCTCCTGTGCAGATAGCCAGTCTGCCCCAGCTTCTCCAAGGCCGGACTCCAATATCCAGCCCGCCTTTCCGCCAGAGACCAAGCCAGGACCACCACAGCCGGACTCCACAACAGCCGTGTCCGCCATTCTGCGGACAAGGCATCAGCCCGCAAAACCCGAGCCCGCAGCCTCGCCATCAAGGCACCTGCCGGACTCAGCGGACACCCAGCTTCCGTCCGCATATCCCAAGTCCATTGCCTCATTGCCAAGGCACCTCCGGACTTAGCGGACACGCCAATCTAGTCCGCTAACAGCAGACTCCAGTCCGCAACTCCTGAGTCCATAACCTCATCACAAGGCTAAACTGGACTCAGCGGACTCCGGCTCCAGTCCGCACGCTCCTGCACAAGCAATTCTCCAGTCCGTATTTCCCCAAGCTAGCAAACAAGGCAATAGCACTTCTACTACGCTTGACGGACTGAGAAACCAGCCCGTGCTCCACTGCGCGATCTCCCCGGACTGAGCCATCCTGGACTTGGTTCAATTCCCACCAAGTCCAGTTCGCTGGCCACAAGGGCCAGTCCGCACTTACTGGCGGACACTGGATCTAGCCCGCCATACCGGGCGACCTCCAGTTTCTGTCCGTGCTGACCGGCGGTCTCCGCGGCTTCCACTTGCCGCTTCACTAGAGCAAGACCAAGGCAACTGCCAAACCGGTCTGCCGAGCTCCAGTTCTTCAGTCCGCTTCTTGCCGGACTCCGCGGATAACATTCCTATCCGCCCGGTTACTTCCTGGGAGTCAACCGCCTGCTGAGCATACACTGGCCTGTCAGACCGCTGCTGCTGTCCGCGTAGTCCGCGCGAACAGACCGCCCAGGCCGCCACAGAACAAACCGCCTACAACATCCCTGCCGACCTAGCAGTCCGCCAACCCTGTCCGCGTAGTACGCGCGGATAGGTTTCCCAAGCCTTCCATTCACCCACTTTCACTTCACAGAATTCAACACTAACATCGTCGACTGGAGTTCAGAGATATGTTTCTGGATTTGAATGTTGAAGTCGAGCATGTTGGAACACCCTATTACTAATTTGGGTCAGGATCACTATGTCTCTAGGAATCTGTGTTTGACCTTCTGTATAGCTTAATAGGTCAATTAGAATTGAGTCTAAGGGATCAGGAGTCTAGGTTTGGAAGCTGCCTTGAAGACCAAAGTTTTTCTGGAGACTAAGTCAAATCGTCGGGCTCAGCACGACGTTTCGTCGAACTCCGGTCGACGATCGTCTAGCTCAACTTCGACAGATCGTCGAGCTCCACTCGACGATCGCTGAGCTCAACTTCGCAATATCGTCGAACTCCATTCGACGATCGGTGAGCTCAGGTCGACGATTTTGACTCTGCACTGGATGCTTATCTCTGAGCTCAGTTCGACGATCTTTGAGCTCAGATCGACGATTTCTTTGCTGCTTGCATTTTCCAGGTCGCTGAGCTCAGCTCGACGATAGCAGAGCTCAGTTCGACGATTTCATATATCTTTCAGAATTCAAATTCAAATCAGATAGAAGTTATTCTGCATTTAATTCAGAAGATCTGCCAGTCGTTTTCATTTACTTCTGGAGCAAGTTTCAAGGGATTTTTCAAGGAACAAATCAGTGGACTTTCCTTCAGAACAAATTATGCAATTAAGGCTGTAATCAATGCAGACCAACGGCTATCTTTGACAGAGTAATATCCTATTCAGACACAGAGAATAAAAGAGAATGTTTTTGAATAAAAGATAGAGATTGACAAGAACAGGACACAACTCAGAATATAGAGACTCTCTCAATCTTCTGTCAACAAGAATTCTGAAGAACACTCATCAAAGAGATCAAGCTTTCAAACAAATCTTCAGATCTCTTCAGCTCTAAAAGTGTTCAAGGCCAACATCATCTCAAGACTCCAGACACTCAACATTTCAGCTTGCTGAAATCATCTATTGCTGGAGTTCTACATTTGAAGGCCTATCACCCTCAGCAAAGCTCATCTTCCTGAAGATCAAGGACTCAGGGGGAGCTTTGAAATCAATCCACTTAGTCTTCTTAGTTGTTTGAGAAAAGAGAAGACTGCCATCACTCTCTCACCCCCACTCTGTAAAGGGTTTTTCAAACTCCCTTCAAAAGTTTGAATCTGGTTTTTGAGCACCTTGTCAAAAGCTCATTGGTGGCAAGACACCTGATCAAAAAATCTGTTTTGGTTTCTGAGCACCTTATCAAAAGCTCATTGGTGCCCAGGACACCTGATCAACTCATCCTGCAGTGGATTCCTACCTAGGGTGGTAGAAGAGTGGATGTACCCAAGTTTGGGGAACCACTATAATTCCTTGTGTCATCTGGTTTTGCATGTTTTCTTTTTGTTTCTGGCCTAGCTTTTCTTGTGCTTAGTGTCTGCATGGCTTAGTTTGTGATTAGTTTTATTTCTGCTTCCCTGCTTACACTTATTACAACAATTGTTGTAAAGCTTTGCAAAAGTTCTTCTTTGTGTTTTAAAAAGCACCATATACTCTATTCACCCCCCCTCTAGAGTATATCTGATCTAGTTTCCCCTTTCAATTGGTATCAAAGCGAGGTTGGTTAAACATACCATATCTGTTTGGTTGTACAGGCTAACACCTGAACCCCAAAGATCCCAAACTAGATCCTTCTTTTATATTTCATTATTAGATTTAGCTTGCACAAGTCATGGCCCAAAACAAAGATTATGCTAGCACCAGACCTCCAGTGTGCAATCTGTCAAAGTTTGCACTTTGGAAAGCAAGGATTAGACTCTACATGAATTCTATTGACGAAGACATTTTTAATTCTGTTTTGACAGTGTGTCCAAGACCTCCAGAGGGCACAAGCACAAATGCTGTTCCACCTCCATCAGGAACAGATGCTGACATCAAAAAGTGGAAAATAGCTGATCCCAAGGCAATGAACATCTTAGCTCAGACAATGTCAGATGACATTTTTCAAAAAGTAGCTGAATGCAATTCAGCCAAGGAAATTTGGGACAAGCTCTCAGAAATTGTCTCTGGCTCAGCTGATGAGAGAAAGGACAGAAGATCCCATCTCATCTCCCAGTATGAGAACTTCAAGAAGGGAGAAACAGAGTCAGTGGGAGACATGTACAACAGACTGAGTCTAATTGTCAGTGAACTGAGGACATTAGACAAAGAGATCTCACTGACAGAACTTAATGACAAGATCCTAATGTGCTTCCCCAGCACTTGGGATTCAAGAATCTGGCCAATTAAAGATGCCAGAAGTCTGAATGAGATCACCACTGAAGCCTTGTTGGGTAAGCTCAAATCTTATGAGCTACTCATCAAGAACAGAGAAGAAGAACAGAAGGCTGCTCCACCAGCCACAAGAAAGGAGAAGACCATAGCATTCAAGGCAACTGAGGATCTGCCTGAAGAAAAAGGAACAACCAATGATGAACTTCTCAGCTTGTTGGCCAAAAGATTCTATAAGATGGCCAGAAAGGACTTCAGAAGAAGATCATACAAGGAGCAGGATAAGCCAAGGTATGACAAGTCCATTGGCAATAGCAAAGACATCATTTGCTTTGGTTGCAGGAAACCAGGGCATATGGTTCCTGACTGTCCAGAGAACAAGAACAAGGACAGAAGGGACAGAAAAGAAAGAAGAAAGGAGAAGGACTCCAAAAGGAATGGAAGTAGCAAACCTTCCTCCAGCAGAAATAAGCACACAAGGAAAGGATTTGTTGCTGAATCCTGGAGTGAGACTGAAGAGGAGTCAGAAGCCTCTTCCAGCTCAAGTGATGATGAGGATGATGCAGAGGAAAAGGAGTTCTGCATGATGGCAATCAATGCCTCACAACAGAACTCAGAAGAAGAGGAGTCAGAGTCAGACTCAGAGACTCAACCTGAAGAAGATCAGGTAATCAGCTCTTTTGATTTTACTTCAGAAGACTTTAAACTTGAATTTAAAGCACTATGTTTAGACCTGCTAAAGTCTGAGAAAGAGATCATCTCTCTCAGAAATCAATTATCTGAACAAAATGCTTTAAAATCAGAAAACCTCAAACTCTCTCAGGAGTTGGAGAACTATAGGGAACAGATAGCTTCACTGAAGAGTGAGCTCTCTGAGGCCAAGAAGCTTGAAGAATCTCTCAATTGGAGAAGCATCAAGCTGATGGACATCACAAGCACAGTGAACTCAAGATTCAACAGTACACTGGGCTTGGGTGCCTCATCCAGCCAACCTATTGTTCTAACAACCCCTATCAAGTTCATTTCTGACAAGGGAAAGGGAGTTGTAGAGGTTGCCAGGAAAAATTCTGATCTGCCTCAGAAAACTAAAATCCAGCACAAATCGTCGAACGGAGATCGACGATCGCCGAATGAAGATCGACGATCGCCGAACGCAGCTCGACGATCTCAGGACAAATCGTCGAACGCTGATCGACGATCTAAGCCAAGATCGTCGAACGCTGGTCGACGATCTCATATACCTGACCTCACCCATAGTCGACCGTCGAACGGAGCTCGACGATCTGACCCAAGATCGTCGAACTCAGCTCCAAGATCGTCGAACAGAGGTCAGAGCTCTGGAAATTTTTTCAATGGCAAGTCAAAATTGAATCCTGAGGGTTCTTCATCCCAAACCTTCAACCCTTATACTGAATGGATTTTACCTCCAAGAAGATATCATCCTGAAGGATATAAGAGTCAGCCAGGGATGTCTTTCATTTCTGAATTTAAAGGTTATCAACCTAGGCCCAAGGTAAACTGGGTCAAAAACAAGTAAATTGTTTCATGTGCTGGTGAAGACCTATCCAACATCTAACCAGCAATGGTATTTGGATAGTGGGTGCTCTAAGCACATGACAGGGAACAAGGACAACCTCAATTCCTTTAGAGCCAAGCTTGGACCCAAAGTTATCTTTGGTGACTCCAATTTTGGACAAACTAAAGGTTATGGAGCAGTCCAGATTGGTTCTGTAACCTTCAAGAAGGTAGCATATGTGGAAGGACTGAAGCACAACCTAATCAGCATCAGTTAGCTATGTGATGAAGGCTACCAGGTGACCTTCAGCAAAACCTTATGCAAAATCAAGTCAGAGGACAACACAACTGTGTTGACAGGTAAAAGGAAAGGTAACATCTACCTAGTAGATTTTCTTTCAACTACTATAGATATCTGTTTATTCAACTCAGTCTGTAGACCAAATGTTTTATGGCATAAGAGACTAGGACACCTAAACCTTAGAACTATTGCTAGGCTCTCCAAGGACAACCTTGTTAGAGGACTACCTTCTGGCCCCTACAAGAAGGAAGGACTCTGCAAGGCTTGTCAATTAGGCAAGCAAACTAAAAACAGTTTCAAGTCACTTAATAAGAGTGATTCACCTAGGATATTGTATCTGTTACACATGGATCTATTTGGACCCATCACAGTACAAAGCCTAGGAGGGAAATCCTACACTTTGGTGATTGTAGATGACTTCTCTAGATTCACTTGGGTGTTCTTTCTAAGGAAGAAGTCTGATAACTTTAAGTGTCTGACAGAGTTTCTCAAATGTATAAAGATTGAGTTCAATACTCACATTGCCCTGATCAGAAGTGATCATGGGACAGAGTTTGATTCTCTTCTTATGCAAGAGTTCTGTCAGAGTGAAGGGATCAGGCATACTTTCTCAGCTCCTAGAACTCCTCAACAAAATGGGGTAGCTGAAAGGAAAAATAGAACCCTTATTGAATCTGCCACTACATTGTTGTCAGATGCTCATCTACCTCTATCCTTCTGGGCAGAGGCAGTGAACACCTCCAACTATGTGCTGAACAGAAGTCTGATACATAAACTGAAGGGAAAGACTCCCTATGAATTACTCAAAGGGAAGAAACCTAAAGTTGACTATTTCAAAATTTTTGGCTGCACTTGCTATATTCACAATAATGATAAGAAGTATTTAGCAAAATTTCAAGCCAAAGCTGATGAAGGAGTATTTCTGGGATACTCCATGATCAGCAAGGCCTATAGGGTATATAATAAATCATCATTGAAAATTGAGGAATCTGTTCATGTTTCTTTTGATGAAACTAACATGTCTTTTAAGGAGAAGATTTCTTCTACCATAGAACCTTTGCAGGAACACTCTCTAGTTGAAGACATGAACAAGTTGCAGGTTGCTCAAGAGAATGAAAGCAGTGAAGATGAAGGGAATGCTCAACACATTGAAGCCCAACTTGAAGAGCCAGTTGTTGTACCACAAGAGGAAACAACAACACAGGTTGGTGAACAATCAGCACCCCTTGTTGATTTAGTAACATCAAGAGACCATCCAATTTCCCAAATAATTGGAGAAATCTCAGCTGGTGTGCAAACCAGAAATCAGGTCAACCAAAACCTGTTGCACACCTGCTTCCTTTCTCAAATTGAGCCTCAGTCCATTCAAGATGCAGAGCAAGATCCACACTGGATCATTGCCATGCAAGAAGAGTTGCATCAATTTGAGAGGAACAAAGTATGGGAACTAGTGCCAAAGCCAAAGGATCATTCCATTGTTGGAACAAAATGGGTATTCAGAAATAAACTGGATGATCAAGGAGTAATAATAAGGAACAAGGCAAGGCTAGTTGCCCAAGGATATTCTCAAGAAGAAGGAATTGACTACGACCAGACTTTTGCACCTGTTGCAAGATTGGAAGCCATCAGAATTTTCTAGCTTATGCAGCTCACAAAGGCTTCAAGGTTTATCAGATGGATGTCAAGAGTGCCTTTTTAAATGGAGACATCAAAGAGGAAGTCTATGTCAGACAACCTCCAGGTTTTATCTCTCCAACTCACCCTGATTATGTATTCAAACTACATAAAGCATTATATGGTCTCAAGCAAGCTCCTAGAGCATGGTATGAGACCTAGCATGCTTTCTCTTGGAAAATGGTTTTATAAGGGGTAGAGTAGACCAAACTCTTTTTATTAGAACCCATAAGTCCAATACCCTACTAGTACAAATTTATGTAGACGATATCATCTTTGGTTCTACTGACTCAAAATTATGCAGAAGGTTTTCTAACCTAATGCATTCTAAATTTGAGATGAGTAGCATGGGTGAGCTATCCTTCTTCCTAGGATTGCAAGTCAAACAACATGCTGAAGGCATCTTTATTTCTCAAACCAAATATGCTAATGAACTGGTTAAGAAATTTGGTATGTCTGAGGCATCTTGTATGAAAACACCCATGCCTACCAATGCTGTACTGGATGCTGATGAACATGGGAAACCTGTTGATCAGACAACATATAGAGCAATGATTGGCTCTTTACTGTATCTTACAGCTAGTAGACCAGATATAATGTTTGCTACATGTATATGTGCTAGATTCCAAGTAAGCCCTAGAGAGTCACACCTCACATTAGTAACAAGGATTCTTAGGTATGTTAAAAGTTGTCCAAATCTAGGTCTCTGGTATCCAAAAGATTTAGCATTTGAGTTAACTGGATTCTCTGATGCTGATTATGCTGGATGCAGAATTGACAGGAAAAGCACCAGTGGAACTTGTCAGTTCCTTGGTGATAGACTTGTCTCATGGTTTTGTAAGAAACAAACATCTGTGTCAACTTCAACTGCTGAAGCTGAATATATGGCTGCAGGCAGTTGTTGTTCACAAATATTGTGGATTCAAAATCAACTCCTAGACTATGGTTACAACTTAGAGAAGTCAAAAATCTTTTGTGACAATACAAGTGCTATTTCCATAGCTCAAAATCCAGTCCTCCATAGTAGGACAAAACACATAGAGATTAGGCATCACTTCTTAAGGGACAATGTTGAAAAGAACAAAATTGAACTGCAGTATATCCCAACTGATTTACAAAGGGGAGATATTTTCACCAAGCCTTTGGATGAAAAGAAACACACTTTCTTCCTAAATCAGTTAGAAATGTTAGATGGAGGAAGTCTTAAATAATCCTCAAGATTTTGAAAGCTAAAAATGGACCAAGACTAGGCAAAATTCTGATTTTTCTTAGTATTTAGGATTTTCTGATCTCTGAACTGCGCTCGACGATTTCCCCAAAGATCGTCGAACGGAGATCGACGATTTCCAGAATCGTCGAACTGAGTTCAGCGCCCCTCAGACAGCATGAACTGTCTCCTTCGGTCAACGATCGTCGAACGGCGCTCGACGATTTTGTTCCCTGAACGATCGTCGAACGGAGCTCGACGCTTCCCAAGATCGTCGAACGGAGATCGACGATGTTGGAGTCTCTTCAGATCCCTTTCAATTCCTCGATCGTCGAACTGAGTTCAACGATCATTCCAATTCTGCGTCGAACCCTAATATAAAACTCATTTTTCGCCGTCGTTCTCTCTTGCGCTTTCAATTTCTCTGCAGAAATTTTCTTCCCTCCAAACAGTTCTACCTTGGTCGTTTTGTTTGTTAAGTTTTTGCAGGTACAATGGCCGTCTCAGTTGCTGTCCTCGCCGCCATGAAGTTTGATGCAGGGTTTGACATCGATTTGGACTCCTTCAACACTACTGATCAAATCTTCCAGGACATCCTGAGTCTATTCAAGGATCAACATTTGTCTGTCCTCATGACCACAAGAATCAAACTTGCCTCAGATGAAATAAAGGAATGGAAATGGAGATGATTCTGCTGAACTTTCTGGAGAAGAGTTTACTGATATACTTGCCAAGATGGGTCATCCTGAGGGAAACCCTAGCAAATTGTTTAAGAGGAACCTGTCAGTTGAATACAGGTTTCTGGCAGATGTTGTAGGCAAGGTCCTGTTGGCCAAACATTCTGCACATGACACCATCTCCAGACATCAGCTCTGCCTCATGGGAGCTCTGGTAGATAGGAGAAGCCTGAACTGGGGAGAGGTCTTCTTTGACCTGATAAAGAAAAAGATCAACAAAACCTTTGTGAATTTTGGAAGAATCCTTGGAGTTTTCCTTCAGGCTAAGTGCCCTGCTCTGCTAGTCTCCTCTGGAGTGCACATCAATGCCTCCAAGAGACTCTCCTGTGCCCTTTTTGGCAAATGGGACAGGCAGATTAGCAAGCCCAGCAGGCCCTCTTCAGCTGCCCCTTCAGGCACCAGGACTCACAGAGTTACTCCCCCCCAGGTCTCTGCACCTGCAGAAGACCTGCCTGCTGCTAGTGCTGCTTCTCCTCCTCCTCCAAGTTCAACCCTACCTCCAGCTCCATCCACCATTCCAGCCTCATCCCCTATTACCATCTCCAGCCCATCTCCAACCTCTCTTCCATCCCCAGCAACCACTTCATCACCTCCAGTTGACCACTTCCACCCATTATTCTCATATCCACCTCCAGATGTCACCTCATCCCCATCCATACCATCCTTCACCCTTCTGGATGAATCCTACATGGATGATTCCCCCTCTTCTCCTCCAGACTTCCCTTCCTCCTCAACATCTTTCCAAGATCTCCTCCACCACATTCTTGACCAACCATCATTCACTCCATACATCTCTTTACCCTTGTCCTCCATCTCCACAATTTCCACACCTCAGCCCTCTATCCCTTCACCATCCAGCACTCCACTTCCAGCATCCTCAGCCATCCCAATACCCTCTACCTCTGCTCTTGTCATTGAGCATGTAGATCTGCCAGCCCTAGCTGACAAGTTGTATGAGCTACTGGCCCCCAGGCTCTCTCTTCTCATGGAGGCCTCCTTAGCTCCTCTACAACAGTCAGTGGCAGCCCTGTCTGCCAGGCTTTCCTCCCTCCTTCCTCAAGCAGCCCCACCAGCAGTGTGCCTTGATACAGAGGTATCTGCATCCAGGCAGGGGGAGATGCCTTATGAAGCCAGCCTTCATGCTGCTGTTGCTGCTGCTTCTGCTTCTGCTCCTGCTGCTGCTGCTGCTTCTGATGCTGCTCCTGCTGTGCCTGCTGTAGTCTTAGTAATTGACCTAGGGTCTTTGCTCTCTGCATTTGATACTACATACTTCAGCTACCTCCCAGAGCCTAATGCTGTCCAGCCCCCTGAAGATCTGTCCAAGGCTCTGGTGCCCTTCTCATGCTGTGACCCCAGTATCATTTCTGCTTTTATTCATTCAGTGACTGTTGCTTCTGATGATGTTACTGCTGCTGCTGCTGAAGACAAGGCTGTATCTACTTCTGAAATTGTTGTTGCTGCTGAAGAAGACAATGTTCCAACTGCTGCTGATGAGCTCATTTCCCAGGACTCTCTGATGACAGAGGCTGTTGTTTTTGAGCCTGCTGTAGATGTTGTTGTTGTTTCTGAACCTGCTGCTGCCAAAATCCCTGAAGTAACTAGTACTGTATCTGCTGCTATACCTGCTGCTGGCCCTTCTGCTTCTGCCCCATCTGCTGCAATGCAACTGAAAGAAAATTTGATGAAAAGGATTGATGCCTTATATGATGCACAGAGTTCTGAATCTGAGGATTACAACACTGCTTCTGATGATTCCTCTGCCACCATTGCAAGGAAAAGGAAGGCAAGAAGTAAGGCATTGAAGAGGGTTCCTCCTGCCAAAGTTAGAGATGATAATGATGTTCCTTACTATATTCTGCACAACTGCTCAATTTCTGAGCATTGGATGCAGTTCTCTAAGAATCAGCTAAAGGCTATGAAGAAGAAAAGAAAGTTTGATAAGGACTCCTCCCAGTTCAAGCACCCTCATTCTCCTCCACCACCTCCACCTGATGCAGGTGCAGGTGGCAGCTCTGCAAGATCAGGCCCAGCTAGAAGCCAGGCTCCCTACCAACCTCATGCTAGAACATATCAAAGGGAAAGCCAGTCTAGGGGCTCTTACTCTAGAAGGGGAGGATATAGGGGAAATCAAAGAGAGACTCAGGTTTACTCCAAAGGGCATTCCAGGCAGCATCCTTATTCCAGGGGAGGAGATGTTCCTTCTGATACATCTTCAGGTCCATTCCCCTATAAGCTCAGAGAAACTGTGACTGCCAGGACTCCTCAAGATACTTCTTCCAACAGGTATGAGCCACCTGTTCCATTTGAGGACCCTGAGAAGAATCCTGTTGCTTGGACTGCTAGAATGAAAGAGTTGGCTGCTTTAGACCAGATCAAGAAAGCCAAAGAGCAAGGCCTGGACACCTCCAATATATCTACAATGTCAGAACAAAGACAGAAAGAACTAGAAAGATATGCCTCCAGTAAGTTCTTTGATGCAGACAGGTACATGGAGTTGCATCCAGCTGCAGTGGTTCCCAGAGCTTCTAAGCAAATTTATTTGGGTGCAGCTGATGACACCAGATCCAAACAGGAAGCTTTAAATCCTAACAGAGAAATCAAGATGGTAAAAGGCAAAGAGAAAAAGTAACTCTGTAAGGTGACATTTCTTGGTTTTTCTGACTGATTTCTGGATATCATATATATATATATCTGTGTGATGGTTCTGTAATGTCTGGCTACTGTTGTTTCTTTGTGTTTTTCTGATTGTATGATGTTGTTTGATTGTCCAAAGTCTGTAAATAGTTTTCCTAACCCAAATAGGGGGAGATTGTTGGAACACCCTATTACTAATTTGGGTCAGGATCACTATGTCTCTAGGAATCTGTGTTTGACCTTCTGTATAGCTTAATAGGTCAATTAGAATTGAGTCTAAGGGATCAGGAGTCTAGGTTTGGAAGCTGCCTTGAAGACCAAAGTTTTTCTGGAGACTAAGTCAAATCGTCGGGCTCAGCACGACATTTCGTCGAACTCCGGTCGACGATCGTCTAGCTCAACTTCGACAGTTCGTCGAGCTCCACTCGACGATCGCTGAGCTCAACTTCGCAATATCGTCGAACTCCATTCGACGATCGGTGAGCTCAGGTCGACGATTTTGACTCTGCACTGGATGCTTATCTCTGAGCTCAGTTCGACGATCTTTGAGCTCAGATCGACGATTTCTTTGCTGCTTGCATTTTCCAGGTCGCTGAGCTCAGCTCGACGATAGCAGAGCTCAGTTCGACGATTTCAGTTATCTTTCAGAATTCAAATTCAAATCAGATAGAAGTTATTCTGCATTTAATTCAGAAGATCTGCCAGCCATTTTCATTTACTTCTGGAGCAAGTTTCAAGGGATTTTTCAAGGAACAAATCAGTGGACTTTCCTTCAGAACAAATTATGCAATTAAGGCTGTAATCAATGCAGACCAACGGCTATCTTTGACAGAGTAATATCCTATTCAGACACAGAGAATAAAAGAGAATGTTTTTGAATAAAAGATAGAGATTGACAAGAACAGGACACAACTCAGAATATAGAGACTCTCTCAATCTTCTGTCAATAAGAATTCTGAAGAACACTCATCAAAGAGATCAAGCTTTCAAACAAATCTTCAGATCTCTTCAGCTCTAAAAGTGTTCAAGGCCAACATCATCTCAAGACTCCAGACACTCAACATTTCAGCTTGCTGAAATCATCTATTGCTGGAGTTCTACATTTGAAGGCCTATCACCCTCAGCAAAGCTCATCTTCCTGAAGATCAAGGACTCAGGGGGAGCTTTGAAATCAATCCACTTAGTCTTCTCAGTTGTTTGAGAAAAGAGAAGACTGCCATCACTCTCTCACCCCCACTCTGTAAAGGGTTTTTCAAACTCCCTTCAAAAGTTTGAATCTGGTTTTTGAGCACCTTGTCAAAAGCTCATTGGTGGCAAGACACCTGATCAAAAAATCTGTTTTGGTTTCTGAGCACCTTATCAAAAGCTCATTGGTGCCCAGGACACCTGATCAACTCATCCTGCAGTGGATTCCTACCTAGGGTGGTAGAAGAGTGGATGTACCCAAGTTTGGGGAACCACTATAATTCCTTGTGTCATCTGGTTTTGCATGTTTTCTTTTTGTTTCTGGCCTAGCTTTTCTTGTGCTTAGTGTCTGCATGGCTTAGTTTGTGATTATTTTTATTTCTGCTTCCCTGCTTACACTTATTACAACAATTGTTGTAAAGCTTTGCAAAAGTTCTTCTTTGTGTTTTAAAAAGCACCATATACTCTATTCACCCCCCCTCTAGAGTATATCTGATCTAGTTTCCCCTTTCAGAGCATCTAGAAATCGCCGAGCTGAGAACCAAGTTCGTCGAGCTTAACTCAGAGAATTTTCTCTAAGTTCGTCGAGGTGAGCACGACTTTCGTCGAGCTGCGTTCGACGAACGTCGAACTCACTTTCCTAAAACTGATTTTTCTCTAAGTCTTGAGTCTTCTGCAGTCTGTTGTTCGTTGGTCCAAGCAATGTTGACTCTAAGGACATGGCCTAAACTCTAGGACACAGACATGACACTGGCTATACATGTTGGGTCAATAATCCTAGTTTAGTGAACCTAGCCCAAATCCAACTAGGGATCCAACAGAACCTACTCCAGCAAACTTTAGAGAGCCCCGATTACTAATCTACACTAGAGAGAATGATCCAGTAAAGCATCTCCAATCGTTCGAATCGGCCGTTGCTATGAAAACTCTCCCAAATGCTACAAAGTGCAAGCTCCTTGTCAAAACCTTTGATGGACAAGTGAGGGATTTGTTTTATGGTCTTCGCCCTCACTCCATCACTTCCTTTGTTGATCTGTGAAGGGAGTTCTTGCTTAGATTCTCTACTTCCACAAAGAGAAGGTCAGTCCTGAAGCCCTCTTTGAGATAAAGCAACGTGGGAATGAAACTTTGTCTCAGTTCGTTGATCGATTCCAAAGAGAAATCTTGTACATCGAGATTGTTGGTAAAGAAATGTACCGAGTTGCTCTTTTCCACGGTCTTCGTGAAGGGCCGCTCAAGTTTGAAGCCAATGTCCGAGCACCGAGAACGTACCAAGAGTTGATTGCCTTAGCCAACTCAAACATCCGAGGCGAAAAGAGGAACCCAGGATTCGTCTCCAAGCTTATATCAGAGAAAGATCCTTCTCACAAGCAGCTTCCGAGGTCTCCTCACAATGATTTCCCAACTCACGCAAGGAAGGGAAGAAGGTTTCAGCGCCATCGATACCCTTTCCCAAGACGTGATCGTGCTCAAGATCAGTCGCTACTACCACCATCTCCATCTCCACAAACAGTTGTAGTTCATCAACATCAAGACAATGACTTGAATGAGTCAAAACTAGATGAAGCCATGCTAGAAGTAAGCCAAGTCATGAGGGATAGGGCTAAATGCAAAAGGCCTTATTGACCGGCTGATCAAAGATCTAGAGACTCAGAACCTTATTGTGAATTCCATAAATAGTCAGGCCACCTGACTGAGAACTGTCGAGCACTCCACCAACTGGTGCAAAGGATGCTCCGGTAGGGTAAAATGCATGACCTGTTTCCCAAAGAAGATCTCCCTGATACAGTAACCTCAAAGGGCAAAGACATTGCAGACATTCCTTGCAGCTTAAGAGGGGTGAGCCTAGTCAAAGAGCCCCCTCTCCTCATTGTTCTAAAAGCCATTGAAACCTTCGATGCCGATGATGAGGGCACTCTTGGAAGACTATTCTAAGATGGTAAAGGACTTCATAGTTCTTCAACGTTTTTTCATAACCGTGACTGGTTACTCTTACTCTTACTCTTTCAGACATTTTCTTTACAAAGCACTTATAAGTGCTCCTTCATGCTTTTCAATAAAGATTTCATCAGGGATCCCATACTGACACAGTTCCCTTCTTGTAATGCTGCTTCCTCTATTTTTCTCTTTGCCAAAGAGATCGCTGAACCACTGAGATATCGCTGAGTCTTGCTATTGGCCCCCTCGACAAAGGATTCCGGCGTAAGGCCACAATGACCACATATTGCGGGGATTTTTCACATATGTGTAGTGGGGGCTATCCAACTCTCATGCGGGGGAATACGGGACTTCGGATCCTAGCCGGCATCTGATACAGAGTGTGTGCTAGGGAGTCCCCATGTGTTAGCTCTGCTATGCTCCGTTAAGGATACATTACAGTTATGGTGATCTTTGCTTGACAAGAAATGTCGACCAAGTGTAGCCTTTTCTCTTTGATCATCTCACAACTACGATGGTCGAACACTCTTTGGTGCTCTCAATCCATGCTTTCACGGGGTCCACAACTCCACTGATCTTTCGACAACGAGCAATGCTTTAGGCCATTTGCCGCAACTAGTCTCATTGATCAGTGATGGTGTAACCCGAGGCATGAGAGCAGTGCGTCTAGTGATCCTTCTCAGGATTTCCCGTGCTTTTCTCTTTTGTGCCCTTCTAAAGGATGCGTGGCTAGCCCACTCTTAGAAGGACTATACTCGTGACGACCATTCTCAGGCAGGTGGTGCACATGGCCCACTGGTGATCTCCTGTGGCAGCATCCAGTCTTTCTTGGTCATCTCCGAGTATAGATCTCTTTTTTATCAACTGCCTCTTTCACAGGTTAACAGGTTAAATCCGACCTACAAAAAGGATTAGCAAACATTCATTTTGTTTGTGCTCATCTTATATGCATTGCCTGCATAATCTCTATCTACCTTGATATTAGAATCTGGTTAAGATCAGCAGAATTCATCTGACATTTCCTCTGCTATGTGATCATATCGACCTTATCTTATCAACAGTAAACACCTGCAAGCCTCATCTAGGTACTTGCAGCTTAGTTCATTATAATATCTCTGCTGCTCACTCTTCTCTTTGTCGTGATTAACAGGAACTCGCAAGTTCTGCTCAGGTATTGCAGCTTAGTTCATTATAATATATCTGCTGCTCACTCTTCTCTTTGCAGTGATTAGAAGGCTCCGGCAAGTCTCACCCAGGTACTTACAATCTTTCACATATTTTGTCCTCTCTTAACTCTTTTCTTGCAGAGATCAGCAGAGACTTGCAAGTTTCTTCACAGGTACTTGCAAGCTACTTTCATATATCGTATGTACTCCTAACTCTTTTCTTGCAGAGATCAACAAACACTTGCAAGTTTATTCACAGGTACTTGCAAGCTACTTTCACATATTTTGTCTGTTTTTAACTCTTTTCTTGCAGAGATCAGCAGAAACTTGTAAGTTTCTTCACAGTTACTTACAGGCTACTTTCACATATTTTGTTTGCTCTTAACTCTTTTCTTGCAGAGATCAACAGACACTTGCAAGTTTCTTCACAGATACTTGCAAGCTACTTTCATATATCGTGTCTGCTCCTAACTCTTTTCTTGCATAGATCAGCAGACACTTGAAAGTTTCTTCACAGGTACTTGCAAGCTACTTTCACATATTTTGTCTGCTCCTAACTCTTTTCTTGCAGAGATCACCAGACACTTGCAAGTTTCTTCACAGGTAATTGCAAGCTACTTTCACATATTTTTTCTGCTCCCAACTCTTTTCTTGTAGAGATCAGCAGACGCTTGCAAGTTTCTTCACAGGTACTTGCAAGCAACTTTCCCATATTTTGTCTCATACTAACTCTTTTCTTGCAGAGAACAACAGACACTTGCAAGTTTCTTCACAGATAATTGCAAGCTACTTTCATATCCTATATTTGCTTCCAACATCTCTTCAGGCATTCTATAGCTGGCCAGCTAGCTATAGTTAGCTTTATTTTTTCCACCTTATTTTATCACTTAGCTGTAGTTAGCTACTCTAATTTTTTTTGCAAATTCACTTAGCTTTAGTTTGCTTCTTTAAAATATTTTTGCAAATCCACTTAGCTATTGTTAGCTAATATATTTTTCTTTTGCAATTCCACTTAACTACAATTAGCTACTAGTTTTTTTTTAAACAAGCCCACTAAGCAAACATTAAAGAACGCCGATTGTTTTCTAAATTCTTGCTATTCACTGAGTCATATTCATCCATTGAACTAAAATTTCTGAAGATAAACCGTAGATGTTAATACCTTAAATATATTATTACGCCATAAAGACAAGATAAAAAATTGGAAAGCAATAGAAGTCGTATCAGATAACATAAAAAATAGAATGCATTAATTCCATATATATTATTAGAATGGAGTAAAACCAACAAATGACAACATGTAATGCATTTCTCAAAATATCAATCATGTTCTTAAAATTAATTTTGGTGAACATTCATAAATTAAATCAATAGTGGAGTAGTGTTTAATTGCAGATTATATCAGAAATGGAAAGCCCGCGTAAGTAATGAATAAGGAGAAATACGCATCATCTCATCCACTACAAGATAAGCCCCTCTCACATTGAGGACTTCAAACAAAGCATGAAGTACACACATTCACCAAAACATACATATTTTTATGAAAACAAAATAAAGAGATAAGATACATCACCATTTTTGACAAAAAAAACTTCATGTTGACTTGATTAACTTCAAAAAATTAACAACAGAGTAAAATATCACAAATTTGAGCAAGATGAAGGTCAAATGTCAAAAATCAGAAGTCAATATAACACATTCATTGTGTTTACATATCATACTCACTATCGTCATCTCCCAATTCCTGAATTAATTCTCTGCCCTCCGCATCAGATCCCAAAAAGCGATCATTGTCGTCATCATTGTCATCACCGTTGTCTCACTCGTCCGGCATTGGGGGTCAATCCGGAAGAAGCGTCTCCCATATACCACAAATGTCATTAACAATGCCCAGATCCGTGGGTATGATATGTTTGTTCAACTTATTGTACATATCAACCTCTACTAGACATGGGCGCAAAGTTGACCGTTTAGGCGCTAAAACGTCGTTCATTCCACCTAAATCACACTCCAACTCTCCAGATGAAGCTTTGTTAGCAAGAAATGCTGAGGCAGCCATAGCAAGGCCCATGTAGTAATCACGTACTGAAAACACGAATCAATATATTGCTCGACCATGAGTTTTGAAACATTGATATTCTTCAGACCACCATCTCCTATAGGTAGTCTGTCGGCCACAATCTTCAATCTATCAATGGTGAATGCATTAAATGGGATGGAGTGCTCGGTGGCCCATGCAGTAATCACGTACTGAAAACATTAAACATGTATTCAGTTAAACGAGCTTTATGTTAACTTAGAAATCTTCAAATATACCTGGAACCAACGCGTTGGATTTGCTAAGAATGATTCTTGGGATGGAGTGCGTCGTTGTATTGCTGGTGTACATCTGGGACATTTTAATCCACATCTGTTTGCCCTCTTTAACACAATTGTCATGCAAACAGAGAAACGAACGGTCGCCTTTTGTTATCAGAAACAATAATGTCGGCCTTCCATAGAATGGAATATGCGTTCCTCGACTTAGCTTCAGGTAAACCTTTTCCGACCGGCTTTACGCTCACTGCCTTGAGAACCACGGGCTCCTCTAGGAATTTTTTTGATTCGCTTGAAAATTCTTGTGTGGCATGCAATATCCTCAAACATGCAGACTTTCACAGACATGTTGCCTCCAAATGTAATGAATCTTACCTTAAAATACAGTGGAAAAGTATCTAGACGTCAATTCCAACTTATCCCCTAAAAATTGCATGGAAAACAAACATTTTACAACTAACCGAGTAATTTCAACTCAATAAAACAATGTAATTAACATGTATAAACTACAATTTTATTTTAATGAAGTTTAAAATGAATATTGGAACTCAAATAACTTCCTTCATAAATGAAAACCAAATCAGGTGTGAATTAGGGTTTCTGTTGAAGTCCATATTGACCGCCTTAATTAGTGGCCTATTCTATTTGGCTTGGCATGAACTTCGGTTGGACTCATTTCCCTGCCCAGCTTCTCTTTGAGTTTGATGCTACTTGAAAGTGCCTATGTACTGAAAACTCTTCTTTCCTAGGCTATTATGACAGGATGCTTTGTAGCAGATTACTTTGTATCATAAGAGGATTAATTAACTAACAAAATCCCTAAAATAAAATACCATTCCACAGTTAAAGAATCCTCATCCAGTGTTGATAATGGAATTGACATATTTGCTTTGCATTTCTCATGTACACTAGTTGCAGATCATGCTTCTGTGGCTGAAGACATCATCATGGTTAATATTGACAGAACACTAGTAAACTTGTTATCTTAGAATTTACTATACTTATTGTCAACTTATATTGTAATTAACTATGAATCCTTAAATGATAAGGTGTAAGTACAATACTTATTGTCAACTTTTATTGTAATTACTATACTTATTGTCATGTTAAATAGGTGTAACTGTAATAAGAAGGTGAAATCAAAAGTGAAATTGAAACTAAAATTAAACTAAAATTAAAAATGAAATCGAGGGAGAAGAGATTAAAGATCTATCTCACAGGAGATCTGTGGTATCAGGAAAAAACGTTTTTGTAAGTATAAACGGAAGCAAAAACAAATTCAAAAATGAAAAATAGAAAACAAAATCGTACATGAAATCAATAGTGGTAAACGTAGAAATGAAACAAAGAAGAGAAGTAATTTCTCATAGGTGTGATCCAGCGAAAAGTTCAAGTTATTTCTCACAGGTGAGATTAAGAGGGAGAAGATTTCTCACATGCGATCTGATGGAAAGAAGAAGGACGACCTAGGGTTCGAGAGCAACAACACAAGCTTCACAATGAGCAATCCGACGGAACGAAGAAGAGGGAAGGAGGGCATAGGGTTCGGGAGCGCGGGGGATAAACATCTAAATGGCATGTCTGGGAGCGCTGAGGATAGTTATAGGGTTAGTGTTTAAGATCCGACCGCTGAGAATATATGAAGACAAAATCAAACGGTTAAATTTTTTATACTAATGTTATTGGCAGACCCAAATAAATTTAAAATGAAATTAAAAAACAATCACATCAAGCTAGCTAGAGCAAGCTATACCTAGCTATTTTAATTTTTTTTATAGATGTTACTTAGATATAGTTTGCCGATTAAAATTTTTTTTTAATATCCACTTAGCCTCGACTAGCTGGCCATAGCTAGCTGTCCGCGCTATACCACTTAGTTAGCTGTCCGAGGTCTGCATCTTTTTTTCAGAAAGAAGCAAACGCTTGCAAGCCTCCATCAGGTACTTCCAAGTTATTATGCTCCTATGTTTTCTTCTCACTTTCATTTTGCAGAACTCAGTAGAAGACACATCTTCTTCGTTTTGCAAAAGCAAACCCAGGTACGCTCAGGATGTACTTTACATACATGCCTACACTAACTTTTCCTTTGCAGGAAAAAGATAGGCATTAGCAAACTTCTAAGGAAAGACATAGAGTTCTATATCTCCTTGCCATATTCCTTTCCTTTAGGGTGGATCACGATTTTCATGGGTCTCCAACTTTTTCGAAGTTCTCTTCTGAACTTAAAAAAGTGCGGGGATTATGTTAACCCAAAAATCGGCAATCCTTCCCAAGGTATCCAGCTCGCTAGTCGCGCCCTACTCCAGGTTCTCCCTGGAGTTCGCGACAAGTCCAAGTGTAGGAGGACAGATTTCTCTGTCCTACCGGGTCGCATAGATACCGTGTGCCCTACGGGATGGCGAGCTATTCCCGTAGCTCACCCTTGCAGGCCGCACGGTTGGGTCTGCTAACCGCGCGACATTCTTTCTTCAGGAGGCAATCTAAAGCAACCGGGGGCGATCTATGCGATCTATTCCTTCAATTCCGCCAGGTCGCCCATCCGACATCAACCCTGGACCAACTCAACCTACACGAGCTCGGCGGACTCACTCTCCGGCTCGCTATCAGAGTGTTTCCTCCCCTATAGGGGCAGCCTTCTCCTCAGGCCGCCAACCAGTCGGCGGCCTACTACTCAGTCCACCTCCTCTGCCTGCCCATTGGCGGCGTGCTCCTTAGGCCGCCCCCTCAGCAGCCCAGTTGGCGGCCGACCCCTTAGGCCACCACCCAGGGGAGGCCTGTTCCTCAGGATGCCCCCTCAGCAGTCTAGGTGGCGGCCTGCCCCTCAGGCCACCACCCAGGGGCAGCCTGATCCTAAGGCTGCCCTCTCAGCACCCCAGGTGGTGGCCTGCTCCTTAGGCCACCAACCAGGGGCAGCCTGCTACTTAGGCCACCAGCTCAGCAGCCCAGGTGGCGCCCTGCCCCTCAGGCCGCCACCCAAGGGCGGCATGCTCATCAAGCCGCCCGCTTAGTATCCCAGGTGGAGGCCTGCCCCTCAGGCCGCCACCCAGGGGCGGTCTGCTACACAGGCCGCCCCCTTAGCAGCCCAGGTGGCAGCCTGCCCCTCAAGCCGCCACCCAGGGGCGGCCTGCTCCTCAGGCTGCCCTCTCAGTAACCCAGGCGGTGGCCTGCTCCTCAGGCAGCCACCCAGGGGTAGCCTACTCCTCAAGAAGCCCCCTTAGCAGCCCAGGTGGCAGCCTGCCCCTCAGGCCGCCACCCTGGGGAGGCCTGCTCTTCAGGCCGCCTCCTTAGTAGCCCAGGTGGCGGCATGCCCCTCAGACCACAACCCAGGGGCGGCCTGCTCCTCAAGCCGCCCCCTTAGCAGCCCAGGTGGCAGCCTGCTCCTCAGGCCGCCACCCAGGGGTAGCCTGCTCCTCAAGTAGCCCCCTCAACCGCCCACAGGGGCGGCCTGCTCCTCAGGCCTCCCCTCAGTAGCCTATGTGGCGGCCTGCCCCTTAGGCCGCCACCCAGGGGCGGTCTGCTACTTAAACCGCCACCTCAATAACCCAGCTGGTGGCCAGCCCCTCAGGCCGCCCCCTCAACAGACCAAGGGGCGGCCTGCTCCTCAGGCTGCACCCTCAGCAGCCCCATGTGGCGACCTGCTACTTAGGCTGCCTCCTCTGCCTGTACCAGGGGTGGCCTGCTCCTCAGGTCGTCATATTCTGCTTGCCGAGTCCGCCCAAGCTCTATGATGACGTCACTGGGCCCCGCTTCTAAAAGATCTTCCTCGGGCCTATAAATAGCCCTTGATACCTCTTATTTGGGGGACAACAATGCGTGGGAGGAAACCTACCGCTGCCAGCAAGACCTGTGGACTCAGTTTTCCAATCCTCCACAGCTGATCATCAAGGCCTACGGACTAAATTTTGCAGTCCTCCACCGCTGCCAGCAGGCTGACCATCAAGCTCTGCAGCCTATTTGCAGCCTTCTTTACTTAGTCTCTGGTTACTCCTTCCTTAGGCGCCAGCTTCCCCTCTGTACCCCTTTATTTGCTTTCTCATGTAAAGGTGCATTAGCAAGCTGTAATCTTGTTTCTTGATTAAAGGAAAAACCCGTCGCAAGAGTGGCATTTAAGCCGTGGTGGGCGAAGTCTATTGTTGCCACTGCCAGCGTCCCCTCTCTTCTTCTCAGCTCAACTATCTCGGCTTACAATCTGCAAGTACAACCGTCAAGCCGTCTGCTCGACAGCTCCTGATCAAGCTTCTTCGCTACTCATCAAGCTTCTCCTCTACTCATTAAGCTTCTTCGTTGCTCATCAAGCTTCTCCTCTGCTCATCAAGCTTCTCCTCTGCTAATCAAATCTCTCATCTATCCCCGCAACCCTTGAACAAGCGATTGCTCCACTCTCGAGCACTCAGAAGCTTCCTCTCGTTATCCTCAACCCCGCAACCTTCATCCTCTTCTTCACCTTTCCCGTGATACCGAACACTCCTCCGTGTTAACTAGGCGGTGTCGTTTTCGCGCATCAACAACAAGTACCTGGATGAGACTTGCAAGTACCTGCTAACCACTACAAAGAGAAGAGTGAGCAGCAAAAATAATATAGTGAGCTAAGCTGCAAGTACCTGAATGGAACTTGTGAATGCTAACTGTTGATGAGATAAGGTCGATATGATCAAACAATAGAGGAAATGTCTGACAAGCTCTGATAATAATTGAATGAAGATCAAACCAGAGTAATGGTCTTCTTGTTATATTAGAGACATCTTTAACATGAAGTCCAGATCAATAAGTCGCGTTGACCGTTGATATGATAGGATGTATATGATTAGTTTAGTAGAGAAGAAGGTTGACGAATTCTGCCAATCTGGATAAAGAGTAGACCGCGATGGTAATCTTTTAGTAAGATAGATATGATCTTCAATATGAAGTCCAGGTCAACAAGATGAAACCATGTTAACTAGATCTCAATAGCGTGGCAAGATGATTAGAGAGAATCATATTCCTTTATCAATGATTGATGTCATTAACACTTGATAAGAGTAATGAAGAGCTTTGTAGATCATCATCTAGTATTGCTTTGAGCAAGCAATGCATATAAGATGAGAATAAGCAGAAAAGATTGTTGAAAATACTTTTGGTAGGTCGGATTTAACCTGTTCACCTGTGGAAGAGGCAGTTGATAAAAAAGAGGCCTATACTCGGAGGTGACCAAAAAGGGTCATCACCATTATAGTCCTACTTAGAGCGGACTAGCTATACACCCTTGACAGAGCCCAAAATGGAGACATGCACAAAATTCTAAGAAGGAAACGACAGATACACTACTCTCTTGACATGGGTACAACATCACTGATCAATGAGACTAGTTGCACCAAGTGGCCTATAACATTACTTGTCTGTGGAAAGATCAGCAGAGTTGTGGATCCCGTGAAGGCAAGAATTGATAGTACTATAGAGTGTTCGGCCATCACAGTCATGAGATGATCGAAGAGACAAGTCTATGCTTGATCTCCCTTGCTTGTCCCGCAAAGATCATCGTAACTGTAATGTATCCTTAACGAAGCATAGCAGAGCTAACACATGGGTCCTCCATGGCGCACACTCTGTGTTAGATGTCGGCTAGGATTCGAAGTCTGAAGCCCACCATCGTTGATTGAACAACCCCCACTACACATACGTGAACACTCCCCATAGTATGTGGTCGTAACGGTCATGCCAGAGAACAATCTACGGAGGTAACAACAAGACTTGGCGATATCTCATTGGTTCAGCGATCTCTTTGGCAAAGAGAGAATAGAGGAAGAAGCATTACAAAAAAGGGAACTGTGTCAGTACGGGATCCCTGATGTATACTTTATTGATAAGCATGAAGGAACACTTAGAATTGTTTCGAGATGAAAATGTTTGAAACATGAAGAGTAGAGTAAGAGTAACCAATAATGAATCAAAGGGACTTTGGAGACTTATGGATGTGATGGTTCACCATTCTGGAGCAGATGTTGATATTTATCCTCCTTCAGCATTTCTTGCACTAATTGTCAAAAAGCTTTGCAATCCTCTGTTTCATGACCCACTTCCCTGTGATACTTACAGTATTGGTCAGTGGTTTTGACCTTTCGATCTGCAGGCTGAAAACATCCCACACTGTTTGGCTTGCTCTTCATGATGTGAGTTGCCTCACCCAATGTACTATCAACTTCGGATTCTTTGCTCGGGAAGAGACATTGACGACGTCGAAAATATCTTCCTTTCTTAGCTTGTGATTGAAGACACTTTGGGGGAGACTTTGGAGGTTGTCCGGTAGGGAGCAAAACTTCAGGGCCTCTCTTCCCCTCAGCGGGAAGTTCAGGAAACTTCATTGTGTGATTGGAGGTGCACGCGGTGGTTTGAGGACTGAGTTTGCAGACAATATCACTTTGTTTAATAACTGAAAACTGCAAAGGGACTGTGACCTGCCTAGATGGATAACTTGCTGGATAAACATAAGGATCAACTGGTAGAAAAGTTGGCCGGTTAAAATGTGAATTCCCCACTGCTGGATTGACTGTAGCAACTGGTGCTGCTGCAGGTTGAGAGTCTAGTCGCTGAATTATAGTGGCTAGGGTGTCATTGATTGCTACTATCTGCAGGGATGTTTGCTGATCAGCAAGAGGGCTTCCCAGAGATCGTCTTTGCTGGTACGAGGAATGTTTTGAGAGGGTTGGTGGTCTGAAATGATTAACCGTTGATTTTCACCCTCTATTCGGATTTGAAGGTCATGTGTTAACTGTTGATGTGCAAAAATGGCACCGCCTAGTTAACGGGTTGTTCGATCTCACAAGCTAGGTGAAGAAGAGGGTTGCGGGGTTGATGAGAAGGAAAGGAGAATGCTTCTGAGTGCTCGAGAGTGGAGCAAATGCTTGTTCAAGGGTTACTGGGATAGAGGAGAGAAGGGAGTTGATCTGAGTGCGGACATGGTTGGGAAGGTTGATCAGGAGCTATCGAGCAGACGGTTACTTAGACGATTGCGCATGCAGGTTGATGCTGAGAGTGTTGAGCTAAGAAGAAGAGCGGGGGACGCTAGCAGCAGCAACAGCGGACTTCTCCCGCCGTGGCTTAAATGCCACTCTTGCAACGGGCTTTCCTTTGATTAATATTGAGTTATTATATCTTGTATTACACCTTTACAAGAAAGCAAATAAAGGGTACATTGTGGAAGCTGGCGGCTAAGGAAAGGATGTGCTAGAGAGGAGACCGTGCGGACTGGGAATTGAGGCCGTCAAGCCGCGCGATTACAAGAAGAGGGGGTACAAACTGAGAGAAAGGAGTCCGCAAGAGGTGAAGAATTGAGCTTGTCATCGGGAGTCCTAGAGCGCGAGAGTGATGATACTGTCCACAAATGAGAGCCATGGGGGGCTATTTATAGGCCCAATGTAACGCCCTGAAACTCAAAAGAGCGACGGGAGGCGTTTTGAGCCAAGTTTGGAACTTGGTAGGGGTCACACGGCCTACGACACGGGCGTGTCCCAGGGGCATGTCGTGCTCGAGTCGACGATCTGGCCGAAAGGTCGACGAATTTGGAGTCGACGATCGTCGAGCAGTGAACACGGCCTGAGACACGAGCGTGTCCTAGGACGTGTCCTTCTCGGGGTGAAGGCGGGCCGTGTCGTGGGAGACACATGGTGTGATCACACGGGCATGTTCGGGTAGACACGGGCATGTTAGTTTCTACACGGGCGTGTCGAGTATCCGTGTCCAATGCGGGATGTTTTTTGATCCTGTATCAAAGGAGGAACATGGCACGCTATACGGCCGTGTATTGTATGACACGGGCGTGTCAAGTTGGACATGGGCGGGTCGAGAGCCAGTGTACTTTTCGGGACGCGTCGGTTTCGACGGCGAATGGGGAACATGTCCTTGGACACGGGCATGTCACAAGCCGTGTTCGGCCCAGGTTTTGGATTTCAAGCCCGAATCGTGGCCATCTGTTTCCTTATTTTGGGATCTAATGGCTTGGGGTTGTTCAGGCTGCGTTATACCCAGGAATAGGCCATTGAAACCCTCATTCTTTTGGGTTATTCTCTTTCTAAATTTCTAGAGAGAGGGGAGAGAAAGGAAGGAGGAGGGAGATAGATCTGGCCGCCGGCGGAGCTTCGGAGCCCCAAATCGCAAGCCGACTTCGGATCTACGGAGGCAAGGACATTGCGGAGCTTATCATCCGCATAGATTTCCATGATGCCAAATAGGAATGCTAGGGTAACTATTCTCATCCTAGGATATGTGAAGTCCTCTTTTCTTTGCATAGGAAGCCTACTCTCGTGAGTTTGCGGTGAGTTTGAGGCGTTACTTCGTGTAGACATGAATAATCCTCGTTGTTTAGCATGTAGAGTTCGTATTCGAGAAACGAATATAGGCATGATGTGTGAAGCCTACCCGGACAAGTTGGTCTGGATCGGTGATGTTGGATTGCATGAATGGCCGGAGAATACTCTGTGCGATTGTTTGTTTTTCTGGTTTTCTACGTGGTAGATTGCAACAGGGAGCCTTGGGGACTAACTCCAAGCTGCACCCGGAAAATTGGGCAAATGCGTGATTCTGCCAACTTGGTGGCATGGGAGCCAACTTGTACATAACTGGGTTATGTAAAGTGTGTGATTGATTTGGGACTTGGGGAAGCTTGACCCGCACAGACGGCTTAAGTTGACATTGCGGTGTGAGCAATGGGTTAGGCGGAACCGTACCAGCTCTATGTGGTTCGGTTAGAGAGACCTAAGGTACGTGGTACTCGCCGTTGGTATAGAGGGAGGGTCTTAGGCAGTGGCCATAGAGACCAAATGCTCACGAGATATTTCCGCCCAGGTGGTGGTGGTGAGACCGCGGACTTTGATCGGGTTCACCGAGAATGTGCCCTGAGAGCACTAGGTGTGTGGCCGTGCGAGCCTACGCCTGTGATAACGTGTTATTTCTCTATATTATGGCAATGCTAATAAAGTGCAGGGAAGGAGCATCGTCGCCTCGAATTTGGGGGCGGGGTTGTTATAATTTGGTCAGCATAGCTGACCGTTGCTTTTGTTTGCCACCGTCGTGGTGGACTGGGCTTGCAGGTGCTGTGGAGCCAAGTGGTAAATAGCGGGCAAAAAGCCCTTGCTACTAAGCTGGCCCTCGAAGGCCTAATTTGAGTGTTTACTTATATTATTCATGCGTGACCGGAATGCGTGCCGAGGTTTGGAAAACACGGTAATTTGAGTAAACTATTGTAAGGCCATAAGGCCATGTACTTGTGTATTGTACGTCATTCCTGTTGGGTTTTGTAGTCGACATTCATGCTATTGGCTGGGTTCTAATTATTACAACTTTTAAATTGCTTACGCTAGAATGCACTCTGTGTAGGACGTTGATTCTTAGTTGGATGGTTTCCATTGAGTAACCTTCTGGTCTGTGTGTGGTATATGGCGTCGAGCCCCGACCGGACCAACTGCTATATGCTATGCGACGGATATGGGGTGTTACAATTTGTTATCAGACTACTGGTTTCGGTCGACTTAAATGAATTCGTGGACGAATTCTTTTAGGGGGGGGGGTGATCACATGTGCGTGCGTCATCGTTATAACATAAAAGAACCATGAATGTCCACTTAAGAATGAAAATACACGTGTTTGGGGAACCTGCGAGTTCCTATAATTGCTTTATGTAATTTTGTTTGGTCGCTTAACAGTGTTTTGTACAACTATAGGTGACCAGAAGTGGTGCAGGGCCGTCAGAATGCCCGGTTTTTGAGGCTAGCAGTGCAGCAAATGAAGGTCCTGCAACACCTCCCTTGGCAGAAACCATACGATTGGTGGCCGAAGCAGTGTTTGCTATGATCAACGCGCAGCTTGCAAGGAATATGGAGTAGCCCGCTCCTACGATGGAGTAGGTACCGCTTCAAATGGATGAACCAAGAAGGGTGGAGTAGGTGGTGGTAGAGCCTTTGGTTCCTATGAGAGCGACCTAAAGGCGGCTCAAACACGTTATGGGATTCAATCCTCCGGTGTTCTCGGGGATGGGAACCCCATCCAAAGCATTGGATTGGATCTCCCGAGTGAAGTTAGTACTGAAAGCTACTGAAACAGAAGAGTTGCAGATGACCACTATAGCTACATTCCTGTTGGATGGGGATGCTAGGCTGTGGTGGGATGGTTTGGAGCTTCATCACTTGAGGGGAAGGCAACTTACGGACGTCTCGTTGGAGGATTTTTCGAGACTGTTCTTGGCAAGGTACCTTCCCTCGACTCAGAGGATAGCATTGGAGAATGAGTTCCAGAAGCTGACACAAGGAGAGAGTAGCCTGGATGAGTATCTCCACGAATTTAATCGGTTGTGTTGGTACGCTAGATCTACATTCGCAAACGAGGAGTGTAAGACAAACCGATTCTATGAAGGTTTGAGAGATGACTTAAGGCTACTGTTCTCGGGGCCTATGACGCAGGACTTCTTGACCCTGGTAAATATGGCTCGGTCGTTGGAAAAATGATTTGAAGAATGTATAAGCGAAGAAAAACTCTGGTGATAAGAGGACAAAGTTCAAAGTGCCGGCTAATGCGAAGTCTGGGTATCGCAGGTTCAATAAGAAGGCTAGGAATTCGGGTCCAGCCCCTTCTTCTGGTGCTTCGGGGGCAACTACAAGCCGAACCCCAGGTGCATGCTACAATTATGGGAAGCCGGGACACTTTGCCCGGGACTGCTGGAGCGGACGTCCCAAGTCCGAGAGGAAACCGGGAGCAACATATGAGGAAAAGGGCAAGGCGGTGGAGTCAACCGCATCCCATTATGCTCCGGCTCAACCTAGAGTGTACAATCTTGGCCAGTAGGAGGCCATTAATCAAGCGGATGTGGTTACAGGTACGGTTTAAATTTATAGCACGTTAATTTTTAAATACTTGTTATGCGTGTGTTACCTTACCACTGCTTGTATAGGATTTGTTTTGATTTGTGAGAATCCGGCGAGAGCACTCTTTGATATGGGAGCTTCACACTCCTTTTTGTCTGAAGGATTAATATCGTGCATCGGAGTACCTTCTTCGATGGCGAAGGACAAACTGGATGTGTTGTTTCCGAATGGCTGTTTGATGCCCGCAGATAGAATCTGTGGCGTAAAGATTCGTATTGGGAGTCAAGTGTTCGATTTTCAAGCGTCGTTACTACCGCTGGTGGTGTTCGACGTGATATTTGGCATGAACTGGCTTTCAAAGTAGCAACCTTATATTGATTTCAGTCGCAAGGAGGTTAAGTTGGGGACAAGTCATGACACGACCTTTACAGGCTTGAAAGGGTCGAGCAAGACTTTGATGTCTGCTCTTCAGGTGGTGAAGGCGGTTCGTGCTTGAGCAGAGCTGTTCTTCACGCTAGTAGAGGTTGCAAAGCCTAAGCCTACAATGGACATTATTTCAGTGGTATCTGAGTACCCTGATGTGTTCCCTGGCGATCTTCTTGGAGCCTCACCTCAATGGGAGATTGATTTCACCATCGATCTAGTACCAGGTGCGAAACCTGTTTCACGCTCTCCGTATCGACTAGAGTATAAGGAGATGGTGGAGCTGAAGGTACAACTTCAAGATTTGTTGGAGCATGGGTATGTGCGTCCAAGTTCGTCGCCTTGTAGCGCACCGGTCCTTTTTGTTAAGAAGAAGGACGGAAGCTTGAGACTTTGTATTGATTATCGCGAACTAAACAAGCTAATGGAGAAGAACAAGTACCTGATCGCAAGGATTGATGATATCTTAGATCAGTTAGTCGAGTCAACAGTGTACTCGAAATTAGATCTCAAGTTCGGTTATTATCAGCTCCGGATAAGGGAGAGTGATATCCCCAAGACAGCTTTTAGTACGAGATACGTGCATTATGAGTTTACGGTCATGCCATTTGGGCTGACTAATGTGCCGTCAGTGTTCATGGATCTGACGAATAGAACCTTCAGGGAGTACCTAGACCACTTTGTGATCGTCTTCATCGACGACATATTGGTGCACTCGTAGAGTGAGGAGGATCACTTCAAGAATCTGTATTTGGTGTTGGAGATGCTGAGGAGGAATCAATTGTACTCCAAGTTATCCAAATGCGAGTTTTGGTTGTCCTCAGTAGCGTCCCTTGGTCACATATTCAGTGGAGAGGGAATTGCGGTGGATCCGGTGAAGATTGTTGTAATATAAGAGTGGCCTGTGCTATCTACGGTAGCAGAAGTCCTGAGTTTTCTGGGGCTTGCCGGCTATTACAGGCACTTCGTGGAGAAATTTATTTGGATGCCGGAGTGTGCACGAGCTTTTGAGGAGATGAAGAGTCGGTTGACCACGACACCTGTGCTGAGTTCGTCGAGTGTGGCCGAAGGATTTGAGATTTATAGTGATGCTTCGGGCAGTGGATTGGGTTGTGTGCTACTGCAGCATGGAAGTGTGATAGCGTATGGCTCACAACAGCTGAAAGTGCATGAGAGGAATTATCCGGTCCATGACTTGGAATTAGCAGCCGTGATTTTTGCCTTGAAGCAGTAGAGGCACTACTTGTACGGGGTGAAGGTCGATATCTATACTGACCATAAGAGCCTGAAATACTTATTGGATTAGAAAGATCTAAACATGCGACAGCGGAGATGGATGGACTTCCTGGGTGACTACACATTGAAAATTAATTATGTCCCTGGGAAAGGCAATGCAGTTGCTGATGCGTTGAGTCGCAGGGCCCCATCTCAAGCCAATTGGCTGTCGATCCATGACGAGCGGTTGGTTCGGGAGTTGGAGGCATTGGAGATCTCTTGCATAGATAAGCAAACAGGTGCTGAAGCGCTATTAAACCAGACAGAATTTCAGTGTGAACTGGCTGATCGGATTCGACAGGCTTTGGATATGGATGGCCGCATGAAGCAAATCATAGTTGATGCTTTGGATGTGTCAAACTCCTAATTTGTTGTTGAGGATGGATTGCTATGGAAAGATGGTTGTCTGTGCATCCCAAACGTGGGCAATCTGCGGGCGTATTTGTTGTACGAGGCTCATCATACCAAGTACTCGATCCACCTAGGGAGCACGAAGATGTACCGCGATGTGAAGAAATTATTCTGGTGGCCATGACTTAAGAAGGATGTGGCTCTGTACGTGGCGATGTGTCAAACATGCGCCTTAGTGAAGGCGGAGTGCCAAAAGCCGGGAGGATTCTTGAATTCCTTTTCCTATTCCGGAGTTTAAGTTCGACAACATTACTATGGACTTTATGCATGGTTTTCCAAGGTCGCAAAAGGGAAACGACTTCATCTGGGTGGTCGTGGATCATTTGACGAAAGTTCCGCACTTTATTCCGCATAGGAAGGATGACTCCGTGGAGAAATTGGCAAAGTTTTATGTGGATAATATTGTACATCTTCACGGTGTTCCCCGCAGCATCGTGAGTGACCGTGATGGGCAGTTCACGTCAAATGATTGGAGGCTGGTGCAACAGATGTTGGGAACAAAGCTGAGTTTCAGCACAACCTTTCATTCGCAGAAGGATGGGCAGACTGAGAGAGTCAATAGGACAATGGAAGACATGCTTCGCATGTGCGTCCTGGACTTCGGGAAGTAGTGGGAAGATCACATATTTTTGGTGGAATTCGCTTACAACAATAGCAACCAGGAGATCATACAAATGGCGCCCTTCGAGGCCCTTTAAGGTAGAAGATGTCGTACGTCGTTGTCTTTGTTGGAAACGGGTGAGTCAAAGTTATACAAGCGCCAAGAGGTGGAAGATGCAACGTCGTTGCTTCGAATGATTTGAGAGAGATTGCTAATCGCTCAGGACCGTCAAGCTAAGTACTATAACGCCAAGCATAGGAATGTGGAGTTCGATGTCGGTGACTGGGTGTACTTGAAGATCAAGCCGTTCAAGGTTATCTCGCGGGTGCGGCGCTTGAAGAAGCTAAGCTCGAGGTACCTTGGACCGTTTGAGGTTCTGGAGCAGATTGGCGAAGAAGCTTATCGACGAGGCTTTTAGTGGAGCTAAGTGGTCTACAAGATGTATACCATATATCAGTGCTGCGGAAGGCGGTGCAAGAGCCTTCACAAGTGATTGCTGTCGACCAAGTGTCGGTCGATAATGGGTTGACGACGAAGGTCAAGCCCGTCTGCATTGTGGACTCGAAAGTCAAGCGGCTATGCAACAAAGAGGTCAGAATGATCAAAGTCCATTGGGACAACTGCGGTCGGGAGGAACTCTCGTGGGAGCGAGATCAGAGCATGCTTGAGGAGTACTCGGAGTTATTCCACTCAGGTACTATTTAAGTTTTATTTTATCTTTCCTTTATAATTTCGGGACCAAATTCTTTTAAGAGGGAGAGAGTTGTAATGCCCCAAAACTCAAAAGAGCGACGAGAGCCCTGGTTCTTAGTCCTTGGTTCTGCCCTACCCCAAGCGCAGCTCGGCCCCAGGTAGACCCGCTGCGCAGGATCTCATTAGCTGGCAGGTCCGAAGGCTTGCCTGTGGGGGAGAGCTCTAGTTCTTGGTCCTTGGTTCTGCACTACCCCGAGCGCGGCTCGGCCTAAGGTCGACCCACTGCGCAGGCTTTTATTAGCTGGCAGGTCTGAAGGCTCGCCTGTCGGGGAGAGGTCTGGTTCTTGGTCCTTAGTTCTGCACTACCCCGAGCGTGGCTCGGCCCCAGGTAGACCCGCTGCCCAGGATCTCATTAGCTGGCAGGTCTGAAGGATCGCCTGTGGGGGATAGGTTTGGTTCTTGGTCCTTTGTTCTACACTACCCCGAGCGCAGCTCGACCCCAGGTACACCCGCTGCGTAGGTTCTCATTAGTTGGCAGGTCCGAAGCCTTGCCTGTGGGGGAGAGGTCTGGTTCTTGGTCCTTGGTTCTGCACTACCCCGAGCGCGGCTCGGCCCCAGGTACACCCGCTACCCAGGCTCTCATTAACTAGCATGACAGATTGACTCCTCTGGGAGGAGCCAAGTATTTTTCGGCTCTAAGAAGGCCACTCAGCAAATATGTCTGGTTGGATGTTTCTTTCCGAGCTTGTGCCAACCTCGAAAAGTGCGGGGATTGTGTACAACCCCGTATTCGCAGAGTAGGTTCCCCTCGGTAGGCGCAAGACCAACTTTGTATTTTTAAGCTTTTGGAGTGGTTTTGCACTCTTGGTGGCCAATTTTGTCAGGACCTACGTAATATACTAGTAGGGGGAGGAAATATTTGTCTCCCCCGGCCCATTTGAGGAGTGATCTTTTCGCAGTACTCGGGAAAACGTTTCACTGTACTCGGGTGAATGTTTCACTATACTCGGGTGTACGTTTCACTGTACTCGGGCGAACATTTCGTTGTACTCGGGTGAACGTTTCACTGTACTTGGGTGAACGTTTCACTGTACTAGAGTGAACGTTTCACTGTACTCGGATAAACGTTTCACTGTACTTTGGTGAACGTTTCGCTGTACTCGGGTGAACGATTCACTGTACTAGGGTGAACAATTCATTGTACTCGGGTAAACGTTTCACTGTACTCGGGTGAACGTTTCACTGTACTCGGGGGAACGTTTCACTGTACTCGGGTGAACGTTTCACTATACTCGAGGGAACATTTCACTGTACTCGGGCGAACGTTTCACTGTATTCGGGCGAACGTATCACTGTACTCGGGTGAACGTTTCACTGTACTAGGTTGAACGTTTCACTATACTCGGGTGAACGTTTCACTGTACTAGGGTGAACGTTTCACCAATCTCCGGACCGCCATATCGCCAAGCAGGCTGCCGCTCGCCAGACCGTCATCTCACCAAGCAGGCTGCTGCTCGCCAGACTGCAGTCTCGCTTGGCTGCCGTCTCGCCAATCAGGCTGCTGCTCGCCAGACTGCCGTCTCGTTAGGCTGCCGTCTCGCCAAGCAGGCCGCCGCTCACCAGGCTGCAGCTCGCTCAGCCGAGCGTCTCACCTAGCCCTAGCTCGCAGGCCGTCGGCTCGGCCGACTTGTGGGACTACCCCTGGTGGACTGCAATTAGCCGCTTAGAACAGCGGATTTGGCTATTGGCAGGCCAATTCGGGGGCATTTCGGTAATTTTCAGAGCTGTGGAGGTTGGTTATTTCCAGGTCATTCCCAAAAACTATAAATAGGCACTTATGGGTGTCATGGAGATCACTTCTTCACCCTCTTTCATCCTCCAAGGCACCTAGCTCAACATTGGCTAGGGAGGGGGAGATCGCCAAGGTCTTCGGGTATGAGGTGGGACCTCCACGCTAAAGCCGAGGGTCTGTTCCTAGTTTCCTGAGCCTTTGGTTCGTGACATCCCCCTGAGTGTAGTAAGTGTGAGGTCACAATATTTTAGGGACCCCGAACTCCACGAGGGACCAAGTTTTTGGTTTCAATATTTTGGTGTGGTGAGCGTGGAGAGTGACCAACATAGAAGATCTCGGGAGAGTGTCATGGCCGGAGGTCAGGGAGGTAGGGATGACCTCGACGAGCTCCCTAACCAGGACCCTTTGTGGGGAGTTAAGAGTTCATGACCTCAATCCAAGGCATCATGGAGATGCAGCAAAGCATTGCTCCTCAGGGTGGCAGCTCCAACCCAACCCCCAGGAGCAGCTCCCCCCACAACTCTCGACAAGATGACCCCAGCAGGGGGAGAAGGAAATGCACCAGGAAGAAGGCCCGAGAAGGAGAGGATGGGAGATAGAACCGAGAGATACCTCACCTCGGGATGATTCCGCTGCACAGGATCTCATTAGCTGGCTGGTCCGAAGGCTCGTATGTGGGGGAGAGGTCTAGTTTTTGGTCCTTGGTTCTACCCTACCCCGAGCGCGGCTCGGCCCCAGGTAGACCCGCTGCACAGGCTCTCATTAGCTGGCAGGTCTGAAGGCTCGCCTGTGTGGGAGAGTTTCGGTTCGTGGTCCTTGGTTCTGCACTACCCCGAACACGGCTCGACCCCAGGTAGACCCGCTGCACAGGCTCTCATTACCTGGCAAGTCTGAAGGCTTGCCTGTGGGGGAGAGGTCTGGTTTTTGGTCCTTGGTTCTGCACTACCTCGAGCGTGGCTCGTCCCCAGGTATACCCGCTGTGCTGGCTCTCATTAGCTAGCAGGTCCGAAGGCTCGCCTGTGGGGGGGAGAGGTTTGATTCTTGGTCCTTGGATCTGCACTACCCCGAGCGCGGCTCGGCCCCAAGTAGACCCGCTGCGCAGGCTCCCATTAGCTGGCAGGTCCGAAGGCTCGTCTGTAGAGGAAAGGTCTTGTTTTTGGTCCTTGGTTCTACACTACACCGAGCGTGGCTCGGCCCCTGATCGACCCGCTGCATAGGCTCTCATTAGCTGGCAGATCTGAAGGCTCGCCTATGGAGGAGAAGTCCGGTTCTTGGTGCTTTGTTCTGCACTACGCCGAGCATGGCTCGGCCCCAGGTAGACCCACTACGCAGGCTCCCATTAGCTGGCAGGTTCGAAGGATCGACTGTGTGGGAGAGGTCTGGTTCTTGGTCCTTGGTTCTGCACTACCCCGAGCGTGGCTCGGCCCCAAGTAGACTCGCTGCACAGGCTCTCATTAGCTGGCAGGTCCGAAGGCTCATCTTTGGGGGAGAGGTCTGGTTCTTGGTCCTTTGTTCTGCACTACCCCGAGCACGACTCGACCCCTGGTAGACCCGCTGTGTAGGTTCTCATTAGCTGGCAGGTCCGAAGGCTCGTGTGTGGGGGAGAGGTTCGGTTCTTGTTCCTTTGTTCTGCACTACCCCGAGCGCGGCTCGGCCCCAGGTAGACCCGCTGCGTAGGCTCTCATAAGCTGGCAGGTCCGAAGGCTCGCCTGTGGGAGAGAGGTCTGGTTCTTGGTCCTCGGTTCTGCACTACCCCGAGCACGGCTCGACCCCAGGTAGATCCGCTCCGCAGGCTCTCATTAGCTGGCAGGTCTGAAGGCTCGCCTGTGGGGGAGAGGTCTGGTTCTTGGTCCTTGGTTCTGCACTACCCCGAGCGCGGCTCGGCCCCTGGTAGACCTGTTGAGCAGGCTCTCATTATCTGGCAGGTCGGAAGGCTCGCCTGTGGGGGAGAGGTCTGGTTCTTGGTCCTTGGATATGCACTACCCCGAGCGCGGCTCAGCCCCAGGTAGACCCGCTGCGCAGGCTCTCATTAGCTGGCAGGTCTGAAGGCTCGCTTGTGCGGAGAGGTCTGGTTCTTGGTCCTTGGTTCTTCACTACCCCAAGCGCGGCTCGGCCCCAGGTAGACCCGCTGTGCAGGCTCTCATTAGCTGGCAGGTCAGAAGGCTCGCCTGTGGGGGAGAGGTTCGGTTCTTGGTCCTTGGTTTTACACTACCCCGAGCACGGCTCGCCATAGGTAGACCGCTGCGCAGGCTCTTATTAGCTGGCATGATAGATTCAATCCTTTGGGAGGAGCCCAGTATTTTTTGGCTCTAAGTAGGCCACTCAGCGAATACGTTGGGTTGGATGTTTCTTTCCGAGCTTGTGCCAACCTCGAAAAGAGCGGGGATTTTGTACAACCCCGTATTTGCAGAGTAGGGTCCCCTCGGTAGGCGTAAGTCCAACTTTGTATTTTTAAGCTTTTGAAGTGATTTTGCACTCTTGGTGGCAAATTTCGGCTGGACCTGCATAATATACTAGTAGGGGGAGGAAATATTTGTCTCCCCCCTGCTCCTTTGAGGAGTGATCTTTTCACTGTACTCAAGCGAATGTTTCACTATACTCGGGCAAACGTTTCACTGTACTCGGGTGAATATTTCACGGTACTCGGGTGAACATTTAACTGTACTCGGGTGAACATTTCACTGTACTCTGGTGAATGTTTCACTGTACGGGTCAACGTTTCACTATACTTGGGTGAACGTTTCACTGTACTCGGTGAACATTTTACTGTACTCGGATTAACGTTTCAATGTACTCGGGTGAACGTTTCACTGTAGTCGGGTGAACTGAAAGTTAATAGTTGCCAACCTAAATCACCTAGAGGGGGGTGAATATGTGAGTTGTGCGTCTTTTTGCAGAATAAAAAAAATCTCAAACCAATGCACAGATCTATCTACCAAATAAACAAACACAGACGTGGCAAGATTTGTAGTGATTCTGCAACCTTGGGTACATCCACTTTCCATCACCGATCTAGCAATACACTTGACTCGGCTACTCCACTATCTCGGATTGGAAATCAATCCTACCCTCGGAACAATGTTCCTAAAAACTCGATCCACAACCGGATTACACTCGGAAGGCAAAACTTCCTACAATATCGGAGTTGAAAACTCCTACACTCGGAGAAAACGTCTCCGACAATAATGAAATAAATTTGTGTAGAAATACAAACAATAATCTTCTTGTTCAGATCTGCAACAGTAAATCAGAAATTCCTTATTTTAGGCATGCGGCTTTATTAGAATATTGAAGAAGAATCTCGGCAATATCAGATCTGAACTTTCTCGGCTTCTCACGATCGATCTAATCAGAAAATATGGAGTTGAGTGAATGTCGATCTGGAGAGCTTTCTTGATCTGAATCCTCAAAAGATGAAAACCCTAGCCGGTCGGAAATCTGCGACGGCGGCGGCGGTGAGTATCTGTTTCTTGGAGAGAGAAAGAGGAGACAAAATTTCTTTTGAGAGTACGACTGCAAAAAAATTCTTAGAATAATCTTTGAATAATTATTTAGGGTTTGGCGGTTTAGACAAGACCTTTTATAGGATCAGAAAAGATTAGACTTAATTGAGTCATTTAAGAAAGACACGTGTACCAATCACGTCGGAGTTTATGAATATGACCGTTAAGTCTGGACTTGAAGAATTTTCGGAAAAGTCAAAGTAAATTACTCGAGATGTAACAAACTACCCGAGTATATGCAACACTACTCGAGTAGGCAGAATATTACTACTCGAGTATGTTGGGTACATTGGAAAATGTGTACCAGATTTGAAGAAGCGTCACCTTACTCAATGATATGCATCAAGGTGTATTTTATGTTGTTTTGAGTTTATATGTGTAGTTTAAGAAAATGCAGGAATGGAGGAAAAGTTTCTAAGTCCATGAGTCGACACCAGAAGAAACTGTGTCGACACTTATGAAGGCTTGTGTCGACACTAGAGAAAAGCTGTGTCGACACCTGGAGTCAGTTGCGTCGACACTTGGAAAGACTCTGTCGACACCTGAAGAAACTGTGTCGACACAGAGAGGCAGTGTCGACACACAGAAAAGCTTAGTCGACATCAACTGTGTCGACACACAGAACTAATGTCGACACACAGAAGACTTTGTCGACATAAACTGTGTCGACACACAGGACTTATGTCGACACATCGCAGAGTTTCAACAAAGTTAATTTTTGTGAAGAGAAGAAGTGACTGTGTCGACACACAGAACTAGTGCCGACACATTCTACAGAAGCTGTGTCGAGAAGCAGTGTCAACACCAAGGGAGCAGTGTCGACACCACCAAGGCTTGTGTCGAGACTTAGTCTACTTGTGTCGACACATGATGAAGTTCAGTCTCGACACTTTGCTGATAGAGACAAAGTTTCAAGAAGTGACTGGAAGACTTGACAGTTGCCATAACAAACCGGTCTACTACAACTGTTAGATCTGTCAGAAGTTCGTTAGAAACCGGATCAGCCGGTTACCATGGAGGAAGTCTATATAAAGATATTCTCTATCAACAGAAGATGAATATAAAGATACACATGAGATAAAACAAGTAAACACGAAAAATAGAAGAAGATTTTCAACAGAAGATCTAAGAAGACATTCTCAAGTGGTGATCTACTCAGAGTTTGTCAAGAGAAGTCAAAGAAGAATTCAGAAGAATCTTCAGAAGAATTTGGAGTGAGAGAGCTCCATCTATTTTAGTGAAGAAAGGGACTTACATCAACAAGTATCTTAAGTGCAGATTCTGAACCAGTCTGCCAAGAATAATTCAGATTGATTTCTAAATTTCAAGAAAGAAGCTGATTGAAGATCAACTTCAAAGGAGATCAACCCTACTGTGTTCAGATACAAGAAGCTTTGAAGAAAGCTAAGACAGGTTGATCTCTAACATCAGATTCTTTCAAGAACTGATCAAGAAACCTTCCATCCTTTCTCTCTCATCCAGGGTGGTGGTAAATTCCAAATTTACATCTATTTTCAGTAGGATCTTTTTTAGATCTGAGTTGTAAGCCTGATTTATAAAGGCTGAGTTGTAGGAGATTAAGTTCTATGAGTGGTAGGCCTTATTGAAGGCTGAGGTAGGGCTGAGAGCCTGAGTTGTAGGAGATTTTCATCTCTGAGTGGTAGGCCTTGTTAAAGGCTGAGGTAGGGCAGATTACCTGAGCTGTAGGAGTGTGGACTCACTCTGAGTTGTAGGAGCCTTGTTTGGGTTCTGAGCTGTAAGATCTGCGGATCTGAGGAGAAGGAAAGAAGTTAGGCCGAATCTAGCAAACTGCTAGATAGGCGAAGGGGAAAGTGGATGTACCTAGACCTTGGGGAACCACTATAAATCAGTGTGCCATCTGTGATTGTGTGTGGTTATGATGTAGGGGTATCCGGAAATGGAGATCTCCGCGAAGCTAACGCTCTCCCTACGCACAACACATCGTAGATCTACCGCACCTACACAGCACCTATCGCCCACAATAGTTCCTTGTCACAAAACACAGCACAAACAACAAAGGAGGAATGGTCGACTCGAAAACAACGATCGGAAATTTGAGTCAGAATATTCCCCAAGAAAACACAAAGGTTGCCACTCCTTTTTGAGAGCAAGACCAAGGCTATAGGCCAAGATCCGCTCAGGCAAATAGGATCCACCCGATCCGGAAATAAAAAGCCTTGCAACGGTGATTTCGTTTCAAAACATGCAGCGATTAATTTAAAGATCCGGAGAAGACGATTTGCAAAAAAACCACCACAACTAAGGAGAAGAATCACACAAGGAAGAGGAAAGAGATTACCCAACCGGAAAGCATTTCACACAAGATAACTGTGGGAGAATCGCTCTCTCCACGGATCCACCGGTTTCACACCGAATGGGGCTGCTTCCTTCTTCCACGGAGTCACACCGATAGAAGCCACGCCGGAGTCGCACCGAACGGGGATGGAGGAGGCAAGGTTTGGCTTCACACCAAGGGGGCGGCTATTGGATTCTCTCCATGGTGGCCGAAATTTCTCAAGGGGGGTTTAGGTTTTCTTTTTCCAATCCTTTAACTCTTCATAATAGCCTCCTTTAAGTAGGAGTTGCAAACAAGCCTTAGCCCTTCATGATGGAGATTTAATCTCATCCATCCGAATGGCTAATTGCACACCAATACTAAAAATAGTTCAAAATGAAAAAAATAACAACACATGCAATGAATATAAAATTATCACATAAGCATAGGATATTTTTATATTCCAAATATAAAATAGAGTGCAAGAAAGAAAATAAATAAAGCTAATGCGTTGCCGTGGCGGTAGCACGTCGCGGGCGGAGGTTGTAGCGTAGCCTTCCGTTAGCGTCATCGTGCTGCCTCACGTCCTTGAGTCATATGGCCTTATCAACCGGATCATCAGCAGCATCGTCAGCATCATCTTCAAATGGTGGAGGAGGGGCACGCCATCAATCCTCCCCCGCTCAAATGCACGCATCTCCGTTGCGTGGTCCAAGCGATAGCGGTGAAGGAGAGCGACATCCAAACTCTGCAGCTCCATCTCGAGTACCCAAGAGTCATCCGAAGGGGGCCGATCACGCCAACGGATGAGAAAGCGGTGGGTGTCGCCAGCAGTAGTGGTAACAGGCTCAGCATCAAGTATCATCTCTGGAGTGGAAAACATCCGTGGAAACCTGGGGAATATATTAGCAGTAGGCAGGAAAGAAGGCAACTTACCATCTGATGATATACCTGTGGGGACCGAAAGAGAGAGAACATCCGTACTACCACTCCCCAACCCATGAGAATTTTCTAGTGGGAAGAAGACGATAAAGAAATCAACTCTTGTGGCGGTGACACAAACATCGTTAAATCCGAAACATTAAAAATGGGGGAGATACCCCAATCAACAGGCAAGTCCAAACGAAAGCGTGGTCACCTAACTTCTTAATAATCCGAAAGGGCCGGGCGCTTTGGTGCTAACGTTTTAACGGTGCCAGTTGGCAAGTGTTCAGGAACCAAACGGACTAAAACTAGATCGCCAATTTTGAAGTCTGATACTCTCCTATGTAAATTAGCGTGCGCTTGATAAGAGTCGTATTGCGTAGTCAAGGTGGCCCGTATACGTGCGTGTAAATCATGGATGTGATGGGAGAAGGATTGTGCAAACTGACTTGCCTTGTACGTTGGGGGCAACGGCACCAAGTCAAGCGGCACAGGACCCTTATACCCGTGGACAATCTCATTCGGAGACAGACCCGTAGACCTATTTTTGGAATTATTGTAGGCTAACTGGGCATGGGGAAGGAGAAGATCCCAAGTGCTCTTGTGATCACTCACAAGACATCGTAACAAATTACATAAGCTCCGATTAACCACTTCTGTCTGCCCATCAGTTTGGGGATGATAGGCAGAGGAAAACAATTTCGTTCCCATTAATATCCAAAGAGTCTTCCAAAAATAACTAGTGAATTTTACATCCCTATCCGATACTATGGTCTTTGGCACTCCACGGTGACTAACGACTTCTTTAACATAAAGTTTAGCGACGTGAGACGCATCATTCGTCCTACTGCACGTGATGAAATAAGCCATCTTTGAAAACCTATCCACAACTTCAAAATTGAGTCGTGGCGGCGTAGGGTAACGGGGAGGCCTAATACAAAATCCATACTAACGTCTACCCAGGCATGGAGGGAATAAGCAAGGGTGTATATAATCCTACGTTGGTTTTACTACCCTTAGACACCTGGCACGTGCGACAGCTACTCACTACCTGTCCCACCATAACCTTAAGTTTTGGCCAATAGAATTTGTCCTCGACTAACGTAATGGTCTTATCTCTACTGAAGTGGCCACTCAACCCTCCGCTATGCAACTCCCATATGATATGTAGTCGTAACGATGACTGTGGAATACATAGTTTCCCGTTCCTAAACAGGTAACCGTCCTTGATGACGTAGGCAGATATCGTCGTGGGGAGCTATCCTGGGCAGAAAGATAGAAGTCCTGGAAGTCAGGACACGTGGCGTACTCATCCTTAATCCGCTCAAATCCTACAACATGTACTTCCATCGAGGTGAGTAAAATATTAAGACGACTAAGGGCGTCCGCGACTCGGTTATCAGCTCCCTTAAGGTGCTTGAGATTAAACGTGTAACCTTGTAAGAAAGCTACCCACTTAGCGTGTCGTGGATTGATCTTATGCTGGCCGTTGATGAAACGTAAGGCCTCATGATCGGAGAGGATTACAAACTCCTTGGAGAGGAGATAGTGCCTCCAATGGTGTAGACATCGGACTACAGCATAAAATTCCCTATCGTAATTAGAATAGTTCAGCTTAGGGCCGGACAACTTCTTGCTAAAATAACTAACGGGATGGCCCTCCTGGCTCAAGACGGCTCCAATCCCTACCCCAGACGCATCATAAGTGAGCTCAAAGACTTTAGCAAAGTCAGGTAGACGTAAGACAGGTGCCTCAGTCATAAGCTCCTTTATTCGTTCAAAAGCATGGGTGGCGGACTTCGTCCACGTAAACACTCCCTTCTTCATATAGTCTGTGATAGGCGCCATAATACTACTGAAGTCTCGTATAAAACGACGATAAAACATGGCTAACCCATGAAAACTACGCACCTCACGTAGGGTAGTTGGCACGGGCCAGTCCTTAATGACCTGAACCTTGCCCGGATCGACTCGAATACCCTCAGAGCCGACTATATAGCCTAAGAACTCTACCTCCGAGACATAGAAAGTGCATTTCTTAAGATTGTGAAATAACATCTCCTTCCGCAGGGTGGAAAGGATCACTCTCATGTGGGAGATGTGCTCGGTAGTAGAGGTGCTATAAATCAGAATATCGTCAAAGTAGACGACAACGAACTTTCCCATGAATGGCTGAAAGTCATGTGTCATCATCCGGGAGAAGGTACTAGGGGCATTGGACAACCCAAAGGGCATCACAAGCCATTTGTACAGACCATCCTTCGACTTAAACGCCGTCTTCCACTCATCGCCCTCTCGTATCCTAATCTGGTGATAGCCACTCCGAAGATCTAATTTGGAGAATACGGTGGCACCAGACAAGACATCCAACAAATCATCTAGGCGGGGAATGGGGAACCTATCTTGATGGTGATTTTGTTGATAGCCGGCTATCAACGCACATCCTCCATGTACCATCCTTCTTGGGGCAAGTAGGGCTGGTACAGCACATGGACTCATACTAGTCCTAATAAAACTTCCGCTAGCAAGCCCTCTATCTGAGACTGCAACTCCAAGGTGAGCTGCGGGGTGGAGTCGGTAATGGGTTGATTTGGCAAGGAAGACCCCGGGATGAGATCTATCGTATGCTGGAAATTCCTAAGCGGGGGTAACGTGGGCGGCAACTCATCCGGGTACACGTCCATATACTACTCCTACAGTACCCGTAACTCACTAGGTAACTCATCCAAATGCTAGAATCGGGCTTCGCACTTAAGAGGACTAGCGCATACATGATCCATCAAAGGAACGGATCCCTCTCAAACTCTTTCCTACCAACTAGATTCAACGTTTCTTTCTACCGGAATTGTGGTGTCCTTAGCCAAGACTACGGGCTCCTTTT